>CM076992.1:72142722-74542722 GCA_039090855.1 Macrothele yani
TCAGCATCATCTGCTGGATAGCCACTTTGCATAAAATGGTGAGGCTGTCATAATACTTTGGACACTCATTCTCAGTGCAGAAATATCAAATTATCAATGTTCAATTTAAGGTTTCAGCTGTTTCAAACAAGCATTAAACGACTTAGAATAACCAAACAGAAGTCATCGCTCTTTCCACGTTAATAAATAAGTCACGGAAAAATTCTCATCGGCCGCCACTGGGAATCGAACCCAGGGTATTCCAGTTACGCGCCGGACATGCTACCATTGCACCACAGCGGCCTCGAATTCTCCAGACTCACAAGTGGTTAACTGCGAAACCACATGGCAGGTTGCTTCATGGAGCCCTGCACAATGCCGGAGATTCACCGCAGATGGAAAGCTGCAACTGAACAAACAACTAGAATGCGATGGAATAATTAATTCATACACTCGACGTGGATCAGGAACACCCCACAAAAATCATCGCTCTTTCCATGTTAGTAAGTTAGTCGCGGAAAAATTCTCATCGGCCGCCACTGGGAATTGAACCCAGGGTCTTCCAGTTACGCGCCGGACATCCTACCACAGCACCATGATAATTTTTCCGTGACTGACTTATTAACGTGGAAAGAGCGACGACTTCTGTTTAGTGTTCCTGATCCACGTCGAGTTTATGAAATAATTACTTACTCGCCTCTTAGGTATTTGCTCAGTTGCTGCTTTCCATCTTTGGTGAATCTCTAGCATTATGCGGTGCTCCATAAAGTAACCTGCCATGCGGTTTGGTAGTTAATCACATGTGTGTCTGTAAAATTCGATTCCCGTTGGCGGCCGATTAGAATTTTTCCGTGATTCACTTATTAACCTGGAAAGAGCGATGACTTATGTTTGGTGTTCCTGATCCACGTCGAGTGCATGAATAAATGACGTAGAATATTTCGGGTTAGCAAAGTAAAGCGAAATCACCAAGTAAACATTTTAATTTCGGTGTAGTAAGATCTTGAAAATAACAGTTCTACACAACTAAATAAAAGCTATTATTTCACATGCTTTTCTAAGCAAAAACACTGGCTCCTTTGTGTTGTTTTAACACCCTCACGCATACCGTCTGGAGAAGTAATCCAATTCACTTTTCCGTTAGATTGTTTTGTGGCTATCAAAAGGGAGATGTAAGCGAACCTCGATTCGTATCAATTTCGAGAGTGACCATACTTGAATGAAATTCAGCGAGTATCATTGTCTCATGCTTTCTTTGTGTTATATCCTGCATTTCCATTTTCATGCGAATATTCGCTACATAACGGTTTCTATCCGCCTAACAAAAACTAAGGAAAGAACTGGGTAAATAAAAAGACGGAAAGGCTATTTCTGAGTACTTTATTATTTTTTCCTGCTCCTTTACTGATCTCATCCTATTTTTCTCTTAACAGCCAGAGGCATCGGAATTCTGCAAAGTGAACCTAATGCCAGGGAATCTGCAGCACCTCTGTATCCCTGCTCGTCTGTGTGTGCTTCTCTCTCTCTCTCTCTCTCTCTCTGTCTCTCTCTCTCTCTCTCTCTCTCTCTCTCTCTCTCTCTCTCTCTCTGTCTCTCTCTCTCTCTCTTGCTCTCGTTTCATCTTTGATGTGGCATTACAACACGCCTCCCCCGAAAAAAGGGAAAAAGAGAAGAAAAAAAGCGTTCCACCAGCAATTGCATATTCTCGGAAGATCTCTTCAAAGGTTCCGTACAATTCCTTTGGGTGTTCCGCCGAGCGTAAGAAAGCAGACAACATGGTAACGAAGGAATGAGAAAGATAATAAGACGTGGTGATCAAAGGAATATTCGCCACCAATTCGAAAAAAAGAAAGAAAGAAAAAGATGAGAGAAGAAAAGAAGACAACTTGTGATCACCGCGGTTGATGTAACGACCAGATTATTTTATTAGAGAGTACCTGTGTGTTCTACAGCTACAGAGAAAAATCTAAGGAAGATTAGAATACCACACAGATGTATGCACTTCAAAATGTTTGCTAGTCTAATTTCTCTCACATTCCTATAAGCACAGAGTTTTACAAAACAAATGCCAACGAGAAAAAAACTGGTGATCATAGTTCTTAGTCTTGCGTTACGCAGAAACGCTGCTTTGCTATGTATAAACCCTTTATGTTAGCCACACTGTGTTCTGAGACTTAGTCTCAATAGACGTTGGGTGTAAAGTCAGTAACATTCGTTTTGGGAGGCGCGATAAAATCACGTAATAAAGACACTGGTGTTAAATAAAAAAAAACGTACAGTATTTGTGACATCATATGCAAAAAACAGACCAGTTTACAAAAATGCAACTGTGTAAAGTTCTAACTACGTTATGAAAGTGGGATATTTACATGATCCAGCACTATACTGAAGTGTCAAAAGTCATGCGATAGTAGTATGCAAATTGTTACCTGGCGCTGCCATCGTATAAAGGCTTCGACACACGCCAAGATTTTCATCATTTGAGGGGTGTAATCGCATGAGTCAGGATGAATAACCGCGAGTAGGAGTATGACAAGCCGACGTGAATTATCGGAGTTTGAACGAGACTTGGTATTGGGAACCACACGGGTGGGACATCCAATTTCCAAAGTTGTGTGAACATTCAACATTCCTCGATCCACGGTGTCACGTGTGTGCCAAGAATTCCTAATGAAAGGTATTACCACTCACCCTCCACGACCACGGGTGCTCAATGACCACGATCAGCGGTGTCTCATCAGGATTGCCCATGCTAACAGACCAGCGACACTGGCTCAAATAACACTTACATTCAATGCATGAGGTACCACAGACATATCCATCAGGTCAGAGCAGCGTAATTTAGCGTCCATGGGGAATGGAAAGAGAAGAACCACCAGAGAGCCTTTGTTAACACCACGACATCGGACACAGCGCCTCACCAGGGCTCGTGAGCACGGTACTTTTACCCTTGAAGACTGGCAACACGTGGCGTGGTCACATGAGTCACGCTATCAGTTTTTACGAGCTGATGGTAGGGTTCGGGTGTGGCGTAGACCCCATGAGACCATGGAACCAAGCTGTCAACAAGACACTGTGAAAGCTGGTGGTGGTTCCATGCATGTGTGAGGTGTCTTTCCGTGGTGCGGCTTGGCTCCTCTGGTCCTCGTAAACACGTCATTAACCGGTAATCGCGTTGTTGCTCTGCTGCGTGACTATTTGCAGCCTTCGTGTACTTCATATACCTCAACAACGATGAGATTTTCCAGGCGGACAATTCACCATGTCATCGGGCCCAAGTTGTCCGAAATTGGTTCGAGGAGCATTCTGAACAATTCCGACGGATAGTGTGGCAACCACGTTCGCCCGACATGAACCCAATAGAGCACTTATGGGACGTGGTGGAAATGTCCATTCGCACCCAAGATTCTGAACCTACGAATACCAGGGAACTGTGGTCCGCTGCTCAGACGGCATGGCTCAGCATCTCTCCAGAAGTTTTCGGGCCACTTGTGGAACCAATGCCACGTTGCGTTGATGCACTTCGCCGGACTAGAAAGGGTCCTACACATTACTAGGTTCGTATCCCATGACTTGGCACTTCAGTCTGCTTGCTTTCTCAGCAATAATTTCCCCGATTTCCTCCTGGTCAAGCCACATCTCCAACAGTTTCGACCGTTTTGTGAAAAACGAACTACTTCAACTCTTGCATTTGTGTCCCAGTGCTGCAAGGGGTGTTATTATAATGCTCATCTGGTCACAGTTTAAAGTGTTCCAAATACATGATGCTAGGCTTTGTCTCCTGATTCACCCAGTTTTTTATTTATTTTGACCTTTAAAGTGGACGTCAAGTAATTTTGCTTCCTATACTTCCTAACGAAAAACTTCTGTACACATTTTCTTCACAATTAATGCGTTCCCAAGGAGGCAAACTTTAACATGGATTAAAAATAGCTTCATTTTATAACTTGGAATACTTAATAGTTTCTAAAACATAACCATAATTATGCAATCCAACATTTGTTTGTCTACAGACGTCATCAAAGTACAGGTCGCGCTATCTTTTTTCTGGTTTCAACACCACCAAAAGAAAAGTTATTGATTTTTTATATACAATAATGGTTATGTTTTAGAAAATATTAAGTATTCCAAGTTATAATATGAAGCTATTTTAATCGATGTTCAAATGTTCATCCTTGAGAATACACTAATTGTGAAGGAAATGTGTACAATTTTTTTCAATTGGAAGTATAGGAAGCAAAATTACTTGACGTCCATCCTTAACGACCACAGTGAGCAACTCTGTGGATTATAGTCCGTAGAGTTGTTAACGATGGTCGTTAAAAAGCAGTCCTCCTTCCCAAATTTAGGGCCTGTCGTTTCATGGGAGAGACAAATCCAATGCCGAATTGCAAACACATAACCCACGCCCAGGAATATGCAATTACGAGTAAAAATTACGTGGCAGGTAAATTACGCGTAAAACATAATACGTAAAAAATAAAAAGAACATGGGTCTTGCGATGGTTATTAAGTGCGACAAAAAACGTAGAGTATTTAGAAAACTATCATCCCCTTGGTTGTTTTAATATGATCTTATTGGAGAATTGCATAATGCCATTTCTACGTTACATATCAATATCATGTCATATTCTGTTTTCCCCGGTCCCGGACGATTCGTCCAACGACGGTTGGTCCAATGCCGATTCGTCCAAAGGGACGATTGGTCCAATGTCCGATTCGTCCAATGCCGACTCGTCCAATGGTACGATTGGTCCAATGCCGATTCGTCCAATGGTACGATTGGTCCAACGCCGATTCGTCCAATGGTATCATCTTACCAACGGTAAACTTTTTTATTTTCCAGAAAGGAATAATAATTTAAATTATTCTCTTCTTTATATCCTTTTGAAGGATAATTTCCGTATATTTGGTAATTGTAAACATTTTACATAAACCTGGTAAAAGGCACTCAATGGAGCATTTCTCAGCTGTTTGCAAAGCACATAGGCCGCGGGCCCTTTTAGAAGATTTTGAGTTACAACCTAGATATTTGGTATTTGTAAACATTCTATAAAACCTTATAAAAGGCACTCATTGAATCATTTCCCAGGTCATTACAAGCCACCTAGGTCGCGGTCCTTTCTAGAAGATTTTAAGTCACAACCTAGATATTTAGTATTTGTAAACATTTTATAAAATCTAATAAAAGGCACTCATCGTATCACTTCTCAGCTATCTAACAGGCACCTAGGTCGCGGGCCTTTTTAGATGATTTTACGTTACAACCTAGACACTGGTATTTGTAAACATTTTATAAAACTTTATAAAAGGCACTCATCGTATCATTTCTGATTTCTTTGCAAGGCACCTAGGCCGCAGGCCTATGAATTAATATTTTGTGCTTAGGTGAAAGCGCAGTAATATTAACTTGATTTAATATGTAATCGTTGTGAATATGACATCGGTAGAATAAAAAGTCCTAAAAAGGCCTAGGCCTAGATCCTATGAATTAATATTTCGTGCCTAAGTAAAAGCTCAATATTATTAACTTCTTGATTTAATATGTAAATGTTATGAATATAACATCGGTAGAATATAAACTATTAAAAAGGCCTAGGCCTATGGCCTATGAATTAATATTTCGTGTTTAAGTAAAAGCGCAATATTATTAACTTGATTTGATATGTAAACGTTATGAATATGACATCGCTGGAATAAAAACTGTTGAAGAGGCCTGTGTCCAAACCCCGACCAGTTGTTTCCATTGGGCAGTTGGAGGAACCCCACTGCATTCTACAAACAGAAACCGAAAACTAGTATTTTTTTATTATTTCATGCAAAAGAGAAACATTGAAGTTGATTGAACGGCTCGTACATCAGTAACTTCATACGGCAGCAAGAACAGTATAACAAAAAAACGCGATTCAAAAAAAAAAAAAATCTGTAACCACAATATTACGTATGAAATGTAACATTATTTTACATTCTTTGGACTACCAGTACTTTCGTATAACATCGGAGATAGAATCAGAACAGATGAGACTTTTATAGCACGAGTAGCACTTCGGACAGATAGGACGGAATTGGACCAATCGTCCATTGGACGAATCGGCATTGGACCAATCGTCCCATTAGACGAATCAGCATTGGACCAATCGTACCATTGGACGAATCGTACCTTTGGACCAATTGTGCATTGGACGAATCGGTATTGGACCAATCGTCGTTGGACGAATCGTACCAGACCCGTTTTCCTAGTCTTCATATTTACACGGGAAAAACTTTCTCTTTAAAATAATATTGGCGGTACACCTAAAAATATTATTTTTTGCAAAGAATGTCAGCAGGCACGGTGTCGTTTAAGTGCAACTAGACGATGGGAACAACAAAACAAAACACAGCCTCGCCTTTGACATTTATACGCCTTCTAGCGGCTCCACACTCACACAACACATGTGATTTCACTTCCTATTTCCAATCACGAGCGAAGACAGTCTTTTCATTAAAAGATTCCGACGTTTTTTCGAGGAATATTGGTTGCTACACCGATTGCCATTACGTTATGATCTCCTACCTAAAAGGTTGTAAGAACCCCTTTAGCCCGCAAAACAGCAGACACTCGGCGAGACATCGATTCGATGAGATGGCGATAGGTATCATGTGGTATCTGGCACCATAGTGTCAACAGCAGGTCCTCACGTTCTCGTACATTTGAGGATGGTGGTGATTTAGCGCGAAGCCGTTTTTCCAAGTCGAACCACAAATGCTCGATTGGGTTCATGGCAGGTGAATTTGGAGGCCAGGGCATTAACAGAAAGTCAGCAACATGTTCCTCGAACCACGCCTTGACGATTCTGGCAGTGCGGTATGGCACATTATCCTGTTGGTTATGGGCCATCACCAGCAGGGAACAAAGTTGCCATGAATGGGTGAACTTAGACCGCAACGATGTTCAGATACCTGACAGCTGTCAGAGATTGTGCTATTAGAGTAATGGGGCCTAAGGTGTCATTAGAAAACATCCGTAAACAGGCGGCCGGCCTGTTTACGCACAACAGTGCATTCAGGTGCCATAGCTTCCGTTGGTAATCGGCGTATCCGCGTGTCCGCATTCGGCCGTCTACGTGATGCATCAGGAATCTTGATTCGTCAGACCAGGCTACTTTCTTCCAATCATTCACGGTCCAATCTCGATTATCTTGGGCCCATTTCATGAGTTGTTGGTGATGGCGTGCAGTGATCATGGGGACCCGGCTGGGTCTTCGGGTACGCAGGCCCATGCGCATAAGACTGCGATAAACTGTGTGCTGGTACACAATGCCCTGATCACCACTATTGTAGCTGAGGGTGGTTCTTCACAGTGTGGCCCTGCGTTCGCTGTGAACAATTCGTGAATCTCCGCACCCTTATGATATCAGTTATTTGCAGAAAACATACGGCTGGACGACGGTACATCGTTTCTCCATCTGGGCACCACTTTTGATACGTTCTCACTACAGCAGCAAGTGAACTACCCACAAGCCGCGGCGTTTCCGAGATCGTAGTTCCGAAGCTCCGTGCGATCACAATTTGTCCTTTATCGAACACCGATAAATCGTCAGCTTTCCCTATTCTGACTCAGAACGCTCTACTAACCGAAAGCCGGTCCCCGGGTTGTATATATACTGCTCTATGAATTTCTCCTGCGCCACCGTTCGGTCTCCAGGCGCGCTCATTTCTTTAGGCGGGGGGTGGTGGTGGGGGGTGGTAATAGAATGGCTAATTGGTGCTTATAGGGTAGACCGGCGCTAGTTGTTACACTGGGCAAGTTGTTACTTGAAATTTCTAACACCCTCTGCATGGTAGCAGTATATTACTAAGCAGTGGAATGTGCATCTATGAATGAGTAACCAGTAAACGCAGTAAGAAGGAGTGACTGCGCAGGTAAATGTGTCGTGCGAAAGATTATGTGTTTTTGATAGCCAAAGGAAATAACAGAAATCTACTTATCTTTCTTATTCAGCTTTGACGAAACAAGGTATTTTTAATATCTTATAGCCATTGTTTTAACGTTGCACAAAGCCTGTATTTTGAATTATTCCTATTTTGTGAACACAGCTATAACTCCGTAGAATTTTCAGTAGAATGTAATGGTAGCATTTAGGACTTTTTGATACACTAGCGCTGGGGTAAGTTGTTACAGTGTAATGGACACCAAGCACCTGCAAAGCGTGAGACACCAGAAAATCTTAGACAAATACCTAAAGCAAGCACAAGAAATACCACAAAAAAAAAACGAGCAATGAGATAATCAGCAATTTGGCTGACACACCAGAAAAAGACGCCATCAGAGCAGAACCGAGAAGACAGGAGAGGAAGAGAAGGAAAACAGATAGGCCTAAGGCAAATAAATTAATAATTTTCAGCCAAAACAGTAGCCCTATGTCAGCAGGAAAACTGGAAAAGAATATGGAAAAACGGAAGAGAGCACTGCACCCACAAGAAAGTTCACACACAGCAAATGAAGACGCGCTTTTCATTTGCTGTGAACTCAGAATCCAAAGCCGGTGAAAAACGAGTTGAATGCATTCCATGTAAAAAATGGACTCATGAAAAATGTGCTGAAAGTAAAGATCTTACTTTACCTTTGAAGAAATTGCGATTCAGCAACTGGAAGTCATTGACTTTTTTCTCAATTGGCATTTTCATTTGAAAATACCTCTTTAATGCCGTGTTTACTGCACCAAAATAACTGAATGCTGTCTAGACATGGAACCAAACAATGGAGATAATTGTTTGGTTTATGTATATATGGTTTTAAATTTTAAATAAAGGTTCATCTTTTAATCTGCAATTATCTCCATTGTTTGGTAACGTGTCTAGACAGCATTCAGTTATTTTAGTGTATTTAGTTGGCACGAATAGCACAGACGTTTAGTTTAATTTTCATTTCTGTAATTTTTTATTAAATAGTGTTTTGTACTGATATTATTCCCTTTTTCTGTACTGTTTTTTTTTTTCAAAATTGTAATTTTGAAACAATATGCCCTAGCCAGTGTATCAACATGCCCCGCCAAGTAGCCATTTGTAAGAAGGTAAGAATTATGTGGGTAGTGTGTGGGTAAAAAGGCTTAACAAAGCTTTGGATGAAGAAGAGTGAAGGGGTTTGGAAACTGTTTATTATTAACATTTGGAGAGCAATGTCGTTGAATTCTTAATTGCGTTTAATACCTGAATAGTTTTTTTATGTTGTTTCCTGATCACAACAGAAAAAATAGAAAAATTCCAAAAATAGAAATTGTAACAACCAGCCCCAGTATCCCCTACATTGTCATTTTTGTGAATACTAGTGCAAGAAGTAGATATCACCAGTTGTGTTCTCCATTTTTTTAAATGAACGTGAAAGAGCAGATATAACTTCTAAAAAATCTGTTAATAGGTAAGGCTGTATACAAAATATTGAGAAAATTATAATTTCGTAGTAAAATATATTAGAAAATTTAAGTTTAAAATGCATTAGATTTAAAATAGTTTTTTTTTTATTATTAATACATGAAAGAAATTTAGTTACGTCTGCGTAAGAAACAGGTTTTCTACGCAAAGTAAGTTACTAGCAAATTACCTTGGCAACCCTGCAAATGCGCAATCGGGATCCGAACCAGGCTCCAACTCAGGCGAACGTCATAGGCTAATGCTTAGACCACTGCGTTACCAGGACTGCTCATTCGTTTAACTTTCAGAAATAGATTGTGCGGCAAAGAATGGAGATTCAATTTTAGAAAATGTGCAGGTTCTATTATGGTGAATTTTGAAAGCAAATTCCAAGTTAAAAGAACTTTTCCTTCGTCTTTGCTGTTGCAATATACACTATATTGACAACAATCACCGGACACCCTTTCAAAAGCAAATGAACGGATACGCTGCGTGGCGAAGACGCGCGGTACAGCTGCAAACCGCATAAAAAAAGCCTGCAGCTGACCGCCATTATATTGCACTTTGAGGTTGAGTGAAAATGTCGCTGCGGGAGAGAACTGACTTTGAGAAAGAAAAAGATTATTGAATGTTATATTAGTGGGTTGTCCATAAGAGAAATCGAGAGGCGTTTAAACTTACCCAAGTCAACTGTTTTGGATGTACTGAATAAATAGAAGGCACATGGCGTGCCTGAAGCAGCAAAACGTACCGGCAGACGAAAGAAAATCAGTGATAGAAGACGTCAAAGACTCAGGAGAGTCGCTACAGCTAATCGACGGAGTACTGCACAAGACCTCAGTGTACAGGGGAGTAAAATTACTGGAACCTCGGTATGTACACGTACCATTCGCTGAGAACTTCATTTAATGGTTACTGTTGTCGTGCGGCTACTCATAAGCCTTTGTCTGTACTCGGAATGTTGCTTGTCGTTTAGCACGGTGTAAAGAATATATATCTTGGACGGTAGATCAATAAAAACGGGTCCTATGGACTGATGAATCCAGATACACGATCCATTAGTCTGATGGCCGTGTGTGGGTATGGCGGCTGCCGGGGAAACGCTTTTTACCACAGTGTACTTTTCCTACGGTCACGTTTGGAGCTGGAGGGCCTTTCTTTCGTGGTATGGTTCCAACCCATTGGTTATCCTGGACAAACCTGTTAACCAGCACGTCTACCTCGGTATTCTGGACAATTGTGCCCAACCAACTCTGTAGCATACTATGGAACCAAGCCTTGTTGGTACCAACAGGATAATGCACCGAGTCATAAAGCAAGGACTGTTACGGCGTGGTTTGACGATAATTCCGTATCGTGTGTGGACTGGCCAGCACAGAGCCCTGATCTTAATCCCATAGAGTACCCATGGGATGAATTAGAGCGCCGCATAATAAGTTTGGAACCAAGGCCTACTACTAAGCAACAGTTAGCGGCCGCATTATGTACTGAATGGAAGTAGACACCTATCTCGGTGTTCCTAAACCTTGTCGGAAGCATGTCTCTAAGGGTTAGTGCATGCATTATGGCCAAAGGTGGACCAACATTTTACTAATATATGTCAATAAATGCTATGTTGTGTTTCTTTTCTAGGTGCTCGGTGACTTTTCTCAGTATAGTGTACACTGAAGAGCAATTGAATTAGAGATACCTGTATAGCAACCTGTAGCACCACCTTTCTCCCTGATGACAGCGGCCATTTGTCTCGGCATGGGCTCGACAAGACACCGGAAGCGTTGGGAAGCCATATGGGTCCACGACTCCAGAACAAGCTCCCACAGTTGACGACGTTTTGATGGAGGGGGTCAGAGCCTTGAACAACTCTCTCGGTGGCATACTAGATGTGCTCGATGGGATTGAGGTCAGGTGACCTATCTGGCAAAGGAAGCAAAGTCACGTCGGTGGAGTGTTCTTCCAACCATTCGAATACAATTCAAAAGCGATGGCACGGTGCATTGTCTTGTTTCAGAATGAGGTCCCCAGTGGGATGTTGAACACGCACAGACGGGAGCAAATGGTCGTCCAGGATATTCCGGTAACGTTGACCTGTGAGGGACGATGTCACACGTACCAAGGGGTCCCATTGCAGTCCACGTAAACAGTCCCCAGGCGAGAACGCTACCCCCACCAGCTTGAAGAGTACCCTGCTGGCAAGAAAGATCCGTCGCTTCATGTGGTTTGCGCCGTACTCGTATCCTGCCATTCGCATGTACCAACGTGATACTCGACTCATCAGTCCAGTCAACATTTTGCCACATGTCTAGGGTCCAGTGGCGATGTTCCCGCTCCCATGCTAATCTTTGCACTCTGTGATGCGCGGTCAGCAGCGGTACCCTCGTGGGACGATGGCTTCTGTATCCCATAGCGAGGAGATGGTTCTGGATGGTGTGGCTGCGTACAGGTTTTTGTGCACCAGCGTTAAATTGCCGAGTGATTTCTTGAACTGTGGCCCGTCTATCCGCTGTTACAATGTAAACTAGCCGACTCATCCACACGCTGTTGTCCACGGCAGTTGGCCCTTGCAGGGATGGTTTTACCGGATTCGATGTACTCACGGTGCAACCGTGACACAGTGGCTCGTGAAAATACCAGTGCCTGCACGACCTCCGAGATGTAGTGACCCATTCGTCGGGCCCCGACAATTTGCCCACGATCAAATGGACTTAGATCCTTCGTCTTATCCATGCTGTGTCCGACTTTCACTGATTCCCGTCGCATCACTCCTTATATTGTCGGATCGCGGCATACGTCATGGCGCTTCCGTTTACAGGACCGCCCACAGCACCACATTTGCTTAACGCCAGCTGTCTCTAATTCAATTGATCTTCAGTATATATACACAAGCAAGTTTCTCAAGGCAAAAGAGACAAATCTGAAGAAAAACATGGCAAGTATTTCTCTTTACAGATGCGTCCCCTCTCAGCCGTTCCATGTATTAAATTTATAGATGGAAAACTAATCGAAACTGCAACTCTCAGTTTTGCATTTTCATAAAAATATCTATTTTTCCCTTTCGGTTAGATTAATAAAATGAATATTTATCTAACGTAGCGCTGCTTTTCAGGATTTCTTAGAATCAAATAGGTAAATACTTCACATTTCTTATTCCTTTCTCATCTTTCTCATTTAACTGAAGATTACAAAAATTCCAATTTTTACCGAACCGTGATTTCGGTTGTGCACACATTCTGAAATCATTGTTGTATATTCCTTTTATCAGTTTGATACAATTTTTATAACATTCAGATATGATGTATGATACACAAATGGAAAGCATGACCATGAAGCTACAACGTGAAGCAGCACAGTTTTGATTCATTCCGTTCTGACAGCGCTGGATCCCATAATTGCTTTCTTTCATTGCGAATATTTGAAATTTTTTCATTGATATATACAGGGAATCTCGTATTATCCACTGCATTCCAAAGATTGTATTGTCGCATTTAATTAAATATAGTCTTCTGCTAAAATGACGCTGACAGAATTAATATGTGTGTAGTTTTAATGAGATTTTATTCCTCAAGGATTTAACATCTTGCTGATATCTCTTAAGACGTAGTTCTCAATAACCTAGAGTTGCTAGTTAGTGAGATTGAACGATGACATCTCCCAATTATCCTAGGAATTTATGATTTTAAGTGATTTCTTCACCAATGGGACTATCTCCTTAATTATCATTTTTAACATTTTTTTTACAAAAGATCCGTAATCTTCACTGGGATAAACTAAATTGAAGATCATCCAAGTGCTAGTGTTATGTATTTTATATATATTTTAAATATCTTTTAAATATTTTTATCGTAACATTTACCTGTAAGTTCGATGCTGTGAAGAGACGCTGCCGTAGGCCTAACGCATCAAACTTACAGGTAAATGTTACGATAAAAATCTTTAAAAGACATTTGAAACAGGAAATGTCTGCACCATTTGTCATTAATTTCCATAATCTAAAATTTGTACGTCGCACTTTTCCCAGGTACTAATATTTTACCGAAGAAATAATTTAAAACGCAAATCTACACACACATTTACCTACTATTTTACTTAATTTGAGTTTATATAGCTGATGTTTTTTTCTAAAATTGAATTAGGTACGTAAATATCAAAATGAAAATGCTTAACGCGAACAACAGTTGAAGGTGATTTGTCATTTGGAGCAAAATCCTGACGAGATATTGCTTTCAACAACAGTTGTTTTAGGTTCTGATCTGAGGGAAACTCATGGAATGAAAATCCCACGTTCTTCTTCTAAGAAGATGTTCATATCGGCACACAACAGTAAACCATTTTGAAAATGGGTTAGATTTTGTTGTGAAAACAACAGTTTGGTTGTAAAACTGTAAGGTTTTTTTTTAAAAAGAAACAAGAAAAAACGAGTAATTTTAACAGTATAATACAGATTACAAATTCCAGCTTGTAAATACGTTTTTCATGGTACAAATTGCTGGTGTTATTTTAGTTTAAAACAACTGATTTATGGTATCCAAAAGTATCTGAATGAAAATAAAGAGAAGTATTAAATTCTTATAGAAGAATGTTCATCAAAAAGGTGTAAATCAATGGATGAATGAAGCAGGTACATGCTGCTAAGAAGAAATAAAAATAAATTCTGATTTTAATTTCAAGTATTTTTCCTGCCATGGGAAAACCACAAATTCTATTTTGTTATCAGTTTTAACCTTATTTTGTGGAACAACACTAAATTCTCAGAAGTGAAAATCTTCCAAATACCTGGAGAAAATGTAAATAAACAAAGTCATCGCTCTTTCCACGTTTTTCTTTAACCACCACACAGCAGCCGAAAAATTGTTATTCGACACCCTAGGATTGAATCCCCGATCTCTCGATAACTAGCCGAGTGCGTTCGCCTTTATGCTATGGTGCCAACAATCCGCGGCACTATGTGTGTTTATCTGGCAGCATCTGACTTCACAAATCCGTAGGGAGCAATTCAAACAACGTGAAAACTGAGTTGTTTATACTTTGGGACGCAGTGCCATCTAAAGGCTGAAATCGTCCCACTGGCCAATAACCTACGTTAATGTTATATAGCCTGTTCTTCATAAAGTTCAGCCTTGGTTTGACCTCCGAACCACTTTGTAGTTGAGGTAGCTTCGTAATTCATTGTACAGTGAAACCTCGATTAACGGAATCCTCCCAACAAATATTCTGTACCAACCGGTACTTGCTAAAGAATGACAAATGGCGGTTGGTACAGAACAGCTCCGTAAGGTAAACATCAATGTTAACCTCCGAACAACAGAACCTCTTAACAGGGAAATTTGGGCAGGAAGAGGAAGAGAGGGACTACATATTTTGCTGTAAGGATGCTTCTTTGGGCTAGATCGGCTGGAGTACTAGCGGACTTTAGTGGCACACTTAAGTTAAAAGAAAGAAGTTAGTATTTGGTTGGAAAGAGTGTAATGTCTAAAAATGCAAGGCAATAGAAACGATCTGATTGCCATATATACAAGAAACAATCAGTTCAAAATATAGTATCCATCGTTTGTAATGACCTGCTCCCATCGTCTGGGCCGATGTTGTACACCGTCCGCGTAAAATTGTAGCGGCTTGGTCGGAAAGAATGAGTAAGTATGGGTTCGACATCGTCCCGGTTAGAGAACCGCTATCGTCCAGGGAATGCTGCAACGACAGGACAAAGTAGCAGTCGCTCGGGGCAATGTCCAGGAATTAGGCTGGGTGCGGTAGCAGCTCCCAGCCCAGGTACATGCTCTTGTGACAGCTCACCCGTGCTGTGTGAGCGCTCGCTCCATCCTGCTGTAGGAGGACGCCCTAGTGGTACAGCATGGTGGGTTGTGTGGACGTGAGCGATGCGTTCGTACCGTCGAGCTGACAGAAGCACACAGCGGTGTTGTACGGCAACAGCTCAAACAACGCAACACCCGCCATATCCCACCAAACAGGCAGCAAGACCTTGCATGGACTTCTGTTTTGGATTCAACCACTGTTTGCGGGTGCTGACATTGTCATACAGGAGCCATTTCTCGTCTCCTGTCACAGTGCGGTCCAAGAACAGTTCAGCTTGGTCACGAGCAAGCAGGGAAACGCATGTACTCATGTGATTTGCTTTCTGCTCAACTCTGAGTTGATGGATTATTCAAACACCCTTTTTCTGTGCCTTGCCAAGTTGGCGCAGGTGAGTGATAATGTTGTTGTGGGATATCTCCAGCTGTTCGGTCAACTCCCGCGTGGTCACACGCACGTTGGTCCCCACTAAGATCTTCAGCATGTCCATATCAATTTGTTGTGGATCTACCGGTTTAGGTCAAAATTTCCTTCAAGGAACCGTTCGAACAAACGACAGCACTGACAATGTGCTATGCCATTGGGGTACACCCTAGTAATGTTTTTTACAGCACTTGCGCTGGTGTTACCACGCAGAAGCTCATACAGCAGATGTGCTCTTTGTCTACTTCCATGTTATTTGGAGCGTACACTCTTCAACTTCTGCCGCTAACTGATTCTGATTTAAGCCACTTACCTGCTGATGCCATGCCGGTATCCTGCGCAACTTCAGTGGCCAATGGATTCAGTGGCCGAGATTTCGACTTCGGGTACCTCGTCATCGGACATTACTTTCTTTCCAACCCAATGCGTATCTAGAGAACACTCAAGTACAGTAAGCATTAGGTTACAAAATGTATCACTGGAGATCCTCAAGTCTAGTAAGCTTTAGCACCGACAGAATGTATGGCTGCAGATTTGTCGTCTTGATACGTGCTTCACCTCTGTAGTACGTCAGACCTTGTTCAAAGCATTGCACTCCTCCACCAGCTTGTTTTCGTCCCACAATACATCCTGGTACCAGCATGTTCCCAAGTAAACGACGCATACGTACCCATCCGTCCACATGGTGTAACATGAAGCGTTATTCATCGTACCAGTCGACCTTCCTCCAATAATTCAAGGTCTGGTTTTGATTCTCGACTGTCCATTGTAAGCCCCTTCGACGGCGAACCCAGATTAGCATGGGTACTCTAAGGGGACTGGGGTTCGCAGTCCATTTTCATCAGAGTTCGATGTACTGTGTGAGCAGGGTTTGATGTATCGTTTCATATAGATTTCGCCCTACGCTCAGAGCGTTATCATCAGTAAAAAGGGGAAAGTTTTTAGATATATACTGCATGCAATATTTATTGAATGTACATTGATGAGCCATTGCATTATGACCACTTACACTGAAGAGCAATTGAATTACAGACAGCTGGCGTTATGCAAATGTGGCGATGTGGGCGGCCCTGCAAACGGAAACGACATGACGTAATCCGCGATCCGACAATATAAGGAGTGATGTGACACGAATAAGTAAGAGTCGGGGGCAGTAAGGGTAAGACTAAGTGCATTTGACCGTGGGCAAATTGTCGAGGCCCGACGAATGGGTCACTCCATCTCGGAAGTCGTGCAGGCACTGGGGTTTTCACGAGCCACTGTGTCACGAGTGCACCGTAAGTACATCGAGTCCGGTAAAGCCATCCCTGCAAGGGCCAACTGCCGTGGACAACAGCGAGTGGATGAGCAGGGTCATCGTCGGCTAGCTCGAATTGTAACAGCAGATAGACGGGCCACAGTGCAAGAAATCACTCGGCAATATAACGCTGGTGCACAACAACGTGTAAGCAGCCACACCATCCAGAACCATCTCCTCGCTATGGGGTACAGAAACCATCGTCCCACGAGGGTACCGCTGCTGACCGCACATCACAGGGTGCAAAGATTAGCATGGGCGCGAACATTGCCACTGGACCCTAGACATGTGGGAAAATGTTGCCTGGACTGATGAGACGAGATTCACGTTGGTCCATGCGGATGGCAGGATACGAGTACGGCGCAAACCACATGAAACGATGGATCCTTCTTGCCAGCAGGCTACTCTTCAAGCTGGTTGGGGTGGCATTCTCGCCAGGAAACTGTTTACGTGGACTGAAATGGAACCCCTGGTACGTGTGACATCGTCTCTCACAGGTCGACATTACCTGGATATCCTGGACGACCATTTGCTCCCGTTTGTGCTTCTTCAACATCCCACTGGGGACCTCATCCTGCAACAGGATAATGCACCGTGCCATCGCTCCAGAATTGTATCCGAATGGTTGGATGAACACACCACCGACGTGGCCTCGCTTCCTATGCCAGCTAGGTCACCTGACCTTAATCCCATCGAGCACATCTGTGATGAAATCGAGAGAGATGACCCCCTCCATCAAATCTTCGTGAACTGTGGGAGCTTGTTCAGGGGTCGTGGATCCGTATGGCTTCCCAACGCTTCCGGTGTCTTGTCGAGTCCATGCCGAGACGAATCGCCGCCGTCATCAGGACGAAATGTGGTTGTACACGTTACTAGACAGGTACCTGTAATTCAATTGTTGTTCAGTGTATATAATGAGCTGTAGGATCCATTTTAGCCCGCAAAACAGCGGCCACTCAGCAAGGCATCGATTCGATAAGGTGGCGATAGGTATCCTGTGGTACCTGGTACCATAATATCAGCAGCAGTTCTTTCAGTTCCTGTACATTTTTTGGTGGTAGTGGTTTAGTGCGAACCCGCTATTCAAGTCGAACAATAAATGTTCGATTGAGTTCGTGCCAGATGAATTTCGAGCACAGGACATTAACAGAAATTCACCAGCATGTTCCTCGAACAACACCTTGACGATTCTGGCAGTGTGGCATGGGGCATTATCCTGTTGGTAATGGCCATTACTAGCAGGGAACACTGATGCCATGAATGGGCGAACTTGGTCCGCAACGATGTTCAGATACTTGACAGCTGTGAGGGATTGTGCTATTGGGATAATGGGGCATAAAGTGCTGTGACGTGCATGCCCCGAAGAACGTACATGAGATAAAGGCAGATAGCGATGAAAGCACATGCTAGTGTAGTATAGTGGATAACACTCGCAGTTCCGTAGCCGAGAGTTGGGGGTTCGAATCCCTCTCCTGGCATAACAATGATGGAGAACTTTACTACGTCATATTGGCGCCCAAACTTCAAGAATGAACTGGCTGATAGATTTTTCGCAAGGGTATGATGTTATTTCCACACCAAGACATAGGAAAAATGAGAATCTTTTTTCAGTGCTTCGAAAAAATAAATCAGTGGGATGTTGCGTTCCACACACCACATTCTCTGGGATTTTTCAAAAGCACGTCCTATATCTGATGATTGCCTACAACTACACATGGTCCCGGCTGACCCGTGGGACATGCCCATGGCCCTCCTTCCTGGGGGGGGGGTGTAACGTGCCTGCTTCGCAGGACGCACATGAGATAAAGGAAGATAGCAGTGAGAGCACATGCCAGTGTCGTATAGTGGATAGCACTCTGAGCTCCGGAACCGAGAATTGGGGGTTCGATTCCCACTCCTGGCATAAAAATTGTGGATAAATTTACTTCGTCATAGTGTCCCAAGTAAGCATCGTCCATTGCCTAAGACCGCCGTCGACGGCCAGTTTCCGCCCAACATTGCATCCAGGTGCCGTAGCCTCCGTTGAAAATCGGCGTATCCGCGCTCGGCCGTCTACGTGATGCACGAGAAATCTTGAATCGTCAGACAGACCCCTTTCTTCTAATCGCCCACGGTCCAATCTCGATGATCTTGGGCCCATTTCATGCGTTGTTGGCGTTGACGGGCTTTGAGCATGGGGACCCGGTTGGGCCCTCGGTTACGCAGGGCCGTGCGCAGAAGGATGCATTGAACTGTGTGCCCTGATCACCACTGTTGTAGCTGAGTTTGAGTTTTTGCACTTATGGCCCTGCTGTCGATGTAAACAATGCGCGACATTATCCGCTCCACTCTGGCATCAATTAACTGCGGACGACGTACGATTCTTTGTGTGGTCATCTGAGCACGAATTTTGATACGTTCTACACTACAATGGCACGTGACCAAACCACAAGCCACGTTGTTACCGAGATCGTAGTTCCGAGGTGTCGTGCCATCACAATTTGTCCTTTATCAAACTCCGGTAAATCGGTAGATTTTCCCATTTCGACTCCGAACACTCTACGAACCGAAAGCCGGTCGTCGTGTTGTATACAGTATATACAGCTCTGTGAACTTTACCTGCGCCAAAGTTTGGTCTCTAGGAGCGCTCATTTCTCTAGGCTGGGGGTGGTCATAATGGAACGGGTCATCGGTGAATGTAGTACTGGGAACTGTTGGTACGAAATTCTATGGTTTTTAAAAAATGCTATTTCTTTGCGATTTTTATTTACGTCACTTTTCCTTTTTATAATACACTGGCGGAAAGTGAAAAAAGAACACCAAGAAGGAATTGGCGGACGATCATGAAATTTAGATATGTTAATGGGGTCGAGTTTACGTAGGTGTAATGTTAATTTCGGGACCAACCGGTGAGCGCTTATGCCACAGCACGGCATAATATGCAAATTATCGTCGGTGGTATCTAAGGAGTACGGCGAAGTAAATGTAATCAGTCGTCGGCGTACGGACACGTGCGAAGACCCTGCAGAAGCTGAAATGCATGGACATGGAAGACGTGTACGATTTCAGCAGTTATCGGACTTTGAGCGAGGTCGTCTAGTCAAACTCCGCGAGGCCGGGTGGTCGTATCGTCGTATTGCGGAGCGAATTGGATGGGAAGTATCGGTGGTGGTACGATGGTGGCGTAGATGGTCCGAGGATTATTCGCACACGAGTAGACGTGGAACCGGGAGTCACAGACGGACTGATGAGCGGACCGATCGACGCATAAGAAGAGCGGCGTTGTTAAGCAGAACATCCACTGCTACGCAAATCCGAGCTGCTGTTGCACCTGAGGTGACTGTGCGAACAATCCGCAACCGTCTACTGGATGCAATACTACGTGCACGTGTGCCTCTGGCATGTGTACGTCTGACTCCAGCCCACCATCAGGAACGGCTGCAGTGGTGTCGCCAACGTCTGCACTGGAGCACACAATGGCGATATGTCGTGTTCAGCGATGAAAGCAGGCTCTGCTTGGGAGCCTCCGATGGTCGTATGCGTGTTCGCAGAGGGGAGCGTCTTCATCTTTCTTGCATCCGCCAGCGACACACAGGGCTTACACCTGGTCTCCTGGTGTGGGGAGCAATCAGCTATCACTCCCGTACAAAACAAGTGTTTGTACCGGGTATGTTAAACAGTACCTCCTACATCAACAACATCATTCAGCCCGTTGTTGTGCCATTTATAAGGTCGGTCCATCGTGGTGTTTTCCAGCAAGATAACGCACGCCCACACACGGCACGTGCAACGCAACATGCACTTCAGGGTGTGAGACAATTTCCATGGCCTGCACGTTCACCGGATTTGTCCCCCATTGAGCACGCGTAGGATTTTATAGGACAATGACTTATACGGTGTCCACGGCCAGCCAACACCATTTCCGATTTACGCGTCCAGGTTGAGGATGCTTGGTACTCAATACCCCAAACTTACATCCAACATTTGTACGACAGACTCCATGCCAGAATTGCACAGTGTGACGCAGTTCATGGAGGTTCAACCTCGTACTAACCATGTTAGATGGAAATGTTGTTTTTCAGTTTACCAGCAAATACAGCTGTATTTTGCCATAATGTTTTGATCACGTCATCCTCTGTATTCCGTTATTATGCTGTATAAATTGCGTTGGTATCAGACGTCTCCTTCTTGGTGATCTTTTTCACTTTCCGCCAGTGTATTTATGAATTCTAGTTTGAAACCTAACAATTAATCTCTCTCTCTCTCTCTCTCTCTCAGTGTATGTCTCCCTCTCTATCTCTCTCAGGGTCTCTCTCTCTCTCTCTCTCTCTCTCTCTCTCTCTCTCTCTCTCTCAGTGTCTGTCTGTCTCCCTCTCTCTCTCACTCTCGCTCTCTTTCTCTTAGTGTCTCTGTGTGTGTGTGTGTATCTTTCTGTCTCTCTCAACTATTTACACTACAATTACGTAAATGATGTCTGTCTATTGCTCTCCCAAATATTCGGTCAGAGGACTCCATTTCTCAATATAGTTCAACTCTAAACTTAATTTGAAAAACTCATCTTATATAACAAAATTTCTGAGATTTAGAAACTTTCAAATACCTTTATCCCAAGGAGTTTAGCCGCCCCGGTGGCGCAGTGGTCTAAACGATGGCCTCTGGTCATTCGTCCGAACGGGGTGCGGGTTCGAATCCCGGTAGGACATGGGTAATGTGTTTGTCTTACGGCACTGGCACTCTCCCTTCCCTGGAACCAGTGACCCTAAATTAGGGACGGGCGACTGCTTATAGCCCATTGAGTTGCTCACGGTGGTCGTTAAACCTTCAATAAAAAAAAATCAAGGAGTTTAGAATGAGACCTCTGGTGGTACATTTAGTTTCTTAAACGGTAAGTCAGAACTGCCATTACAGTTCGTGAATTTTGATGTTATTTACATGCCATCCAACGGAGTTTTATGCAGTTTTCGCTGGGTGATATTTTTTTTATGGTATTGCAGCTGTGGTTTTAAATTACGTGGTTTTCGATTGCAGAAATCGTATTAATACCAAACCGGAGCGAGTTTCGTAAATCCAGCATTTTCGCGCATATCGGCAAGACGTAAGGGTACAAAATATATAACGCAATTCGACGTAAGTACAATGCATTGTAATAACCTTGAAATCCACTAGTTTTGCATCACTTAAATGGCTGTTGCTTGCTGTTCTCACGCAAAAGGCACGTTTCCATTGACCACGGTTGTCCCAGAAATCTTATTATGTATAACCTGCTTCGTTTGTCGAAATGCTTTAAAATCGGAGTTGGTTGCACTCGCCATGTGTTCTAACTGCTGAAATATCTTTTTTTGGGGATGTGGGGGTGTTAAAGGGTGGGCTAAAGAAAATTGGGAGTGCTAAAGCCCACCGTAACCCGCTTGTAACTTTGCGCAAGCAGCCAGCAGTGTGTAGTACTAATGTAATGGCAGTACGACATGTGCGTAAAGAACGCAGGTAGTTTGATAGTGTTCGACTGCACGGTGCTGCCGCAATCGTGAACTTCTTGAAATCCTGAGGGTGAGAAATTCTTTCACAGCCACCGTATAGTCCGGATTTGGAACTGTCGGACTACTTTCTCAACCCAAAGCTGAGAAAAGCGTCTCAGAGGTCAGCAGTTGCATTTTGATGAACATGTGAAGGAATAAAGACAGAAATAGTTACGCGCACAGGATGCCCTTTTTTTCCGTGAAGGATGTGACATTTGGATTTGTCGCTATGATAAATGTCTAAGCAGACTTGGTGACTATGTGGGAAAAGTAAAGCTAATATGAGAATGCATCTTAGCATGATGCGTTAGATGGTATGATGTTTTGTTGTTTGTAATCCTTCAATCCGAACCTGGCAGTCGGCGAAATTGAACTCTCCCACATTTAGGGATGGTAGCAGGCATGATAAGCCATGATAGTAGTGAGGATTTGCAAGTCTCCCCCACAACAATTTGTTTCAATGTCATTTGCTTAAGGGCATTGCTCCTGTCAAAGGGTGTGTGACGTAAAGTGTTACTGCCAGCGGGTGCCATTGTAACAAACACTTTCCCCAAACTCAGCTGATCACACAGAGAGCGACCAATTAGGTTTCCCATCCTCCATCGGGTGTTTTTTCTCCATCCTTGTAATAATGAGAAAATACTCTGTCTATACCCCCACCCCACCCTATCCCACAAGCGACTACTGAGAGGAATTTAACACCTTCTCATTCAAGTAAGCTCCACAGGGAACGAGGCACATTATCATGCCTGCTAGCACCCCTAAATGTGGGAGAGTTCAATTTCGCTGATTGCCAGGTTCGGATGGATGGAAATTACATAAAACATTTGGGACCTTAACTTTTTGAATCACCCTCGTACATAATTTGTTTCGGGAATTCACAACCACATGAGCATTTCTGGGTGGTCACCCGTCCCTAATTTGGGGCCACTGCTTCCATAAAATGGACAAGGCCAGTGCCATAGGAAAAAATTGCCACTCGTGGTGTCGGAGAGTCAAACACCGGCAAGAATGATCCAAAGCTAGGGCCTCAAACCACTCAGTAATCGGGACTGCTCAAGTGCGTATAAGTACAGTGTTTTACACGTACACAATTACATATACACTGACGGAACAAAAATCCAAACACCACGAAAAAATAGTTGTAGAGGAATGAAATGGCGGCAATACATTTGTATTGGTAACACATTTAATCGATTAAGGTTTCAAGCTCACAGCTCATTGTAAGCGCGAGAAGAGCCATTTTAAATGGGAAATGCTGGTACATTAATAACCGGTGTAACCGCCAGAATGTTGAATGCAAGCACGCAAACGTTCATGCATTGTGTTGTACAGGTGCTGGATGTCAGTTTGTTTGATGGAGTTCCATGCCTGATGCACTTGTTCGGTCAATACAGGGACGGTTAATGCTGGTTGGGGGTGACGCTGGAGTTGTCGTCCAATGATGTCCCATACGTGCTCGATTGGTGAAAGATCTGGTGATCTGGCAGGCCACGGCAACATGTCGACACCCTGTAGAGCATGTTGGGTTACAACAGCGGTATGCGGGCGAACGTTATCCTGTTGGAAAACATCCCCTGGAATGCTGTTCATGAATGGCAGCACAACAGGTTGAATCACCAGACCGACGTACAACTGTGCCGTCAGGGTGCGTGGGATAACCACGAGAGTTCTCCTGCGGTCATAGGAAATTGCTCCCCAGACTATAACTCCAGGTGTAGGTCCAGTGTGTCTCGGCCGCAGACAGGTTGGTTGCACGCGCTCACCTGGCCTCCTTCTAACCAACACACGGCCATCACTGGCACCCAGGCAGAACCGGCTTTCATCAGAAAACACAACATATCTCCACTCTGTCCTCCAATGATCTCTAGCTTGACACCACTGGCGTCGCAAACGGCAGTGGTTTGGAGTAAGTGGAATGCACGCTACAGGGCGTCTGGCTCGGAGCTATCCTTCAAGTAACCAATTTGTAACAGTTCGTTGTGTCACTGTGGTGGCAACTGCAGCTCGAATTGCTGCCGCAGACGCGGTACGATGTGCCACAGCCATACGCCGTAACACGGTGGTCTTCCCTCTCAGTAGTGCCACGTGGCCGGCCGCAACCCTGTCTTCTTGAGGCAGTACCTTCCCTTGACCACCGCTGCCAACAATCATGCACAGTGGTTTCATTCCTGCCAAGTCGTTCTGCAATATTGCGGAACGAAAATCCACCTTCTCGTAGCCCTATTACACGACCTCGTTCAAACTCCGTGAGCTGTTGATAATGGCTTCTTCGTCTTCTTAAAGGCATTCTTGACTAACATCAACACCCTACGTCAAACTTCAACGATAACTAACGCTCAAGAACGCTACAGCGCGTATTTACAGAAAACCTGCTTTGCACGTTCCGAGTGGCGCTACTAGCGACACACGTATGCGCCGAACGCAAAATTTTCATAGACGTCATCTTACAGATGTACTCTCACCGCCTACCAACTGTCGTTTATCTGACACAACTCCTTCTTGGTGTTGGGAATTTTTTCTCCGTCAGTGTAATATTAAATGAAGACAGTGATCAAGTGCAATATTTTTACTGAATATGCAAATTATTAGACACCTCTACCTAATATGAGGGGATGATGATAAGTTCTCGGCCTCATCAAGAAGTAAATGTGCCATTCCACGTATTCACCCCGAAGTTCAATACACTTGGCACAGGGTTTCCCGAGTTTCTTTAACCCTTCCAAAAAAATTCTGAATTCTGATCTTTCAAATACTGCTCTGCTGCTATCACCTCCGAATTATTCAAAAATACTTCCCTTTAAAATTTGTTTTAAAGTTTGGGAACAGGAAATAGTCCGATGGAGCAAGCTCGGGTGAGTAGGGTGGACGGCCTATGCACTTAAACCCCAGATCCCTCAAAACATCCATTGTCTTGCCAACTTTGTGAGTCCTGCAAAAAGAGAACACCTTTCCGCAGTGGTCCTCGCCTTTTTTCCTTCAACGCCTCCTTTAATAGGCACAGCAATTTGGAATGGTATTCAACATTTATTTTTTGGCCTTTGACCTTCCGAATCCCAAAACACCTGTTGCCATGACGGTTCCTGGAGACCTTTGCCACTGCACGGAACGTTGCCACTGAAAAGAATGTTGCCACTGCACGGAATGTTGCCACTGCACGGAATGTTGCCCCTGCACGGAACGTTGCCACTGCAAAGAATATTTCCACTGCAAGGAATTTTGCCACTGCACGGAATGTTGTCCCTGCACGGAACGTTGCGACTGCAAAGAATGTTGCCCCTGCACGGAACGTTGCCACTGCAAAGAATGTTGCCACTGCAAGGAAAGTTGCTACTGCACGGTCTCTTGATCGTAGTGACGAAACCACATTTCATCAACAGCGATCAGTCGCTGCAAAAAATTTATCACCTGATCGCTGAAAACGCTGTGAAACAGATTTGGAAGTGCCCATTCGTTTTCGTTTCTCATCGGATATTCAAACATTTTGGGACCCACTTTTCTGACAACTTCTGCATATCCAAGTGCTCATGAATTATGAACCCAACACGGTCCCTGGATATCTCCACTATCTCAGCTATTGTTTTTGCCGAGATTCGCCGATCTGAAGAAATCAAGTCATGTACATGATCAACAATTTCGGGTGTTGTCACTGTTGAAGGTCTCCCATATCTTGCAGCACCTTCTGTCTCAAAGTCTACACGCTGAAAGTTGGCACACCATTTCTTTATAGTGGAATATGAAGGACACTTGCCACTTAATGTTTGTGTCATACACTCATAGATTTCCTTTGCAGTTTTCTTCTGCAGGAACATAAATTTCATGACAGCTCGGGTTTCCACGTTCGAAAATTGAACACTTTCCATTGACAGGATTCAGTTCAGGACGTCAAACATATGTGAAAAAAAAAGAAAAAGAGCCGTTAATCTGAACATTGGCACTTTACAATACAAAAGAACATTCTTTCGAGCTGCAGTGACAAAATAATGCTGAAATTACAGGAAGTGGGTTAGGCCGAGAACTTTTCAGCATCGACTCCAAACGTGCTGCTCTGGCTTTTGTGACTCACAACAGCAGACAGACTTCTTGGTAAAGAATGGAATACGGGATTACACCATACAATACTCGAAAATTCAGTTCTCCCTCTCCAGGAGGATGGAATTTCCAAGTTTTCGGATATTATCTGACTTACCAGCCTTGTCATATTTACACCAAGAAACGGAATGTCATCTTCAAAATCTTGGTAAAGACTCAATGAGGGTACTACAGCACGCAGTTGTTGTTGCTACCCATGAAGCGATAATCGTGTATCGTAGAGCAACAAGAGTTGCACGTAGATTTTGGAGAACTCAAACAGATCTTTCCGATTCGTCCGACAAATTCTCAATGGGGTTAAGGTGCGGCGATCGGGGAGGCCATTTGAGTACAGTAAATTCACTTGAATTCTCCTGGAGTCAATTGGTCGGCGGTCGGGTACTATGTGGTTCGGCGCGGTCCTGTTGAGATATGACGTTATGGTGCGGCAAAAAATCGTTACTGGGTGCGTTTATATAAGGCATAAGGTAGCCTACGTAAATGCACCCCAAACTGTTACACAGCCTTCATGACTCCAGCTTGGCCAGTTGGATTCACTGCTTAGTATGGTTTTCGCCGCATTCTTTTCCACCCACTGGCATGATAGGTTGAAAACTTGATTATCTAAACCCAGTGATGTATTTCCAGTCTTCCGCAGTGCAGTTGTGACAGGCCTTTGCAAACTCCAGCCAATTTTTTTCCGTACTTGCAATCAACAAGAGAACACGATTTAGAAGCCGACTGCAATCCTCAATTTTTTCCATAGTACGATAGATAATTCTTTTGCATTAACTTGTGGACACAATCTCATGAAATTCAGACGTTACCTGCTCCAAGGTAGCCGTGCGGTTTCTTGTAGCGATGCCGGAGAGTCTGCTCTCATCTTGAGAGTCAATACCACATTTTCAGAGGGTGAGTCATAAGTAATGAGCCATGTGAAAGGTAGTTTGAGATGGCGTTGGTTTTTCGGAAATAAACAATCGTTTGGACTGGAGCTTGTTTATAGGTAGATAGAGCATTTCATGGACTATTGAGAATCTGCTTTGGTAGTGGACAGGAATATCAATTAATTGTGTTTGTTTGCTTTCAGAAGTTAGACGAAAAAACAGCAGTTCGAGTACAGCTGCGTTATTATTATAAAAATGGACTATCTGCGCATGCAGAGGGCGCCGAAATTTGTGCAGTGAAAGGTGTGAGTGTTGTCAGCTACACCACAGGTAAAACATGGTTTGTTCGCTTTAACAAGGGGGACACTAGCCTTCAAGATGGGCCTCGTTCTGGCAGACCCCAACGGTGGATTCGGAAGGTGTTGCCGTAGAGGCAACACCAACCACAAGTACTCGCAGATTGTCGGCGAGATTGGGGTGTCAAAATCCAGTGCGGTTCGCTATCTCCACAAGCTTGGGAACGTCAATAGGAGCTGCCGAGTGGTACTCCACGAATTGAACACAGCACAAGCTCAAAGGAGGATGAAATTGTGCTGAGAGCTGCTGAACAACTCCATGAACGTCTGATGAAAAGTGGATCTTTTTCCGTAATCCCGACATGCAAAACCAGTGGATTAACCCGGGCCAGGTTCCAGAACCCGTCGCTAAGCGGGGACGCTTTGAACACAAAGTCTTGTTTTGTGTTTGGCGGACGTTTGAGGGGCCCATACACTTTCAATTCGTTCCAGCTCGGCAAGGCGGCTCCACTGCGCTCTACTCTCAACAACTACAGAGGATGTACGAGACTCTGGTCCGTAAGTACCAGTCAATGGTCAACAGAAAACAGGTTCTCCTTCAGCACGATAATGCACCACTCCATTCCGCCCGTTCAACGAGGGATAAGATCCGGGAGCTTGATGGAATCGAACTCCTTCCACTTCCTGCCTATAGCCTAGACCTGGCTTCAGGTGACTACCACTTGTTTTAATCGATGGCACATTTCTTCCATGGCACAACCTTCCGAAAAATGTCACGAGGTAGATGCCGGGGTCCTCAAAACCCAAGGAGTGGTACAGAGCAGGAACTCTGTATTTGGCAGAAAGATGGCCTTAGACCATAGAACAAAATAATGGCTTGTATTTCGAAGATTAAATTGTATTCGTTTGTACTTTACACATGATTGAAGTTTTCCTGCCAAATGGATCATTACCTTTGACTCGCCCTCTACATCCACTTTTCCCCAGTTGGTTGGAAGTTTTGCCGTGTTTCACGTAGCTTTAGTATACACCTGCGACTGTCTGACGCAGAAATTCCAGCAAATTTCATTGAAAAGAAAAAGGCCTTTCTCGCATTCTCTATCTGGTAACAGTCAACCTCATTTGCATCGCTGCCTTTACCCATGATTACCTTCCCGTTACTAGCATCCAATGCTTAGAGACCTGCTGTATTTATAGGCTTTGCCAGTTCCTGCGATCCATCAGACTCGAAGCGATACTTCTGCTTTGCATGTTGCTATTGGGGTATATGTAATAATTTGTCCATTCAGAGTATAATAAGCGAAAGTTATCCACAAACTATTATAATTTTTTCTGAATATTCTAACTCATTGTTGAAAGAAGTTTATACATTCCTTTACGGAATATCCTCATTAATTCATTCAAAACTCAGCCGACTTGTTCTTCAAAAAGTAAAATGCAAATCCTGTGCAAAAAATAGTGAACAAATATTTAAATCTCGTTCCCCGGGAAAAATAGATCAATTTATTTCTTGAATAGTTTGAAAGACAGTGCTTACATATTTATTCGCCCGGTTTGAGGCATGTTTATTTATTGGTTATTAGTGGATGTTTACTTATCGGTTCAGAAGTATTATACAGCAGAGATCGAAAACCCGACTGAAAGAAACTGGGAAAATTAATCCCCCTAAGTCATTTCTCATACTAGTTGTTTATTTACGTAGATGTAGAAAGAAAAATACGGCAGATGTTTGAGCCCTAGAGACAATTAACTAGAATTTACTGGGCTTTGTGAATTAACCATTTCAGTTAGAATCAACTTAGTGCAGTGGTTCCCAGATGTTTTCGATTCTCGGCGCCCTTGCTGAATCCGGGTTTTCCCAAGGCGCCCTATGTCAAATTCCAAAAAGTACACTTTGCCTATGTCAAATTCTAACAAGTACACTTTGCCTATGTCAAATTCTAACAAGTACACTTAGGTATAAATAAATAAAACACGTATCAGAAAAAAAAATGTAATTGAAACACTTTAACTAATAATAATTAGTGGGATGGATGAGCCTGTTGATCACCGCACATTTTGTGAAATCTTGGAATCAAACTGGACCCAGCCAGCCTCATTTCCTTCGCCACATTGATTTTTGCGCTATACTTAGTTTTTATCACATCGGTCGCTGTGATAAAAAAATTAAGTAAATGATAAAAAATTAAGTAAATGAAGAAAATACATACGAGAAGAAAAACTTCACTTCACTTAATTACAGCAATACTCAGTTGATATGCCGAAAGCTTACAAACGCCGAAACTCAGCGACAGAGCATCAACATAACAGACTGCTAACCTCCAAATAAGTGACAACTGACAACGGATGAACGTAATTAAAGGATCTGTTGACCTTTCCAAAAATTCTGGACTGTGAGTCTCATTTCTAGACGCTCGGAGAACGAGGGAGGAATGTTTATCAGAAGCACGGAGGCCGGTGCGAAAGCTCACGCTTGTCACATTATTCTAGAGCGCCATTTAGTAACCATTTGTAGAGGCTTCTGCAAACAGTTATTACTAAGTGAGTTACTATTGTGATGTCACGTCCAAACACATTGAATTGAAAATGGAAATAAATTATGAACATTTTGTAATATTTCTCGGCGCCCCTGTGAGAAAGCCGTGGCTCCCCAGGACGTCGCGGCGCACACTTCGGAAACCACTGACTTCGTGTACAAAATCTTTCACCAAAAGAGTGGCTATCTATCTATTTATTAAAAGTTTGAAAACTTTTCTATTATACACTGAGTGGTCATATTATTATGACCACCTGGTTAGTACATTTTTGGGCTACAGTTTGCACTTAATACTGATTGAATTCGTCTTGATATGGACTCTATTAAATGTCGGTTAGAGGCTTCGGGTATATCAGCCGAAATGCGATGAATTGCACCCTCCAGCCCTTGAAGATTTGATGGCAGCGGATCCAGCTGTCTGATACCCCTTTCGAATTCATCCCACAAATGCTCCGTTGGATTGAGATCCTGTGATTGAGGAGCCCAATGTAGCAGGAAAGTATCCGTGATGCCCCTTAAACCATTCGCATACAATGTGAGCGCTATGACATGGAGCATTGTCCTGTGAAACTATCCATCTCCATTGGGATAAACCATCAACATAACTGGGTGTACTTAGTCGGCAATGATATTTAAATGCCTTTGGGTAATTACACGTTGCTCCACACGAATTATAGGGCCTAAAAGCTCTTATAGAAACAAGCCCCAGACCATAACGTTGCCTCCACCAGCTTGAAGAGTAGTAACGATGCAAGATGGGTCCATGCCATTGTTCTGATGTCTCCATATCGTTACCCTACCATCTGCATGGTGCAATTGAAAACGTGATTTATCAGACGACATTAACCTTTCTCACTCAGTTATTGCCCAATTCTTGTGTTGGGAGCGTTTCTTCTTGCTCGTTGCGGACAGCAATGGCTTACGGACAGGCCGTCTTCTTCTGTAGCCCATACGATGTAATGTGCGGCGAACAGTTCATTGAAAGGTTATCGGACTTTGTCCCTGATTCATATTATCTGTAATCTGACGTAGTGTAGCCCATCTATTGGACTAAACAAGTACGCCTATTCTCTTCTCAGCTCGAGCATCCAGTATCCGTTGACGACCACACGTCTTGCTCTCAGTCCCGGCTTTTTCAACTGGTGATCCACTCTCTGTACACTTTAACAACTGCTGCACTCGAACATTTCACACGTGAAGCCGTTTTGTTAATGTTCGCACTAAGGCTTCGAGCGCGCACGGTGATTCCATGTTCGAAGTTCTTCAGGCCGTGTCTTTTATCCCTTGTTTCTTGCGCAACGGACTCTATTACTATCTGCATTCATTTTGCGTTCCCTTTTTTTACCGAATCAGACATCTTGCATCAGCATCATCTGCGGGATAGCTACTTTGCATAAAATGATCTGGTGATCGTAATAATGTAGCCACTCAGTGTATAAGTTATATGCAGTACAAATGATTTTCTATTCCATTTTATAGTAGCATCAGATTTCTGTTTTCTTAGTTACGGGGTTCAATAGGAACCATGAGCAGCTCTTTGGGATCTGAGTAGTCGCCCGGACTTAATCCTTTAACGACCTGTCTGTTGGTTCACCCCTTTGTTTAATAACAATAGTGACTGAGGGTGACTCCTGCTGACACCTCATAGGTCGAGAAAATTTGAAGAACAAGTAATGGTAGGAAATCTGACTCGCGGCTATGGGCGTTTGAATTTACGGGCATTTTTGGGCGTTATGGTCGTTAAAGGAACACTGGGTCTTGGAAGTCGGGGTCAGGACTTGTGGCGTAAAGCGAGCGTACCACCCATGCCTCATCCAGTCTCAGACTCGGTCCCACCTGGGACGACTATCCCAAAATCTTCGCCTCTAACTACTAACCAACTAGGACCAAAGAATATCTAACTGATAAGAAGGTAAGGCTCAGCGAGACGTAACTAGCGCCACTATATTATGCGGCAAACAATTACTACACAGAAGCCAACATTACAGGCTGATGCCGCAGGATGCCGAGCAGACTGAGTTAGACTGAGCATGCGTGTTTGTGTTCAAAGAATATAAACGATTGTTTGTGTTGGCGTTTTGTTCAAAGGTTTTGTTGTTCTCATCTAGATCTGCGTTTATATTACAGCCATGAAATACACCCACTCCATTCCGATGAATAACAATTCATGGAATGGAGTGGATGAATAACAAGAACAAATTTGAAACCGTTTGAAACAAATATCCTGGAAAACCATTAAAACAACGTTTGCTGAAAAAAAAAGCTATCGTTACGTTGAAAAAATTAATTTATCAATTATATGAAACTGACTTTTATGAAAAATACCTCGTAATATTGTAAAATGAAAGAGGGAAGCATTCGATTACACAATGCATACCAAACAGACAGCTTTAAGCATACACTCAATCGTGGCGAGTTAGTCCGGTCGGTAGAGAGCTCAGCTATCACGCCAGCGGCCCAGGTTCGAACCTACTCAGATACGAGCGGATGTTTTTCCGATCTGTTGAGAAAATTTCTCCAGCGCAGTGCGTTTAATTTACAAACTTCGGAAGGGTAGAAAAAAAATGTAGCTTTGGGAAACTGCGGTTGTCTTTGCTTTTTTTTTTTTTTTATTATTATGGCTGCTACTGGGAAACCAGCCTCAGCATTTTTGACATTTAAGGTATATTGTAAATATGAAATTCATGCCAAGCAACCTGGTATTACTACGGTGCTTAAAGTGAGAATAAAACTGCTAAAATTTCCTTAAAATAATATTAATTGCTAATGTATATATTTGTTTCACCAAAAGAAGGGACAGGAGGAATACTCAGAAAAGAACAACAAAAAAAAAAAATGCTTTAGTAGACCCAATGAGACCGAAGGAAACAGTCGCAGATCAAAGCTTAGCTTCCTTTCCGTGAAATAGGCTTCCCGTCCCGTGTCTCCTACGCTTTTTGCGCCTGAATGTTAACTTTCCCGCAGAGCATCTGCTGCCGCATTACATGGTGGCGCTGCTGTCGCCTGTTTTACATTATCTCTACGAGAGTTGAGCTTCTTCACGCGAAGCGTTTATATTCTTTGCTAGGACGGCGTTCTGTGTTTACAACAGTTCCGCAAAGCTTTGGGGTTTAGAGAATTCTGAATTTTCTACTAACTTTTCCGAAACTCGGAAAAACTGTTCTCTTCCTCTCGTTTAGCAAATGTAATTTTAAAAATGACATATCTGTAATCAGTGTTACCTATTCATTTTCAATTTATGTCAAGAAATTGCCGTTGTTTTGAAGGTTTGTGCCTTATTGCAGTATTCAGAGGGAATATCGAACAGCCTTCTACGGGCAGCATTAAGTCAAATGCCTTCAAGAAAACAGCTGGGTACAATTGGATCAAAGGCTTGTGAAAATAGAAATTTACCGGTGGCGATGCTCGAAACCGCATCCTACTTCTCCGGAGCTGGACGCTTTCTCAATTATGATACACTGACAAGTGCTTATTACTGCTACTTTCCGTTCTTGACATGTACGCCACCTCTGTAGTACGTCACATGTATCCCCGCCTTGAGAAAGGACTGGGACGGAATGGCAGGTTTCCGAATCATCCGGCAAACGATGATTGAAGTAACTCTCTGTAGAAGAAGGAATTCCCACTAACTCCAGGCGATGCGCGGGAGAAACATCAAGCATTTTTCGAAACAAAGAAGGAATTTACATTAATTTCAGATGATATGTGGTAGGAACATCACATACACTGACGGAAAAAAAATCCCAACACCAAGAAAGGGTTGTGTTAGATAAACGACAGTTGGTAGGCGGTGAGAGTACATCTGTAAGATGAGGTCTATGCAAAATTTCGCGCTCGGCGCATACGTGTGGCGCTAGTAGCGCCCCTCGGAACATGCAAAGCAGGTTTGCTGTAAATACGCGCTGTAACGTTCGTAAGCGTTAGTTATCGTTGAGATTCGACGTAGGGTGTTAATTTGGTGTGAAGAATTCCTTTAAGAAGACGAAGAAGCCATTATAAACAGCTCACGGAGTTTGAACGAGGTCGTGTAATAGGGCTACGAGAAGGTGGATTTTCTTTCCGCAATATTGCAGAACGACTTGGCAGGAATGTAGCCACTGTGCATGATTGTTGGCAGCAGTGGTCAAGGGAAGGTACTGCCTCAAGAAAACCGGGATCCGGCCGGCCTCGTGGCACTACTGAGTGGGAAGACCGCCGTGTACGGCGTATGGCCGTGGCGCATCGTACCGCGTCTACGGCAGCCATTCGAGCTGCAGTTGCCACCACAGTAACACAACGTACTGTTACAAATCGGTTACTTGAAGGACAGCTCCGAGCCAGACGCCCTGTAGCGTGCATTCCACTTACTCCAAACCACTGCCGTTTGCGACGTCAGTGGTGTCGAGCTAGAACTCATTGGAGGACGGAGTAGAGATCTGATGAAAGCTGGTTCTGCCTGGGTGCCAGTGATGGCCGTGTGTTGGTTAGAAGGAGGTCAGGTGAGCGCCTGCAACCAACCTGTCTGCGGCCGAGAACACACTGGATCTACACCTGGAGTTATGGTCTGGGGAGCAATTTCCTATGACAGCAGGAGCACTCTCGTGGTTATCCCACGCACCCTGACGGCACAGTTGTACGTCGGTCTGGTGATTTAACTTGTTGTGCTGCTATTCATGAACAGCATTAAAGGGGATGTTTTCCAACAGGATAACGCTCGCCCGCATACCGCTGTTGTAACCCAACATGCTCTACAGAGTGTCGACATGTTGCCGTGGCCTGCTAGATCACCAGATCTTCCACCAATCGAGCACGTATGGGACATCATTAGACGACAACTATAGCGTCACCCCAACCAGCATTAACCGTCCCTGTATTGACCGACCAAGTGCAACAGGCATGGAACTCCATCCCACAAACTGACATCCAGCACCTGTACGACACAATGCATGAACGTTTGCGTGCTTGCATTCAACATTCTGGCGGTTACACCGGTTATTAATGTACCAGCATTTCACATTTAAAATGGCTCTTCCCTTGCTTACAATAAGATGTGATCCTTAAACTTTATTCGATTAAATATGTTACCTATACAAATGTATTGCCGCCATTTCATTCCTCTACAACTATTTTTTCGTGGCGTTGGGATTTTTTTCCGTCAGTGTATTTTCGAAGAATCTGACGACCAGTAGATCCGTTTTTACTTTCAGACGCCAATGTGAAAACCCAAGTTTGCCGGCAGCGGAGCTGGAACCCGAATCCTTCTGCACCGAAGCCAAAGCTTTCCCAATTAATCTACACCGACAAGTGCTTATCACTGCAACATTCCACCTTGACATGTTCGTCACCTCTGTAGTACACGTCAGAGGCTGTAAACAATGCAGAACATCTCCCAAAGACGCTCCAAAATGCTGTCTACAGATCTCAGCTTGAAATATGTAGACGAAAGAAGCCAATTACGCATTTAAGTAACCATACAGTAGTCGGGTAGCGGGAGTTGGTGCCAATGACCTTTCCGCCAAACCGGGGTTCCCTCACAGAAAGTATTATACCGTGCTGACGGAAGATTTAAGCCCAATGAGCAAACCAGAGACGCGGATACCGCCGACACTGAACACGACAGAAAAAGAATTCCGCTACGAAATTGCACTAAGCAACCTTGAGTAGTATCGTCCCCATAACAGAGAACTCACAATGTTCCCCTGATTGCATGAAAGTTGAATGGAGTCTCCGCACCCAGGCAACGACATCAATTACGGTCCTTTGTTGAACTCCGTCCTTCCGCCCCGCCTTTACCCCGTGCACAACTGCATGAACATAAAATCTAAATGGCCGTTGGCATGGATGCTCGAAGTTTGACTTTTGGGAAGACATATGATGAAAACATCACCATGATATCGGAGCGGTAGCGTCTTTTATAGATAAGCATATCTCAGCTTCGGTACTGCAACATCATGTACAGCGACCTGTCCTTTTGCGCTCCAGCGGACGGTCGCGCAAGTTCCCGAAAATTCGGCAGTTCTCTGCAAAGAGCGAGTTAATTAAGCTTCCTCCACCCACCGTACACACCCTTGTGATTTCGACAGTTTTAACCGTTTGAAAAGGGACAACTGTTTGAAAAGCAATCACTACCAAAACAAATAGCTTTCGGATCACATAATCATAGATATTTTCCACAGACTGAATCAAGCTGATATTTTTCTTGGTGTTCATGATGTGCCCAATATTTTGGAGCGTATCATTGAAACGGGGCGATCCACTACTAATTCCTCTCAAATATTTTGATGATTCTCTTTCCACACCAGGAACTATGATATGCTGAAAGAATTTCATTACCTTCCGAATGCCCTAACAAGTTTATTATGTCGGCATGAAATTTGAAGTGTGAGAGAATGACGGCAGGATATATATGTATGCAATCGGGAAAATACACCAAACAACAAAAATAAACTTTTTGTTTGTTACAAAGACTGCATATGCCGAATCATACAGTACTTGTCATGCTGATTACAAATCTGCTTGCTACATTGCGCATTCGGTTACAGTTCTCGAGTCAGCTGTTGTTTCAGCGTACAATATCCCTTCATTTTGACACGTATATTTCGCTACAAGCAATTAATTACACTTACCTTAAAAAGTAGTTATTTTAGAGTTTCTTCTGTACTTTGGTTCTACTACATCACTTTTTAGAGACCAACAGCAATCAGCTATCATTTTAGGGCTACATTTTCCTTTATAGCGGTTTTCTATAGTACATACACTGAAGAGCAATTGAATTAGAGATACCTGTTTAGTAACGTATAGCATCACCTTTCACCCTGATGACTGCGGCGATTCGTCTCGGCATGGACTCAACAAGACACCGGAAGCATTGGGAAGTCATACGGATCCACGACCCCTGAACAAGCTCCCACAGTTCACGAAGGTTTGATGGAGGGGATCAGAGCCTCGAACATCGCTCTCGATGGCATCGCAGATGTACTCGTTGGGATTGAGGTCAGGTGACCTAGCTGGCCAAGGAAGCGAGGTTGGGTCGGTGGAGTGTTCATCTAACCATTCGGATACAATTCGGGAGCGATGGTACGCTGCATTGTCTTGTTGCAGGATGAGGTCCGCAGTGAAATGTTGAAGACGCACAAACGGGAGCAAATGGTCGTCCAGGATATCCCGGTAACGTTGGCCTGTTAGGGACGATGTCACACGTACCAGGATGTGCTATTTCAGTCCACGTAAACAGTCCCCAGACGAGAATGCCACCCCCACCAGCAGGAAGAGTACCCTGCTCGCAAGAGGGATCCATCGCTTCATGTGGTTTGCGCCGTACTCATATCCTGCCATCCGCATGTACCAACGTGAATCTCGACTCATCAGTCCAGGCAACATTTTTCTACATGTCTAGGGTCTAGTGGCGATGGTCTCGCGCCCATGCTAATCTTTGCACTTTGTGATGTGCGGTGAGCAGCGGTACCCTCGTGGGACGATGGCTTCTGTACCCCATAGCAAGGAGATGGTTCTGGAGGGTGTGGCTGCATACACGTTTTCGGGCACCAGCGTTAAATTGCCGAGTGATTTCTTGCACTGTGGCCCGTCGACAATGCGAGCTAGCCGACGATGACCCCGCTCATCAACACCCTGTTGTCCACGGCATTTGGCCCTTGCAGGGATGGTTTTACCGGATTCGATGTACTAATGGTGCACTCGTGACACAGTGGCTCGTGAAAATCCCAGTGCCTGCACGACTTCCGAGATGGAGTGACCCATTCGTCGGGCCCCGACAATTTGCCCACGATCAAATGAGCTTAGATCTTTCGACTTACCCATACTGTGTCCGACGCTTACTGATTCCCGTCGCATAACTCCTTATATTGTTGGATCGCTGCATACGTCATGTAGTTTCCGTTTACAGGACCGCCCATAGCGCCACATTTGCATAACGCCAGCTGTCTGTAATTCAATTGCTCTTCAGTGTATGTCCTGATGAAAATGTTCTCCGTGCTCACCGCTTACAGCTCTTAAGTTATGTGGAGAAACGTCCAGATGCGAATGAAGGAAATGTATTTTAAGGGACATATTGCATCCCATGGCCTTCTAGTTCCCTAGAAGTTCAGTAACAAGTTCTTTAAGATTTTCGGCCTTCTGGTTACCTAAAACATTCAGTACCACATCTTTAAAGAACTTCTTTGCAGCAGCTTCAGTCTCAATCAAAGTGCCTTCAAATGCAAGATCACGCATAAGTTTCCTTATTTGTAAACCAATAAAAATGCCTTGTTTAGTTTTGGCTTCAGATATTCTGGGGAGCTTGTTCTTTTGAAAACGAAAGGCTTCTCCATCTTTATTCAATGTCTTTACAAAATATTTTATCGAACCTAGTTGGATGTGAAGTGGTGGTAAGTACATGTTCTGAGGACTTATTAAACACTCAGCAACACCATTTTTTACCTGGAATTAAGGACTCTCTTTTAGGCTAGCTCTTTTTAACCCCTTAACGACCGTGACTAAAATATGCTACCACTCTAAATACCATAATGCCCGAAAGTGTTTGCTGTTTCGCTGCTTTGTTTAGTAACAACAATGGTGACTGACAGTGACTCCAGCTGATCCCTCATTGGTCGTGCAAATTTAAGGAACTGGTAACGGTAGGAAATCTTACTCACTCTAGACAGGTCTCACTCTAGACTTTTGCTTCCAAGTATAGTAATTTGTATACTATACTTTGAAGCAACAGTTTCATATTTGCATAAGTTTCTTTCTTGCGGACACATATGCAACATGTACTGATGGATACATGCTTCCGTTATGAAGAAGGACAGCTTTTATGCTTATTTTGGGGGAATCTATAAAACGTCTCCGTTCTTCAGGTTTCTGTTGCTGTCCTAAGGCTTCAAACAATAAGCCTACATCATCGCAGTTCACAAGATTGCCACTCTTCGAAAATAAGTGTTCAAACTCTTGCTGTCGTTGACGAAAACTACATACTTTTAAACTTGGGTGTAAAAGGTTCCATCCCTTCAGTCTTGAAGCCAATCTTTCGGCCTGAGGTTTTGCTAAGTGAAGATCACGAACCAGACCATTTAATTCTTCCTGGCTTATAAAGTGAGGCACAGAATCTTCCTAGAAATCAGGGTCTTGTTGTACTTCAATATCTTCATCGCTGTGAGGATTTATTTCATCAGCATCACTATCATCTTAACTCCATAACTGTGGAGGTGCAGGAACAGGAAGAGCTGTACCAGGAGAAACAGGTCTTATGCCTGAAGGAATTCTAGGATACTGAACCGTGTCTTTGGTCTCAGCTGTAATTCCAGATATCTTAGTGATGCAGAAGTACCAGTCTGATGATTGATATTTCTATTGTTCCCAAACCATTGGTACCGTAAATGGCATTTGACGTGATCCCTTCAAACAACCAATCAACAAAGTTACACATGAATTACAACAAATGTGACGCTCCCAAGATTTATTCTCATCACCCATTTTTCACTGAAAATAAAGTTCATAGGATTTTCTAATCAGCAGTGTAAAATGCCGCCTTTGAGACTTTAAAGTAAATTGTCCACAAATGTAGCAGAAATTGTTTGGATGGTTCACACAAGTACGCTGCATCATTTAACGTACACTTTGCACAATCCACACTACTTTTTAGAACCACGAGAATATGCATGTCCTTCAATACTGATTAAATGAATTATAATGACAAAAATTCTGCTTTGTTACCCCTTCCTAGAAATAATCACACAACAGGAAGTAATAGCGCCAGTATATATACTATCGAAGACACAGCTATCCTGACTTCAGACAGATGTCTCCGTTGGGAAATGTAGGAAAATTCCTTTAAGTAACACAACATTCACCCCAATAGAGAGTTCTATTAAAATAAGTTGGAGTCCTGTGGAGCAATTGTGACTACTGTATTTGGTTTCAGCACCGTAAAAACATACAAACCCTTAAATAGAAGTCTTCTCTCTTTTCACGTTTACTACATTATTTAACATACAAAACCGTTGAAGTTTTCTTTGTAACAAAACCACTGTTGTTCAGGGATATCAATCACAATCTTCAGAGGTCATTCAGATGAATCCCAAATATGAAATTCAAGGACATACTGTAATTCTATATGACTTGAAAATTCAATCAGATTCATATACCGAAGATACAAAACATTATGACCAGCGGGTCTATCGGCAAATTCAAGAAACTGTAGGTAACAACGGATATGTGAATATTATGAAAGGTTGTAATGACACCTGCTCTGTTAATCAGTGTCCTTCTTGTTAATGAAATGGAAAAAGTACTGGGCGTACAGGAGTTTGACAAAGGTCAAATTGTAGCGGCCAAACGACAAGGTCACAGCTTTTCCCAGACGGCAACTTTTGTCGTGTGATTACGGTCAGCCGTGATTAGTACCTTCAAAGAGCGGTCCGAGGAACCGAAAACAACGAAACGCTGACAAAGTGTGAGCCGACCACGATACATGAATGCTTTAGGTGACCGAAGGCTATCCCGTATGGTACGAGCCAACAGAATAGATACTGTGGCGCAGGTAATTTGAAAGCTGCTGGCGGATGTAATGTGTCACAATACACAGTACATCGAACCCTGCTGACGATGTGGCTGCGTAGGCGCAGGCCTCTCCGAAGGGTCGTGCTAACCCCATCTCACCATCGAAAGCACCTATAATGGGCGCGCGAGCCTAAAAACTGGAACCTGAATGATTGGAGGAATGTCTTGAAGACCGATGAATTTATTTTCCTGTTACAGCACGTGGACTGTTGGGTACGTGTGCGTCGTTGACTTGGGGACGAGTTGGCACCAGGATGCACCGTCGGACCAAAACAGGTGAAGTGTAATGGTTTGAGCTATGTCCTGCTGGGAAACTCTGGGTCCAGTCATTCACTTGAAGAATACTATGACGTCTACCACGTACCTAAACAATATTGCAGAATAGGTACATTCTTTCATGGTAACGGTGTTCTCTCTACTAGTGCTTTGCTTCAGCAACGTAATGCGCTATGGCACTCTGTTCGGACTAATCGAGAATGTTTCGTGGAAAAGGAGGATAACTTCCAGGTATTGCTCTGGCCACCAAAGTCCGCAAACCTCAATCTTATAAAGCATTTGTGGTTTGTGTTGGAAGAGAAAATCCGATCTGCGGAGGCTCCACCACGTAATGTACAATAGTTAAAGGATCTTCTGGTAACGTGTTGATATCAGATACCACAAGACACCTTTGAATATCTTGTAGGATCCATGCTTCCCCGTGTAAAAGCTATTTTGACCGAACATGCAAGAACAACTTCCTATTAAGCGCATGACCATAATGTTTTGGCCCTTTGTTGTACTTACAGTAGCGAACAAAAGTATTTGGCGAAACACTATTTCGACCATAATTTTTTTCTGCTGCACCAAATCAGGTCATCTTGGGATATGACATGTGTTGATTCGTGGGTTACAATGCCGCGTAGTTTGTATTTCGCTCAGAGCGAATATGTCTTTCGAAATGGGCCATATTCAATAGTTCCCAGTTATTACCTATTTGTTTGCTGCATGTATGAATGTTTTTCTTGGGATTTGTGTGTGTTTTCTGATGTGTAGTGTGATAATAAGTCACTTTTGGGTTTTCAGAAATGGGTAAAAAGCCGAAGATTTTTGTTGGAGCTCGCCAGGCGACCGTGAACATGATGGAAACTGTAATGCGCGTCACGGACATTGGGAGGACCCTGAAGATTCGACACCAGTCCATTTCAGCTATCCTGCAACGTTACAAGAAGATTGGGACGGTCGAGAACAGTCCGCGATGTGGTAGGCCTCGTTCCACTACGTTGCGTCAGGATAGACGCATCCTCCGTCGATCTCGTGCTAATCCCACCTTGACTGCTGTGGACATAGCCACCGAATTATGCGACAGTGACGACCTGAACGTCAGCCGAATGATCATCTTCCGTCGTCTCATTGCTGGTGGATTGAATGGAAGACGCCCAGCCAAGAAACCACTCATCGGAGTCAAGAATCGACGAGCTAGATTCGCGTTCGCGCGCCGCAATCGACACTACACCGCGAAGGACTGGAGTAAGGTGCTTTTCACCGACGAGAGCAAGTTCAACTTGTTCGGAAGTGATGGCATCCGATACGTACGACGTCCGTGTGGCCAGATATTCAACCCCCAGTTCATTCAGCCGACTGTCAAGCACTGAGGAGAATCTCTCATGGTTTACGGCCCATTCTCTCGCAATGGAGTGGGCCCCATCATCAAGATTGATGGAATAATGACCGGCCAGAGCTACACGAACATGCTCATCAACGATGTCTTCCTATGGGCAAACCAGAACATGCCACCCGGATGGATCATGTAGCAAGACAACGACCCGAAGCACACCTCCAGAGTAGCGAAGGCAGCCTTCCAGCAGAAACAGGTCGCACTTCTAGACTGACCAAGCCCATCTCCAGCCCTCAACCACATCGAGCACATGTGGGTGGAGCTGAAGAGACGATGTGAGAAGAAAACCTGCCGGAATAGAACCCAGAAGTTCGACCAGCTGTCTGCAGAATGGGTGCTAATTCAGCAGTTCACCGTCGAGAAGCTAGTGGACTCGATGCCGGCCCCTTGTGTAGCTGTTATTAAGTCTCATGGTTTTCCCACTAAGTATTAGTTATTTTTTTATCGTTTTCTCGTACTTCTTTTCTGTTATCGTTGCATTAAAGGAATGTGCTACACACCTACTTTGTTGGTCAATTTTCATGATATTTGCGATTAAGCTCGGTACCTGATCTGTGTTAGGGTTTCCGATCCATCTGTATATGGGTCATGTTTACAACTGAATAACACATATCATATCCCTAAATGACCTGATTTGGTCCAGCAGGAAAAATATTATGGTCGAAAAAGGGTTTCGCCAAATACTTTTGTTCGCTACTGTATACAATCAAGAGGCAAATAATCAGGACGCACAAGGGCTGCAATGTGTAAAGTAACTTTGACACAAGCGTATATGCTCCAGCTTTGTCCGTCTGTACGATAACTTACGTAAAAATTGTTCGATTTCGATGAAATGTTAGTATGTGGTGGGGGACCAGCTGGGGACGAATCCTATTGAAAATGGACAGAATGGGGTCAAAGGTAACGACATAGCAGCGGGAGCCATTCCTTTGCTCTTATGCGTCATAACTTGCGTAAAAATGGTTTCATTTGATGAAATTTTAGTACGTGGTAGGAGACCACCTGGGGACGAATCTTATTGAAAATGGACGAAATGGGCTCAAAGGTCAGGACATAAGAGCGGGATCCATTCCATCGCCCTTATGCGCCATAACGTACGTAAAAATGCTTCTATTGCGACAAAACTTTAGTATGTTGTTCCGGAGGTATACTGAACAGGTTCTGTTGAATATAATCGAAATGGAGTCAAATGTCAGGACACAGGAACTAGATTTATTCCACAGCCATTATCAGCATAACTTGACTAAAAATGTTTCTATTGCGCCAAAAGATTAGTGTGTTGTTCCGGAGGTATACTGAATCAATTCTGTTGAATGTCATCGGAATGGGGTCAAAGGTCAGGACTCAGCAGCGAGATTTATTCCACAGCTATTATCCTCATAACTTGAGTAATGATTTCTGGTATGTTGGAAAGCGTATCATAATCAATGCATTGCATGGTTTTACTAATTTGTTTGGCAGTGATTCGGTATCCATATTATTTTACTACTCTAAAAAGAATAAATATCGGAGAAGATATTCTGCAACAGAAAGGCCTGACTTCAATATACATGAATTTTGGTTCAGGAATTTGCAGCACCTAAAGCCAAATACGTTTTGAAGGAATCCACCGTGAAGCAAAACAATATGGCTGACCATCAAGATTCTTAGCGTTTTTCGGATCTATAACGGCAAACTAGAAATACACACTACGGTCACTGAATTAAAAACCTTTATGCAGATGTACCTAAACATATATGCAAAATACATGGTCATGTTCGACGCCAAGTGATCTAGCAGTTATTTAAGACTACTGCTCGTCAGTAATGTTGATCGCAATGGGAAAAACAAGGGATATTTTGGGGTTCGATCAAGGCCTTATTCTGGATTTCCGTTTGGCAGAGCGACTACACTCACGGCTAATGAAATTTGCGCAATAAGAAGGAAGCTCTGGATTGAACTGAAATTTTTGGACGTAATGATACAGATGAATGATACACATGATGACAAAAACAGAGCTGCAGGACAATTACAGAAGGATTTGTGGCACACAGTCCGGTTATTTTCAATAGCGCGTCGTACCGCCTCGGTCCGGCAGGGAGGCGAACAGACAATACGGTCCGGCAGGGAGGCGAACAGACGTCTGATGTTGTCCTACTGCAGACTGGTCCACACGTGTTGGACGGTGTGCTCCAAATCCCGGATAGTGAGGCACGGCGGCAGCTGGCGTTTCAACTGGTCTCACACATGCTCGATAAAGGACATTTCCGGGAAGTGGGCAGGGCCATGGAAGTGTCTAGGCATGCCATAGGCAGTCCTGGGCAACCCGAGCCTTGTGTGCACGGGCATTATCCTGCTGGTACAGCCCACCTGGAATCTACCTGTGTTGGGAGCAGTGGATACGTAACGGCACCGCCGTGTGGCAGTGCCGCCACGTGTCCACTGCTCCCAACACAGTCGGACAGTATGGTAAGAATGATCCACGCGGCGGGCTATACGGCGCGCCGACCCCCTACGGTTTTTAGCCCGATGATCAGGCCTGTCTCAAAGTACGTCAGTTGCGTAGATCAATGTCTCTGACGTCTACCCGGCATTCTTTTCACTCTGTACCGTTGTTTGTGTCGGCCGCTGCTTTTCGCTTTCATGTGGCATCGACTACACGCCGGTTTATAAGGCTGCTAGTTCGTGCTTGCAGCGCCACCACATGGTGTTTGGTCATGCGCAATCGCACCAAACGTGGATCATTTGCATTCCAGCAAACACTCTAGCTATTTGCCAACTTTCGTGTTTGTAGCATGATGTCTTCTACGTGCGCAAATATCATTGTCCGTGAGTGCGTGAGTGTATACTGTAAACAGTAAAGCGGACTGGTTTCTCGAAAGGTGACATATCCCGGGCTAATTAGAAAAAAACAACAACACATTACTTGTCTGAGAGGCGCAACTGTAGCGAGATGTAAATCAGTCAAGAACGAGATCGCTGTCGACGGAAAGGGCATGTGCGGAGAAATAGGACTTCCTGTGTGCAGCATTTGGACCGAGCATTCAATGAATGCTGTTCCTGATCCATATCCCAGTGAACTATTCGCAGCAAACTGAAGTTCATCGGCAGTGGCAGTAAGATGCCTATACGGAAGCCGCTGATTTCTGCGAAAAAACTGAAAGTTCATCTAAACTGGTGTCAAAAACACCGTGCATGGACACTACGAGAGTCTTAACAAAAGTTCTGCACAATGTCCATTTTTGAAAAAAAGTATAAAGTAATGGAGAAAACTTACCGTATTGCCGTTCAATGTATTCCATTCCGCTGCTAATGACAGCTTATCAGGGAGGAGGTAGTACGCCATCTTTGTTCACCCGTAGAACGCCATCTTTGTTCATTTGTCGTATTAGTTGGGTCACGTCCAATGACACTTCGTTCATCGAATCGTAGCGGATACCACGAGCGTATTTTTTAACTTTGGGAAAAGTTCAAAGTCGGGTGGACTGAGATCAGCGCTGTAAGATGGGTGGGATAAAGTTTCCCAGCCATATTTCGACAAACGTCCCCGTAACGACGCTACACCATGACACGATGCGTTGTCACGCAGCACGATCGCTCCCGCTTCCAACAAGTTGGGCGATTTTGACTAATTGTCGGTCTCAACGTTTTTCTCAGAAAGTCACGATAGTATTGTGTATTGACATTTTGCCCTAACGGCATTCGATCAGAGATCACAACACTCTGTGCATCGTACGCAAAAATCATAATTTGCTTTACTTTGGATTATTGCCGACTACACTGTGAAGCGCGTGGGGAAATTGGGGTGCCTCCATTCCGCTGATTGTGAATTCGGTTCCGGTTCAAAAACACAGGCCCAAGGCTCATCAAGTGAGGCAATTCTGTTGAGGAAGGTGTCGCCCTCCCTTTCAAACCTGTGGAGCTGACCTTGTGCGATGCTCACTCTGACTGCCTTCTGCTCGGGGGTCAGTTGATGGGCACCCAAAACGCGGCGAATTTGGGTTTTCCCAGTGATCCGGCCAAAATCCGGTAAACAGACATGGTGGACAAATTTGCCTGATGAGCAATCTTCTCTACTGTCAAACAGAGATTCTCTTCGAGAAGTGTTGCAACAATGGTGACAGATGTTTTGTATGTCGCCGTTTGAGGTTGGCCTGAGCGGGGATCATCTTCGATGCTGCTTCGGCCCTCCCGAAAGAGCGATGACCAGTGAAATTGTGTTTCGATCAAGAGTTCCTTTCCCACAAACTTCTTGCAAGACAGTGTGGATCCGTGTCGGGAGTTTTCCACGCAGAGCTTGTATTTTCATGTACGAGCGCTAGTCTAACGCCATGACTCGACCTGAGAAGCCGAACGATTCCATTTACAAACCTTCCAACGTCCATCCAGCAAATGATAGCGTTTCGTTCTGACTTCACTGCATTGCTGAGAATCTGACCTTGACATGACGCAATCATTTTCCCGATTGCATCATCCGCTTCCGTTTTAGATTAACGTGTGCAGAACTTTTGTTATCACACTCGTAAAAGACTACAAAAAGTCATTTGATTTGACGATTCGCGGTACACCATGTTCTGTACCGACAGTGGGGAGAGATTGTGGCAATAGTTCCATAAAGCAATGGACCGAGCTTGTCTTGTAAACACAATTCAAGGTGTTGGAGGGGGTATCATATGTGGGACGCATCCCGATGTTTCGGGACGTGTTGTTCTGTTATTGTTGGAAATTCGGGTGTATTGCAAAGATTATCTAAACATTGCTGCCGATCATGTTCGTCTTGCAATGCTGACTCTTGATACAGAAGGTGAAGGCTGTTTAACGTTGAGCAGTGGTTCAGCAAGCATGTCAGTGAGTTCCACCATCCTCCATGGTCAACACGAAGCCGGATCCGACACTGCTTGTGAATTTATGAGGCGTGTAAGAAAAACAGATTGCGGAGCAAAATGCTCTTTCGTCCTGGAATGTTGTAGACGTGGATGCACTCCAATACCTTGTGAAATCTATGCCAAGCGACATACGATCTATAATTCGGGGGCAAGAGAGATCCTACCAGGTACTGAATAAAAAGTTTTTAATTCGGTGGTCTGCATGTGTACCGTAATAAGAAATGAAACATGTGAAACTGATCTCGGTACCTGTATGGAATCTGTAGTTTTTCATTATTGCTTTCTGATTATGTTGCACTCGGCCGAACTAAGAAAATTTGATTCACAGTTAGCCCGTGATATTTTTTATGCAATAGGAAAAATCGTTCAAAGTCATACCCATATCCTAGCAAACATCCACGGAAACAAAGTAGTAAAATCATGCAATGTATTGATTAGTATGCGCTTTCCAACATACCAGAAATCACTACTCAAGTGATGAGAGCAATGGCCGTGGAATAAATCTCGCTCATTGATCCTGACCTTTGAACCCATTTCGATGATATTCAACAGAATTGGTTCAGTAAACACCCGGAACAACATACTAAAGCGTTGTAGCAATATATATATTTTTAATAAAGTCACGAAGATAATGGCTATGGAATAAATCTCGCTCCTGTGTCCTGAACTTTGACCCCATTTCGATGATGGTAAACAGAATTGGTTCAGTATACATCCGGAACAACATACTGAAGGTTTGTCGCAATAGAAGAATATTTAGTCAAGTTATGAGAATAATGGATGTGGAACAAGTCTCCCTCCTGAGTCCTGACCTTTGACCTCATTTCTATGATAGTAAACAGAATTGGTTCACTATACCTCCGGAACAAAATACTAAATTTTGGTCGCAATAGAAATATTTTTAATCAAGTTATGAGGATAGAAGCTGTGGAATAAATCTCGCTCCTGTGCACTGACCTTAGATCCCATTTCGATGATATTCAATAGAACTGGTTCAGTATACCTCCGAAATAACATGACAAAGTTTTGTTGCAATCGAAGCAATTTTACGTAAGTTAGGATGCATAAGGGCTATGAAATAGATGCCGCTTCTGTGTCCTAACCTTTGATCAAATGGAATAGATGCCGCTTCTGTGTCCTAACCTTCGCCCATTTTCAATAGGATCCGTACCCGGGCAGGTCCCTACAACATACTAACATTTCATCCAAATGGAAACATTTTTACGTAAGTTATGACGATAATGGTGATCGAAGTGATTCCGCTCCTATGTCCTAACCTTTGACCCCCATTTGGCCAATTTTCAGTAGGGTTTGTTCCCAGGTGGTCCCCTAACACATACTGCCGCTCCGGTGGCGCAGTGGTCTAAGGCGTTGGCCTCTGATCGTTCGTCCGTGAGGGATCCGGGTTCGAATCCTGGTCAGGCATGGATGTTGTGTTTGTCTTACGGCACTGTCTCGCTCCCTTCCCTGGAACCAGTGACCCTAAATTAGGGACGGGCGACTGCTTATAGCCCATTGAGTTGCTCACGGTGGTCGTTAAACCTCCAATAAAAAAAAACAAAAAAAAAAAACACATACTAATCTTAAACTGAAATCTACCCTTTTTCACGTTAGTTATGACGCATAAGCGCAGTGGAATGGATCCCACTCCTATGTCTTGACCTTTGACCCCATTTCGTTCACTTTTAACAGGGTTACTTCCCAGGTGTTCATCTACCACATATTAAAATTTCATCGAAATCGAACGATTTTTACGCAAGTTATCTTGTGGACGAACATACGCACACAACGCGTGACGTAATGAGGCAGATGGGAATCGCGACCATCTGTTCGCAAGAGTCTGACGTCATAAAACTTTAATGGGATCCACACAACGCATGACATAATGAGACAGATGGCGTGACCGCACGCCAACATCTAATGGGACGACGCTATGACACTACACTTAAAACGTGGTAATTCGGGGTGGTTATTTAACCCACTAAACGAATTTTCCTAAAGTCGAGATCAAGCTAAATCGATTTCTAGTACCAGAAAACAGCAGGTTAACGACTTTCATCTAAATCCTTAGAGCCGTTTTCAAAATTAAATTTACATACATGCAAGAATTGCTCTTTTAAGGTGAACGTTAAGTAATTTTGCTTCCTGTACTTCGAATGGAAAAATTTCTGTACACATTTTCTTCCCAATTAATGCGCTCCCAAGGAAGAAAATTTGAACATCGATTAAAATATCTTCATTTTATAACTTGGAATACCTAATATTTTCCAAAACATAACCATAATTATGCACCCCAACATTTGTTTGTCTACTGACGTCATGAAAATATAGGTCGCGCTATCTTTTTTCTGGACAATTAATGCGTTCACAAGGATGAAAATTTGAACACCGATTAAAATGGTTTAATTTTATAACTTGGAATTCCTAATATTTTCTAAACCAGAATCATAATTATGCAATTCAACATTTTTTTGTCTACTGACGTCATCAAAATACAGGTCGCGCCATCCTTTTTCTGGTTTCAACACCACCAAAGGAAAAATTATTTATTTTTAATATAATTATGGTTATGTTTTAGAAAATATTAAGTATTCCAAGATATAACATGAAGTTATTTTAATCGATGCTCAAATTTTTATCCTTGGGAACACATTAATTGTGAACGAAATGTGTACAAAAGTTTTTCGACTGGAAGTATAGGAAGCAAAATTACTTGACGTCCACCTTAATAACATGGGATAAGGGCGATGGAATGGGTCACAATCCAAGTTCATGACCTTTGACCCCATTTCGTCCATTTACAACAGGGTTCGTCCCCAGGTGGTCCCCTACTACATACTGAAATTTCATTGAAATCGAACCATATTTACGCAAGTTATGACGCATAAGTGCAATGGAATGGATCCGGCTCCTACGTCGTGATCTTTGACCCTATTTTTCCCATTTTCATATGGCTTCGTCCCAGGTTGTCCCTTACCAGATACTAAAATTTCATCGAAATCGAACCATTTCTACGCCAGTTATCGTGCGTACGGGCGGACGGACAGACGGACGGAAAAAGCTGGAGCTAGTACGCTTCTTGAACCTACGGTTGAAAAGCGTAAAAAATCGTTCAGTATACCCCCGGAACAAAATAGTAAATTTTTGTTGCAATAGAAGCATTTTACGTAAGTTACGACGCATAAGAGCAATGGAATGGATCCCGCTCCGATGTCCTGACCTTTGACCCCATTTCGCCCATTTCCAATAGGGTGGGTCCCCAGGTGGTCCCCCACCACATACTAAAATGTTATCTTAATCGAACCATGTTACGCGAGTTATCATGCGGACGGACAGACAGACAGACAGATGGACAAAGCTGGCGCATATACGCTTCTTCAATCTACGGTTGGAAAGCGTTCTGAATGACAGTACTTATCACTAAGTGTGTAACGTATACTCTAGATTCACTTTCCTTTTGATTTTTACTATCTCTGGTTATTTTATTTTACTATGTAAATTATCTTCTTACTGAACGAGATGTTATTTCACCCGCTGAATGAGATCTGGCAATGAGTGTAAGTCATGACGTGGTCGTAGCCAGTATAAATAGGCGCGTTCAACGATACGTAGGAGAGCGTTTGTTGTTGTAGAGAGGAGAGCGTTTGTTGTTGTAGAGAGAGAGAGAGCGTTTGTTGTTGTATAGAGAGAGCGTTTGTTTATCTGAGAGAGCTTTTTGTTGATGTGCGTAGAGTGAGCTGTGGTTTATGTGTCAGAAAGCTGTTGTTGTATACAGAGATCTTAGTTTATGTGAGAGCCAGAAGTTTCACTAATAAAGAATTTGTTGTAAGTACGTATTTCTCAGTTCATAGTTTTGTCAGATCTCTGTCTGGCTGTTAGGCTTATTTCATTAGGTGATTATTATTAACAACCAGCATAAGACTTTATTCATCTTAATTACTACACTACTAGCAGGAAAGTTTATTCATGATATAATTAACAAACAACAACCATTACTAGAAGAAACTAGTAGCAGAAGCATTATATTCATTATAAAGCATTAGAAGAAGCTGAATTCATTATAATTAGCTTAGTAGTTAAAAGATATATTCATTATAATTGGCGCCTGAACTTTTCTCGGACACGAGGTCTTGACAATCGAAGATATTATTGTCGAGACATAGTTCGACACTGGTTCTAAAATATCAGCACTAATAACGAAGTTTTGCACTGACAATTTTCCTGCAATACTCGTTCAGCCTGCGACGAAGTATTTGCGAGGTGCAAATAACGAAATCTTCAGTATCACAGGAACTGTCACATTATCTCTAGGGCTGGGAAAGGCTCGTTTTACGCATTCTTTCCTGCTTATAGACGAGCTACCTGTGAAATGTTTAATGGGCATGGATTTTATTCATGCGTTTCAAATAACTTTGAATTTCGTACAACATGTGATTTCCTTTCCGGAACCTGTCGAAATGATTCCTATGGTTCCTATGGATATAACGAGTTTGTTATTGAGTAACCAATTGAATGAGAGGCAACGAAACCAGCTTTCTCTACTTTTGCAGGAAAGCCCTGGTTTATTTTCTGATCAACCTGGTTTCACACAGGTGGTTTATCATGTCATTGACACTGAGGGTTCGAAACCGATAGCGACGAAACCTTACCCTTGTGCTCCCCATAAGAAACAGGAAATGCAACGTCAAATTTCTTAAATGATTATACAGGGCATAATAAGGGAATCAACAAGCGCGAGGGCTGCTCCTGCCTTTTTAGTTCCAAAGAAACAACCCAATGAATTTCGTTTCGTGACAGATTTCCGCAAGCTCAACCAAGTCAAAGAAACGATCAATTATCCACTACCTGTCATGTCGCATATTTTGCATAACCTGTCATCAACTAAATGGATGTCAATCTTGGATTTGGCGAGTGGATATTGGCAGGTGGCGGTACATCCAGACTCTGTCGATAAAACAGGCTTTGTGACTCCTTTTGGAGCTTATGAATACCTGCGTATGCCCTTTGGATTAGCTTCTGCATCTGCTACTTTCCAAAAGCTTATGGATACGGTTCTCAGACCTGTTCTGGGTCCCCATATGCATGTATATTTGGATGACATTATTATTACATCCGAGAATTTTGACGAGCACCTTTCTCTGCTCAAACAGGTGTTCCAACTCATGTACAATGCTGGCTTGACGTTAAAACCTAGTAAATGCCAGATAGCGAGGGACGAGATTGTATATCTGGGGTTGAAAATCACTCCCCACGGCTTATTTACGGATAATGAAAAAATTAGGCCTATTGTTGACTTTCCTCGGCCTAAAACAGCAAGAGAACTATCACGCTTTCTGGGAATGACCGGATGGTATCAGCAGTTCGTCCCCGCTTATGCTACAATCTGTGAGCCATTGTATGCTTTGAAACGTAAATACAAGAAGTTTGTTTGGACACCTGAGGTTGACGCTGCATTTGAAACACTGAAGTCTGCGTTGACTCAGCCTCCTGTGTTGGCTTTCCCGGATCATACTAAGGAATTTGATATTTATACTGACGCATCCGGAGTTGGTCTTGGTTGCGTTTTGTCACAAGCTGGGCATCCAATAGCTTTTGCGTCTCGTACTTTAGCCAAAGCTGAACGCAATTATTCAGCTACGGAACGTGAATGTCTTGCTGTTGTGTATGCTCTTGACAAATTTCAATATTATCTTAACGAATTGACAGTTAACATAACTACGGATCATTCTGCTCTTCAGTATTTGAATTCTGCTAAGCACCTATCTCAAAGACTTATGAAGTGGGCTCTGAAGTTACAAGAGAGCAATATCAAAATTTCGTATCAGCCAGGTCATAAGAATCAATTACCGGACGCATTGTCTCGCGTTCCGATTAGTAGGGTCCCCCCAGAAACTACTCCTGGATGTCAGCCTTTACTTCTAATAGCTGATATAACATCCAGATAACAGATAATGGCAGAATTAATAAATGATCCAGATTTCGGGGATATCTATAATTTTTTGCTTGCGGGTTCGCCCCTACAAAGTGATCCTTCTCTGGCTGGAAGGTCACGGCATTTTGAAGTCATAGAGGGTCTGCTTTACTATACGAAATCTAGGACTACTAGGGCAGAGTTTTGCCCATGTATTCCGCGAACCCTTAGAATGGCTCTTTTAAACGAATTTCATGACAAACCTCTTGCAGGCCATTTAGGTATTCGCAAGACCCGTTGTAAATTGCGGGATGTTGCCTATTGGCCTGGCATGTACCAAAATGTGCTAGCGTACATTCAATCATGTCACTTGTGTCAGATTAATAATTACCGTAATGTAAGACCGGCCGGTCACTTAAAATCTAGTTCAAGTTCTCATGTTTTTGATATTATTTCAATAGATTTATTGGGACCTTATCCTTTATCTGTTAAAAACAAAGCTCGTTACGTGTTAGTATTAACTGATAATTTTTCTAAATGGGTTGAAAATTTTCCCATTAAAGCCGCTACGGCAGAAGTTATTTGTAATGTATTAATTAATGAAGTATTCTCTAGATATGGTGCACCTAATAAAGTAGTTTCGGATAATGGTCCTCAATTTATTTCTGACATTTTTGAAAGAATTTGTGCGAGACTACACATTAAGCATAAATTTATTTCCCCATATCATCCCCAGAGTAATCCTGCGGAACGAGTAAACCGCACGCTAGTTAAAATGATTTCTACATTTGTCATGGATCATCACGAGCGATGGGATGACCATCTTGAGCTTTTTTCGTTCGCCCTCCGCTCGTCTGTTCACGAATCTACTAAAATTACTCCTGCAGATTTTTTTCTGGGTCGCAAAATTAAAACCCCTTTTGAAATTTTAACGGGGATTATCGACGAACTAAACCAGCGACCAACTCCGCAATCAGTACGAATCATGGCAGAAAAAGCTCGTGTTGCAATGCTAGGAGCACAAGCAGCTCAAGCAAGATATTAAAATACTAGGCGTAGGGAACCAGATCTTGTCGTTGGAGATCTCACTCTCGTGGAAACGCACTTCCAGTCTTCTGTTTCTCATACTTTAGTGAAGAAATTTGCACCCAGCTACGAAGGTCCATATCGGGTGGCAAACGTGTTTGAAAATAACATTTTTCTTGAAAAACCTGACAATCAATTTCAATACGTACACGTTGCTCAGTGTCGCAAGTATCATGAACGAAATATCGATTTTATAATCAACCCTACTCAACCTTCTGTTCCACAGACTCAAGAGTCTATATCTCACGATCAATCTCCAGAAATTTTTGACGAACCAACAAACATTTTTGAAGAATCTCCAGTGATTTTTTCTTCACCCTATCCTCCTCAAGACGGGTTTCCCAACACGCAACCTGATTCTCCCGTGAGACGAAGGCTCGAATCAAGTTCTTCAAATACTAGTATCGTTCCTTTCCCTCCAACCATTGCCAAGACTATTGCTGCACCATTTCCTGATAACTCTGCACCAACACAAGCTCCTATTTCCTTGAATACCTCTTCAGAGAGTATTCTTAAAGGCAGAAATAAACATCGCTCTGCACGACCACTAAATTACAGCAGCGACTCAGAGTCTTCGGATATTTCTGATTTATCAGTTATGAACAATAATTTGACTATTCCTAAACGTCAAACACCGATTACAAACCGTCCAGTAACACCAAAAGCTGGGCGAAAACGTAACTTGTCTCCCGAATCTGCTTCGCCGCAACAGCGACGAAGGCAGAGATCCTTGCATCCGCCTGGGTTTCGCCCCTGGATCCTACGTTTAGGGCAAACAGGGCCGATGCCTGCTGCTACTCTCATGCCACGAGGGAGAAAACGAAAACAAACGATGTGGCCGGAGCCACGTCCGTCCAAAAGAATGCTGGAAGGACACCTCGGGCCCCAGCACAAAGGGACTGCATATCAAAAGCCTGGGGGAGCCCGTTCCTGTCAGCCACAGGGATTTCCGGACCGACAGACGTCAGCCGTTCCTGACCGTTCCTGTCAGCCGCAGGGATTTCCGGACCGACGGACTTCAGCCGTTCCTGACCGTTCCTATCAGCCGCAGGGATTTCCGGACAGCCAGACTTCAGCCGTTCCTGATGGACGGACGTCAGCCGTTCCTGACCGTTCCTATCAGCCGCAGGGATTTCCGGACCGACAGACTTCAGCCGTTCCTGACCGTTCCTGTCAGCCGCCGGGATTTCTTGACCGACAGAATACAGATGTTCCGGATCCATTAAAATCCTTGAAACGCTCAACGCCACCTGAATTTACCAGTCCGATTAGGCCTGGAAAACGTTATCGTACTAGAGTTTTTTATGCGTCCTCGAGATAAGTAAGTTCTCGTGGACAGGTTCTTTTCTCCGTTTGTTGTTTTTCCTGCACGACCAGTTGGCGTGTCAGAATTTCTTTTTTTCGTGTGGGCCTATGCATTCCTTTTTGTGTATATATGTGTGTTTTTTTATATTTCTTCTATGTCCATCTACTAATCCAAAATTGTTTTATATATCTATGTGCTTAGGGGTAAAATAATAAAATTGTTACTGTTAGGCAACTCCAGGCAATCTTCGCTGCTGATACAGTTGGTGTGTATTCAACGAATCATGAGAACGTAATTTGAAATTAAAAAAGTGATTCCTGCTAGGCAGAATAAAAGGAAGGTATGCCGATGCAGGTTTGTTTTGTTCAAGTATACAAAGTGTTTCACAGACGAATACAGATTTCTTGATTTTGTCATGCCAAGTTTGAGATTGTACATACTGCTGCCACCAAACAACAAAACAAAAAAGAGGTCGATAAACGTCAATCAACGAAGTGTAAGACTTACACTCTAAAATTGATAGGTTTTTCGAACAAAAAAAAAATTAAGGGGGAGATGATGTAACATATACCCTAGATTCACTTTCCTTTTGATTTTTACTATCTCTGGTTATTTTATTTTACTATGTAAATTATCTTCTTACTGAACGAGATGTTATTTCACCCGCTGAATGAGATCTGGCAATGAGTGTAAGTCATGACGTGGTGGTAGCCAGTATAAATAGGCGCGTTCAACGATACGTAGGAGAGCGTTTGTTGTTGTAGAGAGGAGAGCGTTTGTTGTTGTAGAGAGAGAGAGAGCGTTTGTTGTTGTATAGAGAGAGCGTTTGTTTATCTGAGAGAGCTTTTTGTTGATGTGCGTAGAGTGAGCTGTCGTTTATGTGTCAGAAAGCTGTTGTTGTATACAGAGATCTTAGTTTATGTGAGAGCCAGAAGTTTCACTAATAAAGAATTTGTTGTAAGTACGTTTTTCTCAGTTCATAGTTTTGCCAGATCTCTGTCTATCTGTTAGGCTTATTTCATTAGGTGATTATTATTAACAACCAGCATAAGACTTTATTCATCTTAATTACTACACTACTAGCAGGAAAGTTTATTCATGATATAATTAACAAACAACAACCATTACTAGAAGAAACTAGTAGCAGAAGCATTATATTCATTATAAAGCATTAGAAGAAGCTGAATTCATTATAATTAGCTTAGTAGTTAAAATATATATTCATTATAAGTGACCTATATGTCTACTTCTTCGAGCGGGCTTTCATTTTTACATTCTAACTTCGTGTAGTACTTTCCACGAGGTTTTAATATACTGCATTTTAATTTCCCAAGTGTTTCTGTTTTGATTTGTTGTTTCAAATTTTCATTTATTTGATACATAAAACCTCTGAATATTTTAAGTGTTTCTAGGGGAAAGCATCAACTGCGGTGAATATTAAAAGAAATCTATGCAGAAGTGCGTTTGATGGCAGAAAATATCCCAGCTGGCTAATATCTTTTGATGATCTTTTTGAGAGTACCTCTTAATGCTAATGATATTTTAGCTGTACTGTTTTCGAATATTTTTATTTCATCTTGATCTACAAAATGCAAACGTGTAATTTGGAAAAAGATATGAAATGAAATCATGATGCGCAAAATTAAGAAATCGATATACAACAAGGAAATATCACATACCAAATTTTCTGCACAAAATGTGGTAAACAAATTTCACTCCACGCAATAAATGAACCTGTAATTAAAATATATATAATAAATTGTCTTGACATTTTAACTCTCTAACAGGCTAAAGAGAATTATCCGGTGGTTAGAAAAAACGCCTGAAATCAACTCGAAGGATTATTCGCTGATCGCAAAAAGTCTAGGATAATGCATGAACTGAAAGATGTGTATAATATACACTATATTAACAAAATTTTCCGGACACCCTTCAAAAAGCAAACGAACGGATCCGCTGCGTTGTCAAGAAGGGCGGTACAGCTGCAAACGGTATAAACACAAGCCTGCAGCTGACCACGATCATATCGCACTGTGAAGTTGAGTGAAAATGTCGCGGCGGGAGAGAACTGACTTTGAGAAAAGAAAGATTGTTGGGTGTTATATTAGTGGGTTGTCCCACTAATATAACACCCAATTAGGCCGGAGCGTAAAAAAACAAAAAAATCGAATTTCGATATGCCCTAGTGCGGAAAAGTTGTGTATTGCTACGTAAACAATGTGCAAAAAATTTAGCGAAATTCAAATAGTATCTTACGGTTCCATCAGTCCATAGGACCCGATTTCATTGATATACGGTCCTCGATAAATGTTCTTTACACCATGCTAAACGATGAGTAGCATTCTGAGTGGAGGTAAAAGGCTTATCAGCAGCCGCACAACCACGGTAAACCATGGAACGAAGTTCTCAGCGAATAGTACGTGTATATAACGAGGTTGAAGCATTTGTACTCACCTGTACACTGAGATCTTGTGCAGTATTCGGTCGATTAGCTGTAACAACTCTCCTGAGTATTAACAAATTTTATTGAACTCTTAGGCATAAAATAATTTAGGCGCACCACAAAGTGGGAAAAACAATAATTAAACAATGAATTAAAGTAATGACATTATCAACAGATGAATGCGGCACCGCCGGTCAAGATAATATGAAAAATGCTAAAACCCACAATAAGGTGGTAAAATACACGATACACAGAGACAGCAAAGTACACGAAAGCAATTACAATTGGCACTGGCAATAGCCAGGATGTAATCGAGGAACGCCTAACAACAGAAAAGGACATCCAACACGGCACTCTATTAACAATCAGGAAAACCGGAAATAGAAACAATAAATACAGTAAGCACTGTACACCAACAGTGCGCAACAAACCCGGTAAAATTCACATGAATACCACTCAAGTGAGTGATTCTGAAGACAAGATTAAGGTGTGCCACACTGAGCGACGCTAAACAATGAGAAAACATATCTACAAGTGAACGGCCATCAACACTCAAGAACATAGAGGGGAAAACATAAAGGAACAACATAGCATCATGCAAAATTCGAAAAACGGTACAAATAAATGTGAGCCCAATGACACCCACTCGAGCAGAAATTGCACGACTTTTGAAGATACAATACAAAACGCCAAAAACACAAGTGCAAAACCCCCGGGGCACATCGGGGATACAAAACAAACAAGAATTACAAATAGCACGGTGCACTGTGAACAGGAAAAATACGCGTGAGAGATAGTTGATAATGACAGCAAGCACAGTATCAGAGAAATAATGCAGATTACGGTAAGTTACATAATACGCACTACAGGTGAATGGCAAGCGCCAACTAAACAAAAACAGAACAATAAAAATTACAACTCACACTTGATGGTAAGCTCAATTCACAAAAATCAACATTGATACAAAATTTATAGTGACCCTGGACTCTACCGAGGATCAAAGAATCACAAAGGAACTTGTACCAACAGAAATGCCGAAGAAAAGTACACTGTATACATACAAGAAAACAGAAAAAGTTGTACATATTCAAGAAACACAATAACAAGAACAAGGCATGAACAACAAGGTAAACATTATCAGCTTATCCGTGATGAACACCGCAAGCGAGTGCGAAAAAAGAAGCACAACGCTCGCGTTAACTGGCAAAAGCATGAAAAAAAATCGTATAAAATGATACAGTATTTACAGGTCAATGATCTTTCACCAACTCAAACAGAACGAAGAGCGTGAAAAGTGTGCAGCGAGGTCACGTTCACGTAACACAAATACAACAAGGGAACGAGAGTCCGGGAACTTCGGACTCGAACATAAACCCTGTGATAAGCCAAACAATACATGACTGGAAAGAAAAACAAGGAATAAGCACACTGGGTACACAGGGAAACAGAACATTCGAGTGAGAGGTACGAACCAGCAAACGCTGTTCCTCGTTGCATAACACTACATAATACACAGTACAATGGTCCAGTGAACAGGAACGATGTAAAACTTCAGTATACACAATGTGCATGCTATATACATTACAAGCATAGAGAACAGAACTTCGCTGTCTCAGATAGCAGTAGGGAAAAAGAAGCAATGGACGAACAATTTACGATAAACAGAGTACATGGCAATCCAAGGTGCGAAAAAAAGTGACAATGTCAGATATTACACTGCCGGACAATTGCTAAGGACGGATGACAATAGCAACGATAGCAACCATAAAATGGAAGGCAGGAAAATGTAAAAATTAGCATAAGTGCGGGAAACAGTAAGACGTGTTGTGCGTATGCAAATTTTGGATTGCCGAACTTGTTCGTGACGTCATAGCGCTGATAAGAGATATAAAGGATTTGACGCGTATTGACCGTTGTTGTTCAAACGCAAAGTTGAAAGGGAAAGAATGAATTGACGAACTTGCAATTTTCAGTATGTATTCCCGACATCACCTAGATGATTTTACTCGTGGCCGTATTATTGGCAAGATTGAAGAAGGGCGAAAAATAACAGATGTTGCCAGGGAGTTCGACGTCAGCCACAGTGTTGTTTCAAGGCTTTGGAAATCATTTCAAACAAATGGAGAGTGTGGCAAACGTCACGGGGAGGTCGTGTTCGCAGTACGACACCTGCAGAAGATCGGTACATAGTGCTATCAACAAAAAGACACCGGCGCACCACAGCTAGTGAGGTAGCAAATCAGTTTATGGCTGCTACTGGCAAGCGTATCTCCCAAAAATCTGTCGCCAGACGTTTGCATGAAGGAGGACTATACGCCCGCCGTCCCGTTGTGTGCATCTCATTGTTCAGACGTCACCGTACCGCCCGTTTGCAATGGTGCCATCAACATCGCAATTGGACTGATAACGACTGGTCTGCTGTCCTCTTCTCAGATGAGCGTAGATACAGTCTATCGTCTGATTGTCGACGACAACTGATCTGGCGTTATAGTGGTACTGCATATTGTCCAGCAAACATACAGGAAAGGGACCGATAACCGACATGTAGTGTGATGGTATGGGCTGGCATCATGATCAATGGCCGTACGTCCCTATATGTGCTTCCAACTGGGACTATGACTGGCCAACGATACATTAATGATGTTCTGCTACCTCATGTTCGCATGTTCCGTGGTGCTGTCGGTGATAGATTCATTTTCATGGACGACAACGCAACATGTCATCGAACAGTCGCTGTCCAGGAGTGTCTTGAAAGCAAGGATATTCAACGCCTCGTATGGCCAGCACGTTCTCCAGATCTGAATCCCATTGAAAATGTGTGCGATGCTTTGAGGAGGAGTCTGGCTGGTCGCCAATGCCCTCCAATAAACAAGGACACCCTCATCTGTGCGCTGACAGAGGAATGGGATAAATTACCCCAACAGCTGCTTAATAATGTTGTGCAAAGCGTGACACGACGTGTGGAATCTTGCATCGCCCTCCATGGTGGCCATATCCCATATTGACATCTTACGCCGGAACGCCTGTGGACGGTAATTGCATTTTTTTCACGTTTACATATTCTGCACAAAATGGCCTGTTTGTCCCTTGAACACGTTCCAAAGCCTTCTGGATTTTAGAGCACAATAAATTGTCTTTCTTGTAATGTCCTGGCATTCTGACATTATTTTATTTCACTTGGCATCCAACCACACTTACTTTTTTATGCGCTATATAGCCATTTATGATCCGTCCTTAGCAATTGTCCAGCAGTGTATGTACAATGAAGATAGGTTACAACACCATACAATTACAGGCAACGAACAATACCACGCCTATTGACAGCAATAAGGTGACCATAAGATATGGTACATATATATCATAAAACACCAGGAAGAAAATGAAAAAACAGTGCCACATGCAGCTTAGACTCGGGTACAAACCTGTACCCAAACAAAAGAAAACGAGTCACATTAGTTAACAATTCGCAAAACCTATGCCAAGAAAGGCACACCACGGTGGACAGCTACATACCCTGCCATTTGAGAGAACAGACACAAAGAAATGCAGATCCAACAAAATAACAAAATATAATTACAAATATACACTGTGTCCCAAAAGGCACACGGAAAAGTAAGAGGAGAAAGCACAAAGAAAGTAACACGAAAGTTACAGCGTCGACCCGTCAACTCGGAACCACCCGGTTTATTGCGCCCAGGCAGACCGGAGGGAAGCCAGAGATTGGGGGTGGACGCTGCAAAGTACTCCAGCCGGAGACGAGCCCAGATGCGATTCCGAAAAATATTCCGCAGAGCTGCACCTGCAGAAAGGATGCTAGGTGTGGCAGGACGTGATCGTATAGAAAGGCGGTAAAGATGAATAACATGCTTCACAAGGACGAATAGGTAGGCAGAAGCATCCGGAAGCTTAGTTGGAGGATGCTTAGTGAGAAGTAGCCATGGATATGATTGGAAAGGAAGATCCCTGGAACAAATAATGCCAGCAAGACGAAAAGCAGTATGAAGCAGCGGTAGCAGAAGGGGACAGTGACAATAAACGTGTGGAACATCGCCTTCAGAACCACCAAAAATTCGGAGTAAAGTAGACATACGAAAGAGAGAGGAAGGAACGGGATGGCGACGGTGGAGAAACCGCCATTGAAGGTTAAGCTCCAGCGGGGAAGAGAGCGGCGAAGAAGATGCAGACCAGGTTGTCAAAGAAAGCGAAGAAGAGACATCCGGGAGTGGGTGGGGAATAGCGAGGGATGCGCTAAGAAGTAATAGATCGAACCGGTGGAAAAAGAAGAAATGGGGGCAACAGAGGCACGAAGAGGAAGGAAGAGAGGAATAGAGAGGCTAGGACCAGAAACAGAGATGAGACCAGAATCAGAAACAAGGGAAGGGAAGAGAGAACAGAGAGTAGAACGAAAGAGATCATAATCTTCCTCCAGTAGGGGAGTAGAAGCGAGGAAGAGAGAGAGAAGGGGCTTCCAAGAGAGGTCAGCAGTAACTAAAGCTTGAACAGTTAAGATTCCCGAGCGGACCCAAGGCGGGAAGATGAAGTAGGGTTGATCATGAGGGTGAATCAGAGTCGAAAAGAAAAGTGGTTTGGCCAGAAGATCACGAGTAGTAGCGGGAGTTGCGCGAAGAAGTGGAAGTAAGCGGAAGAACGCTAGAGCTTAAGTTTTGAGGGGTGGAAATTGATTAAAATAAGAAGGATAAGAGTCCATCCGAAGATATAAGTGAAAAGAAAAGGGTGGATCTCGGAGAGAGATAAGAATATCAAAAGTAGAGCAGAGTGATGGAGAAGGAGTGAGAACAAGGCGAAGGAATGAAACGATGCGAAAGGCTCAGTAGTAAAGGCGTACATCCGGTAGGCGAATTCCTCCCAAAGAAGCTGGAAGAGTGAGAGTCGTAGCAGCAACCCAATGCTTTGCTGACCAAATCACCTAAGTAAAGATGCTGTTGATAGTAGAGAGACGAGCCTAGGTAAACGCCGATGAGTTCCAAGAAAACAAGCATTGGGACAGAAGTTATCGCTGGACAATTCGCGCTCTCTGAATGTAAGATGCGAAAGAATGCGTGAATGGCCAAAACGCAGCTGAGCGTTGTAATCGAGGAAGGAGTCCATTTCAGGTAATAATTTCAGAAGTGAATGGATGTCCTATCTGGGCGCCAAGAATTTTCTGGGTCAAGGAGGACCACACCGCACCCCATGGGGCATCGGTGCGGCCCATCCAAGACCCACACCACAACCCGGTGCTCTTGAGCACATTCAAGGACGCACCAACGAGAGCTGCATACTGTTGATACGTGGAAAGTAGTATATCAAACTGTTCATCTCGTCGGAGACAGAAAGTGGCGTCATTTGCATAGGCTGAAACAACGAAACGGTGATGCCTGGTGCTAGAAACGGTCAACGGCAATGCAGAAAGAAGAGATGAACGGCTGGCAATCAAGGAAGGTTCGAATGCGAGGGCAAAGAGTTTCCCTGAGAAGGGGCAACCCTGCCGGATTCCTCGTTGGAAAGGGATAGGTGCCGTCAAAAATGAGACCGCCCGAACATGAAAATGAGCGCCCCGATAAAGACTGAGAAGGAGAGAGACAAAAGAAGAAGGAAAGCCAAAATGGGTTGGAACAGCAGAGAGATAGTCATGGGAAACGTTATCAAAAGCAGACTGTTGATCAATGTTAAATAGGGCTAGAGGTTCTGAATGTTTGCGAGCAAGAAAATTGAGATTAAGGTGGACGTCAAGTAATTTTGCTTCCTATACTTCCAATGGAAAAACTTCTGTACATATTTTTTCACAATTAATGCGTTCCCAAGGATGAAAATTTGAAAATCGATTAAAATAGCCTCATTTTATAACTTGGAATGCTTACTATTTTCTAAAACATAACCATAATTATGCAATCCAACATTTGTTTGTCTACTGACGTCATCAAAGTAAAGGTCGCGCCATCTTTTTTCTGGTTTCAACACCACCAAAGGAAAAGTTATTGGTTTTTAATATAATTATGGTTATGTTTTAGAAAATATTAAGTATTCCAAGTTATAATCTGAAGCTATTTTAATCGATGTTCAAATTTTCATCCTTGGGAACGCATTAATTGTAAAGACAATATGTACAGAAGCTTTTCCATAGGAAGTATAGGAAGCAAAATTACTTGACGTCCACCTTAAGATGAAAAGAAATGTTGTTAGCGATAGACGGACCACGCACAGTGTATGACTGGTCGGGAGAAACAAGAAACGAAAGGACAGAGTTAAGACGTCGAGAAAGGAGTTTCGTGAAAAATTTATCATCAATATTAAGGATGGAGATAGGGCGCCAATTTGTCAGATTCAGGAGGTCCCCCTTCTTTGGCAGGAGGATGACATGAGCAACTGTAAATTCCGGCGGAAGCGCAGAAGAAGAAAGAGCACAAGAAAAACCAGCAGAAAGAAAAGGTAGAAGGGACGGAAAAAAGCCCGGTAGAAGGACAGCGGAAGACCATCAGTTCCCGGGGAGGCATGGGAGTTCAGGGAGGAAAACGCCTTTCAAAGTTCAGGCAAACAAAACTCAGCAGTAAGGGGAGCACACAGAGATGGCGGGACCTGAGGAAGAGAAGAGAGAAGGGGAGAAGAAGAAAGATCAGTAACCTGCACGACCGCTCGGAACTTCTCCTGAAAGAAGTGACGGACTTGGGAGCAAATAAGAGATGTGTCGAACGTGGTGGAGCCATTAGGAAGGCGAAGATGTCGAAGTGAGGTTGACGCTCGTCTCGAAGATTCCATCTTGGAAAGAACTTCAAAGGCTTGTGTCGACGGAGATAGATGCAGAAGTCGAAGTCGACGCACAGCTTGTTGGGCAAGCGGTTGTAGGTGAGCGTGTAGTTCATCGTGAACTACTGAATACTGTGGATCCGACATTTGTAGCGAAGAAAGCAGCAAGCCCCGATGATTGCTGATCGCCATCGGACGAGTGGTAGTGATGGAAAATGAAAGGCGTCGTACCAATAATAGAAGGTCTTGTTTAATGTCGAGCCACAGGCGCAGGGCACTCGGAGTAGTAGCTAGCAGAGGTTTCCTATCAGCAAGGAACTGCTCAACTGTATCGCAGAAAGACCGATCTTGTAAAATTGTATCATCAAAACTCCATCCACGATGAGCCGAAGGTGGTGATGGTGAGACACAGATAGAGACACAGCGCTATGATCGGAGGACACTGTAGGGAGGTGCCGTGCCGAAGTAATCGCTGGACAATTCGTGGGAATCAAAGAAGAGACAACATAAATGCGGTCCAATCGAGCGGCAGCAGAAAACTGCGTCGGGGAATTGCACCAAGTAAATGAAATGGTTTCAGGATTTAGCTGGCGAAAAGAGTCAACAAGCTGAAAATCAGCAATAAACTGTGTTAACTTGGAGACTAGATTCGCACGGTGTTCTCCGTGCGACAAATAGCGGTTTACAGAGGGCTGCACCGTGCAGTTAAAATCCCTTCCAATGATGAAAACATTCCCGTAGGGAATCGCAGCAAACGCTGCACGTAGACTCCGAAAAAGTGGATCAACAAATGATTCTTCAGTTGGTATATACACATTAAACACATGAAAAGTTACAGTATCAACACAGAAAGTAAGGCATTGCAATAATTCTGAATATAAGTTATTGACAGAAATAGAAGATATACGGTGCAATAAACGACGGTGTACACCGACGGCAATGCCACCAGACTTAGATTGGCGGTACGCATGGTAGAATGTGGAAGGCCACGACCGCCATCTGTGTGTCGGCGTATCAGTTGAACATCGAGTCTCTTGAAGGAGGAGGACATCACTGGCAACCGCCGCGAGGTCCTCATAGACAAGGGCATTCACATCAGGGGTCGCAAATCCGCGACATTTGATGGTCGTCACCGTGAAAGCGCCAAATCAGAAGGTGGAGTGAGCACTTTACGCAAGTGGTCTCGAAGATTAATGTATCGACGATGCATCATTTTCACAGCAGCAGCATCATTAGAAGACGGACTACGAAGCGATTGATAGATGCACTCCAACTCCGTCAACTGCGCATTGACCGCCGGAAGCTGAGCGGTATGTGCCTAGACAAAACGAGGGAATCCCCCAGGCAACGATTTCCGACAGAAAATGTCATATAACTCCGGATATGATAAAGGAGTCGACGGAAATACATGTTGTTGCAGTCTTGCAAGAAAATCCTCATAAGGTAAGATAAAGTCTTCAGGGTTCGAAGACAAATCACAGACTTTCAGGCGAGAAGCCGACGTACGGGATCGAGTAGAAAGTGTAGATTTCCCTTGAGGCTTCCGCCGCTTGGAGGAATCGTGGGGGGCCTTTGGGGCTTCTCTTTTGTCAGTGCGAGAACTACAGTTCGCGTCCGACCCATCACTTAAGGTGTGGTCACTGACGCTCTGGTAAGCGGTGTCGGTGTCCGCATTGGAAGTTTCAGTATCAGACAACACCCCTCCATCAGCATCAGAAATGTCGCCAGGTGGTGCAGAAGCAAGGAAAGGCGATGTCGGTGGTAATTCAGGATAATGCTCTACAGAAGCAGGAGGTGGTAAGGCAGGCGACTTAGGAGAGATCTCCATGTGAAGAGGATCAGCAGGTGCCGAAGATAGTGATTTCTTTTTTGTTGGAGGTTTAGCGACCACCGTGAGCAACTCAATGGGCTATAAGCAGTCGCCCGTCCCTAATTTAGGGTCACTGGTTCCAGGGAAGGTAGAGAGCCAGTGCCGTAAGACAAACACAACATCCATGCCTCACCGGGATTCGAACCCGGACCCCGTTCGGACGAATGATCAGAGGCCATCGCTTAGACCACTGCGCCACCGGGGCGGCCGAAGATAGTGATGAGGCACCAACAGTGGTGTAGTGAGTATCCATCCGTGGTGAAGAAGAACCAGTTGATGGCCGTGCATTAGGACACTCTTTGTAGAAATGTCCAACTTCCTTGCACTGACTGCAATGGAATTCAGTCAATAGATCAATTTGGCGAATCTGACCATCATAATTAACTGTGAAGTGAGTTGAGAGCTGAGCAATAGCTTCTTGAGAGGGAAAAACGACACGTGCAAATCGACGGACTCCACGGATGGTATCATGCATCGGGTCGTTCTTTGCAGCTAAGTGTGTTTGAATCCCTCCAACGACTCTCCCCAGAGATGAAAGCACAGCATATAACATGACGTCAGTCGCTTCTGGGGGTATAGGGTAAAAGGAAACATTTACTGGTCGTTGGGCCACTGGTTCTGGAGTAAGTTGGCGATCTCTTATGGTTAGGCCTTATGTCAAGACAGACTTGGCATATTCAACTTTGGCAAGATAAACAACAACCGTCTGGCCCTGCCGGAACATATGCGAAATGGTGTCTGGGGGAAACAGGCTTTGAAGGGCATCTGCATAGATCCGCATCGGTGTATCTGGGAGAGCCTCAAAACTAACTCCCTTAGCCAGGTTTTCAAAGAAAGCAGTCGCGGCTGGCGAGCCTGCTGGAATTTCAAGAAGAATGTTGTTTCCAGCACGATAAATATAAGTGCGCAAAGCTTGAGCGCTTGCATACAGATCCTTGGAAAGCTGTCGAGGAGTAGAAGAGGCAGCAACCTTAGAATACGTGGCAGGCGACTGAACGGGCACAGAAGAACTGGAAGAGGCTTCACCACCATTAATATCCATAGCTTCATCAACAGGAGCAGAAGCTGAAAGGTTTGACGTAACTGGGGAAGTCAACGTATTTACACCCGAAAGGCTAACGAACGCACCACTCGGAGAGGGTAGTGCATCAGTGCTAGCTAGGGAAGACAGCGCAGGAACGCTGGCATCAGTCAAAAATGATGATGATGATGATGATGATGGACCACGGGAAGCGAGGGCTGGGCTGCGCCTCTCTCCGCCGGAAGTCGCCATTTGCATATTTGATGAAGTGTGCATCGCCGACCTGCAAGGTCGAACGTAAACAAACTGATAATAGCAAAAGAAGAAAAACTCACCCGCTCGGGAGTAGACTTAAAATAATCACCGGACTTTCACGAATCGACGATGACAAACAGGTTAGGAAGAAACACTTGATATCACCCAACACAAACCAGTACATACAGAACTCGCATGAACGTGACCGCTGAGCCTGAGGCTTTGACGTCCTCTGTTACTGATTTTCTTTGGTCTGCCGATACGTTTTAATGTTTCAGGCACGCCATGTGCTTTCCACTTATTCAGTACATCAAAACAGTGGACGTAGGTATTTTTAAACGGCTCTCGGTTTTTCTTATGGACAACCCACTAATATAACACCCAAAAATCTTTCCCTTCTCAAAGTCAGTTCTCTCCCGCCACGACATTTCCACTCAACCTAACAGTATGATATGATCGCTGTCAGCTTGTTTTTATACCGTTTGCAGCTGTATCGAGCATCTTAACAACGCAGAGGATCCGCTCATTTGCTTTTCAAGGGGTGTCCGGTGATTTTCATCAATATAGTTTATATCAGGTTGTAAAGAAAGTATCCAAGTAATAGAGAAGTATGAAATTCAAGCTTTAAAAGTCGTACAAAACAGTTGACCTAATCGTCCAGGCAGTCCCCATTGAAACTGATGACCTTGTTCCACCGATCTGTGGATTAAAATCACTCATTGCGATAGAAGTCTGGTGAGCGGGAGTCGAGGAAGTCATCCATGGAAAGTTTGTACTCATTATCATTAGCAACGTTTTTTCTCAGCGGGAAAATTCGACAAAGACCAAACAGGAGAAAGTCGAACGGGACAAATTCTGGGGAATAAGGAAGGTGCTACAATATTTCTCATTCTACCTCGTGAAATTTTTGCTGGGTCCGTAAAGCGATTGTGGACGAGCGTTATCCTGGTGAAAAACAACTCCATGGTGATTAATGAACGCTGGGCGGTTTTCTTGTAGTGCAGCATGGAGATGGTCCAACTGTGGTTTGCAGCATGCAGATGTTCCAACTGTGTCTAGTGGTCAGCGTTCATGACTGCCATGGAGGTAACATCAGGTTCGATCCCTGGCAGGTACGAATGTTCGAAGCACTAAATACCCGCCATGCGTCGGATGGGCACGTTAAGCCGTCGGACCCCGGGTACTGGCACCCCGGTAGTAAATAAGGGCGTCTTCTACCACGCTTCCGTGTGACTTTCCTCTCAGGCACTCTAGCCCAAATCTGCTAGTTTCCTATTTCTAAGGGTTGTTTAAGAGCTGGGGTCAGACACTCCCTTCCTAAAATCATCTACATATGATATGATATGATCTAAAGTAAGATGGGCTTGGTCGAAGTCCAGCTGCATTCTGGTTTTGTTTTGTTTTTTATTGGAGGTTTCACGATCACCGTGAGCAACTCAGGGGGCTATAAGTAGTCGCTGGTCCCTAATGTAGGGTCACTGGTTCCAGGGAAGGGAAAGAACCAGTGCCATAAGACAAATCCCAACATCCGTGCCTCACCGGGATTCGAACCCGGAACCCTTTCGGACGAATGGTCAGAATCCATCGCTTAGACCACTGCGCCACCGGGGCGGCGGCATTCTGTGGCATTCTTGGGAAACGGGGTATTGTTTTTCCTTTTTACTTTTAATCTAAACTTACGAAGAACCGTTCGAAACAAAAAATATTTTCAAAGAAGCCAATTGGTTATATAATTGGAGAACAACAACGAAGCGAGACTGCAGGACATGACGGCATCATCCGGGTCAAACTACGAATAACAGTACGTTTCCCCAGTGAAAGCGCTGGTTTTACGAATGGATTCCCCCAAAATTCTTCAAAATTACGACTACATAGTATTTATGTTACTGTGAATGAATAAGATTATTACGTTTGTCTACGAACGTTTTGCACAAAGCGAAGAATTTGCAGAAGCAATATCTCAGCCCCAGTCTGAAGGTGGCTGTCTGAAGCGTCTTTTGTGATGTTTTGTTCTGAAACATGGTTCTTTCCCTTCTTTTTCTAGCAGTTTGCTTTGTAAATTAATTATGAGAGTCCTCCTATGTCCGTTTCTAATTCCTATGCACAACATATGAGGTATGTGTTTAGAATGTATTTTACGTCATTAACTCCCGAACGTACACACAGTAAAATATAAGTATTGCGAATTCCCGGAAAATTTCCTAAAATCGGGTGCAACAAATCTGCCGATAAGTGTTCGCCTTTTAACGAAATTTCCATTTTTAGAAGTTCCTGTTTATTTTCACTTCCACATTTTCACAGATTTCCCATTGTAAGCAATTCCTTTTATTTCAGAAAAGTCCGTTTCAAGTTTTTCCGTATTTATGCAGAAATTGAAGTTTTAATTATTTCGCGCCGGTGGTTGAATCAAAGTGAGGTCGTTTGCTTTAGAAACAGCACATCTTAGCCACTGAGCGAGAATGCCTCCGGAATCACGCTGACGTTCGAGGTAAAACTAACTGCGCGATGAGGATTCTTTCATTAATGGGAGTGATTTATTCATTTCATTTTCTCTTGGAGCTTTTTGGTGTTTGGAATACGTTTATAATGATTTTATTTTTTCTGTGGAATCACTTAACACCACTGGCGCACCCACGGAGGGGCTTTGGGGACACTCAAAAATATTATTTTACATGATCAAGACATTACAGTGTCTTCTATTACATGGTGTCTTCTCCACAAAGTCCCAAAGAGATTAAGAGCGACATACGTCACAAATTAAACATTCAAAAATTGTATTTCACATGTTCAGAAAATTACATAGTGTCTTCTATTACAAAGTGTCTTCTTCCCAAAGCCCCAAACAGATTAAGAGCGACGTACGTCACAAATTAAACATTATTTTACATGTTCAAAAAATTACTTAGTGTCTTCCATTACATGTTGTTTTCTTCCCAAAGCGCCAAAGAGATTAAGAACCACGTACGTCACAACCGTATATAAACTATAGGCGTACCCTATACACACATTGTGTACGTATATATATAAACTATATATAGCCCCCTCCAACAAGAATATATATATATATAGCCCCCTCCAACAAGAATTCATGGGTGCGCCATATATATATATATATATAGCCCCTCCAACAAGAATTCATGGGTGCGCTACTGGTAAACACAATAAACAAAGACATCGCTCTTTCCACGTTTATCAACACATAGCAACCGAAAAATTGTTATCCGGATACTGCTGCGATAGTACCCCAGATCTCTCGATATCTAGCGGAGTGCGTTTGTTTTACTCTACAATGGATAACAATCAACGGCGCTATGTGCGTTTATCTGTCAGCTTTTGACATTACATATCCGTAGGAAAGGTAATGCTCACCAGATGGCGACGTCTCAGTTGCTGAGCCCATCCCACGAATATGTGATGTCAGATGCTGACAGATAAACGCACATAGCACCACTGTAGCGTAAGGCAAACGCGGTCGGCTAGATATCGAGCCACCTGGGGTACGATCCCAGCAGTGGCCGGATAACAATTTTTCGGTTTCTATGTGTTGCTAAACGCGGAAAGAGCGATGTCCTTGTTTATTCACTGCCGCCACGTATTTAGAGCATTTTCAGGACTAATCACAAATTAAGTTTTTTTTTCCATCGTGATATTTTTTGAAGAATACTTTTTAACTGACAATAACTTTCAATTATCTTTTTTTTTGAGATCATTTTTTAACTGACAATAACTTTCAATTATCTTTTTTTTGAGATCATTTTTTAACTGACAATAACTTTCAATTATCTTTTATTGAGATCATTTTCTAACTGACAATAACTTTCAATTATCTTTGAGAAATGGTGAAATGTACTGTTTTATATTATAACAAAAAAAAATTACTTTTGATATATATAATAGCTTTTTCTTAAGGACTCTGCAGACTGAATGATATATAGACATCAGACATCATGCAACTCACCTGTAGAATAATTTAAGTACCCAGTTTCTTACGGTAACACAATGTATAATATCTGGTGCACAAAATAAGGGAGAGAAGAAGAAATATCCTGGGCCATAATAGCCAAAATTCATGCAATATGTTATCCACAATACCCAGTCTCCAGCTACAGAACTTCAAAATCAAATTCTTTGACAGACTATGGAAATTTAACACTTAATCAAACCTCAAGTATTTTTTGCGAATCTATACTACCACCAGAACTACCGGGTGACCCAAAAGTCTTGCACATTTTGAAAACGTAATAACTCGCGGAGTTTTGAGAGTAGGGCAACGCGGTTTGCGTAGACAAGATCAGAATGACATCGGGTTTTTTTATGAAATCCCATAAATCTTTACTCATTTACTTACATTTTTATTGACAGATGGCGCCATAGGCGAACAGGTCAGGGATAGTGGGTATAAAAGCAGCAGCTGGGAAGCAACCACAAGTTGAGCCGCGGATGGCTTAGTGGTTCAGACTATCGATACTGGGTACCCAGGTTCTAGCCTGGGCTGATCCTTCAGAGATGGTGTGATTTACTAACAATCGCTGAATATCCGCCGTGCATCGGACGAGCACGTAAAGTGACGGCCCCCAGGCTGGACCCACTGGTTAAATGGGTATCCTTTCCCATGTCCTCCCTGAAATTCTCTCACCCATCTATGTGCAATATCGTACTTGTACGGTGGCGCCATCTACTGTACTCTAATCTCACTACAAACTGTTATGTCAAAAGTCGCTAGACTTGCTCTCATTCCTTCCGTTTCTGTGTCCTGCCCAAAAGGTGTAGGTGGCTGGGACCTAAACTTTACTCCCTGTGGACGGAAGTCCTACGGGAAAATGACAATGCTCTGTTAGTTAGCAACCACACGTTACTCTTGGACCATCGCTGTTCTCCATTGATCTGCACGACTTACCCATACAAGGGCGGTCATGATGTACGCAGATGATACAGCTGTTGTCATCAGGTCCCTGAACAAAAGCAGAGCAGTGAAGCCCCTCCAGGACTTTCTCTCTCAGCTGGAAACCTACTACACTGACTGACGGATAAATATCAATCCGTCTAAAAGCAGTGCGCTGATGTTTTTTTGATCTCTCTAAGGAATACCGAAACTCGTTATGTTTCAGGAGATAATCCCCTGGGCTACCTCCACTAAGTACCAAGGGCTCCAACTAGATTGTCGACTTTCGTGGGTGGCGAACTCCAGCTACCGCACGAATAAAGCTAGACAATGCCTTGGGCAGCTAAACAATGCTCCACCACTCCGCCGGAGAAGCTTCCTTACAACACGGCACAAAGTACTGCTGTACAAGATGGTCGTCAGGCTGATGCTTACATAAGCCTCCACCATCTGGATCGGTATTGGTAGGAAACAGCGAGAGAGAATCGAGAGGGTGCAGAGCCGAGTACTTCGAATGATCACTGGGGCTCCGCCTTGGACCTCACTTCGGAACCTGAGGAACAGACTTGGATTCGAGAAGGTACATGAGTTTTCCATCAGACTCGCCAGAAAGTTCTTCAAGAAAGCGGAAACCCATCCAAATGGACTTGTTAGGGGCGCGGTTTTTTACAATCCCAGCGAAATCCTTAGTTATCCCAGAAGAACTAAGGCGGCGATCGTTGACCCCCTTGACCGAGAGAGTAAGCATGTGAACACTGGTGGGTGTTAGACAGACCACCACACCCTTCTTTTTCAGATTGGCATCGAGATGGCGAAAATGCATTCTGCTTGGACATTTGAAATTGGTATCGTTGAGTTTCAGTCGTACCCTGATGCGTCGGGCGGCTGGTTGGTGTTGTGGTTCTCAGCGATGTTGTGCGGTGCTTCGTTCCCTTTTTCCCCCTTCCTGGCAGAGTTGTGTCACGGACCACCCTCTCCTTTCGCCACATTTTTCGGTTTGTCTTTCCCATTGAGTTCACTTACTCAGATTTCCTAGCTTCTCATTTCTAAGGGCAGTTTTACACCTCGGGTCAGGCACTCCCTTCCTAAACCTTCTTCAAATATCATATCATATCATATCAACCACAAGCCACAGCGGTCCGTGTCAGTGTGCTGTCATTACCGGACAAAGCGCTCTTGGTTAAATTGTTTTATTGCAACGCTGAATGTGCGAGTGCTGCGTTGAGAGCCTACCAGTCACTGAAAGGTGATCGCAGTGGGAAAGGACCGATGGGAAGTGCTGCGCTGCGGCGAATGGTGGCATCTTTCAGCATGGCCAATGAACTGCGGCGTGTGTTGAGCAGACACTTCCCGAACGCCTGGCCTCCTCGGTCACCAGACCTGACACCCTGCGATTTCTGGCTCTGGGGTTATCTAAAATCACAAGTGTACAGATGTCGCCCCACTGCATTGGCCATGCTGAAAAATGCCATTCGACACCATGTGGCAGCTATTCCACTGGACATGCTCTTCAATGCCGTCCATGATGTTTTCTCTCGTCTGAAGGAAGTGCTGGAACAGGACGGCCATCACATTGAACACCTGGTACAATGAGGTGTCTAACCTGGTACAATCAGGTGTCTATTTTTCTTGACACTTCCAACCTGTGGTTGCTGCGCCATTTGGCGCTGAAAAATGTAGGTAATATGAGTAAAAGTTTATGTGGTTTGATAAAATACCCGATGTCATTCTGTTCATTTCTACGCAAACCGCGTTGCCCTACTCTCAAAACTCCGTGAGTTATTACGTTTTTAAAATGTGCAAGACTTTTGGATCACCCGGTACTTCGTCATATGGATACGGAAAAATTGAGAACGGAGTTTTTCCGTTAATATACGAAAGGAATTGCGGACAGGTTTCTGAAAATTCAGAATTTTCCGTTAACAAATCTTAATAACGGCAGTTTACCATCAATATCAGAAATGAATGAGGAAAATGTTCTGAATTTCATGGAAATGTTTCATTTCACTTCATTTATTTGTTTTGCTGAGCATTGCCATATAGTATGTAAAATATAGTTTATAAAACAGAGCTCAGCAAGGAAGCAAAGAGAAAAGGCCAAAAAAGCCTGACAAAGCCCCGAGCTCCCTAAAGAGCAGTGTTAAGTAAAAAAAAGTACATTAAAAAAAATAAAGACAAGCCAAAGCGCCAAGCATGATCAGTGTTGTGTATGGAAATGCAAGCAAAACAAGATTAGTAGGCTAAAGTGTGATTTATTTTGAAATTATTTTTGTTATTTTTTGGTTAGCAAATGTGATTCATTATGTAACTTTTTTACTTCTTTTTAAAAAGGATAAATTATTTAGTATTGTTAATTCTGCTGGTAGTGAATTCCCGTAATGAGGGCCAGTGTAGTTTAGACTTTGTTTCATAGTTTCCGTTTTTGGATGAATCGGTCGAATATGTGTTTTAGTTGGTGTGCAGTGTGGGTGTGTCTGTGGAATAATTTTCATTATATCAGTCTGTAGATTTTTTTTATTCTCTGGAACATGATTTTTCCAGTGTTAAAATAATAAATCTGGATGATCGAGAGAATATTATATCTATTCGGGTAAACTTTTGTGTTGGTGTATATTGATAAATGTGTGCTTGTGTTGAATTCAAGATCAATTTATCTGATATATTTATTTTGCAAAGTTTTAAGTTTTTTTTTAATTATATTTTGTTGTCCGTCCCCATGTTAGTATGGAATAGTTGATGTGTGTCTGGAACACAGTAGAATAAAAAAGAATACAAGTTTTTGGGGGAAAAGTTTGTTAGTACTAAACTAATAACCCCTATCCTATGATTTTAGATAGTATATAAAGCAAGTTATTTTTACACTGAGTGGCCACTTTATTACGACCACCTGACAGTTTTAAGCAAATGAGCTATGGCTGCACGCTGTTGCCGCCAGAGGGCGAGGCTAGTATAAAAAGGGAAAGCTTAGAGCTTGCGACAGTAGTAGGAGTGATTTTTGGGTGACGAGATGGGTACAAAATGTGATTTGACGGACTTTCAACGTGGGATGATTGTAGGAGCTCGGAGCCATGGAGCCAGTATCACCAAAACTGCCACATTCGTGAAATGTTTCAGAGCAGCTGTTGTTACAGTGTTTAATGACTGGACTGCCAGCCAAAAAACTGGGTCTCTACGCGCAAAGTGCGGTCGTCATCGACTAGTTTCTGCTCGGGCGGAACGGAGAGTGACCAGACTGGTAACAGACAACAGAAGGGCAACAGTGTAGCAAATTACAGACCATCTTAATCAAGGATCCCTCAAATAATCTCTGCACGCACTATTCTCCGTACACTGCATCGAATGGGATATGGCAGCCGAAGGCCTGTTCGAACACCTTTGTTGTCTGCAACTAACAAGAGAAAACATCTCTAGTACGCACAGGAGCACAAAGATTGGACAGTCGATATTTGGAAACAAATTATGTGGTCTGATGAATCACGTTTTCAGTTGCACCATGCCGATGGCCGAGTGTGAATTTGGCGGAAACAGCACAAAAGCATGGAAACAGCACAACCCTCAAAGCTGGTGGAGGCAACGTTATGGTTTGGGGGAATGTTTTCCTGGCATGCTATGGGCCCTTTAATTCGTGTTGATCAACGTCTGACTGGCACATCATATCTAAACATCGTTGCAGACCAAGTGCATCCTGTCATGTGGATGGTGTATCCCAATGGTGTTGGCTACTTTCAACAAGCTAATGCGTCCTGCCATAGTGCTCGTATTGTACAGGATTGGTTTCAGGAGCATGCCAGTGAGCTTACTTTGCTTAGGTGGCCCCCAGAATTTCCAGATCTCAATCCCATTGAGAATTTGTGGGATGAAGTTGAACGAGCCATCAGACAGCTGGATCCACAACCTTGCAATCTCACGCTCGTGGAAAGTGCTATTCATCAAGCATAGTCTCAGATTCCACATACCACCTATCAACATCTCGTGGAGTCTATGCCACGAAGAATCGACACAGTATTAAAGGCAAAAGGTGGCCCAACAAAGTACTGAGGGGTGGTCATAATAAAGTGGCCACTCAGTGTATGTTTGTTCCATTTAAGGTCGTTGTCAATATAAATCCCCAAGTAAAGTATAGAGATAACCTGTCCAATAATTCTGCTGTTTATGAAGAAGGTGGCATTTGGTAATTGTGTAAAATGTTGTTTTGTTAAAATCAAAGATTTTGTTTTAATAACATTTAACAATAATTCATTAGAGTTTAATTAATCAGAAATTTTGTTAAGCTGAATATAAATTTTCTGTGTGATTTCAGTAGTATTATTATATGTTGTGAGAATAGCTATATAATCGGCATATAAAAGAAGATCCATATCAGTTATAGAACAGAAAATGCCATTAATATAAATATTAAAAATCAGGTGGCCCAAGATTGAACCCTCGGGTACTCCTGTTAGTATAAAATGAATTGACGTTTGATTTGTATGTATTGCTGCCTTCGTGATAAATAGCTTAATCTTGGGGGTGCCCTGCTTTTTTATTCGAAGTTTAATGACCACCGTGAGCAACTCAGTGGGCTATAAGAGGTCGTCCGTCCCTAATTTAGGGCCACTGGCTCCAGGGAAGGGAGAGAGCCAGCGCCGTAAGACAAACACAATATCCACGCCTCTTCGGGATTCGAACCCGGACCCATCTCGGACGAATGATCATAAGCCATCGCTTAGCCCACTGCGCCACCGGGGCGGTCCCCTGCTCTTTAATATTTATATTAATGACACTTTCTGCCTTATAACTGATGTGGATCTTTTATACGCTAATCATATAACTATTCTTACGGTGTCGTGCGCGAAGCGACCATGTTATATTTTATCGTAGACGAAGCGACCCTGCTAATCGAATCAGTTTACTTATATATATATATATATATATATATTGAGGTTTTCTCTGTTGTTTTTGTACTTGATAAATAATTTTTTATTAGTCTCTACTTAGTAGTGTGTGAGTTCTGAATATTCATAACTGCGGCGTTGCGCGTCATGATCTTCAGGTTGTTTGTTTAGCAAATTAGGTTTTAAATTCTTTGGAGTAAAATTTAGTCTCGGACTCTGCTCTTGGGTATATATATATATACATATATACAAAAACAAAATTAGCTGGGTCTAAGAACAAATTGCATGTGAACAAATTATCAGGAAAAACCAAAATGTTGATGCAAAAAAGAAGAGTGATGAGGACAACTAAAGAAGATGTGACTTCCAAAGTGGAATATATAGAGCTATGCAAGACAGTACGAAAAAGTATCACTGAAGACGTAAGGAAATTCAACTGTGAACTAGTAAGGAAAACATTTGAAAACAACCAAAGCCTAAAGATAGCAAAGGGACATCTCAGTAAGGGAAAAAACAGATTATGGCACTGAGAAAAGAAGATGGTTCTGTAACAAGAAATAGAGGCGAAATGTTGACAAGAGTGAAAAATTTCTACTCCAAATTATATGAAAGGGATGATACATGTACTCCAGACATCATGAAAGGTACCAGTACCAGAAATCTTCCAGTCCTTCCAGCAGATGTTGCACATGCAATCAAGAACATAAAGCGGGGAAAAGCTCCAGGAGAAGATGGAATTACTGTAGACATAATACAAGAAGCAAGTGGAGAAATTGAAACAGTACTCGCCCAAATTTTCACTCGATGCCTTAATGAAGGGAAAATTCCTGAGGATTGGAACAACGCTACAATGATCTTGCTACATAAAAAAGGTGACATTGAGGATCTCAGGAACTACAGACCTATCAGCCTCCTATCAGTGGTTTATAAAATCTTCACTAAAGTTCTTTCACACCGCTTGAAGGTGACACTGGACATGGCTCAACCGAGAGAACAAGCTGGATTCAGGAGTGGCTACAGCACAATAGATCATATCCACGTACTGAGAGAACTAATCGAAAGAGCGAGGGAATATGAACTTCCATTGTGCATGGCTTTTATCGATTATGAAAAAGCCTTTGATTCGGTGAAACCATCAGCAGTTGCAATGGCTCTGAAATCCTGCGGTATTGAAGATGCATACATTAATATTATTAATAACATCTATGAAAATGCAAGTGCAAAGATTCGGCTGTTTGAAAACACAACACACATAAAAATTGGAAAAGGAGTGAGACAAGGTGACACCATATCTCCGAAGCTCTTTAATGTCACATTGGAAAATGTCTTTCAATCACTGAACTGGGAAAACAAAGGGATAAAGTTTAATGGAGATTATCTAACCCACCTTCGTTTTGCCGATGACATAGTCATTTTTGCAACTACCCCATCAGAGCTACAGAGTATGATCCAGGAACTTGCTGACAAGAGTAAAGAAGTGGGATTAAAAATGAACTTTCAGAAGACAAAAGTGATGTACAATGCTTTTACAAGAAATGAAGATTTATCGATTGATGGAGAAAAGCTGGAGATAACAGACACGTACGTTTATCTTGGACAGCAGATATCAAGTGAGGGTCACATTGATGAAGAAATTAATCGGCGTACAAAACTTGCCTGGAGAGCTTTTGGAAGAAACAGCATAATTTTCAAGAGCAATATGCCATTATGTCTTAAAAGAAAAGTGTTTGATCAATGCATCCTTCCAGTGCTTACGTATGGTGCAGAGACGTGGACCTTAGCTAAAAGAGAAATACAAAGGCTGCAGACAACTCAAAGCAGCATGGAGAGGTGCATGCTTGGTGTAACCAGGAGAGATAAGAAGAGGAACACGTGGATCCGAAAAATGACAAGAGTGGAAGACATCATGATCAGAGTTAAATCCCTGAAATGGCAATGGGCTGGACATACTGCCAGAAGGACAGACCATCGATGGACAGCCGAAATTTTAGATTGGATTCCAAGGGACAGGAAAAGACCCAGAAGAAGACCACATGGAAGATGGGTGGATGAAATTCGAAAGTATGCAGGAGTGACATGGAGGAGACTGGCACAAGACAGACCGTTGTGGAGGAAACTTGGGGAGACCTTCGTCCAGCAGTGGATTGATAATGGTTGACATTGATGATGATGATGATATATATATACACATAAATCGTAGCCAAATTATCTACATCTAATTAATTAAGTACTTACATCTTCTGAATTTTGTAGCTTTTGTCCTTAGTTTAACTTGGTAACATAGCTTAATGCTTTCAGGCATTTTTTAATGTATTTAGAATTTCCAAATTCGACGTGTGATGCACAAACAACAATTAAAAAAATTTGGAGAACTTGGTCCAAAAAGGAAGAAAATGCATATACAAGTAGCCGAAAGCATTCGCAATATCATGGGGGAATTTGGAAATTTTAAAGTTCTTAAAAAATCCCCTGAAAGTATTAAGCTGTGTTACCAAGTTGGACTAAGGGCAAAAGTTTCAAAATTCAGTTGTAGGTACTTAATTAATGATGCAAATAATTTGACTACGATTTGTATATCATCATCATCATCATCATTGTCAACCATTATCAATCCACTGCTGGACGAAGGTCTCCCCAAGTTTCCACCACAACGGTCTGTCTTGTGCCAGTCTCCTCCATGTCACTCCCGCATATTTACGAATTTCATCCACCCATCTCCCATGTGGTCTTTTTCTGGGTCTTTTCCTGTCCCTTGGAATCCAATCTAAAATTTCGGCTGTCCATCTATGGTCTGTCCTTCTGGCAGTATGTCCAGCCCATTGCCATTTCAGGGATTTAACTCTGATCATGATGTCTTCCACTCTCGTCATTTTTCGGATCCACGAGTTCCTCTTCTTATCTCTCCTGGTTATACCAAGCATGCACCTCTCCATGCTAATTTGAGTTGTCTGCAGCCTTTGTATGTCTCTTTTAGTTAAGGTCCACGTCTCTGCACCATACGTAAGCACTGGAAGGATGCATTGATCATACACTTTTCTTTTAAGACATAATGGCATATTGCTCTTGAAAATTATGCTGTTTCTTCCAAAAGCTCTCCAGGCAAGTTTTGTACGCCGATTAATTTCTTCATCAATGTGACCCTCACTTGATATCTGCTGTCCAAGATAAACATACGTATCTGTTATCTCCAGTTTTTCTCCATCAATCGATAAATCTTCATTTCTTGTAAAAGCATTGAACATCACTTTTGTCTTCTGAAAGTTCATTTTTAATCCCACTTCTTTACTCTTGTCAGCAAGTTCCTGGATCATACTCTGCAGCTCTGATGGGGTAGTTGCAAAAATGACTACGTCATCAGCAAAACGAAGGTGGGTTAGATAATCTCCATTAATCTTTATCCCTTTGTTTTCCCAGTTCAGTGATTGAAAGACATTTTCCAATGTGGCATTAAAGAGCTTCGGAGATATGGTGTCACCTTGTCTCACTCCCTTTCCAATTTTTATGTGTGTTGTATTTTCAAACAGCCGAATCTTTGCACTTGCATTTTCATAGATGTTATTAATAATATTAATGTATGCATCTTCAATACCGCAGGATTTCAGAGCCGTGGTAACTGCTGATGGTTTCACCGAATCAAAGGCTTTTTCATAATCGATAAAAGCCATGCACAATGGAAGTTCATATTCCCTCGCTCTTTCAATTAGTTCTCTCAGTACGTGGATATGATCTATTGTGCTGTAGCCACTCCTGAATCCAGCTTGTTCTCTCGGTTGAGCCATGTCCAGTGTCACCTTCAAGCGGTGTGAAAGAACTTTAGTGAAGATTTTATAAACCACTGATAGGAGGCTGATAGGTCTGTAGTTCCTGAGATCCTCAATGTCACCTTTTTTATGTAGCAGGATCATTGTAGCATTGTTCCAATCCTCAGGAATCTTCCCTTCATTAAGGCATCGAGTGAAAATTTGGGCGAGTACTGTTTCAATTTCTCCACTTGCTTCTTGTATGATGTCTATAGTAATTCCATCTTCTCCTGGAGCTTTCCCCCGCTTCATGTTCTTGATTGCATGAGCAACTTCTGCTGGGAGGACTGGAAGAACTCTGGTACCTTTCATAATGTCTGGAGTACATGTATCATCCCTTTCATATAGTTTGGAGTAGAAATCTTTCACTCTTGTCAAAATTTCGCCTCTATTTCTTGTTATAGAACCATCTTCTTTTCTCAGAGCCATAATCTGTTTTCTTCCCTTACTGAGATGTCCCTTTGCTATCTTTAGGCTTTGGTTATTTTCAATTGCTTTCCTCACTAGCTCACAGTTGAATTTCCTTACGTCTTCAGTGATACTTTTTCGTGCTGTCTTGCATAGCTCTATATATTCCACTTTGGAAGTCACATCTTCTTTAGTTGTCCTCATCTCTTCTTTTTTGCATCAACATTTTGGTTTTTCCTGATAATTTGTTTACATGCAACTTGTTCTTAGACCCAGCTAATTTTGTTGCTGTTTCCATAAGAGCTTTGGTTACTTTTCTGTTAACTTCAGAAATATCCACTTCTTCCGATGTTAGGCCTTCTAAAGCAGAGAATCTGTTCTTCAGTTCCAACTTGAAAGTATTATGGTGTTTTTTAAGGTTGGTTATGTCAATACATTTTGTTTGTCTTATGAGCTTGCCACGTTCCAGTTTAGTGTTGAGGTGCATCTTACATCTCACCAATCTATGGTCACTACCTGTGTTGAACTTGTTTAGCACACTGCAGTCTTCGATGACGAATTTTTTGTTACACATAATAAAATCAATTTCACTTGTTGTCCCAATTGGATGTCTCCATGTCCATTTCCTGTGTGGTTTTTTCTTGAAAAAGGAATTCAAGATGAAAAATCCTTCTGCCTCTGCAAACTCAACGAGAGTATTTCCACGCTGGTTTCTGTTGCCGTGACCGAATTTACCTACTGAAGTTTCATTCTGTTGCCGGTGCCCTATTTTTGCATTGAAATCTCCCATAATTATCTTCAAGTGCTGCTTACCTTTATTATTTAGATGACGAATTTCCTCATAAAATTCTTCAATTTCTTCTTCAGGATGACTTGTGGTGGGTGCATAAGTTTGAATAATCTGAGCCTGGTATCTTCTCGATAGTTGGATAACGAGTCGTGCAGCTCTGTCAGAGGAACTTTCAACTTCTACCACTTTATCCTTCAGTTTCTTGTTTATTATAAATCCAACACTACTAGTTCTGCCAGTATCTGTCCCACGATAATAGAAGAGATGTCCACTTTTCAGTTCAATGAGATCTTCTCCTTTTCTCCTTACCTCACTCAGCCCGACGATGTCCCACTTGATCCTTTGTAGTTCCTCTTCCAATTCAAGAAGCCTTGAATCAGAAGATAGGGAGCGTCCGTTGTAGGTAGCCAAGGTCAGCATCAAATGGCAGCCTAGTCCGGTCCTCCGGGGATTCTTAGCACCCTCTGCCTTCATGTCGCACTGGCCGCTGCCTTGGCCAGGTACATTCCAGCTGCCGGAGACTGAGGGCCAAGATTTAAGTTGTAGAGTCATTTTGGAGGTGTTTGGCCATAACTCACCACGCTGGCCAAGCGGGTTGGTGAGTGTGGGATAGCATTTCCTCTGATCCCGATGGTATAGGTATACCGCTATTTGCGGTCGTCAGAGCCCCTTTAGTGGGAACAGGATGCACCACGAGAAGGCGGGGTTGACATTTGTCAAGGAGAGGCTGTGATGTTACGCATCACCTGACCTTACATCCCACGATTTGTATATATATATATATATATAAAATAAAATTAAAAACTTGTATTTAGTAAAAAAAACTTGATGTAAGTAATTAATTAATTAGATGTAAATAAATAATTTGACTACGATTTGTATATATTTTTCTTATGTTTTCGGCTCTGCTCTTAAGTATATATATATATAAGTAAAATGATTCGATTAGCAGGGTCGCTTCGTCCACGATCGAGTATAACAGGGTCGCTTCGCACACGATTTTCCACAGGGTCGCTTGGCGCACGGTTGCTTCCCGCACGTAATCATTCTCACAACATGTAATAAACAACAACAACCTATGAATCACGACAAGTATCTCGTGAAATATGTATCAGAAAATGCTTTGTTTATTCAAGAAAGAAATTAGGGGAAGCGGCTCGTGAATTTCAGATTTTTTTTTTTTTCAGTGCAGGTATGCGCAAGACCACAAATGTACATATTCTGCAGGCTAGCAAGCCCTGCTCATATAAAACACGCATGCGTAGTTAACAATGGATAAACATAAAATTATAGAATGTACAAGCATTTACGATACAATATTTAATCTCTCTATTCAAAAAAAAAAAAAAAAGTATCTGCCGCTCCCGCCGCACGCTCTTTTACAAATTTCGCGACACTCGGGCTTTCCTAGCTAGCACCGCAAAAAGTACTGAACAAAAAAATATGAAAATGACATCGTTTGTAGAAAATTGTTCGGAGAACTCGGGGAAATAAATCGTTTTTCAATTCTCGCGATACTTTAAGAGCTATTGTATTTCAAAGTTCAGGTAAGCAAAAAAGTGCTATCAGTTCGCGTTCCGGACGCACTAACAGCAACAGAACCACGAAACTTTGTAGGCATGTAAGGCCATGGTCGAATTTTCGCATCCCGTCGCCTTTTGTTTTTGAATATCGATTTAGTTTAGGAAAAATAAAATTTTTGAATTTCATAAAATTCTCTATTCCGCGATGCGATCCATTTTAAAAAACGGATATATGGCAAACTATAAATTATAACGCATTGCAATTTTTACAGCATAAACTCACAACTATTATCTATCTTTAAAAAAAAACAAGGAATATCATTTTATAATTTAAAGCAATTTTTAAAGACGCAAAGGAAAGGAACGAACGGCTCCTTCTGTCTTCAACGGTAACCACACAGGAAAGTTCTAGTCCTGTGGCTTGCTGCCATGACGACGCAGCTATTTTAGCACTCTCTTTTCATTGGGTGAAAGAAAAGGCTACAATGAAACTGGCAATGACGCTATGCTTAATGACGTAGCGACGCATTTAAAGTTCGGCGTTTTCCGCCGGCATAAAATAAACTAATAATAAAAATGGCGACTATGGAATATTTCTCTGCTTGAAATTTTCGCGAATCGTTCGACCACTTCTACATTACCTAGATATTTTAAAATTGTCATGATAATAGGTCTTGAGGACCGAATAACTAGAAGAGTCCAAAATTAAAAAAAAATGGCTGCTTTGGAACATTGTCTGCCCGAATTTGTGGCGAATTGTTTGACCATTTTTAAATGACCTAGAGATTTGAAAAATGTCATGCTGATACGTCTTAAGGTCCAAATGCCTATAAAAGTTCGAAAACAAAAAAAATCAAAATACTCAAAATGGCGGCTTTGGAACATTCTCTGCTTGAATTTTTCGCGAATTGTTCGACTACTTCTCAATAACCTTGAAACCTGAAAATTGCCATGCTGATAGTCCTTAAAGTCCGGATACCGAAAAAAAGTGTAAAAACCAAACAGTTCAAAAGGGAGGCTTAGCTTTACTGTTCAAAATGCTGATACGTTTAAAGATAATTATGCCAAAAATGTTGAAATGCTGTAACAATTCCATGAAATTTTGATTTAAAATTAAGGGGCGCCAAAGCCTGATTCGTTTTACGTGAAACGGTATGCATTTATGTCACGACCCTGTTCTAAATCGTGCAACTGTTACAGATCTTAAATTATTTTTACCACCTTCCTTTTCTTTAATTTTATGTTCAAAAAATTATAGATTCACTTTCAGAGAACGGGCATTAATTCTAGTATTATAGAAAAAAATATTTTTAACTCATTTAGCAGTCTTTATAGCACGATACATGCATATACATTCATAACAATAGTAATAACCTTCGACATGTAAGACGCAGAAGGATTTTGACATAGGTTGTTTTATTTTTGAAAAAATGTGCGTCCTACATTCTTTTATAGAATTTTTAATCACATTAGGTAAGCTAAAGATATTTAAATTTGCATATCCAATTTCTTTTATCATATAAGAGCAAACTCATCAGAAGTGAGGAAAATGTTTTGATGAGAAACAGTAAGGTGTTTTTTTTTCAGAAATGTGACATTTATCAGCGGTTATGGCAAGAGGCGATTTTATGGTCGATATGAAATTGCGAACAACAATTAATGAACAATTTGAAGGATTTCTACGGGTTTTATTAATTTACGGTCAGTTGTAAAGCAGCTACTGAAGAAAATCCGATTCAATAACCATGTTAATTTTGAACGCTGTGAGAAACAGTAAGGTGTTTTTTTCAGAAATGTGACATTTATCGGCGGTTATTGCAAGATGAGATTTTATGGTCGATATGAAATTGCGAACAACAATTAATGAACAGTTTGAAGGATTTCTACGGGTTTTATTAATTTTGCTGTTAGTTGTAAAGCAGTTGCAGAAGAAAATCCGATTCAATACCCATGTTAATTTTGGACCCTGTTTCTCCAAAATACTCTCTGTGTTTCTCCCTCCAATCATGATATTGCCTTCTTTGCTATGTATGCTTAGAAGAAAAAAGGAACGTTTGTTAATAAATCTCAGAGAGAAGATACGGAAACTTAAATGAAACTCCACAACAATACAGTAAGCAGGTTCGCGAAACGCAACACTGTCTTCGTGTTGTTTCACTGTAGACATGACTGTGAATAGCTTTATGGCTTTGCTTCTCAAGCGTAACTGACATAGCTTTTAGCAAACTCAAATTACGGCACTGCGAAACTGTCTCCTTATTCTCCAAGACAAATCGCTTATCTGCGAAGACTTTGCACTAGACAATCGTTAAGTGCATCTGATGTTATTGCATTCCTCGAGCAGCCGCCGCCGCTGCCGTTGCACTGGAGAAAATTAAACAACTTTAAAACTATCCATCAAACAGTCGATTCTAAAATGCCTCTCTGTGAAGGTAAACTTTTGAAACTGAGAGGAGGATTATTAGTGTCGGAAGAGGAAGAAAATTAATCAAGAAAGCTGCGTTTGTGTCTTAAAAGGCGTTATGTAAAACAAAGGTGCACTAAAATGAGCGCCCTAATTATATTAGGCCTTTCTTTCGCCTGAGAATTTTGATCTCTTTCTTTCTGAGTTAAATTTATACAAAATAACAGATATCTCTATGTAAGTTTGAGCTAACTTAAATGATCGGCAGGATTATGTCATACTGTCAATAAACTCTAAACGTCATGCAAAAGGTTTCATAAATCTATTTACGATTTATTAGTTCTTGTCTAAGAAACCAAAAGCATATATATGCAGATTTCCTGGGAAACTAATCAGAAAATGTTTCACTTCGTATACAGAAGAATATTACCATCTTTTATAAAGTGCCTCTTTTTGTTAGTCATGCCGCATTCATACTTGGATGAAATATTTTAATTCATGCCGTTAAAATACCAATATTGAAGTAGGTTCACCTTCAACACCCGATAACATTCTATATGAATAAAAACACACGTAAGATTCAAAACTTTACTAGAAAGTTAAAATAGGAGAGATTAAAATCAGTAAAAACTTTCGGACTTACTATGAGTGCATCTTCAAACATATGCTTAGTCTGACATATGCTTAGTCTGAAGACGGACTCATAGTGAGTCCAAAAGTTCTAACTGTTCTTAATATATCTTATTTTAACTTTTGAGTAAAGATTTTAACTCTTATGTGTGTTTTTATTCATACGGAGTGTTATCGTGTCTTGAAGGTGAACCTACTTTATTAGTATTGGTATTAATAATTGGTAAACATTTATGTACTGTATAAAGCAAAGCGAGGAAACTGGAAAATGGGAGTGTTTACGTCTTCGAATTGTTCGACCGCTTCTGAATGACCTAGATATCTGAAAAGTGGCATACTGATAGGTCTTAACATCCGGGTACCTAGAAAGGCCAACCCCGCCCCCCAAATCAAAATGGAATTTTTCCACGAATTGTTCGACCACTTCTAAATGACCTACAGATCTGTAAAGTGGTAGGCTGCGTGAAAACACAAGTTCGTTCGCGCATCGCAGCCGTGTCCCCTCACTCCGGAGTAAGTTGCTCTCCCAACTGAACCACGCGGACAGAATGTCTCGCTACAGATTTGTCGTCTTGACACATGTTTTCACTTTGCAGTACATTACATCATTTCACTCTTTTTTCTTGTTTTTTTTAAGCGAAGTAGGAAATCTTCATTAATTCCAAACAGCGTGCGGAACAAACATCTCACATTTTTCGAAGAACCCAACGGCCAGTGGGTCCATTTTCCTCAACCGGGCGCAAATATGAAAACACAAGTTCCTTCACTCCGCAGTAAGTCGCCTTACTCCGCAGTAAGTCACTCTGCCAACTGAGCTACGCGGACAGCATGTCTCGCTGCAGATTTGTCGTCTTGACATGTTTTCACCTCTGTAGACGTCACAGCTGATAGATCTTAAAATCCGGATGCCTAAAAAGTCCGAAAACAAAAACAAAAAACAAAAACAAAATGGCGGCTTTGGAACAATGCTTTAAATTTTCGCGAATTGTTTGACCAACTCTAAATGACCAAGAGATCTGAAAATTGATACCCTGGTAGGTATTAACGTCCGTATGTCTACAAAAGTTCGAAAACAAAAACAAAATCAAAATGGCGGCTTTGGAACACTGCCTGCTTGAATTTTTCAGCTAATTGTTCGTACACTTCTAAATGGCCTGCCGATTTGTAAATTGGTATGCGTCTAAGGTCCGGATTCCTAAAAATGTCCGAAAACAAAGAAAAAGAAAAAAATAGTGGCTTTGTAACATTGTCTGCTTGAATTTTTCGCGAATCGTTTGCCCACTTCTAAATGACCTAGAGATCTGAAAATTGGCATGCTGATAGGTTTTAAGGTCCTGCTACTGAGTCCGAATCTCAAAAAATCAAATTCGCAGCTTTGGAACATTGTCTGCTTGAATTTTTCTACCACTTCTACTCCTAGAAAAGTCTGAAAACCAACAAATTTTAAAGGGTGGCTTAGCTTTACTGTTCAAAATGCTGATAGGTTTAAAGGTAATAATGACAGAAACATTGAAATGTTGATTTCAAATTGAGGGTTATCCAAAGCCATCTCCGTTTACATCAGACCGTATGCATTTATATCACGAAACTGTTCTAAATCGTAAAACAGTTACGGATTTAAATTACATTTCTTTGCCTAAATTAATTTTCCCTTTCTTTAATTTTATGTTAAAAAAATTATATATAAATTCACCGTTGGGAGAATGGGAATAACTGCTAGTAACATTATAAAACACCGACATTTTCATATCCGTCAAATGTGTGAAATGTACACGAATCACTTTTATTTTAGAAGTGAACAAACAGCGCATATTTGATAAAGTTAAAACATCAACAGGGAACAGTGTCCACTGGTGTTCAAAATTAACGTGACAAGCACTAAATCATGACTAAAGCAAAATCCACACGACAGAGTTTAATGACATTAGGTGTGAACATGACTTTATCGATGGCACAGCAACACACAATAGAAATAGAATGCAGTCACTGCATCAGGAGGAAGCATCCGCATGACAGCATGGCAGTCCAAAAAGAGAAGCAGCAAATGGCGCTGATATTGACGGGCTAATAGGGAGTGTGATTATCCCGAACAACGATGCAGCTCGCACAAGGAGCCCTAATGCTATTTACAAGGCTGTGAATGAGAGTTTGGGGCAATAAGGGCCAGTCCTCGACCATGCAGCATCTGAGTCCCAGAAGGGTGGCTGCCAGTTCGGACATCCCAGGACATTCCAGACATAATTTATCAGGTTACAGGTCCGGAGATCAAGCAGTCCACGCATTCCTGAGAACATCCTCGCTCTTCCGGTGTTCACCAACTAGCCGAGCTCTATTGGGACGAGCGTCACGGTCATAAGAAGGAAGTTGGGACAAACAGCTCCCAGGAAAAGCCGTACATAGGGGGCTGGGATGTTATCCCTGTTCCGTTCAGCAATCAGGATACCACCTGGAAGCTCGTTGAGAGGAATACGTTCATCTAGCATGATGCCAGCCCAAACCTAGAGTCCTCCACAACTGTAGTGGTCAATGTCCCTAATGTTGTCGTAAATATTTCGGCTTTCCGCCCCGCTTCAAGTGTACGCATGTCGAAAATTCGTATTTAGGCTGTACCGCAACTCGTGACTGAAGAGAACACCGGGCCATTGAACAGGAGTCCAGGAGAGATATTGCTGGTCCCAGATCAGACGGACTCTTTTGTGCTAAGCGGCCAGTGTGATACAAACCATTGGCCTTCTTGCCGATTGTTTGTATCCACATACCGCTCTGGTAGAGTCGCAATACCGCTGTGATGGAGTCTTCTGCAAACTGTTTGCCTCGATATAGCGGTTCCCGTGGCAGAGGAGAGCTCATGCGAGAGTTGCGTGGCTTTCAACTCCCTGTGGCGGCGAGCTGTTAGGGACGAATACCGGTTGTCCTCATTTGTTGTGTCTCGTGGGCATCCTTGTAACGGCTTTCTGGTTATTGTTCCGATTTCCTGGAACTGTCTCCAGATATTGGAGACCACTTGCATCGACACATTCAGCCATCTTGCTACCTCAGGTTACGATTGCCCTGCTGCCAATATACAGATCGCTCTCCACCGAAACGTCTTCTAAGCGATGGTGAGCAGCCATTCGTCCACTAAACGTCCAACTCAAAATTCAGTTGCACGAATGCCAGCTTCATGAAGTAGGTCTTCATTTGCATATTTCCATAGAAATGCTGCTTGTGTACGTGGACCTTGCATTTCCCTTTGCACATGTCTCGGAAAATCTTTACAACCGGTCGTCTTGTTTTGAACATATTTTCTAATTTAGATTTTTCAGCTAAATTTTGGACACCAAATTTTGAAGATGTGAATCCGTTTTTTGGTGTAAATATGACACGGATGGTATGTCAGATAATATCCGAAAACTTGAAAATGTCGTCGTCCTGGAGCGGGTATAGAACCTGCGTATCTCGGATAGCGCCCGAATATGCTAACCACTACACCACCCAGAACGACCAAGTTTCACGTTTCCGATTATTTTGAATATAACCATCACAGGATTCGCTAGTCGAAGCAACCGCCTTAAACAATGTGAATGTGAAACCGTTTTTTTGGTGTCATATTTTCACCAAAAAATGGATTCATATCTTCAAAATTCGTATTGTATGATGTAATCCCGTATTCCATTCATGATTTGTACAGCAGTTTGTTTCCTTACTTTTCATCATTGTTAAACCGGCTATATAAGATTTTGTATGCTTTAAGGGGGAATGCGTGTATCAGGAGACGAATCTGTATTCACTCCTTACACTGATTTGACTTTTCTAAAAGACAACATATGTATCCAGTCCACGATAAGGTGTATGAGCAATCTCAAGGTTTTCTCAAGTCATTAAAATATTTAAAATGTCTGTTCTATACAGAATAGGTCGAAAAAAACTGAAAGATACTTCAACGAGCCATTATTTTTCAGGAGTTCCAAAGCAGAAGAAATCGGATATGCGGTTTATCCTCAGAACGAAAGCGTTTAACTGAGGACATAAAAACAGAACAAAACAACATATTTTACCTGAGTACAGGAAACGGCGCACGTTTTGTCAAACTGTGGAAGGAAAATTGGTACATTCTCAACTTTGGGGATAACTCATCTTTCTCTTCGAAAGAAAGATGCTGAATATCAGATTGGAATACAATGGGGACAAGTACATTTGTAGAGCGGCTAGAAAAATCCGCGAGATCTTCTTCCGAATAAATCTAAATCGTTGTTTTTTTCTCGTACAACAAGTAAGATTCGATCTGGACTTCATGGAACATAGGAAAATGTAGAAAATTACCATGAATTATTTTGAACGACTTAGCAATAATATGAAATGAGCGCCTTCTCTAGTAAAATATGGAAGCTCTCTTCTCCAAATATATGTGTCTGCTTGGATCCCGCAGCAGACACATACATTGCACTGGGACCAGGCAAGAACCTAAGCTGGGACTATTATATAAATATTGTTACGACCTACCCCGTCATTAATTTAGTAACTAATGGGCGTGGTGGATGTATGAATATAATTAAGTATTAATTGTGTTCGAGGCTTGATTAGAGTTTAAAAGTGTAAACAGCAGATAAAGTTTTATCTGGGGGTTTGGAAAAGAAAAGAGGCGAAGAATTTTCCCTCTGGCTGGGTGGTCTCAGAATAGCTTTGTTAGGTCATACATATCAGGGCGCAGCTGACGACCAGTCTAAACAGGGAAAGAGGTACACGTATCGAAGAGGGTCACTTGAGTAGAAATGAATGAAGATGGGGGACAAAAGGTTTATTCGAATAATCGTAAATTCGTCGATTGTTTGGGGCATTTTCGAGAACAATTGCTTTCTGTGTTGTCCGTGCAGAAAAATAAGATTTCGCATTTAGCGTTAAAATAAGGAAGAAAGTTTAGTTGTCTATACGCTCTCCGATGTGAAAGGCTAGATTGGATGCCTTGGATCTGCTATATGAATTGGACAACTCGGGGGCAGCTGGGGATGCCAGTTTGCCATAAAGACAGCGGAATGCCTAAATCCGCGTGATAAAGCAGCAATTTCTAGGCTGGATCCTTATAGAAATCAGCGACTGGTTAGCCCAATGAAAGCAAAGTTACAGAGGAATTAAGAAGTATGCGAGTGGACCATGGTCATTACAATGAGAAGCGAAGTCAAACGAACTCGGTTTCGAATGCCAACCACTGCAGTGTGGAATCATCATCCCACATTCATCCCCTACTGTGGAGGAAGTAAAGAGTCGCGCTTATGTTACGAGGCGAAGCGAAGCTCCCTCAACAAACGCCTGGATGTGTGTGTGTGTGTGTGTGTGTGTGTGTGTGTGTGTGTGTGTGTGTGTGTGTGAGGTAGTGCCAGGGGACGCAGCTCTTGCAATGAAATCTTCCATGTAGAAAAAAGGAAGGTGTGTTTTACTTTACTAGTGCAATTACAATTTGGATTTATTCTGGACAGCATCCATGTAAGTAGAAACGTTTTGTTTTTATTGTTACATCTGCTCTGCAATTAGTTGAGAAACTCAACTGATATATTGCAAGAACTAAGCTGAGAAATAGTAAGAATGAACTGTGGAATTTAGGTTCATTAAAACTTTCTCGCGAGAACCGATTTAGGTCAAAGTTGAGCCAATACTTCTGTTCAAAAGACAGCTAAATTTTATTCGTATGTGTGCCATTGTTATGTTTTCATACCCAATTAAATATTTGTTTAGGCAGTCAGCGCAGTCATAGAACACATTATTTATGTGTATGCAGGTGATTGGTTCAAATTGTTTAAGTGCATGCCCATATAATACAGTTTTCGCGCCAAGAACTACGTCTAAAGAGATCAGTGAAGAAATATACTAATTGTTCGGCTACGGTTGTTAAATTGATTGACAGCGGTGGGATAATGACCCACTGTCGTAACATTTTGGTGCCAGCGGCGGTATCAATATGATGAAAACTTTATTATTGAAAACAGCTGATTGTGTAAATAAGGAAATGGAAATAAAACATACAACGCCGGTGACGAATTGGAGTAAACAGCAACTTGGCTTTAAGAAATATAAATTCATAAGCTGTGTAATTCAAAAAATGGAAAAACGAACACTGACAAAATTTTCAGTAATTTGAAAAAAAAAAAAAAAAAGAAATACATAGTTTAGACACAAAACGCTTTAACGCAATGATATTATGGCTTTGGTTTTTAGTTGTCCCTCAGGTAAGTGATGCATCAAATTGCCGCGAGTTCTGGCATGAAATCAGAAGATAATAATTTAAAAATATCCGAATAATACCGCAATGCATAGTGGAGGAAACAGACTTTTTAAGAATAAAAATGGCAATAATACTTTTGATAAGCGAACAAAAACATCTATATCGACCAAAGCAATTACACTGGATTCCATAAATTAAGTAACAAACAGAAGAAACTGCGATTACTTGCAAAAGAAGAGTTGGAAATACACGGAATTTGGATATATCCCGTAAAATGTAGTGCGATGTCATCTTATCGTATGAAAATTAGTGACGATAGCATCGGTTTGTACAAATAAGCCGCATCATAAAAGGGATGTTTTAAAGGCGTGCGTTCCATTTTTTGTGGAATGTAAAGAAAGGATTTTGGGAAAGCAGATTTGGTGTACGTGTTGCGATACATCTTTTAACAGATGAATTGAGGGGATGTACGGTCGGAAGACTAGAGGCAGACAAAGGTGGAAATTCCAAAATGGCAGCATGTGGTTCACACATAGTGGAACCAATTTCAAAATATGCAATCAGCTTCCTTAAGGTGCAGTGAAGGAAGGTATACGGCTTCAATATCTGTGATTCAACGATGTTTCCTAGTAACTGCGAGGAGGTACACGACGGCTACCCCTACACAGCTGCGATTTGCCCTTGCTTCGTCTACACGAACGGTGACATCTTCTTCCTCTGGGCGCAGAAGTCTTTACGACGAAGGTCTGCATGAAAAACAAAGTATATTCATCCAAAGTACAAAGTGTTGACGAACTGAAAGCTCGCATACTTACTGCAATTGCATCTGTTACAGAATCCACTTTGTCACATAAATGGGAAGAGATTGGATATTTTCTTGATGTACTCCGAGTAACAAAAGTTGCATATATTGAAGTTTATTAACTGTACGAAAAAAAACCTTTTTTAAGTAAGCTTACAATATCTCAAAAAATGTGTTCCTATCCCGAACAGTTTTGTAATATTGGGTTGATGCTAAGTTGATGCCGTTTTATTTCACGAGTGTTTCCCAGGTCAGTAGTGACGGTGCAGATGGCCAGTTGTATATCAAAATGGAGCCAGTAATATCGCGTATCTAAATCATATTGCGTTGTGTGATTGTGGCTAATAGTCTTTTGGTTTCCAGGTCTGGAAGAATGGAGTGTCAAGTAGACAGGAATGAACATTTCAGACATCTGCTCCTCTACGAGTTTAACAAGGAATCCACAGCCGCTGAGGCTTTTCGACAAATCTGTGCTGTGTATGGGGAGGATGCTATTGCTCCGAGGACAACCCGCAAATGGTTTGGGCGGTTCCGAGGTAGCAAGTTTGACCTCAACGACTCTCCACGCTCACGTCGTTCATCTCACTTATACGAGGATCGTTTGAACCATCTCATCCACTTGGATCCGCGTCAAACCACACGCGAATTGGTCACTGTGATGGAGTGGGATCAGACCACAGTGGTGTGACCGACACCTGGAACGTTTGGGAAAGGTCCTAAAATTGGGGTCTTGGGTGCTTCACACTCTCACCGATTTAAAGAAGAATCAGAATGTTGCAATATGTGGTTCCTTGCTCACCCGTTATCGCGAATGTTCAAAACAACACAAATCCTTTCTGTTACGCATGGAGATGAAAAGTGGTGCCTGTACGTGAATTTCAGGCATCGGAGGAAAAGGTTAAACCCAAACAAGACGCCCACACCACGTCCAAAACAGGACCTTCATCCCGCGACTATCATACTGTATGTCTGGTGTGACATGGAAGGCATTATTCACTGGGAAACGCTGCCAAGGAATCAGACCATCAACGGTGCACTCTATTATGAGCCACCCCGCTGTGTGGAGGGAACAATTCAGCAGAAACGGCCACATCGGCGCCATGGTGTCCTTCTCGAACATGATAATAGCACGCCCTCACGGTGCAAACCTGACCAAAATGCCATTTCATGACATGAAACATCAGGTCTATTCCCCATTTCCGCCCCTTCAGACTATCACCTGTTCTGATCTCTGTCGAATCCACTCCGTGGCAGAACGTTCAACAATAATGTTGATCTCCAGAATTTCCTTGATAATTTTTTGCAGCAAAACCTGAAAGTTTCTTCGAGAATGGCATGACACGCCCATCCAGATGTTGGCACACTGTCGTAAACAATGGGGGTGGGGGTGGGGGATACATAGTTGATTGATTCCATTTCCCTTCTGATGTAATGATTCTTGTAGCGCGGTAAAAAAAAACGGCATTAACTTATGCATCAACCCACTATTTTTTTAATGTGTCAAGAACGTTTGAAACACATGTATGTAACAGTAAAATATCCTGCTAGTAGTTCGAATCGATGAAATATCTCTCTGCCAGTAAAACAATCCGAAACACCAGAATAGAATAGTGTTACAATTAAGATCATAAAAAAGGGGCTTTGCTTTGGTGTTCAGTTTAGGATCAACGCACGCGACCATTAATTTACTTTTGAATGTTTTTCATATGCTACTGAAAAACCATACTGTCCACCACAGAACAAATAAACCTATTGTGGCGTTAAAATTTTGTCGCACTGGGCGCCACGAACGCTTAAGCCTGTACTGAGTGTGATTAACTGTTGGCGCATGAAGGTTAACGTACACGCGCACAGGGGAAAAAATTACCTATGCGTGAAATTCAGACAGACGCCTAACAATAAGCTTTCTATCTTTAGATTAAGTAAAAGTATGGCTTCAGACTATTATAGGATTGAACAGAACACAGCACAAAAGACTGATGAAATACAGAGTGTGAGTCGAACATTTTGCAATATTTGCATAAATGCATGTGCTGTTGCTGGTATGTCACGTGTTTAGACTAGTTCAAGTCGCGCACTGCAGTCAGTCGAAAGGGATATGAAGAGGTAGTCGTTGCTGTGAACAGCATTGCATGTCGTCTTTCTGTCTATGCTTGGGACACCTAAAAGATGAACAGCCCCAACCGGCTAACTAGGAAACCTTTGCTTTACGAGTTTGACTTGGGTCATAAAGCTGCTCAAGCAACACGAAACATTTGTCATGCAAAAGGGAGAAGTTCCGTGGACCACAGCACCGCAAACAGATGGTTCAAGAAATTTCACTCAGGTGACAGAAACCTCGACGATTAGCCAAGATCAGGTAGGCCGCGAACCGTGGATTCAGAGGCCGTGCGCCAGGCCGTTGAGGCAAATCCTGCAACCAACACTCGGATATTATCGGGCGAGCTAGGCATATAACAGACCACCGTAGTTCGTCCCCTTCAAGACATCGGCAAAGTCTACAGGAGCTGCCACATTCTCCCTCATGAACTGAAGCCAGCTGAAGCAAACCGCGTAGTGGAAGTGTGAACGAAACTCCTAGAAAACACGTGCGATGTACGTTTCATCAAGAGAGATGTTACGTGCGATGAAAAGTGGGTCAATTCCAGTAATCCTAACCCACAACGGCAGTAGTTGAGCCCGGGATGGTTTCCTGAACCTGTTGCCAAGCGTGGGCTCTTTGAACACAAGGTGATGCTTTGCGTCTCGTGAAATGTGGAGGGGATAGTCCATTACGAATATATTCTAAACGGTCGGACCATCAACGCCAACTTCACACCTGGAGCGGGTGTATGCCGTTTTGGGGGAGAAGTTCCCGGCACTGGTGAACAGAAAGCGCGCTCTCCTACTGCAAGACAACGCTCAGCATCATAGAGCGCGAACGACCTGGGCAAAACTCCAGCAACTTGAGGGTATCGAACTCATGTCACACCCAGCATATAGTCCGGAACTCCCTCCGTCGGATTAGTACATGTTCCGGTCCATGGCCAACTTCCTTCGTGGGCGGCACTTGAACAACCAGGAGGAGGTAGCATCTGGGGTGAAGGAGTTCTTCGTCTCGAAAGACAAGAACTGGTACCGCCGCGGAATCGAAGAACTGGCAGACAGATGGCTGATGAGGGTGCAGCACGATGGCTTATACTTTGAATGCTCGTCAACTTTCGTAATAAAGGTACGTATGAAGACATAAAGTGATCCAAATATTGCAAAGCTTTCGACTTACCCTTTTTAGTTAAAGGACATATTTTATGAAAATGATATCTCTTAGAATTTGGAGGGTGGTCGAATTTAGGGGTTTTAGTGCACTGATATTTGCTAGGACACATTTACAGCACACTAAAGTAAACATAAAGAAAATTCCTACAACCTGAGAAATCAATCAAAATCACGTGAAATTGTGTTTCACACTTATCAAGTGATGCTTTTTATTGGAGCTTATGACGCATTTAATACGAAGAACTGAAGATTAATGAAAGCCATTCACGAAATTTTTGTCTTCTAGGTTTTAGCTTTTCGGCATTGTTTAATTCCAAAAAATTAAAATAAAATAATTAATTACGCAATAGTCAGTTCTTGCAGGATTGCATTATCACAAGTAAGATTAACTTTCACTCTTTCTTTCATAAAGGGCATCCTGGCCACCTCGGTGGCTAGAAATGGAAACGGGTCAAACGAGTCCGGTCAAGGTGTTCTTGATTTAATTTTCGACCCGGTTTTATTTCCGTTTTATTTTTGAAAAAAAAACAATATTTCAAAGAAAAATGGATACTGTAGAATTTTGTGCTCCATTCTGGTTGCAGCGGAATGAAAAATGTTTTGCCATACAAAAATATTGCCGCCTCTTTCTTAAAGCAACGAAGATCTCCACCGACCCACGATGCAGCGCAGACGTTAGACTCACCGATACCGTATCGTAATACGATATTTCCTTTGCGTTTGTTTCAGTGCGATTGTCCGGAGCAAGATACAGGCAAACTCCTGTCGCCTTCTTCTCTGGTGACACATTCTCTCACACCCAACGTTTAATATTGTAAAACTGAGAGTTACTTTTCACATCGCATCTCTTGCATTGATCATTTAGAGTTTTCGTTTGACGAGCTAACATCCCGTTCCATTGCATGTCGTGTCGGAATTAATGCCTTCGTTTTTAATATGATTGATTTTAATATTAAGGAGATTGAAAAAGGCGTCGAGGCCAACACATACATTCTTGTTGAAAACAAAAAGGAGAAGAGCGAATGCTGGAAGTTTTTCCGTCTCACGAAGAAACGAGAATATGTTTCACAGCTGGTGATGAGTTTAATGTTTCCGAAATGTGAATGATGCGTGTTCCTTCCTTCTCAAAGGCAAAGATGAAATCAACATCACATTTTGGAAACTTAACAACTCATCAGAAGCTGGTGAGAATTGGTGTTGTTGTGAAACATATTCTGAAGCTTGATACGTTATTAAGAAAACGTTAAAAACTGAAACTAAAAATACAGCGAGTTACCTAATTCAAAAGGTTTTTCTGTAGTACTATACCGTGCAAATTAATTGGGGCAAGCTATTTTATTCCCAGAATTGTAATCTGATCGCCAGTTGACGCCGGAAATCCACGTAAACCGGTTTTATCAGCTGTCAGGAGGTGTGACAGTTATAACTTTATAGTAAGAATGTAGTTTGACCGGTTTTAAACAGGAAATAGGCACTTCAGCTTCAGTTGTGAGCTCTCGTGTGTGACAGGTGGATGTTAGGTTTTGCTCTCTGTGAGTACGTGTTGCTTTCGTGTATTGAAAAATGGATATTTCCCCAAGGAAGCGTGCAAAGATAATTGCTCTGAAGGATCACACTTCTATGACAGTGAGAGATATCGCTTCTGCAATTGGTGTAGGCAAATCAAGTGTATCAAGACTGCTTACGCGATACAATGCATCTGGATCATCGTCTCCAAAAAGGAGAGGTAAATGTGATAGAAAACGAAAAACAACTCCACGAACCGATAAAAATCTAATCGGAAATAGTAAAATGAATAAAAAAAACAAAAACAAGCACCGACCTTCAAAGAGATTTATTGGCTAGTGGTTGTGATGTTAGTGATTCCACTGTATGCCGTAGGCTTCTGGAAGTTGGCCGGAAGGCAAGAAGACCAACGAAAAAACAATATTTGAATGCAAAAATGAAGATAAAACGTTTAGCATGGGCCAAAAATTATAAATCATGGACTGCTGACGACTGTTAAAAGGTAATGTTTAGTAATGAAACTCATTTATTTGGGCAGGGTTACCAAGCAAAGGTCGTTTAAGAAGCAACTGTGAACCCTTAAGACCTGAGCATGTCAAACAAACTGTAAAACACCCTCTGAAACAGATGTTTTGGGGGTTTTTCACATCAAATGGCACTGGAAGCTTAGTATCTGTTCAAGGTATGATGAATTCAGCCAAATACGTAGAAATATAACAACGTAGGATTGTCCCATTCTTGCAAACGTTTGACGGGACATTTCAACATGACTTGGCTCTATGTCACAATTCGAAATTGGTCAAGAATTTCATGCTAGAAAATCAAATTCATTTGCTTGATTGGTCTGGAAATTCACCAGACTTAAATCCCATAGAAAACTTATAAAATATTGTGAAGGGACGTTTTGGTAAAATGGACTGAACAACCAAAGAACGCATGATAACGAGTGCTATAAAAGTGTGGTTCCACGATTATGAAGTCAAAAATATGTGCACTCAATTAGGGGAGTCAATGCCAAAACAAATCCAATAGGTCATTTCTCCTAAAGGAGGACATACTTCATACTAATACAGGTATTTGTCAGTGTATATCAAGGCATAGAATAATATAAAGGCATAGTTTTGGAAAAAGAGTGATTTTTTACTTTGTCCCAATTAATTTGCACAGTATAGTACCATCAAAATTAAGTGGAACAGCCTTAACATTACTGCGAAGGAACATTTGAACTATCTCAGATGTGTTTGAAATCGTGTGTGAAACAGTTAGGTTATGTGAAGAACAATTATGCGTTTCCCCAATACAACCATATAACTTGCGATACCCACTTCTGAGAGACTATATACAGGGTGATCAGAATCGACGCCACAATAAACCTACCGGACGATTTCTTGTGGAGAAAGAAACCGTTGTCCGTTGTCCGATCGGACGTCGCATTCCGGAGATATACGCGCCAAAAGTTTCGTGACGTCACATCCGGTAACGCACATGCTCGTTGAAGAGCGACTTGGATAGTTAAACAGACGCACGCGTCACAGTGTAATCAAGCCGCCCCGGTGGTGCACTGGTCTAAGGCGATGGCTTCTGATCATTTGTCCGAAAGGGGTCCGGGTTCGAATCTCGGTGAAGCATGGATGCTGTGTTTGTCCTACGGCACTGACTCTCTCCCGTCCCTGGAACCAGTGGTCCGAAATTCAGGACGGGCAACTACTTATAGCCCACTGAGGTGATCACGGTGGTCGTTAAACCTCCAATTAAAAGAAATTAAGAAAAAAAAAGGCAATGAACATTTAAAAGTGTGGCAGGGGTGGATATACACATTCGAAGGACGTGGTGGCGTGAAACCATCAGATGTACGTCTGCGCGATACGGCAGGTAGGGATAAAAAGTGTTGGCGACGATAGCAGGTAAGCTCATACTGCGTTGGTACATTTGAGAGTAGTGTGGATTGCGATATGTCGTACAGTTGGAGAGAGTATTGTGACATGTATCTCCTATTGCGGGAATGCCATGGTTCAGCATTGCGTGCAGCTAAGGCCTGCAGCGAAAGTTACCCAGCTCGACTGCATCCGGACGCCCAGGTCATACGGCGGCTTGACGCTCGAATGCGCGACACAAGTAATATCGTACCACGTTCAAGTTTCGACAGTGGCCCTGGACCCTCTGTGAGAACACCATCCCTTGAGCACGCCATACTAGATTTCATAGACGAGGAGCCAACGACCAGCAACCATGCAACCGCACGACAGTTGGGTGTTTACCAAAGTACCGTACTCGCCATTCTGTAGAACGGCGAGTACGGTACTTTGGTCTGCATCCATATCACATCACACGGATGCAAGGTCTATTACCACAGGGTTATCCTCGAAGACAGGCATACTGTGAGTGTCTGCTACAGCTACATGCCAGCGATAATTGTTTCATCCGCCGGATCTTGTGGGCTGATGAAGCAAGGTTTACACGGCAGGGTATCTGAAACACCAATAATAGTCATGTTTGGGCATAGGACAATCCACACGCAACACATTAACACGCTCAACAGGTCCGGTGGGGGGTTAATATCTGGTGTGGTATTGAGGGCGATATCCTAGTCCCGAACGTGTCACAGCTGCCAACTACATGGTGTTCCTGCGTGATGTTCTGCAGGACTTACTGGAAAACGTACCATTTGGCTGTTATCAGCAATCTATGGTTCCAGAATAATGGATCACCGGCGCATTAAGCTGCAAATGTTCGCCAGTGGTTGGATACGGAATATCCCGATCGATGGCTTGACCGTGGTGGTCCTGTCGCATGGCCCGCTAGATCGCCGGATCTTAACCCATTGGACTTCTTGCTCTGGGTTTATCTTAAGGAACTGGTATATCGACGGCCTGTCAACTGCCTGCACGACCTAGTGACCAACTCACACGCGGCAAACACAACTCTAACCCCTGCTATGCTGTAACGCGTGCAGATGTCTACTCCTCGGCGGGCTGCCGCCTGTTCTGCACTACAAGGTGGTCATTTTGAATACATGTTGTAATCTGACACGAATCCACGTGTTTTATTATTTGTCTTGTAGTGGTACACATCAATAAATTACATGTTTTCTGTCAAAGTGATTGGGTAAGTTATTTCTAATGCCTGTATTCTTACCGGATGTGACGTCACGAACTTTCGGCGCGTATATCTCCGGAATGCGATGTCCGATCGGACAACGGGCAACGGTTTTCGGCTCCTTTCTCTACGAGGAATCGTCCGGTAAGTTTATTGTGAGGTCGATTCTGATCACCCTGTATATGCTGTGTATAGGATAAATCAAAGACCGTAATGCAAAAAGCTTTAACAAAAAACAGAAAGCTTAAGTAAACTGATTCGGAAACCTAATAATCAACCAGGATAAAAAGGAAGGATTATAGAACATATGACAGCTGCTATCTATGGCTTCATCAAGGGCTAGGGACAGATAACATCTCTGATACTTCTATAAAGACAAAAAATGTGTGGAGTTGCTCACGGTGGTCGTTAAACATCCAATCAAAAAAAAAAAAAAATGTGTGGGTCTCTGCACCATTCAATTTGCAAGATAATAACAAAGAAAAATTTTATTTCAAATACCCAACCGAATAAAAACTAAAACGCCTACTGTAAGTATTACCACCCGAGACACACGAGCAGCAAACTCTCCTGAAAATTAATAGGAGACAGAAAATAAGAAATAAAACATTATAATAAAAATTAATAAAGTAACACAGAAAAAAAAGTAACCCCCCCCGATGGCAATCTGAATCGTGTAGAACGACTTCACACTGCTTTTTTTTTTTTTTTTTTTGGAGGTTTAACGATCACCGTGAGCAACTCAATGGGCTATAAGCAATCGCCCGTCCCTAATTTAGGGTCACTGGTTCCAGGGAAGGGAGAGAGCCAGTGTCGTAAGACAGACACAACATCCATGCCTCACCGGGATTTGAACCCGGACCCCTTTCGGACGAATGATCAGAGGCCATTGCTTAGACCACTACGCCACCGGGGCGGCACACTGCTTTCAGGTACCTAATTACTTAGATCAAAGAAGTATAAAACGCCTACGTACCTAGGTAAAACACAATTACAACCAAACACTACAACGGAAAAACTATCTGCAGGCACATCATGTTGTAAAATCAAAAGATTGTAAAAAGTAGCTTTGATTAGTTAACCTATTTGCAAGTTATTACCAAAATGATTTCTGTAATAGAAATACTTATAAATTGAGTCTCGAATTTATAGTTCAAATCAGATTTGGCCGGGTCAGGTCCGGGTCGAGTCCAATTATGTGACGTCTGGGTCAAATTGTTCACCCTTTCCAGCTCTACTCGTGGTGTTGACCCTTTCCAACTCTACTGCTGCTTACAACCATTCGTCTAAGTGCATCCTGGTTTGGATCCCGGTGAGGCGCGGATTCTGTGTTTGTCTTACGTTTGTTTTTTCCAAGGAACTGGTATCTTTAAGTTAAGGACGAGTGACTGCTTATGGCCCACTGAGGGGCTCACGGTAATTGGTAAATCCCAGTAAAAAACAGTGTAGCTGTTATTAATGATACGTAAAACCAAGGATTGTTTTTCTAACTGGACGCGCTGGAAAGGCGCTCCGACAACTTTTAAAACCGAAATGTTTGGTTTTGATTTTTGGAATAATTAATTAAAACATAACCGTAAGTTGTAACAGAATGGATCCTTGTAATGTTTGAGGAAGACAGATCGCAAGAGTTAACCATTGAGTTTTATTATTTTCCCAGTTGTACAAGGAAGAGTTTCTTTCCTGTACTCAGTGTATGGTGTGAAAGCCCAAGTTTCTCCGCGACGACTGTCAAAGCTGTGTCCCCTCACTCGGGAGTAAGTCCCTCTCCCAACTGAGCTACGCCGACAGAATATCGCGCTGCAGATTTGTCGTCTAGACACATGTTTTCACCTCTGTAGTACGTCACACTATCTCCCTGTTATTTTTTTTTCTTTGAAACGAAGTAGGTACTTTTCCATTAATTCCAAACAATGTGTGGAACAAACATCACACATTTTACGAAGAAACCAACGTCCAGTGGATCCATTTTTCACAATCGGGCGGCAATGTGAAAACACAAGTGTGTCCGCGGCGGACATCGAATCCGTGTCCTCGACAAGCATCGAATCCGTGTCTGCGACGGCATCGAATCAGTGTCCGCGACGAGCATCGAATCCGTGTCTGCGACGGCATCGAATCCGTGTCTGCGACGGCATTGAATCCGTGTTCGCGACAAGCATCGAATCCGTGTCCGCGATGAGCATCGAATCCGTGTCTGTGACGGCATCAAATCCGTGCGCGCCGGCATCGAATCGGTGTCCCCGACGGCATCGAATCCGTGTCCCCGACGGCATCGAATCCGTGTCCCCGACGGCATCGAATCCGTGTCCCCGAAGGCATCGAATCCGTGTCCCCCTTACTCCGGTGTAAGTTGCTATCCCAACTAAGCTACACGGACAGAATGTTTCGCTGCAGATTTGTCGTCTTGACACTTGTTTTCACCTCTCTAGTAAGTCAGAACGGTGCATAATTCTGTACATTGATATAGTGTAGACCGAGTGGCTGCTTCATTATAACCACCTGACAGTTTTAAGCAAATGAGCAATGGCTGCACGCTGCTGCCGACAGAGGGCGAGGCTAATATAAAAAGGGAAAGCTTAGTGCTTGCGACAGTAGTAGAAGTAAATTTTGGATGACGAGATGGGTAAAAAGTGCGATTTGACGGACTTTCAACGTGGGATGATTGTAGGAGCTCGGAGCCATAGAGCGAGTATCACCGAAACCGCCGCATTCTTGAAATATTCCAGAGCAGCTGTTGTTAAAGTGTTTGAAGACTGGACTGTCAGCCAAAAAACTGGGTCTCTACGTACAAGGTGTGGCCGTCATTGACTAGTGACTGATCTGGCGGAACGGAGAGTGTCGAGACTGGTAACAGACAACAGAAGGGCAACAGTGCAGCAAATTATAAAGCATGTTAACCAAGGATCCCCTCAAATGATCTCTGTACGCACCGTTCGTCGTACAATACATCGGATGGGATATGGCAGCCGAAGGCCTGTTCGAACACCTTTGCTGTCTGCAGTTAACAAGAGAAAACGTCCCCAGTTCGTACAGGAGCACAACGATTGGACAGCCGCCCCGGTGGTGCAGTGGTGTAAGCGATGGCCTCTAAACATTTGTCCGAACGGGGTCCGGGTTCGAATCCCGGTGAGGCATGGATGTTTTGTTTGTCTTACGGCACTGGTTCTCTCCCTTCCCTGGAACCAGTGACCCTAAATTAGGGACGGGCGACTGCTTACAGCCTATTGAGTTGCTCACGGTGGTCGTTAAACCTACAATCAAAAAAAAAAAAAAGGATTTGAAAGTCGATAATTGGAAACAAATTATGTGGTCCGATGAATCACGTTTTCAGTTGCACCATGCCGATGGCCGAGTAAGAATTTGGCGGAAACTGCACGGAAGCATGGACCCCAAATGCATTGCTACAACCCTTCAAGCTGGTGGAAGCGACGTTATGGTTTGGAGAATGTTTTCCTGGCATGCTTTGGGCCCTTTAATTCGTGTTGATCAACGTCTGACTGGCACATCATATCTAAATATCGTTGCGGACCAAGGGCATCCTGTCATGTGGATGGTTTAACTCAATGGCGATGGCTACTTTCAACGAGATAATGCGTCCTGCCATAGTTCTCGTATTGTACAGGATTGGTTTCAGGAGAATGCCGGTTAGTTTACACTGCTTAGGGAACCCGCACAATCTCCAGATCTCAACCCCATTGAGAATTTGTGAGATGAAGTTCAACGTGACATCAGACAACTGGATCCACAACCCTGCAATCACACTCTTGGAAACTGCTATTCATCAAACATTGTCTCAGATTCCACAAACCACCTATAAACATCTCGTGGAGTCCATGTCACGAAGAATCGACGCAGTATTAAAGATAAAAGGTGGCCGAACGCAGTACTGATGGGGTGGTCATAATAAAGTGGCCTCTCAATGTATAAAGAGAGAAATATTCTGTATCGTTAACAAGAAATTAGGAAGTTATCTAACAGGATTTAACTTAATGAGAGAGACATAATTCATGGTTTAACAGAACATCTACAGCTTAAAGGAAAATAAAACCTAAGCAACTTTTATAGCTGCTGTGAACTTTGCAAACCACTGCCGTATCTCCTAGAGGAAGTGGAAAGAAAGTTTCTCAGACGAATTTGATACTCACCCATTCTTTCAATCACAGCAATAACCTCATTGTTATTCATAGAAATTCTTGTGTCTCTGCGAGCCAGTTTGATCCTACAAAATACGTTCCATCGTATCTCCTTCGACGACACCAGTCGGCAGTGGGTGCGGAAAGCAAGGAGAGAGCGAGAACGGTAGAAATATTTCTAGAGATGAAAAAATTTTTGTATGTATTTTAATATTAAATTGGTTCTCTGTGTAATGTAATTCTTAACGCAAATTTTATTCTCGTTTGGGGGTAAACTTGGCAGAAATTTTAATTGCGGCATTTTCTATGTATTGTAAAACTCCTACGAAATGCTGTTTTCTATATACTGTATATATACAGTGGTACCTCGGTTATAACGTTTTGGGGTTATACGTTTTTTTACCTTTATACATAATTCTGCAGTAGTCCCGATATTTTACTGTAGTTTTTATCGCTCTTTTCAATTCGTTTATACGTAAATCATTTATACGATTTTTGCAATTTTACGTTAAATTTCAAATTTCCGAAAATACACGGTTCTTTGATTCTTTTATACGTAATCCGGTATGCTACAAATTTCAAAGAATTGAGATAGCGTTGTTTTATACTGCAGCCGCAAAATTGATGATGCAACAAGAATTTACTATATAAACGTACACGGTTCTCCGCTTTCTCTGAATTCAAGAAATTTGGAACAAGCAGAGATTAGTGAATATGTTTCTCCACTAATGCTAAATCAACCAGTTGGCGATCTGCTTTTAAACGAGCGATTTTGATAGGTAAATAATGTGTAGTAGCGGTATTGGATATAAAATGGATTCATATTCCGATTCACTATCTAGTATTTCAAAGGTAAGGACTTTTGTTCGTATACTGAAAATAATAAATCGTACAGAATTTACTAAACGGAATTTTAATAATAAAATTGGAAAAAGAAAATCAATACAAAAGTCAAAATAGACATTAGCTTAAAGAAGCAATTAAAATATGCATGTGTGTATGTATGTATTAATGTATTACATTGTAAATTAGAGTTATCTAAAATTACGAGTTCCCACCCTACTTTTCCCTTATTTTTGGAGAGATTCAAAATATGTACTATGCCGCACCTTTTTTTTTTTATTGGAGGTTTATCGACCACCGTGAGCAATTCAATGGACCATAAACAGTTACCCATCCCTAATTTAGGGCCCGTGATTCCAGGGAAGGGGGAGCGACGTAAGACAAACACAATATACATGTTTCAGCGGGATTCGAACCCGGACCCATGATCAGAAGCCATTGCTTAGACCACTGCGCGACTGGGACGGCCGTAGCATTTTGAAATTTCATTTCTTTTACATTAATGCGTTTTTAAAAACATTCCATAGAAAACTATATAAATGAGGTTCCACTGCAATAATATATCATGAGAATGTACATCATATTTCTGCATATCGCGCAATGCACCAGTAATGTGGATTAAATACAATGTTCAAGAAATTGATTTGCATTTTATTAGCTCAACTGTTCCCTTTTTCCTCAACTTATGTTTAAGAGCCCAGGCACCTTTTTCTCCAGAGAAAAGCACTGCGTAAAACTAAAGAAAAGTATCACCTAGTTTTATCAAAAGTGCAACACTTTCTCAATCACACGGGAAAAAACACCATCAGCTCGGTTTATTTGGGTATTTCAAATAGACGTCCGTCGGAATGCTACTTGTATTTCCTGAATGTTGAAATATCCTGACTTCTGAATTTTAGTAACTCGTGTTTTTTTCTTGATCAAAGATGCCGGACTCTACAAATTCATGGAGTTTATGGATGTCGTCTGAAATCGATGTTCTTTTATTCACCGATGGACGACAGTCCAATCGATCGGCACCTTTACGGCCAGAGCTGAATTCCTCTCTCTTTGAAGGCGACCACACACATACGCGTCCAAGCATTGAGCTTCCCTAATGACGGTCTTGTAGGGACGTTGAAATTCTCCAGCCGAAATCGATTTACAAAGCCCGTGTTTCCCTTTCGGACGAAGCAGCCGTCTCTCTCGGCACTTTATTTCCTTCACAAAAAGAAGAATTAAGTGCGCATCTCCTATTGGGTTGAAGTTGTTTTCCTTTGTGTTTATGCTTCAGTACGATTTATTTTTCCGGAACTTGGAAGACCGCAGACTCCATTGTTTTTGGCTCTTATTTCCTGGAATGGACAAATGTCTTGCCCAAATATTTGCTTTCCTAGATTCATTTATGAGACACCGCTTCTTTGGGGCGCTGTTTGAACATTTTCAAATACGTACTGTCACATTATTAACAAATGTAAATAAATTCTCATGGAACTGGAGAAAAGCGAGCTTTCGTTTTAAAAACATATTCCTTACTGAGTTTATATTTATGATTCCTTGATAACATTTATCGAACTTAACAAAACTGCGTCTATTAATTGATAAGGAAACATTTAAAATATATTCTAAGACGGAATCTCTTAGATACACTCACATGAAGAAGCCATCTAATCTGAAAAAACAACAACATTTTAACTGAATCAAATTCATGAAAATTAATGAAAAAACATACCGTCTCCCAAACAAAGCACACAATTTTCCGTTTCATGAATTTTCGGTACCTCATACTCAGTGCATGGGTTTTTTGGAAGATCCTTTCGGGATGTATCTCACTGGATGAAGGCTTCCTGCTTAGAAGCATGAAAGGAAACACCAAATGTAAAAGCATGAGGATAAGTGACACGAAATGTGTGTTACCCAAAATTACACTCATCGTCAGGAAAATAGTTGCACCCAGAAGGAAGCAACCGACAAGAATATAAGTTAATGGGTAGATTTGGCATCGGGAGACATGCAAATAATTCAAATATCAAGCTCGTGCCGCGCATGTGACGCAGGCAAGGAAGGGTCGTAGCGCTGTGCCTTACCGGCTATATAAGGTCCCCGTTGCACGTGCTTGCAATTCTGACTCGTGCTCTAGTACTGGTTGCATCCTTTAAAAGTGAAGTATGCCTCGGAGAAACGTTCGGAAGCAATTCGAGCAGTTGGAGGAGTTCTAGAGTGGCTGCATCGTCGGGCTCCGGGAAGCGGGATAACCTTATCGCGGTATTGTGCGTCATACCGGTCGTGCGGATATCACCAAAGCAAGACACGCAGCAGTGGCAGGAAGAGTCTGGGAGACCTAGACGAACCACGGAAAGATAGGACTGACGGGTTGTCCAACATGCGCGGAATGACCCAATGACCCAACAGCCACGATTGCGGATATTCAGCGAGCAGTGGTGCCCTCCATGCATCGTCCGATGAGAGCCAACACCATTGGCTGACCGCTGCACGTCGTAGGATCGCACGTACGCAGACCGTTACGACGACTGCCCTAAACAACAGTGCAACCTCGCCAAAGACTGCAATTATGTCGTGCCAGATCTCATGCAGCCACGTAGAATGGCAGCGGGTGATCTTGAATGACGTGTCCCGCTTTTGTCTTGGAGGAGACCACCACCGAATCTGTGTGTGGAGGCACCGTGATCAGCGCCAAGATGAAAGTTTTTTTGTCGAGCGTCACACGTTCAGAAGGCCTGGTGTCATGGTGTGGGGGGGGGCGATTGCCTACGATGCCAGATCACTTTTGGTGTTCATTACTGGAACTTTGACAACCCAACGTTACGTTAATGAGGTCCTGAAACGAGTGGTTCTACCTTTTCTGAACGCTCACTCCGGTGCAAGGTTCTAACAGGACAACGGTCGTGCGCATACTGCAGCTGTCTCGAGAGCTTGCCTTCAAGGCACTGACACCCTGCTATGGCCAGCTGCATTGCCAGACCTATCGCCGATTGAAAATGTTTGGGATAATATTGGACGCGCTATCCACACTTCACGCCTACCGCACAATCTCCAGGAACTGCGTAAGAAGATTCAAGCCGCATAGGATGGCTTACCGCAGCACACCATTAGGAACCTGTACAACTCCATGCCAAGACGTCTGACATGCTGTGTGAGCAAACATGGCTGCCAGACACCATACGGAGTGACACTACTTATTGGCGTGTAGCTCAATACATATTGCCCATATCAGTCTCAATGTTTAATCATTTATTGTTCCTGGTAACCTTTACCTTCCCCCAAATAGCATTGCAATCCAACACGTCCTTCTGGGTGCAACTACTGTTTTGACGATGAGTGAAATTGAAATGCCCACAATGCACAAAAGACCCTATTTCAATAGATACTTATCTTACTGGCACCGTCGAATTTGCTCACAATATGGTATATTTTATTCAAAGTATTTTCATTTCAGCTGAAGAACGAACTCTGTGAACGCAAAAAATGATAAAAAAATCTACATAACAGATGGCACAGTAATGAATTTTTTAATTGTATGTAATATAACGGCAAAATCCGAAGACGTGATATATGAGGCAAACATTTTAGGTATACTCCAATAACTATTTCATGATGTTTAACATTCACCGAACAGTTGTCATAATGTTGGGAGCAAAGAGTTGTCAAGAATGCTATTATAGGCCCAGCTCAAACCATGAAAAACAGACCCAGAGACCCAATCCATTAAATATCTCGTTTCTGTTCTTCACGTATTGTTTCGGTAATACGTTTTACGAGTCAGATTAGAGCTTTTTGTTATGATGTTTCAATAACAAACGCCATCCCATTAATAAACCAGAACACAATCTCACCAATGTTCCATCCCGAGGGTCTGCGGTCCAATGACTTCTTATTCATCCGCTTTCTTTCCTCCGATGCAGAGCCGGGAACAGATTCATAACCTCATGATGCCTGGGCACCTCCAGCGTGATAGGGCTATTTATTTCTCCCTCACAGGCTCTCTTCTAAATCTTCAAGCTTGATAAAATTACCTGTATGCATTTCTGCTGGATCATACCAGCCATAATCTTCAGGATTCCATCATCTGGAGGAATTTTTGCGTAGCCTGTCGATGATGACTGGTCTGATCTAGAAAAAATGCATGCAGGTAACTTTATCAAGTTTAAGGTTTTAGGATAGTCATCGGACTCTTCAGGTTAGTCAGGTTTTAGGATAGTCATCGGGGTCTTCAGGCTAGTCATCGGGGTCTTCAGGATAGTTATCGGGGTCTTCAAGCTAGTCAGGTTTTAGGATAGTCATCGGGGTCTTCCGGCTAGTCATCGAGGTCTTCAGGATAGTTATCGGGGTCTTCAAGCTAGTCAGGTTTTAGGATAGTCATCGGGGTCTTCAGGCTAGTCATCGGAGGTGGGCTTGATTTCAAATCCCGTAAACAGCAGGAAGAAAGAATTAGCCCTATCACGATGGAGGCGCTCAGGGAAATTGACTTGTTCCTGAGATGATATTCTATGACCGTTGAAAGTGACTGGGGTCTGCCGTACGGCCCATTATACTGCTCCTGCCTTTATATTACGTTCTCATGGTCATGTAGGTCTTTTTATACCTGTATGGGCTATGGCTGTTACGTACATTGGAAAATCCACTGCGCAAAAGTGGTATCCGGATAATTTTGATCATATAGCCAGTTATAAGGAAGTAAATTTCTCCGTCATTTCTGTCCACGCCAGGATTCGAACCCGGATCCCCTCATTCCGGAATAAGTCACTCTACCAATTGAGCTACGCGGACGTTTGTCCTGACTGCAATCTGCCTTTATGTCATGTGCGTCCTGCTGGCAGGTACGTCACATCTCCCCCTCCGAAAGAGGGCCGGGGCATGGCCCACGGGTCAACCGTGACCATGAATCGTCGTAGGCAGCCATCCGCTTTAGAACGTGCACTTGAGAACTCCCAGTCAATCTAGTGTGTGGAATGCAACATCACACATATTTATTTTTCGAAGCGCTGGAGAAGGGATTCTCTGATTTTTCCTATCTCGCGGTGTCGAAAGAACATCACACCAATACGAGATTCTTAACGGCCGGGTCATCCGGAAAGTTTGGGCGCCATTGTAACGGAGTAAATTTCTGTCATTTCTGTCCACGCCAGGATTCGAATCCGGATCCCCTCATTCCGGAATAAGTCACTCTACCAATTGAGCTACGCGGACGTTTGTTCTGACTGCAATCTGCCTTTATGTCATGTGCGTCCTGCTGGCAGGTACGTCACACAGTTAACCCTGTAAATGCCACCACCGATGAAAGAATGGTCAGAGGCGGCGTCTTTAGGCTAGTCATCGGAGCTGGGCTTGATTCGAAATTCCGTAAACAGCATGGGAGATTCATTTTTTCTACTGCGCTTATTTCGTTGGTTGCCAGGAGCTGTTGACGTGCTTCGCCTCTGTAGTACGTCACATCATCTCCATCTTTCTCTTTTTCTCTCTGAAGCGAAGAAGAAAATTTTATTAATTCCAGACGATCTGTGAAACAAACATCAAACATTTTTCGAAGAACCCAACGGCCAGTAAATAATGTTTACGTTCGGGCGCCAATGTGAACAGGAATTTTTCGGTGACGAAAATCGAAGTCGCGTCTCCTCGCTCCTGAGTGAGATGCTCTAACCGACTAAGCTACACCGACGGAACGTATCGCTGCAGATTTGTCGTCTTGACACGTGCTTCACCTCTGTAGTACGCCACAGAGCTACTGTGTTAATTTTAATACAAATAAAAGTCAGTGTGATCGAGATCTTTCTGTAAGTTTCTAGTTATCGTGAGGGTAAGTCAGAGCTCCTATCATATTGTGTCACAAGAAAGGCAAGCTACTAATAAAGGAAGATAGTCTGCAAAGAAGTCGGAAAAGTCAGTTAGCACTTTTTGAAGTTTTGTACCGATACATTAAGTAAAACGCTAGATTTAAGCATTTACTGTACATGTTCAAATTTTATCTAAAAAATCATTCTGTCTGTCGGACACTCAACGAAAAAATGTTGCTTAACCCTAAAAAGATATCTTCCTGTATTTGATTTTGTGCAGAGCAGAGATGCAAATTTATTCTATTTAATATGTACAAGAAGGAAGAAATAAATCAAATATTTACTAAGAATGAGAAGGCTCACCGAAACTGGAAACAGAAGCAGAGTATGAACACCATAAACTGAATAATACACCTCTGGCACTTGTGGATAATACCTGGAGAGTTATTGCCACTTATAACGAAAATGTTGAAGATGGTTCATCATAACACCCAAACGGATGTTTGAAAAGTAATCTTTGAAAGGCTGTCTTTATGGGTACTGTTTATATAGCACGATTACAATCACTACAACACTTAAAACACAGCACCTTGAGCTTTTGCATACTTAATGAAACTATTATGTCAATAATAGTGCATGCATACTAATACTTCCGTTACTACGAGTGGTTTCGGTCTTCATTTTTATCTTTAACCGTAGTTACTGCAGCTGCAGAAGCAGGCTCACTTCTCTTTTTCAAAAGCATGCAGATACGGGGTGTCCCAAAATATATCTACCAAAGGCGTCATGATTTAGGAATGAAGAAGACCAGAAAAAGGAATCTTAGTGCGTAGGAATCATTAATGCGAATAATTTACATGATAATATGTTCAATGTATCGACTGAAACGACATTACGTAACAGTAGTACACAATTAGTCCACGAAGTCAGTGGAAATGGCGCAGATTTTATGTTCAAATGCTCTTCGGAGCTCCTCCAATGTCCTTGGGTTGGACCGGTATACCTGGTCTTTAAGATAACCCCATAAGAAATAGTCGTTCGGATTGAGGTCCGGAGAATAGGATGGTCAATTCACTCCATTGCTACTGTGTTTGCGATAGTTAAAGGAAGTGACACGTTCTCGAAAATATTCGTGGAACAGTGCAGATACTGGTGCCGTACGATGTGGACGGTCGCCGTCTTGCATGAACAAGGGAACTTGAAGGTCACCACCAGTGAAAACCTGAAGACTTGGAATGAATGAAGTTTCCAACACTGTCCGATAGCTCGTGGATGTTAGCGTTTCATTGAAGAAGATGTGCCCGAAGTTTGCACATCGTTATAAGGCACACCATACAGTCATTCGCTGGGGTTAAAGGGTTGTAGCAATAGCAAGATGTGGGTTTGTGGACCCCCAAAACCGCCAATTCCGTTTGTTGACAAAGCCTTCGAAAGAGAAACGAGCCTCATCCGAAAACCAAAAGAGCCATGTGTCGATGTTTTGTGTCTCAATACTGTTTAGCATGGTCTCGGCAATTGCCAGCCTTGCACCTGTATTCCATGCTGTTACAGGCTGTTGTGTATGGATCTTGTACGGGAGCAGATGCAGATCTGTTGTGAGAATGCGATGAACACTGCTGTGTGTCAGCCCCAACTGCTGCGCAGCCAGTCTGATATACTTTTTCGCGCTTCCTTCAAATGTTTCTCGCACCATTCTAACGTTGGTTTCCGTCATTGATGTGGTGGGCCTGCCACTTTGGGTCCGATCGTCCAAAACCGATCCTGTTGTGTGAAATTTGCTGATGATATTCCCTATACTGTGTCTGTCTGGCCCGTGTCTGACGCTGAACTTCTTCTGGAATGCCAGGCTCATCTTTTCCGGACTCTCCGCTGATCGATAATATTCTTCCGCGCTGAAGATACGCTGCTCTGTGGTATACGTTGTCATTTTTGTGACTCCTGCAAAGAAACAGAAGCACTGGTGTATCAAAAATTCCAACTATCGCCGAGTACAATGTTAAAATTCGTTACATCGTGTGCTGCTGTTGTGGTGTTATTTATCTCCGTTTAAACTTGGCAGGTATCTTTTGGAACACCCAGTATATGTGCAAGGTTCTTGGAAATGGTTTTCTATATCTTTACATCCTTCAACGAATGCAAGGGTGGCAGATTTGGAGACAAAGGAGAAGGAGAGACGTAGCAGGTACCATGTATTGCTTCAGTACCATTTCTAATTTTTCCATTTTCTAGTGAGATGTTTCTCATAGTGCTTATAATATATCAGTGCAGTGTGAACAAGTCGCAAATGTCTGTATGACGAATATATTCTAGCGCACCAAAATATTAACGTGTACGGCAATATGCCGCCCAGTAAAATCGCAGTCATCGTGACAAAAGACGTCTTTTGTTCACGGGAAGAACTTAATGAGGAAAATGAGTAAACTCATGTTCCAACTCAGGTTGGCTACTGAAAGCTCAAGATGAAATGAACACTTTTTTTATCTTCAAATACCTGCTTAGGGGACAGCAACTCATAGCCAAGAATTGAACACACTGTGACAAAACTGAGGGGCGCTCTGATGCCGTAAGCGCTTGTTTCTGGTAGTCGTCAAAGATGGGACCGAGTTCGAATCCCGGGTGAGAGTTGTCTCACCGCAGTGGCTCTGTCCCTTCCCTGGAACCAGTGGCCCTTAATTAGGGACGGGAAATGCTTATAGCCCACTGAGGTACTCATTGAGATCGTTAAACCCGAAACAAACCAGAAATTGCCGGTCACCCCGAAAGCCAAGTTGTCTGAGGATGAGGATTTTGACAATTTTCCGATATGGACTGCAGTTCGACTTCCTGATGAAGCATGGGTGATGTGTTTTGTTTGACGGACTGGCTTTCTTCTATCCCTGAACCCAGTGGCTCTAAATTCGGAACAGGTAATAGTTTCTAGGTCGCAGAATTGCTCATGGTGGTCATTAAACCCCGAAACAAAGTTGAGGTATTCGACCTTATCTCTAAAAAAAGAGAAAATATCATATGCATATACAGCAGCGAACAAAAGTATTTGGCGAAACACTTTTTCGACCATAATTTTTTTCTGCTGGGTTGACGTCTGGAGATTGGCTTGGTCAGTCTATATAAGAAACGAGCAGGACCCGCCCACCAATCTCTTACCCAAACAGATATGACCATCACACTTAATAAAATTACTAATATTGTCAAATTCATTAACAAAAAACAACCCTTCCACAAAGACAACGAAGCAAAAGAAAAGTCCAGATAGTCTCCTAAAATAAAAAAAGACCATCTTCCTACTACAACCAAAATTAGTAATACTCATCATAACTCGAACCTTTCGTTGGTGGTTATTCTAGCTATATAAGAAATGATATGGATATGATATGTGTTATTCAGTTGTAAACATGACCCTTATGCAGATGGATCAAAAACCTTAACACAGATCAGGTACCGAGCTTAATCGCAAAGATCACACAAATTCAACAACAAAGTAGGTGTGTATCACATTCATTTAATGCAACGATAGCAGAAAACAAGTACGAGAAAACGACAAAGCAATAACTAATACTTAGTGGGATAACCACGAGACTTAATAAGAGCTGCACAACGGGCTGGCATCGAGTCCACTAGCTTCTCGACGGTGACCTGCGGAATTTGCACTCCTTCTGCAGACAGCTGGTTGAAATTGTGGGCCCTATTCCGGCAGGTTTTCTTCACACATCGTCTCTCCAGCTCCTCCCACATGTGCTCGATGGGGTTGAGGTCTGGAGATTGGCTTGGTCAGTCTAGAAGTGTGACCTGTAACTGCTGGAAGGCTGTCTTCGCTACTCTAAAGGTGTGCTTTGGGTCGTTGTTTTGCTGCATGATCCATTCAGGTGGCATGTTCTGGTTTTCCCACGGGAAGACATCGTTGATGAGCATGTTCGTGTAGCTCTGGCCTGTCATTCTTCCGTCAATCTTGATGATGGTGCCCATTCCATTGCGAGAGAAGGCGTAGTAAACCATGAGCGACCCTCCTCCGTGCTTCACAGTCGGCTGAATGAACTGGGGGTTGAATATGTGTCCACACGGACGTCGTACGTATCGGATGTCATCACTTCCGAACATGTTAAACTTGCTCTCGTTGGTGAAAAGCACCTTACTCCAGTCCGCCGCGGTCCAGTGTCGATAACCGCGCGCAAACGCGACTCTGGCTTGTCGATTCTTAACTCCGATGAGTGGTTTCTTGGCGGGGCGTTTTCCATTCAGTCCACCAGCAATGAGACGACGGCAGATGGACATTTGGCTGACGTTCAGGTCGTCGCTGTCGCGGGATTCTGTGGCGATGTCAACAGCAGTCAAAGTGGGATCAACACGAGATCGACGGAGGATGCGTCTATCACGATGCAACGTAGTAGAACGAGGCCTACCACATCGCGGACTATTCTCGACGGTCCCAGTCTTCTTATAACGTTGCAGGATAGCTTAAATGGACTGGTGTAGGATCTTCAGGGCCCTCGGAATGTCGGGGACGCGCCTTCCGAATTCCATCATGTTCACTGCCGCCTAGCGAGCTCCAACAGGGATCTCCGCCTTTTTACACATTTCTGAAAACCGAAGAATGACTTATTATCCCACTACACATCACAAAACCCACAAAAATCACAAGAAAAACATTAATACATGCAGCAAACAAATGGGTAATAATTGGCGACTCTTGAATATTGCCCATTTCAAACGACAAATTCGCTCTGAGCGAAATACAAATTACGCGGCATTATAACCCACGAATCAACACATATCATATCCCAAAATGACCTGATTTGGACCAGCAGAACACAAATTATGGTCGAAAAAGTGTTTCGCCAAATACTTTCGTTCGCTACTGTAATGGCGATGAAATCATAAAGCGTTTTCTTATAAACAGTGACGCTAAACCGATTCACCTGTAGATTCAACTTTAAACAAGAAAGATGACACCGAAATTTCTGGTGTAATAAGCACGTCATCTGAATCCGTTCTGACGCAAATTAAATTTATAAAAGCTATTCAAAATCAATGGAACCGGTATGGAAAACAATAGTATCTGACGGAAGAAAGAAGTTTTTCAATCGGGTCTTTAATCCCTCAGATATTGCTGTAAACGGAATCGTGAGCTTACGAACTCTTAGAAACAGAGTTATTGACAAAAATATGATGTGACTTTACGTCCCTTGGTGGGAAAACCATGCATTATTTTAGGAAGAAAGCATTCACGAAAGGTTTATCCATATGAGAAGTATCGGTCCAAGAAAAAAATTTTACTCGAGTTTTCAGGAGCCCAGATTTTGTTACAAATACATCAGAAGTAGAAATTAACATTTATGACTCCTGGTGGCCAAACCATTCTTTACCAAATATTAGAAATTACGTGAAAAATATTTTCCGTCAGGTCTTGTATGCAATGCAGGAAGAATTTTTCAAATCGGAGTTTTAGGAGCAGAAAACGCAATTTACCATTGTGCGCCCCAGCGGAAAGTCTATGATTTACTTAAACATTTTAAATTTATAGGAAAAAATTTTTTGCATCGGAAACACTATCCAACAAAGAAGGAATTTTTCAAATCGGACGTAGAGATATTGACAAAAATAAGATATACATCTACGCCCCTGGCGTAGAAACCATGCATTACTTCAAGAAGAAAATGTTCCTAAAATGTTTGTCGACATGAGTAGCATCAGTCCACAAATAACTTTTTTCAATCGAGATTTTAGAAGCTCATATTTTGCTGCAAAAACATCAGAAGCGTAAATTAAGATTTACGCCACCTGGTGGCCAAACAATTTCTTACGAAAATTTTAAATTACGTGCAAACGATTGCCCATCAGCAGCTGTATCCGGTGCAGAAAGATTTCTTCAGATCGCAGATTTAGAAGCAGAGATATAGGTGAAAACGCAATTTACCTTTACGCCCCCTACCGGAAAGTCTATGAATTACTTGAAAACTTTAAATTTATAGGAAAAACATGTCACACTAGAAACACTATCCAATAAAGAAGGAATTTTTTAAATCGGACTCTTGAAGTCGAGATATTGACAAAAATAAGATATATATCTACGCGCCCAGGCGTAGAAACTGTGCACTATTTTAAGAAGAAAATGTTTCTAAAAGGTTTGTCGACATGAGTAGTATCGGTCTACAAACGATGTTATTTTCAATCGAGAATTTAGAAGCTCATATTTTGCTGCAAATACACCAGAAGCGGAAATTAAGGTTTACGCCTCCTGGTGGCCAAACCATTTTTTTACAAAAATTAGAAATTATGTGCAAACGATTTCCCATCAGGATCTGTATCCGGCGCAGAAAGAATTTTTCATATTGGAGGTTTAGAAGCAGAGATATAGGGGAAAACGCAATTTACCTTTACGCTCCCTAGCGGAAAGTCTATGAATTACTTGAAAATTTTGTAATTATATGGGAAACATTTCACACAAAAAACACTATCCAACAAAGAAGGAATTTTTCAAATCGGACTCTTAGAAGTCGAGATATTGCCAAAAATATGATATACATCTACGCCCCCTGGCGGAAAAACTGTGGAATATTTTTGTAAGAAAATATTCCGAAGAGGTTTATCGATGTGAGTGGCATCAGTCCACGAAAGAATTTTTTCAATCGATATTTTAGAAGCTCAGATTTTAATGGCAGATATAATCAGAAACGAAAATTGGCACTTACGCCCCCTGGTGGCCAAAGTATTCTTTACCAAAAATTCGAAATTATATGCAAAAGATTGTGCATCAGGAGATGTATCCCCTGAAAAAAAAATTTAAAATCGGAGTTTTAGAAGAAGAGTTATCGGAAAAAATGTAATTTACTTTACCCCCCCCTAGCGAAAAATCTATGCGTAATTTGAAAAAGTAACTATATCTAAAATACTCTTCGACATAAATGGAATGGAAAGATAAAAGATTTTTTTCAATCGGATGTTTAGAAGCAGATATGTGGAATAAAACGTATTTTTGAATTCGACATCATCTGCATTTACGCCCTCTACCGGCGAAATTGTGCATCGTAAAGAAACGAAATAAAGGATCATCAGTTGCATATTTCAAGCTTCCGAATGCAAAAAGAATTTTTCAAATCGGACTAATAGTTGCAGAGATACCGTGGGTACAGATGGACGACTGACGGACGGACGGACGGGCAAACCAATAACATAAGCACGATCTTTGATTTCGACGAAATTTTAGTGTGTGGTATGGGACCACTGGGGACGAACCCTATTAAAAATGGGCGAAACAGGGTCAAAGGTCAGGACATAGGAGCGGGATCCATTCCATTCTCTTATTCGTCATAACTTGCGTAAACATTGTTCGATTTCGATGAAATTTTAGTATGTGTTAGGGAACCACCTTGGGACGATCCCTATCGAAAATGGGTGAAATAGGGTCATAGGTCAGGACAAAGGAGCTGGATCCATTCCATTGCCTTTATGCGTCATAACTTGCGTAAAAATGGTTCGATTTTGATAAAAGTTTAGTATGTGGTAGGGAAGCACCTAGGCACGAGCCCTGTTGAAAATGGGTGGAATGGGGACAAAGATCAGGACATAAAAGCGGGATCTATTCCATTGCCTTTATGCGTCATAACATGCGTAAATATGGTTCGATTTCGATGAAATTTTAGTATGTTGTAGAAAACCACCTGGGCACAAACCCTATTTAAAATGGGCGAAATGGGTTCAAAGGTCAGGAAGGGCATAAGAGCGGGATATATTCCATTGCCCTTATGCGTCATAACTTGCGTAAAAATGGTTCAATTTCGATGAAATTTTAGTATGTGATAGGGAGCCACTGGTGACGGACGCTAATGAAAATGGGCGAAATTGGGTCAAAGGTCAGGACACTGGAGTGGGATCCATTCCATTACCCTTGTGCATCATAACTTACCTAAAATGCTTGGATTGCGACAAAACTTTATCATGTTGTTCCGGAGGTATAGTGAACCGGTTCTGTTGAATATCAACGAAATGGGGTTAAAGGTCATTGCACAAAAGCTAGATTTATTCCAGAGACATTATTCTCATAACTTGCGTAAAACTGCTTCTATTTCAACAAAACGTTTTCACGTTGTTCCATAAGTACAGTGAACCGGTTCTGTTGAATATCAACGGAATGGGGTCAAAGGTCATTGCACAAAAGCAAGATTTATTCCACAGCCATTATTCTCATAACTTGCGTAAAACTGCTTCTATTGCGACAAAACTTTAGTATATTATTCCTGAGGTATACTGAACTGGTTCGGTTGAATATCATTGAAATGGGGTCAAAGGTCAGGACACAGGAGCGAGATTTATTCCACAGCCATTATCCACATAACTTGAGTAATAATTTCTGGTATGTTGGAAACCGTATCATAATCAATGCATTGCATGATTTTACTAATTTGTTTTTAAATTCTGTTTCAGCAGTAAGATGAACTTGGGAATAACATTTTTGTGCAGGTGGTCATTATTATTTTTAAAAACTTTTTCATTGTAGGTAAAACAATTGTGATGAGATATCTTGATATGACACATCTGATTTTGAAAGCCGCGTTTTCGTTTCTAGATACAAATCCTGCTGTGGTGCCTCGACGAAGCAGTGGTTAAAACGCTAGCTTGTGATCATTCACCAGAGGTGTGTTCGAGTCCCGCTGATACATGGATGTTATCTTTTTCTTACGGAACAGGCTCCCTCCCTTTTTTTGGAACCAGTGGCCCTAAATCAGGAAACTTATGTGAAGGTTTTTGGAAGGGAGTGTCTGTACCCGGGTTTTAAACAACTCTTAGAAGTAGGAAGCTAAGAGATTTGGTCTAGAGTACCAGACAGGAAATTACATGTAAGCGACGCAGAAAGAGGGAGGAAGAGTTAGCAAATGCCTGTCCCCAAATTAGGGACGGGGGCATTCTAATAACTAGGGACGGAGATAGACCTTTGTGTTGCTCACGTTGACTGTTAACCTCCAAAATAAGAAATAATTCTTCTATATCCCTGAGAGTTGCTCATCGTGGTTGCTAAACAAAGAAATCAAAGTCGTTACATCGATAAATTCTTTGTGTAACTTCTGCTCTTATGTATTGAAGTGCTGTACCAAGAAATAAATGTGTTATTGTAATATTTAATACCAGTCTGTTGTACGAAATTATGGTAATTGAAAGTTGACAGTGCACGATTTCAAAAAACCCATGACATGTTTTCAGAATTTACTCTTCACGATGGAAATTCATTTGATTAGCAAATGATAGTAAATTATTTTCCTATTTCAAAATTCCACCGACAGCATAATTGAACGTGTAATGCCTGATTTGTCATGTCATGCCAAATCAGGCATGACACGCACAATTATGTGTCATGCACGACGACATGCCATGCCTGATTTGTCTGAAACGGAATCAGTCGCACATCTTTCAATGATGCACTCACCTTCAAATTTTGTTAAAAAATCCGATCCACATGTTCTGAATGGTGCAATGATGCAGAAAACCGTGGAATTACCTACAGCAGTGATTCTCAACCTATGGGGCCCGAAAAAAAGGGGAAATCGAAAGAAAAAACTAATTATTGAAACAACAACAACAAAAAAACATAACATAGAATACCTTCTGAAAATAACACAATACCTTCCCTGTGGCAATAAATGTACGCGCAACGCAAGCGTGGTTGTTATAATTGGTAAGAAAAGCAGACTCTCGTTGGCGTTTGTAAGGAAACCTGTTTAATAAACAAAATACTCCACTTGAGCTTTGGTTTACAAAAATCGGTACAAAAACTGTTACAAGCATCTAAGGTATGCTCGGAAGCATTACTCCTCCCAACACCCAGAGGCAATAAATTTACGCCCTCACAGCTCTCATCAGACGTTGCTTGGTTGGACTTGCAAGAATTCACGATACGGTAGACGGGTAATGACGATTAGAAATTCGTAACCCTGCATATTTTACGACGCAGACGACGATCTGTGCATACAATAGATTTTAATAGATACTTTAGACAGATCAATACTAAAGAAGTTGTATAGTGTAAAAATTATACTGTAATTTTTTTTTTATTGGAGGTTTAACGACCACCGTGAGCAACTCAATGGGCTATAAGCAGTCGCCCGTCCCTAATTTAGGGTCACTGGTTCCAGGGAAGGGAGAGAGCCAGTGCCGTAAGACAAACACAACATCCATGCCTCACCGGGATTCGAACCCGGACCCCTTTCGGACGAATGATCAGAGGCCATCGCTTAGAGCACTGCGCCACCGGGGCGGCATACTGTAATTACGCAGTTACATTGTTCAGATAGCAATAGCTAACCCAAGTAACAAATGTGGTGTTTTGGCAGCGTCCCGCTAAAAGGATTGGAATGGGGGTACAGTAAAAATTGCTATGGAAAACGGGGCCACAAATAGAGAAAGGTTGATACACACTGACCCACAGTATCTGTAACATATGTGCATATGTGATGCAATGTAGTTTATTTGATTTTTGACGATCCCACAAGTGTAAAAAGAGGGATCGTGAGAAGCGCCGAATGAAAAAGCAATAGCTCAGGTAACAGCAAACATGATGCACAGAAAGAGAGGATGGGGGAAGAAAGAAAGAGAGAAAAGAGATAGAGAGAGTCATTTTCGAAATGACACATATGATGAAAATGAGCACTTGGTTGTTTTCAACGAGTGTGAATTCAGTACACTTACGATTTTAAGATACATACAGTGGAACCTCGGTTATGCTTTTCTCAGTTTTACTTTTTTCAATTTTGTACGTAGTTCTGAGTTAGTCCCGATATTTTACTCTAGTTTCTATCGTCTTTTAACTCGGGTATACGCAATTCATTTAAACAAAATTTGCAATTATACGTTAAAATTCGAATTTCGTATTATCAAAAATGCACTGTTCTGTGAATCTTTAATACTTAATCCGGTATTTTACAAATTTGGGAGAATTGAGAGAGTGTTGCTGTGTTACTTCTTGGTGCAGCCGAAGCTGAACTTGTATCCCATCAGAAAAGGGTGTGTTGTTTACTTTCGGTTTGGACGAAAAATTTGTTTCGCATTTCATGACTCACACACATATGCGGTATTTAGAAACTAATAAATTTCTGGGATGTTACTTTGTGGCTCCACTATATTTCCTGGAGTAGTAGAAGAATCCTAACTGTATCATTAATATTAAACATTATGGTTTCAAATGGATGCACTTACGATCCGCATAAAAAAAAAGTTTTCATGAATTTCATATACTGAAGCACTGCTCTCAGATTCTTGGTTGGGAAGATTGTGCTTAATCTAAATTCAGGATTTTTATAGGCAGACACAGTAGCCAAAAGAGAAGATTGATTTTCATAGGCCTTATGATTCTTGCAATGCAATAGCATATACACCGATGATCCATTACATTATGTCCACCTCAGCCTAGAGAAATGAGCGCGTATGGAAACCGAACAGTGGCGCAGGTGAAGCTCACAGAGCAATATACACTACAATGACAAAAATCACCGGATACCCCTTAAAAAGCAAATGAAAGGATCCGCTGCGTTGTTACGATGCGTGGTACAGCTGCAAACGGTATAAAAGCAAGCCTGCAGCTGACCACGATCGTATCGCACTCTGAGGTTGAGTGAAAATGTCGCTGAACTGACTTCGAAAAATGAAAGATTGTTGGGTTTTATATTAGTGGGTTGTCCATAAGAGAAACCGGGAGGCGTTTAAACATAGCCAAGTCAAAGGTTTTGGATGTACTGAATAAGAGGAAGACACGTGGCGTGCCTGAAGCAGGACGTCGAAGCCTCAGGATAGTCGTTATAGCTAATCGCCGGAGTACTGCACAAGACCTCAGTGTAAAGGTGAGTAAAAATGCTGGAACCTTTGTATGTACACTTACCACTCGCAGAAAACGTCATTCCATGGATAACCGTGGTGGTCGTGCGGCTGCTTATAAGCCTCTCATCTCCACTCGGAATGCCATTCGACGTTTAGCATGGTGTAAAGAACATTTATCGTGGACCATAGATCAATGGAAACTGGTCCTATGGGCTGATGAATCCAGATACACGATCGATCAGTCTGATGGTCGTGCGTAGGTATGGCGACAGCCGTGAGAATGCTATTTACCACAGTGCACTGTTCCAACGGTCCAGTTTGGAGCTGGAAGTGTACTCGTGCGGAGGTGTTTTTCGTGGTATAGTCCCGGCCCACTGGTTATCGTGGACAAACCTGTTAACCAGCACGTCTACCTCGATCTTCTGGACAATTATACCCTATCGACTCCGTGGCAATACTATGCAACTGAGCCTGGTTGGTATCAGCAGGATAATGCACTGAGCCATAAAACAAAGACCGTTGCGGCGCGGTTTGACGATAATTCCGTATCGTGCGTGGACTGGCAAGCGCAGAGCCCTGATCTGAATCCCATACAGCACCTATGGGATGAATTAGAGCGCCGCATAAGAAGTTAGGAACCTAGGCCTACTACTAAGTCACAGTTAGTGTCAGTATTATGTACTGAATGGAAACGCATACCTGTCGCTGAGTTTCAAAACCTTGACGAAAGCATGTCTCGAAGAGTCGATGCATGCATTAGGCCCAAAGGTGGACCGACAACGTAATAATGTATGTCAATAAATTCTATGTTATGCTTCTCTTCTAGGTGTGCGGCGACATTTGTCAATATAGTGTATATACAACCGGAGTCCCGGCTTTCGGTTAGTAGAGTGTTCGGAGTCAGAACGGGAAAAGCGGCCGATTTATCTCAGTTTGATAAATGGCAAATTGGTATGGCACGGCGCTTCGGAACTACGATCTCGGTAACGGCGCGGCTTGTGGGATGCACACGAGCTGCTGCAGCGAGAACGTATCAAAAGTGGTGCACAGATATCCAAACGACGAACCGTCGTTAATCCGTGTGTCGTCCACAGGTTATTGATGCCAGGAGGAAGTGGATACTGATGAACCGCAATGTGACAAATCACCCGCCCCTACAACAGTGGTGATCAGGACAATGTGTCACAACACACAATTCATCGCAGCCTTCTGCGGCTCGGCCTGCGTAGCTGACGACCCAGTCGGGTCTCCAGGCTCACTGCGCGTCATCGCCAACAACGCATTTAATGAATCCAAGATCATCGAGATTGGACCGTGGATCATCGAGATTGGACCGTGGATATGACGAATCAAGATTCCTGGTGCATCACGTAGACAGCCGAGAGGGAATACGCCGATTTGCAACGGAGGCTATGACAGCTGGATGTACTATTGGGCGGAAACAGGCCGGCGGCGGCGGTGTTATGCTGTGGACGATGTTTTCTTGGCACGCATTGGGCCCCATTATCCCAAGAGCGCAATCCCTGACAGCTGTCAGGTATCTGAACATCGTTACGGACCGAGTTCATCCATTCATGGCAACTGTTCCCTGCTGGTGATGATCATTACCAACAGGATAATGCGCCATGCCACACTGCCATAATCGTCAAGGAGTGGTTCGAGGAACATGCTGGTGACTTTCTGTTAATTACCTGGCCTCCAAATTCACCTGACATGAACCCAATCGAACATTTGTGGTTCGGCTTGAAAAAGCGGTTCCGCGCTAAATCAGTCCCACCATGAAATGTACGGGAACTGGAGAACCTGCTGTGGACATTATTGTACCAGATAACCCAGAATTCCTATCGCTACCTCGTCGAATCAATGCCTCCCCTAATAGCTGCTGTTTTGCGGCATTAAAGGGATCCTATAGCTTATTAGGGTGTTGGTCATTATGTAATGGTTCATCGGTGTATTCTAATTTATAACGCTTTTGTTTCTTTCGCTGCCAATTCGAATTTAAATAAAGCAATAGCAAAAAAACATCTTATGCACCTTTGAAGCATAAATTTCGAAATGGTAATTAACATTATGAAATTTCTTTTTTACGTTTTTAGATTATTGCGTGTTTTAAATCATCCCCGAGGAAAACATATAACCGAGGTTTCACTGTATCTAGTATAAGTACTTAGCGTCAATATACTTAACGGATTTTTGATGCAAAACATTAATGAATTTGTTAATTCAACATATTAACGGCGTCAATAAAAAGGGCCTGAATTCGTTGCTGTTCTATCTCATTTCCGAAAATACTCAATGATTCGAGAGTTTTGTTGTTGTTTATCCCTTTAACGACCATAACGCCATAAACGCCCGTACGTAAAAACAGCCATAAACGCCTGTCTAGAGGGAGTCGGATTTCTTATCCTTACCTGTTCTTCAAATTTTCTCGACCTATGGGGTATCAGCAGGATTCACCCTCAGTCATTATTGTTGTTACTAAACAAAGAAGTGAAACAGCAGACAGTTTCGAGATTTATGGTGTTTAGAGTGATACAAGATTTTTGGATCACGGTCGTTAAAGGGTTATATTTAAGAATTTTCGCTCGGTTTTCAAAGCTTTTCGCAATGTAATAGCTTAGTTGGGAGAACAACTTACTCCGGAGTAAAGGGACGCGGTTTCAAACAACGTCACGAAGAAAAATGTGTTTTTACATTGGCTCTCGAACGTAAAAATGGATCTTGTGGTCGTTGGTTCTTCGAAAAATGTGTGATATTTGTTCCACACATCGTCTCTAATTAATGAAAAATTCCTACTTCGCTTAAAAAGAAAAAAAAAACAAGAAAGAGGACACCGAATTTTCGGGTGTAATAAGCACGTCTTTTGAAGTCGTTCTGACGCAAATTAATTTTTTCAGAGCTATTCAAAGTCAATGGAACCAGTATGGAAAATAATCGTATTTGACGGAATAAAGAAGTTTTTCAACTAGGTTTTTAAACCCTCAGATATTGCTGTAAATGGAATTTATATGAGAAACATTTCGCACCGGAAACGCTCTCCAACACCGAAATTTTTTTTTAAATCGGTAACCTAGAAACAGAGATATCGACAAAAATAAGATGTGACTTTACGTCCCCTGGTGGGAAAACCATGCATTATTTTAGGAAGAAAGTATTACCAAAAGGTTTTTCCATATGAGCGGTATCGGTCTAAGAAAAAAAAATTAGTCGAGTTTTCAGGAGCCCAGATTTTGCTACAAATACATCAGAAGCCAAAATTAACACTTACACCCCATGGTGGCCAAACATTAGAAATTAAGCGAAAAATATGTTCCATCAGGTTTTGTATGCGATACAGGAAGAATTTTTCAAATCGGAGTTTTGGAAGCAGAAATAACGCAAAAAAACGCAATTTACCTTTGTACCCCCTAGCGGAAAGTCTGTGATTTACTTGAAAATTTTTAATTTATAGGAAACACATTTCGCATTGGAAACACTATCCAACAAAAAAGGATTTTTTCAAATCGGACTCCTAGAAGTAGAGATATTGACAAAAATAAGATTTACATCTACGCCCCCTGGCGTAGAAACCATGCGTTATTTCAAGAAAAAAAAAATGCTAAAAGGGTTGTTGACATGAATAGTATTGGTCAACAAACGACTTTTTTGCAATCGAGATTTTAGAAGCTTGTATTTTGCTACAAATACATCAGAAGCGGAAATTAAGACTTACGCCACCTGGTGGCCAGACCTTTTTATTACAAAAATTAGAGTCTACGTGCAAAGGATTTCCCATAAGGAGCTGTATCCGGTGCAGAAATAATTTTTCAAATCCGAGATTTAGAAGCACAGATATAGGGGGAAAGCAATTTACCTTTACGCTTCCTAGCGGAATGTCTACGAATTACTTGAAAATTTTGAAATTATGTGAAAAACATGTCTTTTTGGAATAACTATCCAACAAAGAAGGAATTTTTCAAATCGGACCCATAAAAGTAGAGATATTGACAAAAATAAGATATACATCTATGCCGCCTGGCGTTGAAATCATGCATTATTTTAAGAAGAAAATATTTCTAAAAGGTTTGTCGGCATGAGTAGTATCGGTCTACAAACGACGTTTTCTTCAATCGAGAATTTAGGAGCTCATATTTTGCTGCAAATACATCAGAAGCGGAAATTAAGATTTACGCCCCCTGGTGGCCAAACCATTTTTTTTTTTTTTTTTTTTACCAGAATTAGAAATTATGTGCAAACGATTTCCCATCAGGAGCTGTATCCGGTGCAGAAAGAATATTTCAAGTCGTAGATTTCGAAACACAGATATAGGGGGAAACGCATTTTACATCTACGCCCATATAGCGGAAAGGCTATGATTTACTTGAAAATTTGGAAATTACATGAAAAACATGTCACACTGAAAACACTATCCAACAAAGAAAGATTTTTTTCAAATCGGACTCTTAGAAGTAGAGATATTGACGAAAATAAGATATACATCTATGCCCCCTGGCGCAGAAACTGTGGAATATTTTAAGAAGAAAATATTCCGAAAAGTTTTATCGATGTGAGTGGCATCAGTTCACGAAATAATTTTTTCAATCGATATTTTAGAAGCTCAGATTTTATGGCAAATACATCAGAAACGAAAATTAACACTTACGCCACCTGGTGGCTAAAGTGTTCTTTATCAAAAATTGGAAATTATATGTAAGAAGTTTTCCATCAAGAGGTGTATCCGCTGAAGAAAAAAGTTTTCAAATCGGAGCTTTAGAAGAAGGGTTATCGAGAAAAATGCAATTTACTTTTACGCCCCTTAGCGGAACATCTATGCGTAATTTGAAAAAAATTTCGATATCTAAAATACTCCTCGAGATAAATGAAATCGAAAGATTAAATATTTTTTTCAATCGGATGTTTAGAAGCAAATATGTGGAATAAAACGTATTTTTGAATTCGACATCATCTGCATTTAAGCCCTCTAGCGGCGAAATTGTACATCGTAAAAAAAGAAAAACAAAATAAAGGATCATCATCCTCATATTTCAATATTCCCAACGGACTAATAGCTGCAGATATATCGTGGGTACAGACGGACGGACGGACGGACGGATGGACAAACCGATAACATAAGCGCGCGGCTGCGGGTGGCCGAGTGGGCAACGTTCGTGACTGCCACGGGAAGGGCCTCAGGTTCGATCCCAGGCAGGTACGAACGCTCGATCCACTAAATATCCGCCGTGCGTCGGATGGGCACGTTAAGCCGTCGGACCCCGGGTACTGGTCCCCTGGTAATAAATAAGGGCGTCTTCCTCCCCCTTTCTACTTCGCTTCCGTGTCACTTTCCTATCGGACGCTCTAGCCCAAATCTCCTAGTTTCCTATTTCTAAGGGTTGTTTAAGACCTGAGGTCAGACACTCCCTTCCTAAAATCATCTACATATGATCATGATCATGATTTTACAAAAGACGTGCTAAAAATAAAAGGGAGATAATTTGATGTACTATAGAGGTGAATCACGTGTCAAGACGACAAATCTGCAGAGCTACATTCTGTTCGCGTCGTTTAGTTGGGAGTTAGGGGACGCGGACATACTTGGGTTTTCACACTGTGTATGGAGAAATAAACATGTACCGGTCTCGATTTTCTCAAAAAGCATTGAAAAAGATATTTAGGTTATTATATTATTTTATACACGCTCTTGTCTAAACTAGCATATCATATTGTACAGAAGGTTAGTCAAAATGCCAGATAATTTAAAGAAGCAGATGTGGAAAACATTTCCTTTCACCTTAGATTTCAATTTTCATGTAATTCACGGGAATGCACACGAAGCTTGTCTTTAATAAATGACCATTATTTCTACTCAGGAAATGTATCTCTTTTATTTAGAGCATCCGCAGGGTATTTAGATTAAAATCACTCTTTCAAATTGTATTTTTGTAAATTATGATATTAAGGCGTGATTGTAATGGTTGCTTCAGGGAGCAAAGCAAACAAAGGGATAATCCTGAAATTTAATCATATGGTAAATTAATGTCATAGACTGAATTATCTTCCCAGACGGCGGTATATCGTCATGGACAGTGGCGCGCGGTCGGTGTATGCAACGCATGCGTTCCATGCCCTAATTATGTAAATAAAATTACGCTATGGTAAAACAAAACAAAAAACGAATTATGCAAAAAAAAATTTTGTGCTGCTGCAGTTTTTTATGTCAAAATTTAAACTAAGTGCCTGGTTTTAGATGAGTTTTATTTAAAACCAAATTCACATATTTGTGTGCAAAATTAGCCGAAAATGCGAACATAACTTCCTATGCTCTTACTCATGTGCCTTTGGTGTGAGCGTAACCTTTGCCAGGTAAGTACGAACAGCAACAAAGAAATCCAGTGCATGCGAAATTTCTGTTGCATTCAGGGATTGGGCAATCAGCCAATCAGAGAACCGGAGTCCGTTCCCTCTGTCCCCGGTGTTTATTCCCACTTGGTTTGGGGCTTTCGTTATTTGCCTGGTCGAAATGCGAAACAGAGAGTTTTTTTTTTTTTTTTGATTGGAGGTTTAACGACCACCGTGAGCAACTCAATGGGCTATAAGCAGTCGCCCGTCCCTAATTTAGGGTCACTGGTTCCAGGGAAGGGAGAGAGAGCCAGTGCCGTAAGACAAACACAACATCCATGCCTCAGCGGGATTCGAACCCGGACCCCTTTCGGACGAATGATCAGAGGCCATCGCTTAGACCACTGCGCCACCGGGGCGGCAATCGCAATGTTGCTCACAATTAAATGTTTATTATAAACTCGTTTTGATTTCGTTAGGTTAAAAAGTGAATTAAGTGTGTTTTACTCTTTCCCCTGGATTAAGCACGAAAACAATCTTCAAATTATTCAATGCTTCGCATGAACTTAGTTTGGATAAATGCTTGAGGGAACTAATACTTTGCGCAGTAAATAGTGCGAACAAAAACCTATTCACGCTATATACGCAAAGGCAAGACATATTATCTAAAAAAATGTTTAATAGCAATTGAAAAATTTCTACTGATGATTTTGATGTCGAAGCCAAAGTAACGGAATAATAAAAAAAAGTCGCAGGATGGAATTCTGCTATAAATGACGTATGTTTTTTTATTTTATTTTTTCATTTATTTTATTTTTGCGTGCCTACACATAACGTTCACGGCACGCCAATGTTCGTCGATACGATTACGCCGTCTTTTACGGAAGAAAAGTATCTAAAAGTGATCCTCAAAACTATGTTTAGTATTTATCTTCAAAACATCATCGTTTTCCCACTAACAAAAGGTCTTCTCTTTTGCAATATGCATTTCCATAATTTCACTGAAGGCGCTCAATGGCGGAGCAGTTGTTTCCCTAACTCCTCAATCCGGAGACCTGGCTTCGAGTCCATCATGAGACATAGGGACTGCCTTTTCTTAAAAGATCTAGGTCTTCTTCCAGTCTCTCACAATTTCCTATTAAACTACAGAAAAGCTCAATGAATGAAATAAGGTATTACACCATTATACAATAAAAATTTGGAAGCCGCGAATCCGTTTATTGGTGTAAATATGACCTGAATAGTAAGTCAGATAATATCCGAAAACTTGAAACTTTCGTCGTCCTGAAGCGGAAATCGAACTCACGTCTCCCGGATAGCGCCTGGGTTAATCGGAAACTTGAAATTGGATCATTCTGGGTGGTGTAACAGTTAGCGTACTCGGACGCTATCCTGGAGGCGCGGCGTAGATTCCTGCTCCAGGATGACGAAATATTCAAGTTTTCGGATATTATCTGACTTACCATTCATGTCGTATTTACACCAAATAAGCGGATTTACAGCTTCCAAATTTGTACTAGAGACAAGCTTTTTATCACCCAAAACATGCAGTCCATTCCCGTTAGAGCGAAACCCGATAAAAAGAAGAAAATTCGGCTTTAACGAAAGTGAGACTAATCCTTACCAAACATCTCATTGAGGTAATATATTTTTAACTTCAGTACAGCGAAATTCATTTTTACGAATTTTCCGTTACAGCAAACAAAAATTGCATACTAATTAATATATATATTTTTTTTGAGTCCCTGCGTTCTTATGGAAATTTAATTTCTTCTCGTTAGAGATTTTCTAAACTCAACGCCACATGTTCCCGCTCGACGAATTTGTGTTTCGCAACGCTTTACATTAGGTCAAAGTGAGATCTGCGTAGCCAGAATCAAGGGATAAGAGCTGTTGCGTTCAAAGATCTTCAGACAATGTTATCAAAGCCAGTTTTCCTAAGGTAATGCTTTGAGCAAGCATTTAAGGTGCTTATGCGGTACTAAGTCTAACGTACAATATTTTCGACTTGTACTCGTCAATGCATTTACTGCCATGCAGCTTATTTGTGCTACTGCATCTTGTTGGAAATTGAGGTGCTATTGGATATAATAAAGAAATAGACTTTGTTTGTAAGTGCAGCCTTCTTGCTCAACATTTTTCATTATTGGTGAACGGAGTTTTAGGTAAAACACACATTTTCGAAAATTTCATAAATAAATGTACATTTTGCAAAATTTCGTGAAAAATACATCAATTAGCATATTTCCTTCATTATATTTTATTTTTAGTGTAAATAAACCCGAAGTAACAATTCAACGGACACAAAGCAGGCGTATTCTAAAGAACGGGTGGAATAAGGTTCCCTCTTCTCCTCGACGAAGACTTGTTTCTTTTTTTTTTTTTTTTTTTTTTTTGGCGACAGCATGTTGACGAATGCCATTTTTTCTGCACGCTACGGGAAGCCAAACCCGAAATTCTTCATACGCAAGAAAGCTTAAGGTCAAAATTCTACATGAAGAGTATATATACGCCAACCGCATTATTGTCGATGTTGCTGATGCGGTTCTGTTGAATTTCTGCGGTCACCGTATTTTCCTTCCTGCGATATTCTTCTTCACCTATATTACGCGCAAAAGTGCGCTTGTAAAGTGTACTAAGTTAATTATTTCAGGGAGCCGTATAACTGTGCGGGATAGATTTCTGTGTTCAGTTTTAACTAGCGTTCTGCCTCTTTATTGCGAGTGAAAAACAATCCTTCGAATCCGAAGCCCAAGAAAACTAACAAAAATGTAACAGAATTATAAGATACTTACGCCAAGTAACGCCATGCCGCGCCGGTGGCGCAGTGGTCTAAGCGATGGCTTCTGATTTCTCGTCCGAGTTGAGTCCGGGTTAAAATCCCGGCGAGGCATGGATGTTGTGTTTGTCTTACGGCACTGGCTTTCTCCCTTCCCTGGAGACAGTGGCCCTAAATCAGGGACGGGCGACTTTTTTTTTTTTTGATTGAGGATTTAACGACCACCGTGAGCTCATTGAGTTGCTCACGGTGGTCGTTAAATCCTCAATCAAAAAAAAAAAAAAAAAAGAATAACGCCATGTATCCCTTTATTACCACCAAACGAATTCCTTATAACTATATCAGATAGTTGTACTTTAGCGTACGGCTGGGCGTTAATAGGCCATGTAGCGAGAAAAATTGTTAGTATAAGTCCGCCACGAACGAAACGATATATCAGCCATTTGCTCTTGAGTGACGGAAGTGAAAGCCAGCTACTATATCAAACTAAACGAAAAGAACTGATTTTCGTAGATGCCGTAAAAAATAACTTTCTAAAACTGTACACGTTCTTGGTGTCTGAAGTTTCGTCTATTGAGAGCAGTTAATTTATTTATATAAAATTTCGAAACGTTACAGAAACGGATGTGGATTGCCATCAAATACTCGCCAGCACTTCAAAGCCATGGTGGTGTTCAAGTTGTACATACAAGATTTTTAGGTTATGCACGACACTTACCCAAATCTTCGTCATATTCAACTCATTTCCATTCTGTCAGAGGTCACACCTAAATCATTGAGCTACGAGGTAAGCCTAATCAAAACTGCCATGTTTAAAGATGCGAAGTCACTGACGAAAAATACGGAAAAGGAGACCCAGAAAAGATCTAAACCAGTCCCAACCAGAAGTGAAGAGGATGAGTCATAAATAAGCACAAGCAAAGACTAGATGTGTTTTATTTATGAAGAAAATCGCGTAGAGAACGCGTATTTGTGTAAAGTTTGTGTGAGGTATTTACATGATAAGTGCATAGGCATCAGAAGGAATACAAATCTTTCAACTTACAGATGTCCAGAATGTGCAGAGTGATGGCATTCTTTCTATGAATTATCAAACTCTTATGCATTTTCAAACTTTTTTAACACATTGCTCGTATTGTGTGAAAGATTGTATTTTTTTTATCTCATATCAATCTTTTTAATAACCCAGTACGTTCATGACATATTTTTGCCTATTACAGCTGTTATTCCAGCTGCAGATTAAGAAAATTTAATAACGAGTGGATATTTATGATTTTGTTACATACATTTCAAATGGATTTGATATTGTTGTATTTCGGTTTAATAATGTTAGTTTTGGAGAAGCATTTTTGGAAATGATATGTTAAACAATAGATGGCGTTAATTGGGTCACCTGTCATGCAAGCTTTTCCTAACTCAGCTTTATTTCACCTCCAGAAATACTTATTATTCCTATCATTATGCTATTATTCAAAGAAGTGTTGAAAGAGTTGTGACGTATATTCTAAATTAACTTTCATTTTCAGTTTCTTTCCCTATGTAAATTTTGAGTTTGTTCTGCTTATACTTTCAAACTTAATGTGACATCTGTTCCCTCAAACGAATACTGTTGGCAAGACATTTGAGGTCAGAGTGAACGTGACGCATGAATGTATGAGATAAGTACGATAGATAAAAAGCAGCGATGCAACAGTTGCTCGGGTGTGTTCGATGTGTGGTGGAGATGTGATATGTGAATTACGTTATTCCTTGAATTGTGATATCTGATCTATTGATATAAAGCTGGAATAAAGCCTATTCTCGTAAATTGACTTATGTCCTATGTTTTGTCTAGCCATAAAGGTTTCATTAAGGTAGTGTTCTATCGTGTTCATACCTTATGGTTTAGACATAACGTATGAACAACCATATTTCAGCACGAAAAGAAGTTACGTTATAGAGTATTCGTCATTACTTCTTTAATTTTATATACGAATATTTTATTTCCTGAGCTACGCAATATTAAGCGTTAATGTGGTATTGTTTGGGCCTGGTGCGATATAGAATAAAACAAGAAAGATGACACCGAATTTTCGGGTGTAATATGCACGTCTTTTGAATTCGTTCTGACGCCAATTAAATTTATCAAAGCTATTCAAACTCAATGGAACCGATATGAAAAGCATTGGATCTGACCAAAGAAAAAAAATTTTCAATCGGGTTTTTTATCCCTCAGATATTGCTGCAAACGGAATCGTGAGCTTACGAACTCCTAGAAAAAGAGATATCGACAAAATAAGATGTAACTTTACGTCCCCTGGTGGGAAAATCATGCATTATTTTGGGAAGAAAATATTATCAAAAGGTTTATCTATATAAGCGGTATCGGTCCAAGAAAAAAAAAATTAGTCGAATTTTCAGGAGCCCAGATTTTGCAACAAATACTTCACAAGCAGAAATTAACACTTCAGACGCCTGGTGGCTAAACCATTCTTTACCAAACATTAGAAATTATGTGAAAAATATTCTCCATCAGGTCTTGTATGCGATACAGGAAGAATTTTTCAAATCAGAGTTTTAGAAGCAGAAATAACGCAGAAAACGCAATTAACCTTTGTGCCCCATAGCAGAAAGTCTATGATTTACTTTAAAATTTTGAATTTGTAGGAAAAACATTTCACATCAGAAACACTATCCAACAAAGAAGGAGTTTTTCAAATCGTACCCTTAGAAGTAGAGATATTGACAAAAAGAAGATATACATATACGCCCCCGGGCGTAGAAACCATGCATTATTTCAAGAAGAAAATTTTTCTAAAAGGTTTGTCGACATGAGTAGTATCGGTCAAAAAACGTCTTTTTTTCAATCGAGATTTTAGAAGCTCATATTTTGCTGCAAATACAACAGAAGCGGAAATTAAGACTTACGCCACCTGGTGGCCAAACCGTTTCTTACAAAAATTAGAAATATGTGCAAACGATTTCCCATCAGGAGCTGTATGCGGTGCAGAAAGAATTTTTCAAATCCGAGATTTAGAAGCAGAGATATGGGGGCAATTTACATTTACGTCCCCTAGCGGAAAGTCGACTAATTACTTCAAAATTTTGAAAATGTATGAACCACATGTCACACTATAAACAGTATCCAACAAAAAAGGAATTTTTCAAATCGGACTGCTAGAAGTAGAGATATTGACAAAAATAAGATATACATCTACGCCCCTGGCGTAAAAACCATGAACTATTTTAAGAAGAAAATGTTTTTAAAAGATTTGTCGACATGACTAGTATCGGTCAACAAACGACGTTTTTTTCAATCGAGAATTTCCAAGCTCATATTTTGCTGCAAATACAATAGAAGCGGAAATTAAAATTTAGGCCCCCTGGTGGCCAAACTATTTTTTTTACAAAAAATAGAAATTATGTGCAAACGGTTTCCCATTAGGAGCTGTACCCGGTGCAGAAAGAATTTTTCAAATCGGAGATTTAGAAGCAGATATATAGGGGGAAACGCAATTTACCGCTACGCCCCCTAGCGGAAAGTCAATGAATTACTTAAAATTTTTGAAATTATATGAAAAACATGTCACACGGAAAACAATATCCAACAAAGAAGGAATATTTCAAATCGGACTCCTAGAAGTAGAGATATTGACAAAAAAGGATGTACATCAACGCCCCCTGGCGGAGAAACTGTGCAATATTTTAAGACGAAAATATTCCGAAAAGGTTTATCGATGTCAGTGGCATCAGTCCACGAAAGAATTTTTTCAATCGATATTTTAGAAGCACCGGATTTATGGCAAATACATCAGAAGCAAAAATTAACACTTACGATCCCTGGTGGACAAAGCATTGTTTACCAAAAATTTAAAATTGTATGCAAAAGATTTTCCATCAGGAGATGTATCCGCCGAAGAAAAAAAAATTCAAATCGGAGTTTTAGAAGAAGAGTTATCGGAAAAAATGTAATTTACCTTTACGTCCCCTAGCGGGAAATCTATGCGTAATTTGAAAAAAAGTAACTATATCTAAAATACCCTTCGACATAAATGGAATCGAAAGTATAAAAAAATTCAATCGAATGTTTAGAAGCAAATATGTGGAATAAAACGTATTTTTGAATTCGACACCATCTGCATTTACGCCCTCTACCGGCGAAATTGTACATCGTTAAAAAAACGAAATAAAGGATCATCATTTGCATATTTCAAGCTTCCGAATGCAAAAAGAATTTTTCAAATCGAACTAATAGTTGCAGAGATATCGTGGGTACAGGCGGACGGACGGACATACCGATAACAGAAGCACGATCTTTTTTTACAAAAGACGTGCTAAAAATAAGGTGGATGTGACATCATGTGGCACTATCGTCTACAAAGAAAGCGGGACCAAACACAGAACAAACATCTACTGCAACTCAAAAAGGCTTTCCCATCAAATGTATAGCTGTGACTAGTAAGTTGGGTATGACATTATCTATTTATTACAGAACATAACTAGTTACATTATTGTTAAAGAAAATATATTTTTATTTTTAGCAAATATTTTGCATTTTTAGCAAATATTTTTTTAATTATTAGCATATAAGAAATAATTATTTTTCTGTTTTTTATCACCAAAAAATCGCTCCCTGATCATTATGTTGAAGAGCATAACCAGTGATTGTGTGCCTAGTTAAGACCTTCAGCGACAACTAGCAGTGAGGCCATGCGGGCTCAATGAAATGTTAATGCCACGTTAAACTCAGCGTGAGAGTGTTACAGTGAATTTAAACCGAATGAACTCTAACCTTTAAGTCTTGCAATAATGCTAACTTAACATTTAAGTTCATTTAGAGAGCTAACAGTGCACAGTTTAAGGGTTTCACAGTAACTAAGTCCATAAGTCGAAAGCAGGAAATTATTTTTCTCACTTTTGTCCAGCTTTCAGCGCATTACGCTTCTGCAGAGAAGAATCTGATCTCTGCTGCCATTGAAAAGTCTTTATTCTTCAGAATCTTCTCCATGTCATCGCCATTTTTTCAAGAAATAATTTACTCCTTACCTCTCAACTGCAAATCTCGTTGTAATCTGTTCTGTTGTTTAAAGAATTTCATTTTTCTGCAAGTACGGCTTTCTCCCCGTCGACAGTAATATTCATGAGAACGGAAGCTCACATGGTATTTTCATTATTATAATTTAACAATAGACCCATTTTTTTTATTGTTTCATTTAGTTCATTCTCTTCTTGAGATAACAAGTGGTGTCATCTGCAAATAGCTGCTGCGGTGCCGCAGTGGTCAAAGCGATGACTTCTGATCATTCGTCCGAGATATGTCCGGGTTCGAATCCCGCTGAGGCATAGATGTTGTGTTTGTCTTACGGCGCTGAATCTTTCCCTTCCCCGGAGCCAGTGGCCCAAAATCAGGAACAGGCGACTGCTTATAGCCCACTGAGTGGCTCAAGGTGGTCATTGGTCGTTAAACCTCCAATCAAAAAACAAAAAATAAATAAAACGAAATAAATACATCTGCAAATATTGAATTTTAATAACTCAACCTCTAGTGTGAATACCAACTCATTCAGACCTTCCCATCAAAGAATGTACTCACTAGATGTGTTCGGTTGAGGAGGGATGACAGCACAAACTTATCACATTGGATTTCTAAATACACTCCTTGCCAAAAACTAACGAAGCACCCAGAAAGAATCGTCCAATTGAGATGAAAATTAGTATGTGCAATATGCACGTATGGGAAAAGAAATTATTGCAATTCCATGGCAGTTGGGCCATTTATTCGGATAAAACAGCTACACTAGGGAATCAAGTAAGTACATTGTAACGCCACCTCTGGCTCTCATGCAAGCGGTTACATTGCGTGTTAACGACGCACAAAGTTCACGGATACTGTCCTCGCATGCCAAATGGTGTCCAAATTGAGGACCAGTTCGCCAAATTTCCGTGATGGCCGTAGGAGGCGTCACATCACGTCCCAAACATGTTCGATCATGTGATCGGGCAGGCCGTAGGAAGAGGTTGGCCTAGGAAAGCCGCGCCGTGTGTGGCGGAGCATTTTTCTGTTGAAAAATTGCTCGGTGATTTTGCAACAGGAATGGCAACACAACAGGTCGTAGAATATCATCGACGTACCGTTGAGCCGTTAGGGTGGTACGGAGGATTACCAGAGGTATCCAACTACCATAGGAAATGGCCCACTAGGCAGTCACACCCTTTGTGGTCGCCGTGTGCTGTTCTAAAACAAAGGCATAATCCATGCGCTGGCCAGCTCGTCTCCAAACACGTATGCGCAGGTCATCGACGCTAAGTGCAAACCGTGATTCATCACTAAAGACAACACGACGCCACTGGACCCTGTCTCACGTTGACCGTGCCCGACATCACTGCAACCGGTGCCGGCGATGCTCGCGGTTAAAGGTAGGTGGAGGAGTGGCCTATTCGAAGTACTCGTCTTCGCCACTTCCGTACCTTTAGACGATGCATCATGGACACAGATGGTTGAGAGCGGCGAATTCGGGTCTTTTCGTGCGGGTCTCACAATCGCTTAATTCTCACGTTATGTCTTTGACCTTGGCCACACACTGCCGGCGTGCCGTTGGAGTGTGCCCTCCTTGACCCATTGGCGCCAACATCGTCCTATTGCCGTGCCGCCCCGATCCTAACGCCTGGCGATATGGCAACTCAACCTAATTCGCTCATGTGCACTGGCTCGACGTCGAGGAATTCTCACAGTCCATAGAGCTTAACCTTCATGCACTGTGGAGGTTACATTCTTGATGCGCGGTTCCCAAGCGTTGTGGCGGCCATTATTTAGTCATTGATCGTTATTTTTTAGTCATTTGCATATTCGGACCTGCGGTACTTGCATGCAGAGTGTTTTTCAGGATCGCAAGACTATTTTGCACTCAGTCCTTCCGAATTCGGTGCACCCGAATAGCAGTTTTCAATGTTAAAGATTCATCAGAAGAATATTTTATATGCTCCTGAAGACTCAGACATCTCAAAATGTGCAACAGCTTTGTACGATGCACACAGTCAAAATCCTTGCTAAATATTTTCCTCAAGGCAAATATTTCAAAATTACTGGGTAATAAAATAAAACACAATCAAAATTAAATCATAAAATGCTCTCTTGAGATCATCTGAAACACATGTTAATGCCTAAAAAATGGTGAAAAGTAATAAAGATAATTCATCCATGCATTGTAATTTTGCGGTACTCACGGTTCAGTATGCATTTCAAAAGTTCCTCGTAAATTGTTTTTTACGCTTTCCAGCCGCAGGTTGAAGAAGCGTATATGCTCCAGCTTTGTCCGTCCGTCCGTCTGTCAGTCGGCACGATAACTCGCGTAAAAACGGTTCGATTTCGATGAAATTTTACTATGTGGTAGGGGACCACCTGGGGACGAACCCTATTGAAAACGGACGAAATGGGGTCAAAGGTCAGGACATAAGATCTGGATCCATTCCATCGCCCTTATCCCATACTATTAAAGGAGCAATTCGTGTATGTATGTTAATTTTATTTTGAAAACGGCTCTGAGGATTTTGATGAAAGCCGTTAACCAACCGTTTTCTGGTGCTAGAAATCGATTTAGCTTGATCTCGACTTTTGGAAAATTCGTTCAGTGGGTTAAATAACCACCCCGAATTATAACGTTTTTAGTGTCATGGCGTCGTCCCATTAATGTTACCCATGCTTAGAAATCTTATGACGTCACACTCTTGCGAGCAGATGGTCGCGATTCCCATCTGCCTCATTACGTCATGCGTTTTGTGCGTATGTCCGCCCGCACGATAACTCGCGTAAAAATCGTTCGATTTCAATGAAATATTAGTATGTGGTAGGGGAACACCTGTGTAGGAACCCTAATGAAAGTGAATGAAATGGGATCAAAGGTCAGGGCATAGAAGCGAGATCCATTCCACTGCTCTTATGCGTCGTAACTAACGTAAAAAAGTTCGATTTCGATTAAATTTTAGTATGTGGTAGGGGCCTACCTAGGGACAACCCCTATTGAAAATGGGCGAAATGGGGTCAAAGGTCAGGACATTGGAGTGGAATCACTTCCATCGCCATTATGCGTCATAACGTACGTAAACATTCTTCGATTTGGATGAAATATTAGTATGTTGTAGGGACGTGCCTGGGACAAATCCTACTGAAAATGTGCGAAATGGGTTCTCAAAGGTTAGGACACAGGAGCGGGATCTATTCCATAGCCCTTATGCATCATAACTTACGTAAAAATGATATCCTGGACGACCATTATCTCCCGTTTGTGCGTCTTCAACATTCCACTGGGGACCGCATCTTGCAACAAACAATGCACCGCGCCACGGTCCTGAATTGTATCCGAATGGTTGGATGAACACAGCACCGACGTGACCTAGCTTCCTAGGCCAGCTATATCACCTGAACTCAATCCCATCGAGCACATCTGGGATGTCATCGAGAAAGATGTTTGAGGGTCTGACCCCTTCCATCAAATCTTCGTAAACTGTGGGAGGTTGTTCAGGGGTCGTGGATCCGTATGGCTTCCCAACGCTTCCGGAGTCCATGCCGAGACGAATCGCCGCCGTCATCAGGGCGAAAGGTGGTGCTACACGTTACTAGACAGGTATCTCTAATTCAATTCCTCTTCAGTGTATATCCCGAAATTCACATTTTATTTTTAAGAACCTGTTGCGTAAACACGGGTGTGACGTAGGAATCAGAACGCCACAATCTATCGGTAGAACATTAACAAGTTATGAGAAATCAAATGAAATAGAAAGAGCTGGTATATATAGCCATACCACTGCGATATGAAAACGGAACAGAAAAAGTGAATGTAAGACTAACAATAGGTACCAGAATTAAAGAACACGAAAAAAACGGTAGAGACGGAAATCCGTCTATAGATCTAGGCAGGGAGATAATTAACAACGCGGATAAACCGGAATGGATAAGGTATATAGGAAGATATACGACCCCAAAGGAATAATAAATTCTGGAGTCCATGGAAATAATGACAAGGGTGGATGCTTCTAATGAAAATATTCCATATAAAATCTCGCAGATTTGGAAAAGTTTCATAAACGACTGCTGATATGTAAGAACAAAATGCATGTGATAGGCTCGTGAAGGTGAGTATGACATAGCTTGGAGAACTCGTATGAAAATTGACGTCATGCGCGTTGTTATTTTGGATTTAATTCTACATTTTTGTGGTTTTTTTTTAACGAACATTGAAAAACCCGTCCGGCACGAGCGAAAGCTTGGTGGAGTAAAATAAAATAAAATAAAATAAAATAAAATAAAATAAAATAAAATAAAATAAAATATTTAGACCAATAAATAACGGAGTGTATGTTGTAATTTTAGTTAATGGTGTATTAACAGAATTTCTAGGTGATATGTTTTTAATTTAAATACTCCCTTATTTCTCTGCTAATAACTCCGGTATATTAGACCATTAAATTAACATCTGCAGTTCGTACGTAATGTGATAATTCAGAACGTTTCATAGGTTTAAGTAGTTTATCGATATGAAAATTTCCACTGGCAATCGCCTTTGTGTACCATCGCGCTAGCTTTTGAACTATCGATTTTGTCATGCGTTTGATATCTAAGAATTTTTCCAGATATTCTACTGTGAATATGCAATCTTTCTAGCTTTTCAGAAGATGTATTTTACTATGTACCTTACATAGGAGAAGTTTAATGATATCCCGCGATATCTCTAAAGTACAGAAGCTAAGTCATCATGGATTGATACGTAAGGTTTTCCTGATTTTCATTTTGGTTTGTTTTCATTTTGTCTGTGTTTACTTTACCTTAAGAGATATCAGGAATAGATTTCTACAGGATTCCCGGAGTCACTCTGAATTTTGTATCTTCTCGCGGGAAAATAAATTCTCCTAAGACCAGGACATCAGACTCAATCCAGCAACGGAGGAAATAATCATCAACTGCCGGTAACCACTGCTCCCTCCGATTCAAGGATGATGCGTATTTTATCGCATTTCCGAACTCTGGATCTGTTCAGTAATGGCTGAAAAAGGCACCCAAGCAAATGAGCTTAATCTTAGTGATTACACTCCAGAGCGCCTACCAGCTGGGTAGAACAATAAAGATAAGTACAAAAACAATATCCCTCTCCTTAGTCCTTTTTGTTCTTTTGAAGGATTCCTTAAAAGGATATCTCGGATAAAAAATAAGGAACTGATTCTCATTTTATTTGCATTGAATGCGCGTTATCGGATTACCCAGCAAAATTACGCAGAAATAAAAGCAGTCGAACAAAGCGTAATTCCTGAGTTATTGGTGATCACATTTATTCTACTTCTCTTCATTTTTCCAAGTGCTTAAGATTGGAATAATAAAGAAGTTTCACGGATAACGCTTTCAATCTAGGCGTGTTTATTCACACAAATATACAGCTACTGGAGTTTAAGCTAATGCGATGCCGTTGGTCGAAACTGATCCTCAAAAGTGCTATTTTAAAATTTTGTCTTAGGGTGATTTACTTATCAGCCGACCATGAAATTCGTACATGCAGAAATCTTGAAGATCATTCAGGGAGTTTTTTTTTTTTGCTGCATCAAACTTTTAAAACAAGATTAGTCGGAGAAATTTTCTTTCTATTGTTATTTTTCCTCACTATACCTTGTAACGTATACTCTAAATTCAGTTTCTTTTTGATTTTACTATCTCTTGTTATTTTATTTTCCTATGCAAATTATCTTCTCACTTAACGAGATGTTGTTTCTCCCGCTGAATTATATGTGGCAACAAGCGTAAGTCATGACGTGGTGGTATGCAGTACATATAGGCGCGCTCAAGTATACCAGAGAGCTTCGTTTTATATGTAATAGGTTCTTCCTGATTATTGATATGCGATTTACCTACTTTTCTACGATATTACGATAGTACGAAAGTTCGGGCTATCAGTAGTTGTGTTGTTTTGGAGTGTGTATTTGAGTAATACCAGGAGCTCCCCAATAAAAGGTTAAACGTGAGTACGTTTTCTTAGTTCATTTTATTGTCAGACCTCTGTCTGGCCGTTAAGTCTATTTCATTGAGTGTTTACGTTAAGTTCAGGGTATAATGTGTTTACCGCTCTAATAAGGAGCCTTCAAGGTACTAATGTACTAAAACCGAAGTTATATTACTAATGTTCAAGATAATGAGGAACGCTGAGTAAAAATAAATTCCATATTCTTGGAATTTATTGCACGTGCGTGTTTTACCTAAACAAACTCTAGCACTTTGAAGATTAAGCACACTTTAGCTACGTCAAGTAACCTTTCAATAACCCTAATGTGACTTAACGTAAGCTTTCCTGAACTACACGTCCAGCCGGAGAATTTTATTCATTATAACCTCCACGTGCTGGAAGTGGGTAATTTGCTCGCCCGCTACCTTCTTTGAATGCGGTAGCCGTTTCTCCGGCTCCCTCTCCCGAATCGAACCCTGAGTCCCCGTTACGACTATAGTAGGCGCATAGCCTACCATCCACAGTTGGTAAGGCAGACACGTGAAAGATACGTCTCTGAAACAAGCCCGTGCGATCAGCCCAAAGTTATACAGAGTCCTAGTAGGATACGGAACGAATCCGATTGGTTTTGATCTAATAAAAGCACTCGTTTCCAGAGGGTTGGATCTTTGAGGTTGGGTGAAAATGTCGCTGAACTGACTTTGAGAAAGGAAAGATTGTTGGGTGTTATATTAGTGGGTTGTCCATAAGAGAAACCGAGAGGCGTTTAAACATACCCAAGTCATGAAAGAAATACGGAATTGACCATATAATATAAATTTTGAAGATGACAGTCCAATTTTTGGCGTAAATGTGACAAGGATGGTAAGTCGAATAATATCTGAAAATTTGAAAATTCTCATCGTTATGGATCGGGACTCGAACCCGCGTCTCCCAGATAGCGCCCGGGTATGCTAACCATTACACCACCCAGAACGGAAGGCATCGATGAGTGAGGTGGGGGAAATCAAGTCTTGTAAAGCATGAACAACGGAAAAACGATATTCAGAAGAGTTGCGACGATCTATAGAAGGTTCCAATGTGCAGTTGAAATCCCCACACAGGAGAGTGATAGCTGCAGGAGAAACAGATTGAAGATTATCAGTCTGGAGTAAACGAAGAACATGTAGGGCAAGGAGCTCTTGGTGGGATTGAGGTACATGAATATTGTAGACATGGTATTCTTCACGGAGAAGTTGAAAACAGATACGTTGGAGAATTCCTGGATATAGTTCCGTAGTAGTAAAATTAGACAATGTGGATAAAATGCTATCATGAAGAACCAAGGCAACTCCGGAGCGGGAGGTAGGACCACAGCTGTGAATAAAAGAAAATGGCCAAACACACCAGCTGTAGTAGGGTGTGGAGTGAAAGCACGAAGTCTGTTGAAAGGCAATAATGTCAAGGGAAAGGGGGTTGACGTCTTCAAACACGAGGGGGTTTGCCGCGGGTGTCACCAAACCCCACAGTTGAAGGTCCCTAATCCAATCCTCGAGACTGGCATGGCCAAGTATGCGACCTCGTCTTCCGTCAAGTGCAAATTAGCCCCGAAATTGCGTAAACGACGTCCAAGAATGCAAACTTGTTGCGTAGGACCAGTTAAATAAAGAATGTGACTAACCTCACATAGATATGCAGTTACGTGAGGAAGTTCGTGAAGGTGATGTAGATAACACGGAGTGGATTTGAACCTGGTGCGTGGGGGAGGCGAAGAATTTGAAGTAATTCTTCGTGAGAGTAAGGACTGGAAGGCATTAAAGCATAAATCAAGACAGAAACATCTTGAAAAGAAACATCATCAAGTGTACAAGAATCAGACAAGTTTTGAGGGTGTGTATTGGAAACAGATGCAAACCCGGTTGCGCGGGATTCGTCGACCATCACATCAGTTTCATCAACTGGTGTCGTGAAGGAAACGGGGGACTCCGTTTCAGAAGCCATAGCGTGTTGGGAAGGTGTCTCCCTTGCAAAAGACATTTCAGGAAGGGATGCATTAGATGGAACACTGTTAGATTTAGATTTTGTATGTTGGAAGGAAGAAGATTTACTGGCGCTTCCTTTGTGTGGTTTCCTAGCCTCGGAAACCTCTGCAGCAGTAACAGCTTCGATAGTGGCGTCAGAAAGTACGGTAGAAGGATCGTGGTCGGGTGCATCTAGATTTTCGAAGTCAGTAGAAAGCAAAGCAAACTGATTGGACGTGCAGATTAGAGAAATGGTATGTGACTGCACGGCAGATGAATTAAGAGTCCTGGAAGTCCGTGAATAGGGCGCATGCCCCACTGCTGTAGCAGGTTGAAAGTCAGCTTGCAGCAATGGTTCAACAAAGGTGTTGAGAGAAGATGCAGGTCCAGAAGTCATGGGAGATGGATTGGGTGAAACTGGAGGGGAACAGCATCAGTAAGGGGTCCTGTAGAAGTAGAAACAGTAATGCGGGGAGGGCATTTTGCCACAACATGACCTTTACCTTTGCAATGAAAACATTGAACTCCGACAAAGACATCACAGGTATATCTCCGTGTGTTGGAATATACAGTAAGGGTATTGGGGCGGGACTGAATAGCTATATTGGACGGGAAAATGACTCGGTATTGTCTGCAGAAAGTATTTACATGGGCAAGCGGTTATGTAGCAGGGGAAGGTGGAAGACGTTTATTCGTCCCGAGCACTTTTCCAATTGAGGAAAGTAAATGAATTAATAAGTCCTCGGGGACTTCTGGTGGAACTGGGGATAGAGTGACGGCAACGGGGCGTTGGCGCAGGGGAATGGGATTAAGAGGAAAGATTTTAACATCAATGCCAGGGGAGAGCACGGCATTCACTATTGCTTGTGAAGAAAAATAAAAGTCCATACCCTTCTGAAGCGGGAAAAATCAGTCACACACTGTGCAGGAACCACTTTCAGAAGGCTGGCAGTGTACAAATCAACATGTGTATCAGATAGATCATTGAAAAAAGTTCTAGATATAATTTGTCATCGTTGAACTTCAAACGAAGGTCATCATTAATTCTGACAATGCCCAAAACAGTGGAGCTAATATAGGTATGAGTAGCAGGCAGAGAACGAGATGAACCTGACCCGGTCAGAGTTCCGGTATAGGAAACGGTGGTAGGAGGCATAGCTGAAGTTGGCACATAAGTAGTCGGTAGGTGAGGAAATTGTGTTGCTGAGTTGACAAATCCAGATGAAATTGGGATGCTGGTCATTGACTTAGAAGTAAGAGTGCGCATGACAGAATGAGAAACACTGGAGTCGAAAGAACCTTGAGAATGCAAAAGAGTAGCAAACCAGTAGGCCTCAACTGGCTTAGCAAACTATAATAAAGCACGTGTCCAAACTTAAAAGCACAAGAATGACAAAGTGAAAGCACGGCCAAAAGCCACCGGAGAAAGCAGATAACGCAAGCTGATTGGTGACGATAGAAAATGCCGCTAACGTCGAAGACTCTTATCGGTTTGGAAGACACATGGCGTGCCTCAAGCAGTAAAACGTACCTGCAGACCAAAGAAAATCAGTGATAGAGAACGTCAAAGCCTCAGGAGAGTCGTTACAGCTAATCGACGGAGTACTGCACAAGACCGCAGTGTAAAGGTGCGCAAAAATGCTGGAACCTCGGTATGTACACGTGCCATTCGCAGAGAACTTCCTTCCATGGGTTACCGCGGTTTTGAGGCTTCCCATAAGCCTTTTATCTCCACTCATAATGCTACTCGTCGTTTAGAATGATGTAAAAAACATTTATCGTGGACCGTAGATCAATGGAAACGGTTCTATGGACTGATGAATCCAGATACACGATCCATCAGTCTGATGGCCACTATTTACTACAGTGTACTGTTCCTATGGTCAAGTTTGGAGCTGGTAGTGTACTGGTGTGGGTTTTGTTTTCCTAGTATGGTCCCGGCCCATTGGTTACCGTGGATAAAGATGTTAACCAGCACGTCTACCTCGATATTCTGGATAATTATGTCCTACAAACTCTGTGGCAATACTATGGAACCCTGCTGGTATAACGCACCGAACCTTGTTTGTACCAGTAGGATAACGCACCGAGCCATAAAGAAAGGACTGTGACATCGTGGCCAGCACAGAGATCCCTGACCTAAATCACTTAGAGCACCTATGGGATGAATTAGAGCGCAGCATAAGAAGTTTAGAACCAAGGCTAACTACTAAGCAACACTTAGCGGCCGCATTATGTACTGAATGGAAGTGCATACCTATCGCTGTGATCCCAAACTTTGTCGAAAGCATGTCTTGAAGAGTTAGTGCATGCATTAAGGTCAAAGGTGGACCGACACCGTACTAATGTATGTCAATAAATGCTACGTTGTGTTTCTCTTCTAGGTGCCCGGTGATCTTTGTCAATATAGTGTATGTATTAGAAAGGATCTAATTCTTATGTTGTCATAATCAGCAAAAAAAAGGCGTGGCAAAAGGCTTTCGCATGCCAAGAGTTCATTTGTTTGCAAACTTTAGAAATCTGTAAATCCTAATTAATACAGACATTTGACGTGGACTAGGAGCATCAAACACATATCATCGCTCTTTCCACGTTTATAAGTGGGTCACGAAAAAATTCTCATTGGCCGCCACTGGGAATCTAACCCAGGGTCTTCCAGTTACGCGCCGGACATGCTTCCACTGTACGACAGCGGCCTCGAATTCCTCCAGACTCATAATACACTCGTTAATGCTAGTTGTTAAACTCTACAATCCTTAATTTTAAACTCTAAAAACTTAATGCTAGTCGTTAAACTCTGTAAATACTAAGATTTTATTTCACAAGGACGTTCGTTCTTATCATTCTACATATATTTCTACAGGAGATGCGATTTCATTTAGTGCAGGTGCCTAAGTTGAGCATTTTGATAAAAGAAAATGCATTTTTACATTTTCAAGGAACGTGCTTTGTCCCGCGCAGGTGGCCATGCGGCCTGAGACGCTAACTTCTGAACAGTCGTCCGAGTTCCGGATGACGCATGAGTGGTGTGATTCCCGTACAGCACTGGCTCTCTCCCTTCTCTGGAAACAGTAGCCTCAATTTAAGGACGGGAAACGTTTTGTTTTGTTTAAACGGTAACATTACACACTAACATTCGATTTCAACACAGTAGCATTCGGGTTCCATTTTCATACCAAAAGGGATACTTCTCGTCCCAAATGGGTCAGGTTCGAAGCCTGGTAAATTTCTTTTTTTTTGATTGGAGGTCTAACGACCACCGTGAGCAACTCAATGGGCTATAAGCAGTCGCCCGTCCCTAATTTAGGGTCACTGGTTCCAGGGAAGGGAGAGAGCCAGCGCCGTAAGACAAACACAACATCCATGCCAGACCGGGATTCGAACCCGGACCCCTTACGGACGAATGATCAGAGGCCAGCGCCTTAGACCACTGCGCCATCGGGGCGGCTGAAGCCTGGTAAAGCACGTTGTTGTTCTTGCTGGGAGTTTAACGTATACTGTGAGCAACTGATGAGCTATAAGCTGTCGCCCGTCCAAATCTAGGCCACTGACTCCAGGGACGGGAGAGAGCCAGTGCCGTAAGACAAACAAACATCCGTGCCTCACCGGGATTCGAACACGGACCCATTTTGGGCAAAGGATCAGAGGCCAGCGCTTAGACCATTGCGCCACGGGGCAACACGAGAGACTGCTTAATTTCCTTAGAGTCTTTAATGCTAGTCGTTAAACTCAACACAAAAAACAACATCCCATTGTCGTTTATGATGGTTCTTAACAACCCCTGAAAGAATAAAAACATTCTGCAAGTGTTTGCGATCCCCAAGCCTCTTATGTGAATCAATCCTTCAGGAATTACAACTGTTTGGTTCTCTTCACTACACCTCTAAGGTTACATTTTTCATTATTGCGTAATTCAGTGTTTAATATGTTTAATTCTTCGTGGCATGGACCTCCTCGTACAGAATATCATTAATGAGAATACACACAGAGTATCCACATAACTGTGTCGGTTTTGTATATATAAATCCACTGTTGTGGGATTTTTTGAGATATAACAGAATGATATCCTTTAGAATATTTGATGAAACGGATCATACCTCCTTTGTACTTTAAAATTATTTTCTGTAGGCAATCACTTCTGTTAGTTGCTTTTATAATATGCTTATGTGCTTTTTGCCATTCGATAATACAAATCGTGATAGTGTTGTAGAATTCCATGCAGCCTATACACCGAGAAGACAAAAATCATGAGATACCTGCTTTGTGGGAAACGCGACGCTGTCACTCTTTTCACTAGTGGACGACCCAACACTTAGCAGATATATAGGTAGGAGGACACCACTGCATTTACGTAGACGGTAATTCGATGTCAGGATGGATAAATATCGTGCGTTATAGCGTTCGAAAGAGGGGCGTTAGTGGGTACCCAATACATGGGTTCCTCTATCGTAGAAGTGGTACAGGAATTGCAGTATCTCCGTTGGACAGTATCAAGACTACATCAGAAATACACGATTTACAGAAAAACACCGCATCGTATACAGCGCTATGGACATAGAAAGGTGGTGGTTGGACGTGCTCGTCCACATCTGTTTCTCATAGTTGGAGTCAACCGGAGAGCGACAGTGGTACAAATCAAGCGACCTTCAACGAGGGAGATGAAAGAAATGTCTCCACCAAGACCATCAGGCGATCATTAGCTGCAATAAGCTATGGCAGCCATCGACCCACTATTCCTAACGCCATGTTATCGGGCTCTTTTACTCAACTGGGTAATCTTCACTTCAATTGGCCCCAGTACAGCTGTTCTTTGGTAAAAAATGAAGGTGACGTGGTGCGAAATCCTTCAGAACACCAGAACATATATCCATGTGTCTTCATGTTACGTGTTTCTCCTAGACTACAAGCAATGATGGTTTTATGACATTCTAACAGTAGATACGTTTTATTATATTCCGTTTGATTAATTTGTAACGTAAAGCTGAAAATAAAATCTTGGCCTGTTCTGTTTGTCTCATGATTTGTGTCTGTGCTCAGTTTCTCCCCGTTACATAATCCTTTTAGGTTTTTGTAATTCCGGTATTGAGCGAACTCCACAGGACGAGGAACTGCAAGTTCATGATCGACCCTTCGTCTGGGAGTGGACAATCCAGTCTACCACCAGTGAATGAGAAGCAAGGACAAAAGAAAACTGAAAACGGGTAGAGCATGTTAACGTTGAAACTTGTTATAATCTACAAAGAAATTGGCAAAAATGGGTGGTAAATACTATAGAGAATCTCATAAGAACGCTCAGCTATACCCCTACTCGCATGTAGATATGTTGGATATACCTCACCGAGGTCAGATGTGGTTAATGATGAGGACTTCCAAAACTTAACTTGAAAACAAATTACAAAGAAGAAAGTAGTTAACTAATGGCCGAGAGTTCAACGACGCGATTTTCTGTGTAATAGTGCTTGTTGGGCCCGGAATCTAGTACCCGGTGAAGCATGGGTTGTGTGCGAGTCCAATGGCACTCACTCTCTCCTTTTCCTGTAACTGGTAACTCTAAATTAAGGATTCAGCACTAAAGTACCTTAGATGTGCTCTCAGTTGTCGTTTAACCAGGAGCAGAGAAATAAAAAAAGCTAACTCAGTCTGATCCACGAAATTCTTTTATTCAGGATCAAGCAAAAATGAAACTAGGCTTTTAGCGATGTTAGCACGATTGTGCAACAAAAAAACCAGTTTCCAACAAAAAAATGAAGCAGTAGCGATTTTTCATTAAGTGATGGTGTCAAAAAGGAAGCGAAAAGTTCACGCTCACAGCGACTGAAATGCCTGAGTATTTTCTGTTTGTGATCCACAAAATTGTTGTGACAAAGAAAGAAGTACATCATTTCTGAAAGCTGATAAAAGAGTTATTACGACAGTTAACAAAAAGTGAGCGGATGTTCAAAGAAGCTTGTCTTAGGAGATATTTAAATGCATTTGGGAAAACTGTGAAAATAGAATAAGGTGGAATTTGGTTGTGGGATGAAATTCAATAACACTGAAGGGGAGTGGAGAAACCATGAGTGTGTGGAAGGGCAGTGGTAGGAATTACAGAATAAAGCATGTGCCAACCCAAAACTCCACTGGAGTTTCTGCGAGGTATGTTTAATTATTTGAATGAAAAATGCGAAGATTATGACACCAGGTAGGAACAAAATGTCATTCCATATTCCGAGATCAAATATGGTACCACATGTATTAGACAGAGTAAAGGATTATGAGGCCTACATAGTGTTAGAGAAATGCCGGGATACTGTGATACATGTTAAATGAAGAGAATCAACGATTACTAAGATAAGATGGACAGCAATTCGGGAGGAGCAACAATAAAAAATGTACACACATGCGAAATGTAAAGTTTTGTCTGGATCACCATTATCCCGAGAAAGTTGATGTAGACAATAATGCCAAAGTACTGGTTTTGGTGTGTATACCTTATAACACTTGTCGCTATCTCTTATGTTAATTTTGTTTATTTCTCGATTAAACATTCTGAATTAAAAGTCATATCTGAACTCCCAGTCGCTTCTCGGGATGTGATTGCACTGACATTGGTCAGAGGTCAAGGAATAGACAAAATCTAGAGACACTATGTGTAGTGTGCGATAGGTGGTCAGATGTTACCTTCGTTAATACATACTTTTTCAAGTTAGTTTGTGAGTACTTAACACCCATGTTGGTAAAGTCGGCTTTAATGTTGCACACTGCTAGACATAGGAAAAGCCACAGCATGAAATAATGTAAGGAATCAAAAGAAACGTACCACACATGTAGACAAATAGGTGGAAATTATGGGCCTGGAGACAGTATAAGTTGGCCGCTATTCGGTAACAAAAAAAAGCATTGAGTGCTAAACTCCTCTGATGGTGTCCTTGGGTATTTCTGACCATTCGCCGCTGTCCTGTGTCTACAATAAAATTCTTCGACATTGCGAGATGATCGTGCAGAGGTTTTACGTCATTTGCAAATGGCATTCTACACTTTCTCTATTGGGAAGACCTCTGGAGGTTGCTCTGGCTTAAGCAGCACCCGAACGCCTTCTAGGCACTGTCTGCAGATGTTGGCAGTGTGCGGGAGGGCTTTTTTTTTGAAACTCGGCATCAGATGTACAACATTTATACGGCAGCAAAACGGGCTGCAGCTTCTCATCGAAGAACTGCCGTGCTTCCATTGTACGCACAATGTTCATGAGCCGTGAATAGCTATTGAAACTCATAGTGCCCAAAACTATGACACCAGGCTAAGATGTATACCGATCACCCGTGATGTATAACGATCACGGGTGATCGTTATACATCTGCTAAGCCTGGTGTCATAGTTTTGGGGCACTATGATTGGTGTCATAGTTTTGGGGCACTATGATTGGTGTCACAGGTTTGAGGCACTATGACTGGTGTCATAGTTTTGGGGCACTATGATTGGTGTCACAGTTTTGAGGCACTATGACTGTTGTTATAGTTTTGGGGCATTATTGACGATCTTTATACATCTCCTAAGCCTGGTGTCATAGTTTTTGGGCAGCCAGATCAGTCCAGCGACCACATCGTCTCCAGAGTGTCAACAGGTTATCATCGGCACTGAGATAGAAGCGCGATTCGTCACTCAATACATTTTGCCGTTGGTCTCTATACGCATTCTTGGTACGGTATTACTGCAATGACAGTAATGCACTGAGCAACCATCACTGCCTTGCGCAACGATGTGCTGCTATGCTTTGAAGATGTCGTAATGGCTGGAGATAGCGCATATCTGCCTCAGTTAATCTGCGGTTCACAAACCATCTCGTTACGGGGATCTTCATAGCTGCTTGCGCTTCGTCTAATGTTGTCCGCTGTGGATTGCGGGGCTGCTACGCCTTTCCGTGTAATACGGCGATTGAGGCATTTGGATGTCAGAAAATGTGTGCCAGTCTCACTACGGTGACGGATCTAGCCTGCCCCGTACACTGTCGCTATATTCGGCGGACAGTTTTTGCAACTCCATGCGTTTCTAGCGCTATGCGACGCAGAAACTAACTAGCCGTTCTTTACGCTTTTGTTAAAGGTCTCCTGTGGTAGTATGATTCCTGATAACGCCCAGTTATTTTCACTCTTTACACGTGCTTTCTCCCCCGGTTCAGTGATCCATACACCCAGCTGATACCGACCAAACATTGCTACGCCTAGCAGATTTGCCTTTTCATCTCCCTCGCCTATCACGTGATTGTATCGCAACTCCAAAACTCCAATCATTTGCATAACTTAATTGTCGACATGTATCCACCATTTTTCATGACGCTTCACAAAAATGCTTTCTGATGTGGCATTTTTTTACGTCGAGCAGTATATGTTAAAACAAGAGATTAATAAGTGCTTATCAAGAAACCGTTGTTTCAAAGATGTGTGCCTATGGGAAAAATAAGTCAACCAAAACACTATATGGTAGCTTGCAGAATGTAGCGCAAAATACATTCCTGATTGTTCATTTTTAAACATAAACATAACTTCCAAAACGAAAACAATTAATGGGTATACGAGATAGATCGGGAATTACATGACTGTCACTTTGTCACCGTTACAGAAAAATTGCTCTCACCGTTATGATCAGTGAAAAAATTAAGTGTTTCAAATTCACTAATAAGAACGTCATCATTAGCCGTGTTTGAGCAATACTTGAGGCCCAAAACCACTGTTACGTCATAGTTTCGGTTACCATGTCACCATATCTAAAACATTTGTCTGTTTTGCTATTTAAACATCATAGATGTCGCTGGTGATGTGACCTTTCTTTCAGTCTCCCCTTTTTTTCACGCTTAGTTTTTGTTTTGGCTTTTCCTGTGCGTTCGCTTGTAAAAAAAAAATCAAACCAAGCCGATTATAGCTGGGATTTTGTCACTATTACAAGCGACACGGTGATTTGTAATTCCGTTACCGCTGTCGTAAACGATGATTTGGTCAGCGTTTAAAGTCACCGTTACTTCAGTGGAACTGTCGCATTTTCACAGTGATAGGAAAATTACTGTTAAGCCCACCTCTAATAGGCATACGGTATATATAATTTCGTATCTCCGTTTTCCGTGAAATGTGGGAAGGAATATTGAATATGAGACTGATAGAAGGAACTAACACAACACTTTAGGTTATATTGTTAAGTAAAGCAGCACACTCTCTAGTTCTTTTGATTTATCTCGTAGTTCAGTATAGAGGAAAGGAATAAGGGTCAGGAATGTTACCGATACAGAGGGAAACGTAATAGAGACATAAAGCCTAAAAAAGCTGATGCAAAGACAAGTAGGTACAAGCTGTTATGCATCTTACACACAATCACGATCAGACCCTGCGCACGACACTCTTTCACACTTGTACAGTGTGAAAAACCGAATATGGATTTTATCAAGCTCACGTTTTACCACTAACGTTAGTTTTATGTTAGTGGTAAAACGTGAAGTTGATAAAATCCACATTCGGCTTTTCACTCTGTACAAGTTGAAAAAATGGATACATGCTAAGCAGCCATTATGAAATATGCCAACGTCTATGGATAAGACTCATTAACGAAAATTACTTGCCGGAACTAAACTACAATATATCAGATAAGGAGCGTCCTGCAGGCCATCCGGCCTCGATAAAAACGTGATTGGCGTATTGGAAGCGGATATCAGATTATCAGTGGAACAAATATCAACCGAAAACGTATTTATTCTTTCCATCTTCTATTGTTATCTTTGAGCAACAGAAAGTGCCGTCGTTCAGTCAGAAAGACCCATATGGTATGTTATCTAAAATTCGTATGAAGCAAAGCCGGTGGAGTCTGGTGCTTTAACGCCGTCAAGTTTTAGAAGCTCATTTTAAACTGGATTGCTACTGGGAACGAAAGGTATGTGGTGACATTCGCTGAATTACAACGTAACCGATATTATATTTTATGATCTATTTCTATTAAAAATTCCCCTAAAGTTTTTCAAGGTTTCTCATGGTGCTTAAAAGTAAACCCCAACCCCGTACACACCTTTTTAGGAAGGTGAAAATTTGGTGCGTAAACAATGTACTGTCCTCGGATATGCAGCTCCAAATACGAACACATTTCAACCCCTTAAAACGAAATACAGATGGCGCTGCAGGCGAGATTCCTAGCCTTTCTTATTTTTTAAAACCGTTCTGTAAGGCGTAGTAAGGTGTGATCTGTGAAAGCAGGCCCCCAGTAGTAGTACACTGATTTCATTTAGCCACTGTACGGAGCAATCGAATTCAGCTTAGTGTCATGAGTTGCAGCTTTTGATTTCTGTGAGTGTGTGTGTGAAAGGATGTGTTTATTATTTGAAATTGAGAAAAGCGTTGAATTGTTTTACCCATATTTACGACGTGGAGCAGTGCTGACTGTGTACTGAACCCTTTGCTTGTGTTGTGGGACAGCTTTTGCGGATTGTATTCAACTGGAGAAAAATAGGATATTGGAAACTGGTGTACAAATATGCGAGTGCAATAAGTTTTTTAAGACTTTTGTTTTCTTTGTTTCAATCCGGAAATACAAGTTCCCAAGAAATTATTTTTTTCATTTTTTTGCGCGATTTATACGGTTGTATTTAAAAATCATAATAAAATTCAGTCAAGTCTTATTTTATTCTAGGGTTTCCCAATGATATTCTGATCATCTTACCACTGAATGTGAAGATCTTTCTTCTTCATAGAAGTACTGAAAAAGGGGGTATCCCCCACCCTAACAATAAAGAAAAACTAAAGTACCGTGGAAAAATCACTTTATCTACTCTAATCTCCAACATCATAAAATAAGAATGTAGATAAGCAGGCTTCTTATTTGCTGACTCTTTAAAAGACATCACCAGCAACCTAATTCAAAACCAAACTATATCCTCTCTACTTGACAGGCTTGGTGTTTATGAAGTGCCAATTAAAACACAAGAAGAAAATCAACTTAATTGTGTGCACTTAGTTAGCAGAAAACGAAAATTACGAACCCGATTATTTAAACATCTAGAGAAAGGGAATGTTGAAAGAATGCGCACACAATCCTAATCCAGTATTGCTTCGAGAACCAAACTTCACGCGGATGGGAGAACAGATTAATATGTAGCCATCAAAAACACCGTCCAATTTTAATAGCCGTAACCTTAACCCAAGAATAGGCAAAAAATTACAGCTGTAATATAAATACGCCAAATGACCTTTCATATTCGTCGATATACGAGTATTTTATCCAGCAAGGAAAAGATCCGAAACAACAACAACGCAGTAAGCAATCTACGACTCGGCGATATGTAAATAGCGCCCAAGTAGCAGAGTTCGCGCATGCTCAGATACACAAGAATGGAAGAGGCAACGTGTACAGAAATGAACAGGAGCGTTTTGATCTCGACGACACTCAAGTCGAGTGCATGACGCGGGCAACACCTATAAAAAATGCTGCTGCTGGTGATACCTGCATTAAAGCTATCGAAATGCTTCTAGAATACTGGGCCACGGGAATGTGATTATTTCTTTCTTCCATTCAGATTTAATTGTTTTTAACATTTTTATCGGTTTTTATAGTACCGGTTGTTTAATTACTTCTTCGAATTTTATTTCAACTACGACTATACAATGTTCGATCACCCGCTGAGCCCAAAGATTTTAGCGTTCTCACTTTTTAACCTACTAATCAAGTGTAATCACGCAAATGCTGCAGGTCTTCAGGCACGTTGATGACGACAACAGCAATGCGGACTTCCTGGTTCAATTCGAAAATGGTTATCTTATGAGTTTTGCTTTTAAGATATCCTCTTTCATTATATCTAGTGTATATATATCATATCCTCTATTGGCTTTATTTAACACCTCATTAAAACGCGAGTAACTGAGGTAACAAACGGTGAAATAACCCCCCATTTTTTCGCTATTTTAATGGATCAACACACCGCTTAAAAACACGTATACAGTTTTGCGATGATTGTTACAATTATTGGTACAGTATATTTGTATCCCTCCGTACTTTTAAAGTAATTGCCTCGCGTGATGTATAGCTACTGTTTTATAACGGAGAACCGTCATGCTGTCCATGCTTATGAATTAAATAGTTAAAATTATATTAGTATATTAACCTATTCAAAACTATTCTTGGAGCAATAAAAATGTCGGATAGTGCGTTATTCACTCTAAACTCTTTCACACGTTGATAAAAATGCAATCACATGTTCAAATTAATAGGAATATTTTGTAGTGCGGGTAGCATAAAACCTTTTTCTCATAAATGCATACCCAAACTAAATGGGCAAGGGATGCTATTGTCTACATCGTCGTTAAGAGTACACGGCAATGGGTTAACTTAAGCCTTAAGCCACAGATGGTCTGCAACGTAGGTGTCCATTAACTTATTTTATGCACTTAAAAGAAAAATAAGATTTAATTATTGCAATACGTTTGCAAAAAGGATCGATCCACTTCTTTGCAGATGACGAAGGCGGCTGTTTCCTAGAATGATGTGAAGAGCATCATCACACAGATACGCTTAAAGAGAATTAAAAGCTATGAGTGCAGACAGGACTCTTCGGAACATGTAAATATTTCTTGAACTTTATCAGGAGTCGCTCCGTAAATCACACTTTAACTTGCTGCGAATGTGCACGAGTTCTCCATTTAATTTAATTTTGGGTGGGCAAAATTCAGTTACCATGTGGTCGCATTCGTCGTGCTTTCTAATGCTGATGACTTTCCGTTTTTTCCAAAGCTGAACTTGAAATTCGTTTTTCTAATAATGTAAGGATATCTCCGTAGATTTGCAGGACTTCAAATAATCAGGTACATAATGTAAGGATATCTCCGTAGATTTGCAGCAAAATATGATGTTCTAAATTCTCGATTGAAAAAAACGTCGTTTGTTGACAGATACGACTCATGTCGGCAAACCTTTTAGAAACATTTTCTTCTTATAATAGTGCTTGGTTTCTACGCCAGGGGCGTAGATGTATATCATATTTTTGTCAATATCTCTACTTCTAGGAGTCCGATTTGAAAAATTCCTTCTTTGTTGGATAGTGTTTCCGATGCGAAATGTGTTTCCTATAAATTCAAAATTTTCAAGTAAATCATAGACTTTCCGCTAGGGGGCACAAAGGTAAATTGCGTTTTCTGCGTTATTTCTGCTCCTAAAGATCTGATTTGAAAATTTTCCTGTATCGCATACAAGACCTGATGGAAAATATTTTTCACATAATTTCTAATGTTTGATAAAGAATGGTTTAGCCACCAGGGGTCATAAGTGTTAATTTCTGCTTCTGAAGTATTTGTTGCAAAATCTGGGGTCCTGAAAACTCGACTAATGTTTTTTTCTTCGACCGATACCGCTTATATGGATACACCTTTTGAGAATACTTTCTTCCTAAAATAATGCATGGTTTTCCCACCAGAGGATGTAAAGTCACCTCTTATTTTTGTCGATATCTCTGTTTCTAAGAGTTTGTAAGCTCACGATTCCGTTTTTAGCAGTATCTGAGGGATTAAAAACCCGATTGAAAATCTTCTTTCTTTCGTCAGATCAATTGTTTTCCATAGCGGTTCCATTGACTTTGAATAACTTTGATAAATTTAATTTGCGTCAGAACGGATTCAAAAGATGTGCTTATTACACCCGAAAATTCGGAGTCATCTTTCTTGTTTTTTCTTGACTTTGGAAACTTGTCACTGCACTTTGTCACCGCCATGTAAGCGCTTCAGCTGGGATATAACTCAACCGGCAAGGTACTTAGAAGTAAGTCCCCGGAGTCTTCTGATGAGTTCGTACCACCATTTTATCCATTCAGAAAGGGAGGCATGTGAAATCAGCTGGAAACTGTAGCAGGATGTTGCTGCACACCGAAACTACCAACGTGCTACCTGACACAAAGGACCGTGATGGACAGACGAGGAGATGTGCTGATGCTAAGGATCCCCGTGCTTTTGGGTTAAAAAAAGAACTGTAGTGTTCTACAGACTCTAAAATAAATTTGGAGGTAAAGATACCGGACTTTCCCTATTGTTCCATATTTCGTGTGGTGCGGAAGCAGCAGCGCGGTCTCCAGTCCAGGTGGATGTTAAGGTAGGAATTCCATCTTATTCTTTCTTTTTTGTGTCCCCTCAAAATATCAGTGTATTAGCGATCAATGCATACTGAAGTTTTCCGCTAAAATTAATAAGGTTTATTTGGCGAGCAGTCAATGAGCACGTGATGGTTCCTGTCAGAAAAGTAGGTATTATTATTGCTATTATCGTACGTTTTTTTAGCGAAGTATTAATATACATATACACTAAAGTGCCAGAAAAACTGGTGCAGACGAGCTTATGCAAAAAACATTGCAACGTCACCTATGCGCGGACTCGGTTGCATCCGCCAGTCCGTATATAAAGCGATAGACATCCATGCCAGCTGTCAGAGCTGTTTTTGGCATGAGAACGGCAAGTAATAACGATTTAAGCGATTTTCAACGCAGTGTCATAGTTGGCGCTCGTGAGATGGGCCATAGTATTTCGGAGGTCGAAACGAAGTTCGGATTTTCCCGAACGACCATTGCAAGGGTGTACCGTGACTACAAGAATTCCAGCAAAACCTCCAACTTACGATACCAGTGTGGTTGTAAAAAGACATTGGACGAACGGGACCATCGTCGGCTGTCAAGAATCGTTTTGAGCGATAGGTGTGCAACACTCTAGCAGGTATCATCGAAATTCAATGCTGGAGCCTCAACAAGCATCAGCGTCCGAACTGTGCAACATATGGGCTTTGGAAGCGGAAGCCCAAGCATCAGCGTCCGAACCTTGCAGGATATCCGAAGCCCAACTCGAGTCCTCTTGATGGATGCACGACACAGAGCTATGCGCCTTGCTTGGGCACGGCAACACCGCCACTGGACACTTGATGACTGGAAACAAGTATCCTGGTGTGACGAGTCGCGTTTCCAACTGTATCGGGCAGATATAAGGATTCGTGTGTGGCGCAAACCCCATGAAGCCATAGATCCCGCCTGTCAAGCGGGAACTGTACCTGCTGGCAGGGGGCCCGTAATGCTATGGGGTGTGTTTAGCTGGACTTCACTGGGACCCCTGGTACGTCTAGAAACGTCAGTGAACAGCCAACGCTATGTGCGCATCCTTTCTCACGAGGTACACCTGCTCATGTCCTGCATTCACGCTGATGGGTTGGGCCTGTTCCAACAGCACAATGCACCTCTACACAAGTGTCAGGACGCCACATTATGGTTAGAGGAACATTCACCTGAGTTTGAGGTGTTGCCATCCCACCCGAGTTCCCAGATCTGAACGTGATGGAACACATTTGGGATGCCATGCAACACGCTATCGAACATAGGAATCCGAGTCCTCGGAATACACCTGAATTGTGGAACGCTCTGCAGGAAGTATGGTGTGCATTACCTACAGCATATTTCCAGAAGCTCGTGGAGTCCATGCCCTGTCGTATTTCTGCAGTTCTGCGCTCCCGTGGGGGACCTACCAAGTATTAGACTCGTGTACCAGTTTTAAGGCACTACAGTGTATAATCAGTTGGTGACTGAAAGTTTAATATATATATATGAAAACTTACATTCTCAAACTCTTAAGGTTATGAGCAAAAAGGTCATAATCTACTATGTTTGTTTTTACTTATTATTTGCCAAAATAAGACCAATAATTTTTTTACATGTTAATTTATCTAATATATTCTCATGAGTGTTTCTATAGTTGCAAGTTGTATGCTCAACCCTGGATATATGGAAATAATATTTTCTACAGCAGGGACCCAGCAATTCCTTACCATATGTTTTAATTCCGAGACGGTCTAAAATTATTGCGGCACACGGCATAACCTTTGACTCCAAAGGTAAATCTGCTATATGAATCACAACGCCCCGTCAGTGGGTCCTGAAGTTGCGTCAGCCCTAAATTAGGGAATCGTCAAGTGAACCCATATAGGAACCCGCGCGATAATAAGCTGCTCTCACATTGAGGGCTCTGAGAGATTTTTCATTTGACTCAGAGTTGCCAAGTCAAATTATTTTGGGAAGTAATGTGCATTCAGTGGGAAAATTTTCAACAGAGAAGTAATGAAATTTACACAAGAGACAGAAATTCAAGAGGAAGTTTAAATTAAAGATATACGCCACAACATTACAAAACTAAGTGTGGCCCAGAATTATTGTATCTGATTTTATGATTGATGAGCTCTTCCGAAAGCGTTTAGCAACATTTAAGAAAAACAACAGAAAACCTGTTCAAATCACTTGCGTTGATACTATATAGCAGCTTACTTACGCTTTTCATTCACGATGCAAAGACTGAATCTGTCTGTGGATCGATGCTCAAATGAACATGCCGTGCGTATGAATAGTGTCTGCCACTCTTCCCGATAAGTGGCGAACATGCACGATCAAAAGTGAGGTGATGTATACACTGAAGAGCAATTGAATTACAGACAGCTGGCGTTATGCAAATGTGGCGTGGCCCTTTGAACGGAAACGACATGACTTATGCAGCGATCCGACAATATAAGGAGTGATGCGACGGGAATCAGTAAGAGTCGGACGCAGTATGGCTAAGATGAAGGATCTAAGCGCATTTGATCGTGGGCAAATTGTCGGGGCCCTACGAATGGGTCACTCCATCTCGGAAGTCGTGCAGGCACTAGGATTTTCACGAGCCACTGTGTCACGGGAGCACCGTGAGTACATCGAATCCGGTAAAACCATCCCTGCAAGGGCGAACTGCCGTGGACAACAGCGTGTGGATGAGCTGGGTCATCGTCGGCTATCTCGCATTGTAACAGCAGATAGACAGGCCACAGTGCAAGAAATCACTCTGAAATTTAACGCTGGTGCACAGAAACGTGTAAGCGGCCACACCATCCCGAACTATCTCCTTGCTATGAAGTACAGAAGCCATCGTTCCACGAGGGTGCCGCTGCTGACCGCACATCACGGGGTGCAAATATTAGCATGGACGCGGGAACATCGACACTGGACCCTAGACATGTGGAAAAATGTTGCTTGAACTGATGAGTCGAGATTCACGTTGGTACATGCGGATGGCAGGATACGAGTACGTCGCAAACCGAATGAAGCGATGGATCCTTCTTGCCAGCAAGGTACTCTTCAAGCTGCTGGAGGTGGCATTCTCGTCTGGGGACTGTTTACGTGGACTAAAATGGGACCCCTGTTACGTGTGACATCGTCCCTTACAGGTCAACGTTACCGGGATATCCTGGACTACAATTTGCTTCCCGTTTGTACATCTTCAACATCCCACTGGGGACCTCATCCTGCAACAAGACAATGCACAGTGCCATCGCTCCCGAATTGTATCCGAATGGTTGAATGAACACTTCACCGAAGTGACCTCGCCTCCTTTGCCAGCTAGGTCACCTGACATCAATCCCATCGAGCACATCTGCTATGCCATCGAGAGAAATGTTCGAGGTTCTGACCCCCTTCATCAAATCTTCGTGAACTGGGGAAGCTTGTTCAGGGGTCGTGGATCCGTATGGCCTCCCAACGCTTCCGGTGTCTTGTCGAGTCCGTGCCCAGATGAATCGCCGCCGTCACAAGGGCGAAAGGTGGTGCTACACGTTACTGGACAGGTATCTCTAATTCAATTGCTCTTCAGTGTATATTCCCAGACCCAAAATATACGAAATTAATTTATACAGTTTTCAATAGTTTTGTGACACGCTTTGGCAAATTATTGACAAATTTCGTGTTGAACTTGACTGTAGCAGGACACCACAGTTCATATAATTTTTTTGAAAAATAAAAAAAAAAAAATCCTGAAGCCGTGGTTCAAGCGATGGCTTATGATCATTCGTCCCGCCGCCCTAGTGGCGCAGTGGTCTAAGCGATGGCTTCTGATCATTCATCCCGCCGCCCTAGTGGCGCAGTGGTCTAAGCGATGGCTTCTGATCATTCGTCGGCAAGGGGTTCGAATCCTGTGAGGCATGGATGTTGTGTTTGTCTTACGCACTGGCTGTGTCCCTTATCTGGAACCAGTGGCCTTAAATTAGGGACGGGCGACTCCTTATAGCCCAATGAATTGCTCACGGTGGTCGTTAAACATCCAATAAAAAGATTCATTCGTCCGGAAGGGGTCCGGGTTCGAATCCCGGTGAGGCATGGAGGTTGTTTTTGTTTACGACTAGGCTCTTCCTTTTCCCTCGAACCAGTAGCCCTAAATTAGTGACGGGCGACTGAATTACTAGCCCATTGAGTTGCTCACGGTGGTCATTAAACCTCCAATCAAAAAAAAAAAAATCCTGAAAATTGGATTTCTAAACAACAAAAATAAGAATGGGCGAAATAAGAGAACGAAGTGTGAGACCAGTTTCTTGTTATTTGAAATAATAACTGGTAGTAACAGATATATCACCAGCCCGGTGGCTAAGTAGGAGGCGGCTACTGAATATTTGTCCGAGATGGGCTCACGTTCGAGTCTCGGATGAGGCACGGGTGGAGTGTTTGTGCGACGGTGATGTCTCTGTCCCTTCCTTGGAACAAATGGCCTTGATTTAGGGACAGATGGCTGCTGATAGACCTCGGAGTGGCTCATGGTGGTTGTTGAGCCACTGATAACACTGCATTTAACAAATAACTATTGCGCCTTACATTGATATTCCTGGTAGTTATTTTGTTGTACGTTGTAAAAGTTGTTCTGGAATCGGATTGTGGCCCTCCAAAAGGACAATGCACAATTGTTAATTAACATAGATTATCTGTTTCTGCTTTCAAAACGATTGCGTTGTAGTATTGCAGTGAACATCCAAGAGCAACGAATTTATCATTATAGTATTTCTCTGAAACAAAATGTAAAGTAGTTACGGTACACAGCAGTCTCCCGTGGTAAAGATTGCGTCAGCTGTTCATGAGGAATACTTCAGAATATCAGCATCTCTGGATGAGACGTTGATTCTTTTTTGTTTGTTTGAGGGTTTAACGACTACCTTGAGTAACACAATGGGCTAGAAGCCTGCGAACGTTCTTAATTTAGGGCCACTGATTTCAGAAATCGGAGAGAGCTAGTGCCGTAAGGGGAACAAGCCAATATACCTTAACCCAGAGCACAAATCGGACAAACGGTTAGAAGCTGGCGGCGCCTCGTTCCGTTAGGCCACCGGGATGGCGAAACATTAAGAGGTAGCCTTTCTTTACACATTGCTAAAGTTACCAAGAAAAATAGTATCTTAATACGCCAACTATCTGTAGGATAAAGACATAATTTTGAGTTAAACAAAAGTGTGCGATGCTTTTTTTAAAAGATGCTCTAGATTTTCTTCAGAGACGATACTTCATATACTCGCGTTTACAATATTCTGGGATATCACTTCATACGCACAAATAAGCATGAAGTACTTCTCGCATCCCACACACTTATATGCATATTATAATGTACTAACTAACATAACGTAAATGATGTACAACGTGGGTGACGCGTGAATCAAATTGACAATAAAGCATTGACTACACTATATTTTAACGTACTAAGTGAGATGACGTAGATAACGTATAACTGAGGTGAGGTTTGAGTTAAATTGACAACAAAGCAGCGACTACGCCATATTGTAATATGCTAAGTGACACTGAGTAGATGACGTACGACTGAGGTGACGCGTGAGTCAAATTGACAACAGAGCACCGACTACGTCATATTGTAATGCACTAAGTGACATGAGGTAGATGACGTACGACTGAGGTGACACGTGAGTCAAATTGACAGCAAAGCATCGACTACGCCATTATGTAATGCACTAAATGACATAACATAAATGACGTACGACTGAGGTGACGCGTGAGTCAAATTGACAATAAAGAAGCGACTACGCCATATTTGAACGTACTAAGTGACAGAACGTAGATGACGTACGACTGAGGTGAAGCGTGAGGTAAATTGACAATAAACAAGCGACTACGCCATATTTTAACGTACTAAGTGACAGAAAAGATTACTCCATATTGTAACATAGTAAGTGACATGACGTAGATGACGTACGTCTGTGGTGACGCGTGAGTCAAATTGACAATGAGACAGCGATAAGCCTGCTGGAATAGATCAATTGAGAGAACATCCGTTCCGGAGTAAGGGGATGTGGCTTCGAATGATGCCACTGACAAAAAGTTATAGGTTATTTGGCACCCGACCAAAAGTGTATCTCCTGGTCATTAGGTTTGAAACATTTGTGTGATGGGTCTTCCACCCAACTCACATATTTAATAAAAATTAATTCTCACCTACAATGAGATGGTCCTTCGATCACGGATGTTGGCTGTCCCCAAACCTGCAATTTCGTTCCCCCGCCTTTTTCAAGGGGGATTAATGATGTATAGTACTACGTGACGTGATACAGATGAAGCACTGCTATGGTGACACATGAGTTAAATGGACAATAGTGCAAGGATAATCCTGCTGACCTAGTTCTGTTGGGATAATAGCCGCTTCTGAGTAGGAAGACGAAGATTTGAAAAACACCACCGGGAAAAGGTTATATGTTATACAAAATTTCAGGTTTTTAAGATAATTCAATTGTGGAATTAAAAATGAACGAATATGAGAAAATTTCCTCCAGGTGAAAAGAAAAAGGACGCAGATTTCCGTGAACTGAGTACATTTAGGGATGCAAATTAGCTCGCAAAAATCATCTCCCAGGTTTAATAGATTTATATTCACACTCTGAGCTATTTACTTGAACAAAATTGCGTTTCATTCATTTCCCATCATTTTTTGAAGATTTCATAAAACATTTCTCAAAGGTAACCATTTGATAAATAATTCTAATCAGCTTTCATTTTTTACGCGCAAAGGCAGTCAGCTAAATGTTGGAATCTGCCGGCATTTCTTGAAGTTTCTTTGCAATATAATTTTAATGCAACACGATGGATAATACGTAGTAAAGTCTTGTGTGCCTCCCCTGTTTTCTCCCTGTTACTTTCTGTTGAGTTCATTGACATATCTTTATAACTAGGAGCAATACCACATATTCTGTAGCGAATAATGATTTTCTTGGGCGCAATATCTTAATGCGTAAGTTTCATTTTTCTTCATATCTTGGAAGAAGGAAAACAAATTCAAAGGAAAAATGCTTTTTAATGCACTTGTTTTTATTTGTTTCCTCCATCTCCACCATCTCATCAAAACTCCTATCTCCCCGTAAAGGCTCTGCCGACCACAAATGAGAATTTTATCCCGTCAGGAAAGAAGCTCGGTTAAAGAGGGGATATTTTTGTTTCTATTCATCCGCCGTTAAATCCTTGTTTTTCTTTGGTTTGAGAAAGTGGCTATCGGCGGTTAGGTAATTACAGGTATATGTTAACCCAGGCATGAGAGAGTTTTCGTTCCTTTGGGTGTTTCTCCCAGCACCCCACGATCGACTTCCGATAACGGTCTCGAGCGTCTAGAGATGTTTATTTTATTTTATTTAATGACTAGGGGCTCGAGATTGCGTTTTACCCGAGCAGCAGTTGTCGTCGCAAAAAATAGATCCGTGCACAGTAAAAGTTATAATTTCCTAGTGTTTCGTTCTGTGCTTTGAAATGAAGAACGAAATGCATAATTGATAGAAAGTATTTTTCTCCATTTTTTTCCTTTTTCTTCGAACGTTGAACAGGTCAGAGAAGAATAAAGGAATATTAAAATTTCGATTTCGAAATCCTAATGAGGTAAATTTCTTTATTTCTGAATTCAAAGAAACGCTGGCTGCACAACTCTGCTTCTTTCTGATTTTATTATCGTTGACTAAACAATGCTGACAAAGTCAAACGCAGAGATCTTATGACTTTGTCTTTATTGTTAGCATTTCTTTAAAAACCGAACACCAATATTTTTGACTTAGAGAAGCCAATTTTCATTTAACGAAGACGTGAGCTCCAACTTATAATTGAAAGATACGAGATCCTCGTTTTGGTACGCTAATAATATCCGGTTCTCTTCGTATCCGGTTCTCTTCCACGCGATCGGGAAAATTCTGCAAATTCTTTAAATGTGAACGGAAAAGTTCTGACGCCTAAATACTCAAAACTAGACGCTTTACGTAATCCTAAATACTCAAAAACAGACGCTTTACGTAATCCTAAATACTCAAAAATAGACGCTTTACGTAATCCTAAATACTCAAAAATAGACGTTTTACGTAATCTTAAATACTCAAAAATAGACGCTTTAGGTAATCCTAAATACTCAAAAATGGACGCTTTACGTAAACCTAAATACTCAAAAATAGACGCTTTACGTAACTCTAAATAATCAAAAATAGACGCTTTACGTAATCCTAAATACTCAAAAGCAGACGCTTTACGTAATCCTCAATACTCAAAAATAGACGCTTTACGTAATCAACCTCCACATCAATCTATTCTTCACCACTGGCTCCAAATTCTGCGTGGATTACTTTTCACGCTCATGAGCGTGTGCAACTTTATGAGCCGATCGAATTTCAGCAAGTTACAGTATAGCTTCCGTAGAAGTGTGAAGTGAAATGGCATATCAACCATATCTCTACCCATGAAAAAGTAAGTAAAATATGGCGTTTAAAAATGCAATGAGGCTATGCAGAGTTATCTTCAGTCTGGAAATACAGACACACTCCTGCAGTTTTAGATGAACTCGTCAATGGCACGCACAAGTTAGCACTTCTGCGTGCCAAAGGAAAGGTCACAGTATTGATCCCCGGTAGGTCACACCTTTTCAAAGGCAAAATATCCTCCGTGCGTCGGATAGTCAGGATAAGCCGTGCGTCCGATGCTCAAAAGAAGGGTGTCTGTTCGTTTTCCCCACCCCTTTTGCTCACCTCACGGCAAGTGCATACTGCCGTATGAGCGCCGTACGCTAGTAGCTGGTTTTCAGACTTCTCTTTGTCTACCTACTTTCCTTTTGTAAGCCTCTAGGTTCCACTTAAATGTCTCTTCGTTTCTGGCAGTAAGCTTCACAGCCTATACGACAGGCATAGTTAGTAGAGTCTAAACCTTCTCCGTGGGTGTAAACCCTACATCAATGATTGTTGAGTCAGTAGTCGGGGTGATCTGGGTGAGGCTTCTAGCTCGAGTGTCATCCCCCTGTTCGTCAGGTTGATCCATTAAGGAGTGCAATGATTAAGTCTATACACAGAGGATGTTCACACATTTTTAGAACGTTTTTCAGTAACATAAAAAAATGTTTAAAATAAAAGTATTTCTTTTTAAATGTTCTATCCGATAGACCTTTCTCTGGACTATGAACCTGCACCTACATTTCCAAGATAACAGGGTATTTATTAAAGTTAGTAGCGGTATTTTATTCTACTCCTCTTCCACTGCTTTCCATAGTCCAAAGAATGTTTTAGGTCTGCGTTTACAAAGCGCCTTTTTCACCCGTCCGAAGGCGCAATATTTCATTGGTGACACATCCGGGGAATACGAGCACAACCAGCATGTCGATCGGCCCTCACACACTTCCAAGCGGACGTTCACCTATCACATCAATGGCACGTGATGCTCCGCAGTTTCCACATCGCTTAGTCGCAATGGTGCCATTTCTCCAGTCACCATACACTTTAACCACAGGAGCACGCGAACAGTTCACAAACAGCGCTGTCTCAGAAATTACTGCCACCCTTGGCCCGAAAGCCGATAATCATTCCTTTTTGCAAATCTGATAAATCGCTCAATTTATCCATGCCAGCAACGAGTGATATGTTTTCAGAATGCCTACAGCACACTATACATACCCTCCAAGTCAGCTCACGACACGGGCCTTCATTCATTGGCTACGCGCTATTGACGTCAAAAGTAGGAGGTGGTCACAATAATGTGACCCGACTGTGTATTTCTTTTGTGTTCATCTGACACGCTATTCCCTGTTTCAATTCTCTGAACTTATTTTATTTTCTGCAATTTCTTATCAAAAACGTTCTAAAAATGTGTGAACATCCTCTATATCGATATACGAGATGTTTGTGACATATTGTAACCGCGGTTTATTTCATCGCGGTTTTGGTTACGCATCGCATATGGAAGATACGTGATAATGTGCATCACCACGTGATCTAGACAACTGTTCAAGCCTGCTGCTCGTCAGTAGTTGTTAGTAGTGTTAATCACAATGGGAAAAAACAAAGAAACTTTCAGAATTCGAGAAATGTCTTATTGTGGGTTCTCGTCTGGGTGGAGCGGCCATTTTGAAACAGCAGAGCTGACTGCTTTCTCAAAATTTGTGATATCCTTGTTCTTTAATCAGTGGAAAAATAACCCACATTGCTTCTCTAAGAGGTGTAAATGTTGCGCGATGACAATCGTTTAGAAACGAAATCGCCGTCGTCTGAGAAAAATTGTACGGAGAAACAGGACTTCTCCTGTGCAACAATTTACCAAAGCGTTCAATGAAGGCGGTTCCTGACCCATATATCAGTGAACTACGTGAAGGAAATTGAAGAGAATCGGTGCTGGCAGTTGCATGATTTTACGGAAATCTCTGATTTTCCGCAAACAATCTGGATATTCGTGTATAGTGGGGTTAGGTCTTCGATAGCGAGGGTTTGCGAAATGGTTAGCGAAATACTTCAGCTCTTCAATAGCGAGGGTTAGCGAAATACTAAAACAGAACATAAACAAGTTAGTAAAATCATCGAATGCATTTATGGTGATACGCTTTCCAACATACCAGAAATCATTACTCAAGTTATGAGGATAATGGCTATAAAATAAATCTCGCTCCTATGACCTGACCTTTGACCCCATTTTGATTATATTCAACAGAACCGGTAAAGTGTATTTCCGGAACAACATGATAAAGTTTTGTCTCAATCTAAGCATTTTTACGTAAGTTATAACGTATAAGGACGATGGAATGGATCCCAATCCTTTGTCCTGACCTTTGACCCCATTTCGCCCATTTTCAAAAAGGTTCGTCTCCAGGTTGTCCCCTACCACATACGGAAATTTCATCGAAATCGAACCATTGTTACGCAAGTTATGATGCATAAGGGCAATGGAATGGATCCCGCTCCTATGTCGTAACCTTTGACCTCATTTCGCCCATTTTCAATAGGGTTTGTCCCCAGGTGGTCCTCTACCACATACTAAATTTCATCGAAATTGAACCATGCTTACGCGAGTTATCGGGCTGACAGACGGACAAAGCTGGGCCATATAAAATTCTTCAGACTACGGTTGGAAAGCGTAAACAAAATATTTTGATATCCCTCACCATACACCAGTACAACTAAACTAATATATTAGTTTATATATTATATGTATTAAAACCTATAGGTTTTATTCATAAGATACAGAAGTCATCTGTGATCCCGTCAGAAACATAAAATACCACCACTCTATTGGTGGTATGCGTATGAAAATTGGAGATCTAACGATTATACGCAGATGGATGCATGGAACTGGTTTTATTTAATGTCAATTCGAAACATGAACGTAACAATCGTTACATTCCTTATCAATGGAGGCCACACAACCAGAAACAACTTATATAACTATCCGTTGCACTCACAGTATTGCTAAAGGTCTCGTTGTCTGTTCTCTCACGTGCGCTCGTAAATCGTTTGATACATCCTCGTGTTGGCAGTAGGTGGCATGCTACTTGACATCTGGTGTTATTCCTATTGGTCACGGCGTGTTTCCAACATTAGGAACACCGTGACTGGACACTGGAAGACTGAAAAAACTCCTGTTTACCGACGAGTCGCGGTTCATGTCGTCATGTACCGACGGTAGACTGAGAGTTTGGCCGAAGCAATGGACCCATTTCGGTTTGTAAGCACAATCAATGGTCTGGATGTGGTGTCATGTGTGGAGGCACGCTCCGTTGGTAGAGAACGGATCGCCGTCCTGGTGGCACAGTGGTCTAAGCGCTGGCACCTGAATATTCGTCCGAGATGAGTCCGGATACGAATTCAGGTGGGGCATGTGTGTAGTGTTAGTCACGCGCTCCTGGTTCTATCCCTTCCCTGGAACTAGTGGTCATAAATTAGGGACGGACGACTACTTATACTCCATCCAGTTGCCCATGGTGGTCGTTAAACCTCCAATAAGAAAAAAGGGAACGGATCCTTCGATACCGCAGGAAAGTCCTGTGTCCGTTCCAAGAATTATCTGAATATTGTTGCCGATAAGGTCCATTGTGTAATGTTGCCTTCTTATCCGGCAGGTGACGGCTGTTTCATAGACGAGAATGCTACCATCCCTCGGCCATCACAAAGCCCGGATTGGAACCACATTGAGAATATAATGGACGTGTTAGAAAAACAGATCCAGTAGCAATCAAATCTGAGATAGTGATCAAACCCCATACGTGCTGCAACTCGGGCTAAAGAATGTCCAACCTCATATTGAATTACAGCTTCTAATTCAGGGGCTGGTATGTGTACTTTCCCTTGGGAAGTCCAGCAGAATAACACGCAAAATTCTGTTGTCGCAGTTTCATTCTATTGGTGGTACGCATATGAAAATAGGAAATCTAAATTCTTACGTGGTGCCTGCAGCGAATAACATCAGTTTAGAAAAGGTTTCCCGTCGTGCTAATTATCCTAACGAACGCAATTTCGTCTCAATAGCTGCAAAAGTCCCTGAGATATTGGCAATATGAATAACGAACATATGTGGCGTGAAGCCTCACATTTAATGGAGTTATAAGCACTTTTATTTGCTATGTGCATGATGTCTGACAGTCGCAGAAGCTTTGCGGTTGCACTTACACAGATATTAATTTCGGCAGACAATCAGGGTTCGTTAAATGTGAGCTCTTAGACATCAATGTAAATTTTGATTAGTCATTCAAATCATCTTAAGAAAATTTATAAAACACAATGCGACTGCTAATACCTAAACTCGCTTCCTTCCTGTGGCACAATATCAGCTGCAGATATTGCTCAATTCCTTCCTGTGACAGGAAGTAACGCGGGAAACTTCAAGATGGTGTTTATTTATGGTGAGCGCAACCGTAACGCTGGAGCGAGCGTGAAATATCAAACACATAACACATAAACGTGTTATAAGTCCACTAAATACACGGCTTTAAACCCCAAATGTTCGTAAATTACTTCGCTATATACCTCGGCGACCTTTGCAGCCAAAAAGACAGTACTGGTTTTGTTTAGACAAATCAGCATGCGTCGCACTTTTTAAGTGGATATACTTGCTGCAGGGGCCGTAAAAGGTTTAGAGTCATTATCCTTATGCACATACTACGTACGGTAGTGAAACTGCCTGCCACGACAGATATTTTACGCTTCATTTTTTTTTTTTTTTGATTGGAGGTTTAACGACCACCGTGAGCAACTCAATGGGCTATAAGCAGTCGCCCGTCCCAAATTTAGGGTCACTGGTTCCAGGGAATTTACGCTTCATTATGCACGTCTTTTGTAAAATAAGATTGTGCTTATCATGTTATCACTTTGACCGTCCGTCAGTCTGTCTGTGGGCAACATATCTCTGCAACTAATTATCCGATTTGAAAATTTATTTTGGCATTAGGAAGCTTGAAATGTGAGAATGATGATTCTTGAATTCCGGTGCCGGCGCAGTGGTCTAAGCGATGGCCTCTGATGATTCGTACGAACGGGGTCCGGGTTCGAATCCCGGTGAGGCATGGATGTTGTGTTTGTCTTACGGCGCTGGCTCTCTCCCTTCCTTGGAACCAGTGACCCTAAATTAGGGACGGGCGACTGCTTATAGCCCATTGAGTTGCTCACGGCGGTCGTTAAACCCTCAATCAAAAAAAAAAAAAAAAAAAAGAATTCCTGTTTCTTTTCGATTCACATTTTCTTCGCTAGAAGGACTACAACGAAATCACAAAACATTTAATTACATATACTTGCTTGAAAATATCCGATTGAAAAAAATATTCTTCCATTCGATGCCATATATATCGATGCCCAGATTTTTCGCTAGGAAGCGTGAAGATAAATTGCATTTCCCACGATATACCTGCTTCTAAAAGTCCGATGTGAAAAATTCTTCATTGCATCGGATACAGCTCCCGCTGGGAAATGTTTGCATATAACTTCTAATTTTTGTTATAGAAAGGTTTCGTCACCAGGGGTCTAAGTTTTTATTTCTGCTTCGGATGTATTTACTTGCAGCAACATCTGAGTTCTAAAAACTCGATTGAAAAAAGTATTTCGTGGACCGATACATCCTAAAACCTTTTGAGAATACCTCCTGTTTAAAACAGAGCAGAGTTTTTCCGACAGGGGGTGTAGATTTATAACTTGTTTTTGTCGATACCTCTGCTTCCTAGCGACCGATTTGAAAAATTCTTTGTTTTTTGGAGAGCTTTTCCGTTGCGAAATGTTTCTTATTTAATTTCAGTTTTCCTTAACGCACATGTGTGCCACTAGAGAACTGAAGTTACGTTTCCGTTTAGTGCAATATCTGCGGGACTGAAAATTCGACTGCAAAAATTATTTTTCGGTCGGATACTTTTAACTGTTAAACCACTTTCTGTATATTTTCTTCCCAAAACAATGTAAAAGTTCGCCGCTAGGGGGACAAATGTTTAATCTGTTTTTCTCGATATCTCTCCTTCTAATGTCCGATTTAAAAAGCTCTTTTAACACCAGTTATAATTTACCTTCTGAGTTACTATAGGTTTGTACTTAAGGAGTATTGTAGTTCACAGTTCTGTTGCTACGTGGTGTTTGTGTATATCTATTTGCAGCTGTATCTCCGCTTCTAAAAAAAGCTATTGAGAAACGCCGTTTTTTTAATAAAAACGGGGACCATTACCCTCTTTAATTAATGCAGAGTTTCCAGCAATGGAGCGTAATGGTCAACAACCTTTTTTTCTCCCTATCTCTGCTTCCGGAGACATATTTGAGAAGTTATTTTTTTTAGCTTAGCTTTTGCAATGAAGAACACTTTTCTCCGATTTTAAAATTTTCCATTACGAAAAATTCTTCCGCTATAAGGGGTAAAATTATATCATGTTTCCTTCCATATTTCTTCTTTTAACTGTACGATTTGAAAACCGCTTTGTCTTTGATCTTTGATACTCCTTCTGCTGCGAGAATCTTTTTGTGCACCATTTGCTAATTTCCGTAGTAGCTGTTTCTATTTCTGGATGTTTTATGGATGTTGGAAGTAAGCAGCAGCTTCTATTTCTGTCTGTTTTATGGATGCTGGAAGTAAGTAGCTGTTTCTATTTCTGGATGTTTTATGGATGTTGGAAGTAAGCAGCTGTTTCTATTTATGGATATTTTATGGATGTTGAATGTAAGTATATGTTTCTATTTCTGAATGTTTTATGGATGTTGAAAGTAAGTAGCTTTTTCTATTTCCGCATGACTTATAGATGTTGGAAGTAAGTAGCTGTTTCTATTTCTGGATGTTTTATGGGTGTTGGAAGTAAACCGCAGTTTCGATTTACGGATGTTTTATGGATGTTGAAAGTAAGTAGCTGTTTCTATTTCTGGATGTTTTATGGATGTTGGAAGTAAGTATTTGTTTCTGTTTCTGGATGTTTTATGGATGTTGGAAGTAAGTATTTGTTTCTGTTTCTGGATGTTTTATGGATGTTGGAAGTAAGCAGCTGTTTCTATTTCTGGATGTCTTATGGATGTTGGAAGTAAGTAGCTGTTTCTATTTCTGGATGTTTTATGGATGTTGAGTGTAAGTAACTGTTTCTATTTCTGGATGTTTTATGCATGTTGAAAGTAAGCAGCTGTTTCTATTTCTGGATATCTTATGGATGTTGGAAGTAAGCAACTGTTTCTATTTCTGGATGTTTTATGGATGTTAGAATTAAGCAGCTGTTTCTATTTCTGTATGTTTTATGGATGTTGGAAATGAGTAGCTGTTTCGATTTCTGGATGTTTTATGGATGTTGGAAGTAAGTAGCTGTTTCTATTATGGGTGTTTTATGGATGTTGGAAGCAAACAGCTGTTTCGATTTCCGGATGTTTTATGGATGTTGGAAGTAAGCAGCTGTTTCTATTTCTGGATGTTTTATGGATGTTGGAAGTAAGTAGCTGTTTATTTTTCTGGATGTTTTATGGATGTTGGAAGTAAGCAGCTGTTTCTATTTCTGGATATCTTATGGATGTTGGAAGTAAGTAGCTGTTTCGATTTCTGGATGATTTATGGATGTACGTTGTAAGCAGCTGTTTCTATTTCTGGTTGTTTTATGGATGTTGGAAGTAAGCAGCTGTTTCTATTTCTGGATGTTTTATGGATGTTGGACGTAAGTAGCTGTTTAATTTCTGGATGTCTTATGGATGTTGGAAGTAAGTAGCTGTTTCTATTTCTGGACGTTTTATGAATGTTGGAAGTAAGCAGCTGTTTCTATTTCTGGATGATTTATGGATGTTGGAAGTAAACAGCTGTTTCTATTTCTGGATGCCTTATGGATGTTGGAAGTAAGTAGGTGTTTCTATTTCTGGATGTTTTATCGATTTAGATGTTTTGCCTAACCGGTTTCTTTTACTTTGAAGAACTTTGATAAATTTTGTTGGAGTCGGAAAGGATTCAAAGGACGTGCGCATTACAACTGAAAGTTCGGTGTCATTTTTCTTGCTTCAATTTGTACCATGTGGCTACAACGAACAACGGCTAGAGAAATTAATGCAGTTTACATGTTTATGAAGCTTATCTGTTTATAATGTTATCATGTGTATCTTACACATTATAACATTTACAGTAAATAGTTGTACAAACTGCTGAATCCAACTTATTCTCTGGATTGAACTGCCCTCAGCATCATCTGTAAACCACATGGCATCTGAGGAAAAGTTTGTTTCAAACCAAATAGTACATAAGGTGCGTCGCATAAATATAGAGACAGTCGATTTTGCGCTGTGAACGCAATGCGAATGCAAGTAGGAAGCTGAAGTGTTACCTAATAAGACATAATCCTACAACAAACGTTTGGATCCGTCGAGATGACCGGATTGTGTGAAAAGAACACCACAAAGTGAAATAGTGTAATTTTAGGTGTCTCATAAATATAAAGACAACTATGTAAAGTAGGCACATGCAAATGAGATGTACAAATTAGCAAGTTGTACGCACGCGCATGGGCCGTAATTCGGTCCAGCCTACAAAAGACAGCGGACCTGCCTTCAGAGATTCATTTGCCGAAATGCCACGCAACAGTCAACTTTCTGGTGAGGAGGTGCAGACGATTTGGAGACTGAGGGCAAATGGATTGCCTGTAGCAAAAATTTGTAAAGCCATGGGGAGGAGTAGATCAGTCATTTATAAGACTTTATCGAAACGCGGTGCGTTAACTGCCAGAAAACGGCTTGAAACGCTTGGAATAACAACCAAACGAGATGATCTGGCCATCATGCGTTTAGTTTCATCCCAAAGGTTATCACTACGTCAAGTTTCTCGGACTGTTGGTGTCACCGTCTTAAAATACACAGTTCATCGACGAATCAAGGAAAGTCACAACATTGTGCTCCGTAAACTGCGCCGTCTGCCACACCTCGGGCGACTCCACAAGGAAGCTAGGTTGTTATGGGCAAGCAGCCACATGCAATGGATGGACTAGTGGATCACAACTATTTCCTCCGATGAGAAAAAGTTCAACCTGGACGGCCCTGACGGTTATAACTGCTATTGGCATGATTTACGACGCGAGCCACGCACCTTCTTCAGCAGACAGAAAGGAGGGGGGTTCTGTGATGGTCTGGAGAGCTTTTGCGTGCAATGGGACAACGGATTTCCCTTTTCTGCAAGGCAGGCAAAACTCCGAAACGTATCAGGACATACTCAACAGCTACCTTCTACCGTTTGCCGAAACTCTAGCGGGTGTTGATTATCTGTTCCAGCAAGACAATGCCTCTATCTATCGGTCTGCATCAACGAAAAGCTGATTTAACAATAATCGTGTGACCGTAATGAATTGGACAGCACTCAGTCCAGATCTGAACCCTATCGAGAATCTCTGAGGTAGCCTAGCTCGTGATGTGTTTGCGAATGAACGGCAGTTCTCAAGTGTGGTAGCATTGAAAGAGCAGATTGAACGAAGCTGATACCTATTCCGTCCAGAACACTTACATCATTTGGTGGAGAGCATGCCCAATCGGGTTTTCAGTGTTATTCGGAACAACGGCTCCACTATTCGTATTGGAGGTGCTCATAACTAGTAAGTCTTTATATTTTTGAGACAGGGTATTTCTGTGTTTTTCTTGTACTTGGCGTTGGAATTGGTATGTTTCCGTCAAACTAATGTGCAGCTGCGTGTCCTATGCTATTTTTGCTATAAATATGAGGTGTACATTTCAGCTCGTTGTTGCTTATTTTTTATTCGAGCATTTGTTCTGTCTCTGTATTTATGCGACGCACTATACGTACTGATAAGTCGTGTTGCCCTTTTATGCCCTCCAAAGGCGTAACTAGGTGATTTTGAGTCAGTTACGGTTTATACATATGTATATTCCTAGCTAAATAGCGTGCGTGTGTATTATCATCATCCTCAACAATTATCAGTCCGCTGTTGGATAAAAGTTCTCCCCAAGTTCTTCCACTAATTTCTCATTTGGGCCAATCTCTTCAAAGTATGTTTCCGAATTTAATCCACGTGGTCTGCTCCTTGATCTTTTCCTGTCAATTGGTATTAAGTCTAGTATGTCAGTTATCCAGTGGTGTTCAGTTCCTCTAGCTGTATATCTAGCCCATTACCACTTTAAGACCTTCACTTTAATCGGGATGTCATCAACGCTTGTCATTTACCTAATAGATATATTCCTGTTCATATCTCTTCTGATTATACCAAGCATACATCTCTCTGTGCTTCTTTGAGTTACTTGAAGCTTCTGCATGTCTTTTTTTTTGTTAAGATCCGTGCCTTTGATCCATTAATAAGAACTGCAAGCGTGCACTGATTAAACACTTTTGCTCTCAGACAAAATGGTAAATTTCTCTTGAAAAGTGCACCGTCTCTTGTAAAAAAGCTTCTACCAAGTTTTCAACTCAGTTTTGTGTTTTCTTCAATGTGGCTCTTGCTTGATATCTGTTGTCCAAAGTAAAGGTAAGTATCGATTACTTCAAGGTTTGTCACATCAACTTCCAAATCTTCAATTAATCTACGCCAATTTTACCTTCAGTAATTTTTTTTATCAATCCTACTTTCTTACCCTGGTCAGCATGTACCAGGATAATACGTTGGAGCTCTAAGTGGGTATTGGAAAAAATGGATATGCCCTCAGCGAAAAAGGAAAGGTGAGTTAAATAAGAAAAAGTGAGTTAAATAATCTCTACTAATCTTTATCCCTTTGTTTTCCCAGTTTAGTGATTGAAAGATATTCTTCAATATAGAATTGAAGAGTTTGGGAGATTTGGTGCTGCGTTGTCTCACTCTCCTTTTAACTTTCGTAAGTGCTGAATCATGGAACAGCCTAAACTTTGCTCTTGCATTTTCATAGCTCTTTTTAATAATGTTTATGTACGCATCTTCAACATACCGCCGGATTTCAGAAAGATGTTTAAATTAGTGATGCTTTCATGGAATGAAATACCTTTTTATAATCAATGAGAGTCATACAAAGCGGATATTCGCAATACCTCGTTCTTTTAATTAGTTATCTTAGTACCTCGGTGTGATCCTTATTGATGTGGCAGCTCCTGAATCCAGCTTTGTATATTGGTTGAACCGTATCCTGTGTTTCCTCCAAGCGATCCAACCGCACCGAAGTGAAGATGATAAAAGGCTGATTGGTCTGTAGCTCTTGATGCCTTCAAGGTATCTTATTTTATGTAACAGGAGCAAGGTAGCATTTTTTCCAGTCGTCAGAAATCATCCTTTCATGAGGAACAATCATCCTTTCATGAGGAACAAGCTCCAAAAGTTTAGAAACTCCTGTTTTTTGTCGAGGACTGAATTATGACGTCGTGGGTGTCGTTGGGGTCATGCACCAAGCATTTGAAAACCGCTTGGCCGCCCCGGTGGAGCAGTGGTCTGGCTTCTGATAGTACTTACGAAATGGGCACGCGGGTTAGAATACCGGTTAGGCATGGTTATTGTGTTTGTCTTACGGCGCCAGATCTCTACCTTCCCTGAAACCGGTGGCCCTAAATTAGAGACGAGAGACTGCTTATAGACCACTGAGTTGCTCACAGTGGTCGTTAAATGACTTCCTCCCCGAAAATATTATGTTTCAACTGCCAAGCCTTCGTCCCACGCTTCCCAGTTGACAATCTCGAAGAATACCGTACACATATGCATAAGAGAAAGTGGTTACATAGTACACACGGAAACGACTCATAAACTGCCACTACGGAGGTTACAGTGGACACGTATTTACACTGGTATGCAAAAATTAAGGACGAAGAGGAGAAATTAGGATAACAGCGGAACGAGCAGGCAGAACGGACCGAAAGACCACTCAGCAGATTGACTAAGGTCCGGTACGGTAGGGCATGAGCATATATGCAACATGACGTAGGGGAGGGGGAGTGTCGGAAGGGTGTAAAGCACACGGATGGTGTAAGCTCAGGAAATCGGTGAAAGCTACTGCACGGTTGTACATCGGTTTGAACGACGTCGAGTTGCTGCCACCGTGTGATATGGCCAACAGGCAATCCAGTAGACGACATCTGGATGACTTTGCCCGAGGTCGCGTCATTGGGAAGTTGGAAGAAGGTTGAAGTGTGACTAGTGTGGCCGAGGAGTACGGGATCGCTCATAGCATCGTTTCACGAGCTTGGAGAGCATTTCAAACGACAAGAACTGCTGTCCGAGAGCTTAGCAGTGGTCGTCCGCGAGCAACCACGGCGGCGGACGACCGGTATATTGTCCTACAGGTGATAAGAGACAGATGACAGACAGCGAGAGAAATTGCAAGGCACGTGCAATAGACAACTGGATGTCCGTTATCGCGTTTTACCGTGGCCAGGAGGCTGCACAAAGGTGGTCTATTTGCACGACGACCAGTACGGTGTGTGCCATTAACGCCTGCTCATCGGAGACGGTGATTTCTGTGGTGCCAGGGACACTAGAACTGGACACATCAGCAATGGTGTCGAGTTCTCTTTACGGATGAGAGCCGATTTAGTCTGACGGGCAATTCTGGACGTATACGCATCTGGAGAGAGCAGGGAACATGCAATCACACCTCCAATATCATCGAAAGGGACTGGTTTGGAAGTGGCGGAGTTCTCGTTTGGAGCGGTATCATGCTTGGTAGCCGTACTGACCTCCACATCTCCCAAGGAGGTTAAGTCACTGGTGTTCGATATTATACCGAGATTCTCCTGCCTCACGGATGTCTGTTTAGAGGAAGCTGTGGGTCCTGAGTTCCTCTTTATGGACGACAACGCTACATTTCATCGTACAGTGGCTGTCGCAGAACTGTTGGAGAGAAAACATATTCAACGCATGGAATGGTCCGCAAGGTCCCCGGACTTAAATCCAATCGAACACGTGTGGGACCTTCTCAGGAGACGCTTGGCAGCACGCCACCAGCCACCAGCAACGATTCCGCAGCTGCGATTGGCGCTACAAGAGGAATTAGCCGCAATGACTCAACTTCTCAGGAGACGCTTGGCAGCACGCCACCAGCCACCAGCAACGATTCCGCAAAACCTCGTCCTCAGCATGGACAGACGTTGAAAATCCTGCTACGCAGTCAGGGGTGATCATATCCCCTACTAAAGACTGGATTTTCTTGGCAGCCGCCTGTCACATGGACGTTTCTGTCTTCTGTCAAGTTGTGCTCGACGCTACCTTTTCAATAAAGTGCCTTTGTATCCTTTGGATTCCTTGTTTGGACGGTTTTGCTCATTTTTCCCATATTCGTACATCTTGGGGATCTTATGGTATGATTTGTGTAGATGTGGAGCCCTTCTGCACGACGTTACATTCGAAAATCCGTCTCGTCCTTAATTTTTGCACGCCAGTGTACATCATGTATAGCTGGAAAATGGCTGAGCGTGCTGTTCAGTGATGAAAAAAATGAAATCTGGATGGTCCTGATGTACATGTAACTTGTAGGTATGATTTAGGCAAAGAACCCAGAACATTTTTTGCAGACAAAACGGTATTGGATATGTTATGGTGTAGGTAGACTTTAATTCAATGGTCATGCCTCTTTAGCGTTTTAGGGTGGACGACAAATCTCGGTGAAGTATACTAGGAACTAATTTGATACCTGTTGATGAACGAGGGCCACAACTGGATATTTCACCCCTAAAACGCGTCCATCCATACCTACAATGCTACAAAAGCCTACCTAAACAGAGAAAATGCGTCCATTCTGTACTGGCAACCACTTGGCCCGGACTTGAACCCATTCGAAATCGTGTGAAGTATTCTAACACAAGAACTGTATGCCAACTGACAGCAATATTTGTCAGTAAATAACCTACAGACCACAATGGAACGTGCATGGTATACTTTAGATCCTGCAATTTTACCAACTTTGGTACTTTCAATGGAAAATCATATATACGAGGTCATTCGAAACAATGGAAAATTATATATACGAGGTCATTCGAAACAATAGAAAATCATATATATACAAGGTCATTCGATACAATGGAAAATCCACAAGCCTCTGAGAAACACGTGTTCATTTTTATTTGTTCTATTCCGTGTATCCTATGTGCATTTGGGACAACCCCTGTTGTAATTGTTGTCATATAACATCGGTGCAAGTTGCATTGCCATATAAATGCTAGTCGCATGAATTCTGTCATAATTTTTTTGAACTCATGGCCATATTCCTTTATGTTCAGTAGACACATGCATTTTTATAGGATCTTATACTTTTGCGACGTACAGCATCTCGTGAAAACGTGCGTAAGTTCAATTTATATTTCTTCACTTGTTTCTTGTACAATGTCCATGGTAATTTCATCTTCCCGCTTCCCGCTTTTATGTTCTTAATTCCATGTATAATGAATATACGGTTTTTACTGGTTGTTGTGTGGTAGTAATTATTATATCATGAATAAGCTTAACTGCTAGTAATGTTGTAGTAGTAATTAAGATGAATAAAGTCTTATGCTGGTTGTTAATAGTAACACTTAATGAAAGAGACCTAACAGCCAGACAGAGGTCTGACAAAACTATGAACTGAGAAAAACGTACTTACTAAAAAAACCTTTTATTAGGGAAACTCCTGGTATTATCCACCACACACTTCACAGGTCACACAACTACTCGATATCTGAACTTTCGTTGAATCTCAGCACAATAATGGCGAAGAACCTAATCACATAAACGAAGCTCTCTTTACATCAAACGAAGATCTCCTACACATAAAACAAAGCTCTGCCACGTAACACAAAAGCTCTCCTAGGTATCGTTGAACGCGCCTATTTATACTGCCTACCACGACGTCATGACTACACTCGTTGCCACATATCATTCAGCGGGAGAAATAACATCTCGTTGGGTAAGAAGATAATTTACATAGGAAAATAAAATAACGAGAGATAGTAAAATCAAAAGGAAACTAAATCTAGAGTATACGTTACATCATCTCCCCCTTAATTTTTTTTTTTTTTTTTTGTTGTCGAAAAACCTATTAAATTTTGGAGTGTAGTCTTACACTTGATGACTGACGTTTATCGTCCTCTTTTTTGTTTGTTTTGGTGGCAGCAGTATGTACAATATCAAACTTGGCATGACAAAATCAGGAAATCTGTATTCGTCCGTGAAACACGTTTTATACATGAACAAAACAAACCTGCATCGGCGTAACTTTTTTATTCTGCCTAGCAGGAATCACTTTTTTAATTTCAAATGACGTCTTCCTATTAGCGTTGATTACAAACCAACTGTATCAGCAGCGAAGATTGCCTGTAGCTGCTTAACAGTAACAATTTTTATTATTTTATCCCTACGCACATATATATAAATTTCAAATGACGTCTTCCTATTAGCGTTGATTACAAACCAACTGTATCAGCAGCGAAGATTGCCTGTAGCTGCTTAACAGTAACAATTTTTATTATTTTATCCCTACGCACATATATATAAATTTCAAATTACGTCCACATATTATCGTTGAGTACAAACCAACTGTATCAGCAGCGAAGATTGCCTGTAGCTGCCTAACAATAACAATTTTCATTATTTTACCCCTAAGCACATTTATATAAAAAAATTTGGATTAGTAGACGGACATAGAAGAAATATAAAAAAAACACATATATACACAAAAAGAATGCATAGGCCCACACGAAAAAAAAAAAAATTCTGACACGCCAACTGGTCGTGCAGGAAAAACAACAAACGGAGAAAAGATCCTGTCCCCGAGAACTTACTTATCTCGAGGACGCATAAAAAACTCTAGTACGATAACGTTTTCCAGGCCTAATCGGACTGGTAAATTCAGGTGGCGTCGGTCTTTTCAAAGACTTGAATGGATCTGAAACATATGTAGTCTGTCGGTCAAGAAATCCCGGCGGCTGACAGGAACGGTCAGGAACGGCTGAAGTCCGTCGGTCAGGAACGGCTGAAGTCTGTCGGTCCGGAAATCCCTGCGGCTGACAGGAACGGGCTCCCCCAGGCTTTTGATATGTAGTCCCTTTGTGCTGGGGCCCGTGTTGTCCTTCCAGCATTCTTTTGTAGGGACGTAGCTCCGGCCACATCGTTTGTTTTCGCTTTCTACCTCTGGGCATGAGAGTAGAAGCAGGCATCGGCCCTGTTTGCCCTGAGCGTAGGTTCTAGGGGCGAAACCCGGGCGGATGCAAGGATCTCTGCCTTCGTCGCCGTTGCGGCGAAGCAGATTGGGGAGACAAGTTACGTTTTCGACCAGCTTTTGGTGTTGCTGGACGGTTTGTAATTTGTGTCTGACGTTTAGGAATCGTCAAACTATTGTCTATATCTGATAAATCAGAAAAATCTGATGACTCTGAGTCACTGCTGTAAGTTAGTGGTCGTGCAGGGCGATGTTTATTTCTGCCTATAGGAATACTCCCTGACGAGGTATTCAAGGAAGTAGGAGCTTGTGTTGGTGCAGAGTTATTAGGGAATGGTGCAGCAATAGTCTTGGCAATGGTTGGAGGGAAAGGAACGAAACCAGCATTTGAAGAACTTGATTCGAGCCTTCGTCTTATGGTTGAATCAGGTTGCGTTTTTGGAAGCCCGTCTTGAGGAGGGGAGGGTGAAGAAAAAATCACTGGAGATTCTTCAAAAATGTTTGTCGGTTCGTCCAAAATTTCTGAAGGTTGATCGTGAGATATAGACTCTTGAGTCTGTGGAACAGAAAGGTTGAGTAGGGTTGATGATAAAATCTATATTATTTATGATATTTGCGACACTGAGCAACGTGTACGTATTGAAATTGATTGTCAGGTTTTTCAAAGATAATGTTATTTTCAAACACATTTGCCACCCGATATGGACCTTCATAGCTGGGTGCAAATTTCTTAACTTAAGTACGAGAAACAGAAGACTGGAAGTGCGTTTCCACGAGAGTGAGATCTCCAACGACAAGATCTGGTTCCCTACGCCTAGTATTATAACATCTTGCTTGAGCCGCTTGTGCTCCTAGCATTGCAACACGAGCTTTTTCTGCCATGATTCGTACTGATTGCGGAGTTGGTCGCTGGTTTAGTTCGTCGATAATCCCCGTTAAATTTTCAAAAGGGGTCTTAATTTTTTGACCCAAAAAAAGTTCTGCGAGAGTAAATTTAGTAGATTCATGAACAGACGAGCGGAGGGCGAACGAAAAAAGCTCAAGATGTTCATCCCACCACTCGTGATGATCCATGACAAATGTAGCAATCATTTTAACTGGCGTGCGGTTTACTCGTTCCGCGGGATTACTCTGGGGATGATATGGGGAAATGAAGTTATGCTTAATGTGTAGTCTCGCACACATTCTTTCAAAAATGTCAGAAATAAATTGGGGACCATTATCCGAAACTACGTTATTAGGTGCACCATATCTAGAGAATACATCATTAATTAATACATTACAAATAACTTCCGCCGTAGCGGCTTTAATGGTAAAAACTTCAACCCATTTAGAAAAATTATCAGTTAATACTAAAACGTAACGAGCTTTGTTTTTAACAGATAAAGGATAAGGTCCCAATAAATCTATTGAAATAATATCAAAAACATGAGAACTTGAACTAGATTTCAAGTGACCGGCCGGTCTTACATTACGGTAATTGTTAATCTGACACAAGTGACATGATTGAACGTATGCGAGCACACTTTTGTACATGCCAGGCCAATAGGCAACATCCCGCAATTTACAACGGGTCTTGCAAATACCTAAATGGCCTGCAAGAGGTTTGTCATGAATTTCGTTTAAAAGGGCCATTCTAAGGGTTCGCGGAATACATGGGCGAAACTCTGCCCTAGTAGTCCTAGATTTCGTATAGTAAAGAAGACCCTCTATGACTTCAAAATGCTGTGACCTCCCAGCCAGAGAAGAGTCACTTTGTAGTGGTGAACCCGCAAGCAAAAAATTATAGATATCCCCAAAATCAGGATCATTTACTAATTCTGCCATTATCTGCCCTCTGGATGTTATATCAGCTATTAAAACCAAAGGCTGACACCTAGGAGTAGTTTCTGTGGGGACCCCACTAATCGGGACGCGAGACAATGCGTCCGGTAATTGATTCTTATGACCTGGTTGGTACGAAATTTTGATATTGCTCTCTTGTAACTTAAGAGCCCACTTCATAAGTCTTTGAGAGAGGTGCTTAGCAGAATTCAAATACTGAAGGGCAGAATGATCCGTAATTATGTTAACTGTCAATTCGTTAAGATAACATTGAAATTTGTCAAGAGCATACACTACAGCAAGACATTCACGTTCTGTAGCTGAATAATTGCGTTCAGCTTTGGCTAAAGTACGGGACGCAAAAGCTATTGGATGCCCAGCTTGTGACAAAACGCAACCAAGACCAACTCTGGATGCGTCAGTATAAATATCAAATTCCTTAGTATGATCCGGGAAAGCCAACACAGGAGGCTGAGTAAACGCAGACTTCAGTGTTTCAAACGCAGCGTTAGCCTCAGGTGTCCAAACAAACTTCTTGTATTTACATTTCAAAGCATACAATGGCTCACAGATTGTAGCATAAGCGGAGACGAACTGCTGACACCATTCGGTCATTCCCAGAAAGCGTGATAATTTATTTGCTGTTTTAGGCGGAGGAAAGTCAACAATAGGCCTAATTTTTTCATTATCCGTAAATAAGCCGTGGGGAGTGATTTTCAACCCCAGATATACAATTTCGTCCCTCGTTATCTGGCATTTACTAGGTTTTAACGTCAAGCCAGCATTGTATATGAGTTGAAACACCTGTTTGAGCAGAGAAAGGTGCTCGTCAAAAGCCTCGAATGTAATAATAATGTCATCCAAATATACATGCACATGGGGACCAAGAACAGGTCTGAGAACCGTATCCATAAGCTTTTGGAAAGTAGCAGGTGCAGAGGCTAGTCCAAAGGGCATACGCAGGTATTCATAAGCCCTAAAAGGAGTCACAAAGCCTGTTTTATCGACGGAGTCGGGATGTACCGCCACCTGCCAATATCCACTCGCCAAATCCAAGGTTGACATCCATTTAGTTGACGACAGGTCATGCAAAAGATGCGACATGACAGGTAGTGGATAATTGATCGTTTTCGTGACTTGGTTTAGCTTGCGGAAATCTGTCACGAAACGAAATTCATTGGGTTGTTTCTATGGAACCAGAAAGGCAGGTGCAGCCCTGGCGCTTGTTGATTCCCTTATTATGCCCTGTTTAATCATCTCTGAAATTTGACGTTGCATTTCCTGTTTCTTATGGGGAGCACAAGGGTAAGGTTTCGTCGCTATCGGTTTCGAACCCTCAGTGTCAATGACATGATAAACCACCTGTGTGAAACCAGGTTGATCGGAAAATAAACCAGGGCCTTCCTGCAAAAGTAGAGAAAGCTGGTTTCGTTGCCTCTCATTCAGTTGATTACTCAGTAACAAATTCGTTATGTCTATAGGATCCGTAGGAATCACTTCGACAGGTTCCGGAAAGGAAATAACATGTTGTACGAAATTCAGGGTAACTTGGAATGTATTGATAAAGTCCATGCCCATTAGACATTTAACAGGTAGTCCTTCTAGGAGCAGGAAAGAATGCGTAAAACGAGCCTTTCCCAGCCCTAGAAATAATGTGACAGTTCCTGTGATACTGAATATTTCGTTATTTGCATCTCGCAAATATTGCGTCGCAGGCTGGACTTGTATTGCAGGAAAACGTTCAGTGCAAAACTTCGAATTTAGGGCTGATATTTCAGAACCAGTGTCGAACTTTATCTCGACAATAATATCTTCAATTGTCAAGAACACATCAGGCAACTGAGAAGTTTGGACAGTCACTAATACTGTTTTAGGGTCAGAATTCTTGGTATCAGGAAGCAGTACCGACCCTTGGTCTACTTGCTTTGGAAGTTTAAAGGATTCCTGGTTGTATTATCATGTGGTCTGAAACCTCGGCCCTGCCGGGTATCGGGAAAGTTTTCACGATGAGGAAAACCGCGTGAAAACTGTTGCGGGAACTCCGCATGTCTGTTGAAATTTTCATTTCTATTACTTCTTCCCTCAGCACGGGCAGAAAATTCATCATTGCCCTGAGCATGAAAACGTTCCGAATTCTGCGGATTGGAACGTGGTCGAGCATACTGTGCATTTGTACAGTACCCAGAAAGTTGATTAGAAACGAGCGGTTGGTGTACCACTCTTCTATGCGGTTGAACGTATGATGCTTGGACTTGCACCTGTGTACGCTCGCGTTGAAAGTCATTAGGCCTATTATGCCGCTGAGGAATTTCGTAATACGCCTCGCGGGGTGCCCGAGCATGGTGAGTTGGACCAAGTTTTCCGTGTCGCTCTTCATACGATCGTATGAGGCGAAGGCGTTCATGAATTGTAACAGGGTGTTGGACCTCAAGAAAATCCTGTAGAAATGGATCGAGCTGTTGCAATAGGGTGTCCAACATGTCGACATGACTGGCATGTGGATCCCATAAGTTATACAAACGTGTTGTTTCTAAAGCAAATGCAACAGGGCTATCGTTGGGTCCTTGCTGACGAGAAAAAAGTTGTTGTGCAAGGCTAGCTCGACTGAGGCCGAAAGGAAAGACTTCCAAAAATTCTGCTCGGAAGTTCTTATAATGAGAATCCGGGTGCGACACTCTCCGCTGCCGATACCAGGTCTTAGCGGTATCTTTCAAGCAAGTGCCTGCTATTTGCACTTTGCAGTCTTGAGGAATATTGTATAGATGGAAATGATCTTCCAAATCCTCAAGAAATTTTAAGGACCCCTCCAAACCATTGAAATTAATTGTTCCTGCATGCGGCACGAAATGGGCAAGCATTTTGCTTCTCTGAGAGGATTGAAATCCCTCAGGTACGACCCGCGACTCAGAGTAATAGGAAGCTGGTGAATTATGAAATTGTGAAGAATGCCTGGGTACTTGGAAATCATTATCAGTAAAGTGAGCCCCCCAGGCTTCTTGCAGATGGTCGAAATTAATCCCATCACCACCGAAACTTGCCTTAGGGTGAAATATTGAAGTTGTTTCAGGTAATGAAGACATGGGTAATAATTGTCAAGACCTCGTGTTCAGAAAAAGTTCGGGCGCCAATTATAATGAATTAAGGTTTTATTGGTTGTTGTTGTAGTAGTAGTTATAATGAACAAGCTTAACTGCTAGTAACGTTGTAGTAGTAGTGATTTATGATGAATAAAGTCTTATGCTGGTTGTTAATAGTAACACTTAATGAAAGAGAGCTAACAGCCAGACAGAGGTCTGACAAAACTATGAACTGAGAAAAACGTACTTACTAAAAAAACCTTTTATTAGGGAAACTCCTGGTATTATCCACCACACACTTCACAGGTCACACAACTACTCGATATCTGAACTTTCGTTGAATCTCAGCACAATAATGACGAAGAACCTAATCACATAAACGAAGCTCTCTTTACATCAAACGAAGATCTCCTACACATAAAACAAAGCTCTCCCACGTAACACAAAAACTCTCCTAGGTATCGTTGAACGCGCCTATTTATACTGCCTACCACCACGTCATGACTGCACTCGTTGCCACATATCATTCAGCGGGAGAAATAACATCTCGTTGGGTAAGAAGATAATTTACATAGGAAAATAAAATAACGAGAGATAGTAAAATCAAAAGGAAACTAAATCTAGAGTATACGTTACATCATCTCCCCCTTATTTTTTTTTTTTTTTTTTTTTGTTGTCGAAAAACCTATTAAATTTTGGAGTGTAGTCTTACACTTGATGACTGACGTTTATCGTCCTCTTTTTTGTTTGTTTTGGTGGCAGCAGTATGTACAATATCAAACTTGGCATGACAAAATCAGGAAATCTGTATTCGTCCGTGAAACACGTTTTATACATGAACAAAACAAACCTGCATCGGCGTAACTTTTTTATTCTGCCTAGCAGGAATCACTTTTTTAATTTCAAATGACGTCTTCCTATTAGCGTTGATTACAAACCAACTGTATCAGCAGCGAAGATTGCCTGTAGCTGCTTAACAGTAACAATTTTTATTATTTTATCCCTACGCACATATATATAAATTTCAAATGACGTCTTCCTATTAGCGTTGATTACAAACCAACTGTATCAGCAGCGAAGATTGCCTGTAGCTGCTTAACAGTAACAATTTTTATTATTTTATCCCTACGCACATATATATAAATTTCAAATTACGTCCACATATTATCGTTGAGTACAAACCAACTGTATCAGCAGCGAAGATTGCCTGTAGCTGCCTAACAATAACAATTTTCATTATTTTACCCCTAAGCACATTTATATAAAAAAATTTGGATTAGTAGACGGACATAGAAGAAATATAAAAAAAACACATATATACACAAAAAGAATGCATAGGCCCACACGAAAAAAAAAATTCTGACACGCCAACTGGTCGTGCAGGAAAAACAACAAACGGAGAAAAGATCCTGTCCCCGAGAACTTACTTATCTCGAGGACGCATAAAAAACTCTAGTACGATAACGTTTTCCAGGCCTAATCGGACTGGTAAATTCAGGTGGCGTCGGTCTTTTCAAAGACTTGAATGGATCTGAAACATATGTAGTCTGTCGGTCAAGAAATCCCGGCGGCTGACAGGAACGGTCAGGAACGGCTGAAGTCCGTCGGTCAGGAACGGCTGAAGTCTGTCGGTCCGGAAATCCCTGCGGCTGACAGGAACGGGCTCCCCCAGGCTTTTGATATGTAGTCCCTTTGTGCTGGGGCCCGTGTTGTCCTTCCAGCATTCTTTTGTAGGGACGTAGCTCCGGCCACATCGTTTGTTTTCGCTTTCTACCTCTGGGCATGAGAGTAGAAGCAGGCATCGGCCCTGTTTGCCCTGAGCGTAGGTTCTAGGGGCGAAACCCGGGCGGATGCAAGGATCTCTGCCTTCGTCGCCGTTGCGGCGAAGCAGATTGGGGAGACAAGTTACGTTTTCGACCAGCTTTTGGTGTTGCTGGACGGTTTGTAATTTGTGTCTGACGTTTAGGAATCGTCAAACTATTGTCTATATCTGATAAATCAGAAAAATCTGATGACTCTGAGTCACTGCTGTAAGTTAGTGGTCGTGCAGGGCGATGTTTATTTCTGCCTATAGGAATACTCCCTGACGAGGTATTCAAGGAAGTAGGAGCTTGTGTTGGTGCAGAGTTATTAGGGAATGGTGCAGCAATAGTCTTGGCAATGGTTGGAGGGAAAGGAACGAAACCAGCATTTGAAGAACTTGATTCGAGCCTTCGTCTTATGGTTGAATCAGGTTGCGTTTTTGGAAGCCCGTCTTGAGGAGGGGAGGGTGAAGAAAAAATCACTGGAGATTCTTCAAAAATGTTTGTCGGTTCGTCCAAAATTTCTGAAGGTTGATCGTGAGATATAGACTCTTGAGTCTGTGGAACAGAAAGGTTGAGTAGGGTTGATGATAAAATCTATATTATTTATGATATTTGCGACACTGAGCAACGTGTACGTATTGAAATTGATTGTCAGGTTTTTCAAAGATAATGTTATTTTCAAACACATTTGCCACCCGATATGGACCTTCATAGCTGGGTGCAAATTTCTTAACTTAAGTACGAGAAACAGAAGACTGGAAGTGCGTTTCCACGAGAGTGAGATCTCCAACGACAAGATCTGGTTCCCTACGCCTAGTATTATAACATCTTGCTTGAGCCGCTTGTGCTCCTAGCATTGCAACACGAGCTTTTTCTGCCATGATTCGTACTGATTGCGGAGTTGGTCGCTGGTTTAGTTCGTCGATAATCCCCGTTAAATTTTCAAAAGGGGTCTTAATTTTTTGACCCAAAAAAGTTCTGCGAGAGTAAATTTAGTAGATTCATGAACAGACGAGCGGAGGGCGAACGAAAAAGCTCAAGATGTTCATCCCACCACTCGTGATGATCCATGACAAATGTAGCAATCATTTTAACTGGCGTGCGGTTTACTCGTTCCGCGGGATTACTCTGGGGATGATATGGGGAAATGAAGTTATGCTTAATGTGTAGTCTCGCACACATTCTTTCAAAAATGTCAGAAATAAATTGGGGACCATTATCCGAAACTACGTTATTAGGTGCACCATATCTAGAGAATACATCATTAATTAATACATTACAAATAACTTCCGCCGTAGCGGCTTTAATGGTAAAAACTTCAACCCATTTAGAAAAATTATCAGTTAATACTAAAACGTAACGAGCTTTGTTTTTAACAGATAAAGGATAAGGTCCCAATAAATCTATTGAAATAATATCAAAAACATGAGAACTTGAACTAGATTTCAAGTGACCGGCCGGTCTTACATTACGGTAATTGTTAATCTGACACAAGTGACATGATTGAACGTATGCGAGCACACTTTTGTACATGCCAGGCCAATAGGCAACATCCCGCAATTTACAACGGGTCTTGCAAATACCTAAATGGCCTGCAAGAGGTTTGTCATGAATTTCGTTTAAAAGGGCCATTCTAAGGGTTCGCGGAATACATGGGCGAAACTCTGCCCTAGTAGTCCTAGATTTCGTATAGTAAAGAAGACCCTCTATGACTTCAAAATGCTGTGACCTCCCAGCCAGAGAAGAGTCACTTTGTAGTGGTGAACCCGCAAGCAAAAAATTATAGATATCCCCAAAATCAGGATCATTTACTAATTCTGCCATTATCTGCCCTCTGGATGTTATATCAGCTATTAAAACCAAAGGCTGACACCTAGGAGTAGTTTCTGTGGGGACCCCACTAATCGGGACGCGAGACAATGCGTCCGGTAATTGATTCTTATGACCTGGTTGGTACGAAATTTTGATATTGCTCTCTTGTAACTTAAGAGCCCACTTCATAAGTCTTTGAGAGAGGTGCTTAGCAGAATTCAAATACTGAAGGGCAGAATGATCCGTAATTATGTTAACTGTCAATTCGTTAAGATAACATTGAAATTTGTCAAGAGCATACACTACAGCAAGACATTCACGTTCTGTAGCTGAATAATTGCGTTCAGCTTTGGCTAAAGTACGGGACGCAAAAGCTATTGGATGCCCAGCTTGTGACAAAACGCAACCAAGACCAACTCTGGATGCGTCAGTATAAATATCAAATTCCTTAGTATGATCCGGGAAAGCCAACACAGGAGGCTGAGTAAACGCAGACTTCAGTGTTTCAAACGCAGCGTTAGCCTCAGGTGTCCAAACAAACTTCTTGTATTTACATTTCAAAGCATACAATGGCTCACAGATTGTAGCATAAGCGGAGACAAACTGCTGACACCATTCGGTCATTCCCAGAAAGCGTGATAATTTATTTGCTGTTTTAGGCGGAGGAAAGTCAACAATAGGCCTAATTTTTTCATTATCCGTAAATAAGCCGTGGGGAGTGATTTTCAACCCCAGATATACAATTTCGTCCCTCGTTATCTGGCATTTACTAGGTTTTAACGTCAAGCCAGCATTGTATATGAGTTGGAACACCTGTTTGAGCAGAGAAAGGTGCTCGTCAAAAGCCTCGAATGTAATAATAATGTCATCCAAATATACATGCACATGGGGACCAAGAACAGGTCTGAGAACCGTATCCATAAGCTTTTGGAAAGTAGCAGGTGCAGAGGCTAGTCCAAAGGGCATACGCAGGTATTCATAAGCCCTAAAAGGAGTCACAAAGCCTGTTTTATCGACGGAGTCGGGATGTACCGCCACCTGCCAATATCCACTCGCCAAATCCAAGGTTGACATCCATTTAGTTGACGACAGGTCATGCAAAAGATGCGACATGACAGGTAGTGGATAATTGATCGTTTTAGCTTGCGGAAATCTGTCACGAAACGAAATTCATTGGGTTGTTTCTATGGAACCAGAAAGGCAGGTGCAGCCCTGGCGCTTGTTGATTCCCTTATTATGCCCTGTTTAATCATCTCTGAAATTTGACGTTGCATTTCCTGTTTCTTATGGGGAGCACAAGGGTAAGGTTTCGTCGCTATCGGTTTCGAACCCTCAGTGTCAATGACATGATAAACCACCTGTGTGAAACCAGGTTGATCGGAAAATAAACCAGGGCCTTCCTGCAAAAGTAGAGAAAGCTGGTTTCGTTGCCTCTCATTCAGTTGATTACTCAGTAACAAATTCGTTATGTCTATAGGATCCGTAGGAATCACTTCGACAGGTTCCGGAAAGGAAATAACATGTTGTACGAAATTCAGGGTAACTTGGAATGTATTGATAAAGTCCATGCCCATTAGACATTTAACAGGTAGTCCTTCTAGGAGCAGGAAAGAATGCGTAAAACGAGCCTTTCCCAGCCCTAGAAATAATGTGACAGTTCCTGTGATACTGAATATTTCGTTATTTGCATCTCGCAAATATTGCGTCGCAGGCTGGACTTGTATTGCAGGAAAACGTTCAGTGCAAAACTTCGAATTTAGGGCTGATATTTCAGAACCAGTGTCGAACTTTATCTCGACAATAATATCTTCAATTGTCAAGAACACATCAGGCAACTGAGAAGTTTGGACAGTCACTAATACTGTTTTAGGGTCAGAATTCTTGGTATCAGGAAGCAGTACCGACCCTTGGTCTACTTGCTTTGGAAGTTTAAAGGATTCCTGGTTGTATTATCATGTGGTCTGAAACCTCGGCCCTGCCGGGTATCGGGAAAGTTTTCACGATGAGGAAAACCGCGTGAAAACTGTTGCGGGAACTCCGCATGTCTGTTGAAATTTTCATTTCTATTACTTCTTCCCTCAGCACGGGCAGAAAATTCATCATTGCCCTGAGCATGAAAACGTTCCGAATTCTGCGGATTGGAACGTGGTCGAGCATACTGTGCATTTGTACAGTACCCAGAAAGTTGATTAGAAACGAGCGGTTGGTGTACCACTCTTCTATGCGGTTGAACGTATGATGCTTGGACTTGCACCTGTGTACGCTCGCGTTGAAAGTCATTAGGCCTATTATGCCGCTGAGGAATTTCGTAATACGCCTCGCGGGGTGCCCGAGCATGGTGAGTTGGACCAAGTTTTCCGTGTCGCTCTTCATACGATCGTATGAGGCGAAGGCGTTCATGAATTGTAACAGGGTGTTGGACCTCAAGAAAATCCTGTAGAAATGGATCGAGCTGTTGCAATAGGGTGTCCAACATGTCGACATGACTGGCATGTGGATCCCATAAGTTATACAAACGTGTTGTTTCTAAAGCAAATGCAACAGGGCTATCGTTGGGTCCTTGCTGACGAGAAAAAAGTTGTTGTGCAAGGCTAGCTCGACTGAGGCCGAAAGGAAAGACTTCCAAAAATTCTGCTCGGAAGTTCTTATAATGAGAATCCGGGTGCGACACTCTCCGCTGCCGATACCAGGTCTTAGCGGTATCTTTCAAGCAAGTGCCTGCTATTTGCACTTTGCAGTCTTGAGGAATATTGTATAGATGGAAATGATCTTCCAAATCCTCAAGAAATTTTAAGGACCCCTCCAAACCATTGAAATTAATTGTTCCTGCATGCGGCACGAAATGGGCCAGCATTTTGCTTCTCTGAGAGGATTGAAATCCCTCAGGTACGACCCGCGACTCAGAGTAATAGGAAGCTGGTGAATTATGAAATTGTGAAGAATGCCTGGGTACTTGGAAATCATTATCAGTAAAGTGAGCCCCCCAGGCTTCTTGCAGATGGTCGAAATTAATCCCATCACCACCGAAACTTGCCTTAGGGTGAAATATTGAAGTTGTTTCAGGTAATGAAGACATGGGTAATAATTGTCAAGACCTCGTGTTCAGAAAAAGTTCGGGCGCCAATTATAATGAATTAAGGTTTTATTGGTTGTTGTTGTAGTAGTAGTTATAATGAACAAGCTTAACTGCTAGTAACGTTGTAGTAGTAGTGATTTATGATGAATAAAGTCTTATGCTGGTTGTTAATAGTAACACTTAATGAAAGAGAGCTAACAGCCAGACAGAGGTCTGACAAAACTATGAACTGAGAAAAACGTACTTACTAAAAAAACCTTTTATTAGGGAAACTCCTGGTATTATCCACCACACACTTCACAGGTCACACAACTACTCGATATCTGAACTTTCGTTGAATCTCAGCACAATAATGACGAAGAACCTAATCACATAAACGAAGCTCTCTTTACATCAAACGAAGATCTCCTACACATAAAACAAAGCTCTCCCACGTAACACAAAAACTCTCCTAGGTATCGTTGAACGCGCCTATTTATACTGCCTACCACCACGTCATGACTGCACTCGTTGCCACATATCATTCAGCGGGAGAAATAACATCTCGTTGGGTAAGAAGATAATTTACATAAGAAAATAAAATAACGAGAGACAGTAAAATCAAAAGGAAACTGAATCTAGAGTATACGTTACACATGGGCTGCTTCTGTCGTGAGGACTGCAGAGACTTTCGTGCTAATAACGTTATATACACTGCCGGACAATTGCTAAGGACGGATGACAATAGCAACGATAGCAACCATAAAATGAAAGGCAGGAAAATGTGGAAATTAGCATAAGTGCGGGATACAGTAAGACGTGTTGTGCGTATGCAAATTTTGGATTGCCGAACTAGTTCGTGACGTCATAGCGTTGATAAGATATATATAGGATTTGACGCGTATTGACCGTTGTTGTTCAAACGCAAAGTTGAAAGGAAAAGAATCAATTGACGAACTTGCAATTTTCAGTATGTCTTCCCGACATCACCTAGATGATTTTACGCGTGGCCGTATTATTGGCAAGATTGAAAAAGGGCGAAAAAAAAACAGATGTTGCCAGGGAGTTCAACGTCAGCCACAGTGTTGTTTCAAGGCTTTGGAAATCATTTCAAACAAATGGAGAGTGTAGCAAACGTCACGGGGGAGGTCGTGTTCGCAGTATGACACCTGCAGAAGATCGGTACATATTGCAATCCAAAAAAAGGCACCGGCGCAGCACAGCTAGTGAGGTAGAAAATCAGTTTATGGCTGCTACTGGCAAGCGGATCTCCCGAAAAACTGTCGCCAGACGTTTGCATGAAGGAGGACTATACGCCCGCAGTCCTGTTGTGTGCATCCCATTGTCCAGACGTCACCGTACCGCCCGTTTGCAATGGTGCCATCAACATCGCAATTGGACTGATAAAGGCTTGTCTGCTGTCCTCTTCTGACAGGAGAGTAGATACAGTCTATCGTCTGATTGTCGACGACAACAGATCTGGCGTGATAGTGGTACTGCATATTGTCCAGCAAACATACCAGAAAGGGACCGATATCCGACATGTAGTTTCATGGTATGGGCTGGCATCATGATCAATGGCCGTACGTCCCTCTATGTGCTTCCAACTGGGACTATGACTGGCCAACGATACATTAATGATGTTCTGCTACCTCATGTTCGCATGTTCCGTGGTGCTGTCGGGGATAGATTCAGTTTCATGGACGACAACGCAAAATGGCATCGAACAGTCGCTGTCCAGGAGTGTCTTGAGAGCGAGGATATTCAACGCCTTGTATGGCCAGCACGTTCTCCAGATCTGAATCCCATTGAAAATGTGTTTCAATGGGATTCAGATCTGGGGAGGAGTCTTGCTGGTCGCCAATGCCCTCCAATAAACAAGGACACCCTCATCCGTGAACTGACAGAGGAATGGGATAAATTACCCCAACAGCTGCTTGATAATGTTGTGCAAAGGATGACACGACGTGTGGAATCATGCATCGCCCTCCATGGTGGCCATATCCCGTATTGACATCTTACGCCGGAACGCCTGCGGACGGTAGTTGCATTTATTTCACGTTTACGTATTCTGCACAAAATGGCCTGTTTGTCCCTTGAACACGTTCCAAAGCCTTCTGGATTTCAGAGCACAATAAATTGTCTTTCTTGTACTGTCCTGGCATTCTGACATTACTTTATTTCACTTGGCATCTAACCACACTTACTTTTGTATGCGCTATATAGCCGTTTATGATCCGTCCTTAGCAATTGTCCAGCAGTGTATTATACACCAATGAGCCATTACATTATGACCACCCCCAGTCTGGAGAAATGAGCGCCCCTGGAGACCGAATGGTGGCGCAGGTGAAGTTCGCAGAACAATATATATACAGCCTGAGGACCGGCTTCCGGTTACTAGAGTGTTTGGAGTCAGAATGGGAAAAGTTACCGATTTATCGGAGTTTGATAAAGGACAAATTGTAAAGGCACGGCGCTTCGGAACTACGATTTCTGGGTTGTTCACGTGCCGCTGTAGGGAGTGCGTATCAAAAGTGGTGCACAGACGGCCAAACGACGAACCGTCGTCTAGCCGTGTGTCGTCTGCAGCTCATTGCTGCCAGAGGGGATCGCAGAATATCGCGCATTGTTTACAGCGACCGCAGGTCTACAGTGCGATAGATAAACCGCAGCTACAACATTGCTGATCAGGAAAATGTGGCACAGCACATAGTTCATCGGAATTTTCTACGCATAGACCTGCATAGCCGAAGACCCAGCCGGGTCATCATTTTCCTGATCGTTGTACGTCATTGCCAACGACGCATGAATTGGGCCCAAGATCATTGAGATTAGACCGTGGATAATTGGAAGAAAGTACCATGGTCTAACTAATAAATATTTCTGGTGAATCACGTAGAAGGCCGGGTGTGGATGCGCCGATTACCAATGAAGGCTATGGCACCTGGATGCACTGTTGGGCGGAAACAGGCCGGCGGCGGTGGTGTTATGCTATGGGCGATGTTTTCTTGGGACATTTTAAGCCACATTATCCCAATAGCGCAATCCCTGGCAGCTGTTAAGTATCTGAACATCGTTGCGGACCAAGTTGACCCATTCATGGAAACTGTGATCCCTGCTAGTGTAGGCCATTACCAACAGCATAATGTGCCATGCCATACTGCCAGAATTCTCAAGGCGTTGTTCGAGGAACACGGTACTGACTTTCTGTAAATGGCAAGGCCTCCAAATTCACTTGATATGAACCCAATTGAACATTTCGCGCTACATCACCACCACTTGGAAATGTACGGAAACTGGAAAACCTGCTGTGGACATTATGGCACCAGATACCCCAGGATACCTATCGCCCCTTCATCGAATCGATGCCTCGCCGAGTGGCCGCTGTTTTGAGGGCAAAGGGGGTCCTACAGCTTATTAAGTAAGGGGTCATAATGTAATTGTTCATCGGTGTATATCTGTTAATTTCTTGTACAGATGTGCAATCTCTTGCACATAGTTTTGTGTAGAACTTTTTAACTCTCTTCAAAATTTCGCTTCTGTTGCAGTACCATATTCGTTTTCGAGTGTCATAATCTGTGTTCTTCCACTGCTCAGATATATTTTTCTTTCAGGATTTGGTTGTCTTCAGTCGCTTCTTCTACTACTTCACAAAGGAATTTCGTTGGGTAATCAGAGTTAAGTTTTTGAGTTATTTTGCATAGTTCTATATATTCCCCTTTGGAAGGCACGGTTTCTATATTTACCATCATTAACAGCAATTTCTTTTTCCCCCGCAATTTTCTTTATGTGGGTTTTGTTCTTACTGACACATATTTCTCGTGTAGGTTTTGACCTTACTGACACATATTTCTCGTGTGTCTTTTGTTTTTAGTGCCCTTCATATATCAGGTAATCCCCAAAATACTGTCGTTTTTTCAAAGTGTGAAGAAAAGAAAGGAAACGTACCTGGAACAGATGTTTTAATCCATATAATATAGGTGTTGAATCCCATATTTGTAGAATTCGAAAGAGGTGGTAGTAGGATGGGGAACTGTCAGGGGAATATGCTGAATGCCGATGTCGTTTTCTCAACCGAAGTCCTGCAACGTGGCACTTGTCATTTTCACTATGTGTGGTTTTGTGTTTTCCTGCAGCAGCAGCACGCCTTTAGGATTCACGAGTGTAGGAATTTTATCCTGCAAAGCAGTGCGTACAAGCTGCAGCTGCTGACAGTAGACTTCCCCTGTAATGGTTTTGTTGGGTGGCAGCAGCTCGTAATGGACTATGCCTTGCATATCCCACCACACAGACATCAAAACCTTTTGTGGGAAACATCCTGGTTTCGCCACTGCTGCAGGCACATTCCTTTTGGGAAGCCCCTGCCATTCATGCTTAATGTTATGATAAACAATCTATTTTTCATTGCCCGCGACAATTCTGTGCATAAACGGCTTTCTTTTTTCACGGGAGAGCAAAGTAGTGGAAATACCCACACGCTGTTGCAGCTGTTGTGGAGTGAGATCATGTTGTACCCACTTATCCAGTTTCGACACATAACGCAGGCCCTGCAGATGCCGGTGAACAGTGGATTGGGTTGAACGAACAAGTGTGGCTAATTCCTCGACTGTTGCCTGCAGAATTCCTTCAACACTCCCCTATCCAGCTGAACATGCCTTCCGGGTCGCTGCATGTGTCTCAGCCTTCGAAATTTCTGGAACGAGCGTTGACATTTCCTGACCTCCAGGGTACCCGGCATATAAACGGCATTCATGTTGCGTGTTGCTACCGTCGCTGAATGTCGATGGTGGAATTCATACTGCATAATGTGCCTAATGCGGTCTTCTGACACTGTCATTTCCTGTGCGGTGTAAGTACACAACGAGTGCACCTAGAATTCCCGTTTGCGGTCTCAAGTAACTTGAAGGTCTGCTCGCGTGATTCCTCCTAAACTCACCGTGGTCGACGTCATAGTCTGGCCACCAGGGGAATCACTACTGTTGGGCTTGCACAAAACGACATTACTTCTGGGATGAACTGATAGTATATATTGTAACGTATACTCTAGATTCAGTTTCCTTTTTATTTTACTATCTCTTGTTATTTTATTTTCCTATGCAAATTATCTTCTCACTTACCGAGATGTTATTTCTCCCGCTTAATGATATGTGGCAACGAGTGTAAGTCATGACGTGGTGGTATGCAGTATTTATAGGCGCGCTCAACTATACCAAGGGAGCTTCGTTTTATGTAATAGGTTCTTCTTAAGTATTGTTATGCGAGTCTACGAAAGTTGGGATATTCAGTACTAGTGTGATTTGTTGAGCGTGTGTTTGATAATACCAGGAGTTCTCCAATAAAAGGTTTAAAAGGATTACGTTTTCTCAGTTCATATTATTGTCAGACCTCTGTCTGGCCGTTAAGTCTCTTTCATTAAGTGTCTCCATTAAGTCCAGGGTATATTGTGTTTACCGCTCTAATAAGGAGCCTTCAAGGTACTGATGTACTAAAACCGAAGTTATAGTACTGATAGTCAAGATAATGAGGAACGCTGAGTAAAAAGAAGTTCCATATTCAATGAATTTATTGCACGTGCGAGTCTTGCCTAAGCAAACTCTAGCACTTTGAAAATTAGGTACACTTTAGCTACGTCAAGTAACCTTCCAATAACCCTAACGTGACTTAACGTAAACTTCCCTGCACTACACGTCCAGCGGAGAACTTTATTCATTATAATTGGCGCCCGAACATTTCTTGAACACGAGGTCATGACAAGTATTGACTATGTCTTCATTACCTGAGAAAACGTCCCTATTTCAACCTGAATCAAGTTTCGGTGGAGGTGGGGTAATTTTCGACAATTTGGAAGAAGCCTGTGGGTCTAACTTTGATGTCAATGATTTGCAAGTACCCAGGCATTCCTCACAATTTCGTCATTCACCAGCTTCATATCACTCTGAGTCGCGGGTCGTACCTGAGGTATTTCCATCCTCTCACGGAAGCAAAATGCTTGCACATTTCGTGCCGCATGAGGGAGCAATTACTTTCAATGGTTTGGAGGGGTCCTTGAAATTTCTCGAGGATTTGGAGGATCATTTCGACTTATACAATATTCCTCATAATTGCAAAGTGCAAATAGCAGGCACTTGCTTGAAAGATACCGCTAAGACCTGGTATCGGCAGTGGAGAGTATCGAACCCGGATTCTCGTTATGAGAATTTCCGAGCGGAATTTTTGAACGTCTTTCCTTTCGGCCTCAGTCGAGCTGGTCTTTCACAACAACTTTTTCTCGTAAGCAAGGACCCAACGATAGCCCTTTTGCGTTTGCTTTAGAAACAACACGCTTGTATAAATTATGGGATCCACATGCCAGTCATGTCGACATGTTGGACACCCTATTGCAACAGATCGATCCATTTCTACAGGATTTTCTTGAGGTCCGACAACCTGCTACAATTCATGAATGCCTTCGCCTCATACGAACGTATGAGGAGCGACACGGCAAACATGGTCGAACTCAACTTGCTCGGGTACCCCGGGAGGCTTATCACGAAAATTCTCAGCGGCGTAATAGGCCTAATGACTTTCAACGCGAGCGTACACAGGTGCAAGTCCAAGCATCATACGTCCCACCGCAAAGAAGAGTGGTACACCAACCGCTAGTTTCTAAACAATTTTCGGGGTACAGTACAAATGCACAGTATGCTCGACCCTGTTCTAATCCGCAGAACTCGGAACATTTTTATGCTAAGGGCAATAATGATTTTTCTGCACGTGCTGAGGGAGGAAGTAATAGCGATGGAAATTTCAACAGACATGCGGAGTTCCCACAGCAGTTTTCCCGAAGTTTTCCTAAGCGTGAAACCTTTCCCGATACCCGGCAGGGCCGAGGTTTCATACCGCATTATAATACAACCAGGAATCCTTTAAACTTCCAAAGGAAGTAGAACAAGGAGTCGGTACTGCTTCCTGATACCAAGACTTCTGACCCTAAAGTAGTATTATTGACTGTCCAAACTCCTCAGTTGCCTGATGTGTTATTGACAATTGAAGATATTATTGTCAAGACAAAGTTCGACACTGGTTCTGAAATATCAGCCCTAAATACGAGGTTTTGCACTGAAATTTTCCTGCAATCCACGTCCAGCCTGCGACGCAGTATTTGCGAGGTGCAAATAACGAAATATTCAGAATCACAGGAACTGTCACATTATCTCAAGGGTTGGGAAAGGCTCGTTTTACGCATTCTTTCCTGCTCATAGACGACCTACCTGTTAAATGTCTAATGGGCATAGATTTTATCAATACTTTTCAATTTACCCTGAATTTCGTACATGGTATTTCCTTTCCGGAACCTGTCTAAGTGATTCCTACAGATCCTATAGACATAACGAGTTTGTTACTGAGTAACCACCTGAATGAGAGGCAACGAAACCAGCTTTCTCTACTTTTGCATGAAAGACCCGGTTTATTTTCCGATCAACCTGGTTTCACACAGTTGGTTTATCACGTCATTGACACTGATGGTTCGAAACCGATAGCGACGAAACGTTACCCTTGTGCTCCCCATAAAAAACAGGAAATGCAACGTCAAATTTCAGAGATGATTAAACAGGGCATAATAAGGGAATCAACAAGCGCCTGGGCCGCACGTGCTTTTCTTTTTCCAAAGAATCAACCCAACGAATTTCGTTTCGTGACAGATTTCCGCAAGCTAAACCAAGTCACGAAAGCGTTAAATTATCCACTACCTGTCATGTCGCATATTTTGCATGACCTATCGTCAACTAAATGGATGTCAACCTTGGATTTGGCGAGTGGATATTGGCAGGTTGCGGTACATCCAGACTCCGTCGATAAAACAGGCTTTGTGACTCCTTTTGGGGCTTATGAATACCTGCGTCTGCCTTTTGGACTAGCCTCTGCACCTGCTACTTTCCAAAAGCTTATGGATACGGTTCTCAGACCTGTTCTAGGTCCCCATGTGCATGTATATTTGGATGACATTATTATTACATCCGAGACTTTTGACGAACACCTTTCTCTGCTCAAACAGGTGTTCCAACTCATATACATTGCTGGTTTAACGTTAAAACCTAGTAAATGCCAGATAGCGAGAACGAGATTGTATATCTGGGGTTGAAAATCACTCCCCACGGCTTATTTACGGATGATGAAAAAATCAGGCCTATTGTTGACTTTCTACGGCCAAACACAGCCAAAGAACTATCACACTTTCTGGGAATGACCGGATGGTATCAGCAGTTCGTCCCCGCTTATGCTACAATCTGTGAGCCATTGTATTCTTTGAAACGTAAATACAAGAAGTTTGTTTGGACACCTGAGGCTAACGCTGCATTTGAAGCACTAAAGTCTGCGTTGACTTAGCCTCCTGTATTAGCTTTCCCAGATCATACTAAGGAATTTGATATTTACACTGACGCATCCGGAGTTGGTCTTGGTTGCGTTTTGTTACAAGCAGGGCATCCAATAGCTATTGCGTCCCGTACTTTAGCCAAAGCTGAACGCAGTTGTTCAGCTACAGAACGCGAATGTCTTGCTGTAGTGTATGCTCTTGACAAATTTCAATGTTATCTCAACGAATTGACAGTTAACATAATTACGGATCATTCTGCCCTTCAGTATTTGAATTCTGCTAAGCACCTCTCTCAAAGACTTATGAAGTGGGCTCTTAAGTTACAGGAGAGCAATATCAAAATTTCGTACCAGCCAGGTCATAAGAATCAATTACCGGATGCTTTGTCTCTCGTCCCGATTAGTGGGGTTCCCACAGAAACTACTCCTGGATGTCAGCCTTTACTTTTAATAGCTGATATAAAATCCAGAGAGCAGATACTTGCAGAATTAGTAAATGATCCAGATTTTGGGGATATCTATAATTTTTTGCTTGCGGGTTCACCACTACAAAGTGACCCTTCTCTGGCTGGGAGGTCACAGCATTTTGAAGTCATAGAGGGTCTGCTTTACTATACGAAATCTAGGACTACTAGGGCAGAGTTTCGCCCATGTATTCCGCGAACCCTTAGAATGGCCCTTTTAAACGAATTTCATGACAAACCTATTGCAGGCCATTTAGGTATTCGCAAGACCCGTTGTAAATTGCGGGATGTTGCCTATTGGCCTGGCATATACCAAAGTGTGCTCGCATACGTTCAATCATGTCACTTGTGTCAGATTTATAATTACCGTAATGTAAGACCTGCCGGTCACTTGAATTCTAGTTCAAGTTCTCATGTTTTTGACATTATTTCAACAGATTTATTGGGACCTTATCCTTTATCCGTTAAAAACAAAGCTAGTTACGTTTTAGTATTAACTGATAATTTCTCTAAATGGGTCGAAGTTTTTCCCATTAAAGCCGCTACGGCGGAAGTTATTTGTAATGTATTAATTAATGATGTATTCTCTAGATATGGTGCACCTAATAAAGTAGTTTCGGATAATGGTCCCTAATTTATTTCTGACATTTTTGAAAGAATGTGTGCGAGACTACACATTAAGCATAAATTCATTTCCCCATATCATCCCCAGAGTAATCCCGCGGAACGAAGTAAACCGCACGCTAGTTAAAATGATTGCTACATTTGTCATGGATCATCACGAGCGGTGGGACGAACATCTTGAGCTTTTTCGTTCGCCCCCGCTCGTCTGTTCACGAATCTACTAAATTTACTCCCGCAGAATTTTTTTGGGTCGAAAAATTAAGACCCCTTTTGAAAATTTAATGGGGATTTTCGACGAACTAAACCAGCGACCAACTCCGCAATCAGTACGAATCATGGCAGAGAAAACTCGTGTTGCAATGATAGGAGCACAAGCGGCTCAAGCAAGGTACTGTAATACTAGGCGCAGGGAACCAGATCTTGTCGTTGGAGATCTAACTCTGGTGGAGACACACTTCCATTCTTCTGTTTCTCATACTTTAGTAAAGAAATTTGCACCCAGCTACGAAGGTCCATATCGGGTGGCAAATGTGTTTCAAAATAACATTATCCTTGAAAAACCTGACAATCAATTTCAAAACGTACACGTTGCTCAGTGTCGCAAGTATCATGAACGAAATATAGATTTTATAATCAACCCTACTCAACCTTCTGTTCCACAGACTCAAGAGTCTATACCACACGATCAACCTCCTGAAATTTTGGATGAACCGACAAACCTTTTTGAAGAATCTCCAGTGATTTTTTTCTTCACCCTCCCCTCCACAAAACTGGCTTCCAAGAACGCAACCTGATTCTACCATAAGACGAAGGCTCGAATCAAGCTCTTCAAATTCTAGTATCATTCCCTTCCCTCCGACCATTGCCGAGACTATTGCTGCACCATTCCCTAATAACTCTGCACCAACACAAGCTCCTACTTCCTTGAATACCTCGTCAGAAGTATTCCTATAGGCAGAAATAAACATCGCCCTGCACGACCACTAACTTACACCAGCGACTCAGAGTCATCACATATTTCTGATTTATCAGATATAGACAATAGTTTGACGATTCCTAAACGTCAGACACAAATTACAAACCGTCCAGCAACACCAAAAGCTGGTCGAAAACGCAACTTGTCTCCCCAATCTGCTTCGCCGCAACAGCGACGAAGGCAGAGATCCTTGCATCCGCTCGGGTTTCGCCCCTGGATTTACGCTCAGGGCAAACAGGGCCGATGCCTGCTTCTACTGTCATGCCAAGAGGTAGAAAGCGAAAACAAGCGATGTGGCCGGAGCCACGTCCCTTCAAAAGAATGCTGGAAGGACAACACGGGCCTCAGCACAAAGGGACAACATATCGAAAGCCTGGGGGAGCCCGTTCCTGTCAGACGCGGGGATTTCCTGACCGGCAGATTTCAGCAGTTATTGACCGACGGACTTCAGCAGTTATTGACCGACGGACTTCAGCTGACCGTTCCTGTCAGACGCAGGGATTTCCCGACCGACAGACTTCAGCCGTTCCTGACCGACAGACTTCAGCCGTTCCTGACCTACAGACTTCAGCCGTTCGTGACCGACAGACGTCAGCCGTTCTTGACCGACAGACGTCAGCCGTTCCTGACCTTCCCTGTCAGCCACAGGGATTTCTTGACCGACAGACTACAGATGTTCCAGTCTCAGAAAAGATCGACGCCACCTGAATTTACCAGTCCGATTAGGCCTGGAAAACGTTATCGTACTAGGGGTTTTTTATGCGTACTCGAGATAAGTAAGTTCTCGTGGACAGGTTATTTTCTCATTATGTTGTTTTTCCTGCACGGTCAGTTGGCGTGTCAGAATTTTTTTTCGTGTGGGCCTACGCATTCTTTTTGTGTATATATGTAGTTTTTTTATGTATATATCTTCTATGTCCGTCTACTAATCCAATTTTTTTTATATATACATGTGTTAGGGGTAAAATAGTGAAAATTGTTACTGTTAGGCAGCTACAGGCAATCTTCGCTGCTGATACAGTTGGTTTGTAATCAACGATAATATGAGGAAGTAATATGAAATCAAAAGTGATTCCTGCTAGGCAGAATAAAAATAAGGTATGCCGATGCAGGTTTGTTCTGTTCATGTATAAAAAGTGTTTCGTGCTTCACAGCCAATTGCTGCGGACACAGGTTTACTGAATTTGTTATGCCAAGTTTGATGTTGTAAATACTGCTGCCACCAAAAAAAAAAAAGTAGGACGATAAACGTCAGTCATCAAAATGTAAGACTACACTCAAAATTTGATAGGTTTTTCGAAAAAAAAAATTATTAAGGGGGAGATGATGTAACGTATACTCTAGATTCAGTTTCCTTTTGATTTTACTATCTCTTGTTATTTTATTTTCCTATGCAAATTATCTTCTCACTTAACGAGATGTTATTTCTCCCGCTGAATGATATGTGGCAACGAGTGTAAGTTATGACGTGGTGGTATGCAGTATATATAGGCGCGCTCAACTATACCAAGGAAGCTTCGTTTTATGTGATAGGTTCTTCTTAATTATGGTAATGCGAGTCTACGAAAGTTCGGATATTCAGTAGTAGTGTGATTTGTTGAGAGTGTGTTTGATAATACCAGGAGTTCTCCAATAAAAGGTGAGTACGTTTTCTCAGTTCATATTATTGTCAGACCTCTGTCTGGCCGTTAAGTCTCTTTCATTAAGTGTCTCCATTAAGTCCAGGGTATATTGTGTTTACCGCTCTAATAAGGAGCCTTCAAGGTACTAATGTAATAAAACCGAAGTTATAGTACTGATAGTCAAGATAATGAGGAACGCTGAGTAAAAAGAAGTTCCATATTCAATGAATTTATTGCACGTGCGAGTCTTGCCTAAGCAAATTCTAGCACTTTGAAGATTAGGTACACTTTAGCTACGTCAAGTAACCTTCCAATAACCATAACGTGACTTAACGTAAACGTCCCTGCACTACACGTCCAGCGGAGAACTTTATTCATTATAATACGGCAAGGTATGAGACAAATGGACGATGCAGCCGAGATAAAGCAGTTCAACATGATGTTTTGGACGTGAAAATTAAAAATAAATTGTGTGATGGTTTTTCCGCATGAAGTATGTAAACAATAAATATATACTTCTGTAATGAAATGATCGTCCAGTTTGGCTGTCAGTTGACCAGAACCCAGTGAATGATTTCGTGTAACACATGAGTTAAATGGGAAAATGAAACAGCAATAAGGCTGCTGGAGTAGATCAAGTGAGATATGTATACTTAAAATTGGGTGCGTGCATAAGTTCTACCCATTTTTGTAAGCGACAAAGAAAGGAAGAGAACACGACAAATAACGTAACTAGGATTTCACATAATTGCCATCATCCTGTATAAGCTCTTGTCATCTGTCTATGAGTAGGTGTATCCCACGCCGGAAAACCTCCTGTGTTTTAGAGTAAAGTAAATCATTTAATGCCGTTTCCACATCATCGACATTATCGAAAGTTTGGAGAGCGAAGGCGTTCTGTAATGATTGAAGAAGGTGGTAGTCCGTAGGTGCCAGGTCAGGGGAATACGACGGGTGAGGTAATACTTCCCAACCAAAGTACAGCATTTTTTGCCGAGTGATGAAAGCAGCATGATTTCTGGCGTTATCATAAAGAAAGCTCAAGGCTTTGCGATTGACGAGTGCTCGCAGCTTCGATGTCAGTTGTTCTCGCAATCTGCCCACCTGTTGGCAGTAGAAGTCAGCATTTATCGTTTGGTTAGGTGCCAAAATCTCTCAGCGAATTATTTCCCCGATATCCACCAAACACTCAACAAAAACGTTTTGGGATGCTGTTCTCCTTCTGAGATCTATGGAGCAGGCTATGAACCTTGGCACACAGTCAGTCGACGCTTTACATTACCCTACAGTACCCATTTCTCATTACCCGTTACAATTCGTCCCAAAAACGGTTCATTTCTGTCACGAGAAAGCAAAGAAACACAGGTATGGATTATCTCCTCTCGTTGCTTTGTAGAAAACTGGTGCCAAACTCAGTTTTCGAAATTGGTGATGAACCCATGCTCATACATCCGTCTTTCGACTGTTGTCCTGTGCACCGACAACGTTTCCGCTAATTTCTGAACGGTTGGTTGTGGGTCATTTAATATGGCTTGGTCCGCATTCTTGTCAGAAACCACGGATGAACGTCCAGGACGTGGTTAATCTTTACAGCGTCTGTCGCCTTCCCGGAATTTCCGATACCAACGGTGCAATGTGCTATCATCAACTGCATCCTCCCTATACACTTAACAAATGTTGCTGCAAGCCGCGGCTGCAGTACTGCCATAATCGAACTCGTACAGTAAACAATGTGTAATATGCTCCTTATCGGATGCCGTGTTACACCGTCCGCGATTTACGTTACGAATGACTTACTCAGACAAACGTAGTGCCTCTAAATGCTCTACTTCACCACGCTTTATTGCCGAAAATTCGACATCGCAGCGTCATTTGTGACGTAACTACTCCGATCGCAATTTGCATCTATTACAAAATCATGTAGAACTTTTGTACACACCCAATACCACCTGATACTTACTATTTCGAAGGTCTTACTTTCGCCCTCAGTACAGCATCTATCCAACGTTTCATCGATGCAATATAATGCCGGAAGCGCTGGGAGGTATGGCCAGCCAAGTCGTGTGCAATGCGGCCTTCAATGTAGGTATGGAGGTGATTAGTGTATCGAGACGCTTAGTATGACCTTCCATGGTGTCTCACAAGTGGTATGTGGGATCTATATCGAGGAACCTCGGCAGAAATCAATTTGCTGGATGTCTGAAATGTGTTTCTCAAACCATTCCTGTACAACATTTAACCTGTGGCTTGGTGCATTGTCGTCTTGGAAGACGCCGTCGTCATTCGGAAAAAAGTGCAGCATTGCTGCTGGGTGTACAGAGTCAGCAAGCAATTCACGATCGTGGGCACACTGAAGAAACAAACTATGCTGGAGCAGCAAAACCAATTTTATGTATTGAGTTTTGCTCGAAATACCAAAATATTTTTGTTGCTCTAGGAAGCAACAACATTTTGTTTTTGTTTTTATAGCAAAGCCTATTTAGGTACTTGAGTAATTTTTTTTTGCTGACAGAAATTTACTTACTACAGCAGAAATTTTGTTGGCCGTACGAATCACTTTGCCGAAACAACCAAATGCTTTTGCCACGTCTGCCGCACCAGCTGCCATAAAAAAATGAGTAACTGCAGCAAAGGTGTCTGTAATATTCAGCAAAATTCAAGATGATGGTAACAGCTGAAAACGTTAGTACAACGTAGAAAGTTTGTCTAAATGTACTAACTTAACCGTTCATTAATTCCAGCATGATGGCGGTCTGGTCTGTTGTTGTGGTGCGGTGTATATGTCGTGCACTCTAAAGAAATTTGAAAGAATAATTTGGAAGAAACCGACGACTTCATACATGTACAATGAAGTAGACGGAAGCATGGAGCAGTTTTCTGAAGCGGATATTTTTTTCTTTTATTACACCAGATATCAGCTATGTACAGGTTCCATATGCGTGAGTAGTATAAAATAAGTGTGGTGTTATTTGTCTTAAGGCTTAACTGATTTTAGTTAAACAAACTAGAACCGAGAATAGATCTCGTGTCCTTGAACCTCCATTTTCTCTAAGTTTAACAAGTACCTGATCCTAAATTTGTGTGCTTTCAAATGTGGGGTCACATTCTGAAAGTGTTTATAAAACAATCATTATCACAAGCAGGTGCTTCCTGTTTTCTGGCTTGAATGTTGAGAGAAAAAAGTAAAACCAAAATGACTTCCCGCTTATGGTCCCGGTTAAAACAAATGAAAACAACCCTATCATATTATTCACTCCAATTAAGGATTTTTTTTTTAGCATTCTTCGACTGAATATTCCTTCTCATCAAAACAGCTTATAGCTGTCCAGACCATAACAGGCAAATGGTGTATCCAGCAATTTCGTAAAGTTGTAGAAATTATTTGTATGGAAACTGCTAAACTATATGTAATCTACCTTGACCACTTTCCTTAGAATGTAGAGTGTGTAGTCGAACTCCAAATTTATAGATACTTTTAGTACAGTGATGTGCCCACTCCATCCTCTGATTTTGTTGCACTGTTAATGGATTTTTACAAACAGTAGGGTTCTAAAAATTGTTTGGGGTGATTAAAAATCTTTTCATACAGCTGCTGAAAGCAGTTCATTTGCGAGGGAAATGTTTGTAGGAAAACTTTTATTATTGTGGGATCCTAAAAACTTTAATTTGTCAAAAAGATCCTAAAAAACTTATTTTTAATTTTCTTTGCTTATTTATTTATTTTTTTATTTTGCAAACCATTTGATAGAGTGAAGTGTATTAATTCCATGGCTGGTGGGTTCCTAACCTTATAACTAATTGCTTTACTTTCATAAATTTTATTGCTAACGACATCCCTGTAGCGATTGCTGCAATTGTTGCATTACTCGTGAATCCACAGAAATATAAGGACATTTTTGCAAAAAATGGTGATTGTTTGAGGACCCATAATTATGGAATGATTACTTTTATGCTACTTTAACAAATAATATCTGCTATATGCACAGATAAATCACCGGAAATGTTGTTGTACCAGAATAGGGAATCAAGGAATAAATGGAATTTAGTAAATTCCATTTATTAAATTCCAACAAAGAAATCAACATTACTATAGATTTGTGTTTGTAGCATTACATCTTGGCTGAAGTAGAAATTTAACATTGCAAAGAAGTTTGCTCTGTACCGGAAAATATTTGCTATAGTACCAAAGTTTGTTTGCTGGATGAGCAAACTGACATTGCTGGAGATCGGCATCTGTAGCAGAAATATTTGCTGAAGTAGCAAAGTTCGTTTGATAGACCAGCAAATTGACATTGCTGGAGATCGACGTCTCTAGCAGAAAATATTTGCTAAAGTAGCAAAGTTGGTTTGCTAGACTTGCAAAAAAAAAAACTTGCCACAGGAAACGGATATCTTGCTGCTGCAGCAAAGTAGAATTCATTAGAACTGTCAGCAAAGCTTTTTGCTGTGCCTACTAAACCGTGTAAATTAATTGGACAAGTTATTTTATTCTCAGAATTGTAATGTGATCGCCAGTTGATGTCGGAAACACACGTAAACTAGTTTTATCAGCTATGAGGTGGTGTTACTGTTAGAACTTGATAGTAAGAATGTGGTTTGGCCAGTTTTAAACAGGAAATAGACACTTCAGCTTCAGTTGTGAGCTTTCGTGTGTGACAGGTGGATGTTAGTTTTTGCTCTCTGTGAGTACGTGTGGATTTCGTGTATTGAAAAATGGATATTACCCCAAGGAAGCATGAAAAAATAATTGCTCTGAAGGATCACACTTCTATGACTGTGAGAGATATCGCTTCTGCAGTTGGTGTAGACAAATCAAGTGTATAAGACTGCTTACGCGATACAATGCATCTGGATCATAGTCTCAAAAAAGGAGAGGTAAATGTGGAAGAAAACGAAAAACAACTCCACGAACCGATAAATATCTATTCAGAAATAGTGAAATGAATCCAAATAAAAAAAAACAAGCGCGGACCTTCAAAAAGCTTTATTGGCTATTGGTTGTGATGTTAGTGATTCAACTGTATGCCGTAGGCTTCTGGAAATTGGCCAGGAAGGCAAGAAGACCAACGAAAAAACAATATTTGAATGCAAAAATGAAGAGAAACGTATAGCATGTGCCAAAAATTATAAATCATGGACTGCTGACGACTGGAAAAGGGCAATTTTCAGGGATTAACCTCGTTTATTTGTGCAGAGTTACCAAGAAAATGTTAGACGAAGCAACTGTGAACTCTTAAGACCTGAGCATGTCAAACAAACTGTAAAACACCCTCTGAAACAGATGTTTTGGGGTTTTTTCACATCGAATGGCACTGGAAGCTTAGTTCCTGTTGAAGGTATGATGAATTGAGCCAAGTACGTAGAAATATTACAACGTAGTATTGTTCCATTCTTGCAAACTTTTGATGGGACATTTCAACATGACTTGGCCCATGTCACAATTCGAAATTGTTCAACAATTTCATGCTGGAAAATCAAATTCATTTGCTTGATTGGCCTGGAAATTCACCAGACTTAAATCCCATAGAAAACTTGTGGAGTATTTTGAAGAGACGTTTAGGTAAAATGGACTGTACAACCAAAGAACGCATGATAACGAATGCTATAAAAGTGTGGTTCCACGATTATGAAGTCAAAAATATGTGCACTCAATTAGTGGAGTCAATGCCAAAACGAACTCACGAGGTCATTTCTGCTAATGGAGGACATACTTCATACTAATACAGGTATTTATCAGTGTATATCAAGGCATAGAATGATATAAAGGCATAGTTTTGGAAAAAAGTGTGATTTTTAACTTTGTTCCAATTAATTTGCACAATATGATATATTCAGTGGAAAAATTTGCTGCAGTAGCATGTTTTTTTCTGTTGTAGCAATGTTTTTCAGTGCACCAGAAATATGTCGTTCCATATGCACCAGGATTCCAGGTTCCTGCCAGGTAAACTTGCCCCCACAGCATATAACCACCTGCATCGTCTTGCACTGTGGAGATCTTACAGGATGGATCGGGTGCCTCGTGGTGTGTGTGCCAAATACGTACACGACTATTCACGGAGTGGAGTATAAGGCGAGACTCTTCAGACCAGCAAACATTTTTGGTCATCTGCTGTTATAGCTTATACGTGCGAGCGTGCGACGCATGCTCGTGACATATACTGTTTCGGGTTGACCTCTTTTGTATTGGTCAGTCAAATACTCAACAGTACTGCGTCTGTTGGCCTGTACGTGTCGTCTGAACTGGTGCTCACCTCTCACATCAACCTTATGCTGCCCTGTGCAGTTTTGCCACCGGGACGTTTTTTGACTATTTTTACCCCAGTGCTGATACACTTTAACTACGGCACCTCGCAAACAACCCACCAGTTCAGCCCTTTGGGAAATGCAGGCCCCAGCTCTACGAGCTCCCACAACCTGTCCTTTCCCAAAGTTCGATAAATCTTTCTGTTTACCGATCACTCTGCGAACTTTACTACCTATTGCTCCACTCACACCCGATATTATTGTAGGTGCACAAATAAGTTTTAAAGCGTTTTTGTGTCCCGTATACCGCTAATTTACCCATCCAATATTCCTCCGCGTTTTTGTCATGTGACCGTAACTGGCCCAGAGTATAAAATGTGACACAAAAGTTTGCCCAACAGTCAAACGCACTCGCACATCGGTAGGTGAAAGATGGCAAGCGATACTGCATTTATTACGAATTTCATCAAGGAAAAAGTGCTGCAAAAACATGTGGAGCGATTTGTTCTGTTCTGGGGGAGAATATTGCATCGAAAAGCACGTGCGGGTTTTGGTTTAGACGGTTTAAAGCAGGTGAGCTTGATGTTAGCGATCGAGAACGTAGCGGCGCCCCGCAGAAGGTTGCACATGAAGAGCAGCAAGCATTGCTGGATAAGAATTCGTCTCAAACGCTAAAAAATATAGCTGAACAACTGGGGGTAACTCATCCAATCGTTTTCGCGCAATGGGAAAGATTCAGAAGGAAGGAAAATGGGTACCACATGATCTGAGCCAGAGGAACAAGGATGAGCGTGTCATGAAGTGTTTGAATCTGTTGAATAAACAACACAAAAAGTCTTTCCTGTGGAAAATCGTTGCGGGTGATGAAAAGTTGATAGGGTACGACAATCAAAAACGCAAAAAACACTGGGTACACCCCTGTGAAACAACGACTCCGCCACCGAAACGTAATATTAACTCCAAGAAAGTTCTGCTGTGCATCTGGTGGGATAAGAAGGGTGTGCTCTATTATGAACAATTGGAACAGGGTCCGACTGTTACTGCTGATCGCTACAAGCAATAATTGCTGCGATTGAACAAGGAAATCTGTCGGAAACGTCCATTCACAGGCAAAGGATTGCGTCCCGTGAAATTACTGCATGATAACGCTTGGCCGCATGTCGCGAAATCGGTCAAGTAAACGTTATTGACGCTTAGCTGCGAAGTTTAGGAGCCCTCTGCGTATTGACCCGACATAGCCCATTTGGACTCTCATTTGTTTCGATCGATGCAACATGGTTTGTCTTCTGTACGGTTCCGGACATGTGAGAAAGTGCGAAAATGGGTTGACGACTATATCGCGTCACACGACAAAGTATTCTTCACGGCTGGAATCCGTCAGCTGCCCGACCGATGGCGGAAATTGATATATAATGAAGGCGCATATTTTGATTCGTAAAGGTACTGTTGTTTTCTCTCAAATTACATGTTGCATTGTCTTAAGACGCTTTAAAACTTATTTGTATACCTAATATATGCTATGTCTGTCGACTAATCGCGCCCTCTCGAAATCACGTGGCTAAAGCGCTGCATGCACTTTTTTGATAGGTGTGGACATAATTCAATGATCACGCGATGGGTGTATGGATTATGATAAAAAATATTTTGACGTAATGATTAATGAAAATTTGTGCATGGAAATGATGTTGTGTTACGGAACAATATGCACGCTTACGAACCTCGTTAAACCGCCACATTTTGTTAATGTGTTGAACCGGCTGCCAGTGATGGGGTGGTTCAAAGAGGTTCAGACAAAAAATCGGTAAACTTAATTGGAAGACCATATAAGAAACAAATAAAACAAGCATACGTTCTCATGTATCGGACCTCTAATCTGAGAACGTAGAGATTGAAAACACAGTGATTAAGTAAAGCTTATGGTGGAAATTCTTAAAACAACGTGTTTGTTTTTTGGGTATTTTACTGTAACATCAATATTTCATGAATGCGGATGGAACCATATTACTTAGTGAAATGTTGTTATCCGACCTTTCAGTTTTTTTTCTTTTTAAGATTTGCTGGTTTTTGTTTGAAATTGAGTTATCGTGTGTCATCTTATAACAAAGTACGTCATCTTATAACAAAGTACGTCATCTTATAACAAAGTACATTCATCCATGTTGTACACATGATTGAATTCATAGCCAAGTATGATTTCTAAATTCTTCTTGCCGCATCCACTGAAATTTCAAAGTTTTCGCTGTTTCACCGTGCCATATTCTCGTTGATTTCCCAAAGTGTCTCTCGCTTCTTCAAGAATGACTTCATTCGTAATAATTCCATGCTCGGCATTTACCTGGAAAATTCATAGAACAAGGGGAATTCTCTAAATTTGCTGATTTCTACTTTAATTTTTTTAGCTGAGTGCAGTTGTTCTTCAGATCCCATACATTCATACGGGGGTCCTAACAAAAGTTCTGCACACTATCCATTTTTGAAAAACGTGTAAAGTAACGAAGAAAACTTACCCTATTGCAGTTCACTGTACTTCGCTTGGCTGCTATTGGCAGCTTGCCAGCGGTGACGTATATCCTTGATGCTCCGTAGTACGCCATCTTTGTTCAGTTGTCGTATTACTCCGGTCACGTCCAATGACCTTTATGGAAAGACTAAAGTCGGAGGGACTAAGATCAGCGCTGTAAGGTGGGTGAGATAAAGTTTCCCAGCCGTATTTCGACACAAGTCCCCGTATCGACGCTGCACCTTGACACGATGCGTTGTCATGCAGCAAGATCGCTCCCGCGATCGACAAGGTGGGGCGATTTCGATGGTCTCACATTGTTCCTCAGAAAGTCACAACAATATTGTGCGTTGAAACTTTGCCCTACCGGCACTCGATCAGAGAACACAACACCCTGGGCATTGTACAAAAAAAAACATCATTTGCTTCACTTTGGATTGTATTCGACGACACCTTGAGGGGCGTGGAGAACTTGAATGCCACCATTGCTGGTTGTGACTTCAGTTCCGGCTCAAACTCACGGGTCCCAGTCTCATCATTTGCAGAAATTCTGTTCAGGAAGGTGTCGCCCTCCCTTTCGAACCTGCGGAAGTGATCCTCTGACTGCCTACTGCTCGGGGGTGAATTGATGGAGCACTTATCTCCTGGCGATTTTCTTTTTCCCAAATGAGTAGGTTGAAATCCAGTGAACAGACACGGTGGACAAATTTGCCTGATAAGCAATCTCCTCGACTGACAAACGGCGATTCTCTTCTGCAAGAATTGTGAGAGATGTTTTGTCTGTCGCCGTTTGAAGTCGGCCAGAGCGGTGATCATCTCCGATGCTGCTTCGGCCCTCACGAAAGCGCGATGATCAGTGAAATTGTGCTTCGATCAAGAATTCCTTCCGCAAAAACTTCTGGCAAGACAGTATGGATCTGTGTCGGAAATTTTCCACGCAGGGCTACTATTTTCATGTACGAGCCCTGGTGTAACGCGGTGACTCAACCTGAGGAGCTGCACGCTTCTTCCGTTTCCAGACACGTCCACACAGCAAATGATAGCACATCGTTCTGACATCACTGCGTTGCTGAGAGTCTGACCTTGACATGACGCAATCGTTTTCCCGATTGCATCATTCGCTTCCGTTTTCGATTAAAGTGTGTAGTACTTTTGTTATCACTCTTGCATTCATTGTTAAATATGTCTCCTTTTGTTCTTCAGCTAATTGACTTGTCAAAAAGGTTGGAACGATGCTTAGTTAATGTTTGATGGTGGATTAAGAATTACGATCTATGAATTATCATGCGGAAATTTTCTCACGCACGTCCTACAATAGTTTACCCATTTCGGGAAGCTTTATTCTAAATAAAAAGGGATGAATGAAAAAAGCCCACAAATCAAGCAGTCTCTGCGAGAAACAGTGACTACCGAATTGTGCTTGAACTCAAAATGTGAAATGTGAGACAGAAAATGTCATCTTCTGATGAACTATGGCCTATCTAGAAATGCAAGATACAGCTCTTAATATTTTGTCATTTAGTAAATCGCGATTTTAAAGGGAACCACGAGAGTAGGGTAATTAGGCCTTGCGTCCCCGTTTAATAAGTTTCGATACTTAACCGGAAACACACACGTATCTGTCGTTTCCCCTCTGGCAGATGCAATACATCACAGAAAAGCCCGCCCTTGAGTTTTGGCAGCTGACCACACTTCGCTAATGGTATCGTTATTTTCTCAGGGGACTGGTCCAGTATCCATCGGAGCTGATGTTCCGCTCGACGGCATTCCAGAGAGCTTTCACAGGGTTTCAATCCGAATGGTTCCAAACTCTGATGAGTATTCCTCGAGCAATCCTGGGGAGTCGCACAATCAGTTTAAGCAAACCACTAGCCGCAAGATGCGTGGAGGCCAAGAAAGCATGTAGGTAATCAGTCTGCACATGCCGGTTGCACACGACGGTTGAGGACATCTCCAGACACACTAAGATGGTTGCATAAAAAGGCTCCCTTAACCATCACAGAGCCACTAACGACTTGACCAGAGCCAACCTGGCAAGGCGCAGCCATGGCATCATGCTGTCGACGTGACACTCGCACCCTCTAGTCAGCTCGGTACAGCAGAAAACGGGATTCACCCGACCACAGGATGCGGTACCACTCTGCTGAGGTCCAGTTTTGGCGTTTGGGTCAATAGGCGTAGCGTGAGGTCCGATGACGAGCGGGCAAAAGTGGCACAAGAATAGCATGTCGGCTCCCGTAGCCCATGCTATGAAGCGAGAGCCATACCGTTAGCCCGATGACGCAACTTAGGCCTCCGACATTTAACCTGGACGTGATTTGCGCCGCCGTTACCGAGGGGTCAGTCTGAACGATCCTGGATAATCTACGTTGACCCCGGTCATCAGTGGCGTGTGGTCGGCGATATCTTGGTATCTGTACGCTGGTAAGTCCGTCGGTAGTATACCCGGGATACAACCTCGATACGTTTTCTCTAGGGAACGCTTGGGTTCTTACCACTTGGGAAATAAATCGATAAAATGACCCATCTATTGGGTTGGTGCGAATGAAATGTACGGCGCAAACGAGCAGTGCAGACAGGCCCCCACCACAGCGGAATGCAAGCACCCGCAGGTGTTGCGGGTGTTGCGTCACAGAGTAACTGTAAATACCCAGCACGTCTCGGAAGAACAGGGTTTTGGCGTGGTTTGTTTGGACATAACGTGGCTTGCAATGGAAACATGCAAACGCAGAATTTGAGAATCATCTTGCAGTGTGAATTTAAACTAGGCCATTCTGCAGGAATTGCCGCTCGAAACGTTAATAAAGCGTTTTGGGAGAATACAGCAAACGGACGAACCGTCGGGCGAAAGTTTGTGAAGTTTCAAAACGGAGATACGGACTTGCAAAAGGAAACACGTGGCCGCCTACCTGTTACTGTTTCTGACGATATTCAGCTACGTGTGGTTGACGCGGACCACCGAAAAACGTGTCGTAAGATAGCGGCAGAGGTAGGACAGTTGTTCCGCGTCTGGCTGCGCTGGATAGGGTCAAAAAGCTGGACATGTGACTATCGCTTGAGTTGTTAACTGCCAAAGGGACTTGGCGTTTAGAAGTCTGCACATCACTGCTTGTCAGGAATAAAAAGGGACCTCTACTGCCTGAGATCGTCACTTGCAACGAGAAGTGGGTTCTTTATAAAAATCATAAACGATCTGAACAATGGTTAAGCAGTGCACAGCCTGCTGGATGGCATCCTAAGCCAACCGTACACACCAAAAGGGTATGATTCTCCTTGTCTGGTGGTCCACAGCCGGGATAGTTCATCGGAGTTTCTTGACAAGAGGCTAAACCATCACTGCAGAACGGTATTGTGCTGAATTACACCAGATGTACCGGAAATGTCTGCATAAACAACCGGCTTTGGTCAAGAGACATGGCGTTCTTCTGCCCCAGGACAACGCTCGACATCATGTTGCACATCGAACGATGCTGACAACTAAGTGCATTGGGCTATGAAGCACAGCCTCATCCTGCCTTATTCCCAGATTTGTGTCTGATAGACTATTATATGTTTCGTCGTCTGGATCACTTCCTGTCTGGGAAACAGTTCACGACAGACAAAGAGGTTCAACCTGCTGTTGATGACTTCTTCAGGTCCCAGCCACAAAACGCTTTTCGTTTCGGGATTATGGCATTGCCGGACAGATCGCAACTGTGTGTCGATGCCTAGGGGGATTATTTTGCCTTGACAAGATGCCGTAAATTTCCGTTCTCGCCGTCTACGTGTGCTGGTCCTTTGCGAGCCATTTCATTCACACCGGCCCTTTCGCTGACAATGCATCCACGATCAATGCCGTTTATATCACCACGTTCACCCATTTTTTTCGATTGCGATACACTATTGGAAAATCCTACTTCGACTCCGTGTTCCACACAGGTGTGTGTGTGTGGGGGGGTGGCCATGTCAACTACCTATCACTAATTTTTTGTACAGTGAGTGCATTGTATTGCTGTGACGATGAGACTTTTGCAACTAACGCAAAGGTAATTTTCTCATTTCTCCACTCCTAAGACATTTATTTCACTTCTTAAATAAGACTTTTCTAAAATACCCCCGCTTATAGGAAATAATGTGAGATGCATACGAACAATCATTACACTAATATGCAAGGTTTTGTTGTTTTGAAGTGAATAGGTGTATCTGAATGGATGTCTTGCGCAGATTCCGAAAATGGCCTTCAAAATTCTTAATCACGTCAAGTTTTTTCACAAATGACGGAAATGTTAAAATTAAAAAAAACGTTATTTTTGAATGACATTGTTATATGGCAACGTTTGCAACGTGTGAAAATGTTCTCTGAAGGAACGGAATGATTGTTTAAAGAATAGATAAACATAATTATATAGCTGATAATGAAAATGCAACTGTTTTATCTGTATGACGTCACGATTTGCGCCACTCACAAAGGCAGAACATGAGAGAATGTTATCTTGGCACGACAGTATGACTCATACCTCACGCCGCTGCTCCCGTCTTTCTATTGGTCACATGTGGCGCCATTCGGGTCAAATCATGTTGCACTAGTCAGTGCAAAGATGTGACTGGTCCCGTTCGGTAGTTTCTTTGTGGCGTTTGCAATGGCTTGACGTGGTTGTGTAAATCATTCAGACATATTTTACTACATATGTGGCTGTTATACGACAGGAAAAAAAACAGAGGCAAAATATTACGCCTTTCGTGAAAAATGCTTATTTTTAATACTTCGGCATTAAACTAGCAGATCAGGACAAAGTTTGGTCTCCTCACAATGTGTGCCGTGCATGTGTGGAGGGGTTGAGGAACTGGAAAAGTGGAAAAAGGGCATCAATGCAGTTCGGTGTACCCATGGTGTGGCGTGAGCCAAAAAATCACAGTGACGACTGCTACTTCTGCACAGTGAATATCGTGGGCCATACCAGAACCAGTAAGCGTAACATTGTGTATCCCAATATCCCATCTGTCCTAAGACCAGTGCCCCATAGTGAATCCATCCCTGTGCCATCCCCGTGCAATATCAAGCCCCCAACAGACACCGATTCAGACGGTGATACAAGTAATGAGATGTGCCAACCGGACAGCATGGAGGATGAAACCCCAGTGCTATTTACCCAGCATGAACTGAATAATTTGGTTCGTGATCTGAATTTACCGAAAGACGCAGCAGAGCTTTTGGTATCACGACTTCAGGAAAAGATTTTACTATGTCGTAATACGAGATTCTTCTGGTACAGACACCAAGAAGCAGAATTGGTTCCGTTTTTTGCTGAGAAAGGCGGTTTGGTATATTGTCGAGACCTTCCGGCAGTCATGAAACACATCAACATTAATTACAATTCAGGGCAGTGGAGGTTGTTCATAGATGCCAGCAAATCCAGTTTAAAAGATGTTTTATTACACAATACTAACATCCATCCATCCATTCCAGTATCACATTCTGTGACTTTGAAAGAGACATACGAGAACCTTAAATTACTGTTGGAAAGTGTGCAGTACAAGTTTCATGAATGGTCTTTGTGCGGGGATTTCAAGGTGATTGGAATATTGCTCGGCCAACAAGCAGGCTACACCAAATTTCCTTGCTTTTTGTGTGAATGGGACTCCAGAGCAAGGACGGAACATTGGGTTCGGCAGCAGTGGCCAGTCAGAAGTACATTCACACCTGGCGAAAAAAACAATGTTTCACTTCCACTGGTTGATCGCTCGAAAATACTGTTGCCACTTTTACACATCAAACTTGGCTTAATGAAGCAATTCGTGACAGCTTTAAGCAGGGACAGTAAGTGCTTTAAGTATCTTGGTGGCAAGTTTCCATTAATCACGTCTGAAAAAATTAAAGCTGGTATTTTCATAGGCCCTGAAATACGAAAATTAATGGCAGACAACATATTCGAGGAAATCATGAGTGAGTGCGAATTGCGAGCATGGACTGCATTCAGAAATGTGGTACACAACCTTTTGGAGAACACGAAGGCTTCAAATTACACCGCTTTAGTCGAGGACATGCTGGAATCCTATGAACTGCTTGGTTGCAACATGAGCGTCAAAGTTCACTTTCTTCATGCTCATCTAAATTACTTTTCTAACAATCTTGGTGATTTTTCGGAAGAAAATGGCGAGCGCTTCCATCAGGATATTAAAGTGATGGAAAAGAGATACCAAGGAAAGTGGACTGTACATATTATGGCCGACTATTGTTGGATGATGAACAGAGACTGTACGGACGCACACCTAAGACAGTCCAAAAAAAGGAAGTTTAAAGGGGAGCACAGTGGCGAATGTTAGGTATGTTTGCTTTTGAATATGTATTTATGTTTATCTATTCCTTAAACAATCATTCCGCCCCTCCAGAGAACATTTTCACACCTTACAAACGTTGCCATATAGCAATGTCATTAAAAAATAACGTTTTTTTTTTAATTTTCACATTTCCGCCATTTGTGAAAAAACCTGACGTGATACGGAATTTTGAAAGTCATTTTCGAAATCTGCGCAACAAATCCATTCAATTACACCTATTCATTTGAAAACAACACAAAAAAGTTGAAAAATTGCAAATCAGTATTATCGATCAAGAAATTACAAGTAGTCGGCATGAAATTAAGTAATCAAAAGGCATTGCGTTGATCCGTTAGCCACCTGGTTAAAGAAAGGTCTCACATTTTCCTGAAATTTCATACAGTGACGTATTCTTTTAAGCGACGATACAATTATAGAAAGAAATAAGGTCTTTTAGAAACCAGGAACACCAAAAATTTCCTTCTCTTTATTTTCTCTCTTTACAGTTTGATTTCAGCATGCAATCACGACCTGCATGTTACAGAATTTTATTACATGATTTTTACGGAAATAATTCAAAACAAGTATCTTGTCATTATGAAGTTCAGTGTTCTACGCAGCGTATAACAGAAAGAAATTTATATTCACAATGAATGTATTTTACTTTAAACAGTATAGAAACTTATTTGCTTTAATGGATGTAATCATGATGAGATGTTTAGAAAAAAATCATTACTTTAATAACATATTCTGTCTCATTGAACCATTTTCAATTTTTCACTCAACACTATAGATTTGTATCAAGTGTTCGATCACATTTTCTTATCTTTTTTTACAGATAATAATTTAAAATAATTTTGTCATCAGGAGTAACAACCGAGCGAAGTATACATCGCAGTGAATGTCGGTTTTCAGGCTAAAGTACAGGAGAAAATTCTTATTTATTCTTACTGTACATCGACCAAACATTAAATTCATTATTAAAACGCAGTTTATTCAACATCATTGCTATTAAATTTTTGCTTCTATGTTAACACAGTGGCCAGATGTATGGCCTAGTGCCAATAAGTACACTGAAGAGCAGTTGAATTAAAGACAGCTGGCGTTATGCAAATGTGGCACTGAGGGCGTCCTGTAAATGGAAACGACATGATGAATGCAGCGATCCGACAATATAAGGAGTGATGCGACGGGAATCAGTAAGATTCGGATGCAGTATGGGTAAGAAGAAGGATCTAAGCGCATTTGATCGAAGGCAAATTGTCGGGGCCAGACGAATGCGCACTCCATCTCGAAAGTCGTGCAGGCACCGGGATTTTTATGAGCCACTGTGTCACGAATACACCGTGAGTACATTGAATCCGGTAAAACCATCCTAGCAAGGGCCAACTGCCGTGGACAACAGCGTGTGGATGAGCGGGGTCATCGTCGGCTAGCTCGCATTGTAATAGCGGACAGACGTGTTACAGTGCAAGAAATCACTCGGCAATTTCACACTGGTGCACAAAAACGTGTAAGCAGCCACAACATCCAGAATCATCTACTCGCTATGGGGTACAGAAGCCATCGTCCCACGAGGGTACCGCTGCTGACCGCACATCACAGGGTGCAAAGATTAGCATGGGCGCAGGGACATCGCCACTGGACCCTATACATGTGGAAAAATGTTGCCTGGAGTAATGAATCGAGATTCATGTTGGTACATGCGGATGGCAGGATACGAGTACGGCGCAAACCACATGAAGCGATGGATCCTTCTTGCCAGCAGGTACTCTTCAAGCTGATGGAGGTGGCATTCTCGTCTGGGGACTGTTACGTAGGCTGAAATGGGACGCCTGGTACGTGTGTCATCGTCCTTCAGAGGTCATCGCTACCGGGATATCCTGGACCCGTTTCTGGGTCTTAAACATCCCACTGGGGACCTCATCCTGCAACAAGACAATGCACCGTGCAATCGCTCCCGAATTGTATCCGAATGGTTGGATGAACACTCTACCGACGTGGCTTCACTTCCATGGCCAGCTAGGTCTCCTGACATCAATCCCATCGAGCACATCTGGGATGCCAACGAGAGAGATTTTCGAGGCTCTGACCCCCCTTCAGCAAATCTTCGTTAAAAGTGGGAGCTTGTTCAGGGGTCGTGGATCCGTATGGCTTCCCAACGCTTCCGGTGTCTTGTCGAGTCCATGCCGAGACGAATCGCCGCCGTCATCAGGATGAAAGGTGGTGCTACACGTTAATAGACAGGTAACTCCAATTTAATTGCTCTTCAGTGTATCTCTAAAGTAAAATTTGTTTTGTCTCCGTCCAACGAGCCGAAAAAAGGACATCAATGTTCTATGCTGTAATAATCAGTACAAAAACACTTCCTAATAATTTAGGATTTCATAATATTCCATGCACGATCTGGATATTATATCTTCCCGTCGGATATATATTTTTTTAATTTTTTTATTGAAGCACATTCAAATTGATCTAAAATATTATAACACATGAATATCAATACGTTCCTCTTGGCCAGGAAATTATGCGCTGTGTACTTTCAATCAGTAATCATTGATGTGTCACTGGTCACTGAACAGAAACAAAGCTGTAATGTCACAATTCAAAATTCATTACTTTCATTGTCCGACAGATGTAAAAAAATGCATCACAATTGTTTCGGCTATTTGTTTATACATTCGAGCACCTTTGACTTGTCTAACCGACAGTTTTTTTTTGTTTTGTTTTTTTTGTTATATATATATTTTTTTTGTAATGTATCGGTTTACGTGGACTTCCTTTCAATGTACCAGGCATTAGACGAAAGAATAAACACGTCACATCCACACCAACCACCAGATTGTAGCCATCATGCAAGTAAAATGACGCAGGTAAAATAAATCCGCAGAGGAATGCCCGGGGTTGGCATCGTGTTGCATTTCAGCTTGTTTCTCCCTAAGGAAGAAACAATTATAAAGACGTTAAATTCTTGAATAAGTAAAAATAACTGCAACAATAAAATACATTTTTAGCAAACTCATATACACAGTCGAGTCACATTATTGTGACCACCTCCTACTTTTGACGTCAACAGCGCGTATAGCCAATGAAAGAAGGCTGGCTTGGAGGCAGTGGCATATCTTGCGTCCGAGACCTAGGCTATATTACCCCCCCCCCCCACGGTACTGTTTATTATTTATTTATTTTTTTTATTTATTTTTTTATTTTTAAGTAATAGTAGTAACATTATTTTTTTCTAAATTTTAGGTACATGCTACTGCTAACATGATACCAAATAATTATGAGGATTAGGATTTGAACATTTGTTTGTACAGGAAGGCCATTGTTATTTCCTGTGTGAACTTGAATGTTACGTTTACACAAAAATGTTTCTTTCGAATACTTTTTCATATTTAAAAATAATGTTTTTCTTTATTAACAAAACAGCCAAGTTATTCGAATGTGCATGTCCTTGTGTGACTCTAAGACATATCTTGATTCTTTTTTAATACGGAAAAAACTTCTTTCGGCAGTTGCTGATGAACAGTTGAATATTGTATCTGCAAATTTGTACACCTCAATAAACACTATGTTCAATTATTCAACATTATGTAACAAGTAATGTCTCTTACCGATTTGTTTTGTGTTCATCAAGGGAATTAAACAATTTCAGTTTATTTTTTAATCGAGCTGTATCAAAATTTGAAGCATAGAGTTATTTAAGCTCTGATAGTAGATGCTCAGGAAAGCTTTCACAAAATTTATCAAAACAGTTCGAATCCAACAAAGCCACGAATTTAAGATATAATATAACTGATTTTAATTCATTGACACTTCACACAAACTGAAACAACTCTCCTGAAACACGCGCTGGAAGCATGGAGATAATGTGGTAGCCCGGTCTTTTTTCCGAGCGAACTGTTGCGCAAAGCAATGACCCAATCACTTCCGTAGCTCATTCATGTTCTCATGGAAACGCTAGCAAGAGATAGTATTGAAGCTCTTTGCATTAGAACAGCGAAGGCTCTCGAAGACCTACTTGCGTTATGCCGTTGATCATCGCTCGCCAGACTGATTCTCATAATCGAAAGAAGGTTATCCGCTCGCGTATTTTGCGCACCGAAATCATCGACATATGTTAATACCGTTGATATTTGACTTTTATTTGTGTATATTTAATTGAATTTCATTTGTGCATTCTCTGGGCTTCGCAGCTAGCCTAGCTAGCCTCGAATATACACCATTGCTTGGAGGGTATATAAGGTGTGCTGCTGGTATTCTGAAAGCATATCACTCATTGATGTCATGGATAAAAGGAGCGATTTATCAGATTTCCAAAAAGGGATGATTATCGGGTTTCGGGACAAGGCCGGTATTATTTTTGAAACAGAGAAGTTTGTGAACTGCTCGCCTGCTGCTGTGGTTAAAGTGTATCGTGATTGGAAAAATGTCACCATTGCCCAGCAAAACCACAAGTGTTGTAAAACTGCTGGCCACACGGCCGGCGTAAGATATGTGCGAAGAGTGTCACCGCACAGGGCGGCGCTTTGTGGTGGCAGCAAAATTACCTTTTTTTTGTTGTTGTTGTTTAGCAGCGGAGAAGCGTCCAAGGGAGAAAGCAACCTATCCTTTTTGTAAAATACTTCTTTCATCCAATATTAAAAATTTGGAGAAAGAAAAGAGTTGGGTTGTTTATCCTTTTAGTGTTGCTTACATGAAAAGAAGCGATAAGATCATGCGCTAGTCCACAGCGGTCAATGGTGCGTTCACGTCATTGCAAGCGTGATGGAAGGCGGTTCAGCTGGATTTTGTTCCCCTTCTCTAAGGGTTGGACACGAAAGTCCTGTTTGAGAAAGGACACGGAAAAAATCTTTCACTCGTTCCGCCATGATGCTTTTGTTTCAGTACGAAAGTACTTCCGTTACAGGCACTGTAACGGAAAGGTCCTATGTTCTGCTCCTACCATGATGATTTGATTCATATTTTGGATTCTCGCTGTTAGATTGCATCCTTTGAAGAGACATTCTTGATTAACTGATGCATATTTTATTAGAAGTGAGTAAGGAACTTAATTTTTATGAAGACGTTTTCTTCGTGTTGGCAAATAGCCTCACTGGTGACTTATCCCACTATATCGTTGTCGGAGCTCTGAAAATATGACTCCTCTGTGGGGAACCATTGGCCATTCCTTGCTTTGGGACGGCATCTTCTCCCCGAATTAACTTTTCGTCGTCTGAGGAAAAAGAAGGAGGACGAAACTTCATGGATTGCCTCCATTTTTGAGATGATTGCCTTCAAGGAGGATGATGAAGGATTTCACTGCACCTCCTTTGAGATTTTTTGTGCTCCTGGAAACGTTGCTGGGGCTCAATATGATGAACCTGGCTTCATCTTCTGCTTTGGATGTCCGTCAACATTTCGTTGGGAACTGAGAGCTGGTTTTGGATACAGACTTCTGGAAATAAATGTGTTTGTAACGCGTTACCCGACCTTTCTTCGTGACAGAACTTATCAGTTGTGCACCTCCTAAAATGCTGAATCACTCGTCGTCAATGACTTTTGATGAGAACTTTCACATCAGTTTTACCCGTAGGATTTTAAGTTTCTTTTTTTATTTCCTGAAGATTCATCTCTGATGGACATGCAGCAAAAAAGGTATAGTTATTTTTTCATTATTTTTGTTGTTGTTGTTCTCACATTACGCTTATCAGAGAGAGACAGAGGGACTAAATAATTCGGACTAGAAAAGAACATATGATAAATAGTATAAGATGGAAAGAAGGAGAAACATTTATAAAAAGGTATGTTCAGAAACGATTTATATATTCAGAAATGATCACTTTAAACATTGCAATAAAAAATTTGACTGTAGTGGATAGTATGGATCTTCAAAAATGTAATTTCTTTTTAACTATTTTTAAACATGTAAATAACTACTGAAATCTACCAAGTGTTCTTAAATGCCCTTTTCGCTTGATTTTTCAGGGAATTAGCTGAGCAGTTATAACCCTAAAAATGTCTGATGGTAAGAAACGGCTGCCTGGTAATGAATACAGGAAAAGAAGAGCACTGAGAGAAAGAGAAGAAATGAAATAGAAATCTTCACTGCACAGATTTCTAGTTCCCCAACCGGAAAAAAGAACGTACTAGTGTCGAAGAGGAGTCTGTAGAAGTGGTTCGGGATTTTCCGTCAATATTAGAATGTGGTTCATCATTAGTAGTTAGGGAAATATCTTCAGAATCAAGTGAGTCAAGGGACACTTCCTTCCTGAAGGAAACTGAAAGAAAGACTGAGTTAGACAAAGTGAGTGCATTGAGAACCAGACTGAATTTAAAGACCGCAATGGAACGTGCATGGTATACTTTAGATCCTCAAATGCTACGAACGATCGTCCTTTCAATGAAAAATCATGTATACGACGTCATTCGAAACAATGCAAAATCCACAAGCCTCTTTTTGAACTCATGGAGATATTCCTATTTGTTCAGTAGACACATGCATTTTTATAGGAATTTATATTTTTGCGACGTACAGCATCTCGTGAAAACTTGGGTAAATTCAATTTATATTTCTTCTCTTGCTTCCTGTACAATGTCCATGGTAATTTCATCTTCCCGTGGAGATCTTCCCGCTTTTAAGTGCTTAATTCCATAGGCTGCTTCTGTCGGAAGGACTGCAGAGACTTTCGGGCTAATAACGTTATGTATTATACATCGATGAGCCATTACATTATGACCAACCCCATCCTGAAAAATAAGCGCCCTTGGAGACCGAATGGTGGCGCAGGTGAAGTTCTCAGAGCAGTATATGTACACTGCCGGACAATTGCTAAGGTTGGATGACAATAGCAACGATAGCAACCATAAAATGGAAGGCAGGAAAATGTGGAAATTAGCATAAGTGCGGGATACAGTAAGACGTGTTGTGCGTATGCAAATTTTGGATTGCCGAACTTGTTCGTGACGTCATAGCGCTGATAAGAGATATAAAGGATTTGACGCGTATTGGCCGTTGTTGTTCAAACGCAAAGTTGAAAGGGAAAGAATCAATTGACGAACTTGCAAGTTTCAGTATGTCTTCCCGACATCACCTAGATGATTTTACGCGTGGCCGTATTATTGGCAAGATTGAAGAAGGGCGAAAAAGTAACAGATGTTGCCAGGGAGTTCGACGTCAGCCACAGGGTTGTTTCAAGGCTTTGGAAAACATTTCAAACAAATGGAGAGTGTAGCAAACATCACGGGGTAGGTCGTGTTCGCAGTACGACACCTGCGGAAGATCGGTACATAGTGCTATCAACAAAAAGACACCAGCGCAGCACAACTAGTGAGGTAGCAAATCAGTTTATGGGTGCTACTGGCAAGCGGATCTCCCGAAAAACTGTTGCCAGACGTTTGCATGAAGGAAGACTATACGACCGCCGTCCTGTAGTGTGCATCCCATTGTGCAGACGTCACCGTACCGCCGTTTTGCAATGGTGCCATCAACATCGCAATTGGACTGATAACGACTGGTCTACTGTCCTCTTCTCAGATGAGAGTAGATACAGTCTATCGTCTGATTGTCGACGACAACTGATCTGGCGTGATAGTGGTAGTGCATATTGTCCAGCAAACATACAGGAAAGGGGCCGATATCCGACATGTAGTGTCATGGTATGGGCTGGCTTCATGATCAATGGCCGTACGTCCCTCTATGTGCTTCCAACTGGGACTATGACTGGCCAACGATACATTAATGATGTTCTACTACCTCATGTTCGCATGTTCCGTGGTGCTATCGGTGATAGATTCATTTTCATGGACGACAACGCAACATGTCATCGAACAGTCGCTGTCCAGGAGTGTCTTGAGAGCGAGGATATTCAACGCCTCGTATGGCAAGCACGATCTCCAGATCTGAATCCCATTGAAAATGTGTGGGATGCTTTGGGGAGGAGTATTGCTGGTCGCCAATGCCCTCCAATTAACAAGGACACCCTCATCCGTGCAATGACAGAGGAATGGGATAAATTATCCCCAATAGCTGCTTGATAATGTTGTGCAAAGCATGACACGACGTGTGGAATCTTGCATCGCCCTCCATGGTGGCCATATCCCGTATTGACATCTTATGCCGGAATGCCTGCGGACGGTAATTGCATTTTTTCACGTTCACGTATTCTGCACAAAATGGCCTGTTTGTCCCTTGAACACGTTCCAAAGCCTTCTGGATTTCAGAGCACAATTTATAAATTGTCTTTCTTGTAATGTCCTGGCATTCTGACATTATTTTATTTCATTTGGCATCCAACCACACTTACTTTTGTATGCGCTATATAGCCGTTTATGATCCGTCCTTAGCAATTTTCCAGCAGTGTACAACCCGAGGACCGGCTTTCGGTTACTAGAGTGTTCAGAGTCAGAATGGGAAAAGTTGCCGATTTATCGGAGTTTCATAAAGGACAAATTGTAAAGGCACGGCGCTTCGGAACTACGATTTCTGGGGGTTATTCACGTGCCGCTGTAAGGAGTACGTATGAAAAGTGGTGCACAGATGGCCAAACGACAAACTGTCGTCTATCCCTGTGTCGTCTGCAGCTCATTGTTGCCAGAGGGGAGCGGAGAATGTCGCGCATTGTTCACAGCCACCGCAGGGCTACAGTGCGATAAATCACCCGCAGCTACAACAGTGGTGATAAGGACAATGTGGCACAGCACACAGTTCATCGGAGTTTTCTAGGCATGAACCTGCATAGCCGAAGACCCGACCAGGTCATCGTTGTCCTGATCACTATACGTCTTCGCCAACTACGCATTAAATGGGGCCAAGATCATAGAGATTGGGCCGTGGATAATTGGAAGAAAATACACTGGTCTGACCAATCAAGATTCCTGGTGAATCACGTAGACGGCCGAGTGGGAATACGCCAATTACCAAAGAAGGCTATGGCACCTGGATTCACTGTTGGGCGGAAACAGGCCGGCGGCGGTGGTATTATGCTATGGGCGATGTTTTCTTGGGACATTTTAAGCCACATTATCCCAATAGCGCAATCCCTGGCAGCTGTTAAGTACATGAACATCGTTGCGGACCAAGTTTCATTCATGGCAACTGTGTTCTCTGCTGGTGTTGGCCATTACCAACAGCATAATGCGCCATGCCATACTGCCAGAATTCTCAAGGAGTGGGTAGAGGAACACGGTGGTGACTTTCAGTAAATGCCGAGGCCTCCAAATTCGCCTGATATGAACCCAATTGAGCATTTGTGGTTCGACTTGGAATAGCGGGTTCGCGCTACATCTCCACCACTTGGAAATGTACGGGAACTGGAGAACCTGCTGTGGGCATTATGGTACCAGATACCACAAGATACCTATCGCCACCTCATCGAATCGATGCCTCGCCGAGTGGCCGCTGTTTTGAGGGCAAAGGGGGTCCTACAGCTTATTAAGTAGGTGGTCATAATGTAATTGTTCATCGGTGTATATCTGTTAATTTCTTGTACAGATGTACAATCTCTTGCACATAGTTTTATGTAGATCTTTTTAACTCTCTTCAGAATTTCGCTTCTGTTGCAGTACCATATTCGTTTTCCAGTGTCATAATCTGTGTTCTTCCACTGCTCAGATATATTTGTTTTTTCCAGGTTTTGGTATTTCTCAGTTGCTTCCTCTACTGCTTCACAAAGGAATTTCGTTGGGCAATCAGAGTTAAGTTTTTGAGTTATCTTGCATAGTTCTATGAATTCCCCTTTGGAAGGCACGGTTTCATTATTTACCGTCATTAACAGCAATTTCTTTTTTCCCCGCAATTTTCTTTATGTGGGCTTTATTCTTATCGACACACATTTCTCGTGTGGATTTTGTTCTTACTGACACATATTTCTCGTGTGTCTTTTGTTTTTAGTGCCTTTCATATATCAAGTAATCCCAAAAAATACTGTTGTTTTTACAACGTGTGAAGAAAAGAAAGAAAACGTACCTGTAACAGATGTTTTAATCCATATAATAAGTGCCTCCGATAATTACACACGTCTTCCATCGATCGACAAGGTTTTGAATCCCAGACTTGAAGAATTCCGTGGGTTTCGATGCAAAAAAGGCAGAAAGGGTTCCCCGTAACTCCTTCACATTTCGAAGTATAATCCCAGTAAGATGGTTTTGCAGGCTGCGAAAGAGGTGGTAGTAGGATGGGGAAACGTCAGGGAAATGAGCTGAATGCGGATGTTTTTTTCCCATCCGAAGTCCAGCAACGTGGCACTGGTCATTTTTCCTGTGTGTGATTTTGCGTTTTCCTGCTGCAGCAGCACGAATTTATGATTCACGTGTGCTCGACGTTTATCCTGCAAAGCAGTGCGTACAAGCTGCAGCTGCTGCCAGTAGACTTCCCCTGTAATGGTTTTGTTGGGTGGCAGCAGCTTGTAATTGATTATGCCTTGCATATCCCACAACACAGACATCAAAACCGTTTGTGGGGAAAGTCCTGGTTTTGCCACTGATGTAAGCGCATTCCTTTTGGGAATCTCCTGCCGTTTACGCTTAATGTTGTGATAAACAGTCCATATTTCATCGTCCGCGACAATTATGTGCATAAACGGCTCCCTTTTTTCACAGGAGAGCAAAGAAGTGCAAATGTCCACATTCTGTTGCAGCTGTAGTGGAGTGAGATCATGGGGTACGCACTCATCCAGTTTCGACACATAACCCAGGTCTTGCAGATGCCTGTGAACAGTAGAATTGTTTGAACGAACAACTGTGGCTAATTCCTTGACTGTTGCCAACGGAATTTTTTCAACACAACCTTTTCCAGCTGAACAGACCGTCCAGGTAGCTGCATATCCTTGCGGCTGGTGTCCACCTTCGAAATTTCTGGAACGAGCGTTGACATTTCCTGACCTCCAGGGTACCCGGCCCATGAACGGCACTGATGTTTCGTGTTGCTACCGTCGCTGAATGTCGATGGTGGAACTCATACGGCATAATGTGCCTAATGTGGTCTTCTGACACTGTCCTTTCCTGTGCGGTGTAAGTACACAACGACTGTACATAGAACTCCCGTTTGCAGTCTCAAGTGACTTGAAGGTCTGCTCGCGTGATTCCTCTTAAACTCACCGTGGTCGACGTCATAGTCTGGCCACCAGGGGAATCACTACTGTTGGGCTTGCGCAAAACGACATTACTTCTGGGATGAACTGATAGTATATATGCTGACGTATGAGTTAAATGGACGATGCAGCAGCGATGAAGCTGTTTAACATGATATTCTGGACGTGAAGATTAAAAACAAATTGTGTGACGGTTCTTCCGCACGAATTATGTAAATATTAAATACATATTTCTGTAATGAAATGATCGTCCAGTGTCGCTGTCTGTTGACCAAAACTTAGTGAACGATTTCGTGTCACATATGAGTTAAATGGAAAATGAAACAGCGATAAGGCCGCTGGAGTTGATCAACTAGAGATTTGTATACTTAAAATGGGTGCATGCATAAGTTCTACCCGTTTTTGAAAGAGACAAAGAAAGGAGGGGAACACAAAAAATAACGTACCTAGGATTTCACATAATTGCCATCATCCTGTATAAACTCTTGTCATCTGTCTATGAGTAGGTGAATCCCACGCCGGAAAAACTGCTGTGTTTTGGAGTAAAAAAGTAATGTAATGCCCTTTTCTCATCATCCACATTATTGAAGGTTTGGAGAGCAAAGGCGTTATGTAATGATTGAAAAAGATGGTAGTCCGTAGGTGCAAGGACAGGGGAATACGACGGGTGAGGTAACATTTCCCAACGAAAGTCCAGTACTTTTTGCCGAGTGATAAAAGCAGCATGATGTCTGGCGTTATCATGAAGAAAGCTCACGCCTTTGCGATTGACGAGTGCTCGCAGCTTCGATGTTAGTTGGTCTCGCAATCTGTACAACTGTTGGCAGTAGAAGTCAGTAATTATAGTTCGGTTAGGTGCCAACATCTCTCAATGGATTATTCCCTAAACATGCCACCCAACACTCAACAAAAAACTCAACAAAAACGTTTTGGTATGTAGTCCTCCTTTTGATACCGATGGAGCAGGCTCTGCACCTTATTATACAGTAAGTCGACGCTTTACATTACCCTACAGTACCCATTTCTCATCACCCGTTACAATTCGTCCCAAAAACGGTTCATTTATGTCACGAGAACGCAAAGAAGCACAGTTACGGATTCTCTCCTCTCGTTGCTTTGTAGAAAACTGGTGCCGAACTCAGTTATCGAACTTGATAATGAACCCTAGCGCATGCATCCGTCTTTCGACTGTTGTCTTGTGTACCGGCAACGTTTCCGCTAATTTCTGAACGGTTGGATGTAGATCATTTGTTATGGCTAGGTCCACATCCTTGTCAGACACCACGGATGGACGTCTAGAACATGGTTAATCTTTACAGGTTATGTCTCTGTCCCGGATTTATCATCAACTGCATCCTCCCTATACACTTGATAAATGTTGCTGTGCGCCGCGGCTGCAGTACTGCCTTAATCGAACTCGCAAAGTAAACAATGTGTAATGTGCTCCTTATCGCATGGCATGTTACACCGTTTATGATTTCCAAACCTAGTGCCACTACATGCTCTACTGCTCCACGCTTTATTGGCCGAAAATTCGGAATCGCAGCGTCTCCTGTGACGTAACTACTCCGATCGCAAAATTCTTCTATTACAAAATCGGGTTGAACTTTTCCACACACCCAATGCTACCTTATACTTACTATTTCGAATGTCTTACTTTCGCCCTCAGTACAGCATCTACCCGAAGTTCCATCTATGCAATAAAATGCCGGAAGAACTGGGAGGTATGGCCAGGCCTTCAATGTGAGTATGAAGGTGATTGGTGTATCTAGACGCTTAATAGGACCTGCCATGGTGTCTCACAAGTGGTGTGAATGATCGATATCGAGGAAGTTCGGCGGCATTCGATATGCTGGAAGTCTGAACTGTGTTTCTCAAACTATTCCTGGAAATATTTTACCCAAGGCTTGATGCATTGTCGTCTTGGAAGACACCGTCGTCATTCGGGAAAAGTGCAACATTGATGCCTGCAACACACCTTATATAATATACCTCCATCTCATCATGATTACATGATCGTGGGCAGACTGAAAAATCAAACTAAGCTGGAGCAGCAAAACCAATTTTGTTGCATTGAGTTTTGCCCGAAATGCCAAAATATTTGTTGCTCTAGGAAACAACAATATTTTTTTTTGTTTTTATAGCAAAGTCTATTTAGGTACTTAAGCAAACTTGTTTGGCTGACAGACATTTACTTACTGCAGTAGAATTTTTGTTGGCCGTACGAATCACTTTGCTGAAACAACCAAATTCTTTTGCTATGTCTGCCGCACCAGCTGCCATAAAGAAGAAAGTTTGGCTAAATGTATTAACTTAACAGCTCATAAATTCCAGCATGATGGCGGCCTGTTCTGTTGTTGTGGTGTGGTGTATATGTCGTGCTCTCTAAAGAAATTCGAAAGAATACTTTGGAAGAAACCGACGACTCCATATGTGCATGGAAATGTCTGCTGTACGAGATCGACTGAACAACTGGGGTTTCGAGAACGAGGTTATTGTACAATTTGAAGATAAGTCCGATTGCAGTTTAATACGTCTTAATTTATGTTTTTCTCAACGAAAATGTGAGTCATTTGGTCACCAGGAATGTTGTGTAGTAGGCAAATAATTGACTATAGAGGACGTTTATCTCTAGACGAATGCCATTGATTTCTACCATGATGTAATGTAGTTCCTCCGGGGCTTGAGGATTATTGGCATAAACCTGCTGCTTCAAATAGCTACTTCTTAGTAAAAGTAAGGAAGTTACAAGTCAGTGTATTATCGAACACTGATCCCACCAGTTTAATTGAAAATGAGGTGGGCTCTACCACCATCTTGTTTAACGTAGTGTTCATGCCACCTAACTGCTTCACAGATCATTCGAATCGAAATTTCCTTCATACACTGTGTGATATGTGTATGAAGAAGGTATATACAAATCATGACATCCAACTACACCCTAGATGACTAAAATACAAATTTCCTTCACACACACACACACACACACACACTGCTATTATAAATGTGTTATGATACATGTGAGCCTGACTTGAGGTGCCCTCTAACAATTAGTAATAGCAGCAGTACACTCACTGAATGAAAACTGAAGCATACAGTTTCCATTTTGAAAACAATTCCTTGGGAATTGGGATTTAATTCATTCTGAACAACAGTGTGTGCAGGTTGATGCCAGAAGATTCTGAACAGTGAATATATGAAGTGAACATGCCACCATATAACTGAACTACTCCCCTAAAATTATCAGGACTGTACGAGAAGAAATGTTAAGTATTTAATAACTTGAAAAAAAGAAAGAAAGATTCGAATGAAAAAATTTAATGAACACCAGATGTAGTATCTTGCTTGCTGAAATACAATGAAGTAGACTAAAGCATGGAACTGTTTTCTAAAGCGGATATTTGTTTTCTTTTATTACACTAGATATCAGCTATGTACAGGTTATATATGCCTGAATAGTACAAAATAAGTGTGGTGTTATTTGTTTTCTGGCTTAACTGATTGTAATTTAACAAACTAGAACCGAGAATAGATCTTGTGTCTTTGAGCCTCCATTTTCTCTAAGTTTAACAAGTATCTGATCCTAAATTTGTGTGCATTCAAATTTGGGATCACATTCTAAAGTATTTATGCATCACATTTTAAAGTCTTCAGTGTTGATAAAAGAATCACTATCACAAGCAGGTGCTTCCTGTTTGCCGGCTTGAATGTTGGAAGAAAAAAGTAAACCAAAAATGACTTCCCGCTGATGCAATGTGCATTAGTATCACAATTAAGAATTTTTTTTAGAATTCTTCGACTGTATATTCTTTCTCATCGAAACAGCTTATAGCTGTCCAGACAATAATTGGCAAATGGTGTATCCAGCAATTTCGTAAAGTTTGTAGAAATTGTTTGTATGGAAAGTATGGAACTATATGCAATCTACCTTGGCCACTTTCCTTAGAAGGCAGACTGTGCAGTCAAATTCCAAATTTATAAATACTTTTACTACAGTGATGTGCCCACTCCATCCTCTGATTTTGTTGCACTGCTCATGGGATTTTACAAACAGCTGGCATTGTAGAGTTCTATAAATTGTTCGGTGTGATTGCAAATTTTTTCATACAGCTGCTGAAAGCAGTTCAATTGCTAGGGAAATGTTTTGTTTGTGTGTAGGAAAACTTTTATTATTGTGGGATCCTAAAAAAATTATTTGTTAAAAAGATCCTAAAAAACTTATTTTTAATGTACTTTGTATATTTTTTTTTATTGGGGGTTTAACGACCACCGTGAGCAACTCAATGGGCTGTAAGCAGTCGCCCGTCCCTAATTTAGGGTCACTGGTTCCAGGGAAGGGAGAGAGACAGTACCGTAATACAAAAACAACATCCATGCCTCACCGGGATTCGAACACGGACCCCGTTCGGACGAATGATCAGAGGCCATCGCTTACACCACTGCGCCACCGGGGCGGCTTTTTCACTTTGCAGACAATTTTATAGAGTGAAGGATGCGTATACATATCGAGGGGGAGGGATCGATCATATATATATATATATATATATATATATATATATATATAATTGCTTTACTTTATACATTTTATTGCTAACGAAATACCTGTAGCGATTGCTGGAATTGTTGCATTACTCGTGAATCCACTGAAATATAATGAAATTTTTCCATAAAATGGTGATTGTTTGAGGACCCATAATTATGGAATGATTATTTTTATGCTACTTTAACAAAGAATATCTGCTATATGCACAGATTCGAGAAACGAGTGAAGTAACGGAGGAAACCTACCTTATTGTAGTTCAATATACTTCGCTCCGCTGCTATTGGAAGCTTGCCAGCGGTGACGTAGGTCCTTGATGCTCCGTAGTACGCCATCTTTGTTCAGCTGTCGTATTACTTCGGTCATGTCCATTATGGATAGATCAAAGTTGGGTGGACTGAGATCAGCGCTGTAAGGTGGGTAGGATAAAGTTTCCCAGCCGTATTTCGACACAAGTCCCAGTATCGACGCTTCAGTTTGACACGATGCGTTGTCATGCAGCAAGATCGCTCCCGTGTCCGACAAGGCGGGGCGATTTCGACGGTCTCACATTGTTTCTCAAAAAGTCACAACAATATTGTGCGTTGCCATTTTGCCCTACCGGCACTCAATCGGAGACCGCAACACCCTGGGCATCATACTCAAAAATCATCATTTGCTTCACTTTGGATTGTATTCGACGACACCTTGAGGGGCGTGGATATCTTGAATGCCACCATTGCTGGTTGTGACTTCAGTTCCGGCTCATACTCACGGGTCCAAGTCTCATCATTTGCAGAAATTCTGTTCAGGAAGGTGTCGCCCTCCCTTTCGAACCTGCGGAAGTGATCCTCTGGCTGCATACTGCTCGGGGGTAAATTGATGGAGCACTCATCTCCTGGCGATTTTCTTTTTCCCAAATGAGTCGGTTGAAATCCAGTGAACAAACATAGTGGACAAATTTGTCTGATGAGCAATCTCCTCGACTGTCAAACGGCGATTCTCTTCCGCAAAAATTGTGAGAGATGTTTTGTCTGTCGCCGTTTGAAGTCGGCCAGAGCGGTGATCATATTTGATGCTGCTTCGGCCCTCACGAAACCCCGATGACCAGTGAAATTGTGCTTCGATCAAGAGTTCCTTCCGCACAATCTTCTTGCATGACAGAATGGATCTGTGTCGGAATTTTTCCACGCAGGGCTTCTATTTTAATGTACGAGCCCTGGTCTAACGCTGTGACTCAACCTGAGGAGCTGCACGCTTCTTCCGTTTCCAAACACGTCCACACAGCAAATAATAGCGCATCGTTCTGACTTTACTGTGTTGCTGAGTGTCTGACCTTGACATGACGCAATCATTTTCCCGATTGCATCATTCGCTTCCGTTTTCGATTAACGTGTGTAGTACTTTTGTTATCACCCTTGCATTCGTTATTAAATATGTTTCCCTTTGTTCTTCAGCTAATTGACCTGTCAAAAAGGTTGGAACGATGCTTAGTTAATGTCTGATGGTAGATCAAGAATTACGATCTGTGAGTTCTCATATGGAAATTTTCTCATGAACGTCCTACAATAGTTTACGCATTTCGGGTAGCTTTACTTTAAACAAAAAGAGATGAATGAAAAAAGCCCACAAATCAAGCAGTCTCTGCGAGAAACAGTGACTGCCGAAGTGTGCTAGAATTCAAAATGTGAAATGTGAAACAGGAAATGTCATCTTCTGAGGAACTATGGCCTATCTAGAAATGCAAGATACAACTGTTAATATATTGTCATTTAGTAAGTCGTGATCTTAGAGGAAACCATGAGAGTAGGGTAATTAATCCTTGCGTTCCCGTTTAATAAGCTTCGATACTTAACCGGAAACACACACGTATCTGTCGTTTCCTTTCTCGCAGATGCAATACCTCACAGAAAAGCCCGCCCTTGATTTTTGGCAGCTGACCACACTTCGCTAACGGAATCGTTCTTTTCTCAGGGATCTGGTCCATTATCTATCGGATCTGATATTCCGCTCGACGGCATTCCAGAGAGCTTTCACAGGGTTTTATTGCGGATGGTTCCAAACTCTGATGAGTATTCCTCGAGCGATCCTGGGGTATCGCATGGTCAGTTTAAACAAACCACTAGCCGCAAGATACGCAGAGGCCATGAAAGCATGTAGGTAATCAGTCTGCACATGCTAGTTGCACACGACGGTTGAGGACATCTCCAGACACACTAAGAAAATTCCATAAAACGGCTCCCTTGACCATCACAGAGGCACTAACGCCTTGGACAGAGCCAACCTGGTACGGCGCAGCCATGGCATCATGCTGTCGACGCGACACTCGCACCCACCAGTCAGCTAGGTACAGAATAAAAAAGGAGTTCTCCTGACCACAGGATGCGGTACCACTCTGCTGAGGTCCAGTTGTAGTGTTTGGGTCACCAGGCGTGGCGTGAGGTCCGATGACGAGCGATCAAAAGTAGCACAAGAATAGGATGTCGGCTCCCGTAGCCCATGCTATGAAACGAGAGCCATACCGTTAGCCCGCTGACACTATTTAGGTCTCCGACATTTAACCTGGACGTGATTTGCGCCGCCGTTACCGAGGGGTCGGTCTGTACGATCCTGGATAATCTATGTTGACCCCGGTCATCAGTGGCGTGTGGTCGGCCACATCTTGCTCTCTGGGAGCTGGTAAGTCCGTCGGTGGTATACCCGGGATACAACCTCGATACGTTTGCTCTAGGGAACCCTAGGGTTCTTACTACTTGTGCCATAAATCGATAAAATGACCCATCTATTGGGTTGGGGCGAATGAAATGTCCGGAGCAAACTAGCAGTGGAGACAGGCCCTCACCACGGCGAAATGGTACCACCCACAGGTGTTGCAGGTGTTGCGTCACAGAGTAACTGTAAATTGCCAGCACGTGTGTGAAGAACAAGGGTCAGGCGTGATTTGTTTGGACGTAACGTGGCTTGCAAAGGAAACATGCTGACTCAGGATTTGAGAATCCTCTTGCAGTGTGAATTTAAACTGGGCCATACTGCAGGAATTGCCTCTCGAAACGTTAACAAAGCGTTTTGGGAGAATATAGTGAACGAACGAACCATCCGGCGAAGGTTCGTGAAGTTTCGAAGCGGTGATAGGGACCTGCAAAAGGAAGCACGTGGCCGCCTACCTGTTACTGTTTCTGACGATATTCAGCTACATGTGGTTGAAGCGGACTACCGAAAAACGTGTCGTAAGATAGCGGCAGAGGTAGGTGTCCACCACACGACAGTTGTTCCGCTTTTGGCTGCGCTGGATAAGGTTAAAATGCTGGACATGTGGCTACCGCTTGAGTTGTCAACTGCCAATGGGACTTGGCGTTTAGAAGTCTGCACATCACTGCTTGTCAGGAATAAAAATGGACCTCTACTGCATCAAATCGTCACTTGCAACAAGAAGTGGGTTCTTTATAAAAAACCAGAAACGATCTGCACAATGGTTAAGCAGTGCGCAGCCTGCTGGATGGCATCCTAAACCACCCGTACACACCAAAAGATTATGATGCTCCTTGTCTGGTGGTCCACAGCCAGGATAGTTCATCGGAGTTTCTTGACAAGAGGCCAAACCCTAACTGCAGAATGGTATTGTGCTGAATTGCACCAGATGTACCGGAAATGTCTGCATAAACGACGGGCTTTGGTCAACAGACATGGCGTTCTTCTGCCCCAGGACAACGCTCGATATCATGTCGCACATCGAACGATGCTGACAACTAAATGCATTGAGCTATGAAGCACTGCCTCTCCTGCCCAATTCCCAGATTTGTGTCTGATAGACAATCATCTGTTTCGTCGTCTGGATCACTTCCTGTCTGGGAAACAGTTCACGACACACTAAGAGGTTCAACCTGCTGTTGATGACTTCTATAGGTTCCAGCCACAAAACGCTTTTCGTTCCGGGATTATGTCCTTGCCGGACAGATCGCAACTGTGTGTCGATGCCTAGGGGGATTATTTTGCCTTGACAAGATGCCGTACATTTCCGTTCTCGCCGTCTACGTGTGCTGGTCCTTTGCGAGCCATTTCATTCACACCGGCCCTTTTGCTGACAATGCATCCACGATCAATGCCGTTCATATCACCACGTTCACCCATGTTTGTCGATTGCGATACACTATTTGCAAATCCTACGTCGACTCCGTGTTCCACACAGGTTGGGGGTGGGGTGGGGTAATGACCATTTTGTTTTTTGATTGGAGGTTGAACGACCACCGTGAGCAACTCAATGGTCTAAATTAGGGACGGGCCGTCCCTAATTTAGGGTCACTGGTTCCAGAGAAGGGAAAGAGTCAGTGCCGTAAGACAAACACAACATCCATGCCCGACCGGGATTCGAACCCGGACCCCTTACGGACGAAAGATCAGAGGCCAGCGCCTTATACGACTGCGCCAGAGGGGCGGCGGTGATGGCCATGTCGACTGCCTATCACTAATTTTTTGTACAGTGAGTGTATTATATTGCAGTTACGACGAGACTTTTGCAACTAACGCAAAGGTAATTTTCTCATTTCTCCATTCTTAAGATATTTATTTCACTTCTTAATTGAGACTTTTCTAAAATATCCCCGTTTATAGGAAATAATGTGAGATGCCTACAAACAATGATTATCGATCAAAAAAATACAAGTACTCGGCATGAACTTAAGGAATCAAAAGGCATTGCTTTGATACGTTGGCCACCTGATTAAAGAAATGTCTCACCTTGTCCTGAAATTTCATACTGTGACGTATTCTCTTAAGCGACGATACAATTATAGAAAGAAATAAGGTCTTTTAGAAACCAAGAACACCAAAAATTTCTTTCTCTTTATTTTCTCTCTTTACAGTTTGATTTCAGCATGCAATCAGGACCTGCATGTTACACAAAATTGTATTACATGATTTTTACGGAAATAATTCAAAACAAATATTTGTCATTATGAAGTTCAGAGTTCTATGCATTGTATTACAGAAAAAAAATATATTCACAATGAATGTATTTTACTTTAAACAGTATAGAAACTTAATTGATCTAATGCATGTAATCATGATGAGATGTTCAGAAAAAAATCATTATTTTAATAACATATTCTGTCTCATTGAACCATTTTCAATCTTTCACTGAACACTATAGATTTGTATCAAGTGTTCGATCACATTTTCTTTACTATTTTTTTTCCAGATTATAATTTAAAAAAACTTTGTCATCAGGAATAACAACCGAGCGAAGTATACATCGCCGTGAATGTCGGTACAGGAAAAAATTGATCTTTAATTTTACTGTACATCGACCAAACATTAAATTCAATATTAAAACGATGTTTATTCAACATCATTGCTCTTAAAGTTTTGCTTCTATGTTAACCCAGTGGCCGGATGTATGGCATAGTGCCAATAAGTACACTGAAGAGCAATTGAATTAGAGACAGCTGGCGTTATGCAAATGTGGCGTTGTGGGTGGCCCTGTAAATGGAAACGACATGACGCATGCAGCGATCCGACAATATAAGGAGTGATGCGACAGGAATCAGTAAGATTCGGACGCAGTATGGGTAAGAAGAAGGATCTAAGCGCATTTGATCGTGGGCAAATTGTCGGGGCCCGACGAATGGGTCACTCCCTCGCGGAAGTCGTGCAGGGCAGGCACTGCGATTTTCACGGGCCACTGTGTCACGGGTGCACCGTAAGTACATCGAATCCGGTAAAGCAATCCCTGCAAGGGCCAACTGCCGTGTACAACAGCGTGTGGTCGAGCGGGGTCATCGTCGGCTAGCTCGCATTGCAACAGCGGACAGACGGGTCACAGTGCAAGAAATCACTCGGCAATTTAACTCTGGTGCACAAAAACATGTAAGCAGCCACACCCTCCAGAACCATCTCCTCGCTATGGGGTACAGAAGCCATCGTCCCACGAGGGTACCGCTGCTGACCGCACATCACAAGGTGCGAAGATTAGCTTGGGCGCGGGGACATCGCCACTTGACCCTAGACCTGTGGAAAAATGTTGCCTGGACTGATGAGTCGAGATTCATGTTGGTACATGCGGATGGCAGGATACGAGTACGGCGCAAACCACATGAAGCGATGGATCCTTCTTGCCATCAGGTACTCTTCAAGCTGCTGGAGGTGGCATTCTCGTTTCGGGACTGTTTACGTGGACTGAAATGAGACCCCTGGTACGTGTGACATCGTCCCTCACAAGTCTTCGTTACTGGGATATCCTGGTTGACCATTAGCTTCCGTTTATGCGTCTTCAACATCCCACTGGGGACCTTATCCTGCAACAAGACAATGCACCGTGCCATCGCTCCGGAATTGTATCTGAATGGTTGGATGAACACTCCACCGACGTAGCCTCACTTCCATGGCTGTGCTCGATGTGCTCGATGGGATTGATGTCACTTGACAGATGTGCTCGATGGGATTGATGTGCTCGATGACAGATGTGCTCGATGACAGATGTGCTCGATGGGACAGATGTGGTCGATGGGATTGAGGTCACCTGACCTCAATCCAATCGAGCACATCTGCGATGTAATCGAGAGAGATTTTCGAGGCTCTGACTCCGCTCCATCAAATCTTCATGAACTGTGGGAGCTTGTTCAGGGGTCGTGGATCCGTATGGCTTCCCAACGCTTCCGGTGTCTTGTCGAGCCCATGCCGAGACGAATCGCCGCCGTCATCAGGGCGAAAGGTGGTGCTACACGTTACTAGACACGTATCTCTAATTCAATTGCTCTTCAGTGTATCTCCAAAAGAAAATTTGATTTGTCTCCGTCCAACGAGCCCAAAAAAGGACATCAATGTTCTATGCTGTAATAATCAGTACAAAAACACTTCCTAATAATTTAGGTTTATATAATATTCCATGCACGATCTGGATATTATATCTTCCCGTCGGATATATATATATATATATATTTTAAAATTATTTTTACTGAAGCACATTCAAATTGATCTAAAATATTATAACACATGAATGTCAATACGTTCCTGTTGACCAGGATAGTATGGGCGTTATACTTTCAATCAGTAATCATTGATGTGTCACTGGTCACTGAACAGAAACGAAACTATAATGTCACAATTCAAAATTCATTACTTTCATTGTTCGACAGATGTAAACAATATTCATCACAATTGTTTCGGCTATTTGTTTATACATTCGAGCACCTTTGACTTATCTAACCGACAGTTTTTTTTTTATGTTTTTTTTTTTGTTTTTTTTTTAATTTTTTTTTTTTTGTAATGTATCGGTTTACAGGGACTTCTTTTCAATGAACCAGGCATCAGACGAAAGAATAAACACGTCACCTCCACACCAACCACCAGAGAGTAACCATCATGCAAGTAAAATGACGCAGGCAAAATAAATCCGCAGAGGAATGCCCGGGGTTGGCATCGTGCTGCATTGCAGCTGGCTTCTCCCCTGTAGAAGAAACAATTATGAAGACGTTAAATTTTTGAATAAATTAAAATAACTGCAACAATAAAGATACAATTTTACCAAACTCATATAAACAGTCGAGTCACATTATTGTGACCACCTCCTACTTTTGACGTCAACAGCGCGTAGCCAATGAAAGAAGGCACATGTCGTGAGCTGGCTTGGAGGCAGTGGCGTATCTTGCGTCCGAGACCTGGGCTATCTCACCCCCCTCCCCCTCACGGTACTGTTTTTTTAAAAATTGCGAAGTTTATACTTTTATTTTTTTTATTGTTAAGTAATAGAAGTTATATTATTTTTTCTCAACTTTAGGTACATGCTACTGCTAACATGATACCAAATAATTATGAGGATTAGGATTTGAACATTTGTTTGTACAGGAAGGCCATTGTTATTTCCTGTGTGAACTTGAATATTGCATTTACACCAAATTGTTTCTTTCGAGTACTTTTTCATATTTAAAAATAATGTTTTTCTCTATTAACAAAACAGCCAAGTTGCTCGAATGTGCATGTACTTGATATTAAAAAAATCAAGATATAAGATATATCTTGATTCTTTTTAATACGGAAAAAACTTCTTTCGGCAGTTGCTGATAGACAGTTTAATATTAGATCTGCTAATTTGTACACCTCAATAAACACTATGTCCAATTATTCAGGTTTATGTAACAAGTAATGTCTCTTACTGATTTGTTTTGCGTTCATCAAGGGAATTAAACAATTTCAGTTTATTTTTTAATCGAGCTGTATCAAAATTTGAAGCATAGAATTATTTAAGCTCTGATAGTAGATATTCAAAGAAGTTTTCACAAAATTTATCAAAACAGTTCGAATCCAACAAAGCCACGAATTTAAGATATAATATCACTGATTTTAATTCATTGACACTTCACACAAACTGAAACAACTCTCGCGAAACACGTGCTGGAAGCATTGAGATACTGGGTTAGTCCGAAGTATTTTTCGGAGTGAACTGTTGCGGTAAGCAATGGCCCACTCACCTCCGTAACTCATTCATGTTGTCATGGAAACGCTAGCAAGAAATTGTTTTGAAGCTCTTCGCATCAGAACAGCAAAGGCTATCGAAGACCTACTTGCGTTATGCAGTTGATGCAGTTGATCATCGCTCACCAGACTGATTCTCATAATCGAAAGAAGCTAATCCGCTCGCGTTTTGTATCACCGAAAGCATCGACATATTTTAATACCGTTGATAATTGACTTTTATTTGTGCATTCTCTGGGCTTCGCAGCTAGCCAAGCTAGCCTCGATATACGCCACTGCTTGGAGAGTACATAAGGTGTGCTGCAGGCATTTTGAAAACATATCTTAAAAGGAGCGATTTATCAGATTTGCAAAAAGGGATGATTATTGGGTTTCGGGCCAAGGCCGGCATTATTTCTGAAACAGCGAAGTTTGTGAACTATTCGCGTGCTGGCACCATTGCCCAGCAAAAACACAAGTGTTGAGAAACTCCTGGACACACGGCCGGCGTAAGGGATGTGCGAAGAGTGCCACCGCACAGGGCACCGCTTTGAGGGGGCAGCAAAATTTCCTTTTTTTGTTGTTGTTGTTGTTTACCAGCGGAGAAGCGTAAAAGGGAGAAAGCAACCTATCCTATTTGTAAAAGCCTTCTTTCATCCAATATTAAAAATTTGTAGAAAGAAAAGAGTTGGGTTGTTTATCCTTTTAGTGTTGCTTACATGAAAAGAAGCGATAACGCTAGTCCACAGCTGCCGCAGGTACGTTCGCGCCCTTGCAGGTGTGGTAAAAGGAGGTGCAGCTGGTTTTTGTTCCCCTTCTCTAAGGGTTGGAGACGAAAGTTCTGTTTGAGAAAGGACACGGAAAAAATGTTTTCACTCGTTCCGCCATGATGCTTTTGTTTCATTACGGAAGTACTTCAGTTGCAGGCACTGTAACGGAAAGGTCCTATGTCCTGCTCCTACCATGATGATTTGATTCCTATTTTGGATTCTCGCTGTTAGATTACATCCTTTGAAGAGACATTCTTGATAAACTAATGCATATTTTATTAGAAGTAAGTAAGGGACTTACTTTTTATGAAGACGTTTTCTTCGTGTTAGCAAATAGCCTCACTGGTGACTTATCCCACTATATCGTCTTCGGAGCTCTGAAAATATGACTCCTCTGTGGGGAACCATTGGCCATTCCTTGCTTTGGGACGGCATCTTCTCCTCGAATTAAATTTTCGTCGACTGAGGAAAATCTTGGAGGACGAAACTTCAACGATTGCCTCCATTTTTGAGATGATTGCCTTTAAAGAGGATGATGAATGATTTCACTGCCCCTCCTTTGAGATCTTTTTTGTGCTCCTGGGAGCGTTGCTCGGTCTCAATATGCTGATCCTGGCTTAATCTTCTGCGTTGGATGTCCGTCAACATTTTGTTGGGAACTGAGAGCTGGTTTTGGATACAGACTTCTGGAAATAAATGTGTTTGTGATAGAACGTATCAGTTGTGCGCCTCCTAAAATGCTGAAACACCCGTCGTCAATGATTTTTAATGAGAAATGTCCCATCAGTTTTACCCGTGGGATTTTAAATTTTTGTTTTTATTTCCTGAAGAGTCATCTCTGATGAACATGCAGCAAAAAGGTATATTTTTTTTAGTTTTTTTTTGTTGTTGTTCTCCTATTACGCTTATCAGAGAGGGACAGAGGATCTAAATAATTCGGACTAGAAAAGAACATATGAAAGATAATATAAGAAAGGAAGAAAGAGAAAATGTTATTGAAAGGTATGTTCAGAAATTATATATATATTTAGAAATGATCACTTTAAGACTAAATTTGAAAGCGCTTTACCTAAGCCAGATCCTAGAAGGTGGCCAGAAAAAATAAATGATTATATCAAGACAACGTTGGTTAAGAGAAGTTCTCCTGAGCGTAATACTGAATGTAAAATGTGCCCAAAAAATAAAGACAGTCACCGATTTACTCCTGCACATTCCATCTACAATTTCAGTAACCTTGAAAAAGCTCAGAAAAACTGGCTGGTGTATTCAAGAAGTAAGGACGCGGTTTTGTGTTACTGCTGTAAGCTGCACTATCTACCAACAAGTTATTGGACACCGCTGCAATCGACGATATCTGCGGTACTGATACACGTCACGGCCGCCGCCGTTAAATATCGTGTGGGAAACAACAACGCAACCAGTCATGCCTCCAAGTTCGGAGCTCTCTGATTTCGAGAAAGGTGTAATCGTCGGGTATCACAGAAATGGCCGATCCATACGTGACATATCCAGCGAGTTGAAGTACCCAAAATCGACAGTGGCATACGTGATTGGCATGTGTAAGATGAGAGGTGACTGTCGGAATGTGCCGCGACACGGCAGATCCACAGAACTGGGAGTTAGAGACCGACGGGTGCTGGCCAAAGAAATTCAGAAGAACCGCACGAAATCGATGGGCCACATCCGCGAGGAGTTTCAAAAGGCATCCAGGAGTGTTCTTTCGATGAATACTATCCGTAAGGAAGCCCATCTCGGGTATCAAGGTCGTGCTACCGCCCACAAGCCTTTGATCACCAAGTCGAATAGCGCTGCTCGGCTAACGTAGTGCAAAGAACGTCGACAAGGGACCGTTGAACAGTGGAAACAGGTTATCTGGAGCGACGAATCAAGGTTCACCCCTACCGTTCGGATGGCGGGGTCTGGGTTTGGCGTCTGTCTGGAGAACGCCTCCTATCGGAATGTATTGTGCTAACTGTGAAGTTCGGCGGCGGTGAAATTATGCTATGGGGGTGTTTCTCCGGGTATGGCACGGGACCCTTGGTCGTAATTCCTGGTGGACTCAACGCCGAGACCTACTGCACCATTTTGGATGACCATGCGTTTCCTACGTTGTGGCAGTTTTACGGGGTGGACTCATGTTACTTTCAGGATGACAATGCCACCTTTAATGTTGCGAGGTCCACCAAGACTTGGTATGGTGACAATGGGGTTAATCGAATGGACTGGCCTGCGCATAGCCCGGACCTTAACCCTATCGAGCACCTCTAGGACGAGCTGGAGCTCCGACTTAAGGGGTGCCCCCACCGTCCGAAATCGGTGAAGGAACTGACCTGTCTTCTCCAAGCCGATTGGAAGAAAATATCGCTAGCCGTTGTACAACGCCTGATTGATAGTATGCCTCGGAAGGTCGCAGCTGTAATCGCCGCTCGTGGAGGCTCCACCAACTATTAAGGGTGAATAAACTTCGTTTTCCTTTGCTATCACAGATGTCCAATTACTTGTTGGTAGATAGTGTATTTTCATCACTGAAGACGAAGCTTACAGTAGGCGGCTTAAACAACTGGAGTCATTTATCTGCTCAACTGGAGAGTCATGGTAGGTCCCTTGGACACCTAGACTAACACATAGGTGGATTCACTTAGCAGTACGGTTGAAAACAGCTCAAGCCATCGACATCCAACAACAAAAGCTTATAGACACAGAAGCGCACCGATGGAAAGATGTCTTGGAACGTTTGATTGCCATTATTTATAAAAGTTCCGCTTAGGGGAATATATTACTCAGCGATGTGTTCCCCTAATGGGAACTTTTGATAAATATTTTGAACAAAATAATGGAACCTTTTTAAAAATCGTCGAGTTGCTTGGAAAATTTGATGCATGTCATGGCCGAACATATAAACAGAACAATAACTGGGGAAAATAGACGCCACCACTACCTAGGGTAAGAAAATTCAGAATCAAATTATCCATTTAATTGAATCGCAGATAAGAAATGAAATATTATCAACGCTTAAGCCTGCGAAATATTACAGTATAATTTTGGACTGTACTCCAGGTATTTCAAAAACGAAACAAATGACTATTATTGTACGTTTTGTTCATGCGAACTGCAAAAATGGGGCATATGATGTCAAAATTCGCGAGCATTTTTTCGGATTTCTTCTAGTTGCAGACGCTTAAAGTTCCACTCTTAACCAAGTAGTACTGAGATACTTGAAATAAATGAACATCCTGCTATCCGATATGAGAGGCCAGGGCTACGATAATGGTGTGAACATGAAAGGCAAGCATTCAGGGCTACAAACATTTTTTTTGGATTTGACCAAAAGAACATTCTATGTTTCTAACCCTTTAAAAACTATAACGCCCAAAACGGCCGTACATACAAACGGCTATAGCCGCCCAAAACGCCTGTTTAGAGTGAGTCAGATTTGCTACAATTACCTGCTCTTCAAATTTTCTCGACCTATGAGGGATCAGCAGGAGTTACCTTCAGTCGCTCTTGTTGTTATTATACAAAGAAGTGAACCAACAGACAATTTCGGGCGTTATGACATTTGGACTGATAAAAGATTTTTTGGGTCATGGTCGTTAAAGGGTTGAAAAGCACATCTTACACTAAAACCACTAAGTAACACGAGGTGGGAGAGTAGAATTGAAGCTCTCACTCTCTTGAGGTATCAAATCGGAGAGGTCTACGATGCTCTCGTGTGTACTGGAGAAGACTTCGACAGCATGACTGCTCATGAGGCGAAGTCTTTGGCCAATGAAATAAAGAACTACACATTCCTCAGTTCATTGGTAATTTGACATGATATACTGCTCCATATTAATGTTGTCAGCAAGAACCTCCAAAGCATCCAAATTGATGTGTCAGATGCTGCAAACTTGATCGGAAAGACGAAGGAGTAATTTCAAAAATGTAGAACTGAAGAGAAATTCAAGTCGTGCTTGACTGATTCTAAAGAACTGGCAACAGAATTAGGCGTCGAGGACATGATAGGCGGATGTCCCAGCGCCTCAATCGTCGCTGTCGACAGTAAGTTGTGGCATCTTCCCAATCCCAGTGAACTACGTACATTCGCCGAGGTGTACAGGCAACTATGTATATCCCCGTATGGACACGGACGGTGGATCGCAGATTGGATGCACCACGTTCGTGCTTTCACCAGACATTGCAGAGGCTGCCACTTATCGAAGCTAATCGTCGCGCAAGTTTAAAATAGCGACGTGCGTGGCAGGACGAAGGGAACCATCAGATACGCGTGGCGGGACTAAGAGAATCATATCGTATTCAGCGGCGATTTTCGATTCTGTCTCAGTATCTAAAGGTTGCAGTGGAGCAGTACCAGACATCAGTAGTGAGACGAATGGAACCATGTCGTATTTACATTCGAGACTCGCTTCTGTCTCAGCTTCAAAGGGTTGCAGTGGTGCCTTAAGTTCATTCGTGGCGGGACTAATTGGATCATGTCGTAAGCACCAACGAGTTTCGCTTCTGTCTCAGCATCGAAAGGTTTCAGTGGTTGCGCACCAGACCTGCGTAGAGGGACGAATGGAACCATATCGTATTCAGCAATGAGTCTCGCTTTAGTCTCAGCGCCTAGTGCCTGGGAATGACATCGTCCCCAAGCATATCTTGTTGCAATCCGTGAGCATCATACGGCTTCTCAGCCCGGTCTCATGGCTTAGAGCCATATCAATGTCAACAGCCGTTCATAACTCGTATGCATAGTGGGTGTTGTACCAGACATGTGTGACAGGATGAAGGGAAACATGTCGTATTCTCCGACGAGCCTTGCTTCTGTCTCAGCAACTAAACGTTGCAGTGGTGCTGTACCATACATGCGTGGCGGGCCGAATGGAGTCCTGTCGTATTCACCGACTAGTCTCACTTCTGTCTCAGCACCGACGATTGCTGATTGAGAGCCTGGGAACGACATCGTCACCAGGCATATCTTGCTGCAATCCGTGAGCGTTTTACGGCTTCTTAACCCAGTCTCATGGCTTGGAGCCCTATCAAAGTCAACAGCCATTCATAGCTCGTATGCAGAGTGGGTGTTGTACCAGACATTTGTGTCGGCATGAATGGAACCAAGTCGTTTTCAGCGACGAGTCTCGCTTTTGTCCCAGCGCCGACGATAAACGATTGAGAGTCAGGATACGACTCGGTCACTTAGGTCCACAGCCTGACATCATGGTTTTGGACGAAGTCAGTTTCAACTGCCTTTCACCTCTAGTTCTCTTTGCGAGTACAATGACAGCACGATTATCTGTCGATTAGGTCTGCAGTTCATTTTCTTGCCTTTTCGCCGTAGTATCCCTGAAGTCCGTTTACAATTTTCACAGTAGGTTGCATTAAAAAGTGGTGCTACACCATTTGCACCACTTTTGAGGCAGAGGGAAGCCATTGTGTGATGCATGAAACATACATCAACATGGTGCAATTGGTGTAACTTCACACTATTCAAGCAGAATAAACCATATCGTGGTCCATAATTGCATCACGTTTTTGTGTATTTCATGCTAACCTTTTTTTATTAAAGGTAGTGCGGCTGGCGTAGCACAACGTTTTGGAGCAACGTACTGCACAATTTTTAACACCGAAATTTAAACAAGAATACCCCCGCCCTCACGCTGGCAACATCAGCATACAGTGGCTACAAGTGGTGTAAGTGCTGTCCTGTCCAGTGCATTGTCCAGACCTCTTCTGGTCAATAAAGATCGTGTGGAACGTTATTGTCAGACGTCTCTGTGCGACTCCTTCGCAATGTCGAAGAATTGTTGACACAGGTAAACGAAGCACTGTCAGAGGTACCTCAGGATACCATACGGGGGCTTTACTAACCAATTTCATGCCTTGTTCTGAATGTAAAGCGATTCATGGCAGTGATACGATCTACTCTCTTGGGCCAAATCATAATGTCTCCTCGCCCGTCGCATTCATGTAATCCCTCAGAAAATAAATTATTACTTCTTTTCCAGTTACATCGTATGCCCAAAAAGTTCCAGGACTGATGCAATAAAAAGTATAAAAAAAGTACCATACTCACAATTAATGTTCGTCACCTTGAAAATACCACCCTTCTGAATAAACACAAAAATTCCAGTGTTTCTGAAATCCTCAAAATACCTCTGGAAGGCACTTTCCGGGATACCCGCAAGTTGATTTGCTTGGATAGATGTAATATCTGTATTTCTACTATTCTTTTAGAGTCCGTTTTATCCTGGAAAGCAGGAAAAACTCGCAGGACGATAAATCAGGAGAATATAGGGCATGTGGCAACACAGTGATTTGGTGGTGAACCAGGAACAGCTGGATTGACAACGCAGTATGTCGTCTTGCGTTATCATGCGGCAAGAACCAATTTCCGTATCCCCGTAAATGGGGAACGCGGTGACGAAAACTGCTGCGTAAACGTCGTAAGACTTGGTTATAGAATTCTTGATTTACTGTTCGACCCACTGGTACGAATTCCTTGTTGTTTCGCATAAAAAAAGCTATCAGCATCGTCTTTGTCTTTGATGGTTGCATGCGGGATTTCTTGGTTGATGGTAGTAGGTACCTCTCCATTCAGCGCTTTGTCGCTTGGTTTGTAGACCATACTGCAGGCGCTGGGATTCACTTCCTGCAATAATTCTGAAGCAAACATCAGGATCCTCAGTTACAGTGCCCGGCAGATCGGAACTGATCGACGAACGAACCTTCTTTTGGTCATCTTTCAGAATGTGCGGTACCAATATGGCTTTAAGTTTTCGTTTTCCCAGATTCTCGCGTAGAATATAATGATAGATAGACTTACTAATGCTCACCGACTCAACCAAGAGTCTCACTGTAATTCGGCGATCTCTTTTTAACTGATTCCGCACCTCTTCGAAGTTTGCAGCTGTCCGCACACTGAAGGGGCGCCCAGATCTCGAGTCATCAGCAAGTCACAGTGTGCCGCGCGTACAGCAGCTAGACGGGCTGGAAGTAACTCAAAAAGGTGCCGGAAGGTGTTCACAGGTATTTGGAGCCATGCTGACTGTAGTGCTTCTGACAGCTGCTGGAAGGTACGTGGTGGAGGATCCATAGAGCGAACAACACCATCCATTTGATCCTACAGATGCTTAATTGGGTTTAATTCTGGGGAATTAGGGGACCAGAGAAGTACTTTGAAGTCTTCAACATGCTCTTCCAACCACTCTCGGACATTTCTAGCTGTGTCACACGTCGCTTTGTCGTGCTGGAAGATCCCATCCACCACAGGAAAGACAATCACCATGAAAAGGTGTACGTGGTCTGCAAGGATGGATTCATAACGAATTCGGTCCACAGTGCCTTTCACAGGTGCGAGTGAACACATAGAATGCCATGAAATCATTCTCCAGACTATAACGCTGCTTCCACCAGCTTGTGTTCTTACAGCAATGGTTGAAGAGTGTTTGTTTTCCGATGTTTTCCGCTTTATACGCCAACGTCCATCCTTTCGATGAAGCAGAAAACGTGACTCATCGGAGAAGACAATCCTTTGCTAATCAGCGGAGGTGCAATTCCGATACTGCCTTGCAAATGTAAGTTTCCGGCCGATGCACCTTCGATAGCATAGGTGGAGTGACCATCCGCCTGCATCGGAGCCCCATACGCAGCAGGGTTCTCTGAACTGTAGTTTTAGACCCACTTCCGGTAGCCCTCTGTTTCATTCCCGCCAGCGAGTTGCACCACTGTAGCGTGTCGATCAGACCTCACTCACTCTCGAATCCGACGTTCATCTCTCACATCAATGTTACGTGGTGCTCCGCGGTTTCCACGGTTCTCCGCAATGGTGCCATTTCTCCAATCACGATACACTTTACCCACAGCAGCACGCTAACGGTTCGCAAACTGCGTTGTTTGCGTTGTTTCAGAAACACTGCCACCCTTGGCCCGAAAACCGATAATCATCCCTTTTTGCAAATCTGATAAATCGCTCCTTTTATCAATGACAGCAACGGGGGATATGTTTTCAGAATGCCTACAGCACACTTTATATGCCCCGGAAGCCAGCTCACGACACGTGCTCTCTTTCATTGGCTTCGCGCTGTTGACGTCAAAAGTAGGAGGTGGTCGTAATAATGTGACTCGACTGTGTATATGTCTATCTTTGTAGAAAATTTCGTCTCATGTGGTTCCTTCCATCATGGTCTCTCATGACTGTGTTGAGTTGTAAATTTAATAATCTTGATTTAATCCGTACTCTGCCGAACTGGTTATATCATTAGGTGAAATATCATTTACGTAGTAGAGGTAAACTAAAAGGTTATTGGCAATTAATCACCACAGCAAATGTATGTAACATCTGCAAAATTAACTCTGCTTTTAATCTGCAACATTTAGTACAGCTGGGAAATTAATAACAGCATGGCAGTAGAAGTTAAAATTATGAAATATTTAAAATGTTTTAGAAATAATATCTCCTGTTGAAAGTTTTGAAATGGAGCGATAAATTCATATAAAAATATTTTACTGGAATTGTCTGGCGGACAACCAAAAATATTATTCATGAACGCAATTTTTTTTAAACGAAAGTTATAAATCAATGTTTAAACATTTTCTTCTATTCTGCGGATGTAAAATCACTGGTTAAGAAAGTACTTTTGCATGTGTGGGGCTTTTAACTCCGTGAAAAAGAAATTATTTAGCAGTTTTACCGGTGTAAGAATTACCATTATCCTACGGATTAAGGAACAAATTTTCCCAAACGGAATGTGCCTAGTGCGCACTTTGCGCTGCTTTAATTACGAATAATGACTTTCGGAAAGTTAAAACTCCGACGGAAACCTATCTAATTAACAGCGCAGAAGGCACGTCTCGAGAACATAAACAATAATTTCAAATACATTATGCTGGCAATTATTTTACAAATGGAATAACGCATTAAGGGAATGCAACTGAAATTCGGCGAAAAACCTCTTACTACGTAGGTTGTAAGAGAACTGCGATGTACGCAGTTGCAATATGAACTAGAAATCGAAAGGTTTCAATTTTCTACCTTCACTTTTGCCTTAAGAATAAATAAAATAACATGCGTTGAATGCCAAGTGCTGAAAACTCGCTTATTGAATAAAACTCGTAATAAGTTAAAATACTCATGGAATTAAGTTATTGTTTTCTGTGAATATCAGTTGCAAAACTTTTAATTATGGTAAGATAGATTATATTTTTCGAGTTAAGCTTATGTTTCGTACCTACCTTTCGTGATAAGTAGTGTTGAAAAATAAGTAACACTGCCGAAATTAATGAGAATATTATATTAAATAACAATCCACACTCTGGAAATACACTATCTACCAACAAGTAATTGTACACCTGTGATAGCAAAGGAAAACGAAGTTTATTCACCTTCAATAGTTGGTGGAGCCTCCACGAGCGGCGATTACAGCTGCGGCCCTCCGGGGCATACTCTCAACCAGGCGTTGTACGACGGCTAGCGGTATTTTCTTCCACTCGGCTTGGAGAAGACAGGTCAGTTCCTTCACCGATTTCGTACGGTGGGAGCACCCCTTAAGTCGACGCTCCAACTCGTCCCAGAAGTGCTCGATAGGGTTAAGGTCCGGGCTCTGCGCAGGCCAGTCCATTCGAATAACCCTATTGTCACCATACCAAGCCATGGTGGACCTCGCAACATGACAGGTGGCATTGTCATCCTGAAAGTAACATGGGTCCACCTCGTAAAACTGTCACAACGTACAAAGCGCATGGTTATCCAAAATGGTGCAGTAGGTCTCGGCGTTGAGTCTACCAGAAATTGCAACCAAGGATCCCGTGCCATACCAGCTGAAACACCCCCATAGCATAATTCCACCCCCCGAACTTTACATTTGGCACAATACATTCCGGCAGGAGGCGTTCTCCTGACAGACGCCAAACCCAAACCCTGCCATCCAAACGGTAGAGGGTGAACCTTGATTCGTTGCTCCAGAGAATCTGTTTCCACTGTTCAACGGTCCACTGTCGACGTTCTTTGCACCACGTTAGCCAAGCAGAGATATTGGACATGGTGATCAAAGGCTTGTGGGCGGCAGCACGTCTATGATAACCGCGCAGATGGGCTTCCTTACGGAAGGTATTCATCGAAAGAACACTCCCGGATGCCTGGTAAAACTCCTCGTGGATGTGGCCCATCGATTTGGTGCGGTTCTTCCGAATTTCTCTGGCCAGCACCCGTCGGTCTCTAACTCCCAGTTTTGTGGGTCTGCCTGGTCGGGGCACATTCCGACAGTCACCTCTCATCTTCCACTTGCCAGTCATGTAGGCCACTGTTGATTTTGGGTACTTCAACTTGCTGGATATGTCACGTATGGATCGGCCATTTCTGTGATACCCGACGGTTACACCTTTCTCGAAGTTAGAGAGCTCCGAACTTGGTGGCATCTTGCATGCGACTGGTTGCGTTGCTGCTTCCCACACGATATTTAACGGCTGCGGCCGTGACGTGTATCATGACCGCAGGTATCGTCGATTGCAGGGGTTTCCAATAACTTGTTGTTAGATAGTATATAAAAAAGAATTTCCCATTTAAATAGCGAAAAATTTGGCTGTCAATGAAGGAATTTATTTCGTGACATAATGGAATGTAACAGAAATGTGTAATAAAGAATAATTAAAGGATGAAGCTTTAGTTCAATTAGTCAGTTACAGCAGAGGAGGAAATGTCACAGCTTCAGAATGGTTCCTTTTGGTTAATGTTAACGACTCTAGTGAACATCGGAGGCAACGAAAAGATACCTACCCATAATTTAGGGGCACGGGCTCCAGGAAATGAAGAAAACCTGCACACCTGTATGGTAACAGTCGTACCCAACCGTACGAGAAGTCAAGAACCCGCCTTTGGATCGCTCGACTACTGTGCCATAAAGGCAGTTTAGTGGTTTAACGATCACCATGAGCAACTATTTGGGCTACAAACAGTAGCCCGTCCCTAATTGAGGGCCGCTGGTTCCAGGACACAGACAGCTCTAGCGGCATTGGTGAAACTCACCACCTATGCCTCATCCGGGTTTCGAATCTGGGCCGATCATAAGAATGCGTAGGAACTAGCCCCGAATGGTCCTCGCCAGGCGGGCTAGCAAAGGTTGTTTGGATAAGCTACAATGAAAGTATGCTGCCTCACTCAACATAGTCATTCTTCAAATAATTATGAATGACATTTGAATCACATTCATTTCAAAAGGGGATACTGTTGTGTATGAATTTGATATTTTCAGATGTACTGATATCTTTTAAATCCATATTTCAAGTTGATTTAGGAAGTGCACTTGTTCTTTACTATCCGTTCTCATAGACAATATCCATTTTGAAATTCTAAATAAAATATTCATATCAAAATATAGCGCTAAATGTACTTCGAAGGTAATCTTCTAGATTTCATCGTACTTACATGACAGTGGCATATATCTTTATTTTAACTTTCGCTTTGAGTTTTGCACGTATAACCCTAATTTAACCTTCTTTTTGAGTTTATGTTCTCTTTTGAAAATTTCATTACTTCTTGGTGAAAGATGTTCTCACTTAAAGGCAATTACTTCCCGAACAGCTTGTACGTTTTGACAACGCTCACACTGAATCAGATGAAAACAAATAGTTTACATCGCATGTGATGACGGTGGAATGGAGTAGTCCCAGGTACAACAACCTTGCAATTTAACGTAGGCCCAATACTGAGCCACGTCTTTTAGGAAGAGAACACGTTGGCTCAATATTGTGCGAACGTTAAATTGCTAGGATGTGCTACATGGGGTAGCAAAACGAAGACATGAAATTATTTTTGAAGTTGAATAACGTGTTATACCGATGCAGTTGAGATTTCTATATTTATATACACTGACTGAAAAAAACACCCAACACCACGAAAAAATAGTTATAGAGGAATGAAATGGCGGAAATACATTTGTATGGGTAACATATTTAATCGATTAAGGTTTCAAGATCACAGCTTAATGTAAGCGCGAGAAGAGCCATTTTAAATGTGAAACGCTGGTACATTAATAACCGGTGTAACCGCCAGAATGTTGAATGCAAGCACGCAAACGTTCATGCATTGTGTCGTACAGGTGCTGGATGTCAGTTTGTGGGATGGAGTTCCATGCCTGTTGCACTTGGTAGGTCAATACAGGGAAGGTTAATGCTGGTTGGGGGTGACGCTGGAGTTGTCGTCCAATGATGTCATATACGTGCTCGATTGGTGAAAGATCTGGTGATCTAGCAGGCCACGGCAACATGTCGACACCCTGTAGAGCATGATGGATCACAACAGCGGTATGCGGGCGAGCGTTATCCTGTTGATAAACACCCCTGGAATGCTGTTCATGATTGGCAGCACCACAGGTTGAATCACCAGACCGACGTACAACTGTGCCGTCAGGGTGCGTGGGATAACCATGAGAGTGCTCCTGCTGTCATAGGAAATTGCTCCCCAGACCATAACTCCAGGTGTAGGTCCAGATAACCATGAGAGTGCTCCTGCTGTCATAGGAAATTGCTCCCCAGACCATAACTCCAGGTGTAGGTCCAGTGTGTCTCGGCCGCAGATTGGTTGGTTGCAGGCGCTCACCTGGCCTCCTTCTAACCAACACACGGCCATCACTGGCACACACAGGCAGAACCGGCTTTCATCGGAAAACACAACAGATCTCCACTCCGTCCTCCGATGAGCTCTAGCTTGACACCACTGACGTCGCAAACGGCAGTGGTTTGGAGTAAGTGGAATGCACGCTACAGGGCGTCTGGCTCGGAGCTGTCCTTCAAGTAACCGATTTGTAACAGTTCGTTGTATCACTGTGGTGGCAACTGCAGCTCAAATTGCTGCCGCAGACGCGGTACGATGCGCCACGGCCATACGCCGTACACGGCGGTCTTTCCTTTCAGTAATGCCACGTGGCCGGCCGGAACCTGGTCTTCTTGAGGCAGTAACTTTCTTTGACCACCGCTGCCAACAATCATCCACAGTGGCTACATTCCTGCCAAGTCGTTCTGCAATATTGCGGAAAGAAGATCCGCCTTCTCGTAGCCCTATTACACCACCTCGTTCAAACTCCGTGAGCTGTTGATAATGGCTTCTTCGTCTTCTTAAAGGCATTCTTGACTAACATCAACACACTACGTCGAATCTCAACGATAACTAACCCTTACGAACGTTACAGCGCGTATTTACAGCAAACCTGCTTTGCATGTTCCGATGGGCGCTACTAGCGCCACACGTATGCGCCGAGCGCGAAATTTGCATAGACGTCATCTTACAGATGTACTCTCACCGCCTACAAACTGTCGTTTATATAACACAACCCTTTTTTGGTGTTGGGATTTTTTTCCGTCAGTGTATGTGATCGATATTAAGAGCCATTCTGAAGAATTACGACCTGTGAATATGTGACTGAAATTTATGAGATACTGAAACTTCACCTTGTGGAAAACAAACAACCAGTTCATATTGCGTAAGTTCGCTAAATGGTCATTTATTCACTGTGCTGTTTCTAGGGTGATTTATGCCCCCGTATAATTTCGTTACGAATGCCACATCGGAATCTCCAACTTTCTTCGTAAGTTTTGGCAACAGCTAGTCAGATTTCAAATTAAAGAGGTGTGAAGAAGATTCGACTGTTACATAATATGAAACGAGGAAAACTACGACGAGTGCTTTCTTTCCGGTGATTTGGTTTATTGTGATCTGCTAAAACGGTGGGAAGTGGTATGAAATAGAGTTTCGTAGAATTTGTACAGTTATCGGCTAAGAAGAAAACAATCCTTGAGTTCAATTATTATTCTTGTGTATATTTTTCAGTTTGTAGTGCTGAGTAATTAGGAACTATTTAGTGAACTTTAAAACAAGCAAATAAAGCATTATACAATGTCTAGGTAATGGTATACCTACCACTGGACATGAGCGGGAGATATGCACGGCGATAACGTTTCACTGATAACGAAAAATGACTTTCCTTGGATCAGAGCTATATCATCAGCTCCAAGAAATTCATGGTAATGAAGTTATAAAACAGCACAATTTTGACTATAAACTGGTGTCCAAAATTAACGTGACAAATGCTTTTCGAGAAGTCCCAAACGACACTACCGAACGTCAAGATATTTAAGGGACATGTACAAGGGGGAATTTCACCTCGACGTACCCAGGCAACACTGTGCTACCTCCTACGGAAATATGCAAATGATGGCCGTACGTGATTGAGCTGGCGTTGCGGGATCGCAACATTGATCAAGGTTGTTTGAGCGGGGTGCGGAAATTGAAGCTTGTGTTGGACTGTTAGTGGAAGAAAGGCTCCGCACCATCGCTTTGAAGAATCATTATGGTGGAGAGGAATCGATAAATTGGAAGCACGGAAACTACAAGCTGAGGCGGCAAGATGGCGAAATGTGTCGAACTAAGTGGTCTCCAATCTCTTCAGACAGTTCCACAAAACCGGAACAATAATCCGAAGGCCCAGACAAGGATGCCCACGCACCAAAAAAAATCAAGACGACCGGTATTTACTTCTAACAGCTCGCTGCCGGCAGCCCGGCAACTCTCGCAGGAGTTCTCCTCTGCTACGGGAACCGTGATATCGAAGCAAAAGGTTTACAGAAGATTTCATGAAAGAAGTCTGTATTCAACAAAGCCAATGGCCTTTTTCCCACTCGCCACACCGCACAGATGGATCCGTCTGAACTGGGCCGACGCCATCACAATTGAACTCCGCATCAATGAGCCTGTGTTCTCTTTAGTGAGGAGCCCCGTTACAGCCTAAACATGGATTTTCAACGTGTGCACATTTGGAGAGAGGCGGGAAATCGAAATCTTCTCTCCAATATTAGGGACATTGAAAAATACGGCAGTGGAGGACCCCTGGTTTGGGCTGGCATCATGGTGGATGAAGATATGTCTTTGGTCATCTTTCCAGGTGGTATCTTGAATGCTTAACCAATAACTGGAGAATGATAATATCCACACGATGGAGTGACCAGCGAGATCTCCAGACCGTAACCCAATAGATAATGTCTATGATACTCTGGGATGAGCCATTGCTGGACGGCATCCACCTCCCAGAAGCCTCCAGGGACTTTGACGTGTTTTGTTGAAGGAGTGTCACTTATTACCCAAACTTTCATTCACAGCCTGGAAAACAGCACGGGGCTCATTGTGCTACAACGTAGTTGTATCGCTCTTCGGGGTAATCACAGTCACTTTTAACCCCTCGAAATTCGCATCACTCACTTGCTGCATCGCTTTTCGACTCCCATGTTGTCATGCGCATGCTTCCTCCTAATGCTGTAATGGCATTCCTTTTCCGTCGTGTATTGCTGCGTTATCGATATACACGCATGTCCTTACGAAATGTCATTAAACTCTGTCGTGTGGATTTTGCTTTATTCATGCATTTGTGTTTGCCAATTTAATTTTGAACACCAGGTTATTAGAGCATTCTGTATTATTATCATCGTGAAGAAGAATAAATCGCTTGTTCTTTTAAGGGTAACTCTGTGGAATTTTCGGAAAAATTATTATGCATGAATGAATTAACATGATGTTGTTTACAATCTAATCTAACAACTTATCAAACGTCAGAGAGAATCGGCTTCGCAAAAAGGATCATGGATGTGCGACTGTTGCTCCAAGTAAATTTCAATTCAATGAAAAGATTGATAACCCTATCTTTTGTTGGAGACCGTTTGTTACTTCGTTTTTCTCAATCAACTGTTTTAGTACTAACAATATGTTTTATATAAGAGCGGCACCGTGGGTAGAAATTCCACTAGGAAAACTGATTGTGGCCGCTAATAAAGTGACGCACGGGGCATTTATAAATTAATTTCACTCCAGTTCCGTATTAGAGCATAGTAAAAGCCATGCAAAATTCATAAGCAAATTAAAGGAATTTTTCGTATATTGGGTTATTTGTAAGAACCTGCATATCAGACACTGAAATGTACAGGTTACTTCACTCGCTACTTTACCTGGCATTTTTGTAATAACTGCAAGAGGAATGAAGATATTGTAACGGAATTTGAACTGGACTTATCTTAGGCTGTAAGAATGGAGATGCCATCATACCATGTGTCGGAAATGGTCACCATTTGTCTCCAGGCAGAGCTGAACACGGCGCTCGATATTTTGAAAGATTCGGGTCAGCATGTCCCCAGGAATTGCCTGAATTTCTTGAATGAAGTTGGATTTCAATGCGGCGATGGATCGTTTATTATTGCGGTAAACTGTACCTTTCAGATAGCCCCAGAGAAAGTAATCGAGCAGCGTCAAATCTGGCAACCGCGGAGGACTTGTTGCAGCTCTGTAACAAGTGCTTGTGGAAAAGCCGATTTCTTGTGACAGACGTCGTACGGACTTTTGGGGAGACAGCAATAACCGCTGCCTCACATTCTCGGTCGCTTTTTTCAGACATTTGTCGTCGACCTCCTTCATGCGCGACACACAAACTTCCCGTTGTTTCCAATTTCCATGACATGGCCAAAATGCAGGTCTTTGATCGTAGTTTCCGACCTCCAAACCTCTTAACGAATTCTTTTTAACACGACTTAAACGATTTAGTCTGCCAGTACGTCCGCACAATATACACTCGCTCTTCTAGAGTATACCGCTTCATTTCAACGTTTTCTGTTCGCCGACAACACACACACAGCCGTACTGTTGTACTGTTCTACGAGAGGCAAAACAACGACCGTACTGTGTCGGCAGACTCAGTAAACTGACAGACGCCTGCTCGTCCGGCAGGCGATGAGGAATCGCGATACACTAGTGCCGCCACTTCTCTCTGACCACGCCCACGAAGCCGGCGCAACTACACGTCACTTCCGTTTGCTTTCTCACAGCCAAAGGTAAGTCGCGTTCAAATGTTGTTACGATTTCTTCATTCCTCTTACAGTTATTGCAAACATGCCGGGTAAAGTAGCTAGTGAAACGCACTGTACTTACTCAAAACCTTTGAGCGATCAGTGCTTGTATTTCAAAGTATAGACCATCGTGTTTACCAGTTTGTAATCACATTTCTGCCAGGTGTTCAATCGAAGCACTGTACGATGCGTTCGGATTAGAGGTGAATAACTTCGTCACCCGCGTTTGACCGTCGCTGGAATCATCGAATGGTTTACCATGCAGAAAATGCTACATCGCTCAAACCAGATAACAATCAGAAGTAGTGAGGGCACGCTGTATGCGGGTGTGGCAGGAGATCTATTCCTTCAAGTTAATCCAAAAAGCTTTACCTGAGTCTAAAACGGGTATAATGCTTGGCATTGCCTTAATGAAGGAGCGCCCGCTTTTGGTTTAGTAAACATAATACCGTTACTTAAGTTTGTCGCATGTCTACTCTAGCTTCTCAGATTACTGTTCGTCTTCGTTAATTCGGCCATCCCAAAACAGCTCAAAGTAGATCGCGCCCTCGTAATTATCCCAGTCGTACAACATGACCTTTTCTCCAAAACGTCTACGTTTGAGCTGGCTCATCTGAGTCCAATCACTTGATGGCGGCGTCCGGCTCATCCACGTAGATTCACTTCTGATCCAGAGGAGCTATCAGCTTGATGAACAGAGTGCCCCGCGAATCCTTAACCAGTTCCATACCGACTTCGACACGTCATTGAGACTGAGCTGGGGTCAATTCATGCTCCACACATGCAATCGTATGTACACCTTCTCAAATAGGATGTTCAGCGGAAGTGGATTCAGATACTCCTAGTTTGGTCGACAGTTTTAGGGTGGCGGATGTTCGATTTGCTTCAACAGCAGTGAGCAGGGCTTCAGAATAAACAACAGATGTGGACTTCCTCTAGCTTTTTCCTCTCCAAGCTCATGTTGCCAGCCGTAAATTTCCTGAACTACAGTTGCGCTGTTTCAATGACCGCTACACGTTCGCCTTCGACTTCATTTATATTCCGGACAACTTCAAACCCTTGAAACTCTTGCTGCCAGCAATCGCCCAACAGAAGCAATAGTTTTAACTACGTGACCGTTTTATACAATGTGATTAATGTTTAATCACTTTAACGTAACGAGCTCTTATACGATCTGCAACGGGCACCGCTGAAATTATGAAAATTAATAACAAAAAGAGCACAGTGCAAAAACGATGGGGTTCTCTTCTTTGGAAGTATTTAATCCCAAACTAGCCAGACAAAATTAAAGAAAAATTTTTCTTGGTACTCAAATCTGATAGCCGGAACTGGAAATGTAATTCAACAAAAATTTTGACAGAAGTGGAAAACGAGAAGGATACACATCCTAAGATATTAAATTAACTACGATGATATGATAAGTTAACTACGATGATATGATAAGTTAACTACGATGATATGATAAGTTAACTACCGCTGTCTGCACTGTAACATGAACGAAGATTATCACTTAACTACAGCTATCTGCACCGTGACATGAGCCTGAATTTATAATTTTTACACCAACTTCGGGATGATTTTTTCGAAAATCTAAATAACAAATGTGAGCAGAGATTAGGGAGAGACACTTCTCAATATGCCAAAGAAATGCAAAGGAGATGCTCAAAAGTATGTAACCGTTTTCGGTAATGAAAAAAAGCGAATTTCTAACATTGCGTGCGCCCCCAACTTTAAATGCTAAGTGACGAATTGCATTATTACCAACCTCCTTGTTTGCATCAGCAAAACGTGGCAAACGCGAATGCTTGTTTACTTAGGTTAATATAAGCATTCCCCCTTAAAGTAAACACTTGTATTAAGATAAGAGAAAATTATATTTTCTATTAACTCCGTCAAAATGTTTTATATAACAGCCCAAAACCAAGCTTATTTTGCATATCAGGGCTGAAACACGGTTCAAAAATACTTTCAAGACCCCAGAAAACATTCGCATGATTGCAAATAGGTATAATTTATTACATGATATTGTAAAAGCGATGACTTCGATAGAAGTTCAATTCCTAGGTCAGGAGGTTCTTTACTCTAAAGAAAATAGGCAACGTTGCCGTAGGATTGGCTTGGATAGTTCACTTTTAAGACAACTCACTCGAAATGAAAGGTTTTTCTTTGGGAAATGTGGTCATTCTCTTGAAGATTTCTTTTTCCAAGTACAATAAACCGGCTTTCATCGTTTAAACGCTTTGACGATATTGGAAAACGAATTTACACAAAAGCTTTTCTTTCTGAATTTTCTGCAGCTACAGGCAGCTCACCAGAAAGAAAGTATCATGGAATATAAGAATAGATATTCAGAAAACTGGCAAACAAAAAACCACATGCAGATCCTTAACAGACATGGTTGTAGCAGAAAATAATATCTTACACTGAGAAAAAAGGTTTGTTTGAAACAACCAAATACACTGACGGAAAAAAATCCCAACACCACGAAAAAATAGTTGTAGAGGAATGAAATGGCGGCAATACATTTGTATAAGTAACATATCTAATCGATTAAGGTTTCAAGATCACAGCTTATTGTAAGCGCGAGAAGAGCCATTTTAAATGTGAAATGCTGATACATTAATAACTGGTGTAACCGCCAGAATGTTGAATGCAAGCACGCAGACGTTCATGCATTGTGTCGTACAGGTGCTGGATGTCAGTTTGTGGGATGGAGTTCCATGCCTGTTGCACTTGGTAGGTCAATACAGAGACGGTTACTGCTGGTTGGGGGTGACGCTGGAGTTGTCGTCCAATGATGTCCTATACGTGCTCGATTGGTGAAAGATCTGGTGATCTAGCAGGCCACGGCAACTTGTCGACACTCTGTAGAGCATGTTGGGTTTCAACAGCGGTATGCGGGCGAGCGTTATCCTGTTGGAAAACACCTCCTGGAATGCTGTTCTTGAATGGCAGTACAACAGGTTGAATCACCAGACCGACGTACAACTGTGCCGTCAGGGTGCGTGGCATAACCACGAGAGTGCTCCTGCTGTCATAGGAAACTGCTCCCCAGACAATAACTCCAGGTGTAGGTCCAGTGTGTCTCGGCCGCAGACAAGGTTGGTTGCAAGCGCTCACCTGGCCTTCTTCTAACCAACACACGGCCATCACTGGCACACAGGCAGAACCGGCTTTCATCGGAAAACACAACAGATCTCCACTCCGTCCTCCAATGAGTTCTAGCTTGACACCACTGACGTCGCAAACGGCAGTGGTTTGGAGTAAGTGGAATGCACGCTACTGGGCGTCTGGATCGGAGCTGTCCTTCAAGTAACCGATTTGTAACAGTTCGTTGTGTCACTGTGGTGGCAACTGCAGCTCGAATTGCTGCCGCAGACGCGGTACGATGAGCCACGGCCATACGCCGTACACGGCGGTCTTCCCTCTCAGTAGTGCCACGTGGCCGGCCGGAACCCAGTCTTCTTGAGGCAGTAAATTCCCTTGACCACCGCTGCCAACAATCATCCACAGTGGCTACACTCCTGCCAAGTCGTTCTGCAATACTGCGGAAAGAAAATCCACCTTCTCGTAGCCCTATTACACGACCTCGTTCAAACTCTGTGAGCTATTGATAATTGCTTCTTCGTCTTCTTAAAGGCATTCTTGATTAACATCAACACCCTACGTCGAATCTCAACGATAACTAACGCCCACGAACGTTACGGCGCGTATTTACAGCAAACCTGCTTTGCATGTTCCGAGGGGCGCTACTAGCGCTACACGTATGCGCCGAGCACGAAATTTGCATAGACGTCATCTTACAGATGTACTCCCACCGCCTACCAACTGTCGTTTATCTAACACAACCCTTTCTTGGTGTTGGGTTTTTTTCCCATCAGTGTAATTTTGTTGCTTTAGCAAAACTCCATCGGAATTGTTTTGTTGGCAACACAACATTATTATTTTGTTGGTTATATTTTGTTAATTCAACTATATGGAGGTGGCATCGACCTTACGACAAAGCGCGTGTGATTAGTAGCTATTACATACGGGCACTACCAGACTACCACTGACTAGAAGAATCTCGTTTTGCGCTTAAGATTTCGGCTGACTACGAAGTGAGTGAATTCTTAGAAGACTGGGAACTGTCAACTCTGATAGAGACATTCAGAGGTAAGAATTTCTAATATATCTTAATAATTCTGACGTATTTTTATGCTAGTGTTTATTGTGTGTTATTTTGGTTGGATTCAGTTAAGTTTAGTGATAATTTGATCTCGCTTTGTAGACTCATAATTACAATGAACACGATAGAATCCGCATATTATTAGATGCGTTGGGGCATGTATTAAATTTAAACCCATATTTCTGATAAAGCAATAAACATTTCTTATGACGGCTTGCGGTTCCTGGTCGCAAATAAAAATTTGCACATGAGGTAATGATAAGAGTTGCAATTTATGTATAGAGCTCGATTTCATGAATAGGCTATATATACAGGGTGTTTCAATATTCGTGCGGCAACCAAAGATTGAATGGTGATAATACAATGGAACATATAGAAGGTAAAAAAATATTGTACGATTATTTTTGTCTAACCAAAAATGTTTATTCGTTTCATCAAAAAACGAAGGAAAACATTTAAAAATAAATCGGATTTAGAAACATGTTACACACGCACCAAAATAGTGTCAATATATCGTTATGTGAACATTCCAGTAGGAAATAAACCCACCTTCAAGTGCTGAATTCGCAGATAAGAATTTGCTGACAAGGGGAGGTATAGCCGAGTGGTTAGCACGCTTAGTTCCTAAACTAAAGGTCTCAGATCCGAATCCGCTCAGTGAGTGCTTTTTCGCTGGCTCTAAAAAATATCATCGTGTCGTAACACCGCCCGAATTTAAATACGGCGTGAATATTAAAATACTGCGGGGGGAGAGGAGGAAATGACAGACACCCATATATAACCGAGTGGTTAGCACGGAGGAAATGGCTGACACCCAGGTTCGAAGGGCACCGCCTGAAATTATTGCACCGGCAAAGTGTTGGTATCAGAAAGAAAGTTTAGCGACAAAGTGTCCCAACTACATAACTCTGAATTTTGTTGGAGCAAGAAATTACTGTGTCACGATAACAATATGTTTGGTTGCAGCAACAAAATGTTTTATCACGATAACAATACATATTGTTTGATCAAAAAAATTCCCCAAAATCGACATTATTTTGTTAACTGAACAAACGTTTTGTCATGATATAATAAAGTTTGTAGAATCAACAATAACTTTCAACAAAATAAATTTGTAAGTTCAACAAACATTTTTGTTGACAGTATATCGACAGCATTTTCTGGTTGATTCAACAATTTTTTTGCTGAATTAACAAAACGTTTTTCTCAGTCTATTACGTACAATAGGACATAGCGTTTCGTGAGAATTGAAACAAATATTCATTTCGCCATTATATCAAATTGTCAGTCCTCCACGTGCCACACAAACAGATCTTACCCGACCAAGCATGGATGCTACAAGATTCCAAAAGATGTCTGGAGGTATACGGTACAAACAGATTACCAAACAGATCCTTTAAATCTTGTAAGGGACAATGCTTGAGGTGCAGCAGATGGGATTTGCTCTTCATACACAAACCACAAATGCTCGATTGAATTGATGTCCGGGGTATTTGGAATGCCTGGAAGTTTTTCTCATGTTCCGCGAACGATTCTCATACTTTACAGGCAATGTAGCATTGCGTATTATCCTGCTGAAAGAAGGCTAGAGGTTAATACCATTGCCATGAAAGGATATACCTGGTCTGCAATGATGTCTAGGTAGATGGTAGACGCCATCGTTTCCTGCGAATGAATGATGAATCCAGGGTTTCCCAGAAGAACATTGCTCAGAGCATTACACTTCTTCCATCGGCTTGTTTTCGTCTCACGGTGCATAATGGTGCCAAAGGTTCCGCAGGTAAAGGACACACACGTACTCGGCCGTCTACATGGTGCACCAGGAGACGGAATTTATCGGAGGAGATGGCTTTCGTCCAAGGGACCACCTGGGAATAAACCTTGTTGAAAATGGATGAAGTGTGGTAAAAGGTCAGGACATAGGAGCGAGATCCATTCCATTGAATTTATGCGTCATAACGTGCGTAAAAAAAGGTTCGATTTCGATGAAATTCTGTATGTGGTAGGGGACCACCTGGGAACAAAAATCAAACCCTATTGAAACTGAGCGAAATAGTGTCAAAGGTAAGGACATAGGAGCGGAAACACTTCCAGTGCCATTATGCGTCATAACTTAAGTAAAAATGTTTCGATTAGGATGAAATGTAAGTATGTTCTAGGGGCCTGCCTGGGGACGAATCTTATTGAAAATGGACGAAATGGGGTCAAAGGTTAGGACACAGGAGCGGGCTCTATTCCATAGACCTTATGCATCATAACTTACGTAAAAATGCTTCGATTGCCTCAAAACTGTCGTTGGACGTGCCCTATCGAGCTCTTCACATTTTTCTCAGTTTGTTCGGTAAAAGTGCCTGTTGCTCCCACATTTTGTGCGTCAATCATGCATAAGGGTATGTGCTATCTTTCTCACCACCTTTCTTAGCCGAACTGTGCATCTTTACCTGATTTTCATAGTAATATTACCTGCTGACAACGCCCTTCTGCGTTCTGAAGGGTGCGCCCTGTGTACACGTTCCAGTGACTTCTGTTCCTGTCCTGTGCACTTCGCTCAAGTAATAAGCTGTCAGCAATCTTCCCAGCTATGTTTCCGCACCGGTAAGTGAATATTATAGCGATATTTCTTCATATTTCATCTCGGTTGGTGTGTTTACCACTGGCCATCGTGACTCACCTTGACTGTCTTCTATTCTCTACCAGCATTCCTATACGTTGCCTTCTATGCTTATGTTCCTGAGCTTGTCTACCCTTCTCCCGGTGACGTCATCTTCCATTAGTGGTCCTCCGGTGACGTCATGGTCTCACAGTTGTGACATCTCTCTTGCAGCTCTACTTGTGTCGTCATTGTTTGACGCTCAGCCTTCGTTCACATGTTCGTTGTGCCTTCCCCATTTGTCTTCCTAGCAATTGTGCATTCTACCACCGTTCATGGCTTGTGCAATATCAACAGAATATCTTCCACCACTGACGCCTCCACCAGATGTTCTGCTTCAAGACAAACTTCAGCACACTTTGTCGGCCCCCACTACCACACATTCAACGCTTTTGCCGTCATGCCTGGATTTCCTTGTTTCTCGTCAGGATTCAATTCTTACTCTTCACCTTCCTGAATCTTCGCTCCGAGGTAAGTCTCTACTAGCCTCTTTAGCTTTAGAGGTGAAATATGTTGCCCTCCCCAATACAAAACATAATGTGTACACATCAGCTATGCATGAAATTGTTCCTACAGATGTCATTACACATGTTGCACGTAAACCTCGCTCTGTGCTTATTTATTTTTCCTCTCCCGCTCATGTTGCACGCAAACCTTGCTCTAAGCTTATTTATTTTTCCTCTCCCGCTCATGTTGCACGAGTTATGTCTTCTCCCATCTTTGTTGGTGATCAAAGTCTGTTCGCCATTCCTCTCGCACAGTGCCCTATCTTTGTCATCATGTCTCCTGTTCCACCGGAAATTTCTGATGATGTCCTCCTTGGTTTTCTTTCTCGTTGTGGACTTGTTATTGGTCCAATTCGTACCTTACTTTCCCCATTGGACGAGCAAGGAGTTCGTCCTTATCCTAGTTTCTGATGACGGGCTCTCGTCGTGTTTCCGGACGAAGCTTCGATTATTTCCTGTCCTACCACATTCCAAGTAGTCTGCGGTAGACATATTCGTGCTGTGAATGTTTATACTGCTCTTCATTGCTTCATATGTAAATCACCTACTCATCTCCGTGCTTCTTGCCCAGCTAAAACACTGCATTTTCACCTGCAGCTCTTGGCTCTTCTGCTCTCACTACGTCATCTACAAAGCCTTTTCACTCTGTACCTTTATTGTCTTATTCCACTACATGTACTTTACCCTTTGTGCCAGGTGAGTTGTTCCATCCTCCTGTGTCACAGTCTCCACTCTCTGTGGTCTTGGACTTCAGCACTTCGACGAGTTCTTCCTTACTCTCATCATACCCAGCTTCTTTCCCTCGACAGCTGCTTTCCAGTTCGGGTTCACCTATTTCATCTGTGAATACTGTTCCTCTGGCCTACCAATCTTCCACCACTGTGTTTCCTCAAGACTCTTCAGCTCTTTCTCAATTCAACAGTTTGCCGTCTCTACCTGTTTCTTTCATTGCACCGCCCCAGAACTATTCCAGTTTGTTGCCTCCGCCTGGTTCCTCCACCGTTTTGCACCAGGATTTTTCTACAATAACTGTTTCATCTTCAGCTGCTACGATCTCCACTGTGCCCCTTGTGAACTCCCCGACGTTTCTTCTGCAATCACCCCTGGACTCGTTCCACTCTGGTGAGAGCACATCGGTGATCTCCCCTGCGCCGAGTACGGAAACCATCACCGTCGGCCTGGACTAGGCTTCGGTCGTTGTTCCTTCTCACTCCTCTTCCGACCCGTTGTTACCAGCCTCTGGTTCTTCACCCATCATCTCCGCATCACTTGACGACACACTAGTACGTTCACGGTTCTTCGAAACATTCTTCAACTGCTTCTTCCGCAGTTTCCTTGGACACTTCTTCAGCTGCGGACTCAGATTCTGATCCAACAGAGTACTCGGATAATTCTCTGCCTCCAAACTACTCAGCACATCATTATGCTTCCTAGTGTCAACTTCTTTATGCTAAGCACCCCAATGAGACTGCTCCGGCTGATATCAAGAAAGCTCTCCATTATCTCACCTTAATTAAGATCCCTGTACCATTTCTTGAGAATTGTAGCTCTCCAATCACTTATAACAAAGCTCTAGACTCCTGATGTTCTGCCAGATCATACTTCAACCTCCCGTACACAGCAGATAGGAACTTGTCGATGGCTCGGCGATTTGATCATCTGCGTCCGTCCTTCATGCCTTCTATAGAGTTCTATAGAGTCCCTTTAGGGACTCTATAGAACTCTATAGAACTGAGGTCAGTACAACATACTTACGACAGCTTACCAGTATTTCATTGACAGTGTGCCAATTAGAGTATAAAGCGCAATTGTGCACAAAGGGGGAGGGGGCAACTTCTTATTAATTTTGCCATAAATGCAGTATTATATTAAAAGCACTGGTATCCGGAGACCTTTTTTTCCATATGTTATTTGGGTTTTGAGTTCTGACGATTTCCGCTTGGAAACACAGAATTCCTTTTTTGCACGCTTCATTACATATTAATTAAGTTTATTGATTACGAAATGATGTTCTTAATTTCAGTTTTCCACATCTGCCAAAGAGGAAACATGATGTAATTTTATATCGTAGGAAACGGAAGTAGGTTTCAAAACATGTCTCTTGAGAAATACATGTAATTGACTCCCGAAGATTGGGTACGCACATTTTTGGCCGTTAATTGCATGCGGAAATAGTATCTATTACATTATCTATGCAACCTCTTAAAGAGGATTTGGTGGATCTCTAAGGGATGAGGAGGTTTTGTTGCTATAGTACATTTATTTTGTGATAACTTTTGGGGCTGAGGCTAATCAGGTCTCTCAATTCCCAAGCCCCGGGCAGTCTCATGATGAAGTCGGGGTATTTGCCCACGTAATTAGCAACAATACATACAACGCATCCATATAGAAAATGAACACACACATACATACAAACAAAAATCAGCTACTGAGCGCATCGTATCATAGCTGCAGACGCATTATCATCATTAAGTTTTGTTTTGTCTTAAAAGTTATCATGTTTCAGGTCCCCCTTTTTCAAAGGTCTTCGTTTTTTACATTTTAAATTTACTTTAGGACTTTAATATGTCACATAATGAGTTAATTAAGAGATCGAAAGATTCGCATTTATCCGGGAAAAATTAGTAATCCATTAACATCCCTGTAGATTACACGCCTGAGGAAGAATAGAGACTCGGATTGCAATTAGGCGGAACATATACTTGAAATTTCATTAAATGCATTTGTTTCGTTTTCCGTATGTTCTCTCAGACATTTCGTTTACAATCACTATAAATTTGCTTTGGAACTTATTAGGTATACAATAAGGGTTGTATTCTAAGTTATTAAAAATATCAGATAGGCTAAACAAATATTCGCCTAACGGAAAACATTAATGGTATCGATGCGAAATCAAGATCAGTAGAATAAATTCAAGAAACTACAGCATTCCTATTTCTATTTAAAAATGTCAGGAAAACAACTTTTACATTTAACTGACATAACAGAGATTCCGTCATTTTCACTGCACGGTGAAGTTTGACTTTCCCATGATCTGATGTACAAATATTTGGCTCCATTTTACTGAAGGCAGGCTGTTCCAAAATTTATACATGTGTTAAATGGAACACAAAATTAGGATAAGCCCAGTACTAAATTTTACACAGCACAGATTCAGTCAAACGTTAATCAAAATCTGGCTGAGGAACATGCGTAAGGTAAATGGTTACGCTATTTCTTCTGTTAAATACACGCACCTGCCATTGAATTAAAGACCTCATGCAGATGTACGTAAAAGTGACGTACGCAGCGTATATACAAAATGCGTGGTTTCGTTTGTCACTACGTAATCTGGGCAAATATTTAAGACAAATGGTTGTCAGTAATCTTCATTAGTGTTGATCACAATGGGAAAAATAAAGGATCTTTCGGAATTCGATAAAGGGCTTGTTGTGAGTGCCCTCTGTCTCTCAAGAGACGATTCTGAAAACAGCTCAGCTGATTGGTTTCTCAAAGGTGATATATCCAGGTTCTTTAATCAGTAAAAACAAATAACCCGTATTACTTGTCTAAGAGGCGTAATTGTGGCCCGAGGATAATCTGTCAGGAACGAGATCGCCGTTGTCTTAGAAGACGTGTACGGAGAAACAATACTTTATGCGTGCAGCAGTTGAGCGAAGCATTCTGTGAAGGCTATTCCTGATTTATATGTCAGCACACTATGCACAAGGAACTGAAGAGGATCAGTACTGGCATTCGCATGCCTATACGGAAACCGCAGATTTCAGCAAAGAACCGAAGAGTTCGTCTACAGTAGTGTCAGGAACACCATGCTTGATTGGACACTGGAAAGACTGAAAAAAACGTCATGATCTCTGGGAAGCAATGAACCCTGCTTGCATTCTAAACATAAGTAAAGGTTCTAGAGCTGGTATCATGGTGTGGTGCACGTTTGTGTTGGTAGGAAACGGGTCTCCTGATATTTCTGGAAGGTCGAGTGTCGTCGAAGGATTATACAGTATAAACATTGTTGCTGGTCAAGACCATCCTGCAATGTTGACCTTTTATCCAGCAAGTGACGGCTCTTTCATGAACAACAATGCTACTGTTCATCGCGCAAGATCTCTTCAGCAATAGTTTAGCTAGCATGACAGCAATTGAGATCCCCGTCACTGGTCCCTGAAAAGCCCTGAATTGAACCCCTTTAAGAATGTATGGGATGTTTCAGAAAAACAGAACCAGAGGCAAAGTTCTTATCTGTGAAATCTAAACCAGTTAAAAGACGGTCTGGTAAATGCTTGGTAGCTTGTAAACGTAGATGCGCACAAACACCTTCTGAAATCAGTAACAAACTGCGTACGTGTTGCAATTCGGGTTGAGGAAGTCCAACCCGGTATTGAACTTGGGATATCACGTCTCTTTTGAGGTATCGATATACCTACATCTGTTGTTAAACTTCAACCTGAGATATAGAATTATCTCATGAGATCGAAGTTAAAAGGCAGTTTCACTTCATTTCGTCCAGATTTAAGCTTTAATTTGAATGAAATCTGCTTTGAAATAATTTAATGGTCTGTACCAAGAAGAATGCGGCCGTACCCGGTGGCGCAGAAGTCTAAGCGATGGCTTCTGATCATTCGTCCGAAAGGACCCGGGTTCGAATCCCGTGAGGCTTGGATGTTGTGTTTGTCTTACGGCACTGGCTCTCTCTCTCTCTCCCTTTCCTGGAACTAGTGACCCTAAATTTGGGATGGGCTACTGCTTATTGCCCATTGAGTTGCTCACGGTGGTCGTTAAACTTCCTAAAAAAAGAAAAAGAAGACTGAGAGTTTGAGTATCAGATCATATATATTCTTCAATTTTGTTTTCTCCAACAGACGCAGGAAAAAATTTTGAAAAACGGTTAAAAATTATATTACAAAATGTTACTATACCAGGATTATAAATAGCAATACACACGTGCTGGAATTCCTGGAGAGATCTCGAGTACATGGGAAATTGCTTATTCGGACATTTGACTTCAAAAACCTGTTAACGTCCACAGACTTGAAAGACCTTGAAAATGTATGCGACTCACCTTTTTCAAGATTTTGAGAACCTTTTGATGATTGAGAAGAAATATTGGACAAACTTAACTGCGCTACGTGTTTTAAACAACTATCTGGGAATGGGCAAACACTTGTTTCTTCAAGTTCCAGGTATATCTATGGGTAACTCGTTTTCTAGTCTTCTCGCTAATCTACACCTGTACACATACGAAAAAAACTTTGCAACCTCCCTTGTGAACTCAAAACAAGCAATGTTCAGATACATTAATTATATTATCGCCTTCAACTACGATAATCTTGAAGGCCAGGCACTGCAAATATACCCAAAGTGACTTCTCGCGGCCGCCACGACGTCACGACTGATGTCCTTACGTCACGATTGATGGTCCGCTGATATCCCGCGCGCCGTTGGTAAGATTGCCCTGCAAATGCAATAATGTGCATAACTTGTACGTGTGCACCGAACGTGCACTTTCCATGGCGCTGCGTTTACGTCTTCGTTGTGTGGCATTTTCTTTGGCAGGCAGTGTATATAGGGAAACCTACAACTCAAACCGTGTACCCGGGTGCTTTTGATAATACAATGTAGTTCATGCAACAAAATAATAACATAAGAAAGAAAAAAAGGGAGGTATCATTAATTTAATTTATTTGATTATTGAATTTCACTTTAAATACACTGGTGGAAAGTGAAAAAAGAACCCCAAGAAGGAATTGGCGGACAATCATGAAATTTACATATGTTATAGGGGTCGAGTTTACGTAGGTGTGATGTTAATTTCGGGACCAATCGGTTAGCGCTTACGCCACAGCACGGCATAATATGCAAATTATCGTCGGTGGTATTTAAGAAGTACGGCGAAGTGAATGCAATCAGTCGTCGGCGTAAGGACACGTGGGAAGACCCTGAAGAAACTGCAATGCCTGGACATGGAAGACGTGTTCGATTTCGGCAGTTATCGGACTTTGAGCGAGGTCGTCTAGTCGGACTCCGCGAGGCCGGGTGGTCGTATTGCGGAGCGATTTGGACGGGAAGTATCGGTGATGGTACGATGGTGGCGTAGATGGTCCGAGGAACATTCCCACACCAGAAGACGTGGAACCGGGAGTCACAGACTGACTGATGAGCGGACCGATCGACGCATAAGAAGAGCGGCGTTGTCAAGCAGAACACCCACTGCGACGCAAATCCGAGCTGCCGTTGCACCTGAGGTGACTGTGCGAACAATCCGCAACCGTCTTCTGGATGCAAGACTACGTGCACGTGTACCTCTGGCGTGTGTACCTCTGACTCCAGCCCATCGTCAGGAACGGCTGCAGTGGTGTCGCCAACGTCTGCACTGGAGAACGCAATGGCGATCTGTTGTGTTCAGCGATGAAAGCAGATTCTGCTTGGGAGCCTCCGATGGCCGCATGCGTGTTCGCAGACGCACAGGGGAGCGTCTCCACCCTTCTTGCATCCGCCAGCGACACACAGGGCCTACGCTTGGTCTCCTGGTGTGGGGAGCGATCAGCTATACTCCCGTACACAACTAGTCCTTGTACCGGGTACGTTAAACAGCACCTCCTACATCAACAACATCATTCAGCCCGTTGTTGTGCCATTTGTAAGGTCGGTCCACCGTGGTGTTTTCCAGCAAGATAAGGCACGCCCACACACGGCACGTGCTACGCAACATGCACTTCAGGATGTGAGACAACTTTCATGGCTTGCACGTTCACCGGATTTGTCCCTCATTGAGCACGTGTGGGATTTTATGGTACAACGACTTATCCGGCCTACACGGCCAGCCACGACCATCCCCGATTTACGCGTCGAGGTTGAGGATGCTTGGAACTCAATACCCCAAACTTACATCCAACATCTGTACGACAGACTCCATGCCAGAATTGCACAGTGTGACGCATTTCATTGCGGTTCAACCTCGTACTAACCATATTACATGGAAATGTTATTTTTCAGTTTACCAGCAAATACAGTTGTATTTTGCCATAATGTTTTGATCACGTTATCTTCTGTATTCCGTTATAATGCTGTATAAATTTCGTTGGTGTCAGACGTCTCCTTCTTGGTGTTCTTTTTTCACTTTACGCCAGCGTGTATGTTAAAAGACAAAAGAAAATAATTTTCTCTGCTAATATTATTAATTAAAGAAAGCATGATTTAAAGAGATCAATGTGGAATTCCTAAGCCAATTTTACCCTTCATAAATGCTAGAAATACGTCAAATTTATAAACGAACTACAACGTCCTTTTCGTGCTGCGCAGAGGCTTAACCCTATAGCCTATGCACAAGTGAAGCAAATCAACAGCATCGCTGCATGGTTAATCGCTCACTATCGATTTTCTGATCCTACACAAGTGGCTTCCCTGAAAACAAATTAGCACGAGTGGAGCTCTTCTTCGAAATTAATGCAAACTTCACCGGAATACACCAATACCACCTCGAACACTGAATACCTCGGCTTTGTTTCCCGTTATTTACCCTCACGAACAAATCTCTTGGCACTGAGAGGTGGAAAGAAACACTGGGACTTGAAAGGATCATTGTTTGGAAGAGTAGACGGCATTATCGACCAGCACAATAAAGGATGAGGCACTGTCAAGTAGGAATATCTAGAGGACGAGATAGGTTCCATTTATATCATTATTTACAACGAAAGCGACAGGCAAGGAATTAAACGTTCTGTGTGATAACTCCTTAACATCTTAGAAACAGGAAAAATTTACCTCCAGATTAGTGTCTGCGATAACATGTCTAGTTCAGTTTGCTTTACAAAAACGCAACACTCAACAACTCGGAAAGTTCATGCAGGCGATGTGCGTTGGCTGCATAATCTAAAGACCACAGAAACATTGTGCACTTACACAAAAAGCATTCATCTGAAATCATCCTACATATTTACCTAATCTCACTCAAAACGCCGAAATTAATGAGAGTGTCTTTAAAAATAGTGTACTATACCATGAAAAGCACAGAAAGTTTTTAATAAGTGTATATTCACAAAACACTAGCATTTCGTTAGCAAGATAACGTGTAACGTACTATAGAGGTGAAAACATGTGTCAAGACAACAAATCTTCAGCCAGACATTCTGTCAGCGTAGCTCAGTTGGGAGAACGACTTACTCCGGAGTGAGGGGGATATCGGTTCGATGCCCGTCGCGGACAAATTTGGGTTTTCACATTGGCACCCAATTGTGGAAAATGGATCCACTGGTCGTTGGGTTTTTCGAAAAATGTGTGATGTTTGTTCCACACATTGTTTGGAATTAAGGAAAAATTATTACTTCGCTTTAAAGACAAAAAAAAAGTTAAGATGGAGATGATGTAACGTACTACACAGGTGAAAACATGTGTCAAGACGACAAATCTGCAGCGAGACAAACTTGAGTTTTCACAACAGTCGGACTTTTTTTTATAACCACATCTCCTTAAACTTCCACACCTCGATTTTCGCCTGGAACTCGTTTTTCTGAATATCTGCGCATTTAAACTTCCCTCGGTGAACCTCCACCTTACTGTCCGCCAAGCTCCCATACACTAAGAGGAACAAATGTTTTCAAAGTGTATTAAACACCCCTTTTTAAGCCATCATGTAAGCAGGAAACAAGTAAAGCTATATTTTCCGCTTGACATCCAAAGAGATTAATTCACAAATTTCAATAATTATAATGTTGGCAAAATCAAAACTTTTAATTTGTGAGGAAGTACTAAAAATATCGCTCTTTGAAGCCGGAAATATATTGCTAATAATTTTTCGAATTTATTTGAGAACGTATTAGCATGAAGATAACCAAAGTGAAAAAAAAATGCAAGTGAATGGGCTTCAAAAATCATTACACCCAATAAAGAAAATACAAAATGGCAAACATGATATGCTGGAACAAGCCATGGTATTATGGATAGAACATACCCTACTTTTTGTGAAAATTAAAACACTCAAATGAAATTGTATCAAAGATTCCTCGTGTTACAGGAGATTACTCATTACATTTGTAGAGCTATACAAGATATTTTCGCTTCAAAACTCAGTAACGTGTGATGCCGCCTCCTCGAGAAACAAAAACAGTCTCTACACGGGGTGGCATTGAATGAAAGAGGTTTTCGATATAGTCCTAGGGAATAGCCTGCCAGGGTGCTTCTATGCTAGATGAGAGTTCATTTTTGTTACTGGCGTAGGCGCTTGCATGGTAGTGCTTAGCTACCAGTCCCAGATATTTTCGATCGGGAACATTTGCGACAAATCTGCTGGCCAGGGAAGAAGCGGTATCTGCCCTGCACGGAAGAGGTCTTGGACATTCTGAGTCACGTGGGGCTGAGCATTTCCCTGCTGGAATATAGAGCCAGGGCAACTCTGAAGGAAGGGTATAATCTAAACCTCTAAAACATCTCTGAGGCATCGCTGGCTGTTTAGGGTTCCCTCAATTCGTACCAGGTAAGATCACAAATTGAAGGTTAGGTTCATATGACGCTGCAAAATGCAAGCTGGAAAGTGGCGTTCACCACCATATCTTCGGACACGTATGCGACGATCATGGAGCATCAAGCTGAACCGTGACTCGTCAGAAAACACAAACTCCTGTTAATCAGCGCGCCAATACCTGTGTTCGAGACATCATTGCAGCCTGAAGCGTCTGTGGTTGAGGGTCAGAGAAATGCGTAGCAATGGACTGCTAGCGACCAGTACTCTGTAAAACATATGACGTCGAACGGTGCTGGAGTACAAAGCCTTAGCAGTGACACTGCTCCACTGCTGCGCTAACACCGCGGATGTCGCTGTGCGATCGATTACTGCCATGCGGTAGAGTTGTCTGTCATCCTGCGCAATCGTACAATTTTGCGGTACGCTTCCCGGATTTCTGTGCATCCGAGCCTCATCTGCCCACACTGACGCTACGTTCGCATCACTGTACTTCCGTACGAGTGACAATTTTGTACGATAATTGCCACGCGTACGGGACAAAACTCAAGGACAGATTCTCTCTTCCCAACAATGATTTCTCGCTCAACGTCCGTCAGGTGTTCATAAAGCGACCTTCTTCTGTGACAGAGCACTATTGCAAACTTAATTTAAATTGGCTGTTAACTCCCAAAATACTTATTAAACATCATAAACTCTGCCATTCCTCTTTATTAATTTTGTTAGATTCTTATCCAATTGCGCTTAGAATATTTGCATGCTAGTACACTGATTTCATTTTTCAATAAGGACACTTCTTATTTTTGTTTTTAAAAGGAATTATGAGTCAGCGTCCTCAACAAGTAATTATAATTTAAGTTTACGTTTTTTTTACGTCCTCAGTTATTTTTAAACATACTCAATCCGTCTTTCATGATTGAACAATTTCAGATAATATTGCTCTTTAATCTGATGATCATTTAATGTTTATTTTTGAATTAGCTGCGCACAAATGCAATTAATAGTAATCAAAATCAAGGAAATAGAGCAAATAAAACGAAATGTATCTATAAAAAGGAGTTCCATGAATTAGATTTACAATTACGTAAACACTTTATCTAATGAAACAAAGAATAGATTTCTCAGCGCATCCATATCGTTATATATAAATTCTCCCCCATTCACTTAAGATTTGAGTTAAATTTCTTCATTAGGAGATTTTCAGGTGAAGCAATTATGAACAATTTGATTTCCGTTTAGAAAAAAAGTTCCTAATTAATTTTATGACTTAGGTAATTACTGTAACGTACATGAAGTCATTCGATTGTAAAACATTTTCCGAAAAATTTGAAGGCACTGCGATTCAAAAATCTAAGTAAAATGATGATCTTGCAATACCATAGAATGACGTGTATCACTATTCTGAACTTCCTTTTTGGTTTCTATACTTTTCTCTTACGTATGGTTTGTATTCTGAACGCCACATCTGGAGCCTCAAGTTTCTCCGAGGTTCTGGTAACAGACGGCAGCTAAATAAGAAATAAATCAAAACTACTCTTTCTGACTGAGGGAGGTGGTGCGGAGCTAGGCTGTCTGCCGAGCATTTCCTCCTCTCATAAAAGACTGTGAATGTGAATGGTTTTACTAATGTCTTCGTTCAAATTGTTCCTACTAATGAAGTTATGACTAAACCTGTTTACGTTATGTTCAGTGACAAGTGGAGCGTAAATCTACAACTATAAGAATAGAGCAACAGAAGATTCACAAGTAAAACTTGTAAATAATTAAATAATTACTTAGCTTATGGTATTCTGATTGTTAGGCTATTCTTGACGTGTTAGTGTTTAGCAACTTAGAAATAAATAACGGTTAAATAGGTATAACTTAAAAACTTTATAATAGATATAATTATTATGAGCAACTGATTCTATAGTTTTGCAAACAATTCAGGGTTTGAAGCACAAATTTTCTGGAAAATCGTTGGGAGCGAAAAGCATTTTTCGATTTAGGTTCCGGCCATAACGCCCAAAGCAATTTTACCTAAAAATAGGTGATTAGATCTTATAACGAAGTAAATTTCTCCGTCGTTTTTGTCCACGCCGGGGCTCGAACCCGGGTCCCCTCATTCCGGAATAAGTCACTCTACCAATTGAGCTACGCGGACGTTCGTTCTGACTGCTATCTGCCTTTATGTCGTGAGTGCGCCTTGCTGGCAGGTACGTCACATCCCCCCCCCCGAAAGAGGGCCGGGGGCATGGCCCACGGGTCAACCGTGACCATGATTCGTTGCAGGGGACATCCGCTGCAGAACGTGCACTTGAGAACTTTCAGTCAATCTGGTGTGTGGAATGCAACGTCACACACATTTATTTTTCGAAGCGCTGCAGAAGGGATTCTCTTATTTTGTCTCTTTCGCGGTGTGCAAAGCACATCACACCATTGCGAGATTTAGGACGCCCGGGTCATCCGGAAAGTTCGGGCGCCATTGTAACGAAGTAAATTTCACCGTCATTTTTGTTCACGCCGTGGCTCGAACCCAAGTCCCCTCATTCCGGAATAAGTCACTCTACCAATTGAGCTACGCGGACGTTCGTTCTGACTGCTACGACACCGAAATCATTCGAGGAAAATGGATAGCACCGCCGGTGGCGCAGTGGTCTAACTGATGGCTCCTGACCATTGGTTCGAGATAGGTCTGAGTTCGAATCCCGGTGAGGCATGGGTTTTGTGTTTGTCTTACGGCACTGGCTCCTTCCTTGGAACCAGCCGCCCAAACGTAGGTAAGAGCGACTTCTTATAGCCCACTGAGTTGCTCACGGTGGTTGTTAAACCGCCAAACAAAACAAAAAAGCATCTGATAAAAATGTATTAAATTTGCTGTTACCATGCTCAATTAATTCCGCATTGAAGTATAAGGTCCAAAAACATTATCGCTTATTCGGATTCAAAAGACCAGTTTCACGAAAATCCGATCACGCCAGAATACTTATCTCCCTTTACTGGTTTAGCAGATTTGTCAAAATCAATAGCACCCGATCGAACTACGTCACACGGAAAAAGTCACTTTGCTTGCTTCGATTTCTCTAAAAGTGGCATATTGGATATCGTGGAAATCGCATCACTAGGAGCCGATGTAAAGATAGTTGGAGTTTACTTCGATTAAATAATTACTGTTTTCGTAAGGCATTACGGCGAAAACTATTGCTTACTACTCTTTCATCGTTATATTGACCTATACAATAGAAATATCTGCAAGATTCTAACCTATCCACATTTTGCATGACATAAGATGATTAAAAAATATCTGTCTGTTCGTAAGAAAGTTTTTGCTGCCTTTATAGATTTAGAAGGAGCTTGTAACGAGTAAACATGATGCTTCAGTGAAAGGGTTCCAATAATTATGGTATAACATGGGATCTGCTTAAAAATGGGAAAGCCATGTATGCTGGCAGTAGAAAATATGTTCAAGTGGAATGGTGTTTTGTCAAAATGGTTTTTCATTGGTGGAGGATTCCGAGAAGGTTCTGTAATGTTAACGTGGCTGTTTAATATACACTGGTGGAAAGTGAAAAAGAACACCAAGAAGGAATTGGCGGACGATCATGAAATTTAAATATGTTGATGGGGTCGAGTTTACGTAGGTGTGATGTTAATTTCGGGACCAACCGGTGAACGCTTACGCCAGAGCACGGCATAATATGCAAATTATCGTCGGTGATATTTAAGGAGTACGGCGAAGTGAATGTAAACAGTCGTCGGCGTACAGACACGTGCGAAGACCCTGAAGAAGCTGCGATGCCTGGACATGGAAGACGTGTACGATTTCAGCAGTTATCGGACTTTGAGCGAGGTCGTCTAGTCGGACTCCGCGAGGCCGGGTGGTCGTATCGTCCTATTGCGGAGCGAATTGGACGGGAAGTATCGGTGGTGGTACGATGGTGGCGTAGATGGTCCGAGGAACATTCCCACACCAGAAGACGTGGAACCGGGAGTCACAGACTGACTGATGAGCGGACCGATCGACGCATAAGAAGAGCGGCGTTGTCAAGCAGAACATCCACTGCGACGCAAATCCGAGCTGCCGTTGCACCTGGGGTGACTGCGCGAACAATCCGCAACCGTCTTCTGGATGCAGGACTACGAGCACGTGTACCTCTGGCGTGTGTACCTCTGACTCCAGCCCACCGTCAGGAACGGCTGCAGTGGTGTCGCCAACGTCTGCACTGGAGAACGCAATGGCGATATGTCGTGTTCAGCGATGAAAACAGATTCTGCTTGGGAACCTCCGATGGCCGTATGCGTGTTCGCAGACACACAGGGGAGCGTCTCCACCTTTCTTGCATCCGCCAGCGACACACAGGGCCTACGCATGGTCTCCTGGTGTGGGGAGCGATCAGTTATCACTCCCGTACACAACTAGTACTTGTACCGGGTACGTTAAACAGCACCTCCTACATCAACAACATCATTGAGCCCGTTGTTGTGCCATTTGTAAGGTCTGTCCATTGTGGTGTTTTCCAGCAATATAAAGCACGCCCACACACGGCACGTGCAACGCAACATGCACTTCAGGGTGTGAGACAACTTCCATGGCCTGCACGTTCACCGGATTTGTCCCCCATTGAGCACGTGTGGGATTTTATGGAACAACGACTTATCCGGTCTCCTAGGCCAGCCACGACCATCCCCGATTAACGCGTCCAGGTTGAGGGTACTTGGAAATCAATACCCCAAACTTACATCCAACATCTGTACGGCAGACTCCATGCCAGAATTGCACAGTGTGACGCAGTTCATGGCGGTTCAACCTCGTACTAACCATGTTACATGGAAATGTTATTTTTCACTTTACCAGCAAATACAGCTGTATTTTGCCATAATGTTTTGATCACGTTATCCTCTGTATTCCGTTATTATGCTGTATAAATTTCGTTGGTATCAGACGTCTCCTTCTTGGTGTTCTTTTTTCACTTTCCGCCATTGTATTTATAACTGCGTCATGCATGAAACCAAAATCGACAACACAGTGTTATCTACACTAGAGAGATGCGTTGCTTTCAGGTAGGGAAGACACATTCTGATCATGTGAGAAACAAAGATTTGTTGTAGATAAGTAATGTGAAGGGAAATGTTGTTAGTAAAGCGAAGATAAATACTCTGAGGCACTTTGTCACTGTTCAAGGAATGAGTGGCGAGATGCAAACAAAACGTATTCAGCTCAAGTGGCAGGAAAGAATTATAGTGAAGGCCAAGGAAATCATGGGAGGACCAGATAACAGAAAGAAATCAGTATGGAGTACCAAAGTACTTCTACGTAACGTGTGATGCATGTAAGTGAAGCTCGAGTCGTGTACCGAAATTGCTGCAAAAGGAGACGTTTGATACATCAACAGTAAGTAAAAATTCAGCATCATCTGGTTTAAACTTTAATCTCGCAGATAAGCTATTTGAGAACGTGACCTCTGAATTTCAATGAGCAGCTGGATTATGATTAGGAAAAATGGCTGTTACGTTTTTCCAACATAATAAGCGTATAAAATCTATTACAGGTAAATACTCGTGATTGATGAGTTTGCGTACTACGGATTTAAACGACTGAAGTTCACCTTTGAAAAGCAATATCTTAGCCATTCCATTTGAAACACCGGTATATGTGTCGTTTTATTTAAATTTTACCCGAGATAATCTGCAGCACACTGAAAAGAAGTTGTGGTTTCTATTTAGTAGCATCTTCTGAAAAATAATTCTTTAAACAGCAAGGGGTTCTTTATTGATCTACTTGGAACAAGATTTGAAATATCGCACTAAAGAATTTTTCTCAGAATCCATTGACTTTCTCTGACATTTTTTGCCTGGAAATATAAATCAGCTGCTCCTCTGACAAGAACGTTTGAAATAAAGCAAAAAATATATATATCGTGAAAAAACTTTCCTGCAAATCCCTGGGGTATCCAACATGATGAACATCACCGATTTCATGACCTGCAAAAGATGTGTAACTGCCGCGAAACAAGCTGAAATGTCAGCTTTAAAAGGAATTACCAATAAGCATGTGTAGTATTTTATCTAAATGAAAAAAGTGCTAAGAAGAAGAACTATCGCCAAAATAACTTTATACCAAATGTATGGCTTTCACAACAGTTTCCTGTTTGGTCATTTAGTACTTTTCAATGCATTTTCTAAGATTTTAAAAGAATGATTGTTCGATTTTAGTTACACCGAATAATTCTGCTTTCTTTTTCATATTCACTTTTCCGTTGGAATGTCCTTGAACATTCTTGTACCTATTTAATACATGTTTTTTACTAAACAAATCATTTTATGGCTACCGCTGGGATGAAATGCGTGTGATACACCTATTCACATTACTATAAATGTATATTGACATTAGTATTTGAGAAAATGCAATGCAAAAGATCAGATAATAATAACTACATTTTTCTCAAAAAAAGTTAAGTTTAGGGTTCTTTATCTAAGGTGCTGACTATGCATCTATATATTATGGTTAAACATCAAACTAAAAAGCAATTTACTTACCAGGTAGGGAAATATTACTCTTCACTTTTATTCCAGAGAAACCTACCGGAGGATGGTTCTTCACCACAGAAGTGCCCATTCGTTCTCCAGTACATAATCCCCGCAGTAAGGAAAAGGAAGGACTTCTGGATGTTCGAAGGCATGGATCAGGAGCTTGTCGTCTGTTTGATGGCAGCTGTACCCTGGCTGTACCAAATTTAACGTAGGTGTACCAAATTTAACGCAGGCCCTACACCGAGCCGCCGTCTTCTATTCCTAAAGGACAGTAGCTCAGTGTTTAGCCTACATTAAATTACAAGGATGTGCTACCTGGATAGAGAAGGCGTTACGGAAATTATTCGGAAGTGAAACACATCTATCCATCTCTCCAGAAAGCGTAGACTATCAACAGTCTAGGTAAACGCCGGGAAACTAACGAAGCCCTCAGTTTGCGGAAGTTTACAGCCAGCGCATACACAAAACTACTAGCGAGTACGCTGACATTCTAGGTGATCAGGTGCATCCTATACTCCAAATGTTGTTTCCCACCAAAGATGCGATTTTTTAAGATGATAATACGCCCATACATACATCCAGAACAGCTCAGTCTTGGTTTGACGAGCACCAAGATGAACTTCAATATCAGCCCTGTCCTGTAGCTCAATAAATTGACTTAAATATCATCGAACCACTGTGGCCAGTTTTAGAGAACATAGTGAGAAGTAAATTCCCTCCTCGAACATCTCTCAAACAATTGTCTGATGTTCTGATCGACGAATGGTACAACACTCCACTAGAGACCATTCAAAAGTTGTTTGAATGCATTCCAAGAAGGTTGGAAGCGGTAAATGGTGGTCCAACACCTTATTAATAACGACATATCGGCAATTTCCCAGCGGTTCACATTAGTTTGTCCAATCCCTGTATTTATATTTTAGATGAATAGTGATCAGATGATGACCAAACTCACTTACTAAATGTTGTGGGGCAACAGACTTGACTCCAAGAGTGAATGACTTGTACATGGTTGACGAGCTAAGAACTCAGTATGTAATGTGTGGGGCAAGCAATAGAAAACAAGGGTAAAGTACAGAGGGCGAGTCGACAGTTTTGCAATATTTGTATCACTTTATGTCTTCATACATACCTTTACGACGGAAGCTGACTAGCATTCAAAGTATAGGCCATCGTGTTGCACCGTCTTTAGCCATCTTTCTGTCAGTTCTTCGATTCTACAGAGGGTGAGTCGAACGTGTTTCAATATTTGGATCACTTTATGTCTTCATACGTACCTTTACGACGGAAGCTTACTAGTATTCAAAGTATAGGCCATCGTGTTGCACCGTCTTTAACCATCTGCCTCCCAGTTCTTTGATTCTACAAAGGGTGAGTCAAAAGTTCTGCAATATTTGGATCACTTTATGTCTTCCTACGTACCTTTACGACGAAAGCTGAATAACGTTTAAAGTATAAGCCATCGTGTTGCACCGTCAGTAGCCATCTGTCTGCCAGTTCTTCGATTCCGCGGCGGTACCAGTTCTTGTCCTTCGAGGCGAAGAACTCCTTCACCCCAGCTGCCACCTCCTCCTGGCTGTTGAAGTGCCTCCCACGTATGAAGTGGGAAATGGACCAGAACAGGTAATAATCCGAAGGCGCAAGTTCCGGACTACATGCTGGGTGTGGCATCAGTTCGACACCCTCAAGTTCCTGGAGTTTTGTCCGGGTCGTTCGCGTGGTATGTGGCCGAAGCTTGTCATGTTGTAGGTGTGCTCGCTTTCTGTTCACCAGTGTCGGGTACTTCTCCTCCAAAACGGCATATATACTCTCCAGCTGTACAGAGTAGAGTTTGGCGTTGTTGATCTGACAGTCGGGGACAAATTCGTAATGGAATTATCCCCTCGAAATTCCACCAGACGCAAAACATCACATTGTGCTCGTAGCGCCCACATTTGCCAACAGATTCAGAAGGCTGGCCTAGGCTCAACCACTGACGTTGTGTGCTAGGATTACTGAAATAGATCCACTTTTCATCGAACTAGTAATTCTCTTGAAGCGTACATCGTGCGGGTTTTCTAGGAGTTTTGAGCACACTTCCACTCGGTGGTTTGCTTCAGCTGGCGTCAGTTCGTGAGGGACAATGCGGCAGCTCCGAAAGACCTTGCTGAGGTCCTAAAGGTGACAAACCACGGTGGTCTGTGATATGCCCAGTTCACCTGATATACTCCATGTGCTGGTTGTCGGATTCGCCTCTACGGCTTGGCGCAGCAGGGCCTCCAAATCAACGGTCCATCATCTTCCTGACCTTGACTGATCGTCGAGGTTTCTGTCACCTCAACGAAATTTCTTGAACCATATCTTTGCGGTGCTGTGGTCCACGGAACCTTCCCCTTTCGCATGACAAACGTTTCGTGTTGCTCGAGGAGCGTTATGGCCTAGTTCAAACTCGTAAAGCAGAAGTTCTCTAATTAGACGTTTGTGGCTATTCATTTTTAGGCGTCCCAACTGCAGACAGAACAACGACATGCAATGCTGTTCAGAACAACGACTACGACTTTATATCTCTTTCGACTGACTGCAGTGCGCTACTTGAACTAGTTTAAACACGTGACATACCCGCCGCCGCAACACATGCGTTTATGTAAATATTGCAAAACGTTCGACTTGCCCTCTGTAGTAAATACTCGCATTTCTATGTGTTACATTCTGCTCGACTAAGAGCCATATGGAAGAACTTTAGTGTTTGTGCTACAAAGTTATTGTGTATAAAGTACTATGCATGATTATTGATATCCTGTGTAGACGAACGCACTTTGATGAAGAATAAAAGTCTAGTGCTGTTAAAGTAAGAAGTTATGTGTTGAGGTGTTTTCGTGGGTTTTCTACGTGTAGCAAGCAATCCAGCGTTTCACCTAAAGTGCATAAGAAGAACAAGTATCAAGTAGTGTTTCATACGTTGAATTGATTTTACACACATATTGACATTCTTTTAAACCTAGGAATATTACAATGCAACATGTTTAATGTACAGCTCCTTAAAATAGCATGCGTCAATATACAATCACGAAGTAGCCGTGCCAACACCACACACCTTTTTATACCCGTCATAGCTCTTATTTACCTTACGACTCACTGCCAGCAGTTGACAAAATGTATAACTTTGGAGATGGAATGTGACATTGAGAGTGAATATCTAACGGAGAAGTACCATAATTTACATTCTGGCAGAAACTCAAGAAGGAAGGTTCAATTAAAGATATACGTCACACGATATCTACAGAAAACGTGTGACAGAATGTTTAAAAAATTTGTGAAACTTGAATGGAAAACGCAATGAATACATTCATTTGCTGTAAATGATTACGTACCTCTTGAATTTTTTTCTGACGGGGAGCTGTCAATCATTTACTATACTTTACCTACCGTACGTATAAGGAATAATCATCCCGAATAATCGTTTTACAATTAATGAAGTTATGAAAAATGCGAACTTTAGAGAGAGTCACGTTGTTGTTCGCGAAAACATATAATTTGGCCATGCACTTATAATTTAGATAGTTACATGAAAGAACTGTATTGATGTAATACATCCCAAAGGAAAGTTGCTAATAATAATGTTCCTTGGTAGCTTGTCCGACAGGGCGTATACGACTCATATCCTTGATTTCACTTAAGTGTCTGAATACAGTAATTAAACAACAATAACTTTAATAACAAGCGATGTTCATAAACCCACTTACCTTGCTTTGTTCGGTGTTATTTATTTAGCTCATTAATCAGACTTACCTTGCATATACTATGTAAAAAATGTTGTTAACACACTTACCAGGTATGATGCATGGCGATTAAGGGAGAATTTATTCGTCTCACCTTTCAATCCGTTAAGCCATTTCGCTGATCACACTTACCTCATTTAAAGAGTATATATTCCTTCAGCGAAACGATTTAAATATTTCGGTAAGTACAAAGATTTGAAGACACTTACTACTATTGAAAATCCAGTCGGTATTAAAACTTCCAGAAAAGTGTGCAAAGCAAGTGTGTAAAATTGTGCAAATAGTTAATCATTTTTAAGTGTCAGGATTGTTCTGGTGAATGTTTAGTTACGAAGCAGGACAGAATATATACATATATTCCTAAATGGAATCCAATGTAATTAAAAAAATCCTGAAAAAAACCAAAGTAGGAAAGCAAAACACTTAAGTTAGTAATATTTTTGCGCTGGATATTTGACTGTCTTAACCTGCGAGTATGATTACAGCGCAGAAACTTTATTTACGTTCACAAACCACAGCAGAAAGGATATTAATAATTGCGAAAGCGGTAGAATTACTCGTACATAGCAAAGCAATATGCCCCATACTTATGTGATTATAGAAAAATTAATTTCGAAGCCCAAGCTCAGTAATTTTTGAGTATTTTTTCACCGTCGTGCCACACATGGAAGTACCAACAATATGCGCATTGTTACATAGTGTATGACTTATTTGTTTAACGCTCTGTCCTCGGCACTACGTTTGCAGTACAGAGACCCTGTTGTTCATGATAGCAAACATACACAATATTTTTTGCTCAAATATCATTAAAATTTGTTGGAAATATAAATTTCAATATCCTTCAGTTTTCGAAATCTTGTTTAAAATTAAAGGCAAGACAGTTGAAAGCAACAACTAGGAAAGCAATTTGCAGTATGGTTGTTTCTGTATGATTCATATTTCGCATCATTTCGGCGCTGAAGTTTTACACTTAAAATCATCACTTACATAAAATGTAGAATATTAAATTGAAACATTATATTTAAGATAATACAGTATAAGCATATAAATATATATAAGGGGTGTGCCACTCATGTACAATTATTTTATTTATTTATGCTGCTTTGTAAAGAATTCCTCTTCCATTATTATAGAATAAGATTATGTAGTTTTTCTTGTTTTAGAAAAGTCCGGTTCGTTCAAGTATTAGGTTGATGCAAAAGTTCATGCCGTTTTATTTCACGAGTGTTTCCCAGGACACTAGTGGCAGTGCAGATGGCCAGTTGTATTTAAAAATGTAGCCAGTAATATCGTGTCTCTAAATCATATTGCGTTATGTGATTGTGGCTAATGGTTATTTGGTTTTCAGGTCAAGAAATATGGAGTGTCAAGCAGAGAGAAATGAACATTTCCGACATCTGCACCTCTACGAGTTTAACAAGGAATCCACAGCCGCCGACACTACTCGACAAAATTGTGCTGTGTATGGGGAGGATGCGATTGCTCTGAAGACAGCCTTCAAATTGTTTGAGCGGTTCCGAGGTGGCAATTTTGACCTCAACGACAGGTTTGACCTCACGCTCAGGTCGTCCATCTTACTTTGATAAGGATGGTTTGAATCATCTCATCCACTTGGATCCGCGTCAATCTACAAGCGAATTGGCCACTGAGATAAACTGTGATCAGGCCACAGTGGTGCGACACATGGAACACATGGAAAAGGTGCAGAAATTGGGGTCTTGGGTGCTTCAAACTCTCACCGAGGGCAACAAGATAATAAGATAGGTGGTTCCTTGCTCGCCCGTTATCGCGAATGTTCTTGGAAACAAAAACCCTTTATGTAATGTATTGTAACTGGAAATGAAACGTGGTGTCTGTACATGGATTTTAGGCATCCAAGGGAATGGTTAACTCTAAACGAGACGCCCACACCACGTCCAAAAGAATATCATGCGAAGATTATATTGTGTGCCTGGTGGGACATGGAAGGCGTTATTCACTGGGAAATGCAGCCGAGGAATGGGACCATCAACTCTGCACTCTATTGTGAGCAACTCTGCACTCTATTGTGAGCAACTCTGCACTCTATTGTGAGCAACTCCACCGTGTGGAGGAGCAATTCAGCAGAAGCGGCCACATTGGCGTCATGGTGTCCTTCTCCAACATGATAACGCACACCCTCACAGTGCAAACATGACTAAAATGGCCATTGAGGACACGAAATGGGAGATCCTTCCACATTCAACCCATTCCCTAGATGTCGCTTCTTTAGACTATCACCTGTTCCGATCCCTGTCGAATTCAGTCCATAGCAGAACGTTCAAGAATGATGTTGATTTCTAGAATTTCCTTGATGATTTCTTCGCAGCAAAACCTGCACGTTTTTTCAAGAATGGCATTGCAGACCTATCTAGATGTTGGGACACCATCGTGAACAATGGGGGGAATACATAGTTGATTGATTCCGTTTTTCCTTCTGATGTAATACATTCCTGTAGTGCGGTGAAAAAAACAGCATGAACTTATGCATCGACTCAATATTTCAGCGATAAAAACTTAAAGCTGTTGAGGTGTGCAACTGTATCTCAATTTATGAGGATGCTGTTTACAATTTGTCAGTATGCGAGCCGATAAAATCATCTCAGCTTAAGAAATAGAAATCTTTAGCTTCAATTCAAATAACAGAATCATGTGTGCTTACCGAAAAGGTTATCTCTATCTGAATACAATCATACAGATACAAGGGGTGTCAAACAAGTTCGGTGAATACGGTCATAACTCATAAAACGAAAAGCTGTGAAAGGGGCATTAACTTGCACTTCGCAGTCAAGTACAGGAACGAAGATGTCCGTAACCGTCATGGAACTGTGAGAAACTTTGTGGCACAAACACGGTGTACGTCAGCTGATGTCAGCACAAGATGTCAGAAGGCGAAAATGGAGAAGTGAATCAATATCTAATTCTGCTTCAAATTTGAAAAATCCGCATCGGAAACATATGTAATGATGAAAGACGTTTCCGAGAATGAAGCAGTAAACTTGAATGCGTTTTCGACTGGCTCAAGCTGTTCTACAAAGGAAGGGACCCTCGTGGAGGTCGCGAGCCCACCACTCCCCAAATCCTGAACGCATTGGTAAAGTGCGCAAACTCAGAGGAAATAACCTTTTACTGATTGTGTGAATTATTACTGAAGAAGAGGGTATTTATCGTAAAGCAGTGTGCACGATGTTAAAACAGCATTTGCGGAATTGCTGATCAGTTCAAGATTTGCCCCCACACCTTCTAATCACGAGCTGTTGCTGCGCACAATCACGCACTGTATTCGCCTGATCTAGTACGGACTGACTACTCTTCATGCTGTGCATCTTTCCCGACAGCAGTAAAGTAAATCCCTTGCATAAAATTTAGATGTAACGGAAATGGGTAACAGAAGTAGTAAAAAACATTGTTGAAGGCGATTTTGGATGCTGTGTTATGAAGTGACGCAACAATAAGTAATTTCATTGTTATCTAACAATATGTTTTATTAATCTATCGCTGAACATTATTTTATTACGTTTTACAAAAATGTAACAATATCTCATTGCAATCAGCGTAACTCACGAGAACATGACGCTAAATGTGATCAAAGCCATAGCAAAAATACATCTTCGATGGTATGAAAACGGTGCGTTGTAACGGAATTTGGATTCCTCTCAGCGTACAGAGAGGGGGGATGTTACTTGCTATTGACGAGAGCTTTAAAATGATGTATAACTCAATGGGGTGTAACCTGTAGATATTCTAGATAAACGTTACCAATTCCTCTTACCAACTTACTTGGGATTCAGCTTTTGTTTCTACGTCAAGGTCAGATGTTTGCTTACCCATACGCAAATTGACATTGCGGCCCGGTTGATTAGTGGTCTAAGCGCAGGTTTCTGACCACTGAGATGGGTCCGGGTTTGAATTTCGGTGAGGCATGAATGTCGTGTTGTCTTACAGCACTGGCGCTCTCCGTTTCCTGGAGTAAGTGGTCCTAAATTAGGGACGGACGCCTGTTTATAGCCCGTCGAGTTGCAAAAGGGCGGCCGTTAAACCCCCAATAAAAAAAAAACGGAACTTTCGTTGCTACATCACATTTCCTCGGTGTCAGGGTTGTGAAATGTGAGTCGTTTCTAACTTTCGTCTAAATCTGAATAATATATGATAACAATAATAACGATATACAGGCTTACAAGGAAAGTCCTTGATCAGGCCAAAATATCACGAACTATAGCAGTTAGCGATTTACTTCTTGTGCAGTTGTATAGAAAATCCTTATGGCGCACACAATAACACAACGAAGGCTCCCCTCGCCCGCTTTTGGGGCGTTGAGGGGCTACCTCGCCCCCTTTGCAGATAGGGCAAAAGAGTCAATTAAAAACTTGTTCAGCGAGGCAAAAATAGTACAAACATGTTTTTATCCCATAACAAAAGATGGAAGGGTTTCGGGAATGTGTCCCCTAGAAAATCACAACATCCAGAAGCAACGACAGAGTATTTCGACAAGAACTTATTATTTAGAACTTATCTAAACTCATAAGTTCTAAGTAAATGAAAGCACAATGGAATATTTTTCCTACAAACCTTGTCAACAGTTCTTGTTCTGAAATAAAACGCAGTTCCTTGACACATTCAATATAAAACTTTGATGTCCAATACTGTAAAAAGTACACTAAGACAAGGAGAAATGGCATAAAGTGGCGAAACACTCATCCAATAGGAAAACTGTATGCACATCTAATTGACTTGCGTACGTAGCAAAGCTTTCGACTTCCCGTCACTGGTTCACGAAGTGTTTGCATACCGACCACGTATATCATTTTTGTATTCTGACGGCGGAGCAGAAATCACATTTGAAATTCATGAAAATATGCTTTGGACAAAACGACACAGGTAGATTTTTGCTTTTTTCGCATTTGGAGAGCCCCCTTCCATCTTTTGTTATGGGACGAAAACATTTATGTACTTTTTTGCCTCGCTGAACAAGTTTGTAAGTGATTTTTTTGCCCTATCAGCAAAATGGGGGGATAGCCCCCTCAACACCCCCAAAAAGGGGGCGAGGGGATCCTTCGTGGTGTTATTGTGTTCGCCATAGGGGGTTTCCTATACACCTGCACAGTAAGTAAATCGTTAACTGCCATAGTTCGTGAGATATTGGCCTGATCACGGACTTTCCTTGTAACCCTGTATATTAATTTTGAAAAACTAGACAGTCGAATTACTTACTATTGCCGCCGCCATAGTTTAGTAAATATTTATTTTTTTGTGACTCACATATCGTCATTTGTTGATTTTACTACAATAACATTCATTAATTCACCTACCTAATACCGCTCAATGTGAGGGATTTGTAAGTTATTTTGAAGGCCAGTGAAGTTTGTTTTTCTTCACAAATACACTGGCGTGCAAAAATTAAGGCCGAGACCGTTTTTCGAATGTAACGTCGTGCAGAAGTGTTTCATAGCGACTCAAATCATACCATAACATCCCCAGAATGTAAGAATATGGGAGAAGTGAGCAAAACCGTCCAAACAAGGAATCCAAAGGATACAAAGGCACTTTATTGAAAATGTAGCGTCGAGCACAACTGGGCAGAAGACAGAGACGTCCATGTGACAGGCTGCTGCCAAGAAAAATCCAGTCTTTAGTAAGGGATATGATCACCCATGACTGCGTTGCAGGATTTACAACGTCTGTCCATGCTGAGGACGAGGTTGTCAAGGAGCTGTTGAGGCATCCCTGCCCATTTCTCTTGTAGCGCCAATCGCAGCTGGGGAATCGTTGCTGGCGGCTGCTGACGTGCTGCTAAGCGTCTCCCGAGAAGGTCCCACACGTGTTCGATTGGATTTAGGTCCGGGGACCATACGGGCCAATCCATGAGTTGAATATCTTCACTCTGCGACAGCTCTGCAACAGCTACTGTACGATGAGGTGCAGCGTTGTCGTTCATGAAGAGGAACTCAGGACCCACAGCACCTCTAAACAGACGCACGTGAGGCAGGAAAACCTCAGTACAATAGCGCACAGCAGTGACTGAACCTTCTTGGAAGTTGTGGAGGTCAGTACGGCTAGCAAGCATGATACCGTCCCAAACGCGAACTCCGCCACCTCCAAACCGGTACCTGTCGGTGATGTTGGAGGTGTGATTGCGTGTTCCCTGCTCTCTGCAGATGTGTATACGTCCATAATCGCTCGTCAGACTAAATCGGCTCTTATCCGTAAAGATAACTCGACCCCATTGCTGATATGTCCAGTTCTTGTGTTCCTGGCACCACAGAAACCGCCGTCTCCGATGAGCAGGCGTTAATGGCACACACCGTACTGGTCGTCGTGCAAATAGACCACCTTTGTGCAACCTCCTGGCCACGGTAAAACGCGATAATGGACGTCCAGATGTCTGTTGCATGTGCCTTGCGATTTCTCCCGCTGTCTGCCGTCTGTCTCTTCTTGCCAGTAGTACAATATACAGGTCGTCCGCCGCTGTGGTTGCTCGTGGACGACCACTGCTAAACTCTCGGACAGCTGTTCCTGTCGTTTGAAATGCTCTCCAAGCTCGTGAAACGATGCTGTGAGCTATCCCGAACTCTTCGGCCACACTAGTCACACTTCGACCTTCTTTCAACTTCCCAATGACGCAACCACGGGTAAAGTCATCCAGATGTCGTCTACTAGATTGCCTGTTGGACATATTACACGATGGCAGCAACTCGACATCGTTTAAACCGATGTACACCGTGCAATAGCTTTAACCGAATTGCTGAGCGTACACTGCCAGTGTGCTTTATACCCTTCCGACCCACCCCCCTACGTCATGCTGCATATATGCGCATGCCCTACCGTACCGGACCCTAGTCTATTTCCTTAGTGGTGTTTCGGTCCGTTCTGCCTGCTCGTTCCGCTGTTATGGTAATTTCTCCTCTTCGTCCTTAATTTTTGCACACCAGTGTATTACCTGTTGTCCACTTTTACGTTATATTCACCGAACATTATAGACACACTTTGTACTTGATTAGTACGAGTTGTGGTTTTAGCTGAAAATATCTTGAAGGTTGTGTGCGATATATCAAAAGAATTTATTTTATTTTTTACCAGTTTCACGCATTTTAATACAAATGCTCAGAAATCCAGAGCAAGTGGAGGCATTGAGTTTTAATTGAGCTATGTTTATCGCGGGACATGCTCTTTACCCCTATCAAGAAACTGGCTGCGAGGAATGAAAGAGGAGTCATTAAAGCAGTAATCTTTTGAGTAATGAGTGGCACATTGACAGGCAAGTTGCACAACACTTTCATTAATAAAGTTCAGAAGATTTCCCAGGGCAAACTGACCATTAAGAACGTGCACGGTGATGCTGGTGGCCTCGGTATTCGATGGAGCGCAAGTGTAGTTGCCGCTGTCTGACGGTTGCACGTCCTTGATGTAGAGCTTGCTAACGGCAGTTTCAGGACCGGCCTTGCCGATGACCGCACCTCCCCTAGAAGGATCGTAGTTGATCATACGGTCATCATGATACCAAAAAACGAAGACTGGAGCCACCGGACTTTGCGTGATAACACATGTTAGGTTGATCGAACTTCCCGTTTTTACGTAGATGTCTGGAGTTCCCTCGACTGCTGCTCTGGCCACTAGAACGAGAAAGAGAGAAATGGAAAACAAGAAACAGTATAAGGAAGTTACGAGGTAAATTGAGAATTCGCAATTCTCAAACGCGAAATACATATTATCTTAATCTTATTGGAATGATATTAAGACAAATTAAGATAAATGCTTAGATTAACTATACACTACAAATGACAATAACATAGCACAAAAAAAATCCCAAACATAGCCCATTTTACTTCTATCAAAAGAAATAGAAAGGGATCTTCATAAAAATTCTGTATTATGTTTAAAATTGTATTACCGCCAATTCATGCAATTAGTCACTCTAAAGACATGGTTTAACTTCTTTAGGGCCACCAGGATGAAATTAAGCGGTGATGTCTTCAGACGGAAAGGGTCACGGCATCTGGTAGATTCGCTTATTAAATTATATGACTTACCCAATTCTTGTAGCGAGTTCTTTGCTCTATCTGACAGACGCTGGAGGATTTAACGATGAGAAATAAAGTAGCATTTTGTGTTAATAACGAAAACATTTTCGCGAAAATTCCTGAAATATTTCAACTACTCTGAATCAGACATACACTCATAAACCGGATGTGATTGCATATCAATGTGTTAGTTGTGATAGGAAAAGAAAAACTATCGACTAAATAAGGTAACATTCTTTTTACCAATATAGACTATCTACCAACAAGTAATTGGACACCTGTGATAGCAAAGGAAAACGCAGTTTATTCCCCTTCAATAGTTGGTGGAGCCTCCACGAGCGGCGATTACAGCTGCGACCCTCCGGGACATACCCTTAACCACACGTTGTACGACGCCTAGCGGTATTTTCTTCCACTCCGCTTGATAACGACAGGTCAGTTCCTTCACCGACTTCGGACGGTGGGAGCACCCCTTAAGTTGACGCTCCAACTCGTCCCAGAGGTGCTCGATAGGGTTAAGGCCCGTGCTCTGCGCAGGCCAGTCCATTTGATTAACCCCATTGCCACCATACCAAGCCATGATGGACCTCGCAACATGACAGGTGTCATTGTCATCCTGAAAGTAACATGTATCCACCCCGTAAAACTGCCACAACGTAGGAAGCGCATGGTCATCCAAAATGGTGCAGTAGGTCTCGGCTTTGAGTCTACCAGGAATTTTGACCAAGGGTCCTGTGTCATACCAGCAGAAACACCCCCATAGCATAATTCCACCGCCGCCGAACTTCAAAGTTGGCACAGTACATTCCGACAGGAGGCGTTCTCCAGGCAGACGTCAAACCCAGCCGCTGCCATCCGAGCGGTAGAGGGTGAACCTTGATTCTTCGCTCCAGAGAACCTATTTCCACTGTTCAACGGTCCACTGTCGACGTTCTTTGCACCACGTTAGCCGAGCAGCGCTATTGGACTTGATGATCAAAGGCTTGTGGGCGGCAGCACGTCCATGATAACCGAGCAGATGTTACGGATGGTATTCATCGAAAGAACACTCCCGGATGCCTGTTGAAACTCCTCGAGGATGTGGCCCATCGATTTGGTGCGGTTCTTCCGAATTACTCTGGCCAGCACCCGTCGGTCTCTAACACCCAGTTTTGTGGGTCTGCCGGGTTGAGGCACATTCTGATAGTCACCTCTCATCTTCCACCTGCCAATCACGTAGACCACTGTCGATTTTGGGTACTTCAACTAGCTGGATATGTCACGTATAGATCGACCATTTCTATGATACCCGACGATTACACCTTTCTCTAAATCAGAGAGCTCCGAACTGCGTGACATCTTGCATGCGACTGGTTGCGTTGTTGTTTCCCACACGATATTTAACGGCGGCGGCCGTGACGTGTATCAGGACCGCAGATATCGTCGATAGCAGGGGTGTCCAATTACTTGTTGGTAGATAGTGTATATCTCGATCCCTGTTTTAAGTCCATATAAGAGGAGTCTGCAAATTTGTGAGAAACAGAGTTAATTTATTTTAACGCGAAAAAGAACAGCAACGTAGTGATGTAAAGCATAGCGTTTTTCGTCCAGTGCAGCACAATTACAGATACCGAAAACAGTCGTGGACATACGATAGCGTTTGCATTTTTCAATCTTTCTTGCTTCTTATGGCAATTTCTGCAATTTCTTTAAATTATTGTAGAGTTTTGAACAACTGTAAAACGAATAATACACTGCTGGCCACCCAAAATGCAACACCAAGAAGGGCACGAAATAGCAAAGCCAGATTTACTGGACACATAACAACAGATACAGAGATGAAACGATTGAGCTTACAGGCCCGTGCGACTTGCGGAACACGCAGACATCAATAGATCGTGTGGCCCCCATGGCTGGCAATAACGGCCGCTACACGCTGTTGGCATCGAACGAAAAAGGTTTTGGATGTGGGCTTAGGGTATGTCGGTCCAGGCTGCTTCCACACGTTGCCACAGTTCATCGGGTGTAGCCGCGGATGATGCTTGCCGGGCCATTCGGTTGCCGATCAGCGACCAGACGTGTTCGATGGGCGACATAACGGGAGAACAGGCGGTCCTCCACGGCAGCTGTGACACGTTGTGGGCCGTGAAGAATTGTCGCACGATGAGTGCCAAGTGCGGGCGCGCATTGTCCTGTTGAAACGTGGCCGCTGGCAGGTCCTGCGGGTAAGGGAGGACTACAGGCTCCAAAAAGTTGGAGATGGCTGGTGAGCGTACCGCCGATGCACACCAGAAAGGTGCGGGTGCCATATCGAATTGCGCTCCAAACCATAACGCCAGGCGACGGAACGGTATGGCGATGCATAATGCAGCCGTCATACAGCCTCTCGCCGCGGTGCCGCCACACGCAGATCCGTCCATCGTAGTGTTGCAGGCAGAAGCGGGATTCGTTGGAGAAGACAATGCCGCGCCACTCCGTAGTCCAGGTGCGGCATTCAACGGCCCATTGCTGCCGCACTCGCCGGTGGTGTAACGTCAATGGTAATCGGAGCAATGGGTGCCGTGCGACAAGTCCCCACTCCTGCAGACGACGTCGAACGGTACGTGCTGACACAGGTTGTTGCGCAACACACCCTAATTCCTGCACTAACGTTCGTGATGTGGCGGTGTGAGCCGTCAATCTCCGCCGCACAACATGCCAGTGCACTCGTTCGGTGGTGTGCTGCGGCTGCGGCGATCACTCACGTCGAGCCGTCCGCCCTTCCTGCACCCGCTGAATCCATACTCGCCTCACTGTGGCTAGATGTCGTCCCACACGGGCGCCGATGTCTCGGTACGATAAACCGCTGTCGCGATAAGCCACTATTCGTCGTCTGTCGAACTCCGAAACGTGCTGAAATGACTGCCGTATTCTGCGACGAGGCATCAGGAAGCTTTTCACGCACAGGTCCGGCAGCACAACACACTTTCACTACTTACACCCCGCCTTCTCTGCACCCTTCTTATAGTGCTTCTTGGTGGCGTGCCGGGCGCACATGATTATCATATGCCCTGCAATGCTAATCGTTTGCATGTCCTCTCGCGGGCGACGCATGCTGCGAATTTCCGGCAAATCGGATGCTTCCTTCTTGGTGTTCCATTTTGGGTGGCCAGCAGTGTATATGAACATTTTATCTGTATTGGTACTGTTGTATGATTTAAAATATATGGAATATCCCCATCAAATAAACATCCGCAGCATAGTTTCTCGTTGCATGGGTTTTAAATTCAATCCGACAAGTAGCTGCTGCCATATTTTTTCCGTATCAGTTTGGTGAGAGAACCTTCGCTTAACAGAAAATCTTTTTTTTTTCGCTACAAAAAGTAACCATCTTTCAATTAATGTTTTTTAAATGTATATATTGGTATGTTTAAATAAAATAATTCTGGCTCTAATATGGAGAAAGAATAGCATATAATTGAAGAACTCAAATAATTATTTTGGATTCGACAGCTGGTGCTTAACGCAATGCAAATGCTATATACTGTTTGAATTTGATCAACAGAAGAAGTGAGAGAAAACAGCTCTGATTTGGTAGGATGGAAGTGCCAGCAACGTAAAGTGTATAGACAAGAGTATTCGGACACCTAAGTTGAACGGAAACAAAAGCATTTATTAGCCGGAATCAATACATAATCGGATCACGTCTGTCTGTTACGACTAAAGCGACCCTTCTGTGAGCATGCTTACTCGAATAAGACAGTAGGCCTGTATCAAAATTTCCGCTGTTCCTCCTGTAAAGCTTCTACCAGAGATGCAGTAGAGGGAGATCTTACGGGCCGAGATCAGATGGGAGTTGCCAGCTGATCCCACAGATGTCCTATGGAATTTCGATCTAGCTTTCGGGCCTGGTACTACACCACTTGGACGTTCTGTTTCTGAAACCAGGATTGCACAAACCTAAAAGTTTGACAATACACTCAAATTTGTTGAAACAGACAGGGATCAACTCCTTACAGTACTGAAGTACTGTTATAGTGTAGGTAGTGTGAAGGTGTACAGAATATCTTCGCAACTGGAGGCCGTTACGCTGGAGCGCCCTACAACCAAAGGATCGAGTTCTTCCTAGAAGAAACGGGTTTTTACCATCAGAGATTGCCTTCCAAACTTAACTGTAGGGACAATGCAGTTCTCCTAATAGCGTTTTCCTGGGAAAAGATCGCAATCAAAGAATTAAGTCCTTCCCAGCAGAAAAAAGCTCACACCCTTATAGATTCCCCGCCAAACTGGGCTGTTTGCTAAATGCAGTTCGCACCACAGAGTTCCTTCCGCATACACAAAATACAGTTACGTCCTTCCGAATGAAAGAATGAGTAGTGCAAATCGTCACTCCACACGAACTCTTTCCGCTCTTGTCCACGAGTGTTGGATCAAGCATTACTGCAGTCGTTGTCTGACATTACCTAGAGTAATGTAGGGCTTGTGAGAAGCTAAACTAGCAAGGTGACTGCTGATATGCGTACCAGATGGATTGTTCTGGTGCAAATAACTGTTCCAGTGGCTTGTGCGACGTTGGAGGCTAGGCCTGTGGCGTAGAACGTGCGTATCTTCTTCATAGGTTTTGCAGTAAGATTCGTCTGACGAGATCACTCACTTTGAGCGCCCTACTAGAGCGCGGTTTCGCTTTAGTGCCACCATCTGCTTTCGATCTGTGAAGAACATCAGCGACAGTGAATTTTAGGAATGACAGAAGAGCGGAAGTACTAAGCATTTAATGCTTACTTAGGCGGCACCCAACCACCATGCCGCTTTCAAAATCCATCAGTTCAGCTCCGAGCGATCAGTAGTTTGAAATGCGGTCTGACAGTTGTACCAACGCTCTCGTTTATATGAATAACCGGTTGCTCTACGTCTCAGAAAATGAAATTTTCGGGCCTCAGAAACTATTTCTTCTTTATTTATGTGTGAGCCTTTGTAGTAAAAAGGGAAAATCTTCACTAGACAGTTTCAGAACGAAGCAAACGAAGTAAGTCACCAGCAGCTACTATACTGTGCAAATTAATTGGGATAAAGTAAAAAATCACTCTTTTTTCCAAAACTATGCCTTTATATCATTCTATGTCTTGATATACACTCATAAATACCTGTATTAGTATGAAGTATGTCCTCCTTTAGCAGAAATGACCTCTTGAATTCGTTTTGGCATTGACTCCACTAATTGAGTGCACATATTTTTGACTTCATAATCGTGGAACCACACTTTTCTAGCATTCGTTATCATGCGTTCCTTGGTTGTACAGTCCATTTTACCTAAACGTCTCTTCAAAATATTCCACAAGTTTTCTATGGGATTTAAGTCTGGTGAATTTCCAGGCCAATCAAGCAAATGAATTTGATTTTCCAGCATGACCAATTTCGAATTGTGACATGGGGCCAAGTCATGTTGAAATGTCCCGTCAAAGGTTTGCAAGAATGGAACAATCCTACGTTGTAATATTTCTACGCACTTGGCTGAATTTATCATACCTTAAACAGGAACTAAGCTTCCAGTGCCATTTGATGTGAAAAAACCCCAAAACATTTATTTCAGAGGGTGTTTTACAGTTTGTTTGACGTGCGCAGGTCTTACGGGTTCACAGTTGCTTCGTCTAACGACATTTGCTTGGTAACTCTGCACAAATAAATGAGTTTCATCACTAAAAATTACCTTTTTCCAGTCGTCAGCAGTCCATGATTTATATTTTTTGGCCCATGCTAAACGTTTTATCTTTAATTTCGCATAGAAATATTGTTTTTTCGTTGGTCTTCTTGCCTTTCGGCAAACTTCCAGAAGCCTACGGCGTACAGTTGAATCACTAACATCACAATCACTAGCCGATAAATCTCTTTGAAGGTCGGTGCTTGTTTTTTTTTTTTTTTTTTGGATTCATTTTACTCTTTCTGATTAGAATTTGATCGGTTCGTGGAGTTGTTTTTCGTTTTCTTCCACATTTACCTCTCCTTTTTGTAGACGATGATCCAGATGCATTGTATCGCGTAAGCAGTCTTGATACACTTGATTTGCCTACACCAACTGCAAAAGCGTTATCTCTCACTGTCATAGAACTGTGATCCTTCAGAGCAATTATTTTTGCACGCTTTCTTGGGGAAATATCCGTTTTTCAATACACGAAAGCAACACGTACTCACAAAGAGCAAAAGCTAACTTCCACCTGTCACACACGAGAGCTCACAACTGAAGCTGAAGTGCCTATTTCCTGTTGAAAACCGGTCAAACTACATTCTTACTATAAAGTTATAACTGTCACACCACCTGACAGCTGATAAAACCGGTTTACGTGGGTTTCAGACATCAACTGGCGATCAGATTACAATTCTGAGAATAAAATAGCTTGTCCCAATTCATTTGCACGGTATAGTATGTGTAGATTTCAGGAATGTCAGAACAGACTGTAACTTGTATATTCACTCTGGGTTGTGCAAGAAATATCTAAAGTCAGAAAACCGACTGGAAGTGCCGACGGGAAGGTTGTGACTATACATCCTTGAAGATTGTATATTTAAAAAGAAAATTGTACTCGATTAATTGATGCGCTGTACTCTGCAAAGTAGGCCAACTTTCTAATAATCCACACAGCACATCGTTTTATGAACATCTTTAACAATCGTGGATCTGTCCAATCTGTATCACTATCTGAAGTGTGTTTTATAATTCGGCGTAAGATAGAGGATTGTGTGAGTAAAGTGTTAAACATTTGTTTTTCGTATTGTAATAAACATGAGTTAATGTATGAATGATGACATAGATGCATCATCTCACCGTCACAGTGCCAGGAATACGGCCAAGAGATATTTGGGAGCCGTATCACTTTCCATCCCATCCCACTGTAGCCCGCAGCGGCGTTTTTCGCTCCATGCGGATGCGCGTTCGTCTGGCCACACAAATCAGAACGTGGACTCGTCTTTAAATAGCAGGTTCCTCCAGTCCATAGACTTATGTCTTCACTCTCTGTATTAATCAGGACAGTGGCCCCGAGATGTGGAAGCAATGGTAGGTTCCGGATCGGACGATACTCCAGTAGCTCCACGTCATGCAAAAATCGCCATATCGGACACTTCGGCATTCACAGAAGCCAGAAGATCACGTTGCATCACGGTCGCCGTGAAGTATGAACCGCCTCGAACAATTCCTCTATGGAGCAGGCGATCTCCAAGTCCTGAAGCCTGGCATTTTGGACCACTTCTTTCTCTTTGAGATATTCGGGTAAGTATGCTATACGCAACGTCGCGCTGTTCTTAAACTGAACCTCACCGTGTGGAAATTTCGCAAAAGCTGAAACTCAAGACTCACGGATCGACCGAAATGTTCCTCTCTGTGTCAGTCAGATGGGCATAGTCGCACCGTCGGCGTATCTGCGACATAATAGAAATGTTTTCGATGAACACACTGGAACCTAAACGTTGCTGTTATCACGTGCCGACGAGATACTGAAGACCAAAGTAGCTGGGATAGGTAAAGTTATGGCGGCACGATCACTGTCGCCGCTCATGTGGTTCCTTCCATTAGCTTCCACACAGTACTGAAACTGTTGTAAGTCACGGAAGAGCATCATTTCGAATTTCTTCAGCGAATTTGTCATTCATTGTAGCTAGTGGATGTGTTCAAGTATATTTGAAAGACTTCTAGTGAACTTAATAAACATCTAAAGATGCCAGATCAGAGATGCGTCCAAGCTTGCGGACCCAAATTCAAGTGTGCAAAAGAATATGCACCCCTTTTTTGTATTACAGTGGAAGTTTTGTTTCCTTCTTCTCGCTGACCATGTGAAAACAGCAATCGATACAGCGCACTGTTGACGCATATTGGAGAAAAAATAATGTTAGCATGATTTCCGGATATAGCTCAGTTGTTTTGAATTACCTACAGAATTTACATCGCAGGCTACTGTATTCACAAACAGGATTTACACTGAGACGACAGAAATCATGGGATACCTGATTCCTGGGTAATGCGACTCTGTCACCCTACTCCATAGAAGACGAATCCAACGCGTTGCAGATATGTAGGTTGTAGGATATATCTGCATTTGCGTAGACGGTAATTTGATGTCAGTACGGATAAACGTCTTGAGTTAATCCAGTTTGAAAGAGGGATGAAAGTGGGTGCTGGAGGCATGGGTCACTCTATCGCGGAGGTGGTACAGGAACTGCAGTATCCCCGCTCGACAGTATCAAGAGTGTATCGGGAATACACCATTTTCGGAATGACATCGCATCGGGTGCAGCGCTGTGTACGGAGAAAGGTGGTGGATGAACGTCACCATCGATATCTGTCTCGCACAGTTGCAAACAACCGGAGAGCGAGAATGGCGCAAATCCCCGCCGTCTTTAAACAGAGAGGTGCCAGACACGTCGCCACAAAGACCATCAGACTATCATTACACGCAATTAGTTATGGAAGCAACCAACCCATCAGAGTCCCGCTGCAAACGCCACATCATCGGTAAGCGAAACACATCGGCACTAGACCTTGGATGATTGGAGATGGGTTTCTTGGTCCGATGAGTCCCGTTTCCAGTTATTTCGCGCAAAGATTAGGGTACAGATCTGGCGTAATACTCACGAAGCGATGGAGCCAGTATGTAAACAAAGAAATGTTCAGGCTGGTGGAGGCTCAGTTATAGTGTGAGGTGTGTTCAGCTGTTACACGTTACGCTTAGGTACATCTCAGAACGGTCCACGCCACGTGTCCGTCTGCATTCGTTCACGGTCGCCATGCACCCGCAGTCCAATGGACTCTTCCAGCAGATCTACGCGTCTTCCCTCAAAGCTGTTGTGACTAGAACAGGCTTAAAAGAGCATTCCACTGAAGTTCACACCCTGGAACGACCTCCCCATTTACCGTACATGAGCCTTGTATAAAATCTTTGGGATGCTGTGGAAAAGTTCGTTTGAGCTTCGGAATATGCACCCAGGAATGCGACGAAATTATTGAGAGCGATGGAGCAAGTATGGGTGGAGATACATGTGTAAAGCTTACCTGAATATGCATGCAAAGCCTATTGTACTCTATGTTTTGAGTACTAATGCCTTTTTTCAGGGAAAAGGTTGGCATACCCGTAAGGATATAGGTACTTGATGATTTCTGTCCGTTCATTGCATATCGTTTAAGGCTAAAAACGTCGAAACAGAAGGCGCCAATAGAAAATCGCCATGGACAATTAGGAAAGCAAAGGACATTAAATGTTAAAAGCATTTTGCATATGCATACTGCCGGCCACCCAAATGCAACACCAAGAAGGAAGCATCCGATTTGCCTGAAATTCGCAACATGCGTCGCCCACGAGAGGACATGCAAACGATTAGCATTGCATGGCATATGCAAATCATGTGCGCCTGGCACGCCACCGAGAAACACTATAAGAAGGGTGCACAGAAGGCGGGGTGTAAGTAGTGGAAGTGTGTTGTGCTGCGGGACCTGTGCGTGGGAAGCTTCCTAATGCCTCGTCGCAGAATACGGCAGTCATTCCAGCACGTTTCGGAGTTCGACAGAGGACGAATAGTGGCTTATCGCGATAGCGGTTTATCGTACCGAGACATCGGCGCCCGTGTGGGACGACATCCAGCTACAGTGAGGCGAATATTGATTCGGTTGGTGCAGGAGGGACGGACGAACCGACGTGAGCGATTGCCGCAGCCGCGGCACACCACCGAACGAGAGGACCGGCATGTTGTGCGGCGGGCATTGACGGCTCGCATAGCCGCATCACGAACGTTAGCGCAGGAATTAGGGTGGGTTACGTAACAACCTGTGTCAGCATACTGTAAAAAAATGACTGTAGATTTTACGGTTTTAAACCGTTTTCCAGGCTGCCAACACAAAACCGTAAAATTTACAGTTTTATGCCGTATTGGAGCAAAGCTGTAGCTTTGCTCCAACACAATCAACACATTCGTTCCAGCCAAATTTTTGTGTTGTCGTGATTATTTGGACTGTGACTCGCTCCAGCCAAATTCAGTGCTGTTTTCTTCATTAAATGCGGTGTTGGAGCAAAGCTATAGCTTTGCTCTAACACGGCATAAAACTGTAGATTTTACGGTTTTGTGTTGGCACCCTGGAAAACGGTTTAAAACCGTAAAATCTACATTTTTTTACAGTGCACGTACCGTTCGACGTCGTCTGCAGCAGTGGGGACTTCTCGCACGGCGCCCATTGCTCCGATTACCATTGACGTTACACCACCGGCGAGTGCGGCTGCAGTGGGTCGTTGAACGACGCACCTGGACTACGGAATGGCACGACATATTCTTCTCCGACGAATCCCGCTTCTGTTTGAAACACCACGATGGTCGGATTCGCGCGAGGCGGCACCGCGGTGAGAGACTGTATGACGCCTGCATTATTCATTGCCATACCGGTACGTCGCCTGGCATTATGGTTTGGGGCGCAATTGGATATGACACCCGCACCCCTTTGGTACGCATCGCCGGTACACTCAACAGATACCGCTACATCTCCGACGTTTTGGAGCCTGTAGTCCTCCCTTACCTGCAGGACCTGCTAGCAGCCACTTTTCTACAAAACAATGTGCACCCGCACGTGGCACGCATCGTGCAACAATTCTTCACGGCCCACTAGGTGTCACTGCTGCCGTGGCCTGCCTGTTCTCCCGATATGTCGCCCATCGAACACGTCTGGTCGCTGATCGGCAACCGAATGGCCCGGCAAGCACTACGCGTGGCTACGCCTGATGAACTGTGGCAACGTGTGGAAGCAACCTTGACCGACATACCCCAAGCCCACATCCAAAGCCTCTTCCGTTCGATGCCGTGGCGTGTAGCGGCCGTTATTGCCAGCCATGGGGGCCACACGAACTATTGATGTCTGCGTGTTCCGCACTTCACACGGGCCTGTAAGCTCAATCGTTTCCTCTTTGTATCTGTTGTTATGTGTCCAGTAAATCTGACTTTGCTATCTCGTGTCCTTCTTGGTGTTGCATTTTGGGTGGCCAGCAGTGTAGTAAACTAAAAGTACTGTCGTATAATTGCTTAGTTACACAAAACTTCTTCTGGATAAAAATGTTTGCTCGTGAACGATATTTTATTTTTTTTAATATAAATAGCAAAAGCGGAATTACGCTATCAGGCATTGTTTCGATGTTACAGTATATCGTATGTCACAGTATTCTTAGTTATTTCAAGAACGTGCTGTTGATTATACTACCAAATTACACCAGTGATTCCTGCGCCATTTGCAAGGTTAAATGCTCGCCTTTTCAGTGTTTGTGCAATGTATATATTGTTGTTTTGAGTGCGCCTTCTTAAGACCCAGTCCATATGTTAATTGTTTTCTTACAACTTGTTCATCAAAATTTTTGCAGATTGCTCCATTTTTAGCGAAAATTGGAGGAAATTTTCTTTCTTGCCATAATTCGTATGCTTTTGCTTTTAATCAAAACATGTTCTCATATATTTGAATATGTTTTACAGGAAATGCCTTGTCAACGCACGATTCGCAATAAACCCGACAACATTTGCTAGATGTATGGTAAATGCAATTTTGAAACACAGGAAAAAATATAGCACCTCTCATCGAGAAGGTATATAAGCATTAATTCGGAACCAAAATGGGAGAACAAAGCTAAACATGGGCTCCATGTATGTGTTGTGCGACGTATTACGTACATCAAATTGGGGAATCGATGGAAGACTGCATCGAAATTACCATTATCGTTTGGAATATCATTGGTATGGCAGGAGCTCAAGGACACATTACGGACAGCTGTTTATGGTTAACTAATGACCAGGACTTCTCAAAGAGAAATGTTAAGTGCTGCAAAACAATGCCGTTTGCATCTAGGGCTATAGCACACAGCTAATCTATTCCACCGAAGACAATACCTTCTAGTGAATAACTCGCCGAGGAAGAAAAACAAAAAGAACTGAAGAAATGAATGGAAGAATCAGGTAGATGACCCTCAGTTTAAGTCAGAAGGATATTAAAAACTTGATTTTCTTACACAGGCGCACTTGAATGATTTATTTAACAAGTTCAGTTTACACAGAATTGAAGCAAAATTCTTAGTTCCCAGGTTGCTGTGATCCAGTCTTCTTCAGTTTAACACCAATATAACTCTGAACAGTATTAAAGAACGGAAATCTGTTTAATTCTTTACAGATGATTCTACTTTTACTTTTTTTTGCAGTAATATTAAGAGATATAATCGCTGCTTTAAGTCTCAGTTATGAAGCCCAGTACTGAAGGCTCTTTGTAGATCCCAGGAAAACTGGTTTGAAAGCAGTTTTAATTTGTAATTAAAATGATCTACCTTCTTCTGTTCCGTTTTTGGTAAAAGAGTCGTATGAGATATCAGAACACTTTCTAGTATCAAATTAAGTATTCTGAGAATAAGTGGAAGGTCTGCGGACGCATTCACCTACAGTCGAATATAAGCTTATAGTAAGAGCATGGGACAGACGAAGATCCTCGCTAAATCCGCATTGGGGTGAAAAATCCCACCATTGTAAAAATATACATGCGTGATAATGTGGATATACATATACATTAGAACCCGTATATAACGAGAAGCTTGGGACCGACGGAAACACTCGCTAAATCCATCATTGGGTGAGAACTCAATATGCATACGTTATAACATATACACTGTATTAACAAAAGTAACCGGACACCTAGAAGATAAACACAACATCGCGTTTATTGACATACATTAGTACGATGTCGGTTCACCTGTGGACCTAGTGCATGCACTGACCCTTCGAGACATGCTTTCGACAAGGTTCTGGAAGACAGCGATAGGTATGCACTTCCACTCAGTACATAATGCTTACACTAACTGTTGCGTAGTAGTAGGCCTTTGTTCCAAACTTCTTATGCGGTGAATTCATACCATAGGTGCTCTATGGGATTGCGAACAGGGCTCTGTGCTGGCCAGTCGACACACGATACGCAATTATCGTCAAACCACGCCGTAACAGTCCTTGCTTTATGGCTCGGTGCATTATCCTGCTGATACCAACAAGGCTCGGTTCCATAGTATTGCCACAGAGTTGGTAGGGCATACCTGTCCAGAATATCGAGGTAGACGTGTTAGTTAACAGGTTAGTCCACGAAATCCAATGGCCCGGGACCATACCACGAAAAATACCTCCACACGAGTACACTGCCAGCTCCAAACTTGACCGCAGGAAAAATAAACTGAGGTAAATAACGTTCCCCCGGCTGCCGGCATACCCACGCATGGCCATCATACTGATAGAGCGTGTATTTGGATTCATCAGTCCGTGAGACCCGTTTCCATTGATCTATGGCCCACGATAAAAGTTATTTACACCATGCTAAACGCCTATTAGCATTTCAGCCGCACGAGCACGGTAACCCATGGAATGAAGTTCTCTGCGTATGGTACGTGTGCATACCGAGTTTCCAGCATTTGTACTCAGCTGTGCACTGAAGTCTTGGGCAGTACTTCGTCAATTAGCGTTAAAGACTCTCCTGAGGCTGCTTCGACGTCCTCTATCAGTGATTTTCTTTGGTCTGCCGATACGTTTTGCTGCTTCACACATGCCATGTATCTTCCACTTATTCAGTACATTCAAAACAGTTGACTTGGGTATTTTTAAACGCCTCTCGGTTTCTCTTATGGACAACCCACTAATATAACACCCAACAATCTTTCCTTTCTCAAAGTCAGTTCAGCGACATTTTCACTCAACCTCACAGTGCGATATTATCGCGGTCAGATGCATGCTTGTTTTTATACCGTTTGCAGCTGTACCGCGCATCATAACAACGCAACGGATCTGTTCATTTGCTTTTGAAAGGATGTCCGGTTACTTTTGTCAATATAGTGTATACAAGTTCATATTATATACTGTGCTACCTCTGCATTAGGAACACACCCCGTTTCACACATTCAGAGCGGTGACGAAGTACCATGTAATATCAATGTCACGTTCGGCTACTATAAATGATACACTCATATCCTCTGTACGCAATCAATAGCAAGTAATGGAGAAATGTGGCGACGTAAGACAATTTGACCGCTGCCAGAATAATTGGTGCTCGGAGGGCAAGAGCCAGTATTTCGGAAACAACCGCAATAGTTGGCTGCTCCCGTACTACTGTACCAAGGGTGTGTGAACCAGGACTGGATTAACCATGCGCAGGCATCTGGCAGATGGGCTCGCACTGAACAGCCACATTCGTTTGATCCAGAGGTGAGCGTCAACTGTCACGACTGGCATCTCAGAAATGACGTGCAACAGTCACCCAGATCACCCTCCAGTACCACAGCAAAGTAGGTTTACCTATTTCCACATGCATCATGCGCCGTACCTTGCTTTGCCTGGGGTTCCACCTCCGGAGATCAACGATGGTACCATGGGCCCTGGAACGTCGTCAATGGACATTCGACAGATGGAAGAGTGTCATCTGGAGTGATAAGTCTCGCTTTCCGCTGTACCATGCTGATGGCAGCTTTGCATATGCCGTAAACAGCATGAAACCTTGTCCCCTGGTTGCGAGTTGGGATTCAGCAGGCCTGTGGAGGTGGTGTTCTGGTCTGGAAAGCTTTTTCTTTGCAAGCCCTAAGTCCGTTGGTTTTCATCCCACAAAATGCTACAGGGACTGTTAGCCGACCAGCTTCATCCACATCTTCAGAAGGTTTATCTGGACCACCATTTCATTTTTCTACAGAAAAACGCGTCGTGCCACCGGGCTCTTACAACTACTGAATGGTTGGAAAAACAAGCCGAATTCGCCACATTGTCTTGGCTCCCAAACTCCCCTGACTGTAACCCCATTGAACATTTGTGGGATGTGCTAGAACAGAGTGTGATAACTGCTGATTCTCCTTCATGGAATGAGCGTTAATTGGCGGAGCTACTGAGAGGACATGGATCAGGTTACTCATGGAGGATGTTTGACACCTTGTAGAATCTGTTCCCCAAGACATCTTCCAGCCGCGATTTCACAGAAAGTTGGACTAAAACGTTATTAGATAGGTGTTCCTAATGCAAAACAAATTCAGCGTATGTCTGCAACAATTGGATAGACTTAAAAGATTTTATTAATTAAATACATTAGTACTGTAGTTAATTATTCAAGTCTTTAAAGTATTTCAACTTTACAGCCACGGGATACTTACCACAGTTTAACTACGGAAACACATGAAACAATGGTGAACGAGTGGTCCAAAATAGCAAAAGTGGAAATGGACGCAATTCAAGGAATTCTTATTTTCTGTTTCGTCTCCGCCGACATTTCCATTTCCTTGCTCCCCTACCTCTCTCTGTAGTTGTCGCCCAGAAATTCACTTATATGTACGTGGGCCCCACCCATCCTCTTTTGCTAGGAGCAGGTGGCTGATTTTAAAATCTTCTGGAGCATACACCCAACACAGAGACCATTGGAATGTGTGGCGGAGAGACTCTCTTGCACAAGAAGCTTGTTTAGCATTCGGTGTAATTCCTTCCACCGCTTTTCTGTCAAAATCCTTCTAGTAGTACACAAGGTTCTCTTGTGCTGTTGCAATTTCGTCCTCTGTGTCACCATTTGTATTCTCCCATTCTAGGACAGTGCGCAACAGATATTCTCTGCCTCGTTAAATATGCAGTTTTATTAAAGTTCGTTACGTTGCTTGCTAGAAGTGAACATCTTAGCCTCTCTTTCCCTCGTTTAATCCTTCGACTTCACTAAATTTTGTTCGTTAAAAATGACCAAGCTAGCTTTGAATTAACATTATATCAAACAAAAGTTCCTACTGTTCTTGTTAAATCTGAGATCTCGCTAAATACGGGCATGTTATGCGCGGGCTCTACTTCACTTGAAAGATTTAAGTAACTGCATAGTCGTACAAATTATAATAAAATGATCTCAAACATGAATAAATATTCTTCATTTTGTTTAACATCCATGTTTTCTTAACTTTCTCTGAAAAAAAAACACTTTCATTTCTCACCTATTCTTCGCCGCATTCCATTACTCCTCTATCCCGTTCTGATATCGTCTCCCAAAAATGTACTTAATAAGAACTCCACCCATCCTCTTTTATCTAGTAGTATGTCTCCTCTTTCCAAAGTTGCTTCCACGGTACTCCCAAGCCATGAACCCTTGGAGTAGATGGTGGAGTCTCTTGCATAATTCACTTATTCAACAATTGATATACTCTTTCCCCAATGCTTTTCTATCAACATTATTCCACTATCACGCCGAGAATCATCCCCCTGCGCTGTTGCAATTTCGTCCTGTATATCACCATTTCTACTCCTCTATCCTAGGATAGTGCGCAGTAGATTTTCTCTTCCTCATTAAATATGGAATTTCATTGTTTTGTTAATTTGCTTAATAAAACTGACCGTTTTAGCTTTTCTCTTCCTCGTGAAATCTGGGTATTTAATTAAAATTGTTCGTTATAAATTTTGAATCAACATCATACCAAATTTTGAATTAACATCAATACCAAACGAAAGTTCCTGTTTTACTCGTTGCATCGGGAATCTCGTTAAATAGGGGCTCGTTGTATGTAGGTTTTAGTGTATATTATATAGGAGATGCAATTTTTTACGAAACATTGCTGCTTACTTTGAGAGTGGGATACTCCACATTGATAATTTCATTATTTGCTAAAAAATTTGGCCTGCAAGTCAGTTAGCTGCTGGAGAAAAAAATGTCAAAAGGGAAAGTCTTGTTGCGAACAAAGGCGTAATTTTTCTCTCGAGTGCATATTAAACTGAAGATTATAAAACAGTTTGTAAAAGCAATGGAAAAAAACAGCAAAAGATCGGTATACTCATATTGCATTTTCAGCGAAGGATTGGTATACTCATGTTGTAAACTCACGTTGCCAAGGATTAGAGAAGAAGCATTTGCAGGACACCAAATCAACGAACTGATGCGCACACCAAATTTGACGAAAGCATTACAGAAAAAAATATTCGTGACAGGGATTCAAGAATGTAATGGCCAACGACTGCCCTACTGCAAAGAGCTAACAGACGAGATGCTGGAAGCATATGAAATTCTAGAATGCAATTTGTTCCTTTCAAAGTCCATTTATGAATTGCGTCTGAGCTACTTTACAAAAAGTTTCGGTGACGTATTCAACGACTATGGGGAAATATTTCACTGAGGTACAGCAACCACTGATAAAAAGGTAGGAAGGAAACTGAATATCCAAGATGACGGCAGACCATTACTGGGCTCTTGCAATGTATTCCAAAGAAATATGCAAAACAGGTGGTGTGTTCGGTCTACTTTAAATGCTATTCTATGACGTTTTATTTTTCGTTGTTTCTTTACAGCTGTGATAGGATCAGGATCAAATATAGAGGATTTTAGGAAGGGAGTGTCTGGCCCCAGGTGTTAAACAACCCTTAGAAATAGGAAGCTAGGAGATTTGGGCTAGAGTTCCCGATAGGAAAGCAACACGGAAGCGAAGTAGAAAGGGGGAGGAATATGCCTTTATTTATTACCGGGGGCCAGTACCCGGAGTCCGACGACTTAACGTGCCCATCCGACACACGGCAGACATTTAGTGGATTGAACCTGAGGTCCTTTCTGCGGCAGTCACAAACGTTGCCCACTAGGCTACCCGCGGCCTACAGCTGTGATACATAATGTTTCTAACATTTAAATTTATTTGTATAATAAAATTAGTGCATTTTTATAAATAAATATTTATGTATAATTTATTACCCCTGGAACAAACCGCTTCACAGTTTAAAATGTTATAACTCCAGATCCGTGCTTGAAAGAAAACTTCTGAGCACAGATTCGGATCCATCATCAACAATTATAAAAAGATCATTAATCATTTCGGAAAGAAAAACGATTATTCGGTAGAACAATATTATAAGAAATCCGGATAAGAAAATCAGGACAAACATTGGGATATTGTTAATATAACTCAACATCAGGAAGTTCCCTTTAGACACTGGGTTAACGGAAATGGACATAAGCTTGATTTATTAAATGTTCCTGAAGATAATGAATGGCATATAAAAAGCTGTACTTACCTTTTATTTAATTATGTTGATTTTCTTACCTATTTATTGCTAGCAAGGTGATGAGCAGTCTTTATTTGGGGTTAATGGTTTAAGGAAAATGCGTTTTAATAATCCTTGAAAATTAAAGGGAGAAAGGAATTTTTGAATAAGAAAATTCTTTTAGAATCTAATTATTGACACAAGTAAATATATACGTACCTACTGTCATAAAAGGGCTCATTTTCTTTTGGTAGGAAAGTCACTAAGCAGTAACTGATGCAATATGTCATATGATAGTAAATAGTTTTCAGTGTCGTTAACGTCTACTGTTACGGGGTTTCACAACAATAGTGAGCAGCTCAGTGGGTGGTAAGCAGTCGCCCGTCTCTAATTTGGGGTTACCGGTTCCAGGAAAGGGATATAGCCAGTGCCGTAAGACAAAAACTACGTCCGCGTTTCACCTGTATTCGAACTGTGATCCGTCTCGGATGAATGATGAGAAGGCAGCGCTCAGACCACTGCGCCACCGGGTCGTTCAAGTTGTGTACTCCCCTGTTTCTATGCCTGCCATTTACACCGCTTCATGATATATTTGTGTGTCATTTAAATTTTTCATGGCCTATTTGTGCATCATCTGTATTTTTTATGTCATATTTGAGTGTATAACGAACAAGTTGTTCCGCGCCGGGCATCGAAACCGGGTCCCCTCACTGCGGAGTAAGTCGCTCTCCCAAGTGAGCTACGCGGTCATATGCTCTCACTGCTATCTGCTTTTATCTCTTGCGCGTCCTGGGGTGCAGTCACATCTCATCCCTCCCTTCCCCCGAAAGAGGGACGGGGGCATGGTCCACGGGTCAGTCGGAACCATGTGTCGCTGTAGGCAGTCATCCCATGAAGAACGTGCATTTGAGAAATCCCAGACAATTTGGTGTGTGGATTGTAACATCACACTGATTTATATTAAAGCATTAAAGAAGGGATTCTCATTTTTTCTGTCTGGCCCTGTGGAAAGAACAACACATCTGTGCGAGAAACTTAACAGCCGGGTGATCCTGGAAGTTCGAGCGCCAATATAACGTGCAAGTTTCCCGCGCCGTGCATCGAAGTTGGGTCCCCTCACTGCCGAGTAAGTCGCTCTCCCAAGTGCGCTACACGGACACATGCTCTCACTGCTATCTGCCTTTACCTCTTGCGTGTCCTGGGGTGCAGTCACATCTCATCCCTCCCTTCCCCCGAAAGAGGGCCGGGGGCATGGCCCACTGGTCAGTCGGAACCATGTGTCGCTGTAAGCAGTCATCCCATTAAGAACGTGCATTTGAGAAATCCCAGACAATTTGGTGTGTGGATTGTAACATCACACTGATTTATATTAAAGCACTGAAGAAGGGATTCTCATTTTTCCTGTCTCGCCCTGTGGAAAGAACAACACATCTGTGCGAGAAACTTAACAGCCAGGTCATCCTGGAAGTTCGAGCGCCAATATAACGTACAAGTTTTCCCGCGCCGTGCATCGAAGTTGGGTCCCCTCACTGCGGAGTAAGTCGCTCTCCCCAATGAGCTACCCGGACATATGCTCTCACTGCTATCTGCCTTTATCTCTGGCGCGTCCTGGGATGCAGTCACATCTCATCCCTCCCTTCCCCCGAAAGAGGGCGGGGGGCATGGTCCACGGGTCAGTCGGAACCATGTGTCGCTGTAGGCAGTCATCCCATGAAGAACGTGCATTTGAGAAATCCCAGACAATTTGGTGTGTGGATTGTAACATCACACTGATTTATATTAAAGCACTGAAGAAGGGATTCTCATTTTTCCTGTCTCGCCCTGTGGAAAGAACACCACATCTGTGCGAGAAACCTAACAGCCGGGTCATCCTGGAAGTTCGAGCGCCAATATAACGTACAAGTTTTCCCGCGCCGTGCATCGAAGTTGGGTCCCCTCACTGCGCAGTAAGTCGCTCTCCCCACTAAGCTACACGGACATATGCTCTCACTGCTATCTGCCTTTATCTCTGGCGCGTCCTGGGGTGCAATCACATCTCACCCCTCCCTTCCCCCGAAAGAGGGCCGGGGGCATGGTCCACGGGTCAGTCGGAACCATGTGTCGCTGTAGGCAGTCATCCCATGAAGAACGTGCATTTGAGAAATCCCAGACAATTTGGTGTGTGGATTGTAACATCACACTGATTTATATTAAAGCACTGAAGAAGAGATTCTCATTTTTCCTGTCTCGCCCTGTGGAAAGAACAACACATCTGTGCGAGAAACTTAACAGCCGGGTCATCCTGGAATTTCGAGCGCCAATATAACGTACAAGTTTTCCCGCGCCGTGCATCGAAGTCGGGTCCCCTCACTGCGGAGTAAGTCGCTCTCCCCACTGAGCTACACGGACATATGCTCTCACTGCTATCTGCCTTTATCTTATGTGCGTCCTGCAGTGCAGGCACGTCACTCGTGTCATCTACCTTATTAATGTCCCATCTGTACCATCTATATTTTCCACGTCTGATCTGTGTGTCATCTTTATGTTTTTGTTATGCTCTGGTATTATTTCCAATCCTGCTTCGGTTATAAACCGTGATACTTGACGCTCTTTGGTCTATTACCCCCATTCTACATAACATACAAACCAACGCAGTTCAGAGCTAGACCATGAGTTAGGGGTTAGTTCTTTTTTATTGGAGGTTCGCTTGTGTGTGTGTGTGTGTGTGTGTGTGTGTGTGTGTGTGTGTGTGTGTGTGTTTGTTTGTTTTGTTGTTGCTTAGGGGTTTAGCGACTAGCTAATGCAACTCATTGAGCTAAAAGCAGTTGAGGTCACAATGGTTTCAGGGAGACGAGACACCATTTATGCTTCACCCGTGATTCGAATCAGGACCTATCTCGGACGAATCGTTAGAAGCCATTGCCTCCTACCGCTCGGTCCCGGAGCGGAATTCTTTTTTTGCTCAGTTACCCCAAAATGAGACAATATACAACTCTGGTTGACGTACGATAGCCTAGCAGTACAATGCAGTGTGTGATTTGTATGTGCAGTAAAACCGAAGCACCAAGTTAAGTCATTTTTGAGATAGTATTTTGTCGAAATTCTCCGTCGAAGTCTCTCTGAAATTCGCTGCCGTTACGTGAGAAAAGTGCCAAGCACACTCTTACCAAATAAGTAAGCAAACATTACTATATTTAGACGAAAGTAATTTTACTTGTAGCCCAGGGTCATTGGTATGCCCTACCCTGCTTTTGGGATCTGGAAGACACTAGTACGTACTGTAATGGTCCATCATCCCTAATTCCTTATCTACAGACTGAGATAGAACACAGAGCGATTCTATTGCAGATATATTCCGAAATCTGTGTCCCACGAATATTTCTCTTAAAAGAAGTTATTTACCAGTATTTTTCACGAGTAAAACTGATGGGTACATACTCAAGGACGAGATACAAATACCACTGCGCAGTATACACACTGGCGATTGAATTAAAATCCTTCATCCAGATGGGCGTAAAAACACTTACTCAACGTACACTACATTGACAAAAAACACCGGACACCCTTTCACAAACAAATGAACGGATCCACTGGGTTGTCAAGATGCGCGGTATAGTTGCAAAGGGTATAAAAACAAGCCTGCAGCTGACCACGATCATATAGGAGAGAACTGACTTTGAGAAAGAAAAGATTGTTGGGTGTTATATTAGTGGGTTGTTCATACGTCAACTGTTTTGGACGTACTGAATAAGTGGAAGACACATGGCGTTCCTCAAGTAGCAAAACGAACCGACAGACCAAAGAAAATCAGTGTTACAGGACGTCAAGGACTCAGGAGAGTCGCCACAGCTAATAGACGGAGTACCGCACGAGACCTCAGTGTACAGGTGAGTAAAACTACTGGAACCTCGGTGTGTACACGTATTACCACAGTTTACTGTTTCTATTCCCAGTGGACTTCGTTCCATGGGTTACCGTGGTCGTGCAGCTGCTCATAAGCATTTTATCTCCACTCGGAATGCTACTCGTCGTTTAGCATGGTGTTAAGAACATTTATCGTGGACCGTAGATAAATGGAAACGGGTCTTATGGACTGATGAATCCAGATACACGATCCATCAGCCTGGTGGCCGTGTGTGGGTATGACAGCACCCGCGGTAACGTAAATTACCACAGTTTACTGTTCCTACGGTTAAGGTTGGAGCTGGCAGTGTACTTGTGTGGGATGTTTTTCGTGGCATGGTCTCGGCCCTTGGTTATCGTGGACACACCTATTAACCAGCACGTCTACCTCGATATTCTGGATAATTATTTTCTACGAACTCTGTGGCAAAACTATGGAACCGAGCCTTATTAGTACCAGCAGGATAATGCCCCGAGACATAAAGAAAGGTTTAAAAATCGCTTTATTAATATTCATCATAAGAAACATTAAAAGGGAGACGTACAACGTTGAGCGTCTCACTGGAAAATAATACAAACTGTTAAAAATGATGGTATATACACTGCAATGACAATGGGGATGGATAGCAGATGCTACAAGCAAAGCTTATTGTAAAGCATAGTACGACACGAAGATCACAATGATATGTACACTGAAAACGAGACACAACTGGGGTATTACAGCAGAGGCTATAGCACAATCACACGATATACATGGAGACGAGTTGTAGAGTGGAGGAGGGGCACCAGGGTGCCACGGAACACAGTAAAGGAGGTGTAGAATGTCCTAGCGTACTGATAGGTGTAGCAGTCCAGTATCCACCGCAAACCATGGAGCGACCGGCGCATAGGTAGCAAAGAAGGTGGCTTCTCGATGACTGGAAGAAGCCGACTGGTACTCCAAATCGCACAAAAGTGCTGCGCTGGCCTGGTGTGAAGATACCGGCGAGGAGACGTTGCGGAGTTGTTGAAGGTACACGTAAATAACGTGTTTAACCACCACGAAAAGATAGGCACATACGGACGGAAGAGGCGTAGGTGGATGAGCCCGCAGAGGAAGATGTCTGTAGGCAGTGAACGGAAGATCTTTAGAAAAAGAACGACTGGCAACCGGAAAGCCTAGTGGAGGAGAGGCATCAGGATGAGACAGTAAAGGTAGACGTGAGAAACATCTGCCTCCTGTGCGCAGAAGGAGCAGAGAGGGGAGGAGAGAAGGGACATGCGAAAGAGAAAATACGGAACAGGGAGGCGATTATGCAGAAAGAGCCGGTGGGTATTAATTTAACGAGGGACGGATAAGGGTGAGCGGGCAGCGGCCCAGACAAGAGGAAGAGAAGCTGGGGGGAACCTCGAGAATAAAGAGCAGTGAAGGGGTGGCAAGGTGTACTAGAAAACGATAAAGAGATTTAGAAGTGCGGGAGGAAAGAGGAAGAACCGAGTCGGAGAGTCCGAGGAAAAACGGCAGCGGAAGAGGGGCAGAAAAGACAGAGACGAGACCGGAGGGGAGACAAAATCAGGGAAAAGCGAAAGAAGTGCAGTAAGCAGGTAGTCATAGACCAAACGGGCGGATGGGGACGAAAGAATAGCAGAGGGAAGGCCAGAGAAAGAGCGCCAGGGTAGATTCGAGTTGGTGAGGTCTTGTACGGTTACTACACCTGCTCGGAGCCAGGAGGGGAATGAAAAGCAAGGAAGGTGGGGGATGAACAAGAGAGTTGAAGAAGGCTGGTTCAGAAAGAAGCTCTAGAGTTAAAGAGGGAGGGGAGCGAAGGGGGAGAGAGCGAAGGTGAGTGAGGGCTTCAGAATATGCAAGTGGGAGTTTGGAGGGGGGGGGGAACAGCAATCCATGAGAGCCAAAGAAAGAAAGGAAAAATGTGGGTTACACAAGGAGGCAAGAACGACACGTACCTGAGCTGCGGAAGCCACTGGAGCCGTGAAAAGGTGAATGAAGTTGATCACTCGGCTTGCTTTGTAGCACAGCGGGACATCAGGTAGGCCAGCACCGCCATAGGAGGGAGGAGTACAGAGCTTGTTGACGTTAATCCAGTAATGACACGCCCACATTACTCGAGTAAGGCAGCGTGTAACCTCCTGGAGACAGAAAAGCGAGGTCGTAGATGCAATCCAAGAATGCTTGCAGAAGGACACAAGGTATGTCCTGGTGAGATTTGCACGCTGGTAGTAGGACGTACAGAACTGACCACGATACCAGTACGCAGCTGTGCGGAGGAGGCGAGGCTGGAGTTCCGTGTGAGTTTCACTGGATGTAGCTTGTGGTGCGCCTAAATGCACACCCAGGAAGTGATGGGTAGTGGATGACCATGTGGCCCACCATGGAGCCTCCATGCGATTGGACCACGACACGCACCACAATCCGGTGCTCTTAGACGTATTCAGTTCAGCTGCAGAACATGAAGCATATGCGGAGAATAAACGACGAATCAGTTAGAACTGTGAGTCGCTACGAATGCAGACGGTAATGTCATCTGCATAGGCAGAGTAAATGACTGAGTGATGCTGTTTGCTGGCAACTGATGGTGGAAGTTGTGCCAGGCTAGATGTTTGCAGAGAGTGTAGAAAGGGCTCGACGGCAATCGCAAACAGTTGACCAGAAAGCGCTTGAAGGGAACAGGTGCTGTGAAAAAAGATGCCTTCTTGACATGGAAAACGGCGTCCCGGTAGAGGGAGAGAAGAATAGAGACAAAATGTGGAAGAAAGCCAAAGTGCAGCAGGGTTTGTTTTAAATAGGCGTGTGAGATATTATGGGAAGTGGAACGGAGGTCTAACGAAAGGAAAGCAAGAGGTTCAGAATGAGTCTTATCAAGATGAATGAGATCGCGAAGAAGTTGATCATTGGAGGAAAGTGAACAGCCAGGAACGGTATAAGTTTGAGAGTCAGTAAGGATTTAAGGAAGGACAGAGGATAGTAACCGGGAAAGAAGCTTAGTAAAGAGTTAATAATCTTGATTGAGAAGGGAAATGTGGTGCCAATTTCCCAAGTCAAGAGGGTCACCCTTCTTGGGAAATAGGACCACATGTGCGTCCGTGAAACTCCTCGGGAGAGGGGATCAGTTAAATGCAGCAGAAAAAGGCAAGAACGCACGATAAAAAGGAAAAGAGAGGTCGTCCGGACCCGGAGCGGCATGGGGGTTAAGGGAAGCGAAGGTGTCGGACACTTCCATGGATGTGGGTGAGAGAGACAGGGTGTGAGCAAGATAAGACGGAACTTGAGGCAGGTTATTGAGAAGTTGGGAGAGAGCAGAGGGAAAAGGGGAAGGAGTTTCATTTAACTTGGTGGTATAGAAATGACGAACGTGAAAGCAAATCGCTGCCGAATCGGATGTGATTTCGACAGAGAGGAGGCGAAGATGACGAAGCTAGGTAGAAGACTTGTGTGCAGATTCCATTGATGTTAGAAAATCATAGGTGTTTTCTTCCGGATTGAGATGTTTAATACGCAGACGTAAAAGTGCTTCCTGCGCTAGAGGTTTCAGCAAAGCCTGGAGCTCCGCCTGATATGCTAGAAACAGCGGATCTGACAACCCAATCAGTGCGAGCATCTGCCTGGCGTGATCGAGGCGCATCTGACTGGAAGTCGTCATGGTGAAGGCAAGTTGCTTGATATGTAAGAGGAGCTGATGCTTGACATGAAACCACTAGGTCAAGGTACAGGGCGCGGAATGCAACCCTGCGTGACGAGCAGCAAAGAAAGAACGGACAGAGGCACAAAACTCAGGATCGGTGATTAGATTGGAATCAAACGTAAAAGGACGTACAGTCCGAGTGAGTGACGCCGCAGCAAACACTGTGAGGGTGACCATGCAATGGTCTGAGGAAGCAGTAGGTTGATGTTGCAACTCGGTAATAGACGCAAGAAGCGGTGTGGAAACGTAGTCCCGATCTAGACGTGCAGTCGATGGAAGCTGACACCCAGACGAGCGCCACGTGTGTGAGGTCTCTTGTGGATGTAGGCGCCTATAAGCATCGGTTAGGGAGAAATCTGCAGCAAGGTCAAGGAGTAGTGCGACGAGATCCGTATGCCGGGTCAAGGGTAAAATTGAAGTCTCCACCCAAGAGCACACGATCCGAGGGCGAGACGTTCGAGAGAGCTTGACGGAGTTTGGTGAACAAGATGGATAAATGAATAGTGGTGCACGGAATCTACACGTTAAAGATGTGAAATCGAGCTCCGGGAACTATGAAGAAGACTTGCTGAAGTAAATCCCGGCATACGTTCTGCACTGAAAGTGCAGTGAGGGTAGATCGGAATTGCTGATGTATTCTGATAGCAAGCACACCATGAGATGAATAGCGAAATGCATGATGGAACACATAATCGCTAGCACGCCAGCGAGTAAACAGAGTGGAGGAATGGCAGTTTGTTTCTTACAATAGCAACAGATCGGCCCCGAGGGGCGAGAGGTCTTCTATTACAAGAGCATTCGCTAGGGGGCTAGCGAACCCTCTGCAATTAAGGGTGGTGACCTTCAATGGACTGGTCAGCCGTTGATTGGAGGAGTCGCGGAGCAACTTTCAGGAGTTGTTGTAATCGGTTTACGCAGCCAAGGGTCCATGAGTGGTGCAGGGGATCATGTACAAACCCACGAGGGTACTTAGCAATGCATCCGGCTTGCAGAAGCAGCGCGGGAAGAATGTCTTTGCGCTCTCGGAGGTAGTCATACGTCGACTCCAGGTTCGTAGTGCGGGTGCAAAACTGATAGTAATCTTCAAGATTGAGAGGTTCTGAAGGAGCATCCCACTTGAAGAGTACACTAGAAAAGACCCCAAACGAAAGCGGAGACCCATCATCATCAGGGTCGCTTTGAATTTCTGTTGGCAGAGGAGAGGGAGAAAGATATCCTGAAGATTGGGTAGCATGATACGGTCGCCCATCCGCAGATAGATATTTCTTCTTCTTCTTCTTACGTCAGGTACCTGTACGAGTGCCAGAACTGCGTTTTCCAGGGAGCAACAATGCTCGGGAAGCAGTTGTAAAGTCAGAGGAGGGATCGGCGCCGCCGTCACACTCAGAGACACAAACAGTGAAGACTAGTAGAAAACCAGCGGCGAGGTCTTCCGATGTTGCCACGCGATGAGGAGTAATGGGAGAGGCGAGCACTGGAAAATGAAGGTAGGAGGTGAGATCAGCATCAAAAGACGCTCGTTGACGAAAGGCTTTAGATATACTTTTTGTGTAACTCGGCCCAGGGGCAGTTGACACACTAGAAGATGGTGCAGGTCGAGAGTGAGATGTAGCAGGAGGCTTCTTAGAGGCGGGAGGCGCTCTAGAAGCCGTGGGAGCTGGATACTCGTTGTTGGGGCAGCGAGCACGCTGATGCCCAAGTTCTTTGCAATTAACACAGTGTTCTGATGTCAGCATATCAATCCTGTAAGAGAGCTGTCCACATCGGATGGTTAGGATCCGTGGGAACTTACGGAGATGCTCCTCTGATGGGAAGATGAGTCGAACACTCTGGCGACAACTACGAACATTATTACTTGCAGGATCCTTGGGCGCAGCTGAATGTGTGATAACAGGACCAACAATCTTACTACACTTACTAACTGCAATACATATCATCGCATCCGAGATTTGGGGGGCACCAGATGCCAGGAGACCTGAACAGGGCGCCTGGCGATCGGTTCAGCTTCGAGGTGGTTATCTCCTCGGTCAAGACCAAAGTTTAGAAGCGTGTCTGCATGCTCTTTGGATGTGAAATAAAAATCACCGTCCGCGGCCGGCGGGTGAGGTGAGTAATGGCTCTGGCTGGAAGAAAAGCAAAGAGCGTATCACAATAGACCTTAAACGGTGTATTCGGAAGAGCATCTGGACACACTCCCAACTCCGGGGTGGAGTGAAGTTCCTGCGCAGCCGGTGAAGAGTGCGGAACGTCCAATTGAAGTGAATCACCATGTATCTGGACATGGGCATCCGCAAGAGGAAGGCGAGTCGCTTGCGTCGGTAGAGACACACCTGAGGTAACGCTTGAATAAGAGCGGGAAGGCAATCCTCCACTGGAATGCAGAGGTGCAGAGCTGGATGAAGGAGCTGACACAACGCTGGGCAAGGCTACCGAGGGCAGAGAAGTAACGCCCTCAGAGATAGCCATTACGTCATCGGCAGCATCAGAATCGAACGATGTAGCATCACCACCAAGAAGGGTGGAGTCAGAGAATCGAAGAGTAGACGAAGAAGAGCAATATGCAACAGGAGGAGGACGATATTCCCCATCATTAAGGACGGACGCTGATTGGTTTGCTCCGTCAGAAATAAGGATCAACGTAGTAGGAGAAGCTGTGACGAGAGCTGGAACGCTTCTCTTATCAGCAGTCGCCATCGCCGATGACGAGGCCTAACTTAGTAAAAAATGACCAACTGGTCGAGAAAATAAAATGCTGATATCTGACTAGAAAAATTACTCACTGACTAGAGAGATGTCTTAAATGAAAGATACAACCTTCGTCTTAAAGGCACGCACAAAATTATAACGACATAACTCACAAAACACACTCAGTAGACGGCTAAACACAGAGCTCAAACAGACACGACTCACGTCCCATAAAGCAAGGACTGTTACGGCGGAGTGGGACGATAATTCCGTATCGTGTGTGGACTGACCAGCACAGAGCCCTGATCTTAATCCCCATAGAGTACCTATGGCATGAATTAGAGCGCCGCATAAGAAGTTTAGAACCAAGTTTTACTACTAAGCAACAGTTAGCGGCAGCATTGTGTATTGAATAGAAGTGCATATCTGTTCTCTGTGTTCCAAAACCTTGTCGCAAGCATGTCTCGAAGGGTCAGTGCATGCATTAAAGCCAAAGGTGGATCGATACCGTACTAATGTAAGTCAATAAATGCTATGTTGTGTTTCTCTTATAGGTGTGCGGTGACGTTTATCAACATAGTGTATATGCAAAATGCGTGGTCACGAGCGTCATCACGTGATCTAGACAGCTATGTAAGAATTTTGCTCGTTAGTTACTGTCAGTAGTGTTGATCACAATAGGTAAAACAAAGGAACTTTCACAGTTCGATAAAGGGTTTAATGCGGGTGCCCGTCTCGCTGGAGCGACGATTTTGAAAACAGCAGAGTTGACTGGTTTCTCGAAAGGTGAGATGTTCCGTGTATTTAATCGGTTAAAAAATTACCTACATTTCTTGAATAAGAGGCGTAACTATAGAGCAACGACAACCTGTCAGAAAAGAGTTCGCCGTCGTCTGAGAAGGCGTATTCGGATAAACATGTCCTCTTGTGTGCAATAGTTTACCAAATCATTCAGTGAAGGCTGTTCTCGACCCACATCTCAGCAGACTATTGGCAGGGAATTCAAAAGGATTGGTACTGACAGTCGTGGGCCTATACAGAAACCACAGATTTTTGCGAAGAACCGGGAAGTTCGTCTACTGCGGGTTCAGGAACACCGTGATCAGACACTGGAAGACTAGAAACATCCTGTGTTCCAACGAGTCGTGATACATCTTGTCTACTGCCAACGATAGGCAAAACGTTTGGCAGGAGCCTGATGAAGCAATGGTCACAGTTTGCCTTTTAAAAACAACTCAAGGGTTTGGAGGTGGTGTCATGGTATGATGTATATTCTGTTGGTACAAAATGGGTCCCCTGATATTGGTGGAAGTTTAGGTGTTCTCCAAGGTTCATTTGAACATTGTTGCCGATCAAATCTATTCTGCAATACTGACCATTTATCCAGCAGGAGAGTGCTGTTTCGTGGACGATAATACTACTGTCCATCGCGCAAGATGTGTTTTCCTGTGTTCAGCAAGCCTGACTGGATTCCGCATTCTTCTCTGTCGCCACACACTCTGAAACTGAACCCCATCGACAATGTATGGAACATGTTAGAAAAACAGGGTTTGTGTCTGTTCCATTCTCTGCGGGGGATGCCCATATCAACTGCCCACCACCCCTATCTCTAATGTTTTGTCTACTGACAAGGGAAGCCTTTCAACTGTCACTCACCAAAATTGAAGAAATGTGGCCAGAATATAGTACTAAGGACAAAAACTAATGTGTGTATTTCCGTTTTGGCCCACATGAACTGACAAAGGTGAACGAGTGTTTTAACTGACAAGGGAAGCCTTTCATTTGTCACTCTCCAAAATTGAAGAAACGTGGCCAGGAGATAGTACTAAGGGCAAACCCCAATGGGTGTATTTCCGTTTTGGCCCAAATGAACTGACAAAGGTGAACGAGTGTTTTAACTGACAAGGGAAGCCTTTCATTTGTCACTCTCCAAAATTAAAGAAACTTGGCCAGGAGATAGTACTAAGGGCAAACCCCAATGGGTGTATTTCCGTTTTGGCCCAAATGAACTGACAAAGGTAAACGAGTGGTCTAAAAACGGCCTTACATCAGAAGTGGGGAAAATCATCTAACATGTGCTGTGGTGCGTGATATGTAACCCCAAATATCAGTTATGTCACCATGATTCACAATTAACTCATGTCATACAAAAAGCAACAAAAACCTTTATTACAAGTGTAAATGAACATTTGTGGCATTGAGCACATGACGGAAGCAAATCAATTTGGAACAATGAGAACAACACAATATCACAAATTTATCACAGTACTGACAATTGTCTTTGACATCTGAAAAACAAATACGTTGAACATTATCAAAAGAAGCGTCATCACTTTCACAGTATACAATTTTTTTCCATGGATATAACGACATGTTGAATTTTTCTGACTGCAATTGATTGTGTATGAATTAATGAGGGAATATTGTGCTATTTCGGTGATGGAGTACAAAATCATGGACATTGGGAAGTGTTGCATAATCAGATACTTTATGTGCATATATTTTACACTAGCGGAAAAAATAAACATCGAGAGGCTGAATGAAACCTGTTGTCTTTGGTGGTATGGTGAGCAGAGTTGCCATGATTTTCTCCATTTGTGCTCTAAGGCCATTTTCGGACCACTCGTTCACCTTTGTCATTTCATTTGGGCCAAAACGGAAATACACCCATTGGTTTTTGCCCTTAGTACTATCTCCTGGCTACGTTTCTTCAATTTTGGAGAGTGACAGTTGAAAGGCTTCCCTTGTCAGTTAAAACACTCGTTCACCTTTGTCAGTTCATTTGGGCCAAAACGGAAGTACATCCATTGGTTTTTGCCCTTAGTACTATCTCCTGGCCACGTTTCTTCAATTTTGGAGAGTGACAGTTGAAAGGCTTCCCTTGTCAGTTAAAACACTCGTTGACCTTTGTCAGTTCATTTGGGCCAAAACGGAAATACACCCATTGGGGTTTGCCCTTAGTACTATCTCCTGGCCACGTTTCTTCAATTTTGGAGAGTGACAGTTGAAAGGCTTCCCTTGTCTGTTAAAACACTCGTTCACCTTTGTCAGTTCATTTGGGCCAAAACGGAAATACACCCATTGGGGTTTGCCCTTAGTACTATCTCCTGGCCACGTTTCTTCAATTTTGGAGAGTGACAGTTGAAAGGCTTCCCTTGTCTGTTAAAACACTCGTTCACCTTTGTCAGTTCATTTGGGCCAAAACGGAAATACACCCATTAGTTTTTGCCCTTAGTACTATCTCCTGGCCACGTTTCTTCAATTTTGGGGAGCGGCAGTTGAAAGGCTTCCCTTGCGAGTGTATACATCACTGGTTGTGACTGTAAAAGTGTGATTGCAAACACTCATGATGCTTTTTTTTTTTTTTTTTTTTTTTTTGTGCCGCACAGTTTTGCTAATTGGGATTTTTTGGAGCCGTGTTTTCATTTTTAAGAACCCGATTTGAAAATCGCATTGGATTTCGATATATGCTTTTATCGGAAATATTTCGCTCAAAATTTGTGATTTTTCCAAGTTCACATTTCAGCCGCTGGTGGCAGAGAGTTCACTGTTAAACATAGTTTTAGTTGTTTGCAAAAACAGCTGGTGCTACGCCAGTTGCACGACTTTTCCTGAAAGGTTAATCTTGTGTGACGCATGAAACTTACAAGAACCTGGTGCCATTGTGTGCAACTTCTCGCCATTAAGGTTACGCGCAGAATTTCTCTAGAAGGTGTTAATGCTTTCGAATTTTCGCAGAATTTTTTCTTCCAAAAGTCTACATTTAAATATGATTTTCGCGTCAGAAATGATTCAAAAGAAATGCCCGTTACACCCGTCATTTCGGTCTCACCTTTCTTGTTTCTGTATGGCAGCTTTTCATTGTTCGTTGAATTATCCAAAGTCAGCAATTTAGCATTAGCGTGGTTACCGCAATTATAGTAGGCACCGTTTTGGAAATCAGGAGTCATTTATGTCTAGTTCAAGCAATAAGAGTTGTCTGTTTAATTTAAATTTTTGACTACCAGTTTACAAAAAAAAAAAATATCCCTTTTAAAAAGCTTCTTTTCCCCTAAAATTTCGACAATATTAGCCTAAAGGGAAGATAAAAAAGTAAGTGAAACTTGTTCCATGGAGCGCTCAGCAAAAATATTCCATGAAAACAAAACAGATGCCGAAAACTGACCCCAATAAATGAAGAAAAGTAACACGAAGAAGCAAAAATGTATCCATTTTCCTAATTACATATGCATTAGCCCGGTGATTAATAAAACATAAATGTGAAATTTTATGACTTAAAAAAAATTGGAACACGATCTTTAGATATACTTTTTTTCTCATGTTCTTGAATAACTGAAACGAATAAATAGGCTACCATTGGTTACTATCAGTTCGAAAACTTGGAAAAAACAGATATTAGCATTTGTTTTTCTATCATTTTTGATCATATGCTTAAATTGTCCTTAAAAGCAATTTTAAAATATTAGTGTAACCTGTTGTTTTGCATGCTTGACTTTCTAATTTAATTTTCTGTATCGGGGTTCCTGTTTTGTTGTCTTTCAATCTTCAGGTCTGTTTTGCGTATTTTAAACACCTGATTCTTTGTTTGCTTGTTCTCAGTTTATTATTTTTCCAAACAGATTTCCCCCAGCCTCCTTTGTACATTAATGTTGATCTTTAAGTTAGTGTAATACTAACTCTGGAATTCATTTAATAATTGTTTGTTTTTTTTCATGTTGCCTCCATGTCAGAGAAAAAAATCACGAAGTAGCTTCTCTTAAATCAATTGCCTGAAAGCACGGAAAAAGAATAGGAAACATAATATTTATTTTTAAACACCAACGGAAGTGCTTGTGGAAAACGTGAGTTCTTAAAATATGCTTTATTTATTGCTAAGTTTCTGGATTGGAGGTTTAACGACCACCGTGAGCAAATCAATGGGCTATAAGCAGTCGCCCGTCCCTAATTTAGGGTCACTGGTTCCAGGGAAGGAAGAGAGCCAGTGCCGTAAGACAACCACAACATCCATGCCTGACCGGGATTCGAACCCGGACCCCTTACGGACGAATGATCAGAGGCCAGCGCCTTAGACCACTGCGCCACCGGGGCGGCTAAGTTTCTGTTTAATTCTGACCATTAGTTTCAAGGAAATTTGGGAATCAAAAATTAAGGAAATTCCTGGTTTTAGCGGGTATTTTTAATTGATACAGAACGTTTTAGACACAATTAGCTTACACAATGGAGTTTATAAAAATTATGGAAACGCTGACTGCGTCCGGAGTATGAGCAATACACCGTATGCGAATCACAAGGACGACGCCACCAAAGCACAATGTCGGCTACCATGATGCAGTGCAACAGTCGCAGACGAAACAGCAGTTGTGGAGTAATCGAAAATGTCAGATCTCAGAGACTTCAAAAATGCCATGAACATTGGTGCGCGTCCCTCAGGAGCTTCAGGTAATAGAACGATAGAGATATTAGTTGTAACGCGAGGAACTGAGTAGATCAATATGAACACCTATCAAACAAGACACGGCCTTCCCTCCAAACGTGCAAACTGTGAACGCCATACGAAGATGTCGGATAGAGATAGGCAACCGTTGGCACGGATTTTACAATGGAAGCACAACACCACGACACCGCAAATCTCAGCACCAGTCAGAATAATCCCGTTTCCGCCACAACAGTTCGTCGTGAATTCCATTGTGCCGGTATTTATGCCTTGCAGCAATCCACAAGTCTCTGATTACCAATATAAATGCGACAAGACGTTTAAGGTGCTGCAAAGCATTGTGACGTGCCTGCCCAGTAGGACGCACACGATATAAAGGCAGATAGCAGCGCTAACGAACGTCCACGTAGCTCAATTGGTAGAGCGATTTATTCCGGAATGAGGGGAGCCGGGTTCGTGCCCCGGCATGAACTAAAAATGACGGAGAAATTTACTTCGTTTTAATGGCGCCCGAACTTTCCGGATGACCCGGCCGTTCAAGATCTCGCAATGGTGTGATGTTCTTTCCACACCGCGAGATAGGAAAAATCAGAGAATCCCTTCTCCAGAGCTTCGAAAAAAATAAATGTGTGTGACGTTGCATTCCACACACTAGATTGACTGGGAGTTCTCAAGTACGTTCTACAGCGGATGACTGCCTGCGACGATTCATGGTCACGGCTGACCCGTGGGCCATGCCCCCGGTCCTCTTTCGGGGGGAGATGTGACTTGCCTTCCTAGCAGGACGCACCCGATATAAAGGCAGATAGCAGCGATAAGAAACGTCCGCGTAGCTCAATTTGTAGAGCGACTTATTCCGGAATGAGGGGACCCGGGTTCGAGCCCCGGCGTGGACTAAAAATGACGTAAAAAATTGCTTCGTGATAGCATATAAAAATTGGATACTAAACATTGGGAGCGTGTCACCTGGTCTGATGAATCGTGCTCCATTTTGTTTCTCACAACTGGTGCTGTTTACGTTTCGCGAAAACCTATAGAAACGTACCACCTCAAATGTTTGGTCGCATTCCTGCGCAGTTTACCCTAACTTCGCAGTAATGTGACCGTAACCGTCCATAACCGGTTTTTGCTAGGTTCCTCTGTCTAGTGGCAGATTACGTTCATTTCTGAGCCGGCGTTTGGTAACGGCATACACGAATTATTCGGCCGTGCAGTAATGGATATTTCGCAAAGGAAACGCGCTAAAGTTTTAGTGCTTAAGGAAAATACTTCAATAACTATGCGGCCACAGGCGTCAGTAAATCCAGTGTTTCAAAACTGTTGAAAGACTACAAAGATAGTGGATCGATGTCACCAAAACGAAAAGGAATCTGTGGACGAAAACGTAAGACATCACTACGAATTGATACATTGATAATAAGGAAAGCTGTAATATGTCCATCAATGACAAGTCAGGACTTGCAGACAGAGTTGGCAGCCGAAGATGTAAATATACACTCATCCACAGTGCGTCACCGTCTATTAGAAGTTGGACGCCATGCAAGGAGACCTGTAAAAAAGCAGCTTTTGAGAGCTTCAATGAAGAAGAAAGGTTTGCGATGGGCTAAAAAATCGCTGAACTTCCGATGATCGAAAAAGAGTGATGTTTAGCGATAAGGTCCATGTATTTGTCCAAGGACAGAGAAAATCTTTTGTACGACGTAGTAAAGGTGAACCTATCCGGAAAGCACATTTGCAACAGGAGGTGAAACACCCAGTTAAAACGATGTTTTGGAGGTGTTTCACCTTTAAAGGACCTGACCGCATTCGTCCTGTTCAGGGAATGAGGAATTCCGATAAATATAACAACCGTACGCTGTATTATTGTGAAATCATACAGCTGCCGGTTGTGCCAGAGATGGAGAAGTGCTTTAATGGTGGGCATGCCATTTTTCAGCATGACCTTGCTATATGCCACACTTCCAAAAAAGTGCAGGCAGTCATGAAATAAAAGATTGACATTCTAGAGTGACCTGGGAATTCATCTGATCTCAGTCCCATTCAGAATATGTGGGCCATTGTGAAATCTAGTCTTAAAAAGACTAATCATGAATGAATTACGGTATTACACCATACAATACAATTTTTGAAGATGCCAATCCGTTTTTTGGTGTAAATATGACATGGATGTTAAGGCAGATAACATCCATAAACTTGAGACTTGGTCGTTCTGGGTGGTGTAGTGGTTAGCATCCCCGGGCGCTCTCTGGAAGACGCGGCTCCGTTTTCCGCTCCAGAACGAAGAAAGTTTCAAGTTTTCGGATATTATCTGATTAAACATCCATGTCATATTTGCAACAAAAAACGGATTGTCATCTTAAAAAATTGTATTTTATGGTGTAATCCCGTAATTCAGTGGTTCTCAAGCTGTGGGGCGAGACCTCCGTGGCGGGGGGCGAGAGGCGCTTGAAAAGCGGATGCAGCATACTTTCCTACAGATAAAAATCAGAAAATAGCATGTAGAGAAACAAAATAGGCTGAATAAAAGGTCAAACTTACCATTACTTCTATTTTGTTAAAGGAAACAGGGGGTGGCGCGGGGGGAGGGGTCTGACAGTATTTTCTCTTGTCAGAGGGTCCCACAGGTAAAAGGTTTGAGAACCATTGCCGTAATTCGTTCATGATTTATCTGCTCCTCCGGGCATTCACAGGATAGGATTCTTAACCCCCAGATTCGCTAACCATGAGTTCCGGTTGCTTCGACTAGCGAATCCTGTGATGGTTATATTCAAATTAATCGGAAACTTGAGACGTCGACGTTCTAGGTGGTGTAGCGTTTAGCATATCAGGGCGCTATCTGGGAGACGCGGATTAGATTACCGCTCCAGAACGATAAAATATTCACGTTTTCAGATAATATCTGACTTAACGTCCATGTCATATTTACACCAAAAAAAAAAAAAAACGATTGTCATCTCTAAAATCTGTATTAAAAAGACTAATTGTTGAACAGTGAAAGACCTCATTTTTAACATTATTCATGTGTGGCATCATGACCCGGAACTGAAATTTTTTGACAGAAACTAATACATTCAACGTCAAAACGTGTTAAACAAGATATTGCAGCCAAAGGTGTCCACATGAAATACTAGAAAGCTTGTAATCCCTTCATGTATGGAAGATATGCAATAAATGCTAAAATCTAACCTTGTCTCAATTAATTTGCACCCCACTGTATCATGACATTCCTTAGGACCACTGTTTATTCTGCAGCGTTGTGTCGCATTTGTAACGTAGGATTCCATTCTTGAAAACCATGTGCGTCCAATGTTACAGTAATTGTTCCCTAATGACCGGCAATGGCTTCAACCGGACAATGCACCCGTGCACTGTGCGCAACGGGTCACGTTGTGGTTTGTACAGCATGAAGATGCGGAACTGCGGCTACCTTGACCACCTAAGTCTCCAAACCTCAATATTGCTGAACATTTGTAGGAATATCTGGAGGAAAGTGAGATTACACTTTCCTCCTCAGCATCAATGGCACAATTGGGACATATTTTACAGGAAGAATGGTTCCAAATTCCATTATCATATGCCTATGTCTTGTGTAAGTCTATTCCAAGTCAAATAACTTCTGTTCTGAAAGCCCGAGATGGGTCCACAGCTTATTAATAAGAAAGTGTTCCACAAGCAATACATAAGGCATGGTTGTCCTCCTAGCGGAGAAACCATGCATTATTTCAAACAGAAAATATACCAAAATATTCGTAGACATGAGCGGTATTTGTCCACCAAATACGTTTTTCAATCGAGCTTTTAGAAATTCAGTTTTTGCTGCAAATACACTCACGGACAATGAAATTTGCGCACCAAGAAGAAAGCATCGGGTTGAACTGAAAATTCATGGACGTATTGATACACATGAATGATACACATGATGGCAAAAACAGAACCACAGGGCAATTACAGAGGGATCTGTGGCATGCAGTCCGGTTATCTTCGTTAGTGCGTCGTACCGCCTCGTGCGGCGATACATGCTGCAATAAGATCCGGCATGGAGGCGAACAGAAGCCTGATGTTGTCCTGCGGCAGACTGGCCCACACGTGTGCTCCAAATCCCGGATAGTGCGGGACGGCTGCAGCCGGCGTTTCAACTGGTCCCACACATGCTCGATATGTGACATGTACAGGAAGCGGGTAGGCACGGAAGTGTCCGAACATGACGTAGGCAATCCTGGGAAACCCGAGCCGTGCGCGGGCGGGCATTATCCTGCTGGTGTAACTCACCTGGAATCCCAGCCAGGAATGGGAGCACATGGGGCCGTAGGATTTCACCCAGTTACCGCTGCCCCGTCAATGATCCACGTATCACTACTAGAGCTGATCCGCTATCGTAGGCAATAGTTCCCCAAACCATAATGCCTGCAGTGGGGGAAATGTGGCGCTCGGTAGAGAGGTTGGGATTGGGCAGTTGACCTGGGGACCTCCTCACCCGGAAACGATGATCATCTCTCCAAAAAAAAACGAAGCGGCACTCATCGCTAAACACATCATGTCGCCAGTCTGTGAGTTTTTCACCTCGCTCTGGCCTGGAACCACTGCACAAAAAGCCGGCGATGCTCCGGTGTTACTGGCAGCACACGCAAGGGGCGCTGGGATCGCAGATTCTCTTCCAGGAAATGGTTCGTAGGCACACAAGAGACGCTATGTCTGCCTGTATAGTGGACCGCGTCCTCATGGGATCCGTTAGTGTCTGGCGCACGATCTGTCGATCCTCTCTAATGGTGCGTAGATATATATCTCATTTTTGTCGGTATCTCTGCTTCAAGTATTCAGATTTGAAAATATCTTTCTTTCTTGGAGAGCATTTCCTGTGCGAAATATTTCTCATATATCAGGTCATTCCGAAAATAGTGGCCGATTTGGGGGATGAAAATAAAGATAGCCCACAACCAAGAAAACACACAACTCATAGCATACAACCTTGTTTTACTCGAAATAGGTGCCATTACGAGCTACACTCATCTGCGAGCGAGTGGCAAGTGTTTCAATGCCAGTCCAGACGAAATCTGGCTCCGTGGATGAAAGAAAGTCCCGGAATGCTATTTCGGTCTCCTCTCGGTTTCTGAGATTCCTGTCCTTGAGGTAATGGCTAAAATGCATGAACAGGTGAAGATCGGTAGGTGCCAATTCAAGTGAATAGGCTGGATGTGGGAGGGTCTTGAACTTCAGTTCGTGTAGTCTCGGTTTAGTCATTTGTGACACGTGGGGCCTCGCGTTATCATGGAGGAAGATAGGACCCTTCCTGTTCGCCAAAGATGGCTGTGTGGACACAACTTCTGGTGCATTCTGTCTGTTCCTTCACAGTATGTGACTGAGGTAAGGATCTCACCAACATTCAAGAACCCGTATTGTATCCCACAGTGAACCGCCCACGAGACTGTCAACAAAATCTACTTTGGTGATTCGAGAATTTGCTTCCACATTTGCCTTCATAGCATCGTTATCAATGACCGAATGTCGTCCTCTGCCTTCCTCATTTTATAGTCTCGTGTCACCTGGAACTTAACTTTTCAAACTATCGACGAACAGTACGTTCAGATGTTGCCTCTTCGCCCCATCCATCGACCACATTACGGTAGGTTCGGGCTGCAATACGATGCAATTTGAACTCATGAAGCAGAATCACCCGTAACTCACTCCACCAAAACATGTTGTACAGACCACTCTCACACGAGTAGCAAGGACTGCAGCTCAACCAATCATGGCGTGCATGTGGCGTCTCAATTGCCCTTCAACTTGCATGAATTTAATGTGGCATCTCAGAAAATCGGCCATTATTTTCTGAACCAGCTGATAAAATCCCCCTTTTTTCAAGTAAGGCATTGATTTTTTTTTGATTTTTTTTTCCACCAGGGGACGTGAAGGTAAAATGCGTTTTCCCCGATATCTCTGCTTCTAAATTTTCGATTTCAAAAGTCTTTCCTGCATCGGATACAGCTCCTAATGAGAAAGGTTTTGCATATAATTTCTAATGTTTGATAAAAAAAATGGTTTGGCTACCAGGGGGCATAAATTTTTTTTCTGTTTGAGACGTATTTGCAGCAAAATCTAAGTTTCCGAAAATGCGATTGAAAACATTCTTTCGTGGACCGATAAAGCCTTTTGAGAATACCTCCTGCATAAAACAGCCCACAGTTTTCCCACCAGGGGGCGTAGATGTATATACCTATTTTTTGTGTTTGATTCTAAGAGACAGATCTGAAAAATTCTTTTTTGGAGAGCGTTTCCACTGCAGATTGTTTCTCATATTATTTCAAATTCATCTTAACTCACAAGGGTGTCACTAGATATCCTAAGATCACGTGATTTTCATAACAATATCTGCAGAACTTTACACCCGATATAAGAAATTCTATTTTGCTGAGATACTACTAACTATGAAAACCCTCTATGTGCATCATCTTCCCAAAATAATGCACAATTTTGCCGCTAGGGGGCGCGAAAGTTTAATCTGTTTTCTTAATATCTCTGCTTTTAAATACATGATTTTAAAAAAAAATCTTTTAAAACCGGATGCCACTAACCATGTGGAACACATTAACTTAGTACTTGAGGAATTTTATAGTTCTATCGCTATGAGCGCTTCTAAAACCCCTATTGAGAAATTTCTCTTTTTACTGCATGTCATTCGCTGGAATAGAGGGATGGAGCATTATTCTCTTTAAATAATGCATACATTTTCCGCTAGCGAACGTAAAGTTAATCCCCTTTTTGTTGCTATCTTTGCTTCCGGCAGACGCATTTGAAAAGTTATTTTTTCTTAGCATAGGTTTTTCCCATGAAGAATATTTTTCGTCTGTTTACATTCTTACCGTTTTGCAAAATTCTTCCACTAGAAGGTGTAGAGTCGTATAAAGTTGTCTGCTATATTTTTGCCTTTTAATTAGCTGTTCGATTTGTTTGTCTCCGGTACTTTCGTCCGCTATGAAAAACGTCTTGTGCGCCATTTATTAGTCTCCGCAACATACTTTTTAGCTGCTTGTGGAAGTAAGTAGCTCTTTATATTTTTGGATGTTTTATTGATTGCAGAAATCCGGCTGATTTTTCTAACCTGTTACATTGACGTTTAATAACTTTGATAAATTTAATGCGCGTCAGAAAGGATTATATCGCTATGGAAGGATTATATCAATTATATCGTCAGAAAGGATAATAGCGATTATATCGTCAGAAAGGATTATATCGATTATATCGTCAGAAAGGCTTATATCGACTTGCTTATATTTTTATTGCGCCAGTCCTGGAAATTTTATGACGTAGGTTGTATATTACACAGAACTAAATAAACACTGATCATGCATAGTTCACGTCCATATGACAGAAAAAAAGCTATGTAAAATGTCAAGTACTGTTTATCGGTCCTCGGATGGCAATCATACGTCTGCACAAAGTCACACAATATTTTCAGATCGTAATCAGTCAATAGTTATTTCAATAGACGAATAAGCAAATGCCCGTAACACAAAATAATACCGAAGTCTCAATAACTCCACAAAAATTTGAGAATTCAATATGAAAGTAGCATAACATTCAACGTAAGCGATTCAGTCAAGCTCGTATATAATATCAAACTCTAATCGTAAATCATAAATTCTAGCCAATTACTCTCATAACAAATCCTTCCGAACTTTTAATTTATCTCTGTCTCTTTGATACAATTGTCAAAAGGAGTCTAATTACTGACGTTTGCATACATCATTCACTTTTGACCTGAAGTCATGTTGCCGAACCAACATTCACCGAGCGAGAAATGTGTCGTTAATATTAGAAAATACTTAACTAGAATAAATCAAATCCACATAAAAGTACAGAAACCAAAACCTAAAGTTTCGTTAGAGTACACGTTACAGTTTGTTAGGAAAACACAGTTAATTATATCTATTAAATAGTTTTACGTGTTAGTTTTTCCACAGCTAATTCACTTCTAGTTTTTTTCTAGACATAATTCCAACCTTAGCTCAGGCTTCATCGCGATTGGTCCAAATTCGAATTGGGTGAATCGCTATCTACCTCAGAAAGAAATACGGTAAAAGAATCGATAGTGTGCCTATTAGATCATGACCTGGATATAAAATTTTGATCTCTGCTGAGTTATCTACAGTTTATATCTTAAGTCTATTTTACATATATCATGATAATCAGTAGATATCTCCACACAGAAAAGGAAGATCTTGAGTGATACAACAGTTGTTGAGGAGACAACGTCCAACAGCGCTTACGTTAGACTTACCAATTTCGTATGGAGACTGAGCTTTGTCACCCGAATTTTGAGTGAGAAAAAAGCAGGAAATCCTTTTCCATTGAAGGTTTGAACACAGATTATTTGTATAGTCTGCATCTAGATAGAAAATCTTTAGGTTATTGGGTTTCTTTTTCTCATTTTTTTCCGTATAACAGCAATGAGTTAGGCAGTGGGATAAAATGCGTGAGTAAGTTAAACTAAATTTATATTTCCATGCTACTTTTATAACTTCAGTAAATATCTTTTCACATCTAAAATGATGTATTCACAAAACGCAACATACTGTTAAATTATTTTAGGGAATAAAAAAACACACGCTTTACTTATTGGAAAAAGTAGCCGATGGTAAGTGACGTAAAACCCAATAAATTTATAATAATTTAATTTTAATGCGCATGGACAATGTGAAACCGCACGATTTTTTCATGCTACATTTGCGAAGCGCTATACTTTTGCTCATTTGTAAATGTCCAGCAGTTCATGCTTTTCAAAACTCGATGCGAATTAAAAATAATATCGTTTTTGACTCCAGATTGTGCGTCTGGCCAAGTGCTGTGGCAATTTAATAAACAATATCGCCTTAATGACCCTCATATCGCTTTAAAGAGAGTGCGAAGCAATCCTATAGAAGAGCGCTCTTTTGGAAAATTCTTTTCGGAGAGCATAATGACCGAGAGAGATTCGAGCTGCACACATTCAACTAAAGTATCTCGAAAATTCTAATTCGTGCTCTTCCTTTAAAAATGTAATTTTACAAACTTTATTTATTCAGTGATTGGGACTCCTCTCTTAAGGAAATTCAATTTACGTTCCTTCAGATCATCTCATAGATTATCAAGGAAATCGACTTCTGCACATTTTAGAATCTTCCTTTAGAGTAAGAGAAGTGCGAAAGATGACCGCAGATGAACCTTGTTGCCAGATCGCTGTTTGCTTTCGTCTAATATGTGTGAGTTTTGAGCGTGGCGGAGCATACTGATGAAGATGATAATTCCTCTCTTCCTTCCTATCGATTTTCAGCTGCACCTTTCGAGTAAATGCAGGAGGGGTAATTTGCTACCAATACTTAGAGAGCCGATGGATGGGTCCAGGGTTTCAAGAGTCCTAAGGGATGCCGCCGTATAAACTCTTATTCTCTGACATGAGCTCCAGAATTTGGAATGTCCTGTTTATTTTGAATGTTCAAACAAGAGATCGTGATTTATAAACCCAAAGGAATCTTACAGGAAAAGAAGACTTACTAATTCACTCAAGTAATGATTTATGTTGAACGCTTCGGAGAGAAAAGGAAAGGATCGTATATTCAGAACTTTGACTGATTTTGAAAAACGTGCTGGCAAAGATAAAACAAAAGAACGCGCGCGCGCACACACACACAAGTGCACTTTTGTGTAAATAAATGCGTGAATATGTTTCAAAAATGATGCTGGTTTCATTTCCAAAAACATTGCTTTACATTCAAATTGCCCCACCCTGAAGGAATCACCCGAATGAACTGAAACTCACCAGAGACATAGGATATGAGGTGATAATACATGACTTAATTTGACAGGCTACATGGCAGGATCATGTTAGAGTAGACAATACCTTGTGTGACCACCATGTTGAGTAGCCACTTGGACACACGGCGTAGCAGGGAGTTACAGCCCTCTTCGTACACGTAACATTTACATGTCATCATAATACAGCAGCATACAGGTGTCTCCTGGGAGAGGATTGAAGCGTCGTCACACGTGCTCGATAGGTGATAGGTCCAGAGATCTTGCTGGACATGGAATCATATGAACTCTGTGTAGGCATGCTTACGAGATATTAGTGGTGTGTAGCTGAGCTCTATTTTGATGGAAACCGGACTGCGGGATACAACTCGGATGTAGCAGTAACACCAACTGTAAATTTTTATCGGTGAACTGGCTCCGCGACCGTTATGCATATCAGAGATCCCCGTTTATCGGCATCATGAGATGCCCGGTTGGCGAGCAATGTGATGCTCTCAAGCAACAACTAGATGGAAACTCCCTGTAGCTACGCAGTCACCATACACTGGCACGACAATCGTCAGTACCAAGGCAGAATCAGGGATCATCGCTGGACACGAAAAGGTACCATTCCTGTTGTCAGACAGCAGTACTACGACGTCACTCCTGCTGAGTTCGGTGATGCACTACGGTCAAGGGAAGTGCACGCCTTAAGCGTAGATCTATATCCTGCAGATACCAAATTTGATATGCGCAGAATCCTTTGTACGTCTTGCAGTGTATTTCTGGCCAGTGTCTCAGTAGTACTGTCTAATTCTTAGCACTACTTTATGATGTTTTCTCTTGTATACATTTAAACATTATCTTCTAAAATTTGGTCTAAAGTTTTATAAAGACGCACACTGGCGCCAGTAACCTTGTTTTGAGGGAGAAGGAAGCAGAAATTATAAATACAAAGAGCACCGTGCGTAAATGTTCACGTCGCCTTTTCTTTTATCTAACGGATTTTACAGCACAGACACACACGCACACAACAGAAAAATGCAACTGAAAACTAGGTGACCTAAAATTCAAATGACAGCGATGGATAAATAATATTATACAAAAAATTAATTTCTAACATGCTGTGCGACAATGAGGAGTGTCCTTTGTTTATTTTTTGAGACTTGCGGCTTTTGGCCATTTGTGTTCCGTATGCCATGAGGTCGCAGTGCTCACTCGATCCTGTTCAAAAAGAATGAAAAACAACATCCACCAAAGATTTTGTCTAGAAGTGAATGACTCCTCCAGAGGATGATTGCGTGTTGAAGCTCGTGTATGCCAAATTATGAAAGGGACATTTCAATATTAGTTAATTTTCACATTTGCTGCTGTGAACTTCCAACGTTCTTACTATTTTTGCTGTCACACACACATCCAGACGTTTAAGAGGAAATTTAGGAATCCGAATTAGTGTTCTCGAAAAAAATCCGTGTAGTACCTTCCAAGGTATGAAATGGCATACTAAAATTTTCGGGGACGGACAAGTTACCCCTTTTATCCTCGATTTGGTCACTTGTTCTCATACACACGCATACACCTACGCATTTACTTTAACACAAATAACTTTAGCTGAACTAAACTGTACAGAATGTTCAGTGAATGGCATATAACAGGGAACCTCATAGGTGCTGAATTTCTAAAAGAAAAAACATGTCTGAAGAATAAGCAGAATGTTCAATGAATGGTATATAACATCGAACCTCATAGGCGCCGAATTTCTAAAAGAAAAAGCATGTCTGAAGAATAAGCAGAATGTTCAATGAATGGTATATAACAGTGAACCTCATAGGCGCCGAATTTCTAAAAGAAAAAGCATGTCTGAATCAAACCTTAATGACAAACAACAAACAGGGCGGCCTCATATTAGGAATGAGACAGTGACAAACGTCGAAGAAACATTTCAACAAAAGTCACTGAAACGGACACTTCTGAGATTAAAGGGGGAAACAAAAGGAAACTAAAGAAATTAGGAAATGGATACAAAGAGAAAACAGAAAGAGTTTTTCGAACGAAACTAATCCCTCATTAGGAAAATTTGTTGTTAAGGTTAATCTTCTCTAGCTATGGCTTTCTAAATTCAGAAGCGTCACATTAACCTAAATTATACAGAATATAAATACAATTCCACAGAATATATATACATTAGCCTATGTATTTATGAATATAAATACATAGAATATAATACAGTAAGGCAAAAACACAAGCCATGACATTGAACACCCGTGGGATAACCTAGTGAGACTAACTGCTGCCCACTAGATCCATCTATGAACCCTCCGAAAACTCAAGACAACTCTCATTCAGTAATGGAATTCATTGACTTCTTATTGACTGGATCATCTTAAGGAGAGTGTGACTCTTCGGTGCTAAGCTTGTATTCCTTCATGAAGGTGTTACATTCCGTATTGACTGTACGTTTTGTATAACAAACTTCCAAAATGTTTTGTGGATAAATCTTTGAGATATGCGCTTCACATGAATCTAAACTTCTCGAAAGAGTTACGGATATGAGATAAAAGGGGACATCGGCAGCACACAAAACAACTGTACTCGTTTAATTGCGGACAACGCGGGTGCAAGGCACAATTTAGCGTGAGACGTTGGATTTTCAAACGACACAACATCTCACAGACTCAGAATGAATGAGAAGCACACAAGGATTACTTTGATAAGTCAGCACGTTATGACACCCTCTATTTTTTTCAAAACAGTCTTACACTTACGTAGCATACTGAAGATGAGGTGCTTCATTTGGATTCGGGGTAGTTTCGCCCATCGACTAAGCAAAACCTAATAGAATTCTGAAAAAGTGTACGACGTGAGTGCTGGCTATCTAAGCTCATCAGTAGTGTATTCCAGACGTGCTCAATGGGACTCAGGACTGAGGAAACTGGAAGCAAAAGTAAGTGTGGAAAACCGCGATTCGTTAATTATCAAACTACGATGTGATCTTGGTAAAGCTAAATGTTATCATTCACAAACATGAAACCATGACCCATCGCTCGTGGGATGGTCTCACAGTACCAGTGGTGTTTTCGTCAAGATGCGCGCTAGTGTTCATGTGTACTCGACAAAAATACAGAACTATGTTGTCATCGAAGCAGATCCTCTCCCCACTATGACTGAGACGAAGCTGAAAAGTTGCATACGTAGCCCAAATGCAGACTCTGAGAAAAATATGTCATTCTATTAAACTCGATGTGCATGGATAAAGAGTTTTCCACCTGTCACCCAGTTACTCACATTTCTTCATTTCCAAGGAGAGTGGAGATACCAGAATCACGAAACAAAGAACAATTTTTGTGTCAACTCTATTTAGATGATATACTCGGTTCATGCATAAGTTCATGCTATTTTTTCACCCCACTACAGGGTTGTGTTACATCAGAAAGGAAAATGATGGAATCAATCAAATATGTATCCCCCATTGTTTATGTTTGTGTCCCACCGACTAGATAGGTCTGCAATGCCATACTTGAAAAAACGTGCTGGTTGCTGCGAACAAATCAACGAAATTCTGGAGATCAACATAATTCTTGAACGTTCTGTCACGGAGTGCATTCACCAGAGATCGGAACAGGTGATAGTCTGACGAGGCGACATATGGGGAATAAGCTGGATATGGAAGGATCTCAGATTTTATGTAATGAATGGCCATTTTGGTCATGTTTGCACTGTGAGGGCGTGCGTTATCATGTTGTAGAAGGATATCTTGGCGCCGATGTGGCCGTTTCTGCTGAATTGCTCCCTCCACACAGCGGCATTGCTCACCGTGCAGCGTTGATGGTCCTATTCCTCCTGAAATGCACGTGCAGACACCACTTTTCCTCTCCAGTAACAATACGTGACTGCAATGGTTTGTGTTGCTGAGAACATTCGCGATAACGGCCGAGCAAAGAACCACATATGGCAACACGCTTATTCTTGTTGTCCTCGGTGAGAGTTTGAGATACCCTAGACACCAATTTCTGGACCTTTCACATGTGTTCCAGGTCTTGCACCACTGTGGCCTGATCACAGTTCATATCAGTGGCCAATTCGCGTATGGTGTGACGCTGATCTAAGTGGATGAGATGGTTCAAATCATCCTCATCAAAGTGTGATGGACGACCTGAGCGTGTAGAGTCGTTGATATCAAAATTGCCACCTCAGAACCGCTCAAACCATTTTCGGGCTGCCCTCGGAGCAATCGCATTCTCCCCATACACAGCACAATTTTGTAGAGTAGCGTCGGTGGCTGAGGATCCTATGTTAAACTCGTAGAGGAGCAGATGTCGGTAATATTCATTCGTCTCTACTTGACACTATATACTTCCGAACCTGAAAACCAAAAAACCATTAGACACAACCACACAACGTAATATGATTAAAATACACAATATTACAGGCTACATTTTGATGTTCAACTGGAGATCTGTACCGTCACTACTGACCTGGGAAACGCTTGTGAAATAAAACGGTATAAACATATGCATCAACCCAATATACACTATACTGACAAAAGTCACCGGACACCCCTTCAAAAGTAAATGAACGGATCCGCAGCGTTGTTAAGATGCGCGGTACAGCTGCAAACGGTATAAAAACGAGCTTGAGCTGACGGCGATCATATCGCACTGTGATGTTGAGGGGAAATGTCGCGGCGGGAAAGAACTGACTTTGAGAAAGTGAAGATTGTCGACTGTTATATTAGTGAGTTGTCCATAAGAGAAACAGCGAGGTGTTTAAACATACCCAAATACACTGTATTGGATGCACTGGATAAGTGGTAAGCACATGGCGTGCCTGAGGTAGCAAAAAGTACCGGCAGACCAAAGAAAATCAGTCATAGAGGACGTCGAAGCCTCAGGAGAGGCGTTACATCTATTCGACGTAGTACTGCACAAGACCTCAGTGTACAGGTAAGTAAAAATTCTGGAACTTCAGTATGTACACGTACCATTCGTATAGAGCTTCATTCCATGGGTTACCGTGGTCGTACTGCTGTTCATAAGCCTTTCATCGCTACTCGGGATGCTACTCGTCGTTTAGCCTGGTTTAAAGAACATTTATCGTGGACCGTTGATCAATGGAAACGTGTCCTATGGACTGATGGATATACGTACACGATCCATCAGTCTGATGGCCGTGTGTGGGTATGGCGGCAGCCGGGGGAACGCTATTTACCACAGTGTACTGTTCCTACGGTCAAGTTTAGAGCTGTCAGTGTACTCGTGTGGGGCAGTTTTTCGTGATATGGTTCCGTCCCATTAGTTATAGGGGACAAACCTGTTAATCAGCTCATCTACCTCGATATTCTGGACAATTACGCCCTACCAGCCAGGTCTGTGGCCATACTATGGAACCTAGCTTTGTTGGATAATGCACCGAGCCATAAAGGAAGGACTGTTACTGCGTGGTTTGACGATAATTCCGTATCGTGTGTGGACTGGCGAGCACAGAGCTCTGATCTGAATCCCTTAGATCTCCAATGGGAGGAATTAGAGCTCCGCATAAGAAGTTTGGAACCAAGGCCTACTACTAAGCAACAGTTAGCTGCAGCATTATGCACTGAATGGAATCGCATACCTATCGCTGTGTTCCAAATCCTTGTCGAAAGCACGTCTCGAAGGGTCAGTGCATGCATTAAAACCAAAGGTGGACCAACACTGTACTAATGTATGTCAATAAATGCTATTATGTGTTTCTCTTCTAGGTGTCTGGTGACTTTTGTGATTATAGTGTATATTCATGTAATCATATTGCACAGAAACTACTTAAATTATGTAGAAATAGATTGGATAGATATCCTTATAGAACTAACTTATCTAAGAAGCATGTACTGTGCTCGTGGTAGTAGCAGTATATTGCAGTGTTATTAGTGTTGATCGTTTGTCCTAGTGGGACCAGTTTCGAGTCTCAGTTAAGGCATTGATGGTGTTTTTGTCTGACAGCACTAACTCTGCTTTATTTCTACAACCAGTCGTCCCAAAGTAGGGACGAAAGACAGATTATAAATCTTATATCCTAAAACAATAAGTGGGCATTAAAACATAAGAAAATATCAGTAAAATTGGCACCATGTCAGTCGACGAAATAAAAGTAACAACTTATTTTGATGAGCAAACGTTCTAGGTCGATTTAAGCAGCGTATATATAAATGTTCTACAGAATAATTGGTACGCATTTTCTTAGAAGGAACACAGAAAGAGAGATTGACCTCTCAGCTACAATCGTTTCAAAATATTTGGGACATAAACGATACGTGAGTTTCATCATTGAGGTAGATTTCTCAACAGGCTATATATGATACATGAGAAGTTATAGAATGCTTAGATCCAAATCGTGGACTCGAAAATGATTTAATGAAACTTGCGAAATAATTATTTTTCTGTAATGAATGTAAAGAAAATTAAATACCATGGAATTTGCATTCTGTAAGCAACAGTTAAACATAAAAATTAGTCTCAGTTTAAATAGTAATAAATTGTATTGTTGTTCTTATATAGAATACAGTCTCTAATTGTATCTACAATTGATTGCTTATTAAATAAATAGCGAATAAATGACACGGGACTTGGTGTAAAATATTAATTTCTTTTATTTTTCAGAAATGTGAGTCTCACGCGGCATAATAGCAATTAATTATTATCCCTCCAGAAAATGTGAACCTTAGATTTCACACACTGCAAATTCGTTATAGCTTCCAATTTTCTGTGACACATTTTGTAGTCGTTAACTTTGCACTTAAATTTCATTTAAAAGTAGAAGTATCTCAGAATAAGAAGGCACTTAATTTTTGTCTTACAGCACTGATTCTCTTCCTTCCCTGGAACCAGTGGTCCTAAATTAGGGACGTGTGACTGCCCATAGCCTACTGAGTTACTCACGGTGGTCGTTAAACCCCCAATAAAAAAAATCACTTAAAAGTCTTAGTGCCTCAGAATCGCATGTCTTATGTGATGCTGCTTTTACGTGACATTGATATACCAATTTATTATATGAACACATGCCCTGCGTGGCAGTTCGAGCATTTCACGAAAGGCCGTACTCCTCGGCATTTCACGCATAACCGTATCAAGGGTTTACCGTAAATGGTGAGACACACAAAAGAACCTACTGAAGTTGGCAATCCTGTGGACAAAAACAGCTGGTGTATCACAGGGGTCACGAGAGATTTCCGAAAATCATGCAAGCTAACAGACGGGTCACAATCCCACAAATCACTGCAGAATTCAACATTGGTGCTCCGATGGTCGTCTCCGAGTTTTCCACGTGTCATACCCTGTCGCCAATGGGCTACTTCTTTAACACCTGAGGAGTAAAAATCTGTTTTCATCCACAAGCTAACGGAAGTCCTTTGCGTGTCGCACTGTTCACATCTTCCAACTACGGAGCGGGATAGCCTCCCAATTAAACTACACCGGCAAGGCACAGCGCGGCAACTTGCCGTTTTGACTCGCACCTCACATCAGTACTGCTGCCGATGGTGGAATTCGAGGCCTCACCTTACTACTCTGGAGCAGAATCTTATCCCGACTGAACTATGCTAGAAAGGCATAGTTTAGTCTGTATAAGCTTGCTGCTGCAATTTGCCGTTTTGACACATGTGTCACCTCAATACTAGAGGAAACCGGGGGTATTTGCCAACAGGGGGCGTTGGCATACTGATTATAACTTTCATGTATTTCAACAGGCTGGACTATAGCTGCACCTACAAGTTACAATACCCTTCTAAACGTTTTGGCCGGCAACGTTGATTGCTACAGGAGTGTTAACGCTGTTCGTACTATTTTCTTCGGTGAGTAATTTGTTTAAAAATTATTAAGTGTTGTGTTTCTTTTTGAACATGAGGTAGTTTCTTATAAGTTGGTGCGAATGAAATATCCGGCACGAAGCAGCGATGGAGACAGGCTCTCACCAGCACGGAATGGAACCACCCACAGGTGTTACGGGTGTTACGTCACAGAGTTACCCTAAATAGCCAGCACGTGTGTGAAGAACAAGGTTCAGGCGTGGTTTGTTTGCACGTAAGGTGGCTTGCAAAGGAAACATTCAGACGCCGGATTTGAGAGTCATCTTGTATGAATTTAAACTGGGCAATTCTGCAGGAATTGCCTCTCGAAACGTTAACAAAGCGTTTTTGGAGAATACAGCAAACGAACGAACCATTCGGCGATGGTTTGTGAAGCTTCGAAGCGGAGATACGGAACTGCAAAAGGGAGGCACGTGGCCACCGATCTGTTACTGTTTCTGACGACATTCTGCTACGTGTGGTTGAAGCGGACCCCCAGAAAACGTGCCGCGAGATAGCGGCAGTGGTAGGTGTCCACCCCAAGACAGTTGTTCTGCGTCTGGATGTGCTGGGTAAGGACATGTGGCTGCCGCATGAGTTGACAACTGCCAACAAGACTAAGCGTTTGGAAGTCTACATGTCACTGATTTCCAGGAATAAACAGGAACCTCTACTGCATTGAATCGTCACCTGCGACGAGAATGGGCCCTTTATAATAATTGGAAACGATCTGCACAATGGTTAAGCAAGGCACAGCCTGCTGAATGGCATCCTAAGCCACCCCTACACACCAAGAAGATGATGCTCCTTGTCTGGTGGTCCACAACCGGGAAAATTGATCGGAATTTCTTGGCAAGAGGCCAAACCTTCACTGCAGAACTTTATTATGCTGAATTACACCAGATGCACTGGAAATAGCTGCAGAAACAACCGACTTTCGTCAACAGACATGGTGTTCTGCTCCAGGAAAATGCCCGCCCTCATGTCTCGATCAGTTCTTGTTCGGGAAGTACTTCACGACAGACAACGAGGTTTAACGTGAAGTTGGTGACTTCTTCGGGACCCAGACTCACGATTTTTTCGTTCTGGATCATGGCCTGGCCAGACATATGGCAACTATGTGTCGATGCCGAGGGGGATTATTTTGCTTAGCTCGCCGTCCACTTGTGCTGGTCGTTTGCCGGACATTTCATTAGCACGAACGCAATAAAACAGACGTGTTATAATAAGAGTATACACTCAATGGAAGAAAATGTTATAGATACCTACCTAGTAGCATGTTGTAGCTTGTCTAGCGCAAATAACAGCTTTACATGCCGAGTTTTCGACTCCCCCTGATACCGGAAGGTAATGCCAGCCATGCCTGTTGAATCATTATCCACAACTCATCCCGAGACTTCGGTCGAGGATACGTGGGTCCGATATTCCGCTCAACGGCATCACAGAAAGCTTACCCAGGGTTTAAACCCGCGGACGTTTGTGACCACTGGATGGTTTCGAACCCAGATGAGTGTTCGTGGTGCAATGTCTGAGCAATTGCACAGCGCGGTGAGGTGGCACATTGCCGTGTGAAAGATACCGTAGGCGACAGGATGCGCGAAGGCCATGAAAGCGTGTATGTGATCAACCAGCTGGTAGTGCTCAACGGTTAAGGACCTCCTCAGACACATTAAGGGACCTAATGTGTCTCATGAGAAGGCTCTCCAAACAATCACAGAGCCACCACCGCATTGAACAGAGCCGACCTGGCACGACGGAGCCACGGAATCATGCCGTCGACGCCACACCTGTTAGACCGGTATAGCTGAAAACGGGATTCATTTGACCACACTAAGCAGCACCAGTGTAATGTCCGACGACGAGCAGTCAACAGTAGCGAATGAGTAGGACTTCTGCTCCCGTAGCCCAGGGTGTGCAACATGTGCCCTACCATTCGCTCGCTGACGCTGCTTGCGCTTCCGACATTTAAACTGGATGTATTTTGCGCCGCCTTTGCTAAGCAGTGAGTTTGTACGAGCTGGGATATTATACGTCTACCCCGGTCATTAATGACGTGTGGTCTACCACCGCTTGCTGCCTTGGCGCTGGTACGTCGGCCGATGGTATACTCGCAACACCTTCTTGATACGTTTGCCCTCGGGAACCCAGGTTTTCTTACTACTTGGGCTATAGAATGCCCCATTTGTCTTGCTCCGAGAAATCGCCCGGGGTCAAAATCGCTCACATCACTCCGTCAACACATGTTCGTCGATTGCAATACATTTTTTTGGAGGCCCTGCGTAGGAACGGGTGCCTGCTTATAGCCCATTGAGTTGCTCACGGTAGTAGTTCAACCTTCAACCAAAAAAAAAAAAAGAAAGAAAAAAGAAGCCCTGTCGTCCGCCTATTTATCGTGTACTTTCAGCTTTAGTCTGTTTTACTTTGGGAGGTAGGGGCTGCCCATGTCGGCTGCCCATCATCCCTATCTCTAATTTCTTTTCTACTGAGTGTACATCCGTGGCTACAAGCATGTGGGAATTAATGTTTAAACTATTCTTGGTAGTCTGTTACTTGCATGTAAAAACTTGAAAAATGGCGATGGGGAAGTTGGCACGCAATGCCAACTTTCATCATATGCTTAAATTTTTATTGAAATTTTATTGCACTAAATAATATGTAGATACATAGATATACACTATCTACCAAAAAGGTAATTGGACACCTGTGATAGCAAAGGAAAACGAAGTTTATTCACCTTCAATAGTTTGTGGAACCTCCATGAGTGGCGATTACAGCTGCGACCCTCCGGGGCATACTCTCAAATAGGCATTGTACGACGGCTAGCGGTATTTTCTTCCACTCGGCTTGGAGAAGACAGGTCAGTTCCTTCACCGATTTCGGACGGTGGGGGCACCACTTAAGTCGACGCTCCAACTGGTCCCAGAGGTACTCGATAGGGTTAAGGTCCTGCCTCTGCGCTCGCCAGTCCACTCCATTAACCTCATTGTCACCATACCAAGCCATGGTGGACCACGCAACATGACAAATGGCATTGTCATCCTGAAAGTAACATGGGTCCACCCCGTAAAACTGCCAAACCGTAGGAAGCGCATGGTCATCTAAAATGGTGCAGTAGGTCTCGGAGTTGAGTCTACTAGGAATTGTGGCTAAGGGTCCCGTGCCATACCAGGAGAAACACTCCCAAAGCATAATTCCACCGCCGCCGAACTTCACAGTTGGCACAATACATTCCGGCAGGAGGCGTTATCCAGGCTAACGCCAAACCCAGACCCAGCCATCTGAACGGTAGATGGTGAACCTTGATTTGCCGCTCCAAAGAACCTGTTTCCACTGTTCAACGGTCCACTGTCGACGTTCTTTGCACCACGTTAGCCGAGCAGCGCTATTGGACTTGGTGATCAAAGGCTTGTGGACGGCAGCACGTCCATGATAACCGAGATGATGGGCTTCCTTACGGATGGTTTTCATCCAAAGAACACTCCCGGATGCCTGTTGAAACTCCTCGCGGATGTGGCCCATTGATTTGGTGCGGTTCTTCCGAATTTCTCTGGCCAGCACCCTTCGGTCTGTAACTCCCAGTTTTGTGGGTCTACTGTGTCGGGGCACATTCCGACAGTCACCTCTCATCTTCCACTTGCCAATCACGTAGGCCACTGTCAATTTTCGGAAATTCAGCTTGCTGGATATGTCACGTATGGATCGGCCGTTTCTGTGATACCCGACGATTACATCTCTCTCGAAATCAGATAGCTCCGAACTGCGTGGCATCTTGCATGCGACTGGTTGCGTTGTTGTTTCCCACGCCATATTTAACGGAGGCGGCCGTGACGTGTATCAGGACCGCAGATATCGTCGAATATATTTATAATCCAAACATTCGTATTTAATATTTTTTCGTAAGTTTTCAGAGTCCCGGACATAAATGTATTTTATGTAACAAATAGATTTTTCGTATACAGACACATAAAAGAAAACCGGAGAGGCTAAATCCCTAAGGATTTAATATTGAAAGCTATTAAAGCTGATAAAACCGAAGGAATACCCATTTAAAATACGACCGAAGACTTCAGTATTCCTTTTCTTTCACTAGCCAGACTCTGCAACAAGGTAAAACAAGAGGAACTGACGTCTTCACAAGTCTGCATTACTTAATGTGGAGTACGAAAGATCAGGCACGCTCTGTAAACTGAATTTTGCAATAAACTGTAGGCAAAGACCGATTCTTTGTTCTAACTAGATACTAATTTATTTTTGTATTTAGGTTTAGTTAAGTTTTTTTTTACAGTGAAGAGTACTTTTGATCTCCGCTGCTGTTGTTACTACGGTTAGATATCTAAGTCAAGCAGATATCAAACACCAGTGTTGGTTTCATATACATACTGTGTAGTTGAATTTTTTAATCTGTGCCAACTACCCCTATAATGTGTGCCAACTAGCCACGACCACGTGGCAAGTTGGCACACTACGCAAGGTCATGATGTTATAACGAAGTAAATTTCTCCGTCATTTTTAGTCTACGCCGGGATTCGAACCCGAGGCCGCTTATTCCGGAACAAGTCGCTCTACCAACTGAGCTACGCAGACATTTATTCTGATTCCTATCTGCCTTTATGTCGTGTGCGTCCTGCTGGCAGGTACGTCACATCTCCCCCCCTGAAAGAGGGGAGGGGGCATGGCCCACGGGTCAGCCGTGACCATGAATCGTTGCAGGCAGCCATCCACTGTAGAACGTGCACTTGGTAGGTAGGTAGGTAAGTGGATTTTAGTGGCGCAAGGGCCAGGTTTGGCCAAAGAGCGCCAGACAAAGAACGATCAGTCACAGATTTTAAACGTGCACTTGGGAACTCCCAGTCAATCTGCTGTGTGGAATGCAACATCACACATTTTTATTTTTCGAAGCGCTGGAGAAGGGATTCTCTTATTTTTCCTATCTCGCGGTGTGGAAATAACATCACACCCATGCGAGATTTTGAACGGCCGGGTCATCCGGATAGTTCGGGCGCCATTATAACGAAGTAAATTTCTCCGTCATTTTTAGTCTACGCCGGGATTCGAACCCGAGGCCGCTTATTCCGGAACAAGTCGCTCTACCAACTGAGCTACGCAGACATTTATGCTGATTCCTATCTGCCTTTATGTAGTGTGCGTCCTGCTGGCAGGTACGTCACAATGTCAGCAAACTATATCCTTATTTAACAGTGGTAAGGGTTATAACCGTATTATCATTGGATAGCTCAAATTGTATATTTCAAAATGGCAACTGTAAAACTTTCCTCACTGTAAAAGAAAAAATTATAAAAATCGGAAAGTCAAAATTGTGCCTAATGGCTTCCCAGTATACATACATCACCCCTCTTGAGAAAGGCGGGGGAACAAAATCGCAGGTTTCGCGACTGCCAACAAACCATGCTTAAAGAAGCTCACTGTAGAAGAAGGAATTCTTATAAACTCTAGACAGTGTGTGAAAGAATTATAAACATTTTCGAACCTCAAGGGCAGGAGATTTATTTTTACATTCGGTAGCCATAATAGCAAACGAGCCCTTTTCTTTCGGAGGTGGTTCGGACCCACACCTTGCTTCTCCGGAACGGAATAGTCTCCCAGTTGAACTCCGCATGCAAGGCATATCACTCCAACCTGCCGTTTTGACTTATGCGTCACCTCAATAGTACGTCACACGCGATAAACCACTGCTTCGGTTGGGAGTGAAAAGTCCAGAGGGACGGACATTTAGCAGATATTCGAAATAGCAAGTGAGGAGCTAACTCTCATGCGTGATGAAATCTGCTCAGATCACTCGATCTGCCCATTCTTCCTCTCAATCGAATGCTGGCCAATGCTCAACAATCTGATCTCCCTGTGATCTCCCTGGTCTACCCCGTGTACTCGGCTCAAGTGTTGGAGTGAGCCATTTACGTGGCGAGGGCAGCTGTGGAATGTGTGCTTAGTTAAATGGTATTCCACTGTACATATACGTATATACACGGTCGAGTGACATTATTGTGACCTCCACCTAATATCCAGAGTAACCTCCATCTGCAGGGTGGACATTAGCTAGACGGGCTGGGAGTGACTTAATAAGGTGCTGGAAGGTGTTCACAGGTATGTGGAGCCATGCTGACTGCCGTGCATTTGACAGCTGCTGGAGTGTGCATGGTGGAGGTTCCATAAAGTGAACAACACGATCAAGGTGGTCCCACAGATGCTCAATTGGGCTTAAGTTTGGGGAAATAGGGGGCCAGAGAAGTATTTTAAAGTCTTCATCGAGCTCTTCCAACCACACTCGAACATTTGTAGCTGTGTGACACGTCGCATTGTCGAGCTAGAAGATCCCATCCGCCCATAGGAAGACAATCAGCATGTGTGGGTGTACGCAGTATGCAAGGATGGATTCATAACGACTTCGGTCCATATTGCCTTCCACAGGTATGAGTGGACACAGAGAGTGCCACGAAAACATTCCTCAGACCATAACGCAGCCCCCACCAGCTTCTGTTCTTAAAGCAATGGTTGAAGAGGGTTTGTTCTCCGAAGTTTCTTGCCTTATACGCCAACGTCCATCAGCTCGATGACGCAGAAAACGTGACTCATCGGAGAAGGCAATCCTTTGCCAATCAGCGGAGCTCCAATTCCGATACTGCCATGCAAATGTAAGCCTTTTCTGCCGATGCACCTTTGGGCTCCGTCTGCGTCGGATCCCCTTACGCAGCAGGGTTCACTGAACTGTCATTTAAGATATACTTCCAGTAGCCCCCTGGTTCATTCGGCCAGTGAATTGCTCCGCTGTAGCGTGTCGATCGGCCCCCACGCACCTTCGCAGCCGACGTTCACGGCTCACATCAAATGCACATGGTGCTTCGCAGTTTCCACGTCACTTATTCGCAATGGTGCCATATCTCCAATCACGATACACTGTAACTACATCAGGACGCGAACAGTTCACAAACTGCGCTGTTTTAAAAATACTGTTACCCTTGGCACGATAATCATTCCTTTTTTGCAAATCTGATAAATCGCTCCTTTTATACATGACAGCAACGAGTGATATGTTTTTAGAATGCCTACATTACACCTTATATACCCTCCCAGCCAGCTCACGACACGTGCCTTCCTTCATTGGCTACGCGCTGTTGACATCAAAAGTAGGAGGTGGTCACAATAATGTGACTCGCTTGTGTATTTCCAGCTGTGCGAATTTAAGATGTTTCTATACGTACAACACTATTCTTTGACTATGAAAACATAGCTTCGGTACATAAAAATATCTAGCATTTTTAAAAAATTTCATTGATTCCATTTCTCACTGCAAAATGCATATAGTGTATAAAATCTATGTTTCGAGAAGCAAACCATGAGATTAATTTCTACAAGAACAAGAAATCCTTATTTCACGTGAATGTTTAACAATTAAGGAAAAGCAAAATGAAATCTGAAAATAGTCTTAATGAAGATGTCGTGCATATACAATACATTAAAGAACTTAAATTAAACATATCGTGCAAAGACGGTGTAAGTTCTTTAATGGAATCTGAAAAAGTTGGTTTATTTATTTCCAACACAGCACCTGCGGTAAAAAATAAAACATCCGCTGTAATTTTAATATGTCTGCGTATTAAATGAAATTAACACCCAAAGAGACCTATATATTTCAAGATGTATGCCTGTTTCTATTAAAGAATGACAAAAGCCAAGAGCAAAGTAAAAAATCACCCCGGATAACATCGTTGCCATTTTACCTTTTTCTCTTGATGTCCTAGAAAATTCATGAAGGCAATTTCGGCAGTACGCTTGGGATTGATTACAAATGGCATCACAGTAGTGATCTACCTATTGGATTTGCTCCAAAATATGATAATGGATCTAGCTGATGCATCAAGTCATGAAAAATTCAGTTCTGCAAGTCGCCTCAAAATTTAGTGAAAATGCCGCAAACGCTTGTTTTGATCACATTATAGCTAGCCGGTACCATTAGGAGAGAAAAATATGCTGTTTGGTTTCTTTTCTCTGAATATTTCAGAAGCGTTTCATCTCTGACACGATTTTGTTCCCTCCCATGACTATTTTAAAATGGGTAGAATGGAAGTTATATGACAATAAAGAAAAGGACATGATCTTTTTGGATTATAAATAAAAGTAAATGTACCAGAGAGGGGTTAAAATATACCATATGGCCAAAATCGGAAAAACGTTCGCAAAGTAGTAATACGTAAACTGAAGTGGAATTCTGAAGTTTGAATTCATTTCTACCAAACCGCGCTACAGGAACCATTTTATTAAGGATACTAAGCTCAACTTCACCCTAAAAACTCTGAAATTTTCATAAGATCACTTCGTGTAAACTAACTAAGTCATCCACGTTAGGCATACACAAACATTTAAACTCATATGTACAGCATCAAAAACAATATTTTTTGTTTGAATTTTGCTTTATCTCTCAGCCAAAATAATTGTGCCGCCCCGGTGGCGCAGTGGTCTAAGCGATGGCCTCTGATCATTCGTCCGAAAGGGGTCCGGGTTCGAATCCCGGTGAGGCATGGATGTTGTGTTTGTCTTACGGCACTGGCTCTCTCCCTTCCCTGGAACCAGTGACCCTAAATTAGGGACGGGCGACTGCTTATAGCCCATTGAGTTGCTCACGGTGGTCGTTAAACCTCCAAAAAAAAAAAAAAATAATAATTGTGAGTTGAGTAAACAAATTTCAAGCAAGCAATACTGAAACTTCCAAACCGTCCAGGTGGCAGACTGTTCTGGGTGCTGGCTTGCGATGATTCATCCGAGATGAATCCAGGTTCGAATCCCGTAAAGCAGAGATGTTGTGTTTGACGTACGGCACTGGCTCTCCCCATTTCGTGGAAGCAGTGGTCCCATAATACAGGCGGGCAGCATGAACTCCATTTTTGAAATACTGACCCTGCTGCTTTGAGGCGAGGCTATTAATGCTACGCCTGCTTGAGATGAGGCTATTATATTAACACTCTGCGAACCAGAGAACGATGGGGACTCTTCAATTAGAAAATCGCACGCTCTGTGAAATTGAAGCACCTAGAAGTGTCTAGTGGTTTTTGGGTTGGTGAGGTCAATGAACAACGCAAGAGCTACTCATTTGTCTACAAGCAGTCGGCCGTTCCTAATTTGAGGCGATTGGTTCTAGGTAAGGTAAAGGGCCTGTCGTGTAAGACGAAACCACCAAACATGCTTCACGCAGGATTCGAACCCGGAGCCATCTTGAACGAACAGCTAAAGCCAACGCTTCGTGAAAGTCAGCCAAAGCGTGTCGTGAATTCGCAGGCATGTGAGGAAATAGAAGAACATAATGTTGAAATAAGAAAATGATTCCATCATCAGATAGCACCAACAATGGTGGTGACTAATATAAGTGCAGCGGTGTCAACCCCTTTGTTAAACGTGCCACTTGTTTTTTGTAGGCGGAAACCCCGCAGTATTAGCAAACTTGGAAGAATGGCAAGACAACATGTTCGTCAGACATATGGGTATCTAGAAAACTTCCACAGGAAAAGGATTATTTGCTTCCGGGAGGGCGTGCAGTCTATTTGCAGCAGAGAGAAGCATGTGGACTACAACCCTTCGACTCGGGCAGTAATGTTTGCAAGAAGGCGTGCACAACTGGAAATGGTACACCATGAGAGCACCCCACGGATGGACCACGTAATTGAGGAATACGCCAAACTTCACCTACAGTCACAGTGGATTCCACCAGCAAAGCTGTGACGGAGGCCAGCAATCACTCCACAATAACGATGATGAGGCAATTTGATGATGTGGTTGTTATATGATTTAAAACCAATAAATTCATAGCTAGCGTGTCCTACAGTGGCGAAGTACCAGTGAAAAACAAATAAATATGGATTTATGTAAATGAATAATTGGATTCATTCCCTACTTGTCCCGTTAGTATTTTTCTGTATTTAAAAGTGTTAAATATTTGCAGGTTCAGAGAAAAAGTTCATGGCGATGGACTTCAACCTTACAGCCGCGGCTACAGTTACATCTATTAAAATTAAAGCTATTGCAACCATTTAAAATTCAATTGATATATCGTACCTTGAATGTTTTCTTTGCAACCATAAAAATCCGCGCCAACAAAGTCTTTGAAAGATCCTGCTTTGGTCCGTAAGTCAAATCTTTATCTTACCAATAATCAGATAAATTCGTGAAAATCCTCCAAATACGTGGCGTCAGTAAATAAATAAATACATCGCTCGTTCCACGTTCCAGAAACACATAGCAAAAAAAAAAAATGTTTTCAGCCGCCTCCGGGGAATTGAATCCGCGGATCTCTCGATATCTAGTCGAGCGCGTTAGCTTTACACCAGGGTGGCCAACAAGCCACGGTGCTATGTGTATTTTTAAGTCAGCTTCTGACATCATAAATCCGTAAGATGGGCTCAGCTACTGAGACTTCTCCATCTGGTGGGCATTAACGGCACTGGCTATATATACACTGAGTGGACACTTTATTATGACCACCTGACAGTTTTAAGCAAATGAGCTATGGCCGCACGCTGTTGCCGCCAGAGGGCGAGGCTAGTATAAAAAGGGAAAGCTTAGTGCTTGCGACAGTAATAGAAGTGATTTTGGGGTGACGAGATGGGTAAAAAATGCGATTTGACGGACTTTCAACGTGGGATGATTGTAGGAGCTCGGATCCATGGAGCGAGTATCACCAAAACCGCCGCATTCGTGAAATGTTCCAGAGCAGCTGTTGTTAAAGTGTTTAAAGTCTGGACTGTCAGCCAAAAAACTGGGTCTCTACGTGCAACGTGTGGTCGTCATCCACTAGTGACTGCTCCGGCGGAACGGATAGTGTCCAGACTGATAACAGACTACAGAAGGGCAGCAGTGCAGCAAATTACAGACCATCTTAATCAAGGATTCCCTCAAATGATCTCTGCAGGCACTGATCGCCGTACACTGCATCGGATGGGATATGGCAACCGAAGGCCTAATCGAACACCTTTGCTGTCTGCAGTTAACAAGAGAAAACGTCTCCAGTTCACACAGGAGCACAAGGATTGGACAGTCAATAATTGGAAACAAATAATGTGGTCCGATGAATCACGTTTTCAGTTGCACCATGCCGATGGCCGAGTAAGATTTTGGCGGAAACAGCACGAAAGCATGGACCCCAAATGCATTGCTACAACCCTTCAAGCTGGTGGAGGCAACGTTATGGTTTGGGTAATGTTTTCCTGGCATGCTTTGGGCCGTTTAATTCGTGTTGATCAACGTCTGACTGGCACATCATATCTAAACATCGTTGCGGACCAAGTGCACCCTGTCAAGTGGATGGTTTATCCCTATGGCGATGGCTTCTTTCAACAAGATAATGCGTCTTGCCATAGTGCTCGTATTGTACAGGATTGGTTTCAAGAACATGCCGGTGAGTTTACTTTGCTTAGGTGGCCCCCACAATCTCCAGATCTCAACCCCATTGAGAATTTGTGGGATGAAGTTGAACGAGACCATCAGACAGCTGGACCCACAACCCTGAAATCTCACACTCCTGGAAAGTGTTATTCATCAAGCATGATCTCAGACTCCACAAACCACTTATCAACATCTCGTAGAGTTCATGCCACGAAGAGTCGACGCAGTATTAAAGGCAAAAGGTGGCCTAACGAAGTACTGAAGGTGTGGTCATAATAAAGTGGCCACTCAGTGTATTATAGCAATTAAATCCAAAGGGCGATATCCAAGGTGAAAATCCTCCAAATACGTGGCGTCAGTAACTAAATAAATAATTCGCTCTTTCCACGTTCCAGAAACACATAGCAACCGAAAAATTGATTTCAGCCGCCACCGGGGAATTGTATCCACGGATCTATCGATATCTAGCCGAGCGCGTTAGCTTTACACCACGAAGGCCATTTACTGACGCCACGTATTTGGAGGATTTTCACCTTGGATCTCGCCCTTTGGATTTAATTGCTATAATATATATAGCCAGGGCCGTTAATGCCCACCAGATGGAGACGTCTCAGTAGCTGAGCTTATGTTACGGATTTATGATGTCAGAAGCTGACTTAAAAATACACATAGCACCGTGGATTGTTGGCCACCGTGGTGTACAGCTAACGCGCTCGGCTAGATATCGAGAGATCAGTGAATTCAATTCCCCGGCGGCGGCTGAAAACAATTTTTCGGTTACTATGTGTTTCTGGAACGTGGAAAGAGCGATGTATTTATTTAGATAAATTCGTAACCGGGTTTTTGAAATTTCTTGACTATACATTTAATGCTACTAAATATTACATTTGAATCTTCTTGTTATTGTTTAAAAGTAGTCAAGTACTTAAACGGTTTAAGCTATTTTTCCACTCTCATGGAACCCAGATGAGACCTGTAGTTAAACTCCTCCTTATCTGTTTGTACTGAAATTCATAGATATAGATTTTTAATTGATTTTACTTGGTAAAAAAGATTTTTGAGATTTATGCTTTATTGGGGGAAGACGCGATATAAACTTTTATCACTGTGAAAGAAAAGCTATTTTTCTTGTGATCCGTGTTTAATCATGATACTTTGATAAATGTTGTGAGTCTTCCATGCATAAAACATCCTAATGAAGACATAAATGGCAGTTCGTTTATTTAGCTGAAAGATGAAATATGACTTCTCGTAGAGCGCTTGAAACGGCCGTAACTCAACTAAATGCGAGGCTCGCCTATCTCTTGTTCTATCGTTCTCCTTTCGCGGAACAATATTGAAGTTTTCTAATTCTCTATCAAGTTTCTGCTTTTTGAATATTGTATATTAAAGAGATCACGCGACAGAAGTTAGTTTGAGGAGATGCAAGCTTTGTTTCAATATTTTAAGTTAAAAGTTCTACTTGGTTCCTGTTGTTTGTGATATGCCATTTTATTCGTTGCCTTTAGGGTGCCACAGGCATTCGCATTCGCTGTACGAGCTCGTCTTTGTAATTTCATTTATCTGTTAAACGAGAAATGAATTTTAACAGAATGAAATTTTCAAGTACAAGGCAAGGCGTCAGTGATATTCTGTGACATTCAGCATTTGCATTATTTTTTCTAGGTTAACTGAGTTGTTCATAGCATTTTCCCATACTGTGAATAATGCTAATCGAAATGAGCATACTGTTTTGTATTATTTACTTCAGTCAAGAGAATTCGTCTTCTCATAGGAAGTGAGATGTAGAAATGTTTTGGAACTTAGAGGTATCAAAAGACGTAAGTTAGAAAAAATCAACAAAGAGTGTGTTCAAGATATTCAAAGATAAAAAAATTAACTCAAAACAGAGAAATATTCAACAGAGAATCATCCGTAAGTTTATTTTATTTGAAATTCCAGAATTTTGGAACGTAAAAAATTGGCTCAAATTCCGAAGAATAAAACACTGTGTCTTAAAACGATGAAGAAATAATCAGAATAAGAACAAAACGCGTAATTAAAATATGAAAATAAAATTTTAAATTCCTAAGTACAATACAAAATGAAATATCTGAGGCTTGAAGGAAAGAAATCCTTTGCTGAATGCAGGATTATCTCTGATTACATTAAATGAAGTTAGAACATTGTAAGTATAAACCGTGGTGAATTTTTTTCTACTTACAAGGGAAGCCTTTCAACTGTCACTCTCCAAAATTGAAGAAACATGGCCAGGAGACAGTACTAAGGGCAAAAACCAATGGGTGTATTTCCGTTTTGGCCTAAATGAACTGACAAAGGTAACCGAGTGTGTTAATTGACAAGCAAAGCCTTTCAACTGCCACTCTCCAAAATTGAAGAAACATGGCCAGGAGACAGTACTAAGGGCAAAAACCAATGGGTGTATTTCCGTTTTGGCCCAAATGAACTGACAAAGGTGAACGAGTGTTTTAACTGACAAGTGAAGCCTTTCAACTGTCACTCTCCAAAATTCAAGAAATGTGGCCAGGAGATAGCACTAAGGGCAAAATCCAATGGGCGTATTACCGTTTTGGCCCAAAAGAACTGACAAAGGTGAAAACGAGTGGTCTGAAAATGAACTTAGAGCACAAGTGGAGAAAATCATCGAACGTATCAATGAAGAATCAATGGCAGTCAGGAAAATTCAACAAAATCTTGTTATATCCGTGGATAAAAATTGGATACTGTGAAAGTGATGACGCTTCATTTGATAATGTTCAACGTATTTGTTTTCAGATATCAATGACAATTTTCAATACTGTGATAACTTTGGGATCTTGCGTTGTTCTCATTGTTCCAAATTACTTTGCTGCGGTCATATGTTCAATGCCACAAATGTTCATTTACACCTGTAATGAAAGGTTTTGTTGTTTTTTTTATATAACATGAGCGTATTATGAGTCATGGGGACATAGCTGTTATTTGGGGTTACATATCACGCACCACAACACATTTAGATGATTTTTCCCACTTGGGCTCTAAGGCCATTTTCAGACCACTCGTTCACCTTTGTCAGTTCATTTGGGCGAAAACGGAAATACACCTATTGGTTTTTGCCTTTATCTCCTGGACACGTTTCTTCAATTTTGAAGAGTGACAGTTGAATGGCTTCTCTCGTTAGATTGTAGAAATGAAACAGCTCTGTGAAAACGAATACTGAATAAAAAGGAAATTTTCCATTCAATCTCTATCTTTAGAAAACCAGTTTTGCAAAACTTTTGAGGAAGTTCAGAGCCGATGTAAAACAATTTTCCTTTATGCTTGTAATAAGAATACATGAATGACCTTTTGACTGTCGATGCGATGACAGCGGAAAAGCAGCCTTTGCAAGGAAGTATGAGAACATTTATGTACATCCAAGCTCTGTACTGAAATATTTCCAAACTGAGTGCTAGACAAGTAAGAAAAGACAGAAATACTATCGGGAACCTTCTCTGAGGCTAACTAATTCGTAAAGAGAGTACATATTAGACATTAGTATCGGCAGCTCCAGAAACTATTAAAACAAGATTTCTTATTGCCCAAACACTCATTATAAATAAGATGTTTCATTTATCGGCGATCTATCCATTTTCATAACGTTTTAGAGCTACAGAAAGGGACTGTCTGGTGACGGGCATCTCAATAACTCGTCGTATTAGACGAAATGAAATTTGGACATGTAGTCTGCGCTCGACAGGAGATAATGCCCCTACTCAGGTGAATCGGTGATTTCGTAAAGACTCCTCGCGAAAAGTTAATATATCTACAATCCAACACCCAAACTAAAGGGCGTGTCCGCGTCCAACAGTCTCAATTCTACGCTACTTTATGTACATCAAAACCGATATATGAATAACAGAGTGTGCTGGAGATAACGCTTAGTACCTAATTCTATCTGTCGTCCGCTTGATTCTAATATTTATGAATAGAGTATTATTAAACATATTTGACGTTACCTTTTAATGGGGTGACTCACAAACGTTTCTTTTTTTTATCTATGCAACGTTTATACATATACACGTCACGATGTTAAATTATTATCACACCTGCGCACACAGGACCAGAGAAAGTATTGAAACGATATAACCCCCAAGATTAAAATCGATTGAGCGTGCTCAGCGGGCCAATTAATTAAATGATTAATTAATTCGTGAGAGTTGATTGGGTTTGACAAACAAGAGAAGATTACACCAGTTAAAAGGAGATTTACCATCCAGTTAGGCATTGACGTTCTGTGTGATCTATGATGGCGAAAAGCAGCCTCATAAATCTGGACGATGTCGTCGCTGGATGGCAATTTCTTTCTTTCGACGATTAAACACAGCGATTTACATGTCTAATGGAGTCTGGGTATTCGCGCTCGGATTCCAGATTTGCACGCAGTGTACGGGAAAAGGGACCTGGAAAGGGCACTAATGCTCAAAAGTTAGACATTGGAAAGGCTACGAATGGGAATTTCAAGTATTCTGTGTTTTTATGTTTGCCAAGATGTGAAAAACATGAGTAAAACCAACGCTAAATACGAGCTTTGATCGCTAGTAGCTGCATGTTTGGGACCGTCGAGATAACTTGTACCTGGCCGTTCCTTTCAAGAGGGAGGCTACAATAATTCTTCATTCGCATCGTAATATGAAACAACTCTGAATTCAGAAGCTGTAATACATACCGTACATGAAGGCAGAGTGAGCACTGGAAAATCCACTGAGGGTTGTCTTGTGAACTGTGTATCTCAGATATCGTACAAAAAGGATGGTGAGGGTTAGTCCCAGTCCGTGCGCAGCGGGGTCCCGGTCACATCGGAGCCGCGACGTTCAACATTACAGGACATTCACCATTGAAAGGTAGCGTATCTTCAAAGAGGAAAGCAGCTTGATGTGTCTGTGATACATTCCCCACTCTGTCTCTTCGCCTTAACTACCATCTTTTATGGAGCTCCAATGTGAGTGCATAGGCTATCGGGCCAGATATTCGGAAACGCCTAACGTCCAAACTAACGACTGGTTCGTGTACGATTTGGCTGAACGACGAAAGTGCGTATTTTCTTCAGTCACCGTGAACAGCTTTTGATGTATTACTACAGAACGCCAATGCTTAAAACTTCTATTTGTTTATTAAATGCTCATTTTGACCGTATCCGAGGAAGTGCTTCGCAGACTAAAGACAGGATACATTTTTATGTCAAATGTTGATACAAAACATTTCACTAGCATTTCATCGGGCAAGCAGACTGACTGAAATTTTGGCGTTGGTTCTAGTAACCAACGAACGTTCAAGCCACCCCATCCTTAATTTGATATTAACATGTAAGTGTTAGTGTTAAAGTATAAGTTATGTGCCTGTGTATTATACCAAAAATCCTCAGAGCTATTTACTTTGGATGCCCTGAATTAAAATTTTATTAAGGTTAGGTGCAAGTCCTGCAGTTTTTACAGTCTTCGATGAATGAATCTCGCCGTTTTAATCCTTTAAGAAAGCTATTTATTTTTTGTTGCCTACAGAAGCGTTCCCGTCGACCACAAACGCTATCCCATAAATAGGAATAGTCTTCCGGGATTTAGCAGTATGAAGTGCGCTAATCTCATCCATGCCTATTGCATATACACTATATTCACAAAAGTCTCCGGACACCCTTCAAAAGCAAATGAACGGATCCGCTGTGTTGTTAAAATGCGCGGTACATTTGCAAAAGGTATAAAAACAAGATTGCAGCTGACCGCGATCACATCGCACTGTGTGGTTGAATGAAAATATCGCGGCGGGAAAGAGCTGACTTTGAGAAAGGAAAAATTGTTGGGTGTTAAATTACGGGGTTGTCCATAAGAGAAACCGAGAGGCGTTTAAACTTACCCAAGTCAACTGTTTTGGATGTACTCAATACGTGGATAACACATGGCATGCCTGAAGCAGCAAAACGTATCGGCAGACCAAGAAAATCAGTGATAGAAGACGTCGAAGCCTCAGGAGAGTCATTACAGCTAAACGACGGAGTACTGCACAAGACTTTAGTGTACAGGTGAGTAAAAATGCTGGAATCTCGGTATGTACACGTACCATTCGCAGAGAACTTTATTCCATGGGTTTTCGTGGTCGTGCGGTTGCTCATAAGCCTTCCATCCCCACTAGGAATGCTACTCGTCTTTTAGCGCTGTGTAAAGAACATTTATCGTGGACCGTAGATCAATGGAAACGGGTCCTACGGACTGATAAATCCAGGCCATCAGTCTGATGGCCGTGTGTGGGTATGGCGGTAGCCGGGGCAACGCTATTTAACAGAGTGTACTGTTCCTACTGTCATGGTTGGAGCGGGCAGTGTACTCGTGTGGCGGTGTTTTGGTGTTATGGTCCCGGCCCATTGGTTATCGTGGACAAACCTGTAAACCAGCACGTATACCTCGATATTCTGGGCAATTATGCCCTACCAACTCTGTGGCAATACTATGGCACCGAGCCTTGTTGGTACCAGCAAGGTTATGCACCGAACCATAAAACACGGGCTTTTGTGGCGTGGTTTGACGATACGTCCGTATCTTGTGGGACTATCCAGCACAGAGCCCGGATCTTAATCCCATAGAGCACAGATGGGATGAATTAGAGCGACGCATAAGAAGTTCGGAACCAAGGCCTACGACTAAGCAACAGTTAGCGGCAGCATTATGTACTGAAAGAAAGAGCGTATCTATCGCTATGTTCCAAATCCTTGTCGAAAGCATGTCTCGAAGGGTCAGTGCATGCATTAGGGCCAAAGGTGGACCGACACCGTACTAATGTATGTCAATAAATGCTATGTTGTTTTTCTCTTGTAGGTGTCCGGTGACTTTTGCCAATATAGTGTATCCAAGCCGTGGTGTCCAGTGTTCGAAATGTTTTACGATGAGGGAACAATGTTTTGAAATTTGCGCAATTATAAATCATTTGGGTGAGAAAGAAATGAAAGCTACTGAACCGTGCAGGTCAATAAGGAAATTTGAAGTGAATACCGAGGAACTGCAGTTCTCAAGCATATGCAACGCTTTAGTTAGGCAGCCAGAAATGGCCCAAGTGTTCCACATGAACTGATTACCGAACAAGCCAGCAGTTGCATCGGGGTCTGCACGAAACATCTATCTAATTAACCCAAATACCATTCCATGAAGCGAATTGTTACGTGCTGTTAAAATACAGATTTAGGTATTAAACAACCCGAAGGGACAAGGAAACAGTACAATACAAATTTCGAAGTTGTGAATCCGTTTATTTGTGTAAATATGACATGAATGGTAAGTCAGATAATATCCGAAAAATTGAAAATTTCGTCGTCCTGGAGCGGAAATTGAATCCGCGTCTCCCGGATTGCGCCTGAGTATGCTAACCACTGCACCACCCAGAACAACCAAGTTTTCAAATTTCCGGACCTTATCTGACTTACCATTCATGTCATATTTACACCAATAAACGGTTTCACAACTTCAAAATTAGTATTGTACAATGGCGTAATCCCGTATTTCATTCATTGGTATTCTGCTCCTCAGGGTAATCACGGGAATGAATTCTAATCCTACAGACTTGATATATATGAATGTCGGTTGCTTCGACTAGTGAATCCTGTGATGGTTATATTCAAATTAATCGGAAACTTGAGACTTGGTCGTTCTGGATGGTGTAGTCGTTAGCATACCCGGGCGCAAACCGGGAGACGCCGATTCGATTCCCGCTCCAGGATGACGAAATTTTTAAGTTTTAGATATTATCTGGCTTACCATTCATATCATATTTACACCAATAAACGGATTCACAACTTCAAAATTTGTATTGTACAATGGTGGAATCCCGTATTTCATTCATTGAATGTAACAGTATAACGCTAATCAACACTCATTATCCAAATGACCAGACGATTAAAAAAGAAGGCAATGTTATGAGCTCAATGAAAATCTGAGAGTACACTACTCTTTAAACTAGCTTTCGAGTCTAGTTAGGTCGCCCCAGTGGCTCAGCGATCTGTCCGATGGCTTCTGGGTTCGAGTCCCGGTGAGGCATGGATGTTGTGTTTGCATTTCGACACTGTTTCTCTCCCTTCCCTGGAACCAGTGACTCTAAATTAGGAACGGGCGACTGCTTATAGCCCATATAGTTGCGAGTTGCTAACGGTGGTCGTTAAACCTCCAACCAAAAAAAAAAAAAAGAACAAGTCTAGTTCACTTCAGTTGCCTTCCCGTAAAATGTTTTTTTTTTTTTTTTTTTTTTTTTTTTTTAAGGGTTTCATCCAACATGACACAACATGGTGCCAACCCGAACCAGAAGTACTCGACCACCGTAGTGTTCACTTTCTCTAATATTGGAAGGACAATTTCGCCTTCCCACCTTTCTCCAAACGCACATACATCGATAACCTTTCATTAGACTGGACCGTGACTCGTCACTCTAAAGACCGTAGGAGCATTGATCAGGTGTCCAGGGGTGATGTTATTGGGCCAAATTCAGAAGGGCCATTCTGTGCCATTAGGCGAGGAGAGCTCATGCGAGAGTTCCTTTACTGTCGACTCCATATGGCGGTTCCACGGCCCCTTGGTCCGGTTTTCTGGCTTTTTCCAGAAATTGGAGACTAGTCAACTCGACACATCCAGCCATCTTGCTTCCTCAGCTTGTGATTGCCCTGCTTCCAATCTACCGATCGCTCTTCACCGTATAGAGGCTTCTAAGTGATGGTGCGGGCCCAGACTTCTACTGACAGTCCAACTCAAGCTTCAATTGCCGTACTCCTCTCAGAACAACGTTTACCAAGGTCGCGTGACTGCCATCTCCATGACGTACGTTTGTTATTTGCATATTTTCATAAGAGCTAGCGCAAAGGTTTTTAGGGAAGTCGCATGAACGAATTTTCGGTGTCTTTTTCTTTATATAAAAGTTTTAAATACAGCACGAAGCTTACTTTCCTTAACCCGCTTTACACAATCTGCAAAATATCTTGCAAAAAAGTGGGACACTTAAAGAAACATCCCCAGGGTCGAACAAACAAAACCGCACAGAATAAACGGACGTATGTGATAAACTAAAATAAAGTGGATTTAAAATTTATTTATGTTTTAGATAACAAAAATTTGGTGACGAAAATTTAGACATGACGCAAAAATCCAGGGAAAATTACTATAAAAACTGACGAAAATTGAAGAAACAGCTGGAGGAGGACGAGAGGAATCCTAAAATAATTCTGAGTCATCAGCCAAAAGGCCACAGGAATGTAGGGAGCGACAAAGGTCCGCGCGCTAGTATGCATTTCAACTGAGTGAGATTCTAGAGCCACAACCTTCCACTTCAACTGTAGCAATTGTGTCTGAACAGCAAGAACAGATGGAGATGGATGGCATCGATCCAAATTTTCAAATTTTTACACCGAGCATGGATTACCAATGTCCAACGGAAGTCTTCACAGCTTCGCTTGATAATGAATGTATTACGTCTCAAACCTTTACACCGCCGATGTATTCTGAATGTAGACAAGAGTATGAGCAACAACAAGAAGACTACATTAGGCCCTAGACGTTTCACCAAATTTATAAAAAGGCAACTAAGGACTTTGAAAAATTGTTTCTGAAGAACGATTTTTTCAGAAACAATTTTGGCAATAACTACTGACAACGATGATATTACTTGTACTAACAATAATTTACAACCAGCATAAGTTACTATCAATTGTATATAGTATACGTCTCTCTTAAGTAAATAAAGTAAAACATTTTTTTTTATTTCTTAAAAAACTTTATATCTCAAAAGTAAATCAAAGGGACACATTAGCAACTCTGCCGCAACCTACAACGTAAGGCTACGTCTGCTGTCCTACGCTAAATATTTTAAGGACGTAGAACTGGTGAGATAGTGACATGAAATAGTGACAGTTGACATAGTTCTACGTTGCAGATTGCGGCACAGTTGCTACTGTGCCACTTTGATTTTTTTTATTTGCCTTTGACACGCTATTTGTTCTTGCGAAAACGTGGGACGGAATTGTGGAAAGCAACGTGCCGTTCAGAAGGAGAATCTAATGGAGAAATAACATAATTTTTATAGGAGCAACAACTCAAAAAAAAGAAGGCCAAATTACAGATATACGTTACAACACCTATTCACACGCTGTTACTATATTCACTATACTAACAAAAGTCACCAAACACCCCTTCAAAGCCGCCCCGGTGGCGCAGTGGTCTAAGCGATGGCCTCTGATCATTCGGCCGAAAGGGGTACAGGTTCGAATCTCGGTGAGGCATGGATGTTGTGTTTGTCTTAAGGCACTGGCTCTCTTCCATCCCTGGACCAGTGACCCTAAATTTTGGACGGGTGACTTCTTATAGCCCATTGAGTTGCTCACGGTGGTCGTTAAACCTCCAATAAAAAAACCTTCAAAAGCAAATGAACAGATTCGCCGCGTTGTTAAGATGCGCGGTACATTTGCAAAAGGTGTAAAAACAAGCCTGAAGCTGACGGCGATCATATCGCACTCTGAAGGGGAGTGAAAATGTCGCGGCTGGATAGAACTGACTTTGAGAAAGGAAATATTTTTGGGAGTTATATTAGTGGGTTGTCCATAAGAGAAACCGAGAGGCGTTTAAACATACCCAAGTCAACTGTTTTGGATGTTGTGAATAAGCGGAAGACACATGGCGTGCCTGAAGCAGCAAAACGTACCGGCAGGCCAAAGAAAATCAGTGATCGCGGACGTCGAAACCACAGGAGAGTCATTACAGCTAATCGACTGAGTACTGCGCAAGACCTCAGTGTACAGGCGAGTAAAAACGCTGGAACTTCGGTATGCACACGTACCATTCGCAGAGAACTTCATTCTATGGGCTACGATGGTCGTGCGGCTGCTCATAAGCCTTTCATCTCAACTCGGAATGCTACTTGTCGTTTAGCATGATGTAAAGAACATTTATCGTGTACCTTAGATCAATGGAAACGTGTCATGGACGGATGAATCCAGATAAGCGATCCATCAGCGTAATCGCCTGTGTGGGTATGGCGGCAGCCGGAGGAACGCCATTTACCACAGTGTACTGTTCCTATGGTCAAGTTTAATGCTGGCAGTGTACACGTGTGGGGGTGTTGTTCGCGGTATCGTCCCGTCCCTTTGGTAATCCTGGACAAACCTATTAACCAGCAAGTCTACCTCGATATTCTGGGACTGCTACGGCGTGGTTTGACGATAACTTCGTATCGTGTGTGGACTGGCCAGAACAGAGCCCTGATCTTAGTCTGCACCTATGGGATGAAGTAGAGCGTCGCATAAGAAGTTTGGAACAAAAGCCTACTACTAAGCAACAGTTAGCGGCAGCATTATGTACTGAATGGAAGCGCATGCCTATCGGTGTGTTCCAAAACCTTGTCGAAAGCATGTCTCGGAGGGTCAGTGCATACAATAAAGCCCAAGGTACACCGTAGTTATGTATGTCAATAAATGCTGTGTTGTGTTTCTCTTCTAGGTGTCCGGTGACTTTTATCAATAAAGTGTATACACTTTCAATAGCATTTTGGATTTCCTGTAGCGCGAATAACATCCTGTACACGCGGAAGCATACATGCCACCAAATGCCTGCGGATTATGGAAGGTAATGCCAGTTATGCCTTTTGCAGCATTGTCCACTAACCCGCCCGTGACGTCGGTCGAGGATCCATGGATATGAGGTTCCATTTCCCGCCATCCCAGATACATTTCGCAAGGTTTAAATCCGGGGACCTTGGAAGTCACTGGATGACTCCAAACTATGCTGAGTATGTCTCGAGTCATGCCTGGGTGGTTGCACACGTTTGGGGTGGCGCATTACCTGCCCGATCAGACCATCGGCCTCAGAATGCGCGAAGACAATGCAAGCGTGTAATTGATAGGCCAGCACATACTGGTGGCGCACGGTGATTAACGACCTCTTCTCACACGATAAGGGACCTAATCTGTCCCATGAGAAGGCTCAGCAAAACGTCTCAGAGCCACAACCGCATTGAACCAAGCCGACCGAATACGAAGGGGCCATGGATTCATGCTGTGGACGCCACTAACCGTCCCCGTCAGCTCGGTACATCTAAAAACGGGGTTCATCTGACGGGAGGACTCGGCGCAACTCTTCAGAGGTCCAGTTTTCATGTTCTTGGCACCAAGTGAGGCATAATTTCAGACGACGAGCAGTAAACTGTGGCACACGAGTAGGGTGTCAGCTCCCGTAGCTCATGGGATTCAACGTTCACCGTACCGTTTGCTCGGGGATGCTGCTTGGGGCTCGGGCATTTAACCTGGATGTGATTTGCGCCGCTGTTGTCAAGCGGTTGGTCTGTACGAGCCTGGGTAGCCTACGTCGAACCACGTTATCAACGGTGTGTGGTCAGCTACCGCTTGCTCTCTGGACGCTGGTACGTCCAGCGATGGTATAATCGCAATACCTCCGTTTATGCAGTTGCCTACGGGAAACCTAGTATTCCTACAAATTGGGCGATAGAATGAACCACCTGTCTTGCGCCGACAATGCGCCCACGATAAAAGTCCCTTATATCACCACGTTTACAATGTTCGTCGGTTGTGATACACTGTTAGGAAGCCCTGCTCTTTCCCTCTTTCCATTTGTTTGTCAGTTACGTTCCGTTTTTTCCGGGAGGCGCAGTGGTCTGTGCGATGGCCTCTGACCATTCGTCCGAAAGGGGTCCGGGTTCGAATCCTGGTGAGGCATGGGTATTGTGTTCTTCTTATGGCACTGACTCTCTCCCTTCCCTGGATTCAGTTACTCTAAATTAGGGATGGACGACTGCTTATAGCCTTTTGAGTTGCTCACGGTGGTCGTTAAACCTCCAATCCAAATCCAATCCACTCCGCACGGGGGAGCCCACATCAACTATCCATCACGCCTGTCTCTAATGTTTTGTCTACTGAGTGCATTATTTCTATGCACAGGTTTAACGACACCCCATCGTGCAACACAATTTGTCTACTTGTTGCAGCAACATCTACTCCTGCACATCGTACTTTTTTCTACAACTTAATTCCTTTGTTTACTGCAGCCAACTGAATTACGTATTCATGTGCTGCAAATATGCAGATGCACCACAATTCGGAGCCTGTTTCCTATAGCATAAGTAATGGGGTCTTGTGACGTAACTAGAAATTAATAGTAACATCGTTCCTCGTATTCCAATATTAATTTCATTCCGTCACACCGCGACTGTGGCATATTTATTGTTGAAGACATTTTTTCGCTTTTTATCTAATCCAGCGGAATTTCAATTCGGATGAACTGTTGTTCATCCAATTGAAATCCAATTTGAATTCAAATTGGATGAATGATAATATGTTTCCAATAACAGCGTTAAACAGCTTTTCTGTTTTTAAATATTAATTCCATATCTCGAGGTTTTGTTCAGATCAGTCAAGAATGTTATTCCAAAGTTAAATAAATCTTTTTAGTATTATCATCAAATTTGCGGTAAAATAGCATATTCTAAAAAAGTTCTGCAAATGTATTCCATGAAAATAATCTTACATTTGGCAGCTCAGAATGTTTCTCTGTACAGGGAAAAGCACTGGTCTTAAACTTCCCCAAAACATTGATTTATTTCTAAATGCCCACTTTTACGGTTACTACTAGTATATGTATGATATAATCATTAATTTAAAACTTTAATTGGGTCCAAAGAACAAAGACGCTACTTTAAGGATTGCAATATTATTTCTAATAACTCTACCTTTTACAGATGACTAAGAGACTACTTGTGCTCCAGCTTGTTTCAAACGCAACTAATGAGCTCATTAAAGTTCATGTATTTTTCTCTCATCCACTTGCTCTTCCCAGATAAAATTTTTTGGGAAGATCAGGTCATAAGTTCATTTAAAGGCATTAAACTTAATGGTTTGGGTGAAATCGAATGCTTAAAATACTACTCATTGTTTTTTTACTGTTTGCTGCTTATTGAGAGTCAAAGTGCAAAACTAATTGAAATTGGTTTTAGTTGAAATTTCAAATGTAGAAATGAGCGTGATGATGATTTACAAATTGCGTGGTGTAGTTTTCAGTGTCAGGCATAAATTCAAAAATTGCATTGTTTCCTTTTTCTTGTTCTTCAGTTAGGTTTGCTAATAAAACATTTAGGTTCCGCATTGATATTTGAACACATGTTTTAAAATTTCAAGGTTTATCAAAATGTTCCAAGTTTTCAAACATTAACAGATACCGTTTTCTTCTGAATTTAAACTGATGTTTACATCGACCCTTAGTCTTGTAACGAAAGCGATGAAACACCGGAGTTTAGACAGCAAAAATCTAGCTTATTCGGTGTATCAGATCATTTTGACGCTTAACTGCTTCCACTAGCTGAAAATATTCCGAAAGGTCATAAATCAAAACTGAAATTTAATCATATATCGCTGTCTCACGTTTTTTTCAAAGGCTAAAGCTGCATGATCTATCATTTTAAGCGATCCGTTATACGAGTTGGTGATTTTTATTTCTCAGTTTCTAAACTCAAAGCTCTTTTGTGCGATTCTCCTAAGCGGCTAGAAAAAATAGAGCGGCCTTTATTACCTTGACATTTACTGAGGTTTTCCGTTAAATTAGTTCCTGATAGCTTCTATATTTATTATTAAGAGAGCCTCTGAAAGGAATAGAAAATGATGTGGACTCTACATGACACAACAAATTATGGAATGAAGCAAAAGTAAGAAGCAATTTAAGAAATGGCTTTCTTTACTTTTCCTTTTTTTTTTTTCATCACATTGTATCCCTTTTATCCACCCCGAATAAAGTTTCTATCTACATCATATCTTTCGCAATAAACATGAAATATAGGGATTTCTAACATGGAAGATTTTGTATCTATCTTCGAATTGGAAAGTGTAACTTACTTACCAAGTGCAAAAACATTTTAATATAGTAATAAGCAAGCTTTTCTCATAAGACAAGAAACCAATCCTCCTAACCTCGCAGATGTTTCCTATCTTTAGTTGTTAACTAGACCAGTTTATAAAAAATAGTCAGCTTCAGAGAATCACATTTAAAATTTATCTCATCTCAAGAGAACATGTTGAGAGGAAGCGTTTTGAAATAATATTTGGAAATTTATGTAGGCGCAACTTTTTCGACATTTAAGTATAAAACTTGATGACAAAGTGTGACGTATATTCTAAATTAACTTTCCTTTTTAGTTTCTTTCCCTATGTAAATCTTGAGTTTATTCTGTTAATCTTCACTCTCAACGTGATATCTTTCTCTCAAACAAATACGTTTGGCAACACAATTGAGGTTGAATGAACGTGACGTATGCCTGAGTTTCGATAAGAGCAAGAGATAAAAACGACGACTAATCTATTGCTAAAGAACGTTGTAAACTGATTATTTAAAAGAGCGTTGTGTGGTGTGTGGAGAGTTTAGTGCAATATGCTATGCTACGATGTGTTTGCTGCATCCTGAATAAAGCATCTTTTCCCGTAAGTTTGACTTCTGTTGTTTACAAGTTTCGTCTGGCCGTTAAAGTTTTCTTTCATTTAGGAACTATTTCTTAGTATGTTGATGTTTTAAATTAACATAGAAGTAAGACAAGACTTCTACGTCACAAAAGGTATAACTACATCCATCCGAACCTGGCATTCGGCGAAAGTGAACTCTCCCACATTTAGGGGTGGTAGCAGGCACGATAATGTGCCTCGTTCCCTGTGGGACTCACTTGAATGACAATGTGTTAAAATTCTCTCAGCAGTCGTTTGTGGGATAGGGTGGGGTGGGGAGGGTAGAGACAGAAGATTTTCTGCCTATTACAAGAATGGAGAAAACACGGATGATCAGGAACCTAAGTGATCGCTCTCTGTGTGGTCAGCTGAGTTTTTGGAAAGTGTTTGTTACAATGGACCCTCTGGCTGTAACACTTTTCGCCCACACACCTTCTGACAGGAACAATGCCTTTTTTTTTTTTATTTTTTTTTTTTTTTTGATTGGAGGTTTAACGACCACCGTGAGCAACTCAATGGGCTATAAGTAGTCGCCCGTCCCTAATTTAGGGTCACTGGTTCCAGGGAAGGGAGAGATCCAGTGCCGTAAGACAAACACAACATCCATGCCTGACCGGGATTCGAACCCGGACCCCTTACGGACGAATGATCAGAGGCCAGCGCCTTAGACCACTGCGCCACCAGGGCGGCTAGCAATGCCTTTAGGCAAATGACATTAGAACAAACTGAGTGGGGTGGGGTAGACTTGCAAACTCTCACTACTATCATGGCTTACCATGCCTACTAACACCCCTAAATGTGGGAGAGTTCAATTTCGCCGACTGCCAGGTTCGGATGGATGGAGTATACAGTTAAAATAAAGAATGTTTACACGTGATAGTTGTGAAACCGATTAAATAAAAATACCAAGATCGTACTGATCTTGAGCTGTTGGAATGTTGCCTTCATTGGAAAGCACAAAACTGCAATGACCGTTTCAATTATGCTCCTTTAGTTTATGAAGTTTCCTTTATTTAACCTTGAAACTGAGGGAAAATAACATAATAATTATATAGTAAACATTGCTGCATTCAGGAGTGGCTACAGCATAATAGATCATATCCACGTACTGAGAGAACTAATTGAAAGAGCGAGGGAATATGAACTTCCATTGTGCATGGCTTTTATCGATTATGAAAAAGCCTTTGATTCGGTGAAACCATCAGCAATTACAATGGCTCTGAAATCTTGCGGTATTGAAGATGCGTACATTAATATTATTAATAACATCTATGAAAATGCAAGTGCAAAGATTCGGCTGTTTGAAAATACAACAGACATAAAAATTGGAATAGGAGTGAGACAAGGTGACACCATATCTCCGAAGGTCTTTAATGCCACATTGGAAAATGTCTTTCAATCACTGAACTGGGAAAACAAAGGGATAAAGATTAATGTAGATTATCTAACCCACCTTCGTTTTGCTGATGACGTAGTCATTTTTGCAACTACCCCATCAGAGCTGCAGAGTATGATCCAGAAACTTGCTGACAAGAGTAAAGAAGTTGGAATTAAAATGAACTTTCAGAAGACAAAAGTGATGTTCAACGCTTTTACAAGAAATGAAGATTTATCGATTGATGGAGAAAAGCTGGAGATAACAAACACGTACGTTTATCTTGGACAGCAAATATCAAGTGAGGGTCACATTGATGATACAAAACTTGCCTGGAGAGCTTTTGGAAGAAACAGCATAATTTTTAAGAGCAATATGCCATTATGTCTTAAAAGAAAAGTATTTGATCAATGCATCCTTCCAGTACTTCCGTATGGTGCAGAGACATGGACCGTAACTAAAAGAGACATACAAAGGCTGCAGACAACTCAAAGCAGCATGGAGAGGTGCATGCTGGGTGTAACCAGGAGAGATAAGAAGAGGAACTCGTGGATCCAAAAAATGGCAAGAGTGGAAGACATCGTGATCAGAGTTAAATCCCTGAAATGGCAATGGGCTGGACATACTTCCAGAAGGACAGACCATCGATGGACAGCCGAAATTTTAGATTGGATTCCAAGGGACAGGAACAGACCCAGAAGAAGACCACATGGGAGATAGGTGGATGAAATTCGAAAGTATGCAGGAGTGATATGGAGGATACTGGCACAAGACAGACTGTTGTGGAGGAAACTTGGGGAGACCTTCGTCCAGCAGTGGATTGATAATGGTTGACAATGATGATGATACATTGAATAGCAAATTATAAGGAACACCTACCAAACAACGTGTTCGACCGTCATTGGTCTTCAAAACAGCCTCAATTATATGTGGCATCATGGATTCATATCGTCCTACAGGTACGTTCACTTAAAAAAATGTGATGGCGTTTGTCCATTGCCGAATGTTCGATGGATGGAGATCGCTGTTACGGATGACTCTCTCGATCTCATACCACAGTTGTTCAGTTGGGGTAAGATTTGTGGGCCGTTTTAGCAATTTGAATTCCCTATCGGGCTCTTCGAATCACTATGTATAGCCGAGTGAGTAGCTCACGGTGATCGTTAAACCTCCAATCAGAATCACTATGTGATGATCAGAGACATGTACCACAGTGCATTATCTGGTGGGAGTTGCCCTCTCTACAAAGAAACACCATGCGTATGTACAGGTGTGCCTTGCCCGCAATGATGTTAAAATCACAGGTGGAATCCAAAGGCTGTTCCACAGGTATAAAGGAACCTAGTGCCTGCATTGAAATCAGACACCAGGCCAATACACCGTCTCTACCAGCTAGTACAGTTGCCGCCAGGTAACTGGAATCGATCGACTCGTGCTGTTGTCGCAACATTCTGGTCCGTCCATTAAACTTGTGTTGCCCGAAAGCGTGACTCACCGGGTAATGTGACTTTTTCTTCAGTCTTCAAGAACCCAGTTTAGATGACCCTGTGTCCGCTGCTGGCCATCTATCTCGTTCATCCATGGCAGGTTGAATCCCGCAACGACGACTATTCGCCCCCTTGATGATTACTGTAAAATTAATGCAGCCGGCTTGCCATTCCTTTGCTGCATACGGATAAGGGACAAAGTGCGTTCGAGGCTGACTTCACAGAGAACCATCTGTGCATTCGCGTCCCCAACGACAGGGAGCCTACAGAATTCAGAAAACCCTGGAAAACCCGCGGAATAGATGGCTGGCAGGACCGGGATTCAAACACCAGTCAGAAACTTCCGCCTTTCACATAGCGCACAGCGACTTAACCAACGGCGCTATGCCGGTGGTCACTGCAGCCCAATGTGTTGGTTTTTAGCGGAGATTAGTAGCACACAAAATAAACGTCCCCTTTTACAGCCGATTTGTCCCAATGTGCGGCGGACTGTGTACGCGTAAATTCTCCTCTCAATACACCTGTTGACACAATGGTGTTCATCTGTTACCTTTCACAATCCTCTCCAAGTGCCGCTCATGAGCAACTCTTGATTCTGTAAGCAATTGCCCATCACTTTTGATTGACTGATTGGAAGTTTAACGACCACTGTGAGCAATTCAGGGGGCTACAAGCAGTCGCCCGTCGATAATTTAGGGCCAATTGTTCCAGGTAAGGGAGAGAGCCAGGGACGTATGCCAAACACAACATCCATGCCTCACCGGGATTCGAACACGAGCTCATCTCGGACGAGTGATCAGAAGCCAGCACTTAGACCACTGCGCTACCGGGGCGGCGCCCATCTCTAATTTGGGGATAGTGGTACCAGAAAAGAGAGAAAGCCCCCAAACATCATTCGGGACAAGAATCCTGTCCAAGCTCGGACGAAAAATAAGAAACCGCCACTCCGCTATCAGAACAACAATGAATTTTCATGAATTTACTATAATTCCGTACGTCACGTGCCAGAATATTTGTTCTATTTCTTTTGACTATGTTAATCTATAGGCTTGAAGTGTCATTGATTATAATTACAGATTATATATATATATATATTTTAATATTTATTTGATTAACTGCCGTATGTATTCAACATAACCGCAGTTTAGGTAAACCGTATTTACATACACCGAAGAAACAAAAGATTATGACCATTGCTTAGCACGATGTGGGTCCTCCACGTTCCTCCAAAACAACTCTTATCCAGCGAGTCATAGACATTACAATATTTCTAAAGGTGTCTTATGGTATCTGGTACCGACTCGCCACCAGGAGATCCTTTAACTCCTGAAAATTTCGTGGCTGAGCAGCGGCAGATCGTATTTGCTGTTATAACGTACAAGTTTGTCCGCGCCGGGCATCGAATCCGGGTCCTCCTCACTCCGGAGTAAGCCGCTTCCCAACTGAGCTACGCGGACAGAACGTCTCGCTGCTATCTGCCTTTATGTAATGTGCGTCATGCGGTGCAGGCCCGCCACACTGTTCCAGGACAAACCACAGATGATCGCTTGTACTGATAGATGCACAGGAAATTGTGAACTGTACAATTTTGAAGAGCAATATGCATTTATGTCTTAAAAGATAAGTGCTTAATCAATGCATCTTTCAGTTCTTACATATGGAGCAGAGACATGGACCTTAACAAAAAAGATATACAAAGTCTGCAGTCAACTGAAAGAAGCATGGAGAGATGTATACTTGGTGTTTTCAGGAAAGATAAGAAGTGGAACTTGTGAATAAGGAAAATGACAAGAGTGGAAAACATCCATGAAATGGCACTGGACTGGACATGTTGCCACAAGAACGGTCCACAGATGGACAGCAGAAATTTTAGACTGGATTCCAAGAGACAGAAAAGACTCAGGAGAAGACCACAGGAGATATGGATGGATGAAATTCGGAAGTATGCCGGAATAAAATGGAGGAGACAGCCTCAAGACATACAGATATGGAAGAAACTTGGGGAGACCCTCGTCCAGCAGTGGGTTGATAACGGTTGAGAGTGATGGAATATTATTTTGAAATAAAAAGCTCATGATAATAATTAATGCGCAGCCCATATTTCGAGATTTTATTTTTCCAAAAATATAGTTTTGAATATATTAACACTTGGAAGTTCAAAAAGTGACGAAATTCTTTTCTTCATCCTCTTTGCTTTTGATATAAGACTTCTCAGTCGTTTAAATGGGACAAACGTAACAGTGGTACAGTTGATAATTTTTTAAGGTGTACACACCACTTCGGAAGTGCGCTAGTGAATAAACAAGGATGTACAAATGAAATGCGCAGCAGATGAGATTTTTGATTAAATGTGATATCTTTTTGTTTGAAGGCGTAGCTTTCCGGTTTGGTTCCTTGCATTATTTCATTAGTTATCGTGAATATCCTGTTAAAAAAGAAATTCACGATTGTGGAAAGAATAAGAGTCTAGAAATACTACCTATTATTGATATAGAGGCTTTTAACATGCATCGTCATTCTGACTACGTAACCAAAGGGCAGCACACATTCCGGAAGCTTGGTGAATGCTTTTTATTACTGATTGATGAAAATAAATATGTGTTGATTTAATATAGATGAAATTCAGTTTTCCTTATTCCGGGTGAGATAAATATTGTGAAAAGATAATCTTTTGAGTTATGTCTTTTCTGCTATTCAGAAATCTCCGCCTCGGTTCTTTTGAGGTTCTTTGAATTTTTATGATAGCATGGTGTTGATTGACTTCTCCCATATCTCTCTGTCTGTCTCCTCTTTTTAGTGCCAGAAGGCTGCAAAAAACTGCACTTTTGTGGAAAAAACTGAAGATCTTTCACTAGAAATTCAATGACATGAAATAATCACTTTGAAGTTCTTGTAAAATGGCCGCATGTCAATCGATAAGCAGAACCTTTTGCTCTTTTCGCAGTTCCACGAATTTGTCAGCTGGCATTGAAATAAGTATGCCTTATTTTTCTTTGTTCCGGATAATAAATAGATACTAGAATAAAAAAATCACCAACAGATTTTTCTTTGCCAAAGTTTCTTCCTTTTCCTGGATTTAAGACGGAGAGAGACTCTAGAAGATTAGTGCAATACTTTCAGCAAAGAAACTGATGAATATCACATTTAGATTCCTTTCGCCTCTCCTGTACGGAGCACAGACACATGACAAGATACTAAGAATTTATACACATTATTGTTATCTTTCCGAAACATTGTCTACGTATGATATAAACTCAATGAAATATTGTTGTTCTTTCTTTTTAAAAAAAGTGACTGTGTTATTCATTTTTGTTTTTTTCTGCGGAGAACAAGATCATTGAATCTGGCATTTCATGTAGCGTGACTTACTTCTCTGTTGAAAGATCTTCCAATGGTTATAACAAAAATAGAAACAATGGTTTCACATTTCTTAATATCGTCTGAACTGTTTCGGCTGATTTCGCCTGAAAAATAGCTTTGGTCACGATTTCTGTATGAGTCGCATTCAGAAACAAACAGGAATTAAAGCGAATGACCTGTATAAATTAATAAGGGTTGTTCACCATAAAACAATATTGCTTGCATTGGGCGTAAACAGTATTTTTCAAGTCGCGCGTAACAATTTTTTTCACACTACCTTGTTCCACTGTTTTAAGTAGTCTATTAATAACACTTCAGAATTCTTTCTTTGTAGGAAATATAGTTAATATACATAGTTTCAAATCTAATCAGACGAAAAACGCACTTGTATCATCGTGTTATCTATTAAAGTACAAAACGAAAAATCAAGTGGCCGCTTGATGAAAAATGTCCTCACGTGACGCAAACGCCAACGGTTGCTTAATGAAAGAAATACTCACACGAAGCACTTGGGAGCAAAGAGCCGACTCTTGATTTCAAAGACTACAGTCTTGTGACACTTATATATATATTAAGGTATTACAACGTAGTTTGTCACAATTATTTATTTTTTCAAGCCGACCATGGTTTCGCTGGGTATTGACCTAGATTTATCAGGACGAATGGCACGTAAATATTGAAATTCTATATGACATCATAAATGGTGTTTACAGTCACGTGTTTTGGTTAGATGCTTCCACGCGCTTGATAGAAATGGCGTGGATGCCTTGTCATTAAGAAGTTGCGAAGACTTCTGATATATATGGAAAGCTTCCAATATATCAAGTTTGGTGGTTGAATCTGGCTTGTCAATTAGTTTTGTTTCCTCAAAGAGAATAATGTGGTCCTTTTCGTAACAGTGTTTAGCCATCGATGCTTTCTTTAAATCACAATTCCGAATGTACTCTTGTGCTCATTCGGAATTGTGACCTAAAGAAGTCATCGATGGCTACACAAACTGTTTGAAGATCAAAAACGCGCCAATCCTTATCAAAACTGATAAAATATTGTTGGACAGATTCTAAAAGTCAACTAGAGCGGAAGTGGTACTTCTAGGGTCACTTCCAAATAAATGGCGCTTTTTATACGCGAAGCGTGAGAGAAATACTCATAGCGCGGCTAACGACGGGTTACACGTATTTGCTGAACCCTTAAATTTCCGTTTAAACTGTTGCTTGAAGACGTTCTTGCTGCAATACGTCAATTTAATTATACACTTGAATATCAGTAAGTAGTAAACGGTCAGAGATCAGGCATCGACAGAATCGGCTACTTACAGTTTCTATGTCCAAGCTCTATTCAGTAGATGACCACTTCAAGGAAAACCAAAGATGAAGTCACTTTATTTCGCAGTAGCAATATGAAGATATACAGTCAATCAAGCCCTTCAAGTCCATGCTTCGAAAAGACGCAATTATCATACTTTATAATGAATAAAGCTTTTAACTAAGCTAGTAATGTTTTATAATGCTTCTGCTACTGAATTATATGCTTGTACTAAGCTAATGCTTCTTCTAATGGTTGTTGTTTGTTAATTAAATCATGAATAAACTTTCCTGCTAGTAGTGTAGTAACATTAATGAACAAGCTTTTAACTGCTAGTAATGTTGTGGTAGTAATTAAGATGAATAAAGTCTTAACGCTGGTTGTTAATAATAATCAACTAATGACATAAACCTAACAGCCAGACAGAGATCTGACAAAAACTATGAACTGAGAAAGACGTACTTACGAAAAAGCTCTTTTATTAGATAACTCTTGAATCATCCAACGCACACACACTACTCGTATCACAATAATGAAGAATCAACCTAATCACATAGAACGAAGCTCTCCCTATCCAACAACAAACGCTCTCTATACAACAACAAACGCTCTCCTTCACATAAACCAACGCTCTCTCTCTACGTATCGTTGAACGCGCCTATTTATACTGGCTACCACCACGTCATGACTTATACTCATTGCCAGATCTCATTCAGCGGGTGAAATAACATCTCGTTTAGTAAGAAGATAATTTACATAGTAAAATAAAATAACCAGAGATAGTAAAATCAAAAGGAAAGTGAATATAGAGTATACGTTACAACTTTACCTTGCTATAAGAAATCGCAATCAATATGTACGATATCATATAATCGTGTTGTTCTATTTTATCCCCCGCATACATCTTTTATTGCCTTCATGTATCCCTTAGCACCTTTTCATTGACTTTTGACTCACTTCCAGGGATAGTCAACGTGAAACTCAGCTCTCTTGGCATCTCCCTCCAACGAAATTATAACGATTTAGCCCGACTTCTAACGAGAGCGCTGATACTTTCTGAACATCACTCTTACCAGTTTTCTTAACATAAGTCCTTCAAAATTTGATCTGAAATAAGATTGCTACAAAAGCATTCAGCGAGAGAGAAAGTGAGAGAGGTTAAGATTAGATAATGTAACGTTAAGACAGAAAGTGCTTAAGGGAAATGAACCAAAACAATAAGTTAATATAAAGTATAAATTGCGATAACAACTGAAAAGAAGAGCATTCCTTCTTAAGAAAATAAACACAGAACAGTCAAATAATTGACGGCATAGGAATACGCAGAGGCACTATAAAGCTTGTAAACCACTGCAGGTGTAATACAAATTCAAGTAAGTTCTTCGTGAAAAGAATAATTCGTGTAAAACAAAAAGAGGACAATGTTTACAAGTCCAATTTCTCAGCGTGTAGATTCACTGAAATTCGCATCCCTTCTATGTTTGAATATATTAGATTTACTGCTGTTTATTTGACTAAATCGTGCCTCCGTTGTATTATGATCAGTAAGCCACAAAACATGTGAACTACATTACTGATACTATGCAATACATTTTGAGACAGTAAAGGTTTTGTTATATATATTTCGAAAAATATCTCAGAACATGTTATTAGAATTTGCTCCCGAACTTCTAAAAGCAAAGACACGAGAAACCTGAGCACCACTTAAATAAAAATAATCTAGCGTGTTGAAAAATATAACTGTTTTGTGAACCGCAAAATACATCTTTCCGAAACAGGTCTTGATAATATGATGACTTTTAAATGCCTCATGATAAAACGATACGATTATATGGTCTGTAATCATATTTGGTACTTATTTTCCAATTAACATTTAATCGTGTATGAATTAAAAAAACAACGGTCATTCTGGAAGTTTCTTTCAATCCTTTGCGAAATGGCTGCCATATTTTCTCAGTCGTAAAAGATATATTTCCAAAACAGGTCTTGAATAACACGATTGCTTTTAAATATCTCATGATAAAACGATATGGGTTTTTTTTACCTAAACTAATGGTTTGTAATGATATTCGGCATTGCATTTCAAATTTAGAGTTAATTGTGTATGAATTAAAAAACAACGGAACGAAAAAGTCGTTCTGGAAGTTTCTTCCTATCTTTTACGAAATGTCTACCATCCTTTCTCAGCCGGGCTCTCATATAAGAAATGAGGCTCATTTGTTGGACATAAAAGAAACGATTGACTATGTCGCTGCGCCTACAATTACATACAATGGGGGAACCATTTATTGCACGATCGACTGACTGACCATGCCCGCTTGTCGCTAAACAAAAGTAATACCAGCGGGTCATCATGGACTATTTCTTTGATTCACGGACGCGTTTGAAGAAGAAAACTCTGTGGTGTATCACGACATCTAAAGTAACGATCAGACGACAGTGATCTCTTTCTTTTATTCTTGTTTTTTCTTGAACAAAATGATATTTCTGTCAAAAACATTCCTAAGTTATACAAGTTGTGAGTAGTTGAAATTAATGCATAAATAATGCCATATTGAACACAGACAGAAACAGTTTCTACTCTGCACTTTCATGTTTTTTGCTGGAAAACATGAAACTGGAGGTTAAACTTAGCAAGCAGGGAAAGCAAAAATACGAGGGGGTGATTGCCCATAAACGTCTGCTAAACTTAATCTCTTTCTGTTGTTTGAAAACTGCATTTGTAAAATGAATGTAATTTGTTTTTGCGGAGTGTTCCCGATATCCTCTTAATCTTTGTATCAAAAGTTTCAACATTGACCATGTTAAATCGGTTTGTATTACTTTTTTTGAAAAAATGCAAGAATGCAAATTTTTACTATGTTTTTAGGAAGGTTAACCCACATGAACACATAAATGATAAAAAAGAAATTATATTAATAGCAATTTTCAAGAAATAGTGAAATGTTTGAAACAATTTAATTAAATTTGTCCTTTTCAGTAAACGCTCGAAATAAGAAGGTTACGTATATATAATATCCATTTTCATCCCTATATGTGTATGAATATTATCTATACAATTAACTAGTTAAGTGATATTCCCAAATACTGCTGAGATGCAGTCATTCATTTTATGCATTAGTTTTAATTTTTGACAAATGTCTTCACTATTTTGAATGTAAATAGCTATAATTTTAAAATTGCATACAGCAAAATGTTTTAGCTTATTGCATGCAAAACTTTGGAAAAAAGATGTATCAATGCATTTACATGAATTTACTTTGGAAAAGATGTATCAATGAATGTACATGACTTTACTTTCGGAAAGATGTATCAATGTATTTACATGACTTTACTTTGGAAAGGATGTATCAATGTATTTACTTTGGAAAAATATGTATCAATATATTTACATTTCCTTTTAAGTTATCAAGTTTCTCGTACAAAGTTCGGGAGGAAAATCTCCTTCTTCGAAAAACTCGTTTACAGTTGAAAGTTTTCCGCAAACATGAATTGTATCAAAGTATTTTAACCAAAATTTTGCCTGATCTGTGAAACCTTATGAAAATAAATATTTGCTAGCTTTAAGTATAACTTTATGCAAAAATATTGAGAAAAACCTCATTACATAGCCGTATCAGATGACAAGCTACCTAATAATGAAAATAACCACCCTTGGCCCGGAAAACAGCGGTGAGACGGCGTGGCATGGACGCAATGAGGCCATGGAAGGTTGCCCGAGGCACACGTGCCCATTCTGACTGCAGCAGAGTACGGAGGTCACGGAGATGACATGGTTGTGGGTAGGCACGTCTAACCTGTGATCCAAATAGTCCCACATGTGCTCTGTGCGATTAAGATCGGCCTATTTCGCCGCCAAAGGAGAACGGATACATCGCTGTCGTGTTCCTAAATCCAGTAAGGCAACCCCTCAGCGACGTGGAACGCCGCATTGTCCTGTTGGTGGACAACATCCCCAACAGGGTAAACGTCCAACATGAAGGGATGCATGTGGTCACCGAGGATGAACAGATAGCCATTGGCGTTCAGGAACCCATCCATTGGTACCAGCGATCCCAGGACATACCAAGAAAACATTCCCCAGACATACGCATTGCCACCGCCGGCTTGTACTTGACCGACAAGCGTGTTCGTGTGTTGGTTCTCGTGTGTCAGATGCCGTATTAGCCACCGTCCGTCACTTTTGTGGAGTAGAAACCTCGATTCGTCGGACAAGGCAACCTTTTCCCACTCTTCCACTGTTTAATGACGGTTGTCCCATGCGAACGCAGGCGTCGTTGCTGATGGACCTGGGTTACAATGGGCGCCTTGACGCAGCGTCGACTACGGAGACCCATGCCTAACAGGTTTCATTCTACTGTCATCGGGTGCATGTACCTGGGTTACCCAGCGTTCATTTGCGTGGTCAATTGCTGCACTGTTGCGCATTGATTGCCATTACCAGTCGACGGGGGCGACGTTCTCCTTAGGGGTCGATAGCCATTGGGGCTCCACAGTTATTACATCCGGAGGTACTCGGTGTGCCAGCGGTCCATTCTTGGTACACCCTTACTTCATATTACGAACAGGCCACGAAGCCTGCTGTTTATGAGATGATTCCACCGTTGGCGTGGTAACCGATGATCATTCCTTTTTGAACGTCCGTCAAATCACTACTTTTTTCCCAATGTGCTCACGTTTCGCAGTATAGTTTGTGACGTATATTCTAAAATGACTTTCCTTTTTAGTTTCTTTCCCTATGTAAATCTTGAGTTTGTTCTCAGGTATACTTCACACTTAACGTGATATCTTCTCTCTCAAACGAATACTGTTGACAACACAATTGAGGTCGAATGAACGTGACGTATGCTTGTTATGAGATAAGAACCAGAGATATGAACTACGAGACAACAGTTGCTCGTGTGGAGCGTGGAGCATGGAGTCTTTAATGTGGGGTGTTGATTTGTGTGAGATAAGTGGTTTGTGATTTCTATGCTATCCTGAAGTGCTATGATGTATTGATGAAAACATCTGGAAAAAAGCCAATTTCCGTAAGTTTGACTTCTGTTTAAATGTTTCGTCTTGCCGTTAAGGTTTAATTTAGAAACTATTTCATCGTATGGTTATGTTTTTAAAATAACGTAAGAAGAACGACAAAGGATCAGTACGAAACGACATTACGTTATACGCTCATTTGTATATTTCTCATATCCCCGTGTGGTTGACCTTGTCCAGTGCACTCTGCGACGCGCCTGGGAGGGTACATTGTGATTCCGGGGTTGGTCATATTGTTCTGATACGGCCGTGTATTTCCCAGCATCCATCTTTTAAAATGTCACTTCCGTTTTTTTTTACAGCTATGCTGTGATATTAAAATTGCTATAACTATGTATTTATTTATCGTAGACAAAGAACAAAGTCAGTTTTGAATTTCAAAAGAATGAGGCTCTGAAATGAAAGGTATTTTTAAAAATGCGCAATTGTTTACCCAAAACGACCTTCTCAACGTAGTCAGATACCTTCATCATTATATCCCTAAATATATCAGATTCTATGCGATGTGTTATGTACCAGTCGTTTTATGTCTTGGGCTTCATTTTGGCTTAGACCTAGACCCAAATTCTCAGTGAAGCCTGCACTGTGTTTCATCCGACATTTTGTTTCTTTGTTTCCTTTTCAAGGAATCCTGAAGTTTGTGACGTACCTGCCAGCAGGACGCACACGACATAAAGGCAGACAGCAGTCAGAACGAACGTCCGCGTAGCTCAATTGGTAGAGTGACTTATTCCGGAATGAGGGGATCGAGCCCCTGCGTGGAGTTCGAGCACCGGCGTGGACAAAATGACGGAGAAATTTACTGCGTTATAATGGCTTCCGGATGACCCGGCCGTTCAAATTCTCGCAATGGTGTGATGTTCTTTCCACACCGCGAGAGAGGAAAAATAAGAGAATCCCTTCTCCAGCGCTTCAAAAAATAAATGGCCGCCCCGGTGGCGCAGTAGTCTAAGCGAAGGCCCCTGATCATTCGTCCGAAAGGGCTCCGGGTTCGAATCCCGGTGAGGCATGGATGTTGTGCTTGTCTTACAGTACTGGCTCTCTCCCTTCCCTAGAGCCAGTGACCCTAAATTAGGGACGGGCGACGGCTTATAGCCCATTGAGTTGCTCACGGTGGTCGTTAAACCTCCAATAAAAAAAATGTGTGTGACGTTGCATTCCACACGCCAGATTGACTTGGAAGACCTCAAGTGCACGTTCTACAGCGGATGGCTGCCTGCAACGATTCATGGTCACGGCTGACCCGTAGGCCATGCCCCCGGCCCTCTTTCGGAAGGGGGAGATGTGACGTACCTGCCAGCAGAACGCACACGCCATAAAGACAGATAGCAGTCAGAACGAACGTCCGCGTAGCTCAATTGGTAGAGTGACTTATTCCGAAATGAGGGGATCCGGGTTCGAGCCCCGGCGTGGACAAAAATGACGGAGAAATTTACTTCGTTATAAGTTCTAAAAAAGAAATGTGAAATTCTCAGTATCCGAAAATCGTTTTTAAGAAAACGTCGAAACATCCAAATTTGCAATGAACTTAGATGACTGAGAACACTTCACGTTCGAAAATTTGCTGTTTATACCACATTGGAAATCCAGTACACATTAAATATTATTTATGATATTTTATCAGTTTCTCAGAAGGATTGAAGAGGATTTAAGATGACGCATTTAAGTAAGATATGCACTATTTTTGCATGCATCCACACTTATTGAAAGCAAGCAATCTAGAAAAATATAATTCCTTTGCATGGAGGACTAAACGTGTGAACGTTTGTCCAACTTTTGTGACACAGCAGAAAGAGTCGTCACCATAGCAACAACCCAGAAAGAGATGTTTGTGACGTCACGTTTAGCTTTTCGTATAGGTGACGTCATCACCTTAGAAGCAACTGAGAAGGAAATATGTGTGACGATACGCTTAGTTATCACGTTTTCGTTCAAGTGAATGGAAACTGCTTCCCGGATATAATTACGTAACATTATCGCCATAGCACCAACTGAGGAAGAAGTATTTGTGACGTCACGCTTAGCTTTTTGTGTTCCTGGTCGGCGTTTCACGAATGGAAACTTCGAATTATGAGACGTAACAACTGTATGACGTAATACTTTTTTTGTTATTATTGCAATGTTTATGAAACACATTTCCACATTTGAACATCCCAAACAGAAAGAAAATATCTGGTTGATAAAAAATTGCTCTATATATTTTATTTCCCCGTTATTATTGACAGACTTTCACCTAGTATTAGTCGTAAATAGCAGGGTAAGTCAAAGGTTTCTCCCGTTTTGAGTGTGCCTCCATTCCTGCGCGAAACGCGCAAGCGTCGACAGGGTAACGCGATTACGTGGAACACACGACGTTAGTGGCGTGTAGCTACATTGCCTTATCAGGTGAGAAAATTATAGAGGTCGGTAAACGTAGTGTTTCGGTGCTCCTACGTCATCATTGTGGCAAAAGGGTTAAACGTGGCAGCAGCCGCAAGAGAAATGATTGCAGTTGATAGCGCGGAAACAGTGGAGAGCAGCACTGTACGAAAATTGTTCTGGCGCTTCAATGCTGCGGACACCAGTATCTAACGCAAGCTGAGCTCAAGACGTCCACCCTGGTCGCAGCTGTGACAGCGAATTCCTGTACCAGCACGCAACAATTGGCAGCTGAGGTGAGGTCTTCCCAATCCATCATCGTTTGTCACCTGCACCAACTTAGTTTGACCTCCAAGGGCCATCGAACGGTTCCCCATAGATTGACACCCCAATACGCAAAACAACGTGTCGTTCTCTCTTGCAGATCGCTGTCAAATTACAGGATGATAGATTCCATCGACGTACAGTCACAGCTGTTAAAAAGTGGATATTCCTACGTCATCATACAATTTGGAACCAGCAGCTGAGGCAACATCAGGAGGCACACCCAGTTGTACAAAAAGGGCTGTTAGAGAGGAAATGAATGTTGTGCATTGTGTGGAATTGTAAGGGTCCTGTACACTGCGAGCTTATTCCAGATGGTCACGCTGTAGACGGAAAGTTCTACGCGGAACAACTGGAGCAGGCCCGTCTTGCTCTGCTCCAACGCTACAAAAGATGTGGGAGTTTGTGCAAAGCCTCGAGTCATACGTCTATCGCGGTCTAGCGAAATCTAGAAGGATTGGAAGGATGTGATTCAGATCCTACCCCATGCTCCATACATAACGGACCTTGCCCCATCCTACTACCACCTGTTTCTTTCCATAGGTCATATTCTACAAATACAGCACTTCGCTTCAGTGGTGAATGTGAAATATGTCATAAAAGATTTTCTGTCCTCGAAACCTGCGGTGGTATCGTGGCTCTGGTGGAACGGTGGCAAATGGCTGTAGAAAATAACTACCTGTACTTTGTAGAATTGGTGATCATGTATTATATAACTAGTTCTAAACTTTGTAACTGAAAACGGGACAAAATTTTAAACTACCTTCATACAATCACTCCTCATAGAAAAATATAGCTCTTTGGTAATCTCATAAAGAAACTGCGGGAAAAGGGATCGTTTTAGAACTGGTAAGCCATATGTCATGTTCCATAAATGAGATATAATGTACAGCCCACAAAGGAAAGCATTTCGAGTAATTAGTAGAGCATCAGTAAAATGAACAGCTTAAAAATAATGGAACCAAATACCAGTCAGCGGGTTATGGCTGAAATTAAAAAGTATTACGTAAATACACTCGACAAATAAAACAAATCAGGCAACTCGCCTCAATTTCTAACAATTGGCAGCATGAAAGAAGTACGTACGGTACAGTTAGAAAGTCCTTATAGAGAGATACTATGCGATTTTACGAGGCATGCTGATTAACATGCTAGTTACCAATCGATCTCTGAACGTTTCCATAGAATACCAATTCTTTGAGTGCATGGGACTTTCTCCATTGAAAAACGCTTATATCTAATATTTCGTTTAAATTGGTTAATCAATACGAATATACACAGTAGATTCACATTACTCTGACCACCACCTACTTTTGACGTCAACAGCACATAGCCAATGAAATTAGGCACGTGTCGCGAGATGGCATGGGGGGTATATAAGGTGTGCTGCAGGCATTCTGAAAACATATCACTCTTTGCTGTCATGGATAAAAGAAGCGATTTATCAGATTTGCAAGAAAGAATGATCATTATCAGGCTTTCGGGTCAAGGGTGGCAGTATTTCTGAAACAGCGCAGTTTGCGAACTGCTCGCGCGCTGCTGTGGTTAAAGTGTATCGTGATCGGAGAAATGACACCATTGCAAATAATCGACATGAAAACTGCGGTGCACCACGTGCCATTGATGTGAGGGGTGAACGTCGGCTTCGAAGGTGCGTGAGGGCCGATCGACACGCTAGAGTGGAGTAACTCACTGGCCGAATGAACCAGGGTGCTACCGGAAATGGGTCTAAAACGACAGTTCAGCGAATCCTGCTGCGTATGGGGCTCCGATGCAGACGGATGGTCACTGTACCTATGTTAACGAAGGTGTATATGCAGAAAAGGATTACATTTGCACTGCAGTATCGGAATTGGACCTCCGCTGATTGGCAAAAGCTTGCCTTCTCTGATGATTCACCTTTTCTGCTTCTTCGAACGGATGGACGCTGGCGTATAAGGCGAGGAACATCGGAGAACGAACAATCTTCAACCATTGCTGGAAGAACACAAGCTAGTGGGGGCAGCGTTATGGTCTGGGGAATGTTTTCGTTGCATTCTCTGGGTCCACTCATACCTGTGGAAGGCACTATGGACCGAATTCTTTATGAATCCATCCTTGCAGACCACATACACGCATACATGCTGATTGTCTTCCCTGGAGCGGATGGTATCCCCCAGCACAACAGTACGACGTGTCACACAGCTACATATGTCAGACAGTGGTTGGAAGAGCACGACGAAGGCTTCAAAATGCCTCCCTGGCCCCCTGATTCCCCAGACTTAAACCCAATTGAGCATCTGTGGGACCACCTCGATCACATTGTTTGCTCTATGGATCCTCCACCACGTACCCTCCAGCAGCTGTCAGATAGACTGCAGTCAGCATGGCTCCACATACCTGTGAACACCTTCCAGCACCTCATTGAGTCACTCCCAGCCCGTCTAATTGCTGTCCGCGTTGCACACGGCGGTTACTCTGGATATTAGCTGGTGGTCACAATAATGTGACTCCACCTTGTATATAGCTCAAAGTTTCAGAAATTACTAAAATGAATAGTATCAGTATACCAGAACAATATCAGAATATATGCTGATAAAGCTTTAATTATTGCGTGGATGAACAGATAAGTTGGGAAATCTCCAGTAAAAAACAAAATCAGGCGCACAGACTCACTCACGCAGGGAACAATTTGCAGTGTTCCATTAGCACGACTGGAGTTTGATAATTTCTCGGGAGCATAAAAGAATTAACGTTTTTCTCACATTACCAAAAATACTTGAAAAGCTTGAGTAATTAATGGAGCTGTATTTCATTATTTGTTTGCCATTTGCCTTATGCCGTTGCTGAGATGGGATCAACAATCCTTCTGATCAGCAGCGGTCAGCAAACAACACAATGGTATTTCCTCTTTAAATATAGGAGTTGAAACATAATTTTGGTAATATGTAGAATTGGTTTCGACATTCTTTTTAACTTTTCTTGACTTTAATTTCCGATTGAATGAGAAACCAGAAATAATGATGAATTCTTTACTGAAACTTTCTTTGAATTCTTGGAACCAAATTTGCAAGCCTTTTTCTGCCCTTTTGCCATAGTAAATCAACCTTTTTTGGTTACAATCGTTTAGATAAATCCATGTGTGACCTGCATGCACCGCAGGACGCACATGAGATAAAAGGCAGAATAGCAGCGAGAGCATACGTCCACGTAGCTTAGTTGGGAGAGTGACTTATTCCGGAATGAAAGGACCCGGGTTCGATGCCCGGCGTGGACAAAAATGACGGAGAAATTTACTTCGTTATATTGGCACCCAAACTTCAAGAACGACCTGGCCGTTGAAGTTCTCGCAATGGTGTGATGTTCTTTCCACACCGCGAGACAAGAAAAATAAGAGAATCCCTTCTTCAGCGCTTCGAAAAATAAATATGTGTGATGTTACTTTCCACACATCAAACTGATTGGGATTTCTCCAATGTACGGTCTTTAGCGGATGATTGCCTACAGCGATACATGGTCCCGGCTGACCCGTCGGCTATGCCCCCGGCCGTCTTTCGGGGGGGGGGGAGATGTGACGTGCCTGCACCGCAGGAACGCACATGAGATAAAGGCAGATAGCAGCGAGAGCTTACGTCCGCGTAGCTCAGTTGGGAGAGCTACTTATACCGGAATGAGGGGACCTGGGTTGGATGCCCGGCGTGGACAAAAATGACGGAAAAAATGTACTTTGTTACACATGCTTCATCAATGACCACAATAAATTTCAATCTGTCTCCGGCTAAGGGATTTTTAAAAAGAAGTCTACACCATGTTCTGCGCTCAGCCGCATTCCTAGGCCAAAGAGCGGCGAACATTATGTTTTTGTGTGGGTTTTTTTTTTTTTTTTGCATATTCAAATCTTTGTTTATTACCTTGTTTTTCAGTTGATACTGAGATTTTTAATGACTTAGAGATTACTCTTTGTATCTGTGGATTTTCTTTTAAGACAGGAGACCTTACCTTTGACATAGTCGTAAAAGTTTGTACCTTCTTTGGATATTCGTTCGGTGTTTTTCTCCTGTTAAAAGCAATGCTTGACGATTCCCCTATCTATTATTAATAATATTGCTTATTTTACATTTTAAAATGCTTATTCCATGTTTTGCACAGCGTTCTTTAATTACAGAATACCAATATTTTCTTCTTAAAGAGCAAAAAGTAACCCTCCTATTTATAGCTCGTTTGTTCTTAACAGACGATATGTAACAGCAGCAGATGTTTATTCCGCGTTCATCTAACACGTTGTTGCCAATTTCAATTCTTTGAGCTTCTTTTATTTCCTGTAACTTCTTATAAAAGTTCTGAAAATATGTGAATAGTCTCTGTATGGTGCTTTTTGCGTACCCCACGCTTGACATCGCAGCTCAAATTTGAGAAAGGATGGGAAAATATCCCAAATGACTATCATTTGTATTCTAGAATGTTCAGAGTTCCGGAGTCCAAACGCTTCAAGACACTCAGTCTTCACCGAAGGACACCATCACCAGAAGCTACTGTGTTACCAGTAGCATGAAGGCTCTACAACAGAGGCCTCTACGAGTACAGGTCCTCGTGGTGCCTTCTAGGATGGCTGAATGGAATGATTTAAAAAACAGTTCTGCATTATGCTGAGCTGTAGACTGCCCCAACGAGTGACGGTAGTGCCATCGTACGATATTTTTCTGTCAATGTGAATTATGCCCGCTGGTTCACTTGAATCAACGTGTGACATCTGTTATTACTTTTCTGACAACGTGAAGTGTGTACCTAATACCTCTTTGACAGGGAATTAAATCATCCAGAAATATTATGTGCAGTGTCACTGGACCTGGACTTTGTAGGAATGAGTCCCCAGAGGTTACAAGAGACAGCACACAACATTCTTGGCCCTATAATGTATCCGACATTGATCCTCTCGAACACAAGTGAGATATGAAGCGTGGATATCTTCCAGCATTGCTAATTCTGAAAATTGTAGACCTCCTGGCTACAGGTATCTAACGAAATCTACTTTAGTGAAGCTACGTGATATTGTTGTTAAGAACGGTGGCGAGCTCATTGCTAAATAGGTGAACATCATACAGTGATCACTCAGTATGCTGCAAAAGGAAGAAAAAGTCGTTTGAAGACCATTATCAGGAGAAAGTCTTTGATGGATACTTAGAAGAACACAGGATGTTTGAAATAATAACATTAGCATGCCACAGAATAATGAGAAATATAACTGTGAAATTCAACTAAGAAGAGCAACACAAAATTCATGGAAGTGAATGAAAACAAAGAAAGCATTCAAAAAATGATCATAAACTAGGTCCTAAATAGGTATTGCTCAAAAAGCGAAAACAAAAATTAAAGGCTAGTCAAGACAATTACTGTAAAAACTAAAGGAAATCCACAACCATCTTTCGAACTTTGCATGTAGAAGTAATTACCACTAATGTGGAGCGGAACTTAAAATGTGAAAAACTCAGAAAAATGTTCTTGAAGAAATGAACGGGAAAATTCCTTTATACGATATAATCCCAAAAAGGGAGCCAGGAAACCAAAGAAAGGGGACAAATGACAACAAATGTATCTTCAGAAAAAGATACACAACGCCTGGAGGAGCACTGAGTGAAACAAAGCAAAACTTCTGGTAAAATGTTATGAAAATGTCTAGAAAATCTACCATTGCCTTGAAAAGCATCTCAGTGGACAGCGAAAACTTGGAAAATCTTTATGCGTATTACACCACTAAATAAACGGTTTTGCTACTCTATAAGCGCTTCTTGATAATAGTCTAGAAAGTCATTAAAATCATTAGAAGGACACACTGACGTAAGTGCATTGTTACCAGCAAAAGTAACAAAAAGTACGTTTCTATTTGCATATCATATCACCTCTGTTATGTTGAAATGTTATCTGATATGCCACGTATGAAACGAATGTTTATGTTGTGCACTCTCTTATCAATCCGCGTTAGAAATCAGTTAACTCTGTCAATCAAAGCATCTTCCATTCAAAGTTGTGCTGTATTCTCATCACAACACTACGAGCTTATTTATTGTTGGGTCTGTGATGTGGTATAATAAAAATCAGCATCAATGGAGGGCTTACCAGATTTAATATGAGGACACTGTAGTTGAGAGGCGGTATAAATTTGAAAATATGCTGCCACACTTGATTCAGTCACAGGTTCAAACAGCTTTGGATGCTGGTTCTTTTAAACCCTTCTCCTAACCAAGAACGTATGCTGAGGTCACCAGGCTTGCCACACCTTCAGTTGCCAAGCCTATTACACCATCTCCTTCTGCATCATCGTTTCCTTCAAAGTCACCAGATCCCAGGTTTCACATTGCTGTTCCCAGACTCAAACCCAAGGACCCTCCGAAGCGTCCTGTTAGCGCTTCGCCAAAAGACATACCTGCTGGTGAACCAGGGGCTCCCTCTTCCCGACCGTCTTGGTACAAGGTCCAGGCCATCTCCCCTTCAAAGGGTACTACTGATACTGATGGAGGAAGGCAGTACATCCTCAAAGGCCTCCCCCCATCTGTAACTGATGAGGAGATCATTTGCTCCCTGAGGGCTCAAAGGGATTCCTTCCGAAAGAGACTACAGTATGAAGATTCCTGTAGGCCATAACGCTACGGAATTTTTCATGCACTATGTAAAATCCCTTGAGGTGCCTCAAATTTCTGTGTGGCTCGGCCACTACGTAGTGATTCAGAAATTTATTAAGGCGGCCTGAGAAAGGCGCGTTTCAAGGGCCCCCAAATCATCTTAAAGTTCATGTTCCAAAGAACCTCAAAAGAGACTTCGTAAGAGGTCTCCTTCTTAATCATCGGATAATTAGCTATATTGTGGAACGATTCGCAAGCTAAAACAAACTGATTGGTTATTCTTCAAGGAGACATTAGTCTCCTCTTAAGCCTGCACCTTCCGTGTCAATATCTCTACTTCTAAAAGTCCGATTTGAAAAATTCCTTCTTTGTTGGATAGTGTTTCCGATGCGAAATGTTTTTCCTATAAATTCAAAATTTTTAAGTAAATCATTGACATTCCGCTAAGGCGCACAAAGGTAAATTGCGTTTTCTGCTCCTAAAACTCCGATTTGAAAAATTCTTCCTGTATCGCATGCAAGACCTGATGGAAAATATTTTTCACATAATTTCTAATATTTGGTAAAGAATGGTTTGGCTACCAGAAGGAATAAGTGTTAATTTCTGTTTCTGATGTATTTGTAGGAAAATCTAGGCTCCTGAAAAATCAACGAAATTTTTTCTTTTTTCGGACCGATAACGCTCATATTGAAAAACCTTTTGAGAATACTTTCTTCCTAAAATAATGCATGGTTTTCCCACCTGGGGCGTAAAGTTACATCTCATTTTTGTTTATATCTCTGTTTCTAAGAGTCCGATTTGAAAAATTCTTCCCGTGTTGGAGAGCGTTTCCGGTGCGAAATGTTTGTCATATAAATTCATATTTTTTTTAACGCATAAGTCTGCAACCAGACGGCATAATCTCACGATTCCGTTTACAGCAATATCTGAGGGATTAATAACCCGATCGAAAAACTTCTTTCTTCCGTTAGATACTATTGTTTTCCATACCGGTTCCATTGACTTTGAATATCTTTGATAAATTTAATTTGCGTCAGAACGGGTTCAAAAGACGTGCTTATTACACCCGAAAATTCGGTGTCATCTTTCTTGTTATACTTATCTTTATTACCTAATTTTAGAATGTGATATCGTCGTTAATTATTTAATTTTGTAATGTCCACCGTCGCGTCGTATATCTGCCTGCATATACAACCTCGTAAAATCTACAACAAAAAATTAAATTTATAAAATCCGAGCATTGAGAGAGAGAGAGAGAGAGATAGAGAGAGAGAGAGAGAGAGAAACAGAGAGAGATATATATAGGGACAGAGGGAGGGAAAATACGAGAAAGGGCATCATACATCTAAGAAAGCCTGTTTTGTGTTTTTTAATAAAATATAACGTCTAACTTTCAAGCTTTTGACAATAAGGTTTGCACAATTCCGTTTTTAGTGGCACTGTTCTTTGGCATACCTACGGGAGGCATTATTGAGATAGACTAATACTACCCCGGTACATGCGCGAAAGCTTGCAATATCAGTTGTTTCACGCCAATAAAATATAATTTTGTAAAATATTTTTATAAATTTGGTGCATGTGCTCCTTAATTATTTTAGACAGTAAGTTTACTAGCTTTGTAACACAGGATTTAATGAATTTTGAGAACATAAAAGTTTAATCTGTTATGGTAGTTTCTGCTGTATGTCAGTGTTTGATATTCATACAGCATTTCTTCACATATTGCATCGGTTATATCGGAGTCCAGTTCAATGTTAATATTTCAATGAAATGTATCTTTCGCAGAGCATATCATAAATTAAGAGGGACGAAACAAAACAATTGATTTCAATACAGTTCAGCCCGGTTCCTATTTTATTGTTCATTCTATTTGCAAGGTTATACCATTATAGATATCGAAAAAGAAGATAAGATTTCCTTTGAACAGCAAGAATAACTATTCCTAAAATATGCATACCCGCTGAAAGCTTAGATTAAGCATCGTGAAACTTCCTTCGCAGTTCTTCCCTTCTCTTAACGCTAAGATAAGTGTTTATTTAAAGTACAGTGCAGTTAATCATTCTGCAGTGTCACATGATACAACAAAAAAGCGGGACTACGAAAAATATTCTGCGCCTGTGATGAAATATTCTGAGCAAACTGGTATCAGGGGTAGACACCTGATATATTTTATTACAAAAATGTTTGTCACACCAGTTAGGATGTCTGAGATTAATTATCTTTTGTTTATTCCGACAAACAATGCTGTTTCTCGAAGGGTAGAATATAAAGATATAGCATTATTCCCTTGTTGGAAGAACAATATTTATTATTGCGTCGCTTAATTATAAAAACGAAAAAAAAAAGGAGATGCATGAAATCAAGTCATAATTACTTCTACTTTTCCAAAGTCAGTTAATCTTTTATTTTCAGATATAAAAAATTCGGATGTGATATATTGAGCAGGGATGACAAACATAAGAAAAAATTGTGTAAGTAATGATTTTTCAAAGTAAACCATACTCTTTAAGCATTACTCCTTCAATTATGTTGCTCCGTAGATGAACGCAATGAATAGAAGCATCAAATCTTTACCTTTTCATTAAATCTTTATCCGTACAAAAATAAAATGCATAATTAATCGCCGTGTATAGTACAGATACGGAACATCACGGTCAAGAAGGTTTTTTTTTGTTTCTAAAACAAGCACAATGTGCTTAACGATGTACATAGTATGTTATGCTTGCCGCCCTGGTGGTGGAGTGGTCTATGCACAGGCTTATGACCATTCGCCGGAGAAGAGTGCGGGTTCGAATCCCGATGAGGCATGGAGGTTCTATTTGTCCTACGGCACTAGCTCTCTCCGTTCCCTGGAACCAGTGGCCAGGGACAGGCGACTGCTTATAGCCTATTGAGTTGCTCGCGGTGGTCATTGAACTTCAATAAAAAATGTTATGCTTATACCGTTTGAACATCCCTTTTGTCTCCTAAAAGTTCATTTTTAATCCCACTTCTTTACTCTTGTCAGCAAGTTCCTGGATCATACTCTGCAGCTCTGATGTTGTAGTTGCAAAAATAACTACGTCATCAGCAAAACGAAGGTGAGTTAGATAATCTCCATTAATATTTTTCACTTTGTTTTCCCAGTTCAGTGATTGAAAGACAATCACTGAACTGGGAAAACAAAGGTTATATGCAGTCTATATACTGAACTGGGGATATAAAGGCTATATGCAGTCTAGAGTCTAATTTCAGGCTACCGGTTCTGGGGAAGAGCGAGAGACCTAGAGGCGTGACGCAAATGCACAGCCCATGCTTCATTTCAGGGTTAACCCGGAACCACTCAAGCTAACCGTCAGACGCCAGTGTTTATCACTGCGCCAATGGGACGGTCGAAACCTTAAAATAATCTTGTTAAAATTTTTTTGGCGAATTCAGGGTGGTCTACAAATGGCAATAAACATAATTTACGTGGTTGTAAATACACTAGCTCTGCATATATAAAGATTCCAATGAAATTTTAAAAATCGATGTAATTGTTTTCTTAAATAAAGAATGACTTTAGACAATAATAGGGTTTTTATAAATAGTAGCACTAAATAATATTCGGGGAAATATTTCTTATGTTTTCTAAGAGTAAAATCTCAATTCTAAACTCTTATCCGTTGCAGAGGAGTTTAAGGACATAAATTATCTGGATTACTCAAAAACAAATGTGGTTCTTATTAAATCGCAAAGAGTTTTATGATTTGTTTAGTATGTCTTCTAATGTTTAGCAAAGTTTGATCAAAATGACTCATACATTTACTAGACGATTCACCTTAAAATTCAGACATGTAAGATCACGCTGGTTTTTATGGAACGTTTTCTTAAATAAATGATCTTTATGTGGTAAAGGATAATGTAAAATATCTATTATAAAATACATAAGCAGCCAATTCCATAGCTATTTAGACAACACCATAAGAAAACTGAAGGAGTTGAATGGTTTATCAGAAAACTGATCGTAGAAATTTGCACCTCAGTCTAAGTTTTATTTGTTTGCACTAGAAAGTGCCACAAGTGAAGAAGGATGTAAATGTGTAAAAAGCAACAAACCTCTTTTACTGAAAATAGAACTTGACATTTCAACCTTTTAAAAATCTATCAATTTGCGTTTTGATTCTTTAATTAAATCCATTGTAAATCAGAAGAAATGTGCATTTTATATAATTGTTATTTTTTCAACAAGTGGCGTTAGAGAAAAATTCGCGAAAAGAAAATACTGACTGACTTTTCTTCTTCTACACGCCGAACCATATGATACTAAAAAAAAAAAAGTAAAAAAGAAACATATACGTCCTGCTGGATTGTAGCATTTTTGAATAATTTATTTTATCATTTTATATTTTGAGGGGGAAAAATCTTCCTTTTGGCCAGGATGGTTTTCAAAATTTCAAGAAAGATCTCTTACGCTGAAAATGCATTTACTTTTATTCTCGAAAAATCAAACAAAAGATCGGAATTCTGGGGGAAAGTTCTCAAAATTACTGCGTAGTGTATCCGAGATAAGATCTTCACGACTGAAAACGATAAGATCTACTACTGAGTGGAAGATCGATCAAATATGGAAGTGGGTCCGAGAAGAGCAATGGATGTGGATTACAATAGTTCTTTGCGATGTCATTTCGTCAACAAAAAAAGATTGAATAAAAATAGAATAAAGAGAGAATAAGTAAGAGAGACAAAAAGAATTTTCTTTTTGCTCTTTCGTTTTATTTCTTCTAGAGAACGAAACTTTATCGATGATGCTGACAGCACCAGAACCTTCGGCTGGAATGATGAGACCCAAGTTTCAGGAGGCACAGAACTTGATTCTGTCGAAAACCGAGAAATGATCGTTTTTTCCTTCTTCGGCGCTATGTAACAAAACTCACATGGCTTCTTGTGCCTACAGAGCTATTAATACTGCACTTTCTACAGAAAGCGCATATAGGTATAAAAATAGAAGAAATAAAAACAAGTGGAATTTGCAAAACTGGTGTAAAACATTGCTATTTCGACTAATTTCATTTAATCACAGAATTATTCTTAAAACTGATTTTTTTTTATTTTCCTATAAGCATTCAAGAGAAAAGTGTTTAAGAAAAACGGATATCTGCATGTATTGTTTTAGGAATGAGTTTTACTTATTTAACTATCGCAGATCTATTCACTGTTGATTGCTGTCTGCAACACCGAATCCGATTCATGTGAGATTCTTTTGTGCTAATTTGAAAAGAGTTCACTTATGTTTGTAACTTTCAACTGTCACTCTCCAAAATTGAAGAAATGTGGCCAGGAGATAGAACTAAGGACAAAAATCAATGGGTGTATTTTCGTTTTGGCCCAAATGAACTGAAAATGGCGAACGAGTCGTCTGAAAATGGACTTAGAGCCCAAGTGGAATAAATCATCTAACGTATCAATGAACAACCAATGGTAATCAGAAAACTTCAGCAGGCTGTTATATTCGTAGATAAAAATTGGTTACTGTGAAAGTGATGACGTTTTTTTTGATAATGTTCAACGTATTTGTTTTTTCAGATATCAATGACAATTTTCAGTACTGTGATAACTTTGGGATGTTGCGTTGTTCTCTATGTTCCAAATTACGTTGCTTCGGTCATGCGTTCAATGCCACAAATATTCATTTACACCTGCAATAAAGGTTTTTGTTGCTTTTTGTGTGATATGAGCTTATTTTGAATCATGGGGACATAGCTGATATTTGGGGTTACATATCACGCACCACAATACATGTTAGATGATTTTTCTCACTTGTGCTCTAAGGCCATTTTCAGACCACTCGTTCACCTTTGTCAGTTCATTTGGGCCAAAAAGGAAATACATCCGTTAAATTTTGTCCTTAGTACTATCTCCTGGCCACGTTTCTTTAATTTTTGGAGAGTGACAGTTAAAAGGCTTCCCTCATAAGTATTCTACTGTGTTTTGAGTAACGGATATCTATAACCCAGGTATTCATTGGTTCTCATTTATCAATAAAACACCTGTTAGTCTAAACGCAAGTGAAAACTTGAATATCAATACCCCTTTATTATATACAAAGGTATTCGATGCACGATCATCCAGGTTTTGCAACATTTTAATTTCTCACTGATAGTCGACAATTTTGGCTTACATTTTTAGAAAGGCCGTGTAACAATGCAATGGGTAAAAAGAGGAACAAGAGTGGAATGTGGGTATACTGATCTTTCAGCTTTGAATCAATTGGACAGTGAAGCCGCGATAAGCCTGCAGGCGTAGTTCAGTTGGGAGAAGAGTTGCTCCGGAGTAGGAAGATGTTGGTTCGAATATTGGGTCCTTAATAATCGAATCTCACCGTTGGCAAAAGACTAGTTATATTGGCGCTCGAACGAAAAATAATTGCCTGGTCGTGAGGTTTGAAAGAATGTGCGATCACGGTTGTTCAGCACATTTTGGACCATATGGAACGGCGACTGCGGCGTACGAACCATCAATCTGGAAGAGCTACAGATAACGTTTTTACGGACGCGTCACGGCATACTCGTGGACATTTTACGAGGACTCGTGGAGTACGTTTTTCGTCGTACAGTCGCAAAGTTGTCTGATCACGGAAGATATAAACGTTATTACACTGGTGTGCAAAACTTAAGAACGAGCCAGGTTTTGGCCTGTCACACAAGAGCGGCCTGGATATGTGAAATTCAGCCATAGGAAATCCATACCAAAATGGTAACGGAAACAACACCGACACAACTGCAGATACTAAAGGATATAAAGCAACTTTATTCAGACTTGGCTACATAGCATAGGGTGCCATGATAGATATCATCCCTGCCAAAAGCGGTACGAAGGAAAGAGGAGGTTCTCAGTTGGGGATATGGTCACATTTAACGTCTATGCATTATTTGCACCGCGTGTCCATAATTTGCACTAGGCTGTTGATGTGTCCTTGCAGAAACATCGCCTATTCTGCCATCAGCGCTGTTTTCAGCCTTTGGACAGTATCCGGTGTGCGTTGACGTGCCACAACGCATTTTCCCAGGGCGTCCGACACGTTTTCTATGCGGTTTAGGTCGAAAGAACGTGCTCGCTAATCTATCCGCTGAATGTCTTCACTTTCCGACAACTCATGAACATACACCTTACGATGGGATGTGGTGTTATCATTTGTTAACAGGAACTGGGGATCGATGGCACCTCGGAACAGACGCGCATGGTGAAGCATTACCTCATTATAGTAGGACAAACACGTTACAGTTCCTCTTTCCACTACCTTGAGCTCCGTACGTCCATCGATCAAAATGCCTCCCCATACGATAACACCGCGGCTGCCATATCTCTCCCTGTCATTGATGATTTCGGGATGATACCGAGTGCCTACCTCACGCTACATTAGCTGACGTTCAGAATCCCAGGAGAGACTAAATCTACCCTCATCAGTGAAGTCTATCATACCCCACTGTTCTGCTGTCTAGTCCTTATGTTTCCTGAACCACTGTAAACCGTATCTCCGGAGAGCAGTTGTTAATGGAACACAGCGTACTGGTCATCGGGTAACAGTTCACCTTTGTGTAGTGGCTTGGCCAATATAAATCACGACATTGTACGCCCTATGCTCATGTTGAGTTATATTACAAGGTTACTTGCTGTCTGGTGTCGATCCCTCTTTGCTTGCAGAAGTAGATAGCGGTCCTCACTGGGGATGGTTTGTAATGAACTACCACCACCGGTTTTTTGCACAGTTGTACCTGTAATCCTGATGTCCGTCCAAGAACGCGATACATGCTATTGGCGATAGCAAACACTTGAGGCACACTCATCACAGTTCTCCCCTCTTCCAGCCTCCCAATTATTCGACGGGCCATTTCATTGTCTCTGCCAACCACAAACACAATCGAACATCTGTAACACTTACGTTCACCGTCCAGTGACTTCCGTTCGACTGATGATATTGAACTGCGTGAGCGCATTTTGTTCTTACGTAACGCAAACCACACGTCATGCTCTAATATTACGCATGTGTTTTTGCTCCTGTTCCCTGACACGAGTTAATTTGTGTTTGAATGCTGCTGCTACTTACGGGGTCATTTCACTTTTTTCCGCTTTCCAATCATAGGTTGAAGAAGCGTAAATACTCCAGCTTATTCCGTCTGTCCGTCGGTCTGTCTGTCTATCTGTCTGTCAGCACGATAACTCGCGTAAAGGTGGTTCTATTTCGAGGAAATTTTAGTACGTGGTAGGGGACCACCTGGGGACGACACCTATTGAAAAAGGACGAAACGGGGTCAAAGGGCAGGACATAGGATCGGGAACCAGTCCATTGTCCTTATGCATCATAACGTGCGTACAAATGGGTAGATTTCGATGAAAGTTTAGTATGTGGTAGGAACGAACCCTATAGAAAATGGACGAAATGGGGTCAAAGGTCAGGATATAGGAGCGGAATCCATTTTATTGTTGTTATGCGTCTCAACTTGCGTAAAAATGATTCGATTGCAACAAAACTTTATCATGTTGTTCCGGAGGTATACCGAATTAATTCTGTTTAATACCATCGAAATGAGGTCAAAGGTCAGGGCACAGGAGCGAGGTTCATTCCACAGCCATTAACCTCATAATTTGAGTGATAACTTGAGCAAGGATTTCTGGTATGTTGGAAAGCGTATCATAATCAATGCATTGCATGACTTTACTAACTTGTTTCGCTTTGCCTTGAAGTTTTGCACAGCAGTGCAAGTAGGTGATAATAATGTATTTCTCTCACTGTGTAAGAAAATAATGATAAATTCTGAGAAACAAAACACCAGACTCCCGTACTCTCTGAGGTGCATAAAATGTGAAACTAGAACCATGGAGGACAAAGTAAAACGTTCTAATGTTCTCTTTATCTAATTACGACTTAGTGACCGCATTTTTCCCTTTGCGAAACGATTGCGCTTCAAGCAACAGGAGGGAGCAATTATGTTAGAATGAAAAGAAATTTCACTTCCCCACTACATTCTGTGTTTATTGAATTAACTGTCACAAGCCAAAGGAGTTGTCGTGGAGAGAATAAACCGAAAATCCACACACACATATTGGCCAGCTAGGGCCGCGGTTGGTCTAGTGGTAAACTTTCGTGATTGCCATAGAGAAACCTGAGGTTTGATCCCAGGCAGGTACGAACGTTCGAACCACTAAATATTCGCCATGCGTCAGATGGGCACGTTAAGCCGTCGGACCCCAGGTACTGGGCCCTCGAGTAATAAATAAAAGCATCTTCTTCCCCATTTCCACCTCGTTTCAATGTCACTTTCCTATCGGGCACTGTAGCCCAAATCTCCTATTTTCCTATTTCTAAAGGTTGTTTAAGACTTGGGGTGAGATACTCCCCTCCTAAAATCCTCTGCATAAGATCTGATCTGATATTGGCCAGCTTCACACGCAAATGTTATTGATAACCCTCCTAACAAAAACCCTATCACTAAAAAAAATGAATTAAAAAAGATCACTTAAATTCAAAACAAATTTAGTGTGATTTTGACAATAACATGCCTGTACAACATGCTTTGTTAAAATGAATTACGGAAATGGGATTGGCCTTTTGAAATAATCAAATCATCTGCTTGGTGTGCAGTAGAAAACACAGCAATGAATATTACGTACATTCCAGCAGCTATATTTTGGTGTTATCTCATGAAGTCAGACACGTAAAACCAGTTTCGATTGGTACCAGGTCAAGCAGAACGCAAAATGGAGAAAAATTGAATGAAGGTCTGTTGAGTATGATTGTTTTAAATTTGGCGTTGCTAATGTGTTCGGAAATGCGAATGCCGTTTAGCAAGGGTAATAAATTTATCTGCGATAAAGTTTAAATTGATCTCTTGTGCCGTGCAATTTTTAAATAACTCTTGGTTTGTGTTTCATTGATTAGAACCTTCGACAAGGAAACTCGTAAGAATTTCAGCTGAAATGCCTTTCATTCTGACGCTAGTGGACAAACAAAGTTAGTAAAAATAGCTTGAAAGATGTCATGTGACAACAGTGATACTATAAAATCTTGAGTCTGATTCTTAAAAACGACAGAAGAACAAAAAAAATCGCCGTACTTATGTAATTCTTTTTCAATGTGTCGCTAGAGCGCTATATCATAATTTTAGGAAAAACATTTGTTTCGGCATAAGTGAATTAAGCATTAAATATACATGCATAAATACGAAAAATTTGGGGTAGTTAATATTTAAACTGAAATATTTGGAAGGAGTGCTGGGAGAAAGGAAGACCGTTGAGGTCAAAATTGCGCTGAAGGGCGGTAATTTCTGCAAGCAGTTGCAATTTCTGTAGAAATGAGGGGTCGTATGAATTCCACTCGCTGCTCTGATGGACTGAACTGCAATATAATTTTCTTCTTCTCTAGAGAATTCTCTTGTGTATAATATGGTTTCATCTTTGCGAAATTCCTTAGACGCGAAGTGAGAACGTTTTAACTAAAAGTTAATTTGACGCAAACGTTCCCGTCAGCAAGTTATTGTTATCAAGGGATCACCTTGTTGAGCACATAGAACTCAGATGTATGGAATTTTTGAAAATGAAATTAGCACAAACGTTTTCTAAGGAGTAGGTTGAAATGTGAGAAAATGTTTTAATCTCTTATGTGAATGTGAGGACACGCAAATGAGAAATGTCTTATGGTACGTTTATACTATAAACTGTCTAAAACCCATATTCTGCGAGAGACGGAGCAGATCATAACGAGGACATAAACTGCCAGAGTGATTACTTTAAGGTCTTGATATTTTGTAAATATATATGCAACTAGATGAAAGCCCGTCACTAATGACGGGGGAAAATGAAGTTTATGATACTACGTTTTCGAGTTAAAATTTATGATATTGAGTTTTTGAGCTCCACGTCAATAGATGGCGACGTTGGCTCACAGCTTTATGAAAATTTCCCGAGCAGTCGGTTATGGAATTTGATACGACGGGCTGTCTATTTGTTATGTATTTTGTAAAACCTTTAGTCTCTATTTCGTCAACACTTTCTTGTACACAACATTTTTCGTATACACTGACTGCGAACCCTGTATTAAATTTCCCTGTTTTTTTTCAGCGAACTATTTTTCTCTTGACTTCGTCAGAACGTCGTACTCTTAACGTTGCCACATACAGATGGCTAAACACCGGTTCGGGTAGTGAAGCAAAATTCCTGATGTAAAGTTTTCGTATTTCTAAAGAGTTGGCCATGTGACGTAACGTATTTCTGAAGTCATGTGAGAATGATTTGGATTAGATGACGTCACACCAGCAGCTGTGTTCTTTGTTGCTATGGCAACAGAACAAAGTGATATACGCGTGGACTGTCCGCGTGTAGGTGATGACGTCACCTTCACAGAAATCTAAGCGTGACGTCAAAAACATTTGTTTCTCGTTTGTTGCTATAACGACTTAAAAAGGGGCACGGAGGAGGAGGAGGAAGGATCTAGCAAATTATATATTAGGATACTGTATACGTCAACCAAGTCCAATATACACTATATTGACAAAAGTCACCTGCCACCACTTCAAAAGAAAATGAACGGATCCGTTGCGTTCTTAAGATGCGCGGTACAGTTGCAAACGGCATAAAAACAAACCTGCTGACAGCGATCATATCGCACTGTGAGGTTGAGTGAAACCTTTGAGAAAGGAAAAGTTGTGGGGTGTTATATTAGTGGGTTGTCTATAAGAGAAAGCAAGAGGCGTTTAAACATAAAAAAGTCAACTGTTTTGGATTTACTGAATACGTGGAAGACACATAGCGTGTCTGAAGCAGCAAAACGTCCCGGCAGACCAAATAAAATCAATGATAGAGGGCATCGAAGCCTCAATAGGTCTGCACAAGACCTCAGTGTACAGGTGAGTAAAAATGCTGGAACCTCGGTATGTACACGTACCATTCGCAAAGAACTTCATTCCATGGGTTACCATGGTCGTAAGGCTGCTCATAAGCCTTTCATCTCCACTACGAATGCTACTCCCTGTTTAGTATGGTGTATTGAACATTTATCGTAGACCGTAGACCAATACAAACGTGTCCAATGGACTGACGAAACCACATACATGATGTATCAGTCTTCTGGCCGTGTGCGGGTATGGCGGCAGCCTGGGAACGCTATTTTCCACAGTATACTGTTCCTACGATCAAGTTTGGATCTGGCAGTGTACTCGTGTGGGGATGTTTCTCGTGGTATGGTCTCGGCCCATTGATTATCGTGGACAAACCAGTTAACCAGCACGTATACCTTGATATTCTGGACAATTATGCCCTACCATCTCTGTGGCAATACTATGGAACCGAGCCTTGTTGGTACCATCAGGATAATGCACCGAACCATAAAGCAATGACTGTTACGGCGTGGTTTGACGTAATTGCATATCGTGTGTGGACTGGCCAGCACAGAGCTTTGATCTTAATCCCATAGAGCACCAATGGGATGAATTAGAGCGCCGCATAAGAAGTTTGGAACCGAGGCCTACTGCTAAGCAACAGTTAGCGGCAGCATTATGTACTGAACGGAAGCGCATACCTATCGCTGTGTTCCAAAACCTTGTCGAAAGGATGTCTTGAAGGGTCAGTGCATGCATTAGGGCCAAAGGTTGACCAACACCGTACTAATGTATGTCAATGAATGCTATGTTGTGTTTCTTTTCTAGGTGTCCGGTGACTTTTGTCAATAGAGTGAATGTTCAATATAGCCTATATGTAACTGTATCTGTCAAACAAGTCCAATAAATAATTTTGAAACCTCCAGTCAAAAAAACAAATGTGGTTCTGTAATACACAGCGAAGAGTCAATCATTATAACCAGCGCTTGTTTATGCAAATCAAAGCAACTGCAGGTAAACGACGGGGCGTGTTATTTTCATGGAACGGTATAAATAACAAGTTAATCAGTGTTGTTCTTGTTCTTTAAATAAGAAGGCAGCTAGTTTCAGAAAGTCCAAACTGCAACGGTCAGATGACTGAATGAGATCGGTTTTTAGACGACAAGGCTTGTGGGGTGTTCATGGTCAGCCGTGGTTTGCACCTTCAAAAAGTAGTCGGAGGAAGGAAAACCCACGAACCGCCGGCACGGTGCGGGCCGGCTACAGCTCATCGATGCTAGATGTGAGCGACGACCCACCCGTATGGCAAGAGCCAGCAAAAGGGATACTCTGGCGAAACTAGCCGGTAATTTAAGTGTTCTTGACGGGAGTAATGTATCACAAAATACAGGACAACAGGCCCTTCTAAAAATGGGGTTGCGTAGCCATAGGTCGCTCCGAGTGGTCAGATGAATCTCGTTTCTTGTTGACCCATGTGGACGACAGAGTACGTGTTCGTTGTTTACCAGGGCAAGTGTAGGCACCAGGATGCTGCGTAAGACGACTACAAGCCGGTTAAGGAAGTGCAACGTTTTTGGAAATGTTCTTCTGGGGAACCCTATGTATAGTCATGCATGTGCGCGAAACTATGACGCCTACCACCAACCAAAACAGCATTACGGTATGCTCCTCTAGTAGTGCCTTCTTTTACAGGATAATGTGCATGCCACACTGCTCCGATTGTTCTGGAATGGTTCGCGGAACAATAGTAAGATTTCCAGGTATTGCCTTGGCATCCGAATTCTCCACACATTAAATCAATCGAACATCTGTGGTTTGTGTCGAAACAGCACAATCTTATTGGCCGTGGTTCAGCCATGTAACTTACAAGAGTTAAAGGATCTTCTGGTAACGTGTTTGTACCACATACAACAAGACACTTTTAGAAATCTTGTAGCGACCATGTAGGCAGTTTTGGTTACACGTGGAGGACCAACATCATAATTATGCACGTTGTTATATTTTGGCTCTTCGCTGTATAGAAGCTAAGCTAAGCTAGGAGGCATTGTTTTTAACGAATGAAAATTATTCATAAATTGTTTTGTTTACTAGAAATGTTCACAACTGTGTCGAATGATAAAATATAATTGTAGTTTCATCGGAAAATTTCGTTAAACCATTTAACACAGATTATTTTTCCTAAAATTAATTATCCTGGGACCCATTTATTTTAAATTGGGATGGTCGCAATATCGTGATTTTGAAGACATCATCAACAATGATGGGTAATATCCACGTAGGAGCCTGTTGCCATGGGGCATCAGATTTCATTCGTCTTATATTGTTTTACTGCCAGCGCATAGACACTCATCTGGTAAACCCAGGAATCCTGGGAAACGGTATCCCGGAACAAACCACGCCCAGAGCCGACTTCAGAGGGAACCGTGAAAATCATCCAAATACGTAGAGACAATGTAAATAGACCAAGTCATCGCTATTTCCAGGCTTTTCTTTAGTTAACACACAGCAACCGAACAATTGTATTTCGACACCGCTGGGATCGAACCCCAGATCCCTTGACAACTAGCCGAGTGCGTCCGCTTTCCGCTACGGTGCCAACAATCTACGGCGCTATGTTTATCTGTCAGAATCTGACTTCACAAATCCGTAGGGATGGGCTCAGCAACTGAGTCGTCTCCATCTGGTAGGGATTAACGTATATCTGTCAGCATCTGACTTCACATTTCTGTGAAGTCAGATGCTGACAGATAAACACACATAGCGCCGCGGATTGTTGGTACCATAGCGTAAGGCGAACGCACTCGGCTAGTTATCGAGAGACCTGGGGTTCGATACCAGTGGTGTCGAAATACAATTTTTCGGTTGCTGTGTGTTAATTAAGGAAAAACGTAGAAGGAGCAATGACTTTGTATATTTTCAGACGGTACCATCTACGCATTCGCGTCCCCAAAACGGGGAGTTTGCGGAAAAACCACATTCTAGATGGCCGGAAGGACGGCATTCGAACACCCGTCAGATACGTCCTCCTCCCACACAGTGCATAGCGACTTATCCAACTGCGGCATGTCGGTGGCTGCAAAAGACAGGGATCAGTTAATATCAGTCATAGGAAGGCATTAATTTGAGCTTAGAAACCCGGCTGTTCAATATCATTTATGTGATATGCTCTTCAAGAAACTTGAAACCTGAAATTTTCTAGAGCGATAGTCCAGAATTGTTTTTAATCCATCCCCATGAAAATTCAATTTTAATTTTTCCGAGAATGGACTCAAGTCTGGTAGCTATCTTTGAACTTTCTATGCTATAAATCAGTAAGTTTCTTTGTTCGATTCTTCTTGGAAATATTTATCAGGGTACATATTTCATTTCATTCACCTGAACTGAAAATCAAAAGAAATTTTTAAGAAAGAAGAAGAGTTTAAATTATGAAAAGATAAAATAAGTGGTAAATTATGGAAACCATGCTGTTGGAATGACGAGGTACCCGAAGTCTAAGCCCAGGCCACAGCGCACATTGGCCACTGATATTGCGTATCACACCGACATGACATCAGCAGGTTGGTGGCTTAAGTCAGTGAGAGTTAGCCATCAGAAGACAAAGAGTATAAGCGCCAGCTAACATCGAAGTGGACAAGGAGCATATCCACAATATTAATGCTGTAAGAGCTGTAAAGAATATTACCATCGTGTACCCCAATCTCATATCACATCGTCAGTCCTCTGTTTGATTCGAATGGTTTCGAGAGGGAAATTTTGACCTATCAGATCGTCCCAAAGCAGGAAGTCCCGCAACAATGGATATGACATGATGAAGACCTTAGTGGAGAAAAACCCACGTGTGCGAGTTGGCCGAATAGCTCGGGTATACCTACACAAGTTAGTTAAATCATGCAATGCATTGATTATGATACGCTTTCCAACATACCAGAAATCATTACTCAACTTATTACTCAATTTATGACGATAATGGCTGTGGAATAAATCTCGATCCTGTGTCCTGACCTTTCACCCATTTCGATGATATTAAACAGAATTGGTTCAGTATACCTCCTGAACAACAGGGTAACGTTTTGTTGCAATTGAAGCATTTTACGTAAGTTATGACGCATATGGGCGATGGAATGAATCCCTCCCCTATGTCCTGACCTTTGACCCCATTTCTCCCATTCTCAATAGAATTTACGCAAGCTATGACGCATAAAGGCAATGGAATAGGATCCCGCTCCTATGTCCTGACCTTTGACCCCACTTCATCCATTTTCCATAGGATTCGTCCCCACTGGTCCCTACCACATACTAAAATTTCATCGAAATCGAACCATTTTTCCGCGAGTTATCGTGCAGACGGACAGACAGACAGACAGATAGACAGACGGACAAAACTGGAGCATATACGCTTATTCAACCTACGGTAGGAAAGCGTAAACAAGCATTACCATGCACTTGCGTCAAATTGGGAAAATGCATAACAGGAGAATTCGGGTACCCCATCAACTCACAGTTGAGCAGAGAGCAAATCGCATGAGTTCATGAGATTCTCTGCTTGCACTTAACCAAGTTGAAGCGCTATTGGGCCATGCTACACAGGTGACGAGAAAGGGATCGTGTATGACAAGGTCAGCTCCTGGAAACAGTAGTTGGATCTAAAATATAAGCCCATGCTGTCACCTAAACCCGGTTTACACCCATGTAAGGTCCTGCTGCCATTTTTTACGCTTTCCAACCGTAGGTTGAAGAAGCGTATATTCTCCAGCTTTGTCCGTCTGTCTGTACGTCTGTCCGTATGCACGATAACTCACGTAAAAATGGTTCGATTTCGAGGAAATTGTAGTGTGTGGTAGGAGACTACCTGGGGATGAACCAGACGGACAGACAGAAAATGGACGAAATGGGGTCAAAGTTTAGGACATAGCAGCGGGATCGATTCCATTGCCCTTATGCCTCATAACTTGCGTAAAAATGGTTCGATTTCGATAACATTTTAGTATGTGGTAGGGGACCACTTTGGGACGACCCCTTTTGAAAATGGACAAAATGGGGTCAAAGTTCAGGACATGGCAGTGGGATCCATTCCATTTCCCTTATGCGTCATAACTTGCGTAAAAGTGGTTCGATTTCGATGAAATTTTAGTATGTTGTATCGGAGGTATACGTATCCGGTTCTGTTAAATAGTATCGAAATGGGGTCAACGGTCAGACACAGGAGCGAGATTTATTCCACAGCTATTATCCTCATAACTTGAGTAATAATTTCTGGCACGTTGGAAAGCGTATCATAATCAATGCGTTGCATGATTTTACTAACTTGTTGGTGGGGTACGCGGGGTGTCTTTTTTTTGAGCAGCTGCCAGATAACACCACTATGTGTATTACTATCAGCTTAACGACGATGTGTATTAGTATCAGCTCAACGACGATGTGTATTAGTATCAGCTCAACAACTATGTGTATTGCTATCAGCTCAACGACGATGTGTATTACTTTTAGAGCAACGACGACGTGTATTACTATCAGCTCAACGACGATGTGAAATTACTATCAGAGCAATGACGATGTGTATTACTATCAGCTCAACGACGATGTGTATTACTCTCAGCTCAGCGACGATGTGTATTACTATCAGCTCAACGACGATGTGTATTACTATCAGCTCAGCGACGATGTGTATTACCATAAGAGCAACAACGATGTGTATTACTATCAGCTCAACGACGATGTGTATTACTATCAGCTCAGCGACGACGTGTATTAGTATCAGCTCAACGACGATGTGTATTACTATCAGAGCAACGACGATGTGTATTACTATCAGCTCAACGACGATGTGTATTACTATCAGCTCAACGACGATGTGTATTACCATCAGAGCAACGACGATGTGTATTAGTATCAGCTCAGCGACGATGTGTATTACTATCAGCTCAACGACGATGTGTATTACTATCAGCTCAGCGACGATGTGTATTACTATCAGCTCAGCGACGATGTGTATTACTATCAGCTCAGCGACGATGTGTATTACTATCAGCTCAACGACGATGTGTATTACTATCAGCTCAACGACGATTTGTATTACTATCAGCTCAACGACGATGTGTATTACTATCAGCTCAGCGACGATGTGTATTACTATCAGCTCAGCGACAATGTGCATTACCATCAGAGCAACGACGATGTGTATTACTATCAGCTCAAGGACGATGTGTATTACTATCAGCTCAACGACGATGTGTATTACTATCAGCTCAACGACGTGCACGCAACGCTCACGTCGAAATGACCAGCACTGCTGACCCGCAAGGGCATCCTCCTACAGCAGGATTAAGCGAGACCTCACAAAGCAGAGGGGGTTGTCACGAAATCAAGGACCTAGCCTGGGACCTGCTGACACACCCAGCCTATTACCCGGACATTTCCCATCTTTTTTGGCAGTCGTAGCATTTCGTGGACGGACAACGGTTCACCAACCTGCGCGATGTCAAAGACGCACTTATTCTTTGCGTCCAAGCCGTCACAATTCTACAGAGACGGTATCCGACAGCTCTCCAAGTTGTGGTAAACGATGGCGACTACATTTTGTACTGATTTTTGTTCTGTATATACGGTAATTAGCACTTTTCTGTTGCCATGCATTTGCAGATATCATTTTCTTTCCAACCCAACACTTCTATTCATCACACACACACAATTCTCATTATAAATATTCCACTCAAAACAAACTATTTTAAGCAACATTTTCTTCTGCGTAATTCAAACTTCTTTGCAGAAAAGACTGCTCTTAATGTCCTCTAATTTGTAGTGGAACCACTTCTGTTTTCTCCGATGCCGATAGGAACGCACGTGTCATTACATATCCTGTAAAGGTTACCCTTCGGTAGAATACGTCATCTTCAACTTTACGCCTGTTAGTCGAAAACCTAAAGCGGTCTTCGTTGTTAAGAGGCGCTGGATATCCTAATTACTTTGAAAACACTCTAGAAGAGACATTCTGACCTTTTTCCAAAAATAATTTTTCTTTTACAATTGTCAGGATGTTTAAAGACATCAGTAGAAAAATCGGTAAAATAGTATATCACAAGCAAATACAGTGCCTTGAGAGAGTCCAAAGAAACTTTCTTTCGAGCATGCTTGATGAGTATATTCAGTACCACGTTTAAGCATTTAGCTACGCAAAAATTTAAAATGCCAAAGGAAATTCTAGAATAAATACCAGAAAAGAGTTCGACCAAAACAAGACCAAGATACTCAACCTCTAACTGGGATTATAATAATTTACCCTCTCTGTAAAATTAAGGTTAAAAATGTTCGTCAGGTTTCTCACGTTTCTTGTTAGTGGGTCTAAGTGGCCTTTCGATCAGAGGAATTCTTCTCTAATCTTCACAATTGTGGCTATGGGATAAAAATGTATGCTTTTCTGATGTACCTAAATTTAGGGAACATTTCAGTCCACGAAAAATAGTATTAAGTTCGTTTATGTATTCATTTATCTATTTTCGTACCGTTTTGACTGTTGATTTTATTATGTTTTATTCGATGATTTCTGGTCCCCCGGAGTCTGGGAAATGCTATCATGGTAGTAAGAATCCGTTCCCAGTAAAAATTGTCTTAAATTAAAGGAAAATGTTGTTCAGAGGTAACCCATAAGGAAGAATTTACTCTAGGTTTAATCAAACGATTAAAATTGGTCTATCGTTTCTGTATCGTGAGCAGTTAGTCAGATTATTTGAATTTCGGCTTGTTTTCGGGGTTTAGTTATGTATTTATTTATCTATTTTTAATACCATTTTGACTGTTGATTTATTCGATGATTTCTCGTCCTCCGGGGTCGGGGAAATGCTATCATGGTTGTAAGAATCCGTGCTCAGTAAATATCGTATTAATTTAAAGGATAATGTTGTTTAGAAGGAACTTTTAAGGAAGAATTTACTCTAGGTTTAATTAAACAATTAAAAATGGTCTATCAATTTTGTATCGTGAGTAGCTAGTCAGAATGTTTGAACTTCGGCTTGTTTTCGGCTTTATTTATGCATTTATTTATCCATTTTTAGTACCATTTTAACTGTTGATTTTATTTCATGATTTCTCGTCCTCCGGGCTCTGGGAAACGCCATCTTGGTAGTAAGAAACGGTTCCCAGTAAAAATTGTCTTCATTTGAAGAAAAATGTTGTTCAGAGGTAACCTTTAAGGAAGAATTTACTATAGGTTTAATCAAACGATTAAAAATGGTCTATCTGTATCATGAGTAGCTAGTCAGATGCTTTGAATTTCGGCTTCTTTGCCTTTATTACGTATTTACTTATGTATTGTTAGTATCGTTTTGACTCTTGATTTACTTTCTATTGTTAATATTGTTTTGACTGTTGTTATTTACTGTTTATTTTGAATTTTTCATTTATCGTAATAACTGTTGTTCTGACTCTTTATTTATGTATTTATTTATCTATTGTTAGTATCGTTTTGACTGTTGTTTCTTGCTTAATTAATGGAAGCCAGAGCATTATAGAAGGCATTTAAGTGCACCAAAATTTTCTACGTTCATGTATTTAAGTTTAAAGTTTTGAAGTCGAAGGCTACAGATTATTTAATTTTATACCGGTCATGAAAAATAGTCATAATGTTTGCAACGGAAGAAACGTTTAACCCTTTAACGATCACAATGCCCAAAACGCCCATGCATACAAACGGCCATAGTTGCCCGATAAAAAAGAAGTGTTATTAAACAAAGAAGTTATTAAACAAAGAAGTGAGCCGACAGACAGTTTCGGTCGTTATGGTATTTAGAATGATAAAATATTTTTTGGGTCATGGTCGTTAAAGGGTTAACTAGCAAACAACGTGATTTGTAAGAAGAAAAAACAAAACGCTCAGAAAGCCTCGACAAGTACCAAGTTTTGAAAAAAAAAGTAATTACAGTAATTTAAATTCAGTAGGTTTAACGACCACCATGGGCAGCTCTGAAGCCCATAAGAAATCATCTGTCCCTAATTTGCGCCCACTTGTTCCAGGGAAGGGACAGAGACAAGTCCAGGAGACAACGTACTACCCGTGCTTCACCCCACTCTAGAGCCCGGCCGCATCTCTGAATGCTAGACATAAGCATATGCTTCTGATCACTCGGATATCCGGGTTGCAATGTGAAACACTGCTCAAATTTAAGAACAACCATACATTTACTCATGTGATAAATGAAGGACTAAAAATATTATAAGATACTATTTACACTAAATGTCCTACTATTGCCTTAATACAACTAATATCACCGACTCTCATTCAGTATAACACAATTTGTGAAAATGAGGATTTTCTTTTGCACAAGAAAGCCCAAAATATCGCGACGTACATACAGTATATTTATTGGGTGTGCAAATACGTTTTAAAGAGTTTTAAGACAAGGAAACCTGTAAATTAAGAGAAAACAACAATACCTTTATGAATCAAAATATGCGCCGTCATTACCTCTCACCTTCCACCATCGGTCGGGCAGCTAACAGATTCCAACCATGAAGAATAATTCGTCGTTTGACGCGATGAAGTGGTCAACCCATGTTTGCACTTCGTCACATGTCCGGAACCGTACATCAGACAAACCATGTTGCATCGATCAGAACAAATGATAGTCTGAAGGGGTTATGTCGGGACAATACGCCAGCTGTCGAAAACATTCCAGCTCAAGCGTCAATAGCGTTTCTTTGACCGATTTCGCGACATACGGCCTAGTGTTATCATGCAGTAATTTCAAGGGACGCAATCTTTTGTCTGTGAATGAACGTTTCCGACAAATTTCCTGGTTCAATCGCAGCAATTGTTACTTGAAGCGATTAGCAGTAACAGTTTGACCCTGTTCGAATAGTTCATAATAGAGCACACCCTTCATATTCCACCAGGTGCACAGCAGAACTTTCTTGGAGTGAATATTGCGTTTCGGTGTCTAAGTCTTCGCTTCACCGGAGTCTACTAGTTTTTTTTTTTTTTTTTGCATTTGGGATTGCCGTACTATATCGACTTTTCATCACCCGTAACGATTTTCCACTGGAAAGATTATCTGTATTGTTTAGTCAACATATTCAAATACTTCATGATGCGCCCATCCTTGTTCCTCTAGCGTAGGTTATGTGGCACCCATTTTCCATTCTTCTGATTTTTTCCCATTGCGCGTAAACAATCGGAAATGGTTTGTTTAGCTAGTTCTTTTAGCGTTTGAGACGGATCTTCAGCCAGCAATACCTGCAGCTTCTCGTGTGCAATATACTGTGGGGCGCCGCTACGTTCTCGACCGCTAACATCAAAATCGTCTGCTTTAAACCGTCTAAACCAAAACTCACACATGCTTCTCGATACAATATTATCCCCCAGAACAGAACAGATCGATGCACACGCTTTTGCAGCAATTTTTCCTTGATGGAATTCGTAACGAATGCAATGGCGAATAAATGCAGTTTCGCTTGCAATTTTTCACCCACCGATGTGCAAGTGCGTTTGACTGTTGAGCAAACTTCTGTGTCACATTTTATACTCTGGACCAGTTACGGTCACATGACAACAACGCGGGAGAATGTCGGATATGTAAATTAGCGGTATACGTCACACAGAAAACGCTTTATTTGCTCATCTAGTATATAATATTAAAGCAATAATCCCAGGTATCACATCCTCTAAATTTAATGCCATGCCAACAATGAGCTACCGTCTTCTATTCCTAAAAGGCAGTAACTCAGTGTTGGGCCTACGTTAAATTGCAAGGCTGTGTTTCCTGGAATGATAATTAAGACAAAAAAAAAATTACGTGACAACACAACGAACAAACAATTAGGTGTAGCCGAACGTCTAGTGATTTCATAAATATGGACGAAAATTAAATCCATGAAGAGTACTTTCTGCCAATAAAATGCGTGCAGCGTATTTTTGGTCAAAATGCTTTATAAAAGTGAAAAGAAAAGGTATAATTAATTTGTTTTTAAATGTGGAAACACAGTTGAGGGGATACATGATACTACATCCATTCTTGCTGCCAGCTTCGCATTGTGGAATTTACATGGAACGGATTATGGTAAAATATAGGTTTGGAAGGCACTCAAAAAAAAAAAAAAAAAACGGACTCACGCTCCGAATGACCTAAATTCCTCATGGTTGAGAACCGATAAAATGTTGAATCCTATACGATTTTCTCTCCGGTTTGATCTGTATTAGATTTCAAGGTTTAAATTTTGAACCGTGCATTTTCTGAATGGTAATTCACACATTCATAGGTAAAACGTATCTCCCATATACCAATGAGCCATTACATTATGAACATCTACCTAATAAGCTGTAGGATCACCTTTAGAATGCAAAAGAGCTGCCACTTGGCGAAGCGTCGATTCGATGAGGTGGCGATAGGAATCCTGGGGTGTCTGATGCCACAATGATGTCAACAGCATGTCCTCCAGTTCCCGCACATTTCGGGGTAGTGGTGATTTAGCGCGAACCTGCTTTTCCAAGTCGAACCACAAATGTTTGATTGGGAACATGTTAGGTGAATTTGGAGGCCAGTGCATTAACAGAAAGTCACCAGTATGTTCCTCGAAGCACTCCTTGATGATTCTGGCAGTGTGTCATGGCGCATTATCCTGTTGGTAACGGCCATCCCCAGCAAGGAACACAATTGCCATGAATGGTCTGCAGCGATGTTCAGATATATCACAGCTGTCAGGGATTGTGCTATTGGGATAATGGAGCCTATAGTGTATCAAATATTGCCTACAGCCTAACACCCCCGCAGCCGGCCTGTTTCTGCCCAACAGTTCATCCAGGTGCCATAGCCTCCGTTGGTAATCGGGGTATTCAAGATCGGCCGTCTACGCGATGCACCAGGAAGCTTGATTCGTCAGACCAGGCTACATTCTTCCAATCATCCACAGTCCAATCTATATTATCTTGAGCCCATTTCATGCGTTGTTTGCGATGACGTGCAGTGAGCATGGGGAGCCGGCTGGGTCTTCGGCTACGCAGGCGCATGCGCAGAAAGCTGCGATGAACTGTGTGCTGTGCCCTGATCAACACTGTTGTAGCTGCGAGTGATTTGTTTCACTGTGGCCCTGCGATGGCTGTGAACAATGCGCGAAAATCTCAGCTCCCCCGTGGCATCAATGAGCTGCGGACGACACACGGCTCGACGACGGTTCGTTGTTTGGCCATCTATGCACCACTTTTGATACGTACTCACTGTAGCGGTCAGCGCCGTTTCCGAGATTGTAGTACCGAGGCGCTGTGCAATCACAATTTGTCCTTTATCAGACTCCGATAAATCGACAGTTTTTCCCATTCTAACTCCGAACACTACTAACGGAAAGCCGGTCCTCGGGTTGCATATATACTGCTCTGTGAAATTCAGCTGCGCCAGCGTTCGGTCTCCAGGCGCGCTCATTTTTCTAGGATGGTTGTGGTCATAATGCAATGGCTCATCGCTGTATACGTATTGCGTAGAGCGTCATTCTAAGTGACTGCCTGTGCGACTGAAATATGGAAATCTATGATGATTACATTTAATGGCCGCCCCGGTGGCGCTGGCCTCTGATCATTCGTCCGTAAGGGGTCCGGGTTCGAATCTCGGTCGGGCATGGATGTTGTGTTTGTCTTACGGCACTGACTCTCTCCCTTTCCTGGAACCAGTGACCCTAAATTAGGGACGGGCGACTGCTTATAGCCCATTGAGTTGCTCACGGTGGTCGTTAAACCTCCAAACACAAAAAAAAAAAAATAATAATAACATTTAATGTATTTGATACTCTTATTTTAAATACACCAGGTCTTGAGTACGCAAGGAATGCGTTTATGTTAGTGGTGTAAGTTGGTATAAAGATTCGCAAAGCTATCACACTCCACTGGGGAGGCTTTCTCAAGGAAATCTAGACATAAAATGTTTCATATAGACATGAAAGCTTCATAAAACACAAAATGACATAAAATGCTTTAATGTAGATATTTTATGTCTACATTGCTTTGAGAAAGTCTCTAATTTGAGTCTGAAAGGTTAGTGAATCTTTACACACATTTACACCACGAACATTAACGGATTTACAACGCTATAAACGTTCCTTGCGTATTAATGGCTTTGATTTGACAATTTTGTTTTTAACGTAAATTCATGAGCTACCCAACAGAAAATAGGCGATATTCTGGAAAACTCTAATTGTATTGTATAGGTTTTATAACAAGTGATGAGCGTAATAGGATTTGTATTTGTATAGAGAACTGTTTACTAGTAACAAAGCTTTAAGATATAACTTAAAAACTCATTTTTCAAAATCGCACTGACATTTCTGTTTGCTTCGAATGAGGACAAGTTCTCTGATATTGTTGCAAAGTAAAATGAAGGTTCTCTGGATGTTATGTTAGTATAAAAACTGAACACTGAAGATATCCTGGGGCTAAAATGCAGATATTTGTGAGAGTATTTTGGTAACATAGCGATAAAAGTTTGCAGAATTACTACAAGGCGTTTTCAATCCGTTCTTTGTGAAAATACTAAGAGAACTTTTTCGACTATTTCTTGAGAAAGTTAAGTGCGCCGCCCCCCCTTTTTCATTCGATTTCCCACTAGAAAAGTGCCATCACCGATGCGCATTTCGAAGAGAAATACACAAAATAAAATCTGAGTTTCTAAGTCTTTTTTTCTCTACGAAGGAGCCATATCATTTTTTTTTCAATTTTTTCAGTCTTGCTTTGAATATATTGGAAAATGTTCGATTTCTAATAATTCTTATATTTAGACACTTAGTATCTTAAAATGGATGTAAAGTTTTGTTTGAAGGAATTATGGAAGCTTTGGAAGTTTTCTGTAACCATATTTCGTCTTGACGAGTTATTGCACTAGACTAAAATTATCTCCATGGAAATAAATGTCATTGCTTCTTTAATTTGACGATCGAAGGAAAATACGTTTCTGGATCCGGTAAGATTATTACCAAAATGCAATTTTTTTGACCGCAAAAAGTCAGTAGGCTCATTTGATCACGGGGAAAAGAAAATGATGCTTCATCTTCCAGTCACGTCTAGCAGCCAGTTGCTGATGATCAACCACCGTCGAATGCAAAGGAAGTAATTTGGAATTCCAAACGAAAATGAGAAACTGAAATCCTTTGGTGCAGTGGCTTTTTCCTTTGCTCCCTCCCTCTACTACACTCTCAGATTGCCAACATTTATTTCTTAGGAGAAATGAGATGTTGTGTTCGTCAAAGAGTTTATTGTGGATCAGTTTCTTTTCCAGTGTAGTTTGTTACGAGTATTCGATTGAGCCCGTGGCATAAAGGCTTAGTTTTGCCACACACACCCGCACACACGTGGGAGGAAAAAGAAATTTGATAAAATGGGAGATAGACTGAACAAGAAATAAATTATTACTTCGAAACAAAGATCTGCTATATGTTCTTACTTCGCTGAAACATTTCCGATATTAGGTGTCCTTTTTCTGTTCTCACAAATTTTAATTTAAAAGAAAACTGCGACAGATCTTGGATTTAATAAATAAAACTTCTCTTCTCAATCATGGCGATTTCACTCGGATTACCGCAGATTTTCTAGCAAAAACTATAAGTAGAATGAAGCCTCTATTTTTTTTATTATTTTTTTTTTGCGTTATACGCATCACATGGAGAAATGAAACGTCGATAGAAAGCTTTATATACAATGGTCAGTATTCTGGTACAAGTGCTATTTATCTGGGCAGGACATAATAAGTATCAGATGTTGTGAATGATATTCCACATATCGTATGGAATATAGTTAAAAATTATGCCCATTACTTTTCGCTAAAACCCTAAAGATTTCATTCATAAAATGCATGATTCGATTGCACTTTGATATGCGGTCGTTCTGCATTAAAATTAATTCGTAAATAAAATCACATTTTGTGGTATCTGGACGACATGTCCTGTGCAAAAATTGTCTTTGCCATAGTTCTCAAAGCAGAGAAACAAATATGCTATTTCCACCTATAACGAAGTAAATTTCTCCGTCATTTCTGTCCACGCCAGGATTCGAACCCGCATCCCCTCATTCCGGTATAAGTCACTCTACCAATTGAGCTACGCGGACGTTTGTTCTGACTACTATCTGACTTTATGTCGTGTGCGTCCTGCTGGCTGGTATGTCACATCTCCCCCCCGAAAGAGGGCCGGGGGCATGGCCCACGGGTCAGCCGTGGCCATGAATCGTTGCAGGCAGCCATCCACTGTAGAACGTGCAATTGAGAACTCCCAGTCAATTTTTTTTTCGAAGCGCTGAAGAAGGGATTCTCTGATTTTTCCTATCTCGCGGTGTGGAAATAACATCACACCATTGCGAGATTTTGAACGTTCGGGTCATCCGTATAGTTCGGGCGCCATTATAACGAAGTAAATTTTCCCGTCATTTTTGGTCTACGCCGGGATTCGAACCCGAGTCCACTCATTCCGGAACAAGTCGCTCTACCAATTGAGCTACGCGGACGTTTGTTCTGACTACTATCGGCCTTTATGTCGTGTGCGTCCTGCTGGCAGGTACGTCACACACCAGCGATCTCAAAAACATCGCTGCCGCCACGGTGGCGCAGTGGTCTAAGCGATGGCCTCTGATCATTCGTCCGAACGGGGTCCGGGTTCGAATCCCGGTGAGGCATGGATGTTGTGTTTGTCTTACGGCACTGGCTCTCTCCCTTCCCTGGAACCAACGACCCTAAACTAGGGACGGGCGACTGCTTATAGCCCATTGAATTGCTCACGGTGGTCGTTAAACCTCCAATCAAAAAAAAAAAAAAAAAAACATCGCTAAAGCGGCTACCCCTTATATCCAACTTAATCATGCGAAAATAATGCAGGACTGTGTAACGATTCATTTCGGAGTACAAACAGTGTTTAAACGATTTTGAGTTTTGCAGCATCTGGCATTCAAACGTACACTTTTTGCCGATTCTTCAAGGAATTCCTGAAGAATGTGTGATACTAAAAGTTTCTGATATTTTGTCCTTGCTTGTGTGCTATAAGCACTATTCACCTTGTGGCATTCGTTTACTGGAAAAATCCCAAATCTGTAAAGTTTCAGCTCAGCCGTTTTCAGAATATAGCTAAATTGCAAATCTTATGCTATTCTCATTTACTCTACACCAGCAAAAACTAAATAAACTGTTTGGAATGCCTCTTTGAGGTGCTGGTCCCTTCGCTTGTCCACTGACCCGGCCTCTTAACCGGAACCAGTGGCCTTAAATTCGGGATGGGCAACTGATTATAGCTCCGTGAGCTGCACATGGCGAACGTTACTCCCCGAAGCAAAAGAAAAAAGAGAAAATAAAAGAACTGCTAGACAAAAAGCCTCAACACTTGAATTTTCCGACCCGGTGGCGCATGGCGCATTGGTCTTCTGACCATTCTACAAAAGTGGGTATGGATTTGTTTGTCTTACGGCACAGGCTGTATCCCTTCCATGGAATCAGTGGCCTTAAATTAGGGACGGGCTACTGCTTATAGCCCAACGGTAGTTAAATCCTCAAACAAACAAACAAAAATTGAATTCTGGGCTATGAAATCCAGTCCTTAGGTCTCGGAAAAAGTTTGCTTTCCTAATAATCAAAGCAAGCCACATATTATCCAAATTTAATATTATGCTAACAACATAACATCATCGAAAAAGAAAAGTTACAATATATAAGTACACTTCATAAGGCTCCTCTTTTCAGTTTCTTATAAACATATTTGTGATGAAAAATATCTTTATATGTTTCTAAATCATTCCGGGCGTCCCGGTGGTCTAAGCGTTAGCTATAACGAAATAAATTGCTCAGTCATTTTTATCCGCGCCGCGGCTCGAACCCGGATCCCCTCATTCCGGAATGAGTCGCTCTACCAACTGAGCTACGCAGACGTTTTATTCTGATTCCTATCTGCCTTTAAGTCGTGTGCGTCATTCTGGTAGGTACGTCACATCTCCTGGTACGTTACATCATCTCCCCCTTATTATTATTTTTTTCGAAGTGCTGGAGAAGGGATTCTCTGATTTTTCCTATCTCGCGGTGTGGAAATAACATCACACCATTACGAGATTTTGAACGGTCGGGTTATCCGGATAGTTCGGCAGCCATTATAACGAAGTAAATTTCTCCGTCATTTTTATCCGCGCCGGGGCTCGAACCCGGATCCCCTCATTCCGGAATAAGTCGTTCTACCAACTGAGCTACGCAGATGTTTTATTCTGATTCCTATCTGCCTTTAAGTCGTGTGCGTCATTCTGGTAGGTACGTCACATCTCCTGGTACGTTACATCATCTCCCCCTTATTATTATTTTTTTCGAAGTGCTGGAGAAGGGATTCTCTGATTTTTCCTATCTCGCGGTGTGGAAATAACATCACACCATTACGAGATTTTGAACGGTCGGGTTATCCGGATAGTTCGGCAGCCATTATAACGAAGTAAATTTCTCCGTCATTTTTATCCGCGCCGGGGCTCGAACCCGGATCCCCTCATTCCGGAATAAGTCGTTCTACCAACTGAGCTACGCAGACGTTTTATTCTGATTCCTATCTGCCTTTAAGTCGTGTGCGTCCTTCTGGCAGGTACGTCACATCTCCTGGTACGTTACATAGCTTATGATCATTAGTCGGTGAAAGGTCCGGGTTCGAATCGCGGTGAGGCATAGATGTTGTGCTTGTCTTAAGGCACTGGCTCTCTTCCATCCCTGGAACCAGTGACCCTAAATTAGGGACGGACGACTGGTTACAGCCCACTGAGTTTGCTAACGGTGGTGGATAAACATTCAATTTAAAAAACAAATCTTTCCGGTAAGAGTAACCGCATCACAAAATTCTTTACACGCTTATCCAAAAGATGATACATATATTTCATAATATCCTTGTGCCATTCACCAATGAGATAACAATCTCATGCTTTTCTGAAAATCAGAAAGATGTTTCACCTAATACACTCATTTCAAACTAGTAGACTATTTTAAGGAGCTAAAAGGAGCATTTTAGCTCCTTAAAATAGTCTCCACTGAATGGCATTTTGCCATCCCGAAGAAAGAGAGGCCCGATGCGTATGTTTCTGGTTAGTCGATCTTCTTTGGAACCACTGACCCCAAGTCACGAACGGGAGACTGCTTATATTCTTTAGAAGTGATTACGGTGGTCGTTAACCTATTCCTCCCCCTCCCCCTTCCCAATATTCCTTTGAATCGCAGTTATTGATATTTCAAAATCCCTTTTATTTTAATGTTTTTTTCCAGGAGAAATAAATGCGTTGTTCTTGTGAAACGCCAAAGATAGATACGCAAGAAAAAAATGAAATCATTTCAATTTCCAGCAGATATTAAATATAACTATTTAATTCATTTTTAAACAAAGATATATCATTATGATTCTTGGCGATGTTTATTCTTCCAGTTAATTCCCAAAAAATGTGCATGACGCTGTTTATTTTCCTTGGTATCTTCCCTAATGCTTTGTTATTGACTTTACCGGCCGAAACATATGGGATTTGAAATGAGAAGAACAAGTTTAACTTACTCTTAAATCTCTATCGGTGCACATCGTACACGAGATATTTTTATAATTTCCTTTATATTGAATTCATCTCACATGGTGCTCATCGAGTGCAAGTTTTCTACAGTAAGAAAATTAATGGCATTGAATAATTCGCACATAATATGAAAGAACTCGGAAACTCATCACTTAAAATCCTTTCAAATCCATTTTCATCACCAGCCTACTGATTCTTGAGATTCTGTCACTCATCACAGCAATAAATAAATAGCATGTGATCGGGGATCACATGGGGACAAACCCTGTTGAAAATGGACAAAATGGTTTCAAAGGTCGGGGCATAGGAGCGGATCCATTCCATTGCCCTTATGCGTCATAACTCGCGTTAAAATGGTTCGATTTCAATTAAATTTTATTATGTGGTAGAGAACCACTTGGGGACGAACCCTATTGAAAATGGACAAAATGGGGTCAAAGGTCAGGACATAGGAGTGGGATTCATTCCATTGCCCATGTGTGTCATAACTTACGTAACAATGCTTGGATTGTTTTGTTTTTTTGATTGGAGGTTTAACGACCACCGTGAGCAACTCAATGGGCTATAAGCAGTCGCCCGTCCCTAATTTAGGGTCACCGGTTCCAGGGAAAGGAGAGAGTCAGTGCCGTAAGACAAACACAACATCCATGCCTCACCGGGATTCGAACCCAGACCCCGTTCGGACGAATGATCAGAGGCCATCGCTTAGACCACTGCGCCACCGAGGCGGCAATGCTTGGATTGAGACAAAGCTTTCTCATGTTGTTCTGGAAGTATACGGTTCTGTTGAATATCATCGAAATGTTATTAAAGGTCAAGGCATAGAGCGAGCTTTATTATACAACCATTATCTTCATAACTTGAGTAATGATTTCTGTTATGTTGCAAAGCGTATCATAATGAATGCATTGCATAATTTTACTAACTTGTTTCTTGATAAGCAAAGTACTTCAAATACCAAGTAGCTTCGGTTGTTTGGAAATTTTATTGGGCGTATCTTGAAGTCTAGGTAAATATTAATAACTATTTTTCTATTTCTTTCCCTTCCCTTATTAGCCGCCCGTCGAACAATCTTTTCGGATTTTTATACCTATTTACGAACCATCTACAACATTCTGAGGAACAAAACGTGTTAGAGAAGATTGTTTGGCATTTGTGACTTATTTCTCTACCACATTTTCTTATACGAACTCTCACAGTAGGTGTTGTAGAAAACTTTGGTTGACTACTAAACTTTTAAGGTACATAAAGAAGAAAAATAAACTGTTTAAGTTACACTCACGTACAATGAAATTTGTGCACCTAGAAGAAAGCATGCTACAACGAGCGAAATTTTGCGAATAGCTACAGTGCATGCTGGTATGCAAATTGTCAACGTTCGGTGCGATTGCGCATGGCCGCACACCCTGTGGTGGCGCTGCAAACACGAACCGGCAGCCTTATACACCGGCGTGCAGTTGATGCACCATGAAATCGAAAAGCACCGGTCTACGCAAGCAAGAGTACAAAGTGACAGGAATACCGGGTAGACGCTTTAGACGTCGATTTACGCAACTTACGCAATTTGAGAGAGGCCTGATCATCGGGCTCAGAATCGCAGAATGGTCGGCACATCGTATAGCTCGCCACGTGGATCGTTCTGACCATACCGTCGGACTGTGTTGGGAGCAGTGGACATATGACGGTACTGCCACACCGCGGAGCGGCTCCGGACGGACCAGGAGGACCACCGATAGAGAGAATCGACGTATCGTGCGCCAGGCACGAAGGGTTCCCACGGGGAACCGGTCCGCTACACAGGCAGATTTAGCCGCTCCTGTGTGTCCACGAACCAATTCCCGACGCCTCGCGAAAACAAATCGGCCATTACGTGTGTAGCCATTAACACCATAACATCGTCGGGTCCGTACAAAGTGGTTCTAGGCCAGAGCGACGTGGAACGCCACAGGCTGATGACGTGTATTTTTTAGCGATGAGTGCCGCTTCGTTTTGGGAACAGATTATCATCGTTTCCGGGTGTGGAGGTCCCCGGGACAACGGCACAATCCAAACCTCGGTATCGAGCGCCACACCTCCCCCACTGCAGTCATTACGGTCTGGGGAGCCATTGCCTACGATAGCCGATCAGCTCTAGTAGTGGTACGGGGATCATTGACGGTCCAGCGGTATGTGGATGAGATCCTACGGTCCCATGGGTCCCCATTCATGGCCGGGATTCCAGGTGAGTTATACCAGCAGGATAATGCCCGCCTGCACACAGCTCGGGTTTCCCAGGACTCCTTACGTCATGTCCAGACACTTCCATGGCCTGCCCGCTCCCCGGAAAAGTCCCCTAAGGAGCATGTGTGGGACCACGTGAAACGCCGGCTGCCGCCATGCCGCCCTATCCAGGATTTGGAGCGCACCGTCGAACACCTGTGGCCCAGTCTGCCGCAGGACAGCAACAGGCGTCTTTTCGCCTCCATGCTGGACGCTGGACAGTATGGCAGCATGCATCACTGCACGAGGCAGTGCGTCGAGCTATCGAAGATGACCGGAATGCGTGCCACAGATCACTCTGTAGCTGTGCTGCAGCTCTGTTTTTGCCATCATGTATATCTTTCATCTGTATCATTACGTCCATAAAATTTCAGTTCAATCCAATGCTTCCTTCTTGGTGCCCAAATTTCATTGACCCTGAGTGTATTTATTCGTAGTAGAGATCCAATTGATCTTTCCAAATTTCGGAGGTATCGAAATTGGTTCAATTCTAAGTTGAGGCATAGTCAAAGAAATGTTTATTATAATCATTCTGCTTCTCAACTACTGACAGCAAGACGATATGGCGTTTCATCAATTAGCATTTAACAAATTTCAATTGTAATGATACACCCACTTTAACTGAGTAAATGGGATTCGTTTATCGAATGATCCAGCGGTTGTTGATTTTTTTAATGATTATTTTATTGAACTACCAGGTAACTTGATTTCTGATAGACCTACTTGTTCTAAAAGCTATACTGATTACTTGCCATCTTCCCCTGCTTCATTTTTTAAAGTAAATTGCGGATAATTTATTTACGGTGATGGATGATCTATATCCTTCTCAGCGTGCTCGACCTGACGATGTTCACCCAAGGGTAATGAAATTTGTGTCTTTAGAATTATTAATTCCACTAACTTACATTTTTAACAGTATTCTACATACATCGCTATAATTCAGCAGTCAGTGTTATCCACAAAAAGAGATCTAGGACTGATGTTTCAAATTATTGTCTTATACCTGTCATTTCTGTATTTGCTAAAGTTTTTGAAAAATTGATTCATAGTCGGTTGTTATCTTATATTGAAACTAATAATTTACTAAACAGAAAACAATATGAATTCCGTCGTGGTAGCTCTAAGGAGACAACCATTCTTTGTGATTTGAATCATTTACAAATTAATATTGCTAAAGGCTCAGGTGTGGTGGGAGCTTTTGGGATTTATCTCGCTTGAACATACTATTGGCATTTTTAGGCTTGAACATACTATTGGCATTAAGGGAACCGCTAGGACTCTTTTTGAAAAATATCTTTTGGGAAGAAAGCAGTATGTTCAATTTCGGAATGTTCGCTTCAGTGCTAAAACTGTTCCTTTTTGCAGTTCCGCAAAGCTTAGTACTAGGGCCATTATTATTTTTAATTTACGTTAATGATATTTTTATGTTCGTTCCAGTGCGCATATGCTTCTTTTTGCTGATGACACGAGTATTTTTTTCCGGTCGTACGGCATCTGATTTAATACCTCGTGTTAACCACGCTTTACAGGAATATCTGTATGAAATGTATGTGGTTTTTCTAGTCAAAGGGCTGGAGCTGAGGCACTTCCGGGAGTGTTTTTAAATTATATTACTTTGGGTTTTCAAGAAATGGTAAGGTTCTGGGGAGTTTTATTTCAGGAGAATCTAAAATGGGATGGCCGGGTTGAAGTTGTTTCACGGGAGTTAAATTCACGAATAGGAGTTCTACAGTATTTAGAGTTTCAAGTCTATTACCTCTAGAGATTAAATTATTACTTTATTATTCTTTCTTTTATCCCTAATTGTCTTATTATCTGAGGTAGGACAACTAAAAGTAATATTAACATAATTTTTCTTTACAAAAATATATTGTTCAGTAAGAGTAACCAAGGATGACCTTGGGCTTGGTGTGTTTCAACTACGCACCAAAAAGGGCCCCAAAGTGATGATAATTACCATCGAGGCACGTTGACACATTTATTCATTAAAAACATAAAAACACACAAGTACTTCCGGGAAACTCCACCTGTTCCCATCATCATGGGTAAAAATAAGGTGGTTAAAAACTCACAAGAACTTGCCGCGACAAGGATCTAACACCCATCTGGTCTGATGTTAAACTTATTTCGGTTTATGGAAACGAATGGCTGTTGAGATGCGAGGAAACTGTCGTTATTCACAAATGGTCGAATTCTTGCTGCATCGATGATTACCCTGTTAACCTACCCAGACCTTGGCTACAGCTCATAAACTCTATTGAACATCGCCAGCGTAATCTGATGTCATTATCTCAGCATTTAACTTCATGAGATCACCTGACGTCAAGCTTGTCAACCGTACCTCTCTTTCTTCATCCTTAACGGTAAGTTTTTGTTATGGAGTCTGTGTATGCTATGTTGTCTTTCAAGCAGAAGTGTCTTCTGTCTGTTGCATGTCGTGTGGTTTCAACTTAGAAATACCATGTAGTTTTTAACCGCCTTATTTTTACAACTGATGATGGGAAGAAGTTGAGTTTCCCAAAAGTGCTTGTGTGTTTTAGTGTTTTTTTAATAATGTGTCAACGTGCGGGACGGTATTTATCCTCACCATGTGGAAATAAATTGTTCGTTTGTTGAATCCATCGGAAATAAAAATAAATTATAAATGTGAAGAAAAAGGGGGAAGGGAAGAAGGGAATAAAAGGTCTAAGGGAAGAAGGGACTAAAAGGTCAAAGGGAAGAAGGAACTAAAAGGTCAAAGGGATACATTAGGAAAACGGGAACAAGAGGGCAAAGGAGTAGGGAAGTGGGGAAAGTTGGGAGGACGGTGGAGAATAAGGGAGATACGAAACAATTTTATTAATACTAATTTCTACTAATTCCTTTGAATGTTATGCGTCATGCCTTCTGATGTAACTCTGACTTGCCTGCAATTGTATAGGAAGATCAGGGCCTTATCAGGACCTTTGTGGCCTTTTCCCAGATTTCCCTTGTTGTTGCAATTACTTACACTGCTGTTATATTATATTGTATTTTTTGGTAACAGCTAAATAAACTAAATTGAATTGAAAAAAATGTGAATGTCTTGTTCAGTCGTCATTAATTATTGATATATGAAAAACTGTATAGTTTTCGACTGTTGTTGTTAATGCATGAGCGGGTTTATGCCAATAAACATCTCAATCTAATTAACTTTTTTTATCCTGCACACAGGTGTCATACCCCTGAGTATGATAACCTTTTCATTCCTAGGGCTCGTAACAATGCGCAATATTTTAAAATTAATGCTCATTGCTCCCGGCTCTGGAATGGGACGCCGATTTACATAAAATCAGTGGTCAGTTTTGCATCGTTTAAAAGAGCACTGCAGGAATATATCGTTTAGAGTTAAATTACATTCACTTCAATTATAGTGTATTACGATTATATTATACACTGAATGGCCACTTTATTATGACCACCTGAGAGTTTTAAGCAAATGAGCTATGGCCGCACGCTGTTACCGCCAGAGGGCGACAGTAGTACAAGTGATTTTTGGGTGACGAGATGGGTAAAAAATGCGATTTGACGGACTTTCAACGTGGGATGATTTTACGAGCTCGGAGCCATGGAGCGAGTATCACGGAAACCACCGCATTCCTGCAATGTTCCAGAGCAACTGTTGTTAAAGTGTTTAAAGACTGGACTGTCAGCCAAGAAACTGGGTCGCTACGTGCAACGTGTGGTCGTCATCAACTAGTGACTGCTCGGACGGAACGGAGAGTGTCCAGACTGGTAACAGACAACAGAAGGGCAACAGTGCAGCAAATTACCGACCATCTTAATCAAGGATCCCCTCAAATGATCTCTGCACACACTATTTGCCGCACACTGCATTGGATGCGATATGGCAGCCGAAGGCCTGTTCGAACACCTTTGCTGTCTGCAGTTAACAAAAGAAAACTTCTCCAGTTCGCACAAGGATTGGACAGTCGATAATTGGAAACAAATTATGTGGTCCGATGAAACACGTTTTCAGTTGCACCATGATTATGGCCGAGTGAGAATTTGGCGGAAACAGCATGAAAGCATGGACCGCAAAATCATTGCTACAACCCTTCAAGCTGGTGGAGGCAACGTTATGGTTTGGGGAATGTTTTCCTGGCATGCTTTGGGCCCTTTAAATCGTGTTTGTCAACGTCTGACTGCCACATCGTATCTAAACATAGTTGCGGACTAAGGGCACCCTATCATGTCGATGGTTTTTCCCAATGGCGATGGCTACTTTCAACAAGATAATGCGTCCTGCCATAGTTCTCGTATTATACAGGATTGGTTTCAGGAACATGCCGGTGAGTTTACTTTCCTTAGGATGCCACCACAATCTCCAGATCTCCATCCCATTGAGAATTTTTGAGATGAAGTTGAACGAGCCATCAGATAGCTGGATCCACAACCCTGCAATCTCACACTCCTGAAAAGTGCTATTCATCAAGCATGGCCTCAGATTAAACAAACCACCTATCATCATCTCGTGAAGTCCATGCCACGAAGAATCGACGCCGTATTAAAGGCAAAAGGTGGCCTAACGAAGTACTGAGATGGTAGTCATAATAAAGTGGCCGCTCAGTGTATATAAAACACAAAACGTCTGTTTTTCTGAAGCAGCAAAAACTCTCGAACGCCTAACTGTAGCATCATGAAATTGGCACAGCTTATTAATACTGCAATTTCTAGGTCAAGGCAACTATTTTAAGATCTCTACCTTGTTCCGTCTGAGAGTTATGAATTAATTAATAAGCTCATCAATAAAGTCAGCGTCGTTTGCTACGTCATCGTTATCCTCGTCCAAATCTGAAAGCACGTGATTGCATTCATCGTAGCGGCACATCCACAGGTGTTTCTATTTTTTGAGAGCTGTGCATAAAAAATTGCAAAAACGAACTTCGCCAAATCTTAACGAAACGGGCTGAAATTTTTATCAACACCATGAATTGGTAATAAGAGGAGTCCCTCAAAATTTCACCGGAATCCGGTCAAAACTTTTTAAAATAGGCATGGAATTTTTAATTCATCGGTAAACAGAACTATAAACACAGAAACAAAGATACGTTTTTAACTTTTTTTATTCCAGAAATTCGGCCCTCAAAGACGTCTGAAACCGAAAGCACGTGATGCATTTGATCGTCGATAACAAATTGTTAACGAATTTTGTTCATTCAGTGTTCTAATGCTGTGTCTCCTGGACACGTGTTAAATAATTCGTAACGCCTTTGGTCCGTTTGATTCTACAGATTCCATACATTCTGTACATTTCGTTGCTTTAATTCTCGACAAATATTTGTGACAGCAATGTACGGCCAAGTGCTGAAATAATCACACTATGAATAAATAATTTATAATTTGTGAAATCAGCTTTTGTCTTTCTTGCAAGCATCAATTTTTTCCCGATTTATTTAGTGACATAAAAGGGAATATGGAATTTATGAGCTTAAATCCCGGGCAAAGCCGGGAAGTAAAGCTAGTGTGTATATGAGTTGAAAATTATGTAAATTACTTGTCATTTTTCTTTCTTTAGGCGCCAGGGGCTCGTCAGGCCAACATTATCATTTTTCCCTGGTTCTCTGCTATGTTGTATTATGGGTGTTTGTAATATATGGTTCCGAAATGTATATAATGTGATTTTCATTTGGATTGTTTACTTTGGGTTTATAAAGGATTTGCAGTTTATGTTCTATCTGTGTGCAACATGGCAAATAAAGAAATATGTAGATACGGCTATGAAGTAAAGAGCCTGTGCTTGTGGCGAATAAAACGCGCTGTGCAAGTGAGTGGGAGGCACTTGACCTATGAACTGTCCGTTACAGGGAACGCAGAGATCATCTCACCCTCCATGTGCCAAGAAAAGTAGACTTGTTGTTTATCAAACATTGGGAAAATGCTGAGTTGAAAATTGGAAAGACCTACCAAATATGGTGAGGAACGCACACGAAGTGCGCTGGGGATTTGCGTGGCATAAGCGGCAGAGCGGAGTAGAGGAGGTTATTGAAAGCAACGAAAAACCCGGACACCCAAGCACTTGAAAAACAGAAAACAATGTGGACAAAATCTACACGAATGTTAGAAATTGTAAACGACTGAGTAATAGAATAGTAGCAGAAAAGGCAAACATCGATGAAGAGATTGTTAAAGAGATTGTTCATGAAAATTTTAACATGACAATGGTTTGCACCAGGATTGTTCCGAAGCTTCTCAAATCTCAACACAAATATGATAACGGAGTGCGGTAGGTGATTATGAAGTGTCTGCTGAGTCTAGAACCTCTGCATCGACCATAACGCCCAAAACGCCCGTACATCCAAACGACCATAGCCACCCGAAACGTCTTTCTAGAGCGAGTCAGATTTTCTAGCTTTACCTTTTCTTTAAATTTGTACGACCTATGAGGGATCAAGAGGGGCCACATTCAGTCATCATTATTTTTACTAAACAAAGAAGCGAACCAAGAGACAGTTTTGGGCGTAATGGTATTTAGAGTAATACAAAATGTTAGGGTCGTGGTCGTTAAAGGGTTAATCAGTATCAGTTTCTGCAGTATCCTTGAGCAACATACGTTACATAATAAGTGACTCGAAACAGAGACTGAACACGTGCAATTTCCAAACGAATTCGCCGTGAAAGAACCCCCAAATTTACATTGATGAAACGCTAGTCATCAATTCAGCTGATGTCACGTAATGAGTTCGAACGACCATTGCCATGCTATGTGTTCGAAACGCTGTTCATGAATCCCGCTGGTCTACAAACGTACAGTACGGCATTTGGCCGAACAGCAGTCTTGGGCCATTGTTTTACGAAAACACTCTTACCGGTGAACACTGCCGCTCCGGTGGCGCAGTGGTCTAAGGCGCTGGCCTCTGATCATTCGTCCGTAAGGGGTCCGTGTTCGAATCCCGGTCACGCAAGGATGTTGTGTTTGTCTTACGGCACTGGCTCCCTCCCTTCCCTGGAACCACTGACCATAAGTTAGGGACGGGCGACTGCTTATAGCCCATTGAGTTGCTCACGGTGGTCGTTAAACCTCCAATAGAAAAAAACCAAAAAAACACTGCTTTATGTATCTTCCGCAAAAGCAAATTCATGTCTGGTTGGAAAACCTGCTATGAAGACATTCGCGAGACGTGCCTGGTTGACATCTAGAGTAGGAGCGAAACGGAAAAGTGACATAAAACCTGTACGCTGGCAGGCACGTACACTTGATCCGACTACGACGGACTTCTTCCTGTAGGAATGCGTAAAATAAAACGTATATGCCATACATCCGACGGTTCCACAAGACTTGAAGCAACGCATATGCAACTATTTTTGCACTACGGATGGAGCCGTAGTAATATATGCAGTTTATCTGAAATTTGTTGCACATGCTTCATACTTTATTGTGGAAAACTGTGTAAACTTTGAGTATGCATTAAAATAAAATACTTGATCACATGTTGTGTCTTCGTCTACTGTGTCCCTTGTTATTTGTCATTATTTCCACAGATCTCCACTTTCCGTGTGCCGCGTTCGGATGTTGTTACGCTGTCTTTGTGTTTAATTCGCACAACTTTACATCTCTGCAATAGGAACGTTTTTCTGCTGTCTGAGATATTTCGGGATTTATGTTTTGAAAGTTCAGCAATTCGCTACCAAGAGCTCTGGAATCATGGGCGCATATCCAGTTTCCTATACTATAACGAAGTAAATTTCCCCGTCATTTTTATCCGCGCCAGGATTCGAACCCGGGTCCCCTCATTCCGGAATAAGTTGCTCTACCAATTGAGCTACGCGGACGCTTTATTCTGATTCCTATCTGCCTTTATGTCGCGTGCGTCCTTCTGGCAGGTACGTCACATCTCCTGGTACGTTACATCATCTCCCCCTTATTATTATTATTTTTTTTTTTTTTGAAGTGCTGCTCTTATTTTTCCTATCTCGCGGTGTGGAAATAACATCACACCATTGCGAGATTTTAAACGTCGGGTCATCCGGATAGTTCGGGCGCCATTATAACGAAGTGAATTTCTCCGTCATTTTTATCCGCGCCAGGATTCGAACCCGGGTCCCCTCATTCCGGAATAAGTTGCTCTACCAATTGAGCTACGCGGACGCTTTATCCTGATTCCTATCTGCCTTTATGTCGTGTGCGTCCTTCTGGCAGGTACGTCACATCTCCTGGTACGTTACAGTACGATTGGGTTACTTCTACGTCTGTTGGGTTATTTGTTTTCGAGTAATTTTCTTGCAGAAGGACACTGCCCTGTAGAAACAATTAACTTTAAAATCGTGGAGTGGACATTTGCTATTTATGTTTCAGATCATCAGAATTACGTAATAGCCTCCCCGTCGTGAACCGATTGTGTAGGTAGAAATATATTTGTAAAAATTTCTTCATCGAAATCTCCGCTTTAAGAATGCCTTGTTTCAATTTTTCATTCGAAATCATTTATTGTTTTGACTTCTTTACTTTTTGCTAAAGAAACGTGTTCCCTCGGGAGAGACATAACTTCAGGAAAAAGAAAATTCTTGGCAAAAACAAAGGATTCGGATAATAATTCACATTATATGTGCGCTTTGATACAGAAAGGATGCGCATGATTTAGATGCAAGACATGCTGAGTTGTAGTAGCACAGGATAAGCGCAAGCGATGCAATCAACATTTGCATTACTCCGGGAGGGTTTTAGAAGAGTGAGCAGGGAGGAGAGTTCGGCAGGGAACAGGAGGTATACAGCAGCTGTTGGCTGCTGTGCTTTGTCCCATGAACATCGCTCATCCAATGGCTTGAGTATCATCGGATGACAATCCAGAAAGAAGCAAGGGTAGATGAAAAAGCTATGCTTGATCAAAAGGAAGCTTTGAGGGGGAAATAAACAATTTGTTCGTGTTTCGCTGGATTGTAATTAAGGTCAGAGACAAGGATGAAGGCTTCTTTTGTGAGTGCATCTAAACTAAAGGCCCCGTAATTGCTCCAAGTTGTCCGTTAAATTAGCCCGGAGCCCGAAACCGAAGCACACCGAAACACCTATTCTTTTAACAGCCACAGCGAGTCACTCTCTGGCTTGTTATGTGTCCCGCCCTCAATGGCACCTACGTTACACAGGTGAAGAAAAAGTGCCTTTGCGGTGCAGCGTTTGTTAAATATTTGATGAATAAACGAAACGGCGACTAATTACCATGAAATGACGCGTTTTTTGGGTGTGTTTTGTCATGTACCTGTCGCAGTTTCCAAGCCTCCTGAACGAGCTGGATGGAAGGGGGATGAAATGTTATAAAAGGCGTTATGTTTAATTACTTTGAAACAGAGTCAGTTTTCACGTAAAAATTCTTCTAGTTTTTTTAGATTAAAGATTTTTCTACTGCGGTGTGAAAAGCTACAAATTAAGCTACGCGTCATGTACATTAGTGGTATTTTAATGAATATATTAAAAATTGACGGCTAATAAAACTAATTTAAAGATTGAGGACATCAAAGTAAGTACTAATAACGAACAACTCGTAACTTTGGATTAGGAATAAAAAACTACATCTTCTTCTGAATAAAGGTGTTCATGCAAATGAATTGAGAGCATAAAATATGATTCCGTTATTTATCACTGTCTTTAAACTCATTTCTCCTGTGAATTCAAATCCACTGATATAAAAAAAGATGAAAGAAATGCAGTTTTGTTTAAAGCTCATCATTTTTGTTCTACTGTTAAATATGAATGGATGACAAAATGTAATTAAAAAGCGTATCACAATTAAATGAAATTTAAAAATGTATGTGTGAAATAGAATTTAAGGTATTGCATTTTTGTGACGATATAACGTTGTGTAAAAAGACCGTTTCGCAAAATAACGCTGTTTTCAGGAACAAATAAATTAAGCGAAAAATTATGCAGTAAGAAAATGCATTTCCTCACGGGATCGCGTTAGAAGCTACGCACGCATTTAATGAATACTAATACAACAAAAGTATATAATTTCATCACTTGATTTCTATTACTAAATTATTCCAAATTTCCATTAAAAATGCATCCAACGGAAGACATGTTTATATTTCTTAAAGCGCTTGAATATAGAATTAAATGTAGCACCGCGTTGTTTTACAATGATCTGTGCTTTGAGCTACAGAAAATCTAGGGCATATAATCTTATATAGCTTTTACTGCATCCAGGCAATTTTGTATAACATTTTCCTTTAGGAAATTAACTAATCAGGTAACCGTGGTGCAGACACAGAATTTTTGCCATATTGCAGTTTTTAACGCTGCTAAAATTCGTTTTATTAAGTTAAGAATTTGAGAAACTGAGAAACTATGCTATAATTAGTGGCCACTTTTACAGGCGTCAAACAGGTAAACTACCCAAAGGGTATTTATTATCTACAAAAGATATTATAATGAATATATCGCTTCTGCTACTGAATTGTAATGAATTCAGCTTCTTCTAAGCTAATGCTTCTTCTAATGCTTGTTGTTTGTTAATTATATCATGAATAAACTTTCCTGCTAGTAGTGTAGTAATAATAATGAACAAGCTTTTAACTGCTAGTAATGTTGTAGTAGTAATTAAGATGAGTAAAGTCTTATGCTGGTTGTTAATAATAATCAACTAATGAAATTAACCTAACAGCCAGACAGAGATCTGACAAAACTATGAACTGAGACAGACGTACTTACTAAGACAATCTTTTATTTGGTAAACTTCTGGCTCTCACATAAACGAAGATCTCTTTACACACGAAACAAAGCTCTCACGCACATAAACAACCGCTCACTCTATACAACAACAGCTCTTTGACACATAAACAACAGCTCACTTCGTACAACAACAGCTCTCTCCGTACAACAACAGCTCTCTCTACGCACATCAACAAAAAGCTCTCTCTCTACGCACATCAACAAAAAGCTCTCTCTCTACGTATCGTTGAACGCGCCTATTTATACTGGCTACCACCACGTCATGACTTACACTCATTGCCAGATCTCATTCAGCGGGAGAAATAACATCTCCTTCAGTAAGAAGATAATTTACATAGTGAAATAAAATAACCAGAGATAGTAAAAATCAAAAGCAAAGTGAATCGAGAGTATACGTTACAATATCAAGTAGTGCCATTAGTCATTATCATTACCTCACCTCAAATTCGAGGAGATGAAATGAAACTAATGAATGAGAAAGATCCAATTATCCGCATGCATATCACGATACAATTATCCGCATGCATATCACGATACAATTATCCGCATGCATATCACGATACGTAGACGTCATAAATTAAAGACAGCTGTTATGGTACTTAATCTATATTAAGTGCTCAATGAATTACAAGGATCCCCGTGCAAAGTGAGTAACACCCCATATTGACGAAACGATGATTAGATCGTGGTCTGTAGTCCAAATGGGTTTATGTAAGATTTTGCTGGTTCATTGTGTTGGAAACACAAGGAAACATACGGCGCGCTTCTCAGTAGTCGAAGGGTAAATGTCCGCACAAGCAAGGAACAGAAATAGTTGTTTAGAAATTCAATTTGCATTGAGCGCATAGGAAATCACGTGAACTCGCATACGCTAAGCGGCAACCGAACAGAGAAGGTGTTCTTCAACAGTTGCAATGTTTTAATGCAAGCTATAAAATGAATCTTCAATATGTTCTGTGTGGAGTGATCCTATTGCGTCATTGTATTAAATAAGTTTTTCTTATCAAAGGATACCATTATTCAGGGTGAGTTCGTTCATGCATGCTATAATTCTTCTTTTCCGAAGTTTTAAGTCCGCCATTGCAGCATTGTGCTGCTAGCTTCCAAAAGGCATCAACGATAAAGTGTAGATAGATAAACATTCTGTTTTATATATCCAGCATAATTATCACACAACCAATAGATTGGAGAGAGAAAAGATACTGTACGTACGTTATGGGAAAAAACAAGGATTTATAGCAGTTTCCAAAAGCCACATTGTGAAAACACGAAGAAATGGTGTATACACTTCCGAAACGTAAGATCTTGCGGGTTATTGGAGGATGTCCATGATTAAAGTGTACTAGGAGTGGTGCCAAAATGGCGAAACACCCAACCGTCGAAGGTAATGTAAAGGGCAGGGAAAGATGGATTACAGATATGAACGTCTGGTACGCCGCCTTATATAGGACTAACGGCACGTTCTAGTTGCGCTGTTGAAGACCCGATACAATATGGATCAATCAGAAACAATATCCCACTTGACTATGCGTAGCACACCGGCACGGACGGGCTACAAAATCCGACGTCCTATACGCCACTTCCTCTTAGCAACGGTCCATCGACGTAAATGACTCTCCTGGTTCAAACAGCGTACTCACAGGATACGAAGACTGGAAGCACATGTAGTGGTCTGACGAATTTACAAATCGTCGACTCTATATTTGGCGTCAGCAGCATGATGCTACGGTTCCTCCATGGAACGAATAGTCTACCTATGACTGTGGTAGAGATTGTATAACATGTGGTATGTCTAGTTGGCATGAAATAGGACCCCCAGTGCTCGTGAACCAAAGTGTGGACCCAACAACTGCGTGCGAGGAATTTACATCACACAGTGTGACACTTTTACCTGGAGTAGGGTCGGTTCTTCCCGGCAACAGCACTCCAGGCCATCAGGCCCTCTTTCTGCAGAAATGATTCGAAGAACACAATAGGATATGGGTCATCTCGAATTGCCTACAGGGTCGCCTGTTCCTAACACAATTGAACATGGGCATGATGTTGTGGAAGCCCTGCTGCGTCTATTGATACACCGAAACTTTGGACCGCAAAACAAATATATCAAAAAGACAAAACATTATGACCAGCTCCTCTTTATTCAAATCGAAGACACTGCAGGTAATTGATGACACGTGTGAAGGTCATGAAACAATACAAGTAGCACCTGTACTGAGCTCTGTAATTCAGTGTCATTCTTGTTCTTCAGAGGTGAAAGGCATCGGACTTAAGTAAGTTTGACAATGATCAAATTGTAATCGCCAGACATCTGGGTCCGAAACTGCAAGGCTATTTAGCTACTCACTGTCAGCCGTGTTAATACCTTCAAGAAGACCACCGAGGATAGAAAACCCACGAACCTCCGGCAAGGTGTGAGCCAACCACGGCTCATCGATATTAGGGGTGAGCGAAGGCTATCCCTTAAGGTAAGAGAAAACAGAAGGGATATTTTGGAGCAACTCTCGGAAAATATGAGTACTGGCGACGGAAGTAGTGTGTCACAATGCACTATACATCGAGCCCTGCTAAAAACATAGCTGGTTATTCACAGGCCGCTCCGAGTACCCATGCTAAACTCGGTTCACCGTCGAACGCGACTACAACAGGAACGCGAGCATCAAAACCTAACCCTGAATAACTGGAAGAAGGTCGTCTGGTCCGATGAATCTCGTTTTCTCTTACACCCTGTGGACGCCAGGGTACGTGTGTGTGTTTTACCTGGGGAATTTTTGCACCATGATATACCGTGGGACGTAAAACAAAACGGTGGAGGAAGTGTAATGCTTTGTGCTTTGGGTAATGTTCTTCTGGAAAACCCTTGGTCCAATCCATCATGTATAGGAAACTATGATGTCTACCACGTGTCTAAATATCATTACAGACCAGGTACATCCTTTTACAGCAAAGGTATTCAACTCTAGTTGTACCTTCTTTCAGCATAACAATGTGACATACCACACCACCCTGATTATTCGAGATTAGCTCGCGGAACATGAAGAGGACTTCCAGGTATTATTGCCGTGGCCTCCACATTCCTCAGACATCAATCCAATCGAGCACCCGCTACTTGTTTTGGAACAGCAAATCCAATCTGAGGCGACTCAATCAACGGACTTATAAGAGTTAAAAGATCTTCCGGTAAGGTGTCGGTACCAGGTGCTACAAGACACGTTTAGGAACCTTGTAGCGTCTTTATCTCATGGGGGAGGGGTTAATGCTGCTTTGGCGGCACGTGAATTCTCAATATCGTACTAAGGAAGTGGTCATAATGTTTTGGCTCTTAGGTGTATATTTACACTGCTGGCCACCCAAACTGCAACACCAAGAAGGAAGCATCCGGTTGGCCTGAATTTCGCAGCATGCGTCGCCCGCTACAGAACATGCAAACGATTAGCACTGTAGGGCATATGCAAATCATGTGCGACCGGCACTCCTCCGAGAAGCACTGTAAGAAGGGTGCACAGAAGGCGGGGTGTAAGTAGTAGAAGTGTGTTGTGCTGGCGCACCTGTGCGTGGGAAGCTTCCTGATGCCTCGTCGCAGAATACGGCAGGCATTCCAGCACGTTTCGGAGTTCGACAGAGGACGAATAGTGGTTTATCGCGAGAGCGGTTTATCGTACCGAGACATCGGCGCCCGTGAGGGACGACATCCAGCCACAGTGTAGCGAGTACGAATTCGGTGAGTGCAGGAGGGACGGACGGACCAACGTAAGCGATTGCCGCAGGCGCGGCACACCACCGAACGAGAGGACCGGCATGTTGTGTGGCGGGCATTGTCGGCTATCACCGCCACATCACGAACGTTAGCGCAAGAAATAGGGTGTGTTGAGAAACAACCTGTGTCAGCACGCACCGTTCGACGTCGTCTCCAGGAGCGGGGACTTGTCGCACGGCGCCCATTGCTCCGATTACCATTGACGTTACACCACCGGCGAGTGCGGCGGCAGTGGGACGTTGAACGCCGCCTCTGGAGTACGGAATGGCACGACATTGTCTTCTCCGATGAATCCCGCTTCTGCCTGCAACACCACGATGGCCGGATCTGCGAGAGACTGTATGACGCCTGCATTATGCATCGCCATACCGGTCCGTCGCCTGGCGTTATGGTTTGGCGCGCAATTGGATATGACACACACACCCCTCTGGTAAGCATCGCCGGTACACTCAACAGCCACCGCTGCATCTCTGATGTTTTTGAGCCTGTAGTCCTCCCTTACCTGCAGTACTTGCCAGCGGCCACGTTTTAACAGGACAATGCGCACCCGCACGTGACACGCAGCGTGCAACAATTCTTCACGGCCCATCAAGTGTCACTGCTGCCGTGGCCCGCCTATTCTCCCGATATGTCGCCTATCGAACACGTCTGGTCGCTGATTGGCAACCGAGTGGCCAGGCAAGCACCACCCGCGGCTACGCATGATGAACTGTGGCAACGTATGGAAGCAGCCTGGACCGACGTACTCCAAGCCCACATCCAAAGCCTCTTTCGTTCGATGCCGCGGCGTGTAGTTGCCGTTATTGCCCGCCATGGGGGCCACACGAACTATTGATGTCTGCGTGTTCCGCAAGTCGCACGGGCCTGTAAGCTCAATCGTTTCATCTTTGTATCTGTTGTTATGTGTCCAGTAAATCTGGCTTTGCTATCTCGTGTCCTTCTTGGTGTTGCATTTTGGGTGGCCAGCAGTGTATGTGTCTATATGTTTTACATAAACTGCGGTTATGTAGAACACTAGGCAGATGGTCATAATGTTTTGGTTATTCGGTGTATCCTGATTGAAGGTCCCCACACAATTATGCAGTCGATGACACGCTGGGTCGTGGCTGTTTTCCGGGAGAAAGGAGTGCTTACAAATTATTGGATATATGATCGTAAATTAATTGACACTCAGTCTATAGCTAAACGAAATTCATTTTTAGTAAACTTTTGTTTAAGCTTATTTCTGATTTGATAACATTCTTTTGATGTTTTTATGTGAAAGAACAAACAAAAATACTAACCAGTGAGGTAAAAAAATTACAATTTTGAATTCTTCGAATTGTGCTATGAAATTTAAAGATATAAAATAATCACTTCAAGTCTGTCTTTGTCTTCTTATTGGGATAACGGTTTGAAACAGTTGAAATTCCTTAGTTCACCGAAATTATAGACAACTGAGTACCGGAGTTAAACATACAGATTGTCACAATTATGAAGATCTATCCACTCAAATTAGGAAGCCCACGGTTTGGCAATTCGCGTGGTTAGTTTCAAGTTAAGTTTATTGAAGAGAAACTTTCCACCACCGGCGCTCGTGGACATATAGCGCAGTTCGTGTTGTTTTCGTCAATTTTACGAAGGCATCCATACAGACCAAATATCATTATTTTGCCTTGTACTTTTGATGATAGCTTCCAGCAAATACGGCTTCGAAGAGACCTACAAGATGTGGTTATGGTTGTCAGCGCAAAGTCTGCAGATTGGTGTTTAACAGAAATTGGATACGCTGTGGAAGTTGGATTAGTGTTGAATGATATATGTGTACTGTCTGTTAAAATTTAAGCATAAAACTCAAAACAGTCAATAAAAGACAGGGTCGTCGAGACTCCTGGAAAATGTTCGCTGTGCTACTGTTTTAAAACATGCATATGTCAAAGAAGGGCGCTGCCTCGGTGGTGTAGTGGTTTGGAGAGCTGGATTTTGACCAATCATCGGAGCTGAGCCACGATGTCGAAAACTGGATGAGGTATAAATGGTGTGCTTGGATTTTGGATTCGCTGTAAACAGTGGCGTCAAATTATAGCCAAACGACTGCTTATAGACCTAATACGGTAGTTACTCATGGTGGTCATCAAATACTATAACATAGGAAACAAATAAGATCTGAGTGGCGATTCGCGCAGGCAATAGCATGTAAATGAGATCGTTCAATAGCAGAAGTGTTTTCCATCTGCGGCTTTTATTGCAAGGGGTAATGTCCCACGATAAATCGAAAATAGCCTTTTTGCTCGCCATGTGGCGAAGAAAGCGTTTACAATATTTAGATCATATCATTCAGGAACATAAATTCGGAACGCAAAACCGTTCAGTAAAAATCGTATAACAACACAATGGATTTAGAGACCCGTTGAGAGAAAGCTGAAATTATAGGAGTAGCTGCTGATATCTTCCATCTTATGATCTCAGATCTCTCGAATGTATTTCAAATAAACGAAACAGTCGTCCGACACCTGTTCCTGAACGCAGATGTGTGACACCCACCTTAATGTGAGTACTAATCGCATCATCGGCGAAACAGAATACTAGAACAACATCACCCAGTAAACGAGCAGTCTTTACTGGAAGAAAGACATATATCTCTCTTGATAACGGGAAGCTCTGTAGCTATTGATTGTATGCTCATAAACCTGCAATATGTGAGCAGTATTCGGCCAGACGGAGACGTACCTTTCAGATGATGTCACTATCCTGGCGAGTGTACCATGAAACAATGGCGTAATGTCTTGTTCACAGATGAGTTACGTTTCTATCTGGAATTATACAGCGGCCGTGTGCTGAACTGTCGAGATGATGGAATTAGCTACACGCCCCGTGGTATCCATAAAAAAAAAGCATTCCGTGGTAGTAGGGCAACGGTGCGGCCTGGTTTCTCGCTGGCTTACTGATCTCATTGTATTTTCGAAAGACCGTGCGCCTGCCGTACTCTACCGGTAGGATATTCTATATTCATATGTGTGGGGATATGCTGGTGCATTCGGCGTAGATTTCATTGTAATTGATGTTATCGCACGTTCCAATGGCGTGTGTCCTGAACAGAAATGTATAGAAGAAAGGTTGTGGCCTGCATTTTTTCCAGTCCTCGATCCGATTGAACATCTGTAAGATGACCTAGGGTAGAGTACTGATATATTGCAATCTTCCCATAACACCCTACGATATCTCAAGTGGGTTCTCAGCACAGACAAATAAGTTCCTGAATCAAGTACTCAGTGGCCATGGCATCAGCCCTGAATACCTAGGCAGATTTGCCATCAGGAACTGCACTTGTCCCTGTGGAAAGAGAATGGCAAGCATAGAACACTGCGTACTTGAATGCAGTGGCTTCGCCGAATGGAGAAACACACTGATCCCAGGTGTGCAAAGAACGCGAAGATTGGATCTGCTCATCCAATCTTCCGTTAACAGGAGGGGGATAATAGCCTTGGTTGAAAGGCTAACCCTCCAGCAACATACCATCTTCCCCAATCAAACGGGGACCGAAACGCAGGAGGTGAACGTGCACACCGAAAGCGATTCGGAAGATGAATGAGGGTAAAAGTCTTTGGGAAAGCAGACGAAGAGACCACCAATGTAAATATTCTGTAAATAATTTTTTTGCTATCTCTTGATGTTGTAAGTCCTAAGCATGAGGACAGTGTATACATGTGTGTAGATGTTTTGAAAAGGAAAATAAAGGGAAATTATTCCCCAAAAAAAGTTCGAGGGCAAGGAATCTTCCAGTCAACGATAAAGTAAGAAACGACCTATCCCGCCAGACAGAGCGGGAACCCAGACAAGGTATACTAGGTCGCCTGCCAGCACGTCACCACGGGCTGGTCTCTAAGCCATTGGGGTGGCCAGGGTCCGAGCCGGCGTCTCAAGGCAGGATAATTGTCGCAACATGTCAAAATAATATCCAAGGTGCTCAATAAGTCCCCGTGGAGCCAAGACAGATTGGCGGAACGGGACAATGAAATCAGTATATTACTAACGGTATGTATCATTAATACTACTCCTAAAATACTTGCAGATGAGGTCACATTCCGCACTAACTACGCGTTTTGTATATTGTATACCAAACTCCCACCCTGTTTTGTGAATATATCTTAGAGGCAGGTATTTGCCGGTGCATATGTTTCTCTGTTGCTTCACGTGCATAAGTCATGTACCGAACACTTTACTCTACTACGATACGAAATTTGACATACACTACTCTAACGTTAATATCCGATCCCTGTATGTCTATAAATACACTTTATGTACAGAAAATTTGTGTGCTTAATCTCTTGGCCGTTATTACAGCGTTTAGTCTTCATGAAAAACTCTCCACCATTTTTTTTTGTAAATCTCGGCTGATGCATTCCGCCATTCGGCCTCCGAAAACCGTAGCCAGTTCAACTTTGTTTTTTGAGCGATTTCTTCTTCCCTAACCCGAAATAACATTCATTCCAGAGATTTTCTACAGGATTCAGCTCAGGAGGCTGGAGAGTCTAACTTTTCGAAGGACATGTCTTCAAACCAATCTTTAACAATGCGAGCAGTATCACATATCAGTGTCCAGTTGATAGAGGTATAGGTCTTCCTTAAAGTACTATCACAACGTTGTAAACGCATAATTTTCCAGAACATCTAGGTTAATCACATCATTCATGCTTTTGTCCGAAGCTACTCATGGGCCCAAGCCGTAATACAAAAAAATATGCTATCACGCTGTATCCACCAAATTGACGGAAAGAAACAGGCCGGAAAGTACCTTTCTTCCGGTATCCGCTACACCCAGGAATAAACACCAAGCTGGTAGACTACTCATTGAGAAGTCAGTCTGAAGCACAATTTTCCAGTAGTCTGCAGAGCAAGATCGATCATTTTTGCACCACGCTGATCGGCGTGTAACATTTGTCGAATTTATTAGCCGCTTGTGGATGGCTACTGTACCTATGTCGTGCATAAATACTGCTCGCTGTACTGGTGCTAACACCAGACATTGCAGTCTCACGCAGGGACTGCACGATTTGAAACTGTGTAGATTTTCTTTCTGAGAGGACAGCATTTTGGAGAGCTCTCCTCTCACTTTCTGCCAGCTTCGAAGCGAAGAATTTGCCTTCAGAGCGTCGTTATCAATGACCGAATGTCTTCCTCGGCCCTTCTCATCTTGTAAGTTGTGTCATGGGAACGAAACCTCAAACCACCGACGAACAGTACGGTCAGATATTGCTTCCAGGCCCCATACCCGGGCCACATTACGGTAGTGTTGTGCCCCATTACGGCCCAATTTGAACTCACGAAGCAGAATAACCTGCAACTCACTCCTTCCTAACATGTTGTACCGACTACTCGTATACTAATAGCAACGACTCCAGCTGAACCAATTATGGCGTGTATGTGGCCTCTGAGATGACCTTCAACTCGTACGAATGGCGCTCCGAACAGTTCGGTCTGCAAGCATTGTGGGCGAGTTGAATGTGGCACTTCACAAAATCGGCCATTATTTTCCGAATGACCTGATATGAACACCAAAACTAATAAAAGAATTTCCATACAACTTCTGCATGCAGACTACCCAAGTGATTTCATGCATTGTCGTCATGCGGGTGATGGTTTTGCGATTAAGTATTCCGCGTCACGCACAATTAACGACGAATGATTATCTAATGACTTAGATTTCAGTTTTGTCATTCTGCCATTGGCATTTGCATTTGGCGCTTTAGCTGAAGAATATCTGCTATTGAGCACCGCTAATTATATCAAGCGTTTTATCGAATTAAGTACACTGTTTTTGTTCTCTTTTTATCCGTCATTTTTTTGCTCCCTGGGGTCTCCATATCAGTGCAACTGTGAGGAGTGAAAATCCAACTCAGTCCAAAAAAATCTCAGATCTTTTAGCTTAAAATTCCTTGTTGACCTCGGATAAATAATTCAGAAAGTGTTCTAAAATATGTGGATTTTTTGAATGATGATACTTTATAATAATGCGTAACATGTTCCGAGAATCTCTTAATCATTCATTTAATGTCGTCGCTTTAACTAACGTAGCAATCTCAAAATCACACTATGTTTTTTCAGCTTTCTTTATCGAAGACGTCATAGTACACAAAGTTTTCCATTTACTTATTCGCGCCCAAATCTCTACTGTTTCACTTGGACATAAACGCATCCCCATTGATGTTGATATGCATCTTCAGTCAACACATCTATGAAGTACTGCTCCAGTATTTCAGGTAGCAGTAAGAAATGTTGTTTTCTTGATTCTTAGATAAAATTATCACTGACGATTTGCAATTTTTTATTAGTAACGTATTCAGCAAGCTCAGTTCTGCAAACCACCAAGTTTCAACATCTGCTGTGATCAAGTACACAAAGCTTTTGCTGTGAGGACTTGATCACGGTAGTTGTTCCAATATATCACTTTACTTATGCATCCCTAAAGAACTACGTAAGCAATTTTAATACTGCGACACTATATTGACCTAAATCTCCTTTGATCTAGACGATAAGTTTAAGTCACGCGTACAAACACAAAATGGACTTAGCAACATACCAACTTGCAGGAGAGAGGTACATCATACCATGACAAAGAACGTATGCAAACGTGAGATGCGTAGCAATAGTTGGCTACGAATAACGCTGATGCGTCAAAACATTACTTCAAGGACAGTAGCAGACTTACGTTCTTGAGGTAATCAATGTGATCCCCACTGTCCAACAATCGATGCACGATATCATACACGCTGGTGCCAAGATGACGGATGAGGTCAGACCGCAATGAACACCTTGGTTCCCTTAATGCAGATCACGGCACTTGAACGCTCACAAAAGGGTATTGAATCGTATAAAGGAGTCCCCCTGGAGCGTCCAAAACATGCTTAACACTATTAAGATCGAAGAACCTAGTTGGCCAATCCATCCTTAGGAAATCCTCATTTTTGACGTAATCGTCGACCGGCAAAGCCTTACGAGAATAAAAATGAGCATTGTCGTCAATAACAATGAGCGCAGGATGACAGCACCCCTCTAAAGCCTTACACACATGTCTCGAGGTTCTCTTCTATGTAGCTCTGAGTACGAATGGTGCCGCTCTCGAGCACAGGTAATGAGGTACGACTATTCGGCATAATTCCCACTTCAGAAGACATCCTCTTCCATAATGGTATCGCATTACTGGATGTTGCGAGGACGTTTGCACGTTATGTGTTCTACCCAACTGAGCACACGTCGGAAATCTGTAGACCTACTGAAACGGGACTCATCCGTGAAGAGCTCATATGTAAGTTGTTAGGCCCAAGTGGGATGTGGTCGTTTGAGTTTTGTTTTCAGCACGAATGAGGGATTTTCTGGTGTTCATACCCCTTTCAAAAGTTCGTTTCGACACTGTTACGAGGGCAGTTCAAAACATTTCTGGACAGAAAAAATTATAATCAATCAAAATTGTATAGTTTCTGATACTATTTCATAGTAAGTTCCATGAGCGTATATACACAGCCTCGTAAGCCAATTTTGAAATGCAGTACGCCACTCATCTTTATCGAGACTTTCAAATTTCTTAGAGAATGTCTCCACCGCTTCGTCAGGACTTGACAACCTCTTCGCAAACGAACAAAAAATTACATCCAAATAGACCAAAAAATGGAAACAATTTTCAAAAAGTTTGAACAAGACAGAGATATCGGAAAGTGTTTACGATCGTTAGCATACATTCAAAGACTTCAATGGAGTCTGCATTTCGCAAAAAGGTAGCAGTTTAGAATGAAATTAGTGCTTTTTTCAGCAGTATGCATTTGTCCTTTTTTTCAGCAGTATATATATTTGTACTATTTTTCAGCAGTATATATATTTGTACTATGTTTCAGCAGTATATATATATATTTGTACTATGTTTCAGCAGTATGTATTTGTTGTATTTTTGAGCACAAATTAATAAAACCCTTTTGAAATAAATAATAAATTCACCTTTTAAACCTACCTACTTTGCGGTTTATTTGAAGGCATGAACGCAAGACACCCAGTCCTAAGTCTGGGAATAAAGTGTGAAGAGAAGGTGGTATTTTTAGCAAAATTATAAAAATAATAGCATTTTTGAGCAAAGATAAAAAAAATCATTCTAAACCCCTTTTGAAACAATTAATAAAATCACCTTTTTAATGCATCTATTTTGCGGTTAATTTGAAGGCAAGATACCCAGTCCTAAGTCTTGGAATAAAGTGTGAATTAAAGTCCAACATTTAGCGGACAAGTTATTGGAAAACCTAGTGTTCGCTCGTACACGCTAAAAAGCAGAATGTACGCACAGGACACGATTTTCCACTGTACGCTCAGGACACGCCCGCTCAGTCCACGACTCCCCGCAAACCACGTCTGAACTAAATCTCTGTAGAAAATGGAATTAACTCTAATTCCAGACGATGTATGGAAGAATCATCCCACATTTTTTTCAAAGCGAAGAAGAGATTTTCATTAATTCCAGACCATATCAGAAAGGAACATCGCACATTTTTCGAAGAACCCAAAGGCCAGAATATCTCTTTCCACGATCGGGCGTCAATGTGATGATTGAAGCCGCATCGTTCTGCTTCGGAGGCGAATGCTTTCCGAATTAAGCTACAACGAGAAGTGCTTAACACTGATACTTTCCATCTTGATATTTGCGCCACCTCTGTAGTACGTCACACACATAACAGGCTAGTCACGGAACTGTTTTTGCAAAATTTGTTTCACGTTAAAGCCCGACTGTGAGGAACCGTTTTGATGATTTCATTTATTAGACAAAGTATTTCATTGTGAAAAACCGCTCCCAATATCTACGCAGTACTTAAACAAGTTAGAAAAACCATGCAATGCATTGATTATGATACACTTTTCAACATACCAGAAATCATTGTCCAAGTTGTTACTCAAGTTATGAGGATAATGGCTGTAGAATAAGTCTCGCTCCTATGCCCTGACCTTTGACCCCATTTCGATAATATTCAACAGAACCGTTTAAGTATAATTCCGGAACAACATGATAACGGTTTGTCTCAATCGAAGCATTTTTACTTATGCTATGACGCATAAGGGTGATGGAATAGACCCCGCTCCTATGCCCTGACCTTTGATCCCATTTCGTAGATTTTCAATAGGGTTCGTCTTCAGGTAGTCCCCTACCACGTACTAAATGTTCATCGAAATAGAACTATTTTTACGCACGTTATGACGAATAAAAGCAATGGAATTGATCCCGCTTGTATGCCTTAGCCTTTGATCCCATTTTCCATAGGATTCGTCCGCAGGTGGTCCCCTACCCCATACCAAAATTCCATCGAAAGTAAACCACTTTTACGCGAGTTATCGTGCGTACGGACAGACAGACAAACACACACACAAAGCTGGAGCATATACGCTTCTACAACCTACGGTTGGAAAGCGTAAAAAAACGCTGTAGGATAATGTGTGAAGTTCACAAATATTTCGGTGACACAATTCCGCGTCTGCTCGCTCCGGACTGATTTGTTGTAACCGACTAAACTACACCGGCGGGGTGTATCGCTGCAGATTGATCGTCTTAACACGTGCTTTATCTCTATAGTACGTCGCAAATGGTAAGTACTATTAAAGATCGGGTGTTTGATATTGTGAAAGGATTTATCTTCTTTCTGTTGGAACTCTTTTGACTACATGCCTTACAGCCGAACGAACCCGTTGAGGTGATGAATATGAGCTTCTACTTCTCTTTTCAAATATTTAAGAATTATAACGGGGTTTCCGTCGTCCGCGTTTCGTGTACCGATAACTTCATAATTTGTTAGCACTGACATATTACTGTTTCGAAAAATTCAAGTGATATTCATTTTCTATTATGAATTTCATAAAAAAAATGTTTGAAACACCTTATGATATAGCATGCGCATCTTAAATGATAAGTTATCTGTCCTGAGCCAACGAACGTATATACACGCAAACAGCTAAATGGTGCCCATGTCAATTAGCAGAAAGTTTTGCTTCCATATGATAGACTGTTTATTTAACGCTTAAGATCTTTCTCTCCTCTTCGAAGCAGTTCTGCGCTGTGCTAACAAATTTAAACCTTACGCGAAACTAACTTCCACCCACTTCTGCGTTGAGCTAGAATTAACAACTGCGCACTTGCAGGCGACGCTCTAATAGCACACCTGTCCAGTTTTAAATTTTGAAAAAATAGCCACCTGATGATCACCAATCATACCCACTCCTCGGTTCATCTAACAAAATTTGCTACGCACGTGTGGACGACTAGCCTTTCATTTCAGCGTTTAGTGTAAACGATGTTACTACTACATACGAAAATTCCCGTGTTTCAGATTTTCAAAGTAACATATCACACTTAGTAATTTTATAAAAATATAAATTATACACTATATTGACAAAAGTCAGCGGACATCTAAAAGAGAAACACAACATAGCATTTATTGACTTACATTAGTAAGGTGTCGGTCCACCTTTGGCCTTAATGCATGCACTGACTCTTCGAAAAATGCTTTCGACAAGGTTTTGGAACACAGCGATAGGTATGCGCTTCCATTCAGTACATAATGCTGCCGCTAACTCTTGCTTAGTAGTTGGATTTGGTTCCAAACTTCTTATGCGGAGCTCTAATTCATCCCATAGGAGCTCTTTGGTTTTAAGATCAGGGCTCTGTCCTGGCCAGTTCACCCACAATACGGAATTATGGTCATACCATGCCGTAGCAGTCCTTGCTTTATGGCTCGGTGCATTATCCTGTTGGTACCAACAAGACTCGGTTCCATAGTATTGCCACAAAGTTGGTAGGGCATAATTGTCCAGAATATCGAGATAGACGTGCTGATTATCAGGTTTTTCCACGATAACCAATGGACCGGAACCATACCACGAAAAGCACCCCCATTCGAATACACTGCCAGCTCTAAACCTGCCCGTAGGAACAGAACACTGTGGTAAATAGCATTCCCCCGGCTGCCGCCATACCCACACACGGCCATCAGACTTATAAATCATGTATCTGGTTTCGTCAGTCCATTGGACACGTTTCTATTGATCTACGGTCTACGATAAATGTTCTTTACGCCATGCTAAACGACGAGTAGCATTCCGAGTGGAGATGAGAAGCTTATGAGCAGCCACACGACTACGGTAACATAAGGAATGAAGTTCTCTGCGAATGGTATGTGTACATACCGAGGTTCCAGCATTTTTACTCACCTGTACACTGAAGTCTTGTGTAGTACTCCGTCGATTAGCTGTAACGACTCTCCTGAGGCTTCGACGTCCTCTATCACTGATTTTCTTTGGTCTGCCGGTACGTTTTGCTGCTTCAGGCACGCCATGTGTCTTTCAATTATTCAGTACATCCAAAACAGTTGACTTGGTTATGTTTAAACGCCTCTCGGTTTCTCTAATGGACAATGCACTAATATAACACCCAACAATCTTTCCTTTCTCAAAGTCAGTTCCCGCCGCGACATTTTCACTCAACCTGACAGTGCGATATGATCGTGGTCAGATGCAGGCTTGTTTTTATACCGTTTGCTGCTTTTCCGCGCATCTTAACAACACACCGGATCCGTTCAGTTGCTTTTGAAGGGGTGTCCGGTGACTTTTTTCAATATAGTGCATGTCCTTAAGCTGTGGTGAAACAAATTCTTATGTCTTTAAAATTCTGCAAAAACAGTAGGATTGCCAGCAAATATAGAAAATACGAAATACCTTTTACTTTTTGAAACAATTTCAACATGACCGTTACGCTATCATAGTTGTGCAGGATGAGAGTTTCAAAACAATAGAGTCATCCATGCTCCCAGACGCTGTCACATCGACAGTGGAAACAAAAGTTAGACTACAGGCTGGAGTTCGATGGGGTTTTTGACTAACTAATATTTGGACACTAAAAGGCATATCACGGAACACCAGAATACGGCTGTCTCCTGTAAAGAAATCTCTCTCTCTCTCAACCTCTTTCTCTCTCTTTCTCTCTCTCTCTCTCTCTGACAGAATCTTAAACAGCAATATTACCAGTCTCGATGATATCGTCATTCCCTTTTGATCTAGCGTCAGTTTGACAAATAAACTTTCACGGAGGGAGAAAATGTAGCTTTTAGATTGGAAACTATTTAAAGAGAATGAACTAAAATGTACATGAGATATCAGGAACCAAAAAAGAAAATCTATATTAAGATATACGTTACAAGAGAACACCTTTACTACCTATGGTAGGGATGGTGAACCTTTTCCGACTAGTGTGCCACTTATAGTTTGCTTTACTGCTTCCAAGTGTCGAGTGTGCCACTTATCGTTTGCTTTACTGCTTTCAAGTGTCGAGTGTGCCACTTATAGTTAGCTTTACTGCTTTCAAGTGTCGATTGTGCCACTTATAGTTTGTTTTCTTGCTTTCAAGTGTCGAGTGTGCCACTTATAGTTTGCTTTACTGCTTTCAAGTGTCGAGTGTGCCACTTATCGTTTGCTTTACTGCTTTCAAGTGTCGAGTGTGCCACTTATAGTTTGCTTTTATGCTTTTAAGTGTCGAGTGTGCCATCTCCTGTTTGATTTGGAAGGGGGGATAAATGCATAAGGCGATTAAATGAGGTGGGGTTGATTTATTTACTACCACTTTGGAGGTCATTTCTTGGCTAGTTTAATTTTCTTGTCAAAGCTCAGTTATTTGCAAGAAAACATTACAGACATGCTGTTGAAAAATTCTCACCAAAAAAACTAAATTTTTATTTAATGTTAATGTTTTCATATTAGTGTACCACCTAAATCGTGTTCGTGTGACACCCAATGGCACGCTTGTCATAGGTTCGCCAACCCTGACCTATGGTTTTGTATAGATGCGAAATTCGGAATACTAGAAAACTAGGACTACGACAGCTCAAGGTATTTAAAAGAAGAACCTTGAGGAAAACTTTTGATCTTGATCTGTCACAAAAGAGGATGGGCTGAGAAAGCATAATGCAAGAACTAGAAGAACTAAATGTAAAAAGACAGATGATACCGAATTTTCGGGTGTAATAAGCACTTCTTTTGAATCCGTTGTGACGCAAATTAAATTTATCAAAGCTGTTCAAAGTCAACGGAACCGGTATGGAAAACAATAGTATCTGACGGAAAAAAGATGTTTTTCAATCGGGTTTTTAATCCCTCAGATATTGCTGTAAACAGAATCGTGAGCTTACGCCCTCTGGTTGCAGACTTGTGCGTTAAGAAAAAAACATGAATTTATATGAGAAACATTTCACACCGGAGACGCTCTAAAACACAGAAATAATTTTTTAAATCGGACTCTTAGAAACAGAGATATCGACAAAAAATAAGATGTGACTTTACGTCCCCTGTGGGAAAAACCATGCATTATTTTAGGAAGAAAGTATTCTCAAAATGTTTTTCCATATGAGCGGTATCGGACCAAGAAAAAAACAATTTAGTCGAGTTTTCAGGAGCCCAGATTTTGCTACAAATACATCAGAAGCAGAAATTAACACTTATTCCCCTGGTGGCCAAACCATTCTTTACCAAACATTAGAAATTATGTGAAAAATATTTTCCATCCGGTCTTTAATGCGATACAGCAAGAATTTTTCAAATCGGAATTTTAGAAGCAGAAATAACGCGAAAAACGCAATTTACCTTTGTGCTCCCTAGCGGAAAATTTTACTGATTTACTTGAAAATTTTGAATTTATAGGAAAAACATTTCGCATCGGAAACACTATCCAACAAAGAAGGAATTTTTCAAATCGGACTCCTAGAAGTAGAGATATTGACAAAAATAAGATATATGTCTACGCACCCTGGCGTAGAAACCATGCATCATTTCAAGAATAAAATGTTCCTAAAAGGTTTGTAGACATGAGTAGTATCGGTCTAAAAACGACGTTTTTTTTTCAATCGAGAATTTAGAAGCTCATATTTTGCTGCATACATCGGAAGCGGATATTAAGATTTACTTACCCTGGTGGCGAAACCATTTTTTTTTTACAAAAATTACAAAATTATGTGCGAAGGATTTCCCATCAGGAGCTATTTCCGGTGCAGAAAGAATTTTTTAGATCGGAGATTTAGAAGCAGAAATATAGAGGGAAACGCAATTTACCTCTACGCCCCTAGCGAAAAGACTATGAATTACTTGAAAATTTTGAAACTATATGAGAAACGTGTCACACTGAAAACACTAGCCAACAAAGAAAGAATTTTTCAAATCGGACTTCTAGAAGTAGAGATATTGACAAAAACATAATATACATCTACGCCCCCTGGCGGAGAAACTACGGAATATTTTAAGAAGAAAATATTCCGAAAATGTTTATTGATGTGAGTGGCATCAGTCCACGAAAGAATTCTTTCAATCGATATCTTAGAAGCTCAGATTTTACGGCAAATACATCAGAAGCCAAAAATTAACTTTTACGCCTCCTGTTGGCTAAAGTATTATTTACCAAAAATTTGAAATTTTATGCCAAATATTTTCCGTTACGAGGCGTATTCGCTGAAGAAAAAATGTTTTCAAATCGGAGGTTTTAGAAGAAGAGTGATCGGGAAAAATGTAGTTTACTTTTACGCCCCCTAGCGGAAAATCTATGCGTAATTTGAAAAAGTAACTATATCTAAAATACTCTTCGACATAAATGGAATCGAAAGAAAAAATAATTTTTTTCATTCGAATGTTTAGAAGCAAATATGTGAAATAGAACGTATTTTAGAATTCGACATCATCTGCATTTCGCCCTCTAGCGGCAAAATTGTACATCGTAAAAGAAAACCGAAATAAAGGATCATCAGTCGCATATTTCAAGCTTCCCAATGCAAAAATAATTTTTCAAATCGGACTAATAGTTGCAGAGATATCGTGGGTACAGGCGGACGGACCGACAAACCGGTAACATAAGCACGATCTTTTTTTAAAAACGTCGTGCTAAAAACGCAACGTAATTGAAGCAATGAAGATTACACAGCTGCAGTTGGATAGGCATGTTTCTAGAATGCCAAAGACTAAATTCCCTGGACTTACAGTGGACCACAGACCTAAGACATTGATTCCATCAGGAAAACCAAGGATTCGGCAGCAAGGTTGATTGAGTGGCGATGTGACTCAATCAACCTTGCTGAAATGTCTGAAGGGAACTGGCGGAAATTCGAGAAATCTAGATGCAATTTTAGGAAATATAAGGTGGTCACATTTTCCTGTCCACATAATGATGATGACATGCAACGGTTCGGATGGCCACCTCCGTAACTGTAATCGACGCAGCATAGCCACGGATGACTGAGAGCAACGAATTTGGCTCTGTTCTTGCGGCTCTCACAGTAGCTGCTCGATGCTCGCGTTCTGTCGTTGCCCTCGGCCGTCCACTTCCCACGTAACGCTGAGTTGTGCCCTCCTCAACTCATTGGAGCCAACAATGGCCGATTGCCGCGTCGTTCCAACCCAAATACCTCGAGATACGACAAATTGACCAACCGGCCTTTCTCAGCCCAATTATACGTCCTCTTTCAAAAACGCTCCACTGCTGGTAATGTGCACAGATTTGACGGCGAGGCATCCTCACGATCCGTGGAGGTCAATACAACTGAAATCCGCTGTCACAATTGTCCCTGCATGCAAGTTTTGCTCTTGATATACCCTCCTCGATGCGCTGTTCCCATGCGCTGTGGCGGGCTGCTATTTCATCATTGGTCGTTATTTTTAATCATTTGAATGTTCGGTCCTGAGGTACTTGCATGCGGAATTTCATCAGGATTGGACGATTTTCTCGGGAGACTTCGTTCCTTTCTTTTTTTTTCTTTTTTTTTTTTTTTTGTTGTCGAAGAGGGTACACAACTTTTCTTGTAATGTATAAAATTAAGCTGTGCAATGAGATAATCTGCAAAAGGAATTTCAACAATATGAAATGTCATATAATTAGAAAATGGCAACGGAATTTCTTCAGCAAACGTCATCTTTAGTTTTCCTGTTCAAATCTTGACTGCGCTGTCCCAGTGGCGCAGTGGTCATACGCTGGCCCTTGCATCCTAGTCCCGGATTGGGCACGAGATTTGAGCTTGCCCTAAAGCACTAGTTCTGTTCTTTCCGTGGAACCAGTTGCCTCAGATTCGAATAGGAGACGGCCCATTGCCCCTACAGCCGCTCACGGTAATCGTTAAATCATCTTTCCCCAAAAAATATTCCCGATTGGTTTTCTATTCTCTGATTAGAATTACTGTTTTGAAATAAAGCTCAGAACCTTTCTGAAGCTGGAGAATAAACCAGTTCGTTAATTTCCACTTAAACAATATGATTACCACTCTTATTCATCTGTCGTGAGTTGAACTAGTGTTTTAACTTCATGTTAAATTCATCACAGGAAAAAAAACATTGATGCAATTCCGTTTATTTCCCACTGAACTTTAATTTGTTACTATGCCCCTGAAAGCAGTCTTTAATATAATTCTCTCCTGCAGTTAAAAATTTCTATGGTAAACACACATCAGACTTAATTAGGTCTTTGAACAGCTAATTAAATCTTCAAACAGGAGGTATTTTTCTTTATATGCTTTCTTTCGAGAAATATTCAGCATAGAGAATCCACCACAATAGATAACGAAGGTAAAAAGGGACAAAATATCCAAGATATTCCCATCAAAGAAGTTTGCTTTGTAACTTATTATAGTATTAACCAAGTAATACCTAAATCCTTCCTACTGTTTTGACCTTAATGAGTTTCAAGTTTTTATTGTGTTTTTTGGAGCAAAGTTTTTCTGCATCGGACCAAACTCCGTAAGTTGAATTCCGCCGGTTCTTTTCCAAGACGTAAATGTGTCAACAAGAACCTAACGTTCTTCATTAATCACATTCTGTCATTTAACCAGGTTTTGAACTGAAAAGAAAATTGTTTTTCTTCTTTTAGTATTTGCTGGATCTGGATGCCACATTTTTTGTTTTTATCTTAACTCATTAAGTATGTAATATGTGATGATCTTGATTTTCCATTTTTTGTGAATCAAAGCTAGTTTGTTATTTTAGCTCCAGGATTTCCTTCCAACGCTTTAATTGAAAGACTGCGATTTATTTTTTATGCGGTTTGTGTTGGAATAAAATATTTAGAACTCAGAAAGAAAAAAATTGGAGATTAGGTTCCTTTCACTTTGTCGAACAAGTATTATTCATAAGCGCTGTGAATTCTTATTATATGAAATGCCGATGTTAAATTTATACGAGTATTAAAATAGTTTCTAGAAAGAAATCTGTAAAAACATTTTAGGGAAATACATATAAGGAAAGGATAGAAAAGAAATCTATTTTGGAAATAAATTTGAAACAAAAACCCTTTTTTTTACAAGATGAGGTTTTATTTATAATTTTATGTACCGCCATTGAAAAAGTTTAAAATGTTTTATGCAAGTTTTAAAAAAAATATTTTCACTTCGAGAATTATAGTTGCTTTTCTTAGAAGTTATAGCATAAACAGGCCCTTTAACGACCACAACCCCAAAAGCGCCCGTACATGCAAACGACCGTAGCGGCCCGAAACGCCACTCTAGAGTGAGTCAGATTTCCTATCTTTACCTGTTCTTTGAATTTACACGACCTATGAGGGATCATTTGGGGTCAAATTCAGTCATCATTATTGTTACTGAACAAAGAAGCGAACCAATAGACAGTTTTAGGCGTTATGGTGTTTAGAGTGATACACAAGTTTAGGGTCATGGTCGTTAAAGGGTTAAGGATAATTTTATTTGACATATAATGGGTAAATATCGTGGAAATGCTCTTGGCTCGTAAACTCTTCCAAATATGTTACGCTTGGTTACCCAGGAAGACTTCGTGTCGTCATTGAGCAAAATCAGCGCGCCGGCAGCAACTCATCACCAGTTTCTAATTGAGCTACAGAGATCTCTTTGAGTATAGAAAGTTTTCCTCTACACAAGACAGAGTAAACATACAATACATCAACATGGATTTATTCATCTTCTTTTGAAATAAGGGATTTTGTCCCTAAAGGTTTGAAAAGAACGGGTGAGAGGAAGTGATGTTACCTATTATTTTTCTGTTTTCATACGAACAAAATTTCATACCAAATTCTTTAATTTGTTATTATGTCGAAAAACAGACACCCACTCATTTACTTTAGATTTGTGAGAAATGACTTATAGTGAAAAAAACTCTTCAAAGGCTTCTTTCTAAAACAACATGAGCATTATGCAACATCAGACCCTTGTTCTTAGAAACTGTGATAATTATGATACATAAGAGTTGAGAAAATTAGTTCATAATGTGGACTCTTTGACTTTTTCCATTATAACTCTGAAGCTCTTTAATGCTATTTTACGGAATGTTTTTCAGTCATTGGACTGGATAATTAATGAAGATAATTTAATCAACTTCTCTTTTGCTGGCGACATAGTAATTTCTGCAAGTACCCTTTCAGAGCTTCGGAGTGTTGTCCAGGAACTTGATTACAAAATTACAGAAGTGGGTTTATAAAAATTAACTCACAAAAAACAAAACTGATGTACAACACTTTCACACGAACTGAACGCTTAGCGATTAAATGATCAATTCTAGAAATAATCGATGCGTACATTTACCTTGGACAACATATATCAAACAAGGGTCACATCGAAGAACAAATCAATTGGCGTACAAAATTTGGTTGAAGAGCATTTGGAAGAAACATTACAGTTTTTAAGGGCAATTAACTATTATGTTTAATCAATGCATTTTTCCAGTTCTTACTTATGGATCAGAGATGTGGATCTTAGCTAAAATATACATGTACAGTATATCCAGAGGCTGCCAGCTACTGAAAAAAGGATGGAGAAATGCATGCTTCGTATAATCTGGAAGGATAAAAAAAAAGAACTCGCAGATCAGGAAAATGTCGGGAATTGATGACATCATGATTAACGGAAAATCCCTCAAAGGTCAATAAGTTCGACATATTGCTAGAACTGCCCACAGCTGAACAACTAAAAGACAAGACCCAAAAGAAGGTCATGTGAAAGATGGGTATTTATCATCATCATCATCATTGTCAACCATTATCAATCCACGGCTGGACGAAGGTCTCCCCAAGTTTCCTCCACAACGGTCTGTCTTGTGCCAGTCTCTTCCATGTCACTCCCGCATACTTTCGAATTTCATCCACCCATCTTCCATGTGGTCTTCTTCTGGGTCTTTTCCTGTCCCTTGGAATCCAATCTAAAATTTCGGCTGTCCATCGATGGTCTGTTCTTCTGGCAGTATGTCCAGCCCATTGCCATTTCAGGGATTTAACTCTGATCATGATGTCTTCCACTCTTGTCATTTTTCGGATCCACGTGTTCCTCTTCTTATCTCTCCTGGTTACACCAAGCATGCACCTCTCCATGCTTCTTTGAGTTGTCTGCAGCCTCAGGCAGTGACCATAGATTGGTGAGATGTAAGATGCACCTCAACACTAAACTCGAACGTAGCAAGCTCATAAGACAAACAAAATGTATTGACATAACCAACCTTAAAAAACACCATAATACCTTCAAATTGGAACTGAAGAACAGATTCTCTGCTTTAGAAGGCCTAACATCGGAAGAAGTGGATATTTGTGAAGTTAACAGAAAAGTAACCAAAGCTCTTATGGAAACAACAACAAAATTAGCTGGGTCTAAGAACAAGTTGCATGTGAACAAATTATCAGGAAAAACCAAAATGTTGATGCAAAAAAGAAGAGAGATGAGGACAACTAAAGAAGATGTGACTTCCAAAGTGGAATATATAGAGCTATGCAAGACAGTACGAAAAAGTATTACTGAAGACGTAAGGAAATTCAACTGTGAACTAGTAAGGAAAGCAATTGAAAACAACCAAAGCCTAAAGATAGCAAAGGGACATCTCAGTAAGGGGAAAAAACAGATTATGGCACTGAGAAAAGAAGATGGTTCTGTAACAAGAAATAGAAGCGAAATTTTGACAAGAGTGAAAGATTTCTACTCCAAATTATATGAAAGGGATGATACATGTACTCCAGACATCATGAAAGGTACCAGTACCAGAGTTATTCCAGTCCTTCCAGCAGAAGTTGCACATGCAATCAAGAACATGAAGCGGGGAAAAGCTCCAGGAGAAGATGGAATTACTGTAGACATCATACAAGAAGCAAGTGGAGAAATCGAAATAGCACTCGCCCAAATTTTCACTCGATGCCTTAATGAAGGGAAAATTCGTGAGGATTGGAACAACGCTACAATGATCTTGCTACATAAAAAAGGTGACATTGAGGATCTCAGGAACTACAGACCTATCAGCCTCCTATCAGTGGTTTATAAAATCTTCACTAAAGTTCTTTCACACCGCTTGAAGGTAACACTGGACATGGCTCAACCGAGAGAACAAGCTGGATTCAGGAGTGGCTACAGCACAATAGATCATATCCACGTACTGAGAGAACTAATTGAAAGAGCGAGGGAATATGAGCTTCCATTGTGCATGGCTTTTATCGATTATGAAAATGGGTATTTATATATGCACTTATATTAAAGGAAAGTTAATATACTACTCTTGTAATATAAACTACAACAAAACCGCGCTGCCATCCCTGATTTTTTTTTTTTTTTGATTGGAGGTTTAACGACCACCATGAGCAACTCAATGGGCTATAAGCAGTCGCTCGTCCCTAAATTAGGGTCACTGGTTCCAGGGAAGGGAGAGAACCAGTGCCGTAAGACAAAAACAACATCCATGCCTTACCGGGATTCGAACCCGGATCCCTTTTGGATGAATGATCATAGGCCATCGCTTAGACCACTGCGCTACCGGGGCGGCTGCCCGCCCTGTGCTGCAGGTATTAGATGTAGACAGAATATTACACACGAGCAACCAACCCTCATAAAGCAACTAGGGCCTCATGACTTCCAGATGAAGAAAAGCACAATAAAAGAAATTGTCAAATGACAAAATACTGTTAAATAAATAATTATTAATACACACTTAGGACCACAGGACCACTCTTCAGGGAAAGACAAAATTTAAGATGAAAAAATTAAAAGTCCACATTAAATTTTTTTTTCTAAATTCTCTTTAGAAAATCTTTTAATGTGGATGTCTTTTGTTGCCTTTTTTTTTCGAGATTTTTCGCATTCTCACGAAACCTGAACTGAATTTGTTTGCTCAGGGACTCTGGATGTCTTTCCCGAAGAGTGGTCCAAGGGTCCTGAGTGTGTATTTATAATAATTTACTAACATTATTTTGTCATCTTATAATTTCTTTTATTGTGGTTTTCTTGATCTGGAAGTCATGAGGCCCAAATTGTTTTAACAGGGTTGGTTGCTTCTGTTTTTAATAATCTTCTGCACACACACACACACACACACACACACACACACACACACACACATACATATATATATATACACTGAAGAGTGCCGCCCCGGTGGCGCAGTGGTCTAAGCGATGGCTTCTGATCATTTGTACGGACGGGGTCCGGGTTCGAATCCCGGTTAGGCATGGATATTGTGTTTGTTTTACGGCACTGGTTCTCTCCCTTCCCTGGAACCAGTGGCTCTAAATTAGGGACGGGCGAGTGCTTATAGCCCATTGAGTTGCTCACGGTGGTCGTTAAACCTCCAATCAAAAAAAATACACTGAAGAGCAATTGAATTAGAGACAGCTGGCGTTATGCAAATGTGGGGCTGTGGGCGGCCCTGTAAACGGAAAAGACATTACGTATGTAGCAATCCGAGAATATAAGGAATGATGCGACGGGAATAAGTAAGAGTCGGACGCAGTATGGGAAAGACGAAGGATCTAAGGCCCGACGAATGGGTCACTCCATTTCGGAAGTCATGCAGGCACTGGGATTTTCACGAGCCACTGTGTCACGGGTGCACCGTGAGTACATCGAATCCGGTAAAACCATCCCTGCAAGGGCCAACTGCCGTGGACAACAGCGTGTGGATGAGCGGGATCATCGTCGGCTAGCTCGCATTGTAACAGCGGATACACGGGCCCCAGTGCATGAAATCACTAGGCAATTTAACGCTGGTGCACAAAAACGTGTAAGCAGCCACACCCTCCAGAAGCATCTCCTCGCTATCATGTACAGAAACCATCGTCCCACGACGGCAGGATACGAGTACGGCGCTGTGTTCCTCAAACCATTCCGCTGCTGACCGCACATCACAGGGTGAAATTATTAGCATGGACGCGGAAACATCGCCACTGTACCCTAGACATGTGGGAAAATGTTGCCTGCACTGATGAGTCAAGATTCACGTTGGTACATGCGGATGGCAGGATACGAGTACGGCGCAAACCACATGAAGCGATGGATACCTCTTGCCAGCAAGGTACTCTTCAAGCTGATGGGGGTGGCATTCTCGTCTGGGGACTGTTTACGTGGACTGAAATGGGGCCCCTGGTACGTGTGACATCGTCCCTTACAGGTTAACGTTACCAGGATATCCTGGAAGACCATTTGCTCCCGTTTGTGCGTCTTCAACATCCCACTGGGGACTTCATCCTGCAACAAGACAATGCAGCTCCGGAATTGTATCCCAATGGTTGGATGAACACTCCACCGACGTGACCTCGCTTCCTTGGCCAGCTAGGTCACCTGACCTCAGCACATCTGTGATGCAATCGAGAGAGATGACCCCCATCCATGAAATCTTCGTGAACTGTGGGAGCTTGTTCAGGTGTCGTGGATCCGTATGGATTACTAACGCTTCCGGTGTCTTGTCGAGTCCGTGCCGAGACGAATCGCCGCCGTCATCAAGGCGAAAGGTGTTGCTACTCGTTACTAGACAGGTATCTCTAATTCAATTGCTCTTCAGTGTACATCGATTCAGTAAGTTGTCGGACGCAAATACGAGGTGTGGCCACCCCAGCTGTGTGTATTGTGGGTTCATTGCAGGTATGGAGGCTATTAGTGCATCCGGGCGCTTAGATATGCGGCTCCATAGTGTCAACAAATACTAAATGAGATTGATATCGGGGCCGATTCGTCGGCCAATCGATATGCTGGAAGTCTGAACTGTGTTCCTCAAACCATTCTTGCACAACATTGGACCTGTGGCTAGGCGCATTGTCATCTTGGAAGACACCGTCGCCATTCGGGAAAAAGTGCAACACTGATGGGTGTACAGAGTCAGCAAGCAATTCTCATTAGTGGGCACCCTTCATACGTTGTCCCACATACACCAGGGTTCTAGGACCCTGGCAAATAAATATGACCCACGCCATAACACTGGCACCACCGGCTTGAAGTGTGAAGGTCATGCAAGATGGTCCAAGTGCCTCATGTTACTTGCGCAAATACTTACACGACTGTCAACGGAGTAGAGTAAATCACGCGACTCGCCAGACCAGCACATTTTTCCCAGTCATCCGTGAACATACTTGCATGGCTTTGCACCAGCAGAGTCTTTTGCCCGATGAAACGTGGTTAGGAAAGGGTGTCTAGTTTATACGTCCATTCGTGTGAGCGTGCGACGCATGGTCATGTCAGATACTGTTCCCAGCTGACATTTGTTGTATTGTGTAACCAACTGTTAAGCAGCGCTGCGTCAGTTGGACTGTACTAGTCGTCGGATCCAGCACTCACATCTCACATAAACCTTTCGCTGCCCTGTGCAACTTTGCCTCCGGGTCGTCGTTTGACCATTTTCACGCCAGTTCTGATACCCTTTAACTACGACGGCACGAAAACAACCCATCAGTTCAGCAGTTTAGGAAATCGAGGCACTTGTTCTCCGATTTTCCACAATCTGTCCTTTCTCAAAGTCCGGCAAATCCTTCCGTTTACCTACCACGCCCCGAATTTCACTACTTACTGCTCCACTTACACCTTATATATGTTACGTCGGTCGACTCATCGCGCCCTGTCGGAAATCACGTGGTCAGCGGGCCGCATCCTCTTTTGACAGAGGTGATCGTAACATAATTCAGTGATCCCTCGGTGTCATAATCAAGATCATTATTACTGTCAACCGTTATCAATTCACATACATACATACATTCATACATACATACATGTACTGCTGGCCATTAAAAGTGCAAAACCATGAAAGACAAAATATATCAAAGCCATATTTATTGTACAGAAAGCAGATGATACAAGGGTCAATTGATTACAAATACAGCACGGTGAGAATAGGGGAACACGCAACAATCTATATCTGGTGTAGCCACCATAGGCGGCAATTACAACTGCTATACACACCCCAGCAGAGAGCCAAAGAGACGTTTGTTGTGTTTTCGGGGAATTTCCTTCCACGTAGCTTCAACGATGCCACAGTTCCTCCGTTGTAGACAGGGTAGTCGCTGGCGTGCCAGTCGTCCGGCGATCATGGACCACATTTGTTTAATATGTACATCCGGGGACCGCGCGGGCAAAGAAAGGCGTGGCACATAATGGCGTTGCACATTATTCTGTTCAACGTACCGGTAATGCGGACGAGGCGCGTGCAGGAGTAGCATTCAATGGCACCCCATACCATAACTCCTGGTGCCGAGTCATTATGGCGCAACATAATGAAGGACTCACTCAGCCGGTCGCCGCGGTACTACCAGACACGGATTCGTCCTTCATGGTGCTGCAAACTGATGGGGTATTCGTCGGAAAATACGATGCCTTGCTATCGATCCATCCTACGTGACGTTCTTTGCACTATTGCAGTCGCAGACGCCAGTCAAAAGTAGGTGAAGAGTGCCCTGCAAGAACGCCTAGCTGCTGCAGGTGGCGTCGAATCATGATGTACTACACACCCAAACTGTTGAACTACGGTGGTCGATGTGGCTGTGCGACCCGTCACAGCCATGCGCACCAGATGTCGGTCATCTTGTTCGGTAGTGCGACGGGGTCGTTGGGATCCCGCACGTCAGTGTGTTCGTTTCTCCGCTACCCACTGACGCCATATTCTTCCCAACATGGCTGCATGCCATACCACACGAGCACCGAGGCCTCGAAGTAATCATTCACAATCCCGATATGCCATAATTCTGCTCCGATCGAAGTCGGAAACCTGCTGGTAGGGCTGCCGTTGTCTTCGACGGGGCATACTGCAGCTGTCCGTGGTCAGGAATGGCGAGCAAACACACTTCGAATGGTTAACAGCGACTCCTTTTTCACCCCTTTTATACGACTTCCAGGCGGCGTTACTGTCCCACATGATTTCCATGTGTGCTGCCTGGTTGATCATTTACATGTGCACGCGTGCTCTGCTCTTCTGCCAACATTCAAGCCCTTGGGATGCGATCTTCCTGGTGTTGCACTTTTAATGATCAAAATGATCAAATGATTATATGTAGAGGAATTTAAAAAAAGAGTGTCTGACTCCAGATCTTAAACAACTCTTAGAAATAGGAAGCTAGGAGATTTGGGCTAGAGTGCTTGATAGGAAAGTCACATGGAAACGAGGTAGAAGACGTCCATATTTACTACCGGGTGGCCAGTATCCGGGGTCCTACGGCTGAACGGGCCCATCCGACGCACGGCGGATATTTAGTGGATCGAGCGTTCGTACCCGCCTGGGATCGAACCTGATGTCCTTTCCGTGGCAGTCCCAAGTTGCCCACTAGGCCACCCGCGGCACTGCATTTTTAATGGTGAGCAGTGTATGCATTTATACCCCTGAATGGAAACATTTAAAACGCACCGTAAATCACATAGTAAAATGGAAGAGGAAAAATTCCACCTGCAGATAAAGAATCATATTTAAATTAACACTCGTGCTTCATTAATGCAAATGGGAATAAGTGTAAAGATAATAATAAGTCTCGTTAAACTGGTGTTGCAGACAAAGCCACACAAACAAAAGCAAGAGTGCAGACGTAAACAACAGGAGCAATTTACCCGCGATGAATAAATAAAAAATGCCTTTCGAAAAAGCGATAAGAAAACATAAAACAGCGTAATACTTTCCCATAATTTCTTGGGCCAAAGCACATAGGAAAAACGGAAGAAAAATATAAAGCGAAAAGAAAAATCTGAATGCTGAATGATGGATTGCGAAGACACATGTATATGCCTAATGAACTAAATTTTTTCCCTGAATAGTATGCTAATGCAGCTCAACAGATAATATACGAGTAACATTTAGAAGAAATGTAATCAAAAGATTAGGAACAAGCAGTCTCTAGTGCACAGAATAAGCTAATGAAGTAAACCAAATAAAAATTACAAACAACATGTATTTTTCAGAATTCTATAATTGCCATTTGCCAAAGGTTACGTAAGAGCAAAAGGGTTTTGAATTCATTTTCAATAACAGTTATTGAATCGTAAAGAGAGGGGGCATGATAGACAGTATAATTATGCCAGGCTACGGTAAGGTATATACGTACGTAAACTTCAAACTGATGGAAAAAGACCAGCAAGATAATGGGAAGAAGCCATATAATTAAAATGTTTAAATAACACCCAATACATGGTTTGTTATTAATAACATCTATGAAAATGCAAGTGCAAGGATTCGTCTGTTTGAAAATACAACACACATAAAAATTGGAGAAGGAGTGAGACAAGGTGACACCATATCTCCGAAGCTCTTTAATGTCACATTGGAAAATGTCTTTCAATCACTGAACTGGGAAAACAAAGGGATAAAAATTAATGGAGATTATCTAGCCCACCTTCGTTTTGCTGCTGACGTAGTCGTTTTTGCAACTACCCCATCAGAGCTGCAGAGTGTGATCCAGGAACTTGCTGACAAGAGTAAAGAAGTGGGATTGAAAATGAACTTTCAGAAGACAAAAGAGATGTTCAATGCTTTTACAAGAAATGAAGATTTATCGATTGATGGAGAAAAGCTGGAGATAACAGACACGTACGTTCATCTTGGACAGCAGATATCAAGTGAGGGTCACATTGATGAAGAAATTAATCGGCGTACAAAACTTGCCTGGAGAGCTTTTGGAAGAAACAGCATAATTTTCAACAGCAATATGCCATTATGTCTTAAAAGAAAAGTGTTTGATCAATGCATCCTTCCAGTGCTTACGTATGGTGCAGAGACGTGGACCTTAACCAAAAGAGACATACAAAGGCTGCAGACGACTCAAAGAAGCATGGAGAGGTGAATGATTGGTGTAACCAGGAGAGATAAGAAGAGGAACTCGTGGATCCGAAAAATGACAAGAGTGGAAGACATCATGATCAGAGTTAAATCCTTGAAATGGCAATGGGCTGGACATACTGCCAGAAGAACAGACCATCGATGGACAGCCGAAATTTTAGATTGGATTCCAAGGGACAGGAAAAGAACCAGAAGAAGACCACATGGAAGATGGGTGGATGAAATTCGAAAGTATGCGGGAGTGACATGGAGGAGACTGGCACAAGACAGACCGTTGTGGAGGAAACTTGGGGAGACCTTCGTCCAGCAGTGGATTGATAATAGTTGACAATGATGATGATGATGACATGATTTGTGAAGCCATGAGCATTTATAATGTCTTTGAAATCATGCAGTATTGAAGATTGATATATTAATAATATTAATAACATCTATGGTAATGGAAAGGCAACGATTCCATTGTGCGAGGTCACAGGACGTGTTATAAATTGGAAAGGGAGTGAGAAAAGGTAACACCATGTGTCTGAAGCTTTTCAGTTGAATGTCTTTCAATCACTAAACCCGGGAATACAAAGTGGTAAAATGTAATGGAAATTGTTTACCCATATTCATTTTTCTAACGTCAGTTTTGCAAATGAACCTTAGAGCTGCAAAGTATGCTCCTCCCAGAACTTGCTGAGAAGAGCAAAGGCATATATCGAAAATTTGTGTTAACACTTCCAAAGTAAAAGTAAAATTCTCAATATTTACACGATTCTTAAAAGCAGTAAAAGTTGAAATGCTTAAACAACTTTGTTTACAGTTAAAAGAAAGACAAGGTCTTTCGTAGCCACATCCACACAGTCAAGAATACAAGAGTCTCACAAATATATTTAACCGAAGTGTTCAAAAGGCAAGGTGTTTGCCAGTTTACAAAGCAGCGTGCACTCACCTAAATCTGTATATTTCCCCGGTCTCCGGTTATTTTTTTTTGATTGGAGGTTTAACGACCACCGTGAGCAACTCAATGGGCTACAAGCAGTCACCCGTCCCTAATTTAGGATCACTGGTTCCAGGGAAGGGAGAGAGCCAGTGCCGTAAGACAAACACAACATCCATGCCTCACCGGGATTCGAACCCGGACCCCTTACGGACGAATGATCAGAGGCCAGCGCCTTAGACCACTGCGCCACCGGGGTGGCCGGTCTCCGGTTAGGGTGGTGCTGGTAAACTCCGGAGAAGTCTTTTCCAAACATTGTGAAGGCAAAAAAAAAAAAAAAAAAAAAAAAGTGTGCCGCCCCGGTGGCGCAATGGTCTAAGGCGCTGGCCTCTGATCATTCGTCCGTAAGGGGTTCGGGTTCGAATCCCGGTCAGGCATGGATGTTGTGTTTGTCTTACGGCACTGGCTCTCTCCCTTCCCTGGAACCAGCGACCCTACATTAGGGACGGGCGACTGCTTATAGCCCATTGAGTTGCTCACGGTGGTCGTTAAACCTCCAATCAAAAAAAAAAAAAAAAAAGAAAAAAAAAGTTGTTTCCTCGTTACAACTTCCTTCTCCGTAGTAGGCGATCCACATGGGCTCCATAAATAATAAAGTCTGACGAGACATTAAAGATGCCCCAACAGTTGAGCAGTCCCAATCCGGAAAATGTTGTACCAATCTCAAAGTTCTTGTTAACGAGTTGGAAATATTAGGGTTTCTAGTTGAGTATTCATGTTCTTGTACACGTAAAAAGAGAGGGAACTGATGTATGTGAGACCTACCGCTAGGAATCTGCTTTTACGTGTACAAGAAAATGGATACTCCACTAGGAACCCTTATATTTGAACCAAAAACAATTAGGGTACAATGCAGTTTGGACGTTAAACTGTAAAGCATGAAATTTTCTGCAGGCAAGTTAAAACGTGCGTGAACAAAATCTGTCGCGGAAATGATCAAATTCAATTTCAGTGTCGTTTGCACAGATAAATGAAATTGCTAAAGATATAACATACATATACGCACCCCAAGAAATGAAATTACATGGTGCTGAAGGATCTCGAGTACGGTGTATGGCTTCCACTGCAACATACCGGTTTGGCATGGACTAAATAAAGTGATTTTTCAGTTCTTGTGGAAATCTCCGCCACTCAACCTTGAGAGCAGTTTTCATTTGCTGAACAGTCCATGGAGGTGGATGACCAGATGCGAGACGGCTTCGTAGTACATCTCAAGTGGAGCAACTATAATAATATAATTTTACAGTGGAGTAAATCACTGGCCGAATGAACCAGGCGACTACCGGTAGTGTGTCTAAAACGACAGTTCAGCGAACCCTACTGCCTATAGGGCTCCGATGCAGACGGATGGTCAGTGCACCTATGATAACGAAGGTGCATCGGCAGAAAAGGCTTATATTTGCACTGCAGTATCGGAATTGGACCTCTGCTGATTTGCAGAGGATTGTCTTCTTCAACCATTGCTGGAAGAACACATGCTGGTGGGGGCAGCGTTATGGTCTGGGGAATGTTTGCCTCGCATTCCCTGGGTCCATTCGTACCTGTGAAAGGCACTATGGACCGAGTTCGTTATGAATACATCCTTGCAGACGACGTACACCCATACATGCAGATTGTCTTCCCTCGGGCGGATGGGATCTTCCAGCACGACAATGCGACGTGTCGCACAGCTAGAAATGTCCGAGAGTGATTTGGAAAAGTACGATGAAGACTTCAAAGTATTTTCCTGGCGCCCTAATTCCTTAGATTTAAACCACGCCGTGGCATCGAACGAAAGAGGCTTTGGATGAGGGCTTGGGGTACGTCGGTCCAGGCTGCTACCACACGTTGCCACAGTTCATCAGGCGTAGCCGCAGTTGGTGCTTACCGAGCCACTCGGTTGCCGATCAGCGACCAGATGTGTTCGATGGGCGACATATCGGAAGAACAGGCGGGCCACGGCAGCGGTGACACTTAGTGGGCCGTGAAGAATTGTTGCACGATGCGTGCCACGTGCGGGAGCGCATTGTCCTGTTCAAACGTGGCCGCTGGCAGGTCCTGCTGGTAAGGTAGGACTACAGGCTCCAAAATGTCGGAGATGTAGCGGTGGCTGTTGAGTGTACTGGCGATGCGTACCAGAGGGGTGCGAGCGTCATATCCAATTGCGCCCCAAACCATAACTTCAGGCGACGGACCAGTATGTCGATGCATAATGCAGGCGTCGTACAGTCTTTCGCCGCAGTGCCGCCACGCGCGGTTCCGTCCATCCAGGTGTGTCAGGCAGAAGCGGGATTCGTTGGAGAAGACAATGTCGTGCCATTCCGTAGTCCAGGTACGGCGTTCAATGGCACACTGCCGCCGCACTCGCCGGTGGTGCAACGTCAATGGTAATTGGAGCAATGGGCGCCGTGCGACAAGTCCCCGCTGCTTCAGACGACGTCGACCAGTAAGTGCTGACACAGGTTAATGCGCAACACACCCTAATTCCTGCGCTAACGTTCGTGATGTGGTGGTGCAAGCCGTCAATGCCCGCCGCACAACATGCCAGTGCTGTCGTTCGGTGGTGTGCCGCGGCCTCTCACGTCGGTCCGTCTGTCTCTCCTGCACCCACCGAATCCATACTTGCCTCACTGTGGGTGGATGTCGTCCCAAACGGGCGCCGATATCTCGATACGATAAATCGCTGTCGCGATAAGCCACTATTCGTCCTCTGTCGAACTCCAAAACGTGCGGGAATGACTGCCGTATTCTGCGACGAGGCATCAGGAAGCTTTTCACGCACAGGTCCGGCAGCACAACACACTTCCCCTACTTACACCCCGCCTTCTGTGCACCTTTCTTATAGTGCTTCTCGGTGGCGTGCCGGGCGCACATGATTTGCATATGCCCTGCAACGCTATTCGTTTGCATTGTCTCCCGCGGGCGACGCATGCTGCGAATTTTAGGCCAATCGGATGCTCCCTTCTTGGTGTTGCATTTTGGGTGGCCAGCAGTGTATATAAATCAAAGTGGGAAAATGCGAGTGTTTCCACCCACGAATAGTTCGACCACTGATAAACGACCAAGAGATCTGAAAATTGGTAAATTGATAGGTCTTAACATCTTTATACCTACAAAAGTCCGAAAAACCCAAAAATTTAAAACGGCAGCTTCGGTACACGCTTTTGAAGACTGCATGCTTCCATTTTTTCGCGGACTGTTTGTGCGCTTGTAAGTGACCTAGATATCTGAAAATTGGTATGCTGATAGGCCTTAACGTCCGGATACCTGCAAATACCCGAAAACGACCTGTTTGGTTAAACAGGGTTATGTCCGACCACACACACTTTTTTCAACAGGATTATTTTTGAGCACTCTTCCATGTCTGCCTCCGTAATGTCGACCCTCTTCTATGGCCGCCTGTTCGTCTGACCCCTCACCGATCAGATATGTTTGTGACATGATTAGACGCCACCTACGCTTATCTGAATATCGGCGAACTGGTCCTTAATGCTCACACCATTTGGCTTGCTATACGTCAGGGTAGTATCCGTGAACTGTATGCCTCCGTACGACGCCGGATAAGTATCCGTGAACTGTATGCTCCTTGTATCCGAGTCAGTGGTGGCTTATTCCATTTGTGTAGCTGTTTTATCAGAATTACTGGCCCAACTGCTCTGGAATTGTAATAATTTCCTTTCCTATTTATGATATTACACATACCAATTTTTATTTCAATTAGATGATTCCTTTAGCATAGCAATTTTCATCTCGATTAGATGATTCCCATACAGCTAGGGAATGTTCTCGATTTTGACATGGAAAGCGTCATTTCAGTCTTTGAAAAAGTTTGAAAATATTTCAATGCAAGGAATACTCCCGCATATCCAAATAACCATACATATATTAGATATCTCAGCACGCGCTAAGATATCTTTTGTTTGGCCTCCGCGAAAAACAAACCGTGTATAAATACTTTAACCCATCAGTAGATGCAATTTTGAAATGCCGTGAAGCAAAGTTTGAATAAAATATTTTTAGGCAGTTTTGCTGTTACAAGGACACACAAGCCTAATAATGGAAGAAAAGGGAGAATTTCAGTTTACCGTTTCAAAGTAATTTTTGATGTGTGGAGGCAGTTTCAACAAACTGAAATTATGGACAGCGCTCCGTAGTTGCTGCCACAGCGCGAAAGACATTTATTTATCTTCTCAGGAAGGAAAACATGAAAGTATCGCAGTCTTGTTTGAAACATCCTGCTTTTAACTTCCTTAACGTGTTTAATTTCTAGGTGTAGACGTACAATGTGCAGCCTTTCCAACAGTTAATGTAATTATTGTTTAGCTGTGCTTGAGTACACATTCAAGGCCTGAGTTTTGAAGAAGAATTTCAGATTTTTCCGCAAACGACGACTCTAATTATGAAAACGCAATTACTGCAAAATTTTACTCCTAGAGAAAAATTACTCATGGGATAGCCTACACCCAACGTTTATTTTGTGAAAGAAAATAATTAGTAGAACTTATTGCCAAACGGAATCTTTAAAATTTGCGTGAATACCGACATCAGCAGATGTTTTAAGAGGAACACCTTTTTAAAATTGCCCTATGAGGGAGGCGAGCCCTTGATCAAGGCATTTATTTAAAGGAAACCTTCATCCCCCTCTTTAAAGCGTCCTGGCTTTAATTTTTCTTCTTTTCGTTTTCTTTCTTCCTTTCTTTCTTTTTTCTGTGCACATTGTTCTTTTCCCTCTCCTTTTCTTGTGCCGTTATAATTTAAAAGATTCAAACAGTATTTTAAGTGTTTTTCTTTTGCTTTGTTGGCAGTATTTCAGCTTGCTTTGCATTCCGGGGAAAGTAATTATTTTTGTGCATTCTCACCTTTGTTCGTCAGGGAGCATAACATTTTGACATTATTTCTTTTGAAATTAAATATCTTTTTATTTACTGGAAACATGTAGCTTCTACTAAGTGTGTCTGGAGGTTGGTCATTTGTTTTTCTTTCCAGAATGTCTCATTATCGTAAAGCTAAACTAAATTAAATACAACTGAAGGCGCTACACAAATACTGCATTTTTTGTTCTTTTTTTTTTTCAGAAGACAACAAGAAAAGCGTATCAGCATTATACCACACTGAAAGGTAAGATGAGTCATGCAGAGCATGTGTATGAAAGGATTTCCAACATAGGGTGTAAAGCCAATTATTCCTTCTTATTTTATTTATTCGCACTCTCACAGAGGGTTTTGCTAACTCATAGGTAAAAGTAATAATGACAATAGTTACATTAATGGTGGAAGTCTTTTGCATGAATTATCAAATATGCTTCTCAGATTTATTCCGAATACAATCGCAGTTATGTATAAAATGCTCGCTCCTCCAACGAAGTTAAAGCATAAATTACTTGAACAATAATGTACATAGTATTTCGCTTTAGTACTGAATAATGTTTTAAAGTAATGTGAAGTTTCAATATATTTCTTTGAAAAATAGATTAAGTGAAAACAAAATATTTATACTGTACACTTTTTTTTCAGAACCAATCGCGCTTTACAGGAAAATAGTGTTACGGATGTTGAATATCACAATAAATCCAATCAACCGGATTTTCATGAAGGGTGGGGGCAGCGTTAGTTGTTAGTTAAAAATTAGTAGTTAGTTACATTAATGGTGGAAGTCTTTTGCATAAATTATCAAATATGCTCCTCAGATTTATTCTGAATAAAATCGCAGTTATGTAAAAAATGCTCGCTTCTCCATCGAAGTTAAAGCATAAATTACTTGAATCATAGCTTTTCGTTTTATTACTGAATAATGTTTCAAAATAATGTAAAGTTTCAATATATTTCTCTGAAAAAATAGATTAAGTGAAAACAAAATATTTATACTGTGTTAAAATCTACACGGATGGATGAGTCATGTGAAACATTTAGGATATTTAAAGTTGAACAGTTCTACAGGAATTGTAAAAACTGTTTCCGAAAAGTGAGACATGTCTATGTGTTTTGTTCATTTTGTATGTCCAGTTTAACTACTAATGTAATGTAGAGGTCTTAAATCTAGAGCTTCCGGTGACTTACCTTGTATGTGGAAGCGCTACTACGAGCTCCGCTAGCAAATATGCAGTGCAAAAATAACCCGAATATTTTTAGAATTGAACTATTTGAATTTTGTTTGAAAACGGTTTTTTTAAACTTGAGAAATGCCTCTTTAATTGTACTTCACGTGCTTAATTTTCAAAACAAGCTATATTGTCACCGATTACTTACCTTGGGTCCTGAATTGATGGAAACATAGAAAAAATACATAAAAACTTCAACACATAATAATGAAGCATAAAAATATTTAAAAAGAGATATTAAATTATTTGATTGTTTTTAGGAAGCATGAAATCCCAAGGTATTTTTCATTCCATGTACCCATGTTTATTTCTACAATGAATTCAGGGGCTCCGTTCCTGGAGCCGCCAGTAGCTTACCTTGGGTCTTGCCTCATTTCTTTCAACCATTCGGATCTGAATGGAATTTGTTTAACTCTGATTTTGACCCATGGCTGTGTTCATAAGGTAAATAAATATATATATATAGATACATAAATCTGAAATCATAGAAAAGTAAAGCGATTCGAGAGATTCTATATTAATTAAAAGAGAGACAACATAAAGTTCATTTTTAAATGGTCAAAAAATGTTTTTTTGGATAATACAATGAACTAAAATAACCTGATACCAACTGGGTAAAAATATAGTTCTAAATAATTTGACAGTATCTCACTTATACAACTCACATATTAATTTCTAAGAAAAATAAGCAACATAAGGAAGACAACAACAAAAAATACTGTTTTTATTTTCTCATGACTTCTTAACACAAACGCCACTTCAACTACAATGTTACATCGCCCCCAAATATTTGGCCTCAGTGTTGTTTTCCTTAAGAATCTAATTAACACTGATTTTAAATGCGGCAGTTTACCGGATCCACGTGAAACGTTCACAAGTCGTGTCACTACACGAAATCAGTTTTATCGATTTACTGTTTTTGCTGCGAGTAATCGGATTTGCTGAAATCCCGTAGGTTGTGTTCCAGCATTTGCTGAGAATTTGATTCACTTTGAAATAATTTTAAAATAACAATAGTTATCCTATTATTTTATAATTAAACTTTGAGTGTGCAAACGATTTCTTGAAATACCCGTAGTTATGTCCTAAACTTTGTTTTTACAAACCTGTGTTTTCCATATATTGTTTCATTAACTTTTAGGTAACAATCGCTTCCCAGCGTTCTTCCCGCAGAATGGACATCATCCATTATTAAGCTGCTTAAAAAAACTGATGCACCGATTTCATTGACATGTTTTTCCATTGCTAGTAGTCCTGCTTAATGCAAGACAAATACGGAACCGCTGCAATATTTTTTTTCATTACTGAGACAAAATTGGAATTTTCATATCCGTTTAAGATGGCGTACGAACTCTCGCTAAATTAAGATGTCTTGTGAAAATTAATGATGGGGCTTAAGTGTAGTTTTATTATTTTTGTAATTTTCTTTGAAAACTCTCAACGTATGCATCATTAATCACTACACTCTTCCAGTGTTAGTTTTAGGTTTAGAAAGATATTGAGGAACATGAATTGCAAAAAGCAGTCCAATAAGTTGCTCGCACAGGAGGTCAGTGTTATAAATCACCGTATTTCTCTGTGGGTATGTAATTAGTCAGAAAAAAGACGTATACAACACATCGTTCAGCACCGTAGCACTAAAAAATCTGAACGAGTTCTGATGCAAAGTGGAGGGTTTCCTTCAGAGGAAACAAAAAAATGTTGTCTTTAAAGCATGGATGCAAATAAGCGGTCGCCCGGTCGCCAGCGGCGACCAAGTTTTTTCAACTGGCGACTAGTTTTTCTTTTTCTTGAAGAAGACTAATGAAAACGTTCCATCACTTTTAGTTTTTTTCTACATTATTTTCGTAGAACACGCTTATCTACACTTTAATGTTAAGTGGAAGGGAAATAGCTTTAACTAGAGAGATCGAATGCGGACTTACGGCTGCCGTCCCGCGGACTCCGTACATCTTTGGCTTGGTGCGACTTGAAACACACGTCTCCTGATCTTCCTTTTGTGGCCTCATGGAAGTATGCTATCAGTCAACCAACTCGACTCCGTATCTTCAGTATGCTTATCATGTAGTGGAGTGCATACCGGTTTCAACAGCTAGCTGTGAACATTGTTTTAGCGCTATGAATAACATTAAAACAATACAATGTTCTCGACTGTCCGCAGAGGCAACAAACAGTTTGATGAATACCAGCGTAAATGGTGTGAGTTTTCAAGAATTCTTTTCGACTCGTGCAGTGAATTACTGGTTTTCAACTGCAGTAAGTAGGCCACAATTTTCAGCCATTCTCATCACTAACACAATTATTGAAAATCAACTAAGACCTACGATAAGAAATAAAAGCCCATTTTATTTTAGGCCACTAAAAATTTCACACTTATTTGCATTGCTACTTTAAATCAAAATTTTCGAATATACACAGTGCGTCAAAGAATTTTTAAGACTGGCGCTAGATTTCTGTGTACGGTGGCGCCACCAGTGTAATCGCGAATGCATTATAAACCATGACCATCTGCTTGCTTTCTGCCAAAAGTACTGCGCAGTTGTTAAAGTAACTCAAACGAAACGGCCATTCATTAAAGAAGTAAAATTTTTTTCACGTTGAATTATTAAGATGGAACAAAGGGCTGTTATTAAATTTAACGCAAACCTTGGTAAAAGTGCCTCGAAAACGTACCAAATGATGAAACAAGTTTACGGGGATTTTTGTTTAAGTAGAATAAATGTTTTCCTGTGGCACAAACGTTTTTTGGACGGAAAGATACGCTAGAAGATGATAAGCATACCGGAAGACCAAGTTCATCCAGGACGTCTGAGATTATTGAACAAGTGCGTGATTTCGTGGCAAACAATCGATGTGCGTCACTAAGAATGATGGAAGAGTGTTTAAACATCAACAAAGAAACGATTCGAACCATCCTGCATGAAGATTTGGGCAAAACAAAAGTCTGTGCTAAATTTGTTCCACACACGTTAACCAATGAACAAAAATCAAGGAGAAGTGCACATTTCAGAGACATCATTTCAGCAGCTGAAAATGATCCAAACTTCTTAAAATCGATTGTTACAGGTGATGAAACATGATGTTTTCAATATGATCCTAAAACAAAGCGACAAAGTGAGGAATGGAAGTCAAAAAACTCACCACAAGCCAAAAAAACAAGAAAAGTTCCATCGAAAATCAAAACAATTCTCATTTTATTCTTCGATAGTAATTGTATTATCCACAAAGAATTTGTTCCAAGTGGACAAACAATTACTGGTGAATTTTGTTTAAATGTTTTGAAGCGTTTGATGGGCAGAATTCTTCGCATTTGTCCAGAATATCGGGAGGAAAGCAGTTGGTGTTTGTTGCACGATAATGCACCCAGTCACACCTCACTTCTTGTTCGTTGATTTTTGGCGAAAAATAACGTCTGTGTGGTGTTGAATCATACACCGTATTCGCCCGATTTAGCACCCTGCGACTTTTCTTTATTCCCAAAACTTAAAATGACGTTAAAAGGGTGTTATTTTGATGATATTTCGACCATACAAACAGCTTCGACGCGTGCTTTGGAAGCAATTTCGCAAAGTGAACTGGAACAGGCATTCGAACCATTATTAAATCGCTGTAACAAGTGTATTGAAGCCGGAGGGACTTATTTTGAATAACAAACCAAAACAAATTATAATTTCTTGTTTCTATTTCATTTTACAGACCCAGTCTTAAACATTTTTGCCACACTGTGTACATCTACTTGTGTTTAAGGATGGCTTGCGGAAATTGGTAAAGTCTAACATGCCTTCAATACAAATGAGTTTTCCCACACATGCTGAAGAAGAAATTCTTTCAAAACAAATATTTCATTATCTGTGGCGCAAGCACAAGAAAACAGTATTTTCACAGGAAGTGGATTAGTAGACTCAAAGTGTTGAAATATCTGGGACATAATTTCGTTACTCTGTTATGCATCGTTCAACAAATAAACCAAAACGCGAACTCTGGAGAAACATAAGGTATTAAAATTTTCAAACTGAGAGAGGATACTATCGATGTTGACGAAACAATCATTAACTGAAAAGACATGCAGAGCTTAGATGAATCACAAAAAACTTGTAAGTGGAATTCATTCCATCACCCTCAACGGTTTTCCTTCAACATAATTTCTGACATAAACTGGCATAAATAAAATTAAATGATTTTCTAATTATTTTCTAAGAAGAGTACATGCAGGGAATACACATTAAATCCTTTAGAAATCCCAAAAAACACATACGTCAACAGCAATAAATAAAAGGATCGGTTAATTAATTTCAAGAAAATTCCAACCTAAAAGGTACTGCGGACATGGCAGTCAGTTTTGGCGGAAAATTTAGACCTTCCGCAGGCATTAACACGTTATAAATGTCATGTTGTTTTCCAAAATTAACAACTGAAACACAGATGTTTAAGAATTGAAGCATAAGGAAATCGTGCTCCAGCATTCTGGTTCCACACTGCAGGAAAGTAAAAAAAAAAGCACCCAGAAGAAATGCCGGTAGGAACGTCATATTATAATATGTTAATTGTTAATGGCAGAAGAAACTGTGATCCAAGATGGAATGTCATCGGATGAAATATTGACGTAACAGTGGACGACAACATGCAAATTTACGCAGCGCGTATTTAAGGACTAGGGCGTGCAGAACGAAGTCATTCGTCTGGTGTCGTATTGTTCAGTGCTCGTTGAAGAAGCTAACATGCCTGGACGACGCAGGCGCGCAACATTTGTTTAGTTATCGGAGTTCGAGCGAGGTAGAATAGTGGGTCTGCAGGAAGGCGGTTGGTCCTTTCGTCAAATTGGGGACCGAGTCGGACGAGAGGTATTAGCCGTGGTAAGATGGTGGCGTCGGTGGTTTGGGGAGCAATCGCACACTCGCAGACGTGGTTCCGAGTAACAAAGAGTTACGGACGCCCGAGAGGATATGCGTATCAGGAAAGCACCATTGACACAGAGGACGGATACAGCGTCACAAATTCGATCCTCCGTCATACCAAGGGTATCTACCAGAACGATATGGAATCGTTTGTTGGAAGCAGGACAACGGGCAAGCGTGCAGCCGGCACGGTTACAACTGATGCCTGGTCACCGTCGAGAACGTTTGCGGTGGTGTCAAGAACGAGTTCATTGGAGGGAAGAATGGCGGTCAGTGGTCTTAACACTGATGAAACCCGATTCTGCTTGAGAGCGTCTGACGGTCGTGTACGCGTCCGAAGGCGACAAGGTGAGCGGCTTCTGCCATAGTGCATCCGCCAACGAAACACAGGTCCCACGCCTGACATTATGGTGTGGGGAGCGATTAGCTCTCACTATCGTATAAGTCTGGTGTTTTTAAGGGGTACACTGAATAACACTACGTACGTCAGCGTCATCGTGCAGCCGGTCGCCCAGCCATTTTTGAGTGTCATCCCCGATGCGATATTCCAGCAGGACAACTCCCGCCACACTCCGCCCGGGCAACTAAACATGCTCATCAGGCTGTGCATCAAATCCTTTGGCCTGCACTCTCTCCGGAGTTGTTTCCAGTCGAGCATGTCTGGGACTGGATCGGACAAACACTCTTCTGCGGACCCTGACAGGCAGCGACTATTTCTGAATGACGCATCCAAGTTGTAAGCGCATGAAATGATATCCCACAGCGTGATATCCAGCATCTGTACGACCGATTGCATGCCAGATTGGAAGCTTGTATTACTGCTGGAGGAAGCGCAACACCTTATTAAAATGTGCCTTCTGTACACTGTAATACGCATTAAATGGTAAAATAAAGATTGAATCACTTCACACGTGTGATCACTTTCCTTTCTTAAGAAGCTGTTGCTGCGACATAAATTTCCTAGATGCAGCTGCAATTTTTATTGGTGTTCTTTTTTCCGGTAGAGTATTTCGTCATCCTGTGAACAAAGACTTCCAAACGCTGATTGCTATATGTATCATGCAAGTCGCATAAAACTTTCCTGTAATCCGTTTCGTGCAGTTTCATGTGTTAATTTTAAACAGACTGTCCGTTAGACAACACTTCTTTTGTCTAACTGTATTTGGTGAAGCTCTATGCGTTTCTTTATAACATGTTTAAGGATGTCTCAAGAAGTATGTGATGTTTAAGAATGATGTATTATCTGAGCATGTACTGATTTTATACAAAATTTCTGCCCCAAAACTTGAATTATATACTTATTTCGTAAAAATGGAAGCCCAAAAATAATTTCTGATTTTGAAGACTTTTACGAAAATTTTATAAACTGGAATGTATTTCACTACATTATCGTATGATTATTTGCATTAATAATAATGCAATAATACATATTTGGTATTCACTCACTTCTTTTGTCTACATTTTTTGGTTTTGCGAACACTTCTTTTCACGTTCGTCACTTATTGGTAGTATTTTCCTTACGAAATGGAGATGAGGTATAATTTTATATGGGAATGATGATATTTAATTTTTCAGTAATTTTTTATTACACTGGTCTACAGAGATATTGAAGTTTTCAATTGAAACATTTTTGTGGGAATATTTTTCCATGCTGACTTCCGAAATGTATTCCATTTTATTCTATCACGCAGGTTTTTGTAATATCATCAGCAAATATTTCAACAAAGTTAGTAAAAATGCATTCACAAAAATGCCTTTTTTTTTTTTGGTGAGGGTGGGGTTAGCAGGAGAAAATCAAACAGTGGGGAGTGAGGAATTGGACGCCTAGAATCATTTCCTTCCTGGCTCTACAACATATTGCGTGAGATATTATATGACAAAAATAAAAGTTATATTTCTTCCACTGCACCTAAAACTAGATTTAATGAAGTATTTTTTACATCATTTTATAAACGAAGGGGCTATTTTTAACACTTTTAAAAAATACCCATGGATTTCATATGTGAAGCTCAAACAGAGCATTTTTTTTTTGCCACAAATTCTAACATTGATTCTAACAGAGGGTTTCTGTTAGAATCAATGTTAGAATTCTAACAGAGGGTTTCTGGAAGTAAAGAATACTTGTGAAAAACAAACATGGATAAAAATATGCAGTTGAAAATATTTTGGAAACAAAAGAATCCAATTTACAAAGCTACCGTTCCCAACATGTGATAAAACTTTAGAAATCTTGGAATTAACATGAGTTTGAAAATAGCTTTGTCGAAGTTGTTCGTGGACCATTTCCCAGAAAATATTGGTGATGTAAGTTAGAAGACCAAAGCAAAAGATACCATCACGACATTAAAGAAGTGGAAAAAGATAACAGCAAACATTGAATGTTAAGATGGTGTGTGACGTATATTCTAAATTAAAACTCCTTTTTAGTTTATTTCCCTATGTAAATCTTGAGTTTATTCTCAGTTATACTTCACTCTTAACGTGATTTCTTTTCTCTCAAACGAATACTGTTGGCAACATAATTGAGATTGAATGAACGTGACGTATGCCTGATATAAGATAAGAACGAGAGATAAAAAGGAGCACTACAGCGTTGCTTGGTGAAGTGTTGCAAGTTGAGCGTTGTTAAGAGGAGCGTTGCTTGGAGAAGTGTTGCAAGTTGAGCGTTGTGTTAAGAGCTGTGTGGTGTGTGGGGCGTTTTATGCAATATGCTATGTGATGTTATGATCTGTTATAGAAGTGCTACATCCTGAATAAAGCATCTTTTCCATAAGTTTGACTTCTGTTGTTTACATGTTTCGTCTGGCCTGGGTTTAATTTAGGAACTATTTCATCTTATGGTTATGTTTTTTTTAAATAACGTAGAAGTAGGAAAAGACTTCTACGCCATAGATGGTTTACAAATGGATATTGAAGAGTAAGGGTCGAAGTGATAGAAATAGCTCTGCAAGGAAATCAAGGAAATGAAAATGTCACCATGATAATGCACGCGTATGTAGAAATTCATATTATTTAAGAAACATTAATAAAAAGACAATATTGTGTAATTTTTTATATTTTTGGGAATACTGTATCATATTTTCAGTTTTATTTTACTTATTTGCACTGGTTGAAATTATAGCACAATATGTAAAAATGGAAATGTCTTCTTTCCCAGTTTGCGAAAAATTCTGTCGTGATACGAAAAATGGATTACATGTATGAAATCAAGGGGCAAAAATTATTAGAAATCACCTATTATTGATAAAGTTATCTCCTTTTTTTTTTATTTGGAGGTTTAACGACCACCGTGAGCAACTCAATGGGCTATAAGCAGTCGCCCGTCCCTAACTTAGGGTCACTGGTTCCAGGGAAGGGGCAGAGAGCCAGTGCCGTAAGACAAACACAAAATCCATGCCTGAACGGTATTCGAACCCGGACCCCTTAGGGACGAAGGATCAGAGGCCAGCGCCTTAGACCACTGCGCCACCATGCCGGCAGTTCTCTCCTATGCAGGCAGTTCTCTCCTTTAAATCCATCGTTGCGATAAAAATGGCTGCGTTAGTAACTATAATTTATTTAGTGTGTGCGGCATTTGAAATGTTGACCTGAGTTTTGAAGAAATACACATTCGTCATTGTTTGCTTTGTGCATTCGATAACAATGCACAGCCGCCGACGAACATGACGACATATGCGCTACATTCGGAACGGGAGCTGTAAGTGAACGAACATATCGAGATTGGTTCGCAAATTTCCCTCGGGTGAGAGGACACTTGAATATAAACTCAGTTATGAATGGAATTCTGAAACTTGAGTTAAAGACATATTGGAAATAATTACGTCCAAACCTCATCAATCCTTCTACTGACAGACAGTTAGCTCATCTAACAACTACCATGTGGAAAATTCATGCAATTGGAATAGTCTGAAAACTTCAGCAATGCTTACCACGTGAATTTTCGGCCAAGAAACGAATGGATATAATAACGATGAGTGTATTGCTGTAGGCTAGGTACAAAACCAATACATTCTTGGGCCAAATGATTACTAAAGACAAAATACAGGTAGTACACTGATGAGCAATTATATTATGACCACCTACCTAATAAGCTGTAGGACCCCCTTTAGCCCGCAAAACAGCAACCATTGGGCAAGGCACCGATTCGATGAGGTGGCGATAGGTATCCTGGGGTATCTGATACCATAATGTCAACAGCAGGTCCTCAAGTTCCCGTACATTTCGGGGTGGGGGTAATTTAGCACAAAACCGCTTTTCCAAGTCGAACCACAAATGTTCGATTAGGTTCATGGCAGGTTAATTTGGAGGCCAGAGCATTAACAGAAAGTCACCAGCATGTTTCTCAAACCACTCCTTGACGATTCTGGCAACATGGCATGGCTCATTATGCTGTTGGTAATGACCATAACCAACAGGAAACACAGTTGCCATAAATGGATGAACTTGGTCCACAACGATGTTCAGATACCTGACAACGTCCAGCGATTGTGCTATTGGGTTAATGGGGCCCAAAGTGTCCCCCAAAAAAATCACCCACAGCATAACACTGCCGCCGCAGGCCTGTTTCCGCCCAGCAGTGCATCCAAATGCCATACCCTTCGTTGGTAATCGGCATATTCGTCAGACCAGGTCACTTTCTTCCCCTCATCCACAGTGTGCAATCTCCATGATTTTGGGCCCATTTCCAGCGTTGTTGGCGATGACCTGCAGTGAGCATAGCGACCCGTCTGGGTCTTCGGCTATGCTGGCCCATGCGCAGAAGGCTGCAAAGAACTGTGTGCTGTGACACATTGCCCTGATCACCACTGTTGTAGCTGAGGGTTATTTGCCGTATTGTGGCCTTGAGGTCGCTGTGAACACTGCGCGACATTCTCGGCTCCCCTAAAAAACGCCTGACTAAATTTTGCAGAGTTTTACTGTTTAAATTGTTGTCGAAATAGATATTTGCTTATGCTACAACTACAATTATAGCATCTTATTCCAACCGTTTTTATATCCAATTAAGTCTATAGGTTTCCCTCATTTCATGAGGGATTTCCTGGTCTAATTCCCCACGATGACCAGTCGTCTTAGGAAATGCATTTTATCACTTCCTTCCAGGTTGTAAGTTAGAGACAAAGAGCTTTCGGGGCAGACTTCACAGAGAACCATCTAAGCATTTACATCCCCACGCACAGGAAGTCAGCGGAATACCCCGGAAAAACCGCAGAGTAGATGTCTGGTTGTACGCGCACAGTTAATCCAGTCCTGGTAGAACTGTAACATACTTCATTCTAACGCTTATTGTTCTTACTGAAATGTTACGAGTTTAAGTGGTGCTCCGGATAGTTTAAATATACGCTGCGTCAGCTTTGCATTAGGAACTCCCCCGTTTTACATATTCGGAGCGATAACGAAGCAACACGTGATGTCAACGTCACATGCGGCTACTATAAATTCTGCACACCTGTAATCTGTACGCAATCAGTAAACGTTTGCTAGCAATGGCTAAGCGTGTCGAATTAAGCCAATTTGAACGAGGCCAGATAGTTGGTGCCGGAGGACAGGTGCCAGTTATTCAGAAACAGCCGCACTTGTTGGCTGCTCCCTTACTACTGTATCAACGGTGTACAGACATCCAGCAGAAGGGTTCACATTGATCAGCAAGGTGTGGTTGTTTCTAGAGGTGTGATTGATTCTAGAGGTGTGATTCAGGTGTCACGACTGGTATCTCGGCAGCGATACACAACAACCAACCAGCTCACCCATCAGTACAATAGCGGTGCAGTACGACCTACTTCAACATACACCACGGGACCTACCTTGCTTCGCCTGGGGATCCGCAGCCGGAGACCCAGGTGCGTACCCATGATGACGCCCAGTCATCTCAACAATGCCTCGCAACGCCCAACGAACGTCATCACTGGACCCTCGACAGATGGAAGCAGGTCGTTTGGAGTGATGAGTCCCGTTTCCTGCTGCACCATGATGAAACGCTGGGTTCGCACATGGATTAAGCAGCATGAAGCCCTATAACCTGGTTGCACATTTAGGGTTCAACAGGCCGGTGGAGGTGGTTTTCTGGTCTGGGTAACGGTTTCCTTCTACGCCTTAGGTCCTTTGGTTAACAGCTCACAAACACTGAACGGTGGACGCTACAAGAGACTGTTTACCGACCATCCCCATCCATATCTGCAGGATGTTTACCAGGACTCCAGTGCCATCCTCCAACAGCAAACCTCACTGTGTCATCGGGCTCTCATGAATAATAAGTGGTTGAAAGGACACGACAACAAATTCGCCACATTTCTTAAATCCCGAATCTCCCCTGATTGTAAAAGAATCGAGCCTTTGTGGGATATGCTTGTGCGGGGGTGCGAGAACTGCTCATGATCCTCCACGGAATGTGTGTAAACTGACAGCTGCTTCATCGGACATAGGTCGAGTAACGCATGGAGAATGTTGGACACCATACATAATCTGTATCTAGGCGCCTGCAAGCCATTATTGCACAGAAAGGTGAACAAACGCGTTATTACGAAGGTATTCCTGATGGAAAGCTAACTCAGTGTACAGTCCAGAAGTAACTAAGCACTGCATAGACTTTACTGCCAGGTGACAATAAAAATCTACTAACAAGGTCAGTAAATGTTAATCGGTCCTTTGTAGGCACTCGAAGGTCAGCACAGCATCCCTGAATGTAATTTCAAATCATAATCAGTTGTGATGTGCCTGCTCCGCAGCATGCGCACGACATAAAGTCAGATAACAGCGAGAACAAACGTCTGCGTAGCTCAGTTGGTAGCGCGACTTGTTCCGGAATAAGTGGACTCTGGTTCGATCCCGCCGTAGACCAAAAATGACGGAGAAATTTACTTCGTTATAATGGCGCCCGAACTTCCTGGATGATCCGGCCGTTAAAGATCTCGCAATGGTGTTCTTTCCACACCGCGAGACAAGAAAAATAAGAGAATCCCTTATTCAGTGCTTTGAAAACGCACCTCAGTTTGGTAAAACGGAAATATGTTGTCGACTACCACAATAACGCTAAACCGCATGTGGATCCGCCAACACAGCACAATTCGCAGGAACTCACAGAACAAATTGTAGTTTCGTAAAACGGAAATATGTTGTCGACTACCACGATAACACTAAACCGAATGTAGCTCCGCCAACAAAGCACAAGTTGTAGGAACTCAGCTGGGATCTTTTACCTCATCACCGCATTCACCAGATTTAGCACCAGAAGATGTTCGTTTTCCCCTGTTATGTAGAATTATTTGTCTGGTAAAGCCATAAATGATCGTATAAAGTTTGAGACCGCTACTCAATCGTTTTTTGTTTTTTTTTTTGGCTCCAGGAACGCTACTTTCTTTGATGTGGGAATCAAACAGCTAGCCGAGAGATGAGAACAGATGATCATAACAATGGAAATTATGCAAAAGATTGAAATAAAACATTCTGCAAGGAAAACAAAGTTTTGTATTTCATGTTATATAGATCAATTCAAGAAAATATTAAAATTATATTTGCTAGATAAAAGACATTCTTAATATATATTATTTGATAAATTATTGGATATTTGACACTGCAGTTACCTATTTTAATATCAAACTGCCGAGAAGTGTGAAATAAATTATTTTCAAAAAATAAATTAGAATAGGATCTAGTAACAGAATCTAGGTTCGGAAGATAAAGTGGTTACTGTCACTTCTCTCTTTTATATGGCATAGACCCATTGCTGAAATTATAGTCAACCTGTGCCAACTAAGGCTAACAGTTAAACAATGACTTGACTTTCTTGTGATACCTATAACAAATGTTATAATTATGTTTTTCTCATTTTTGATTCTTATTTTTCTATAATTCTTTTTTTTAAATAGGGAGTAGAGGACTACGAATGTAAGGCCTATTTGGCCTTTTCCTTCTTTGCTACCGTGCTGTTACATTATTACTAATTTTTTTGTATTATTTATGTATTTTAAAATGTACATTATTGTGACAACTGAAATAAAAGTAATTGATTGATTGATTGATTGATTGATGCAAACGGCAAGAACTTTGGCACTCATCCTATGCTTTGAAAACATCAGAAAAGTATTGTTAAAGTGCAGACCGGTGTTGTAGTTTTACTACGTCTCTACAGACCAGTGTCTTACTACGTCTCGACCAATGTTATCGTCTCTCTACATCTATAGAGTCCAACGTTCTCGTTTTACTACGTCTCTAATAAACCCGAGCTGGCCAAAGTAACATACATGATCAAAAATAAAACTATTTTGTTTGAATTTTATACATGTAGAAGGTTCCAGGACGTGGTGATAAGCAAAAGATGTAAACATGAATCTCAAGATGGAAGGATATGCTATTTCGTAAAACTAACCTTGCGATTCGAAATATTTTCTTACGTCATTTACCAGAGAAACTGCTGGCCGACAACTACAATGCTGGGGTATGAGGTCTTGACAATTCTGAAAATTCACTGTAGTCAATTTTCAGAATTGTCAAGAATTTATGTGAAGCTCTCATGAGTACACATATTTAGGTTTTGTACATTTCAGCATGTACTATACCGTGCAAATTAATTGGGACAAGCTATTTAATTATCAGAATTGTAATGTGATTGCAAGTTGATGTCGGAAACCCACGTAAACCGGTTTTATCAGCTGTGAGGTGGTGTGACTGTTAGAACCTGGTAGCAAGAATGTGGTTTGACCGGTTTTAAACAGGAAATAGGCACTTCAGCTTCAGTTGTGAGCTTTCGTGTGTGACAAGTGGATGTTAGGTTTTGCTCTCTGTGAGTACGTGTTGCTTTCGTGTATTGAAAAACGAATATTTCCCCAAGGAAGCGTGCAAAAATAATTGCTCTGAAGGATCACACTTCTATGAGAGTGGGAGATATCGCTTTTGCAGTTGGTGTAGGCAAATCAAGTGTATCAAGACTGCTTACGCGATACAATGCATCTGGATCATCGTCTCCAAAAAGGAGAGGTAAATGTGGAAGAAAACGAAAAACAACTCCACGAACCGATAAATATCTAATCAGAAATAGTAAAATGAATCCAAAAAAACAAAAACAAGCACCGACCTTCAAAGCTTCAAAGAGATTTATTGGCTAGTGGTTGTGATGTTAGTGATTCAACTGTACGCCGTAGGCTTGTGGAAGTTGACCGGAAGGCAAGAAGACCAACGAAATACAATATTTGAATGGGAAAATGAAGATAAAACGTTTAACATGGGCCGTAAAATATAAATCATGGACTGCTGACGACTGGAAAAAGGTAATTTTCAGTGATGGAACTCGGTTATTTGTGCAGGGTTACCAAGAAAATGAATGTCGTTAGACGAAGCAACTGTGAACTCTTAAGACCTGAGCATGTCAAACAAACTGTAAAACACCCTCTGAAACAGATGTTTTGGGGTTTTTTCACATCAAATGGCACTGGAAACTTAGTTCCTGTTCAAGGTATGATGAATTCAGCCAAGTACGTAGAAATATTATAACGTAGGATTTTTTCATTCTTGCAAACTTTTGAGGGGACATTTTAACATGACTCGGCCCCATGTCACAATTCGAAATTGGTCAAGAATTTCATGCTGGAAAATCAAATTCATTTGCTTGATTGGCCTGGAAATTCACCAAACTTAAATCCCATAGAAAACTTGCGGAATATTTTGAAGAGACGTTTAGGTAAAATGGACTGTACAACCAAATAACGCATGATAACGAATGCTATAAAAGTGTGGTTCCACGATTATGAAGTCAAAAATATGTGCACTCAATCAGTGGAGTCAATGCCAAAACGAATTCTTGAGGTCATTTCTGCTAAAGAAGGACATACCTCATACTAATGCAGGTATTTATCAGTGTATATCAAGGCATAGAATGATATAAAGACATAGTTTTGGAAAAAGAGTGATTTTTTACTTTGTCCCAATTAATTTGCACAGTATCGTTTTCATAAATTAGGGAGATTCATATGTCTGTGCGTTTTCTGCTCTGCGATGTTTATGCGTGGACATGTCACCTTGTAGTACTTGCACAATTCAGCACGTAGGACGAATGGAAAGCATGAATTCCACTAAATATCCATGCTACGTATAAGCATCTGAGTTATCTTATGTCTAGTGTCGGAAGCGTTTAACAGCGAGAGAGTTAGAGTATTAAAACTCATGTTACACTACATCATAATCGAAAAACTTATGTTTAAAATTACTGAAGAGATAATCCCAAAATGTTAAATATAAATGGTAAGGGGAAAGTCCCCATTTGTGCTGCTTAGCTCAAATCAGCTGTTGTAGCTGGTCCATCAACAAACATTCGTAGGCCGTCGACCAAGCGCACGAGCTCACCAGCATATGTAATTTGGAATTTACAATGCATCAGTCAGGTAAACAGAAGCTGCGAAAGTTTCATTAACTTCACTGCTCAGCAGTCAACCGCTACACACAGGACTGCAGGAAACCTCTCACCAATCCACGCGACCACGTTTTCATGAAACGAAGAGCAACGTTCAATATAAAAATGCACTCGTGCTGAAAATTAAAAGCTAATTTATAAACTCTTATATAACTCGAAGTATGTTTGAGGATATTCAATGAAATTTGGTAAAGAAGTCTATTATTACATTACTTGTGTAACGTAAGCAGAAGAAACTCATAATCATTTAATTTGCATGTACTATTATCATAATCTTATAATCTTCAAGAAAGAACATCCCACTGAACGATACTTAAAATGATTTCCTCAAGACATGTGGTACTCTAATATGGAGTATGATCACTCCTTAGATGAAGTAAATTTCACCATCATTTATATGCCATAGGCGGGATTCGAACCCACAACTCTTGGCTGCGGAGCTCCGAGTGCTATCCACTATACAACACTGGCATGTGCTCTCACTTCTATCGGCCTTTATCTCAGGTGCGTCCTGCGGGGCAGGCATGTGACATCCTCATTCCCGAAAGAGGGTCAGCCGGGACCATGTGCCGCTGTAGGCAGTCATCCAATGAAGAACGTACATTTGAGAAATCCCAGACAATTTGGTGTGTGGAACATAACACCACACGGATTTATTTTTTCGAAGCACTGAAGAAAGGATTCTCATTTTTCCTATCTCGCCTTGTGGAAAGAACATCACACCATGGTGAGGTCATCCTTGAAGTTCGAGCGCCAATATGACGAAGTAAATTTCTCCATCATTTTTATGCCGGGGGCTGGATTCGAGCCCACAGCTCTCGGTTTATCTCATGTGCGTCCTACGGGGAAGGAACTTCTCACTCTGACACACATGCAGATCAGTCAACAATTTTTCATGCTCTCCATGAGGATATTGATGAAATCTTAAGAGATTATTAAACACACTTTAACCATACTAGTTTTGAATTCTGGAAGTGTTCGCTCAGGAGGGCTGGTGAGCCCAAATGCGTCTACCTAGAGCATTAGAGAGGGAATGAGGTTAGTGAAACACTTGTGGCCACTCAATTCGGGGAATATTTTAATCTTTGAGAAAATAGTCTACCAAATGAACTCGATGAGGTTGCTCATCTTCATTCATAAAAATAAAATCGCGACTGACGGCTACCTTGAATGGCCTGAGATGGGTTCAGAACCTCGTCTCTGTACCAGGTAGTAAGAGATTAGTTCGAAAGATGTGCAAGTCTATACACCCGTTCCGCATTATCCATGTTCTGACGATCGGTACTGCCACCTGAGCAGTCCTTATCCCTGATATTTGAGGGACTCTTGTGAATCCCTGTTGTATTCAGGCTAAAATACATCACGAATCAGTACTTATGCTGAATGGCCAATTGGAATGTTTACGACATTACTCCAAATGGGATATTGACGATACCAGGGTAGATAAGCTCGCAGGGCGACGAAAGTTTGAGGGACACAAATAACTGCTCTCCTTTCATAAATGCGCTGCTCGTGAAGTATTCTACCCATAGTATGCATTGAAACTAACGTTCCTGTAGACTCTGCAAGTTCTAAAGGGAATTTTCTAGCCGACATATTTTTTTCGTCTTGCAGGCAGACACGTATAGCGATCGTCTGCATTAGCTGCGGCTCTGGGATTGCCTTGTGGTCGACGACGAGGCGAGAATGCGTCGCGAATCAGTACTTAAGCTGAATCGCAATTCATCTGTGAAAATAACGTTCTCCTGCCGGTCTGGACTACAAGTAGGATGTTGACGATACCAGGGTAGACAAGCTCGCAGGGCGACGGTAGTTGGAGGGGTACAAATAGCTGGTCTTCTTGCATAAAAACACTGCTCCTGAAGTATTCTACCAACATTATGCAGTGCAATGGAGCAAACATCCCGGTAGTTGCTGAAGAGAGTTTTCTTGCAGACATCTTTTTTCCGTCTGGTAGTCAGACGCATATGGCGATCGTCTGCAGCAGCTGTAGGACTGTCTTGTGCTTGACGAAGAAAATCTCCTATCTGTTGAAATTGTCTCCTGCTTCTTGACGGGATATTTAGTGGATCATTCATTGCTTTGGAAACTTTCGTCTAGGGCTGACATGTTTCCATCCTACCAATTGCTCTCCACCGCTAACAATATACCATGCAATGTCTTCGTGTTATAATCAGTTCGAATAAGTGTAATTAAGATTTGCCTAGAACAGCAGAAAGATGGAAGTAGGCTCACGTGTCTTTTTAATGCAATCCTAATTTGAATTTTCCGGCTTACCTGTGGCATAAGTAAATGCAAGAATGTCATCAGCGCTGCAAAATTTGCATATTCGTCAATTTTCAGCATATTCGTTTACATGCTTCGGTATCGATACACGTTTTTGTAGGTAAATTATCTTTTAATTTGAAGTACCAGTGTTTATCTATTTCAACAATCCATATAAACAAACGCAGTGCCTTGACCCAGATCACCAAACAATTCTTGTCTGAAAGATACGAAGTGAAGTATATTCTAGATTAACTTTCATTTTTAGTTTATTTTACTATGCAAATTTGAGTTTGTTCTGCTTATACTTCCAACCTTAACGTTATATCGTTTCCCTCAAACGAGAATGAGGTTGGCAACATTGAGGTCAGAGTGAACGGGACGTATGAATGTATGAGATAAGAACGATAGATAAAAGGACGAGATAACAGTTGCTGGTGCGGTGGATATGTGGCTGATATGAATTACGTTATTTTCGAAGTGCTATCTGTGCTATTGATAAAGTGGTGGAATAAAAATGAATTACCGTAAGTTGAATTCTGTCTTATGTTTCGTCTGGCCGTAAAGATTTAATTATGAACTATTGCATCGTATTCTTATCTAACGATTTTTCCATAACGTAAGAACCAATATCTCTGCACGAAAAAGACAATTACGTTATATTGGCGCCAGGGGAGATGTGACGTGCCTGCCACGCCGGACGCACATCAGATAAAGGCAGGTAGCAGCGAGAGCATACGTCCACGTAGCTCAGTTGGGAGAGCGACTTACTCCGGAGTGAGGGGACCCGACTTCGAAGCCCGGCGTGGACAAAAATGACGGAGAAATTTGCTTCGTTATATGGACTACTCGAATCGATGGCAATGTTACACGTTTGGTAACATTTTTAACTTCACTGAATACAACTGGGGCGTTTACGCGATATGTGGCTTCAACATCATCTAGGATTGGCGAACAGACCGTCTGTTTTAATCCAGAAATAAGAGGCAAACGGTACAAAGCTGTTCGGAAAAACGAGGACTGCCATTTGAGCTGCTTCCTTACTCAGCGTATAGTTCCTATTTAGCTCCTTTCGGCGACTATCTCAAATACAGCTGGCTGGGGTTGGAGATTTTTTTTTTCCGTTTCTGCTTTGCTTTGGCTGCTATTTAGCCAAACAAGACCATTGCGCCGGGTTTGGCTTTAAAACAATAAAACTAACGTTTCTTTTGGTCCACTGCTCATTTCCTTCTAGGTTTGCTGTTAAGAGGCGCTGCTCTGGTAACGCAGTGTCTTAATCCTGCCTTCTGACCAGTCTTCCAAGATGGGCCGGAATTCGATCCCTTTGAGACATTTCCTGGAACCAGTGGCCGTAAATTACGGACGGGAGACTGCTTATAGCTCACCCAGTGGCTCACAATTTTCGTTAAAACCCACAACGATGCTGCTGTCGCTCATTAAAACATCGAAGGCTAATGTCCGGAATGTTTTGCCCCCAAGTACGAATTACAGTTTTGAAGAGGAATCGGCAATCAGCTCCCAAATGTACAGTAAAGCGCACAGACATACGTATCACCCTATTTTATACACTAGATTTTGATATGAATATATATTCTTGAACATGTTTTTGTGTGCATTTATAATTTTTTATAATGTTCAACTGATGCCGTATTTCAACGAAGTTATTAAAATTCATAATGCAACATGTAACGTTTGTCCCTTTGACGATATATTTGCAAAAACATCGTGGTATTTTTCACTTTAACTATTTGTGACATAAATTATTGTCTGGAGAAACACAATATCCGCGTTCAGAGCTTCTATTTATAAGCCATTACTTCTTACTACAACTTCCGGAGTCCATGACTGAAAACCTAAATAAGCCTTCGAGTGGTACAACGATTAAGCAAATTTATGTCCCTGCAATTTTTTGGTTGTGGTTGAAGCAATTTTAATTTTTGACTCGAGAACATCTCTGATTTCACATCTAAAGATGTTTAACTCAGAGACGTACTGAACAAAATCATGTGCGGTCTTGAATTTTCTTTTTAAGTTTATGGATGCTCTTAAAATCTTAAGTTGGTTCTCATACAACGCTATTCTAACCACAGATAATTTGAGGCTCAAATGGGAAATATTTTCTTGAATCTCTCACTAATTGTTGGAAAGGGCGAAACAGTTTCACGGCAGCGATTACAAACAAGCTGTTGGCCCATGATAGTGTAACTGAGAGATGGAGAAAGATGAGAAACAAATGGAAAACCGGCAAAAGCTTTATTTGCAGTCTTCTGTCTGCAGCTTTCAAACTAAATCAATTGAAAGTTTACTAAGATTTCTCTCTGTAACAGCATGAATTTTCGCACATGCAACCTACAGTTTAAAAAATCGAGATAAAAATTTATCGTTTTTGCTTCAATGGTAGTCTTGTGCTCAGCAAAACATTACACTGTCGGCACATTTAAGCCTTATATAAGTTTCAAAAAATTTTTACTTTGTGGTTAATGCCGAAATATCATAACTTCATTATAAATCGAAGATACTTAGGATAACCGCTAGTTGTAGTTTGTTTTGTCTACTAATGAATTAATTCCGTACTCTTTGAATGGTAACCATTCAACAGATTTGCAGTTCCTAAGAGAGGATCAAAATTCGCCTCAGGAAAATTTATACAGGGTGCTTCTCGAATGTTTGACCAAACCTTGGAATCTTGTTCTACTGCTCATTGTGATACACCAAATATCAAATAAGCATGTGGCTAGAAACGCTTTCTTACAGAGATTATAGTAGTGGCGTAGTATCATATGCTAAGCAAGACTAACCCCCTTTCCTGCGTGCGGAAGAGTGTGAGATATAAATGGCGCTACGTAAATGAATATCCTTTGCAAGTAACTCGGCATTCGGCATGAATGCAAATGCGTAACACAAACGTACAACTCAAGGATGCGATAAAGCTACTTATATTGGACCAGCGGTCGTTTCGCTAATCACTCGTTATAGCCGACATTACGTGCATGTAAAGGAGTAGCCTGGCTGTATTGTTGATTGCGTCAGTTCAACCGTGAACATACAGACTCCGTTTACGAATCCCGAATGGGGAGCATTATGTGCTAATGGAAATAGCAGGGATGCGCAGAACATCTACAAGATGGCTTTTCCGCGCAGATGTCCCGACAAAGCTACCTTTGCCGCCGTTCATCAGCGAGAAACGGGATCAAGTCGCATCTAGCTACAGATCGGGGATGACCCAGGAATGTCTATATACATGCGTTAAAAGAACGGGCGCTGGACATGATGAGGGAGAAGCCCGGAACTAGCACAATAAGAATAGACGCAGACGTTGACGCATAGAATTCCACTGTATGGCGTATCTCTCATCAGGGGCATCCACATCCTTAGCAAGTTTAACCGGACAGACATTATCTCCATTGGATTTCCCCCTTTGAGTCAACTTTGATAAGTGTCTGCTGCAAAAATGGTACCGACCTGGTTTTCTTTAACGTGTGATTTTTAGCGATTAATCGCAATTCACTCGAGAGGGCATTGTGAAATTTCCAAATGGATCACTGGGGGTGGACAATCCTTTTGAGATCAGGCCGCCTCGACGTCAGAAATTATATAATGAGAATACCTCGGTGGTTATCATTGGAGCATACCTTATTGATCCCTTGCTTTGGTCCTGACACTCAACGCCCAACCGCACCAACACTTCTTTGAGGAGACACTACATGAGTTGCTGGAAGATGTGCCATCATCAACACGCTGGAGAATGTAGTTCTTTCATGATTAAGCGATAGAGCATTTTCGTCGAGCTGTTAGAGAACATCTCGATTGTGCCTATCTTGGCCGTTGTATAAGTAGAGGTGGACCAACTTACACAGGTGCCTAATGAACAGTTCCCCCGGCGAAGAATAGCGAACGGTTGCACGCCAATGAGTAATACTCTGGGTCATGTTGAGCATTTAAGGCATTCGCTCAGCCGATGATGTATAGATTGCATTGCTGCTCACGTGGCCCATTTCGAACATTTGCTGTGATGCAGCCGCAAGTAATTATCCTCCTCGATCATTTCTCATGTACAGTACTAAGCGGAATACAGTCTTGTTACCTTCTCAGTGGCTATGACAATGTGCTATGTGGTATATCTGGGTAGGAAAGCGTTTACGGTCATATATTTATATGACGTTTTCGTCAGAATCGTCGGTAGAACAAGTTCCCAAAGTTTAGCATCATTTCAAAAACACTCCCTTATTTAGCGCTACTGACAAAATGAACACCTGAGATTAGTTGCGATTGCAATTATTTTGAAAAATTGAAATTTTTTATACATTACCTTTGAAATCGCAGCAACCTAGGTTTTCTGGTTTACTCTGCGTAATCCATAGACCGTCATATACGAATAACAGAACTTAATCGTATCAAAACACTTACCTAGAACTGTTAAGTTGACAAAGTAGCTTATTTTGGGATCTGAGCTGACTTGGCATTCATACACACCTTCGTCGAGCAGCTGAACGAATCTAATTTGGAGAGACCAGTCATTCTTATCTTGAAGATGGATGGCTTGGAATCTAACATCGCTGGTGTAGATGTCTATACCGACGGTCAGGACATGGAAATCCTTCCTTCTTATCCACGAAACCTAAACAAAAGATAAAAAGTAATTCAACTTCACTGATATAAGACAGAAAACATAATACAGGATCTTAAGGGTTGAAAACGAATAACGATTATAAAATAATGGAATCCAAAAGATATACAGCTTAATGTGCGCCCTACAAGGGATAAGCTATAAGCAAATAATAGTATTAGGGTTATGTAAATCGTTGTCTCTCAACATCACTGCACCCTCCTTATTAGTGGGTGTTCTTTTACACAGGAATTCAAAAAACCCAGTGAACGCGTGCTGCATTACGGTCTCTAGTGAAAAAGACGACCCTCATAGAAACATGCTGTCAGTCGAAGGTACGAGCGTTGATTAGGTTGAAAAATGTGACTTGGGATACCAAATGAAGTATTTGCATTTGCAGCAATCTGTCATAAAGTTCCCCATATCTCTTTTTGCACCAGAGCTTCCAGGCTAGTCATGGATTAAACCATTTCTTCTTGGTAGTTTATTCACCATTCACTCAAAAGGGTCATTCAGAGATTTACTCACTACATAAATCATTCTTTGTTAGGATCCCGGGTTCGGGTTTCAAGGACACAGTTCTTTTTGGCAAACTGCCCAAAGGAGGGCAAGCTCTTCAACCATTTACAATTCACGATGAATGATTTTCCGCGAGCGAATGATTCGGGCGCACCATTCAAATGAATGACATTCACGTACCATTCCCGTTCTTAAGTTTCACCATTGTTTCCTAGATGATGGATGATTGTTCAATCACGTAACGTTGATACATAATAACCCTCGACATTACTTTTCTTATTGTTAACTTGTTTCCGAACTCATGCGGGCGATAGCATGTTAACCGCGCTGCGAGTTCAGTGCGTTGCGCAATAACGGCGGATTTAATCATCACTCGCAACGGTGAGAATGTTCCCTTCATGGTGAAGAGTCATTCGTGAACGAATCATTCACGAATGGTCAATGACTACTCTACACATTCCATGTTGCTGTTAGATATTGATATTGAAGGCCTGCCACTGCGTTTGTGATTCGTCAAAAGCATTGCTCCCGTTTGTAATATTCGAACAACATTTGGACACGTTCTAAACTCCCATAGCTTGAGTACCATACGCATCAATTTCTTGTAGTTAGGGATGGGTCCCAGCTACCGGCACTTTCTGTTCGGTAGAAAACCAGTTCGCCGCCTCGGTGGCGCAGTGGTCTAAGGCGCTGGCCTCTGATCATTCGTCCGTAAGGGGTCCGTGTTCGAATCCCGGTCAGGCATGGATGTTGTGTTTGTCTTACGGCACTGGCCCTCTCCCTTCCCTGGAACCAGTGACCCTAAATTAGGGACGGGCGACTGCTTATAGCCCATTGAGTTGCTCACGGTGGTCGTTAAACCTCCAATCAAAAAAAAAAAAACAGTTCACAGCGCGCACCTTAAACAGCACGCACCTTGCCACAGTTCATCAGGCGTAGCCACGGGTGGTGCTTGCCGTGCCACTCGGTTGCCGATCAGCGTCCAGACGTGTTCGGTGGGTGACATATCGGGAGAACAGGCTGGCCACGGCAGCAGTGACACCTCGTGAATCGTGAAGAATTGTTGCACGATGCGTACCACGTGCGAGCGCGCATTGTCCTGTTGAAACGCGGCCGCTGGCAGGTCCTGCAGGTAAGGGAGAACTACAGGGCCCAAAACGTCGGAAATGTAGCGGTGGCTATTGAGTGTACCGACGATGCGTACCAGAGGGGTGCGGGTGTCATATCCAATTGCGCCCCAAACGATAACGCCAGTCGACGGACCGGTATGGTGATGCATAATGTAGGCGTCATACAGTCTCTCGCCGCGGTGCCGCCACACGTGGATCCGATCATCGTGGTGTTGCAGGCAGAAGCGTGATTCGTCGGAGAAGACAATGTCGTGCCATTCCGTAGTCCAGGTGCGGCGATCAACGGCCCAGTGCCGCCGCACTCGCCGGTGGTGTAACGTCAATGGTAATCGCAGCAATGGGCGCCGTGATACAAGTCCCCGCTCCTGAAGACGACGTCTAACGGTACGTGCTGACACAGGTTGTTGTGCAACACACCCTAATTCCTGCGCTAACGTTCGTGATGTGGCGGTGCGAGCCGTCAATGCCCGCCGCACAACATGCCGGTCCTCTCGTTTGGTGGTGTGCCGCGGCTGCGGCAACCACACACGTCGGTCCGTCCGTCCCTTCTGCACCCAGCGAATCCATACTCGCCTCACTGTGGCTGGATGTCGCCCCACATGGGCGCCGATGTCACGGTACGATAAACCGCTGTCGCGATACGCCACTATTCGTCCTCTGTCGAACTCCTAAACGTGCTGGAATGACTGCCGTATTCTGCGACGAGGCATCAGAAAGCTTCCCACGCACAGGTCCGGCAGCACAACACATTTCCACTACTTACACCCCGCTTTCTGTGCACCCTTCTTATAGTGCTTCTCTGTGGCGTGCCGGGTGCACATAATTTGTGTGCCCTGCAATGCTAATCGTGTGCATGTCCTCTCGCGGGTTACGCATGCTGCGAATTTAAGGCCAATCGTATGCTTCCTTCTTGGTGTTGCATTTTGGGTGGCCAGCAGTGTAACTGAAGTCAATAAAATTTTCCTCTTTAATCAAAAAATTAGTTCACTTGTTAGCAACCACCACTCCCATCCATACTCTTCATACGTAGGCAGCCAGCAATATTTCACAGGGTTTTCACCCATAGAGAATGTTTAGAAGGCGTGCCATGGGAAATTTGTGCTGTGTATCAGAAATGCCAGTCACATATTGGGTAGTGCCAGTGTATGGTATATGACGTAAAAACAAACACTTCCAGACTCAGAGTACAAGGGCGAAGGGTAGGAGCACATGGTCTTTTATGTAGCAGTGGGACAAATGTCCCTGGGACTTAGAATGCTCGTCCAGTGCACGTCAAGTGTTTAGTAGTTCAGAACAGCTCAACCCACTTGGAATCGATTCCGCGACATTCTGGGCCGAGAGCGGTTGGTCTAATCACTAGGCCGTTCGTGGCTCATACGGCACTTCACGTAGATCTTGTCATTTTATTTACCTTTCAGTAGTGCACAGCTCTTGCCAAGACGTAGGAGAAAACTTGGAAGTCTAATATGACGTTCAGAAGGGTCTACGTATGTATGTAAAAACCCACACAAATTTGCATGAGAAAAGGAAACTAAGAAGCGGAAGATTAAAAGATATATGTGACAAGCTGTGTTCAATTATGAAGTATCTAATTAAAACACTGGTAAAGAAGAATGCGGGATTCGATAAAATACATCCTTCGAAACTCTTCATAGTTTAGGGTTCCTAATAGACTTTTATTTATCAATATTTCAAACTTTGTCTAATAAACTAATACTGATACACGATTTACCTGTCCTGGTTAAATAATAATTAGCCGTTTGGCGGAGCTAAAGCATGTAAAAAATCATATAAATAATTTACTTGAAAATTGAGAAATCAGGAAAATAATTTGGAACTAATTATGGAAATTTGGAAAACATTTAAAAGTGTGAACAGAAGAGACAAGTGCTTTGGGGAAATCGTTCACTCCCTTCATAGGGTAAATGCTTTTAAACCCCACGCACTCAGACGCTGGAAAAGGGACCATTCTGAATTCACACAAATTGTGGTGAAATTCTTATAAACTTCTTTCTCCGTATAACATTTGCGTCAATAGGGGAATGAGGACATCGCAATTTTTGGTAATGACGGTGAAACGGCTACGCGTAGCAGAACAGGCCATTGCGCTCTCTACTGTTTTCCATGCAATCTATCAACGGTTGACGAAAACCAGAAGATTCCTTGAAGCTTCGATAAGACGCTAAAAAAAGCGAACAATGGAAGAAGGTAGTGTTAGTCTAAAAAGAAAAGAAGGGCGGTCAAATGCAAGAGAAAGAAAAAGCGATCTACCAGCTTCGTCGCTATCGGCTGATGTAATTAATATAAACACGTAAAATTAAGTTGAGTGCCGTATTTACTAGAACGTAGAGAAAGACGCCATCCTGGTAGGTTATGAACCAGAGCATGGTAAAACAGAAATAAGCGAAAGAAATCATCGCAAGAGTGTCGGGAGTTAAAAAACGGACGCCGGACCCCGTAAAATGTCCATGACCTGGTTTGAACAACGCGGTGATCTCCAAAAGCGAATGAGTGGAGGAAAGGGAAAAAGTAAAACAACTCGCCGGAGTAGCTATTCGGACAAAAAGCTACATAACACGGTTGTAACCAACGTTTGCTCGGAAGTAAGGAAACATCTGAGCATCTGCGAACACCTTCTTCGTCACTGTGTTTGGTTGTACTTGTTCAAAGTCGGTCGTATGCAGGCCTAGAGATTCGTCAACAAAAGGGCACTTCTCGGACACTTTACAACTCATCAAAACGGTAGATACTGTTAAGTTATTAGCATGTCCGTTTGTCATATTTATGGAAGGGATTCAAATCTATCTTACTGTGTGAACTTTATAACTGAATAGAACTTCTAACGAACTCCATAGAACTATACGCGACTCTAGTTGCTATAGAGAGTCACTGTTAAGCAAGGTTTGTGCATCCCAGCCCGTTCTTATTCTTATCAAGTGTAGTAATCATTATTTATGTTCGTATATGCTAGCTGTGCATTAAATGTATTCGTGTGATGTTAAAATTTGGCCTCCATTGCTTGGCTTTTTAGAGGTAATTTTGGCATGCTCCGCCCAGTGGTAAATTTGTCGTAACCTTCCCAATAAGGTCTCCCAGATAAGACGAACCAACCTCGCCAACGTAGTAAAGCAAGTTAATCCACTCGGATACGTATAACAATATTTAGTTTATATAATAAAACCAAATAATATTTAGTTGTGTTTATATTTTCATCATAATATATACAGTAAATTCCGATTTATATTGCCACCGGTTAATCGGATCAGCCCTTTATTTAAGACAATCCTAGTACAGAAACAAATCGAGAATATAATCTAAATTTGTTTCTCTGGATTCAGCCACCACGCCGCTTTATCGGGAAAGACACTGTAGATGGCGCACGAGCAGTGAGTGGTGTAGAGACCGTTGCTTGTGTCGCACAGGCAGGAAGATGCACGTTTCGACAGCGTAATTATTCGGCTTCCGTTGACTGCTAGATAGTGTGCTTTTGATCATTACAGTTACGTGGCATATGTGTTAACATAATTGCTTACTAAGAAGGGTTACAAACAGTGTTTTGTGTTTCTCTTTGTTTTTAACACTGAGTTGCCAAATTATTATGACCACCTCGTTAGTACGTTGTTGGGCCATATTTTGCTCTTAATGCTGCTTGAATTCGTATTGGTATAGACTCTATTAAATGTCGTTAACAGGTTTCAGGTATATTAGCCCAAATGCGATGAATTGCACCCTGCAGCTGTTTAAGATTTGATAGTAGCAGATCCAGCCATCTGATACCTCTTTAGACTTCATCCCACAAATGCTCCGATGGATTGAGATCCGGTGATTGAGGAGAGTGATGTTTTTCTCTTGTCGGGGCTAAAATAGCTAATTTTCTGGTTTTTCATATGTCACATAAACAGCGTTGGTTCAGGGTTGACCTGTACCTTTATCCTAACGGTCTATCTTCTGTATTGTTTAAGACCGAATCCGTGCGGTAAATATGTGCGAGGCTCCTCTTCACTCAGTAGTGGTCCCTCTACATAACTCGTGCTCGGTGGGGGAAGCATAGGAGTTTTAACGACTACCGTGAGCAACAGTATGTGCTATTTATAAGCAGTCTCCCATCCCGAAGTTAGAGCAACTGGTTCCAGGGAAAGGAGACTGCCAATGCGATAAAACAAACATCATCCACGTCTCGCCGCCTCGGTGGCGCAGTTGTTTAAGCGATGGCCTCTAATCATTCGTCCGAAAGGGGTCAGGGTTCGAATCCCGGTGCGACATGGATGTTGTGTCTGTCTTACGGCACTGGCTCTCTCCCTTCCCTGGAACCAGTGACCCTAATTTAGGGACGGGCGACGGCTTATAGCCCATTGAGTTGCTCATGCTGGTCGTTAAACCTCCAATCAAAATAAAGTAAATCATCCACGTCTCACCGATATTTGACCCCTGACCTGTCTCGTAGAAATTCTCAGAGGCCAGCCCTTACACCAGTGCATCACCTGGGCGACCATTGAGTCTGTAGAGGTCTCAGTGTGTGTGTAGACCAGCATGGGTTTATTAAATTCTTTGTGAAGGAGAAAGTGAAACTAACTAAAATTTCAAGAAAGTTGCAAGCACAGCATAGGATAAGATAAAAAAATACATACTACGGTTGATCCACAAGATTTCCAAGAGGCGAGACGGAGTAGCAAATGAGACGCATGGATATGTGTTGGTTATTGCTGCGGCCATCGATCAGGTGCAGCAGGTTATTTTGGGGGAAAGGTGGGTAAGGGTACACGACGTAGGTGCGATGATCAACACCAGTACTGGTAGTGAGGGAATAATCCTCCGCGTACGCTTGCTGTTCAGAAACGTATGTCCGAATTGGGCACTGATGACGCTGACATTTGACCATAAGTCTTTTCATGTCGCCATACGCACATAGGTTTTACAACCTTTTAAGTCTGAGGGGGATGCACTTCTGCAGCAGGACGTGACCATTAACACGATCTGGATTAATTATTTTACATTAGAAACAAAGCTAGCCAACTGCGAATAAGGGTTCCCTGCGGTCGAAGGAATTCATCGGGTCGCGTCTGCAAAACATCTAATTACTACTTTTCTGAGAAGAAAAAAGGTAGCCCTGGTGGATTTTCTTGCGCAGAGAGCAACAACGAATACACATCATTCAGCTACCATCGTAAAAGAAAAGCATCGACTAGCCGTCCGAATGAAAATGCCCGGAAAACTGTCGAAGCAGACGATCCTGTTACATGACAAAGCTAGGCCACACACAGATCACGTGAAAACGAGAGCTAATCATCAACGAGGAAGGAAATACTCCGCTATCCCCTCGACCGTCTAACTTGGATTCAGGAGATTTCTACCTGTTCGTGGTGAAAGTTGCAAGATGGCCCCTAGAGATTTTCTCCTGTTAAGAAGAAAGAAATTTACTAAAGATAAACATCTGTAAGAGTGCGACCGTGTGTCCTAAAGTGACTACAACAGTAACCCAGATCATTCTGCATGACTGGAATACTGTTTCATCCAAGTAAATGGGACAAGTGTGTTAACATAAACGGAGATTACTTAAAGAAGGACCCACGGTTTGGTAAGTCCACTCGCATTCGTTTCTGTTGTAAGAGAATAGTCTAGGTTAACTTCGAACCACGAACGTGTTTCTCATTCGTGTTTTTAGTGAATAAACTACAGATCAGAAAAGTACTTGGCAATGTTTCTACTAGTATTTATGATGCATGGTTATTTTGTGTATCTCAGTAAGTATTGTCTAATGGGCAGTTTTAATAGCGCCGTAAATATTCTTTTCTTTGTGTTAATGTTTAGGAGCTTATCTCAAAGTGTGTGACTTATGATTCAAAAGACAATGTAGGAGCGATAAGTCCACCGGCGTTGTTTTTGGGAGAACCGCACTTCCGGAGTACGAAGATGTGGGTTCGAAATACACTGTCAGCAAAGAAATGTTATATTACTTCAGTTGACGGAAAGCAATCTTGTCACATGCCGTTTGTTATCAACTGTTGTATGAGGCCATGATCTACACGCAATCATATTGAAGTCGTATTAATTGTATGATGTTAAAATCAACTTCCGTTAGTAATTTGTGTTAATAAAACATTGAGACATCTTCAGTATTGATATACGATTAGAAAGCGAGTTCACATTCCTATGCTCTAGTGTTTTTGAATGTGGATTAAACTACGTACTTTGGCCAAAAAACGAAGGACCCCGAGAAAGTCTTTCGGTCTTGATGAAACTCCGCATGCAAGAGCTTTAGTGCCGAATATGCAAATTATTATAAAATAAAGACCAAAAACCCCCGTAGCAGAATCGCGGCAACAGGCGACGTACGTCGTAAATTTTATCTTGGTCCTGCAGAAAAAAAAAACGATACCCTCAGAACGTTTATTTTGGTCCTGCAGAAAGAAAAGGACATCCGTGAACCCTTTTTCATTTCCCTTACAGACTCTTGGTCATGGGCGTGCGTTTTCCATCTGCAGACGGAATTCTGTCTTTCAAATCTTTCCGAAATCGGAAGTTAGACGGAGTGAAGATTTCTCGCAAAATCCTAGGTTTTTTTTTTTTTTTTTTTACTCGCGCTGTTTGTTCTGTCAGTGTTATTTATAAATATAATTTTATTGCAGAAATGGCTACGTTTCAGCTTGAAAACGGAGACAATAATTTCCGGAAACCGGAGTTGGACAAAGCGCTGTAATCTTAAATTCCTTCTTTTTTTTTCTTTTTTCTTTTGCGATGTACTATCTGCTCTGTGTTGTTCTTAAATGTTTCATTCCATAAACATTTGTACTTTACCTTGAAAATGAAATAAAAGAAAGAGGAAGTTCGACGGAACGAAGATTTCTTCCGTAATCGTAATTTGTTTTTTCTCGACATTCCCTCCGTCCAAATATCATTGCTAAATATCAGTTTCTTGCTAAAATGTGTTTCAGCTTGAAAATGGAAGCAGAAATTTCCTACAACAGAAGCAAAGATTTTTCCGTGATTGAAACTTTTTTTCAGGGTGTTCCCCCTCTTTTGCATTGTTGCTAAATACCATTTAATTACATAAATGTTTGTATTCAAGACTGAAAATAAAGGGAAAATTTTGCTTGAAACGGAATTCGACGGAGCGGAGATTTCTTCGATAACCATTTTTTCTTTCCCGATGTTCGCTTTAACTTGTATTGTTTATAACGAAGTGAATTTCTCCGTCATTTTTGGTCCACGCCGGGAATCGAACCCGAGTCCACTTATTCTGGAACAAGTCGCTCTACCAACAGAGCTACCCAGACGTTCGTTCTTGCTGCTATATGTCGTGTGCGTCCTGCAGGGCAGGCACGTACCAAATCCCCCCGAAAGAGGGCCATGGGCATGGCCCACGGGTCAGACGTGACCATGAATCGTTGCAGGCACCCATCCGCTGCAGAACTCCCAGTCAATCTGGTATGTGGATTGCAATGTCAGACACTTTTATTTTTCGAAGCGCTGAAGAAGGGATTTTCTTATTTTCTCTATCTCACGGTGTGGAAAGAGCATCACACCATTGCGAGATCTTTAACGGCAGGGTCATCCGGGAAGTTCGGTCGCCGCTATAACGGAGTAAATTTCGCCGTCATTTTTGGTTCACGTCGGGAATCGACCCCGAGTCCCCTTATTCCGGAACAAGTCGCTCTACCAACTAAGCCACGCAGACGTTCGTTCTTGCTGCTATCTGCCTTTATGTCGTGTACGTCCTGGGGGGCAGGCACGTCACAGATGTTAGACCACATTCCAAGAAAGTCGTTTTTCAACAAACAATAAAATGAAAAGAAGCTTTAGTAATGAACAAGTTCCTTTAAATCTGTTAACACTAAGACCTAATATTGAAGGAATTAAAATGGTTTGCATAAATTTTGAATGACCGTATACGAATATAAGGATTGATTCACGTGATAAGCATACGAAAATACTCCCACTGTTTCCATCGCTGCTATAGTAGTTGGAATTCAAGTGCAATGTCATACCACTAATTTTTAAACTATCGCTAAATCACACTTGTTCATACAAGCGGAAAATTCTGTCCTTAAGTACATCAAGTTCCGGAAAATGACTCGTGTTTTCCTGGAACGGAAATTTCACGCCCGACAGTCTTTTCAAAACATTTTGCGCAGTAAATCTTGGTCCTTTGAAGATCATTTTTCCGATCTTCCAGCTACGCTTCATTCCTTTGCTGGATTTCTGCAATTAAGCTTTCTGTTCAAGATTAAATGAGTTGGATTTATTTGAATCTTTCAAATTATGGAGTAGGACTGCTGATGCTTTCAACGCTCTTTTGCAATGTAATATAAGATGCTAATTACGTGGCATTTCATCATTGAGTTTCTTGATTTGAGGAACTGTTGTGCTTCCTTATTCGTTTCAAAGGCTGCTTGAAATATTTAGAACCCCAAATCAACTTCAGAGTAATTTTATAACCTTCCACGGGGGCAAATAAAAAGTTGATAAATCTAATTTATTCGTGCTGATTTTAATTAGGCCGGATTGGAGGTTATGTGTCGATGTTTTTCATTTGTTTCGGTGAAAAAGTTGCCAATTATTTTAAAGTTTATTTGCTGCTGTTAGTCACTCTCAGAATGCAACTTTGAGAGAAAATTTATTCAAATTCTTCATGTTGATTTAAATCTACTGTACAGGAAATAAAGCTACTACAGTTTATTCCATGAATAGAGGATGATGCATAAATCATAGCCACATGTCACAAAAAGTTAGGGATATTATGGTTTCGAAGGGAAAAAGTGGTGTTATGCAAATTTAGTGACTACTCGAGATCGGTTACCACCGTGGGTACCTACGCCACATGTGAATTACAGTAGTGGCCAAAATTGTGGAAACTTTTCGGAAATGGTGTATTTTTGAGGTTTTATGATTCATAACACCACTTGTTTTTAGAGTAATACCTAAAATTATATATCAATGCAAAGATAATTTCATCAAGAATGTAATGCAACAAAGTTTGTTCAATTATCTGTATTCTATGAAAAGTTATAGCCAAATAACCAGAAAAAGGAAGCACAACTTGTTTAGGTTGATATGAAATAGCTTTCTTTCATTTCAATGTAGCGAATGAGCATAAGTGTTTAGAGAGCCAATCACGTATCCTCTTGTTTTGGAAATGAGCCTATCAGGTCAGAGTAGGATTCAGCTTTGATGTCATGTATTGGAACTGAGAGGAGGACATTTGTCAGTGTGTTTTATGATTGCTATCAAGTTATTTTTTGTGTGTGTTCTTTCGTTTAGTGAGCTTGTAAAACGTAATAAAATTAACGAAATGGCGCAAAGAGTTGACTGGTCACTCAGAAAGCGATGCAAAACAGTACTATTAAGTGAACAAGGCTTCAGTTATGAAGAAATTAGAAGAAAAATTCGTGGAAACTTAACCAAAGGTGGCATTTCTAAATTTTTGAAGAGGTATAAAGAGACTCAGTCACTACAAAACCAGACTGGTAAAGGCAGGAAAAGGTGCACAACAGAAAGTGATTTTAGAAGAATTAATAGACTGTGCCTAGGGGACAGAAGAAAATCATCTGTGTGTATACAAGATGAAGTGACGCAATGCAATATGAAGTTGAGTGCAAAGACTGTTCGGCGCAGACTGCAGGAATTTGGTCTAAAAGCTACAATTCTACGAACAAAGCCATCTTTATCTCTCAAAGGTTGAAAAGATTACACTGGTTTAAAACCCATGTTAACTTCACAGTGGAACAATGGGACAGTGTTATTTGGAGTGATGAGACCAAAATCGCCCTGTTTGGTAGTGATGGCATAAAATACGCAAGGAGAAGAATTGGAGAAGATTTGCATCCTGATTGCATTATATGTACCGTGAAACACCCAGTTAATGTTATGATCTGGGATTGTATGACATCAAAAGGTGTAGACATAATTTGCGTGATTAATGGGAATATAAATGGCCAAAAATACAATAACGAAATACTTGAGCCCAAACTGAAGGCGTCCGCAAGTGATATTTTCCAAAATAATGAAGCATTTATATTTCAACAGGATTCAGCTCCATGCCCTGCTGTTGCTGTTTGCAAAACTTGGTTTCAAGATAATCATATTCCACTGCTGTAATGGTCAGGGAAAGCCCAGACCTTAACTCGATCGAAAATCTATGAAGCCGACTAAAGAACTTGTTAGTCAGAAGCAACCCAGCAATAAAACCCAATTAATAGAAGCAATAATTCAATCTTGGTTTCACCTTATAACAGCTGCAGAACTAAAAAACTTATTTCACTCCATAGGAAGGTATTGTAAAGTCGTAATTAACGCTGAAGTTTACCCAATAAAGTATTAACTAACATGGTGAGAATTTTTGTATATCCCATTTTTTCTATGTGTCTTTTCTTCTTTATAACTGGTGATCTAATACAAAATCCTTCATAAAAGTTATTGAATTACATTCTTGATGAAATTATCGTTCCATTGATATATAATTTTATGGTATTACTCCAAAAAGAAGTGGTGTTATGAGCCATCAAATTTCAAAAATACACTATTTCCAAAAAGGTTTCCACAATTTTGGCCACTACTGTAGCATCCCGACAACAAACCACGTAGCTTGCGAGCTCCGATAAGAATTATCCGCGAGCAGTGGAAAACGTGTTGTTTCATGGCTTGGTCTAAAAGGTTGCTAAATGTATTGTTGTCAGTCTGGGATCAACCTGAAATGATGTCTGGACGATCGACGTTTAAGGTGGTTCCACTTAAAATCTGTGCCTTATGTTTCCAAAGGTAAAACTTATTTACATATTTTCTTCGCAATTAATGTATTCCCAAGGATGAAAATTTGCACATTGATAAAACTAACTTTAAGTTATAGCATGGGATACTTAATACTTGCTAAAACATAAACATAATTATATTAAAATCAGTCATTTCTCTTTGAATAATGTTCAGCCATGTTAATAGATGGCGCGACCTGTACATTGATGACGTCAGTAGACAAACAAATGTTGGATTGCTTAAATATCTTTATGTTTTAGCAAGTATTAAGTATCCCATGCCATAACTTAAAGTTAGTTTTATCGATGTGCACATATTATTCCTTATGAATACATTAATTGCGAAGAAAATATGTAAAGAAGTTTTACCATTGAAAACATCAGGAGGAGATTTCAGGTGGAACCACCTTAAGTTTTTACAACAGAAATAGGGCTGTCGGCATGTTACAGGCAGGTGTACGGCAGATTGATGTGCTAGCTGTTTGAGGAGCTTCGCAAAGTATAATATTAGTCGGCTACACACGAGATTTCTCCGGTATAGAAATGTTGCAGGTGACCCAGGAGTAGTCGCCCAGGAAGCAAGATGGCTACCGGACAGTATGTGCTTAGAGAAGGCCTAGTACCACCAGTAACCAACTTCAGCATTCACTTCGAGCTGCTCCTGATGTCGCAGTATGTACTCAAACGGTACGAAACCATCTTCCCGACTACGGACTCAAAGCAAGGAGGTCGCTGAGATATACAGCATTGACATCAGCTCACCGACGTCAAAAATGCACCTGGGTCCCATAGTACATATCATGGAATACAGAGTGGCACCATGTATCTTTTATGGACGTATACCGTTTTGCTCTTTATCCTGAACCTTGACGAGAACACGCGTGGAGGATATACGGCGCACGAATACAGCCATACAATGTGCTGTCCGTCCACCCTTACAGTCAGTTCTGGTATAGGCAGGAGTGTGTGTTAATAGCCGCAATTCCTTGTATGTTTGTCAAGGCAACATGGATGTCACAGTGTACCAAAACTTGCATCTACTCAGTGGCATGATATCCGTGACAGGGGGAATAGCCCTTTTTAATCATTCCTTGGGTCATGCAGCACATAATAAAGCACTATATGGGAATCAGACTATACACTATAAGACTAAGGACAAAAAGGGAGCATTTACTACCAGCGACAGATTTATAGCAGATTCTGCTGAGATGAGAGAAGGAAAGAAATAATTTCGCCGTAGCTTTCGTATACCCTGGCCATTATGTCATAAGCTCTGTTTGAGCATGGAAGAAACATTTTGGCACCATTTGGTTCAGACACATCGACCGCTTAAAGGGTTTTTAATACACTGCTGCCCACCCAAAATGCAGCACCAAGAAGGACACGTGATAGCAAAGCCAGATTTACTGGACACATAACAACAGATACAAAAATGAAACGATTGAGCTTACAAGCCCGTGCGACTTGCGGAACACGCAGACATCAATAGTTCGTGTGGCTCCCATGGCTGACAATAACGGCAGCTACACGCCATGGCATCGTACAAAAGAGTATTTGGATGTGGGCTTGGGGTATGTCGGTCCAGGCTGCCTCCACACGTTGCTACAGTTCATCAGGCGTAGCCGCGGGTGGTGCTTGCCGGGCCACTCGGTTGCCGATCAGCGACCAGACGTGTTCGACGGGCGACATATCGAGAGAACAGGCGGGCCACGGCAGCAGTGACACCTGGTGGGCAGTGAAGAATGGTTGCACGATGCGTGCCACGTGCGGGCGCGCATTGTCCTGTTGAAACGTGGCCGCTGGCAGGTCCTGCAGGTAAGGAAGGACTACAGGCTCCAAAACGTCGGAGATGTAGCAGTGGCTGTTGAGTGTACCGGCGATGCGTACCAGAGGTGTTCGGGTGTCATATCCAATTGCGCCCCAAACTATAACACCAGGCGACGGACCGATATGGCGATGCATAATGGAGGTTTCATACAGTCTCTCGCCGTGGTGCCGCCACACGTGGATCCGACCATCGTGGTGTTGCAGGCAGAAGCGTGATTCGTCGGAGAAAACAATGCGGTGCCATTCCGAAGTCCAGGTGCGGCGTTCAACGGCCCAGTGCCGCCGCACTCGCCGGATGTGTAACGTAAATAGTAACCGGAGCAATGGGCGCAGTGCGGCAAGTCTCCACTCCTGCAGACGACGTCGAACGGTACATGCTGGCAAGGCTGTAGCGCAACAAACCCTAATTCCTGCGCTAACGTTCGTGATGTGGCGGTGCGAGCCGTCAATGCCCGCCGCACAACATGCCGGTCCTCTCGTTTGGTGATGTGCCGCGGCTGCGGCAATCACTCACGTCGGTCCGTCCGTCCCTCCTGCACCCACCGAATCCATACTCGCCTCACTGTGGCTGGATGTCGTCCCACACGGGCACCGATGTCTTGGTACGATAAACCGCTGTCGCGATAAGCCACTATTCGTCCTCTGTGGAACTCCGAAACGTGCTGGAATGACTGACATATTCTGCGACGGGGCGTCAGAAAGCTTTCCACGCACAGGTCAGGCAGCACAACACACTTCCACTACTTACACCCCGCCTTCTGTTCACCCTTCTTATAGTGCTTCTCAGTGGTGTGCCGGGCGCACATGATTTGCATATGCCCTGCAATGCTAATAGTTTGCATGTCCTCTCGCGGGGGACGCATGCTGCGAATTTCAGGCCAATCGGATGCTTCCTCCTTGGTGTAGCATTTTGGGTTGCCGGCAGTGTAGTTTAAATCCCAGGATCCTAAAATCTTGTATAGCTTAGAATAATACGGTAACCTCCGAAATTTTCAGTGGCAGCTTTACGAAAATCGGTCTCCATGTTTTGCCGGTTAACCCTTTGACGACCATGACCCTACAATTTTCTATCACTATAAACACCATAACGCCGGAATTTGTCTGTTGGTTTGCTTCTTTGTTTTGTGACAATAATGATGACGGAATGTGACCCGTGATGATCCCTCATAGGTCGTGAAAATTCAAAGAAAAGGTAAAGATAGGAAATCGGACTCACTCTAGAGAGGCGTTTCGGGCAGCTATGGTCGTTTGCATGTACGGGCGTTTTGGTCGTTATGGTCGTTAAAGGGTTAACAAAGGAAAGATCTGAACTGGGTTACGCCACGGAACTAGGCTTGATCTGGAATGACATTCAGACGTTTCCAGTGGACAATCATTCGTCTATGGTGAGGAGATGCGATGTCATGAGAATGAATGGTATCGCTCCGGGAGAATGCATACCACCCAGCAATTTCTGATAGGGTTTACACCAGCAAGGAAGATTCAGACACAACGTCCTATGTCCCATGGGACGTTTTTGCGACGTATTAGAAGTAAAATCACTTTAGATTGAACCTAGAGTTCCAGATACGATGGAGAGCAAACAGGCCAGAGAAGTGGTAGTGCCAAACAATGACGTCCAATATGCGAGTATTTCAAAGTGAGAGAGCAAAGACAGCGGGAAAGAACAGAAAACTTTATATGTAACGGGGGTTCCAATACGCCGCAACAGACGGCTCAACCTGTCCATCAGATGCACGGCGGGTCAGTGGTTCAGAGCAACTCACACTACCTGGGATCATTCCTGCAACAGATCTGGTCGGAAGAAGGTTGATCTATTCACTAGGCCATTCGTGTCACCAACATGGGAGAAACCAACTCGTGCATTGCTTGTTTGCTTATCGACAACAATGGTGACTTTTGCTAGTCAGACATGGGCAGGGAAAATTCAAAGAACAGATGGGGTAGGAAATCCTACTCACTTTAGACTGGCGTTTCTGGCGGCGGAGATCGTTTGTATGTACTCGTGTTTTAGGCGTCAAGGTACACTGTTAAAAGTTTTGTGATAGGTTACACCAAAACGCCAAAACGTGGTGCTACACAAGCTTCACCACTTTCTCAGAAAAGATACATCATTCTTTGATGCAAAATAAGCGCAATAACATGGTGAAACCTTGTGCACAATCTTGTACAATAACGTGGTGGAAGGTTAAAACACGTTGCTGGGTTTTGTTTGCAAAACACGATGGTGTATCTTTCCTCCGAAAGTGGTGCAGCTGGTGTAGCACTACCTTTTGGTACAACCTACTAAAAAATGTTTAACAGTGTAGTTAAGGTTTGAAAAATGTTCACCATTTCGGAACAACGAATCATCTGTTATTTCCTCCTTCCTCTTGTTTATGCCAGATCTATGTGCGTAGTACGAATACACATTTTTCACAAAGGTCTCTCTTGTCCACCACCGTGAGAGGCGTCAAAATTTCTTAGCTAAAAATTTAGACTAATATAACACTGAAATGTCATTCATTTATGCCACATATTTGGAACTTTCGGGGTGTATACAAATGTAACACTGCGTTTCGAAAGGCATATGTGCTTCATATCGAAAAGCATGAAAAACCTTTCTTCTTCAGTCTTTGTAATTTAACTGTCTCTCTAGGATCACTAAGTAACGTTTAATAAACAGTTCCAGATTTTGCTTTTCTGGCTCCACAAAGTTAGAAAGTAATAGCTCCACTCATACCACATGCAGGAGTAGAACGCAGGGTCTCAGTGGGAAAATATAGAACCTTTACTACTCGTACAGTGGGTAGCCACATAAGTTCAAAGCATGAAATTCAGATCGAGAGTAGTCTTACTACAAGCTGACAAAAATTGTCAGGTACAAGCTTACCATAGGAAGCGAATAGTTCTCAGACACAATGGAAACAACAACATGTACTACCATCTAATCCACTTCCTTTAATGGCGTTAAACTAATACACAATTTGAGCCGAGCTTTCGCGCTCCAACGGGAGGCATCTCTAGGGCTATGCTATTAAAGCCTTTTTAAAAATAACAACTTACATATTTTAAGAAGGCTTCGATAGCATAGGCAGTCTCTTACAATTCAAAAATTTTGATATTGTCAAACAGTCCCATTTCACGTTGAGGTCCGGGTTTAGACATGCTCACGTGTGGAGTCCGTGTTTTAAACGTGCACATGCGGCATAAAGAGGAATTACCTGATGTGTCTTTGATGCTTGTTCAGGAGATTCTTCCAGGCTTCTGATAGCGCAAAAGACAAGCTTCCGTTTCATGGGTATGTGTGGGTCATGATCTCGAGACATTCACGGGTGACTGTACCAATGTAACTTGTATAGGGTGCTATTCATTTCATCACGTCGTCTTTCTAGGGATCTTAGATAGACAGTTAAATTACGAAGACTGAAGATAATCAATGGTGTAGAGTCTTCGGCGATGTACTACCAGACTTCATAGAATATTCTGAGACAAAATAAAACCTTACAACCACAAACTTGATAAGCACAGAAAAATGCAGTTAATTTCAATTAAACTACCTCCAACACATAATAGATCATAGTACTTTAGGCAGTCTGGACGTTCCTAAAAAGGCAGATGTCCAGTTTTCAGTAGCCGTTTCACTGTAAAAAGTTTGCAAAAGATTTATTCTGCTTCGGCATCTCTTTTGTTTTCTCCAAATAAGGCTTTGTTTTTTCACAGAGTTATTCAAAAGGGAATAATAACTCGCTATATTTCCAATCGCACTGTACATTCCAATATCAACCAATCGATATCCCAATTGCGAGTTGGCTACTACGCCCACGTTGTTACCCTTAATTGTTTCTTTTTTTATTGAAGGTTTAACGACCACCGTGTGCAACTCAATGGGCTATAAGCAGTTGCCCGTCCCTAATTAAGGGTCACTGGTTTCAGGGAAGGGAGAGAGACAGTGCCGTAAGACAAACACAACATCCATGCCTCACGGGATTCCAACCCGGATCCCGTCCCGGACGAATGATCATAAGCCAGCGCTTAGACCACTGCGCCTTACCCTTAATTAAAACCGCCGTTACTAAATGATTTCCAAAAGCAATAATTTCGAAGTGTTCCGAAGTTCGAACACTGGCATAACGTACAACGGCTTCCATAATTGAAAGAAAAAACGGAAAATCGCGATTATTTGTGAGAGAGTTGAAAATGCACGTAATTTGGATATATGACGTGAATGTAGTGCCAGGTTAGGGCATCGAATGCAAATGAGTGGCAATGGTATGGTGTATACAAATGAGCCTCAGCATAAAAGGGGATGTTTCTGAGAGTAAAGAATGGATTTTGACAGAGCAGATTTGTTGCAATGGATGCGATACATCATATAACAAACGGACTGAGGTGGAGACTGTTTGGAAGACTAGAAGCATGTCGAAGTTTAGTGGAAGTTACTAGATGGCTGCATATGTGTCCTGTGGTCCATAGTGTCTGTGAAACCAATTTGAAAATACGGAATCAGCTTCTGGAAGGTACTGCTAATGCAAGCCCACGGCAACGACATCAGTGGATGACCGTATCACCGATTAACTGTGCGGAGGAACAGAACTGCTACTCCAACCCAACTGTGATCTTCATTTGCGGCTAGTATAGGAAAAGTGGTATTTGCTTTCACTCTACATAAAAGGCTTCAATGCGGAGACCGACTAGCACTCTGCGTGCCCCTTGCACCCCACAACAGGGTGGAATATTTGAATTGTGTAAGACTTCACGTCATTTGGACTGAAAACCAACGGACGTCAGAACACTCCACAGATGAGTATAGATTTGCTTGCAGAGCGATTCCAGTCGTGCCCCGATCTGGAGAGAACGAGGGACACGCTATCATCCCTCTATGACTAGTGAAAGGGGCACTTGTGGTGGTGGTAATGTGCTGGTGTTTAGTGGCATTTCTTTAGATATACTAACAGACCCTTATGGGCTTCCAGGAAGAGCCATTAATGCTCGACACTATAAGAATGGTGTGCTGGACCCGTATGTTTGCCCTTATGCTGATGTTATTGGAGACATGTTTCTTCTACAAGGCGATAACGCTCATCTACAGCCAGCGAGACTGCTACAAAAGTAACTTCATTCAAGAGGAGATCATTACCCATACGGATTGGACAGTTAGATTCTTAAACCATAATCCGATAGAGCACGTCTGGGCTGCTCTCTACAGATGTGTTGCTCTCCTTAACCTCTCCGAAAGACATAGAGGTTAATAAACACATTTGACTTGGATTAGGAACATCAAACGGAAGTCATCGTTTTTTCCACGTTTATAAGTGAGTCACGGAAAAATTCTCAACCGCCACCACCGGGAATCAAACCCAGGGTCTTGTAGTTACGCGCTGGACATGCTACCACTGCACTACAGCGGCCTCGAATTTTCCAGATTCACATACGACTAATTGCCAAACCATATGGCACGTTGAGAATTAAGAATTTTTCCGGTTGATAACGAGAATTTTTCCGTGACTCACTTATAAACATGGAAAGAGCGAATAATTCTGTTTGATGTTCCTAATCCACGTCAATTGCGTGTATTAACTATTCAATCGCTTCCTAGTTATTTTTTCTGATGCTGCTCACCATCTTTGATGAATCCCCAGCATTGCGCGGGGCTCCAAGAAGCAACCTGCCATGTGATTTGGCAGTTAGTCTTATGTGAGCCTGGAGAATTCGAGGCCGCTGTGGTGCAGTGGCAGCATGTCCGGCGCGTAACTGGAAGACCCTGGGTTCGATTCCCGGTGGTGGCCGATGAGAATTTTTTCGTGACTCATAAACGTGGAAAGAGCGATGACTTTTGTTGGTGCTTGGAGAAGCTTTCCATGAACAATGGACATTGCTACCTGCTGAGCTCTTAGAGACCTTCATCAACAGCATGAAACATTGCTGTGATGCCTACAGTGCGCTGGGTGGTAATCATACTCCATATTGAAGTACTTGGCTATTTCATTTCGACACCTCATTTTCACCTGGTCAAATTTGTCTGAATGAAGTGTTTCTTACAAAATGTTTTAGGATCATTCTCTAATGTTTGATAGGGTTCATTACGAAAGTTTTGAATTATAGCGGTTTTCTCTGTTTTTCTCCTTAATTTATGGAAACCAGTGCAGTTCGGGATTACCTATCGCCATCTTGTACTTTGTCTGTTAGACATTTCTCACCTCCATATATCATGTCTTGTAGTAGCACTATATCAAATAGTCCTAACAGTCTGAGACAGTCGCACGTACTAGAAAATTGACACCTTGTGACGTATGAATCGAATGGAAAATGAAGCAACGGTAATCTTACCAGCGTAGTTCAACTGGGAGAGGAGCCGTTTCGGAGTAGAAAGATGTGGCAAAAGAAAGGTCATAACTTTCGCAATGAAACGGCACATTGCGGCATTCTGAAATTTCATCCATCATGCCATCAGTAAATAAACAAAGACATCGCTCTTTCCACGTTTTAGCAACACACCGCAACCGAAAATTTGTTATTCGGTCACCACCGGGGAATTAAATCCCGGATCTCTCGATATCTGGCCGACCGCATTAGCCTTACACCACGGTGGCCAACAATCCACGGCGCTGTGTGTGTTTTTCTGTCAGCTTCTGACATCATAAATCCGTAAGATGGAAACTTAAATGCTATAAATAATATACAGCCAGTGCCGTCAATACCCACCAGATGGAAACGTCTCAGTAGCTGAGACCATTTTACGGATTAATGATGTCAGGAAGCTGAAAGAAAAACACACACAGCGCCGTGGATTGTTGGCCACGGTAGTGTAAGGCTATCGCGCTCGGCTAGATATCGAGAGATCCGGGATTCAATTCCCCGGCGGTGACCTAATAACATTGTTTCGGTTGCTGTGTTTTGCTAAAAACGTGGAAAGAGCGGTGTCTTTGTTTTTTCACTGACGCCACGTATTTGGAGGATTTTCATGCCATCAGTAGCAATCACTTCCTACAAACACGAAAGTACCCTCCGTAACTTCAAATTCTGCCTAAAAATGATATTTTGTACTGCACGGTTAGTACATAATTCGGCTTATATCAAAGGAGCCCTGTTATCTGAAAAAGGCTGGTGCACGTGAAAAAAAAGGACCGGAATCACAAACACTTCATTACCTGATTATCTCCTTCTGCGTAAGTTCTCATCGTATGTCGTAATACATCTTTGAAGGAGGCAAAACGAAACGAAAAAAAGGATATCAAACGGAACTACATCTAACAAAATAACTGGATCATGTGTTAAAACTAAATAGCTGTGAAACGTACTGAGTGTGTTACGAACGCCTGTTGAATTATTCCCTTGCAGTCAGAGATGATCTCCGCGGTACACCGTTGATTTATTTCCTAATGAGCCTCGAGGCTGAAAATCCACCCTTTTGCTATTGTAATTACAGGGAACTGATGATGGCAATCCGCCGTAACTCACCGTAACGCCTGCCGACCCCCTCTCGCTTGCACGTCCCCTGGCTAACGACTTCTCAGCATCTTTCTAGAGATAAGGGGACAAGCTTAATGACACAGAAAGCAACGCACAAGGAGGAACAAGAAGAAGAAATAAGAAGGATGTCTTCTCTCCGAAGATATTCGAGCATTTTCAGTGGATTTTAAAAGCCCTGACGAATCTTATTACTCAAAGTCTTCGGAATAAATGTTCTAAGAAAATGAAATATTCCTCTTGGTGGGGAGTTACAGCGAACTTTTATATGCTACTCACGATTCTTTTACGTTGTGAAAGAAAATGTAATATTGAATATGATATTTATTTTTTCTCTTATTGTAGGAATAGGTAAGGTGTTGACAGTTATTATGTGAAAAATCCTCTTGCAAGTAGCAGCTGTTATAGTATCTAACAGCCATTTTGAAAGAATGTGAAACGTATCAATGCGAAACGCAAAAGTGGAATGACATATCAATTCTAAAGGCTGCGAAAGAAAGATTTGTAACATGTATGCTTCGAAAGTGTCTTAGGTATTGATAGATGAAACTTGAAGCTGCCATGTAAGCAGATGGATTTTGCGTTCTTTTGAATCCTATTCGGAGATGAAATTAAGCACGGAATTCACACTACTCCGAAAATATGCCAAAAATTATTATCGTACGGAAAGAATATACACTGCTGGACAATTGCTAAGGACGGATGACAATAGCAACGATAGCAACCATAAAATGGAAGGCAGGAAAATGTGGAAATTAGCATAAGTGCGGGATACAGGAAGACGTGCTGTGCGTATGCAAAGTTTGGATTGCCGAACTTGTTCGTGACGTCATAGCGCTGATAAGAGATATAAAGGATTTGACGCGTATTGACCGTTGTTGTTCAAACGCAAAGTTGAAAGGGAAAGAATCAATTGACGAACTTGCAAGTTTCAGTATGTCTTCCCGACATCACCTAGATGATTTTACGCGTGGCCGTATTATTGGCAAGATTGAAGAAGGGCAAAAAATAACAGATGTTGCCAGGGAGTTCGACGTCAGCCACAGTGTTGTTTCAAGGCTTTGGAAATCATTTCAAACAAATGTAGAGTGTAGCAAACGTCACTGGGGAGGTCGTGTTTGCAGTAAGACACCTGCAGAAGATCGGTACATAGTGCTATCAACAAAAATACACCGGTGCAGCACAGCTAGTGTGGTAGCAAATCAGTTTATGGCTGCTACTGGCAAGCGGATCTCCCAAAAAACTGTCGCCAGACGTTTGCATGAAGGAGGACTATACGCCCGCCATCCTGTTGTGTGCATCCCATTGTCCAGACGTCACCGTACCGCCCGTTTGCAATGGTGCCATCAACATCGCAATTGGACTGATAACGACTGGTCTGCTGTCCTCTTCTCAGATGAGAGTAGATACAGTCTATCGTCTGATTGTCGATGACAACTGATCTGGCATGATAGTGGTACTGCATATTGTCCAGCAAACATACAGGAAAGGGACCGATATCCAACATGTAGTGTCATGGTATGGGCTGGCATCATGATCAATGGCCGTATGTCCCTCTATATGCTTCCAACTGGGACTATGACTGGCCAACGATACATTAATGATGTTCTGCTACCTCATGTTCGCATGTTCCATGGTGCTGTCAATGATAGATTCATTTTCATGGACGACAACGCAACATGTCATCGAACAGTCGCTGTCCAGGAGGGTCTTGAGAGCAAGGATATTCAACGCCTCGTATGGCCAGCACATTCTCCAGATCTGAATCCCATTGAAAATGTGTTTCAATGGGATTCAGATGCTTTGGGGAGGAGTCTTGCTGGTCGCCAATGCCCTCCAATAAACAAGGACACCCTCATCCATGCACTGACAGAGGAATGGGATAAATTACCCCAACAGCTGCTTGATAATGTTGTGCAAAGCATGACACGACGTGTGGAATCTTGCTTCGCCCTCCATGGTGGCCATATCCCGTATTGACACCTTACGCCGGAACGCCTACGGACGGTAATTGCATTTTTTTCACGTTTACGTATTCTGCACAAAATGGCCTGTTTGTCCCTTGAACACGTTCCAAAGCCTTCTGGATTTCAGAGCACAATAAATTGTCTTTCTTGTAATGTCCTGGCATTCTGACATTATTTTATTTCACTTGGCATCCAACCACACTTACTTTTTTATGCGCTATATAGCCGTTTATGATCCGTCCTTAGCAATTGTCCAGCAGTGTATTATTTCAGCAGAACACCTATAGCATGACCACACCGTATGAACAAAACTAAGACAATCCTATTTCAAGGCGTTTAATAACTACCGAATATTTCAGTTTCCTCGCGACTTTCTGTTTCCTATAAAGTGGAATTATTCCCAAGTTTTGTTCCAACACGGTGTCAGAATATATGAATTGGAAATTAAAAACAACAACGAGATTAACATTCCAGTTCTCAATCCATGTACTGTAGATAAGTGACGGTTTCCGAGAAGTAACGTTGTTTGAACATGCAAAATATTCAAATCACATGGTTCAGACAAAAGGCAGATCACATGTAACCTCTTTAAACATGAATTTTCCTAAACCCTATGACCCATTTTCGTCCATGCAATATGAATATTTTTCAAAAGGTATTTCATGGGTGCTAAATGCAATTTCGGAACTTGGCTAAGTGTTAATCGCATCCCTTATCAATTTTCCTAAACACTATGATTCATTTTCGTCCATGCAAGATGAATAATTTTCAGAACGTATCTCATGGGTGCTAAATGCAATTTCGGAACGTGGCTAAGTGTTAATCGTACCCCTTATCAATTTTCCTAAACCCTATGATTAATTTTCGTCCATGCAAGATGAATATTTTTCAAAAGGTATCTCATGGGTGCTAAATGCAATTTCGGAACGTGGCTAAGTGTTAATCGTATCTCTTATCAATTTTCCTAAACCCTAATATGATCCATTTTCGTCCATGCAAGATGAATATTTTTCAGAAGGTATCTCATGGGTTATAACGAAGTAAATTTCTCCGTCATTTTTGGTCTACGCCGGGATTCGAACCCGGATCCCCTCATTCCGGAATAAGTCACTCTACCAATTGAGCTACGCGGACGTTTTATTCTGATTCCTATCTGCCTTTATGTCGTGTGCGTCCTTCTGGTAGGTACGTCACATATCCTGGTACGCTACATCATCTCCCCCTTATTATTTTTTTTTTCTGAAGTGCTGGAGAAGGGATTCTCTTATTTTTCCTATCTCGCGGAGTGGAAATAACATCACACCATTGCGAGATTTGGAACAGTCGGGTCATCCGGATAGTTCGGGCGCCATTATAACGAAGTAAATTTCTCCGTCATTTTTGGTCTACGCCGGGATTCGAACCCGGATCCCCTCATTCCGGAATAAGTCACTCTACCAATTGAGCTACGCGGACGTTTTATTCTGATTCCTATCTGCCTTTATGTCGTGTGCGACCTTCTGGCAGGTACGTCACATCTCCTAGTACGTTACAGGGTGCTAAATGCAATTTCGGAACGTGGCTAAGTGTTAATCGTATCGCTTATCAATTTTCCTAAACACTATGATTCATTTTCGTCCATGCAAGATGAATATTTTTCAGAAGGTATCTCATGGGTGCTAAATGCAATTTCGGAACGTGGCTAAGTGTTAATCGTATCCTTTATCAATTTTCCTAAACACTATGATTCATTTTCGTCCATACAAGATGAATATTTTTCAGAAGGTATCTCATTGGTGCTAAATGCAATTTCTAAACGTGGCAAAGTGTTAATCGTATCTCTTATTAATTTTCCTAAACCCTATGATTCATTTTCGTCCATGCAAGATGAATATTTTTCAGAAGGTATTTCATGGGTGCTAAATGCAATTTCGGAACTTGGCTAAGTGTTAATCGTATCCCTTATCAATTTTCCTAAACACTATGATTCATTTTCGTCCATGCAAGATGAATAATTTTCAGAACGTATCTCATGGGTGCTAAATGCAATTTCGGAACGTGGCTAAGTGTTAATCGTACCCCTTATCAATTTTCCTAAACCCTATGATTAATTTTCGTCCATGCAAGATGAATATTTTTCAAAAGGTATCTCATGGGTGCTAAATGCAATTTCGGAACGTGGCTAAGTGTTAATCGTATCTCTTATCAATTTTCCTAAACCCTAATATGATCCATTTTCGTCCATGCAAGATGAATATTTTTCAGAAGGTATCTCATGGGTTATAACGAAGTAAATTTCTCCGTCATTTTTGGTCTACGCCGGGATTCGAACCCGGATCCCCTCATTCCGGAATAAGTCACTCTACCAATTGAGCTACGCGGACGTTTTATTCTGATTCCTATCTGCCTTTATGTCGTGTGCGTCCTTCTGATAGGTACGTCACATATCCTGGTACGCTACATCATCTCCCCCTTATTATTTTTTTTCTGAAGTGCTGGAGAAGGGATTCTCTTATTTTTCCTATCTCGCGGAGTGGAAATAACATCACACCATTGCGAGATTTGGAACAGTCGGGTCATCCGGATAGTTCGGGCGCCATTATAACGAAGTAAATTTCTCCGTCATTTTTGGTCTACGCCGGGATTCGAACCCGGATCCCCTCATTCCGGAATAAGTCACTCTACCAATTGAGCTACGCGGACGTTTTATTCTGATTCCTATCTGCCTTTATGTCGTGTGCGACCTTCTGGCAGGTACGTCACATCTCCTAGTACGTTACAGGGTGCTAAATGCAATTTCGGAACGTGGCTAAGTGTTAATCGTATCGCTTATCAATTTTCCTAAACACTATGATTCATTTTCGTCCATGCAAGATGAATATTTTTCAGAAGGTATCTCATGGGTGCTAAATGCAATTTCGGAACGTGGCTAAGTGTTAATCGTATCCTTTATCAATTTTCCTAAACACTATGATTCATTTTCGTCCATACAAGATGAATATTTTTCAGAAGGTATCTCATTGGTGCTAAATGCAATTTCTAAACGTGGCAAAGTGTTAATCGTATCTCTTATTAATTTTCCTAAACCCTATGATTCATTTTCGTCCATGCAAGATGAATAATTTTCCGAAGGTATCTCATGGGTGCTAAATGCAATTTCGGAACGTGACTAAGTTTTAATCGTATCCCTTATAAATTTTCCTAAACCCTATCATTCATTTTCGTCCATGCAAGATGAATATTTTTCAGAAGGTATCTCATGGGTGCTAAATGCAATTTCGGAACGTGGCTAAGTGTTAATCGTATCCCTTATCAATTTTACTAAACCCTATGATTCATTTTCGTCCATACAAGATGAATATTTTTCAGAAGGTATCTCATTGGTGCTAAATGCAATTTCGGAACGTGGCTAAGTGTTAATCGTATCTCTTATTAATTTTCCTAAACCCTATGATTCATTTTCGTCCATACAAGATGAATATTTTTCAGAAGGTATCTCATTAGTGCTAAATGCAATTTCGGAACGTGGCTAAGTGTTAATCGTATCTCTTATTAATTTTCCTAAACCCTATGATTCATGTTCGTCCATGCAAGATGAATATTTTTCAGAAGGTATCTCATGGGTGCTAAATGCAATTTTGGAACGTGGCTAAGTGTTAATCGTATCCCTTATCAATTTTCCTAAACCCTATGATTCATTTTCGTCCATGCAAGATGAATATTTTTCAGAAGGTATCTCATGGGTGCTAAATGCAATTTCTAAACGTGGCAAAGTGTTAATCGTATCTCTTATCAATTTTCCTAAACATTATGATTCATTTTCGTCCATGCAAGATGAATATTTTTCAAAAGGCATCTCATGGGTGCTAAATGCAATTTCGGAACGTGGCTAAGTGTTAATCGTACCCCTTATCAATTTTCCTAAACCCTATGATTAATTTTCGTCCATGCAAGATGAATATTTTTCAAAAGGTATCTCATGGGTGCTAAATGCAATTTCGGAACGTGGCTAAGTGTTAATCGTATCTCTTATCAATTTTCCTAAACCCTAATATGATCCATTTTCGTCCATGCAAGATGAATATTTTTCAGAAGGTATCTCATGGGTTATAACGAAGTAAATTTCTCCGTCATTTTTGGTCTACGCCGGGATTCGAACCCGGATCCCCTCATTCCGGAATAAGTCACTCTACCAATTGAGCTACGCGGACGTTTTATTCTGATTCCTATCTGCCTTTATGTCGTGTGCGTCCTTCTGATAGGTACGTCACATATCCTGGTACGCTACATCATCTCCCCTTATTATTTTTTTTTTCTGAAGTGCTGGAGAAGGGATTCTCTTATTTTTCCTATCTCGCGGAGTGGAAATAACATCACACCATTGCGAGATTTGGAACAGTCGGGTCATCCGGATAGTTCGGGCGCCATTATAACGAAGTAAATTTCTCCGTCATTTTTGGTCTACGCCGGGATTCGAACCCGGATCCCCTCATTCCGGAATAAGTCACTCTACCAATTGAGCTACGCGGACGTTTTATTCTGATTCCTATCTGCCTTTATGTCGTGTGCGACCTTCTGGCAGGTACGTCACATCTCCTAGTACGTTACAGGGTGCTAAATGCAATTTCGGAACGTGGCTAAGTGTTAATCGTATCGCTTATCAATTTTCCTAAACACTATGATTCATTTTCGTCCATGCAAGATGAATATTTTTCAGAAGGTATCTCATGGGTGCTAAATGCAATTTCGGAACGTGGCTAAGTGTTAATCGTATCCTTTATCAATTTTCCTAAACACTATGATTCATTTTCGTCCATACAAGATGAATATTTTTCAGAAGGTATCTCATTGGTGCTAAATGCAATTTCTAAACGTGGCAAAGTGTTAATCGTATCTCTTATTAATTTTCCTAAACCCTATGATTCATTTTCGTCCATGCAAGATGAATATTTTTCAGAAGGTATCTCATGGGTGCTAAATGCAATTTCGGAACGTGGCTAAGTGTTAATCGTATCCCTTATCAATTTTCCTAAACACTATGATTCATTTTCGTCCATGCAAGATGAATAATTTTCCGAAGGTATCTCATGGGTGCTAAATGCAATTTCGGAACGTGACTAAGTTTTAATCGTATCCCTTATAAATTTTCCTAAACCCTATCATTCATTTTCGTCCATGCAAGATGAATATTTTTCAGAAGGTATCTCATGGGTGCTAAATGCAATTTCGGAACGTGGCTAAGTGTTAATCGTATCCCTTATCAATTTTACTAAACCCTATGATTCATTTTCGTCCATACAAGATGAATATTTTTCAGAAGGTATCTCATTGGTGCTAAATGCAATTTCGGAACGTGGCTAAGTGTTAATCGTATCTCTTATTAATTTTCCTAAACCCTATGATTCATTTTCGTCCATACAAGATGAATATTTTTCAGAAGGTATCTCATTAGTGCTAAATGCAATTTCGGAACGTGGCTAAGTGTTAATCGTATCTCTTATTAATTTTCCTAAACCCTATGATTCATGTTCGTCCATGCAAGATGAATATTTTTCAGAAGGTATCTCATGGGTGCTAAATGCAATTTTGGAACGTGGCTAAGTGTTAATCGTATCCCTTATCAATTTTCCTAAACCCTATGATTCATTTTCGTCCATGCAAGATGAATATTTTTCAGAAGGTATCTCATGGGTGCTAAATGCAATTTCTAAACGTGGCAAAGTGTTAATCGTATCTCTTATCAATTTTCCTAAACATTATGATTCATTTTCGTCCATGCAAGATGAATATTTTTCAAAAGGCATCTCATGGGTGCTAAATGCAATTTCGGAACGTGGCTAAGTGTTAATCGTATCTCTTATCAATTTTCCTAAACCCTATGATTCATTTTCGTCCATGCAAGATGAATATTTTTCAAAAGGTATCTCATGGGTGCTAAATGCAATTTCGGAACGTGGCTAAGTGGTAATCGTACCCCTTATACATTTTCCTAAACCCTATCATTCATTTTCGTCCATGCAAGATGAATATTTTTCAGAAGGTGTCTCATGGGTGCTAATAGTAATTTCGGAACGTGGCTAAGTGTTAATCGTATCCCTTATAACATAGCTGCAATGATCTCTATATCGCTGAACGTCAATATTTAATAAAACTCATTGTTTGTTGTTATGATACAATTCCACTTATTATGTACTACAGTGTGGATCGGTGTGATCATGAGTGACGCGAATGAATGCAATGTGGCGTACGTAAATAAATGTGTTCCCTCGATTCTCTCGTTTAATTTCACACACATAAATACACTATATTGACAAAAGTTACTGGACACCACTTCAAAAGCAAATAAATGGATCCGCATGCTGCGTTGTTAAGATGAGTGGTACAGCTACAAACAGCATAAAAACAAGTCTTCAGCTGACCGCGCTCATCTAGCACTGTGAGGTTGAGGGAAAATGTCGCGGCGGGCAAGAAGTGACTCTAAGAAAGGAAAGATTGTTGGGTGTTATATTAGTTAGTTGTCCATAAGAGAAACCGGGAGGCGTTTAATTATACCCAAGTCAACTGTTTTGGATGTGCTGAATAAGTGGAAGACACATGGCGTGCCTGAAGCAGCAAAACGTACCAGCAGACCAAAGAAAATCAGTGATAGAGGACGTCGAAACCTCAGGAGATGTGTTACAGCTAATCGACGGAGTACTGCATGAGATCTGCGTGCACAAATGAGTAAAAGTGCCGGAACCTCGGTATGTACACGTACCATTCGCAGATAACTTCATTCCATAGGTTCCCGTGGTCGTGCGGCTGTTCATAAGCCTTTCATCTCCACTCGGAATGTCACTCGTCGTTTAGAATGGTGTAAAGAACATTTATCGTGGACCATAGATCAATGGAAACGGTTCCTATGGACTGATGAAACTAGATACACGTTCCATCAGTCTAATGGCCGTGTGTGGGTATGGCGGCAGCCGGGGTAACGCTATTTACCACAGTTTACTGCTCTTATGGTCAAGTTCGTAGCTGGCAGTGTACTCGTGTGTGGAGGTGTTTTTCGTGGTATGGTCCCGACCCTTTGGTTATCATGGACAAACCTGTTAAATAGCATGTCTGCGTCGATATTCTGGACAATTATGCCTACCAACTCTGTGACAATACTATGGAACCGAGCCTTGTTGATACCAGCAGGATAATGCACCGAGTCATAAAGCATGTAACGTACCAGGAGATGTGACGTACCTGCCAGAAGGACGCACACGACATAAAGGCAGATAGGAATCAGAATAAAAAACATCCGCGTAGCTCAATTGGTAGAGCAACTTATTCCGGAATGAGTGGACCCGGGTTCAAATCCTGGCGCGGATGAAAATGACGGAGAAATTCACTTCGTTATAAGCAAGTACTGTTACGGAGTGGTTTGACGATAATTCCGCATCGTCTGTGGGCTGGACAGCACAGAGCCCTGATCTTAATCCCATAGAGCACTTATGGAATGAATGCGCCGCATAAGAAGTTTGGAACCAAGGCCTACTACTAAGCTACAGTTAGCGGTAGCATTATGCACTGAATGGAAGCGCATACCTATCACTGTGTTCCAAAACCTTATCGAAAGCAAGTCTCGAAGTGTCAGTGAATGCATGAAGGCCAAAGGTGGAGCGACACCGTACTAATGTATGCCAATAAATGCTATGTTGTTTTTCTCTCCTAGCTGTCCGGTGACTTTTGTCAATATAGTGTATCTTGGCATGCGAAAGATGCATAGCATAAAATATGGTATCTACAAAGACTACATGGGTTCTCTCTCATTTTTTTTTCTTACGATGCATTACAAAACCTCAAACATTTCCAGCACTTTCCTTTTTCACATAATCACATTTAATTTTTTTAACAGTTTGTATATCATCTCAAAAAATGAGAAAAGCCGTTTGCTGTAGACTGCTTTAAATGCTTATTTTTCCTTTACGTTTCTCGTAGCGCTCAGCTTTACTAACACTTGAAGTTAATGTTTTCTCTGTAATTTTAATTCTCAGTGAGACAAGTTATCAGCTTACACCGAAGAGACATTACATTATAACCACCACCAGCCCAGAGAAGTGAGCGCGCCTGGAGACTAAATGGTGGCGCAGGTGAAGTTCACACAGCAGTATATTTATATACAACCCGAGGACCGGCTTTCGGTTAGTAGAGTTATAATGAATAAGGCTTCTCTACTACTACAGCTAAGCTAAGCTTCTACTCAGCTAATATTATGATGAATTCAATGCTTGTACTAAGCTTCTAATAGTGAATTCAAATAGTTGTTGTTACTAGTTAATTAAGATCATGAATAAAGTCTCCTGCTAGTAGTGTAGTAATAGTAATGAACAAACTTATAACTGGTAGTAATGTTGTAGTAGTAATTAAGATGAATAAAGTCTTATGCTGGTTGTTACTAATAACACCAAATGAAATAAACCTAACAGCCAGACAGAGGTCTGACAGTACTATGAACTGAGAAAGACGTACTTTCGTAAAACCTTTTATTATGAACTTCTACTGGTATCTTCACACACACAGATACTCAAATAACACGTAACTCCTTGCACATGAACGAAGCTCTATACTCATAAACAACAGCTCTCCACATAAACAAACGCTCTCTCCGTACAACAACAGCTCTCTCTACGCACATCAACAAAAAGCTCTCTCTACGTCTCGCTGAACGCGCCTATTTATACTGGCTACCACCACGTCATGACTTACACTCATTGCCAGATCTCATTCAGCGGGAGAAATAACATCTCGTTCAGTAAGAAGATAATTTACATAGTAAAATAAAATAACCAGAGATAGTAAAATCAAAAGGAAAGTGAATCGAGAGTATACGTTACAGAGTGCTTGGAACCAGAATAGGAAAAGCTGCCGATTTATCGGAGTTTGATTAAGGACAAATCGTGATAGCACGGCGCCTCGGAACTACGATCTCTGAAAAGCTCGCTTGGGGGTTGTTCATGTTCTGCTGTAGTGAGTACGTATCAAAAGTGGTGCACAGATGGCCAAACGACGAACCGTCGACCATCCAAGTGTCGTCCGCAGCTCATTGATGCCAGAGGGGAGCGGAGCTGTCTCGCATAGTTCACAGCGACCGCATGGCCACAGTGCGACATATCACCCGCAGCACCTACTGTGGTGATCAGAGCAATGTGTCACAGAACACCGTTCTTCTACGCATGGGGCTACGGAGCCGAAGACCCAGCCGCGTCCACATGCTCACTGCACGACATCGCCGGCAATGCATGAAATGGGCCCAAGGTCATCGAGATTGAACCTTGGATGATTGGAAGAAAGTGGCCTGGTCTGACGAATCAAGTTTCCTGGTGCATCACGTAGACGGCCGAGCGCGGATACGCCGATTACCAGCGGAGGCTATCACACCTGGTTGCACTGTTGGAATGAAACAGGCCGGTGGCAGAGGTGTTATGCTGTAGGCGATGTTTTCTTAGGACACTTTAGGCCCAATTATCCCAATAGCACAATCATTGACAGCTGTCAGGTATCTGAACATCGTTGCGGGCCAAAGTTCACCCATTCATGGCAACTGTGCTCCCTGCTGGTGATGGTCATTACGAACAGCATAATGCACCATGCCACTCTCCCAGAATCGTTAAGGCCGCCCCGGTGGCGCAGTGGTCTAAGGCGCTGGCATCTGATCATTCGTCCGTGAGGGGTCCGGGTTCGAATCCCGGTGAGGCATGGATGTTGTGTTTGTCTTACGGCACTGGCTCTCTCCCTTCCCTGGAACCAGTGACCCTAAATTAGGGACGGGCGACTGCTTATAGCCCATTGAGTTGCTCACGGTGGTCGTTAAACCTCCAATCAAAAAAAAAAAAAAAAGAATCGTTAGGCAGTAGTTCGAGGAATATGCTGGTGAATTTCTGTTAATTCACTAGCCTCCAAATTCACCTGATATGATCCCAATCGAACATTTGTGGTTCTACTTGAAAAAGCGTGTTCGCGCTAAACTATTCCCCCCCCCCGAAATTTACGGAAACTGGACGACATGCTTGTGTCACTATGGTACCAGATACCCCAGGATATCTATTGCCACCTCATCGAATTGATGCCTCACTCAGTAGCCGCTGTTTTACGGGCAAAAGGGGGTCCTACACCCTATTAGGTATGTGGTCATTATGTAATGGATCGTCGGTGTATTTTACCTATGATGTCCAATTTCTGATATGTTGTTTACTTGAATTACAAAACCTCAGCTGGTGAGTCTTATTCAACACAAAATGTAACTAAAGGAAGTGGCGTATTGTGACATTCCTGTCCCGCAGGACGCACACGATCTGAAGGCATATAGCAGCGAGAACGAACGTCGGCGTAGCTCAGTTGGTAGAGCGACTTGTTCCGGAATAAGTGGACTCGGGTTCGATTCCCGGCGTGGACCAAAATTGACGGAGAAATTTACTTTGTTATAATGGCGCCCAAACTTCCTGGATGACCCGGCCGTTAAAGATCTCGCAATGGTGTGATGTTCTTTCCACACCGCGAGATAAAAAAAGAGAATCCCTTCTTCAGCGCTTCGAAAAGTAAATGTGTGTGACGTTGCATTCCACACACCAGATTGACTGGGAGTTCTCAAGTGCACGTCATACAGCGGATGGCTGCCTGCAACGATTCGTGGTCACAGCTGACTCGTGGGCCATGCCCCCGGCCCTCTTTCAGGGGGAGGGGGTAGATGTGACGTGCCTCCCCGCAGGACGCACACGACATAAAGGCAGATAGCAGCAAGAACGAACGTCTGCGTAGCTCAGTTGGTAGAGCGACTTTTTCCGGAATAAGTGGACTCGGGTTCGATTCCCGGCGTGGACCCAAAATGACGGAGAAATTATTTCGTTATAGTATATTTCATTTGGTATTGGTGTTGTTGGAATTTCAGCTTTATAATGTTTGAAAATTTTTAGCGAACATATAATTTTCCAATAATACTTAAGTGTATATGAAGTTTTAACCAATATCAGCCTGTTCGTGTCTCGTGTTTTAATAAGTTTAAAATGCGTTAATAGATTTCTTATCTTTCTATTAGTTTGTCTTATGAAATCTGCTCCTGCTTACTCAAAATTCTTGAATTTTCTCTATATTCCGATACTGTTCCAGATAAAAAAAGGGATTTAACGATTTACTAAAATTAAGTTTTCTTTTTTCTAGCGTAGTTGCCCTGTGTCATTCATCTTTTGCAGAATGGAATCTCGGCGTAACTATCGTTTTCCAAAGAAATACAGATCAAAGTAGGAAATTCAATATAGAGGTAAAGTGTTTAAAATCAATAAATAAATTTTTTGGGCTTGGATATAATGATTTCCAAAACCAGCTTCTTTCTTTTCTATTAGGATTGACCGAAAGTGAACCGACTGATTCGTCTGCGCACGGAATGCTTATAAGGAGAGATATGAAGTGATTGCAACATAAATTACTACAGTGTAAAACATAAGTGGCGTGAATCCACGGAAAACACTTGAAAATAACGTGGAGCAAAGTTAGCGGTAAATATCCGCCTTTTAGCGAAATTTCCGTTTTCAAAAGTGCTCGTTTTTTTTAACATCCCTATTTTCAGAATTTCCGTAGTCGGGAATTCAGTTTTTTTCCAAAAAGTCCGTTTCAATATACACTGAGTGGCCACTTTATTATGACCTCCTGACAGTTTTAAGCAAATGAGCTATGGCTGCACGCTATTGCCGCCAGATGGCGAGGCTAGTATAAAAAGGGAAAGTTTAGTGCTTGCGACAGCAGTAGAAGTCATTTTTGGGTGACGAGATGGGTAAAAAAGGCGATTTGACGGACTTTCAACGTGAGATGATTTTACGAGCTCGGAGCCATGGAGCGAATATCACCGAAACCGCCGCATTCGTGAAATGTTCCAGAGCAGCAGTTGTTAAAGTGTTTAAAGACCGGACTGTCTGCCAAAAAACTGGGTCTCTACGTGCAACGTGTGGTTGTCATCGACTAGTGACTGCTTGGGCGGAACGAAGAGTGTCCAGACTGGTAACAGACAACAGAAGGGCAACAGTGCAGCAAATTATAGACCATCTTAATCAAGGATCCAATCAAATGATCTCTGCACGCACTGTTCTCCGTACACCGCATCGGATGGGATATGGCAGCCGAAGGCCTGTTCGAACACTTTGCTGTCGGCAGTTAACAAGAGAACACGTCTCCAGTTCGCACATGAGCACAAGGATTGAACAGTCAATAATAGGAAATAAATTATGTGGCCCGATGAATCACGTTTTCAGTTGCACCATGCCGATGGCCGCGTGAGAATTTTGCGGAAACAGCACGAAAGCATGGACCAAAAATGCATTGCTACAACCTTTCAAGCTGGTGGAGGCAACGTTATGGTTTGGGGAATGTTATCCTGGTATGACTTGGGCCCTTTAATTCGTGTTGATCAACGTCTGACTGGCACATCATATCTAAACATCGTTGCGGACCAAGTGCATCCTGCCCTGTGCATGGTTTATCCCAATGGCGATGACTACTTTCAACAAGATAATGCGTCTTGCCATAGTGCTCGTATTGTACAGGATTGGTTACAGGAACATGCCGGTGAGTTTACTTTGCTTAGGTTTCCCCCACAATCCCCATTGAGAATTTGTGGGATGAAGTTGAACGAGCCATCAGACAGCTGGATCCACAACCCTGCAATCTCAGACTCCTGGAAAGTGCTATTCATCAAGCATGGCCTCAGATTAAACAAACCACCTAACACCATCTCGTGGAGTCCATGACACGAAGAATCGGCGCAATGTTAAAGGCAAAAGATGGTCCAACGAAATACTGAGGGGGTGGTCATAATAAAGTGGCCACTCCGTGTATATTTAAAACTACACATTTGGGAGGTTGAGATAGAATAAAATATAAACGTTTATTTACAATTAAATGTTTTACTATCACCGACTACAATTTCGCAGAGCGTTTGGCTCGGCATGATCAGAACAAATGCAGCGTAAACATTCAATTCATTGTGGCATCATCAGGGGTCTGACGGTCACAGATTTTGGTGAGTTGTTTGCATTGCTTTTAAAAAAAATTGAGTAGATACCATGTCGTTCACAAGCCATGAAGAGTTGCCTTATATGTGGAAAGTTTCTAATGTATTAAGCTTGATGGTCGAATCAGGTTTATAAATAAGCAAATCGTTTTCACAAAAAAAATATGGTTATTTTCGGGACAATGCTGGGCTATAGACGACTTCTTCAGTTTACAATTCCGTGCTTAAGTCTTGTGTTCCTTCAGACGGAAACTTAAAGCCCTGCAGGTCTGTTCGATACATGAAAGTCCACATTAATAAGGTATGTGATGTATTTCCCAGGAATTCATAGTCTTTAGATTTGCAAAAATTCACTTTGTTTATGGGTTTGAAAATAACTTTGAAATTAAAACTTTTGAGAATTTTTGAAATTCATATTTGGTTTCAAAGTTGTTTTAAAACCGTAATAAACAAATTTATTTTCAAACCCATATGCACGGTCGTATCAGAATATTATGACCAGCTACCTAATAATGGGAATAACCACCCTTGGCCCGGATGACGGCGGCGAGACGGCGTGGCATGGACGCAATGTGGCACTGGAAGGTTTCCCGAGGCACACGTGCCCATTCGGACTGCAGCAGAGCACGGAGGTCCTGGAGATCACGTGGTTCTGGGTCGGCACGTCTAACCTGTCGACCCAAATAGTCCCACAGGTGCTCTATGGGATTGAGGTCGGGCGATTTCGCCGGCCAAGGGAGAACAGAGACATTGCTGTTGTGTGCCTGGAACCACTTACGCATCCCCCTTAGCGACATGGCAGGGTGATTTGCACTGTTGATAGACACCATCACAACCAGGGTAAGCCTCCAACATGAAGGAATGCATGTGGTCAGCCAGGGTGGAAATATAGCCATTGGCGTTCAGGAACCCATCCAGTGGTACCAGCGGCCCCCGGTCATATCAGGAAAATATCCACCAGGCATGCACACTGCAATGGCCGGCCTGTACTTGACCGACAAGCGTGTCCGGGTGTTAGTTCCAGTATTTCTGAGGCAGTATCCGCCACTTCTGTGGAGTAGAGACCCGGATTCGTCGGAGAAGTCAACATTTCTTTGTTCTTCCATTGTCCAATGACTGCAGTCACATGCGAACTCTAGGCGTCGTTGCCAATGGACCTGGGTTAGCATGAACGCATTAACGCAGCGTCGACTCCGGAGACCCATGCGTAACAGAGTTCGCTCAACTGTTATCGTGGATACGTAACTGGTGCCCCAGCGTTCATTTCCGTGGCCAATTGCTATACTGTTACGCGTCGATTGCCCTTTACCAGTTGACGGAGGCGACGTTCTCCTCTGGGGTCGATGGCCTTTGGGGCTCCACAGTTATGACGTCGGGAGGTACTCGGTGTGCCAGCGGTCCATTCTTGGCACACCCGTACTACAGCACCTTGTGGACAGTCCACGACGTCTGCTGTTTCTGAGATGCTTCCACCTACGGCGCAGTAGCAGATGATCATTCCTTTCTGAACGTCCGGCAAATCACTACGTCTTCCCATTCTGATCCCGTAAAGCACTATTCCTCATCTTTCGGCCGGCCGTATATATCTCCGTGTGGTCGACCTTGTCACGTGAACTCTGCGACGCGCCTGAGCGAGTACACCGTGATTCCAAGAATGGTCCTGTTATTCTGATTCGACGATGTATAGCACAGCATACCGGCTATACGACCTACCGTCTCAGACAACATTATACTCTTACCTCTCACGTCGTATTTATGCAATCCCTCAGAAATTAAATCACTTTTCTCCCACCTACTTGTTTATATGTGTGACAAGTTTCGTCTCATTTCGTGCATTCCATCACGGTGTGGCAGTTTCTACATCAACCATTGTGTATAATTAATGTTATCAGAACCCATAATGTTTATCTGCTGAATATTTGCTACCCTACAGTGGCTTAAACACGAATTAGAACAAACAGTAAATTATAACTGTATTCAACTGTGACATCATGTTTTTCAGAATCTCGGGAATCTCACAATTTTGATAACCTCCCAGACATACATTATATTGACAAAAGTCAAGGGACACACCTTCAAAAGCAAATGAACCGATCCGCTGCGTTGTTAAGATGCGCAGTACAGCTTCAAACTGCATAAAAACAAGCCTGTAGCTGACCAAGATCAAATCGCACTGTGAGGTTGAGTGAAAATGTCGCGGCAGGAGAAAACTAACTTTGGAAAGGAAAGTTGTTGCGTGTTATATTACTGGCTTGTCCATAAGAGAAAACCAGAGGCGTTTAAACATACCGAAGGGAACTGGTCTGGGTGTACTGAATAAGTGGAAGACACATGGCGGGCCTGAAGCAGCAAAACGTACCGGCAGACCAAAGAAAATCTGTGATAGAGGACGTCAAAGCCTCAGGAGAGACGTTCCAGCTAATCGACGGAGTACTGCACAATACCTCAGTGTACAGGTGAGCAAAAATGCTGGAAGCTCGGTATGTACACGTGCCATTCGCCCAGAACTTCATTCCATGGGTCGCCGTGGTCGTGCGGCTGCTCATAATCCTTTCGTTGCCTCTCCTCGGAATGCTACTCATCGTTTAGCATGGAGTAAATAACATTTTTCGTGGACCGTAGATCAATGGAAACGGGTCCTACAAACTGATAAATCCAGATACAACAATCCATCAGTCTGATAGTCGTGTGTGGGTATGGCGGCAGCCGGGGGAACGCTACTTACCACAATGTACTGTTCCTACGGTCAAGTTTGGTGCTGGCAGTGTACTCGTGTAGGGGTGATTTTCGTGGTATGGTACCGGCCCATTGGTTATCGTGGACAAACTTATTAACCAGCATGTCTACCTCAATATTCTGAACAATTAGGCCCTACCAGATCAGTGGCAGTACTATGGAACCGATCCTTGTTGGTACGAAATGGATAACGGCGTAGTTTGACAATAACTCCGTATCGTGAGTGAACTGGCCAGCACAGAGCCCTGATCGTAATCCCATAGAGCACCTATGGAATGAATTAGAAGGCTGCATAAGAAGTGTGGAACCAAAGCCTACTACTAAGCAACAGGTAGCGGCAGCATTATGTACTGAACGGAAGCGCATACCTATCGCTGTGTTCCAAAACACTGTAGAAAGCATGTCTCGAAGGGTCGGTGCATACATTAAGGGCAAATGTGGACCGACACCGTACTAATGCATGTCAATAAATGCTATGTTGTGTTTCTCTTCTAGGTGTCCGGTGACTTTTGTCAATATAGGGTATTTCCAAGTTGAAAAACAGATAAATGTGATACTGAGACAGGTCATGGAAATAATTCACTTATGGGGAATTGCAATCATTTATTTTTGGGCCATTTGTTTTCATTTCGTTATAAATACGTTTACTTTGACGACGTCTTAAGTGGGCACAGATTTTTCTTTTTTACTTTGAATGCCCGTAATCAGATTAACTTCATTTGTTACCTTAGCTGCAATGCGCCGGGGCTACTAGGAGTAACTCACACTTCGACCAACTTTTTCAGGATTGAGGTCGTTGGCGGTTGTTGTGTGCGAGGGTCGCCTTCAACATCGGCTTTCTCATTTTGAAAAAGGATGACACATGAAATACACTATCTACCAACAAGTAATTGGACACCCCTGAAATCGACGATATCTGCGGTCCTGATACACGTCACGACCGCCGCCGTTAAATCTCTTGTGGGAAACAACAACGCAACCAGTCGCATGCAAGGTGCCGCGCAGTTCGGAGCTCTCTGATTTCGAGTAAGGTGTAATCATCGGGTATAACAGAAATGGCCGATCCATACGTGACATATCCAGCTAGTTGAAGTACCCAAAATCGACAGTCGCCTACGTGATTGGCAAGTGGAAGATGAGAGGTGACTGTCGGAATGTGCCCGAACCCGGCAGACCCACAAAACTGGGAGTAAGGGCCTGACGGGTGCTGGCCAGAGAAATTCGGAAGAACCGCACCAAATCAATGGGCCACATCCGCGAGGAGTTTCAACAGGCATCCGCGAGTGTTCTTTCGATGAATACCATCCGTAAGGAAGCCCATCTGCTCGGTTATCATGGACGTGCTGCGGCCCACAAGCCTTTGATCACGAAGTCCAATATCGCTGCTCGGTTAATGTGGTGCAATGAACGTCGACAGTGGACCGTTGAACAGTGGAAACAGGTTCTCTGGAGTGACGAATCACGGTTCACCCTCTACCGTTCGGATGGCCGGGTCTTGGTTTGGCGTCTGCCTGGAGAACGCCTCCTGCCGGAATGTATTGTGCCAACTGTGAAGTTCGGCGGCGGTGGAATTTTGCTATCGGGGTGTTTCTCCTATTATGGCACGGGACCTTTGGTCGCAATTCCTGGTAGACTCAACGTCGAGACCTACTGCACCATTTTGGATGACCATGCGCTTCCTACGTTGTGGCAGTTTTACAGGGTGGACCCATGTTACTTTCAGGATGACAATGCCACCTGTCATGTTGCGAGGTCCACCATGGCTTCGTTTGGTGACAATGGGATTAATCGAATCGACTGGCCTGCGCAGAGCCCGGACCTTAACCCTATCGAGCACTTCTGGGACAAGTTGGAGCGTCGACTTAAGGGGTGCCCCCACCGTCCAAAATCGGTGAAGGAACTGACCTGTCTTCTCCTAGCCGAGTGGAAAAAAATACCGTTAGCCGTCGTACAACGGCTGGTTGAGAGTATGCCCCGTAGGGTCTCAGCTGTAATCGCCGCTTGTGGAGGCTTCACCAACTATTGAAGGTGAATAAACTTCGTTTTCCTTTGCTATCACAGGTGTCCAATTTCTTGTTGGTAGATAGTGTATATGTGCCTCAAGATGGCCACATTCCAAAAGATATTCGACCACATGTGCTACCTATAGAAATATCATGCATTTCTATGGGTAGCACATGTGGTCGATTGGTCAGAGGCCCTTGTTTCAAACAGGTCTATCGTGATGGGCCCGGGTTCGACTCCCACATGCAGCACGGGTGACGTGTTTGTCCGATTACGCTGGCTCTTTATCTTTCATGGAAGTCATCGTGCTGAATTAGCCACGGGTGAATGCATATTGCCTTTGATGACGGTGGTCATGCATCCCCGAATGTATAAGAATTCGAATGGGATTTTGCCTTTATTGGCACAAAACTTTAATTTAATACACCCTTTCGTTGTGCGGTTCCCAGCTCACGAGAAATTCGTGGTACACAAAAGATTTCAGTAGAGGCATGAAAGCAATACAAACTCAGGGTGGTGAGTAGATCTACCAATGTCAGATTTAGTGCATCTGTTTGGTTGTACCGGATGCACAAAAGACGTTGCCACCCCGGCTGCGCATTGGTCTTAATACTGGCTTCTGACCGTTTGTCTGAGTGGACCCAGTTTCAAGCCCAAGACCCACTCGGACGAACGGTCTGGTGGTGTGCTTGCCCGAAGGCACTGACTCTCACCCTGCCCTGGAACCAGTGGCTCTAAGTTAGGAATTGATGACTGCTTATAGCCCTTAGAATATCTCAGTGTGGTCGTTAAAACCTGAAATGCGACTGCTTATAGCCCATTGAGTTGCTGCTCACGGTGGTCGTTAAACTTCCAATAAAACAAAAAAAAAACCTGAAACGAAAAATAGACGTCAGCATGTAATGTATATTCTAACTTTACCTTTATTTTTTACGCTTTCCAACCGTTGGTTGAAGAAGCGTATATGCTCCAGCTTTGTCCGTCCGTCCATCCGCTCGATAACCCACGTGAAAATGGTTCGATTTCGACGAAATTTAAGTATGTGGTAGGGACGAAATTTAAGTATGTACCTGGGGATGAACCCTCTTGAAAATGGACGAAACAGGGTCAAAGGTCAGGACATAGGAGCGGGATCCATTCCATTGCTCTTATGCGTCATAACTTGCGTAAACATTATTCGATTTCGATGAACTTTTAGTATGTGGTAGGGAACCACCTGGGCACGAGCCCTATTGAAAATGGGCGAAATGGGGTCAAAGGTCAGGTAAGGCATAATAGCGGGATATATTCCATTGCCCTTATGCGTCAGAACTTGCGTAAAAATGGTTCGATTTCGATGGAATTTTAGTATGAGGTAAGGAATCACCTGGGGACGAACCCTATTTAAAATGGGCGAAATGTGGTCAAAGGTCAGGACGCTGGAGTGGGATCCATTCCATTGCCCTTGTGCATCATAACTTACCTAAAATGCTTGGATTGCGACAAAACTTTATCGTGTTGTTCCGGAGGTATAGTGAACTGGTTCTGTTGAATATCAACGAAATGGGGTCAAAGGTCATTGCACAAAAGCAAGATTTATTCTACAGCCATTATTGTCATAACTTGCGTAAAACTGCTTCTATTGCGACAAAACTTTAGTATGTTGTTTCTAAGGTATACTGAACCGGTTCTGTTGAATATCATCGAAATGGGGTCAAAGGTCAGGACACAGGAGTGAAATTTATTTCACAGCCATTATCCACATAACCTGATTAATAATTTGTGGTATGTTGGAAAGCGTATCGTAATCAATGCATTGCATGATTTTACTAACTTGTTACTTTCTGTACCTATGTAAATTTCAGGGCTTAATGGTGTTTGCGTGTTTGGCAAGCTAAGAACACTGTATATAATGTGTGGAATGAGAAATGTAAATACAGGGTAGATTGGTACATTTTCCTCTAGTATGTTATACCCCATTCTCGTCTATTATCGGTAAAGGTTGTGCGGTTACTTTTATTTTGAGTGGAGTGCTATTCGTGATTATATTTTGAAGAATAACGCCTAATTATGTTACTGTAAGTAGTAATTCTTTGAAGATTCTTGAAGTGACATTTTGCGTTGTAGTAAGCTATCCAAGGTTTTCGCCTATAATGAATTAGTTAGATGCACAAGCTTTAACGTAAGGTAGTGTTTTGTAAGTTGAATTGACTTTGAACTTAAAGTATTACACACCTTAAAACCTAGTAACATAACAAGTACGAGAAAATGACCCAACAGAAACTCGATACGGTTCGTGGAACGACCAAAGTTCCATTAAATGCACGTATTAGCATATGTTTACAGAATAATACATCTTGAACTAAAACAGTCGGATCTATAGCACTACTGGTTACAGTTATTGGAACTACCAAGCAAATATTTATGACCATTCGTCCGAGTGGGCATGGAAGTCTCTCTTACATGGATTTAGTTACCCCAATTTCGGAACGTGTGACTATTTAGAGCCCTTAGAGTTTCCACGATGGTCGTTAACACCTCTCACCTTATAAAATGAGTGCATGGCGTTATTAACAAAATACGATACATTTGGGAATTACATTTGATGTTTTCGTCATGTGTTTTTTGATTTTTTTATTGAAAGTTTATCGAACACCGTGAGCAACTCAATGGGCTATAAGCAGTCATCGTACCCAAATTTAGGGTTACTGGTTCCAGGGAATGGAGAGAACCAGTGCCGAAAGACAAACACAACATCCATGTCTCACCGCTGGATTCGAACCCGGACCCTTCTCGGACGAACGGTCATTAGCCAACGCTTGGACCACTGCGCCACTCGGGGCGGCCCGTCATGTGTTTCTGTAGTGTTCTGAAAGTAATGTTTTAATTAACATTTCGTTTCGTACATTCTTTCAGTTAGATATTAAATTTTTGTGGATTTCAAGAACTTTCCTAACATAAATTCTACAGAAAATTAATGTCAGTTATTTAACAAAACAGACCACAAAATGAAAACGCTGAAAATACTCGATTTTGTTTTCTTTTTTGCGTCAGGGCTTGACGACCACCATAGCCAACTCTTAGGGATATAAGCAGTGTGCCGTCCCTGATTTAGGGTCACTGGATCTAAGGAAGGTTCAAAGCCACAAAATCAGGCAAATACCCCACTCATGCCTCAAACATGGGCCCATCTTCTAATATAACTCGGGACCCCAAAAAGCCGATTATGTTAGTGTAATTTATATATTGCTGAATGATTTTCTCTCGGCATTTTCAATTGTAGCTGCTCGGTACACTAAAGCATATTGTGATAGGTTGCAGTAAGAAGTGGTACTACACCAGCTGCACCAATTTCTGAGAAAAGTTACACCACTTTTGGTGCATACAAAACCCAACGACAAGGTGCAACTTTGAACCATATTATGGTACAAGGTTGAACCACATTATCTGCTAGGTGGCAGCATATTTGTTGATTTGGTTTGTACCACAAAGTAGTGTATCTTTTCTCAGAAAGTCGTGCGGCTGGTGTACTACCACTTTTTGGAGTAACCTACCACACAATTTTTAACAGTAATAAAAAGATGGAAAAATGCAAAAGCTTTTAGAAGTGTTGCATTCCGTCTTGGCATTAACATTTCAAGCATCATTCATCGGCTTCCCTTTGAAACACACTTCTCAGCTTCAGTTTCATTCTGAAAAGGGCAATGAACTGATCCGTTTCGCAACTCTTTGCATTACGCTAAAAATATATTAGGAATTATTTTTACTACACCAATGCGGAAGTCTTAAAATAAGAAATGTTTAACTAGTGCATTTGTCATAAATGACGTTTTTAGTACTCCAAATATTCTTCTTGGTGGCAACACCTTTCTCTTCAAAAGGAATCTGTGAGTTTAACTCCTTTTACTCAGAAGAAAAAGTACTTTTTCTTGAGGCATAAAGCTATGCCTTCACCGCTGTATATACTCTAGTAAGAAACATTTTGCTTCTTTAAAGTAAATATGGAAGCTTTGTGAAGTTGCTTGGAGGATCGCTCGAAGCTGCGAAGCGTGAACCCACGCAGGTTGTAGCTTACTTCCCTCCGACGAAAAAAAGAAAGAAAACTGCCATTTTTTTATTGTACGTTCCTTTTTTTTTTATTCGAATTCCTCTATCCGCATAATTTTATTGGACTTTGGTAAAGCCTTTCGGATTCTAGTGAATGTGTGCGCTGGACCGAAGCTATTTTTTTCTCTCAGAGAAACAGACCCAGTTTATATTGATTACATTTCGTTTGTTTTGTATGTTTTTCTGCCCTTTGACTATTCCTAAGCCAGAAAATGCTTCCCATGATGAGTCATTGTTCTTTTCACCAAACTACGTTGAAGATCTTTTTCTGGAACCAGTTTTTTTCTTTCTTCGTTGCCAGCATCGCATAATCCCTCTAATAGGAGCCGAAATCTTTGCTGATGCGAACTGTCGCAGAGTTTGAAAGATGCGTGGAATTATTGCAGTAGAAGCTATACTGTTTTACGCTTTCCAACCGTAGGTTGAAGAGCGTATATGCTCCAGCTTTGTCCGTCCGTCTGTCCGTCCGTTCGTCCGCACGATAACTCACGTGAAAATTGTTCGATTTCGACGAAATTTTAGTATGTGATAGGGAACCACCTGGGGACAAACCCTATTGAAAATGGGTGAAATAGGGTCAAAGGTCAGGACATAGGAGCTGGATCCATTCCATTGCTCTTATGCGTCATAACTTGCTTAAACACGGTTCGATTTCGATGCAATTTTAGTATGTGGTTGTAAACCACCTGGGCACGAGCCCTATAGAAAATGGGCGGAAATGGGTCAAAGTTCAAGACATAAAAGCGGGATATATTCCATTGACTTTATGCGTCATAACATGCGTAAAAATGGTTCGATTTCGATCAAATCTTAGTATGTGCTAAGGAACCACCTGGAGACCAACCCTATTGAAAATGGGCGAAATAGGGTCAAAGGTCAGGACACTGGAGTGGGATCCATTCCATTGCCCTTGTGCATCATAACGTACCTAAAAGGCTTGGATTGCGACAAAACTTTATCATGTTGTTCCGGAGGTATAGTGAACCGATTCTGTTGAATATCAACGAAATGGGGTCAAAGGTCATTGCACAAAAGCAAGATTTATTCCACAGCCATTATTCTCATAACTTGCGTAAAACTGCTTCTATTGCAACAAAACTTCATCATGTTGTTCCGGATGTATAGTGAACCGGTTCTGTTGAATATCATCGAAATGGGGTCAAAGGTCAGGACACAGGAGTGAGATTTATTCCACAACTATTATCCACGTAACTTGAGTAATAATTTCTGGTACGTTGGAAAGCGTATCATAATCAATGCTTTGCATGATTTTACTAACTTGTTTTATTTTAAGGTTAAATCACACCATAAACAACGCCTAGGGCTATAAGCATCAATTTGTTCCTAATTTAGGGCCATTAGTTCCAGGAAAAGATCAGAGCCTGCGCTATCAGTTAAACGCACAACACATTTATCGTTTCGTTTCGGGGTTTAGAGCCGACCGAGAGCAAGTCTATGTGCTATAAGCAAACGGCTGTGCCTAATTTAATGCGCATGGTTCCACGGAAAGGAGAGAAAATGCGCCGTAAAACGTACACGCCCCATGCTTGATCGGGCATACTCTCAACCAGGCGTTGTACGACGGCTCGCAGTATTTTATTCCATTCGGCTTGGAGAAGAGAGGTCAGTTCCTTCACCGATTTCGGACGGTGGGGGCACCCTTTAAGTCGACGCTCCAACTCGTTCCAGAAGTGCTCGATAGGCTTAAGGTCCGGGCTCTGCGCAGGTCAGTCAATTCGATTAATCCCATTGTCACCATAACAAGCCATGGTGGACCTCGCAACATGACAGATGGCATTGTCATCCTAAAAGTAACATGGGTCCACCCCGTAAAACTGCCACAACGTAGGAAGCGCATGGTCATCCAAAATGGTGCAGTAGGTCTCGGGGTTGAGTCTACCAGGAATTGCGACCAAGGGTCCCGTGCCATACCAGGAGAAACACCCCCATAGCATAATTCCACCGCCGCCGAACTTCACAGTTGGCACAATACATTCCGGCAGGAGGCCTTCTCCAGGCAGACGCCAAACCCAGACCCGGCCATCCGAACGGTAGAGGGTAAACCTTGATTCGTCGCTCCAAAGAACCTATTTCCACTGTTCAACGGTCCACTGTCGACGTTCTTTGCACCAAGTTAGCCGAGCAGCGCTATTGAACTTGGTGATCAAAGGCTTGTGGGTGGCAGCACGTCCATGATAACCGAGCAGATGGGCTTCCTTACGGATTTTATTCATCGAAAAAACACTCCCGGATGCCTGTTGGACCTCCTCGCGGTTGTGGCCCATCGATATGGTGCGGTTCTTCCGAATTTCTCTGGCCAGCACCCGTCGGTCTCTAACCCCCAGTTTTTTGGGTCTGACGGGTCGGGGCACATTCCGACAGTCACCTCTTATTTTCCACTTGCCAATCACGTAGGCCACTGTCGATTTCAGGTACTTCAACTCGCTGGATATGTCACGTATGGATCGGCCATTTCTGTGATACCCGACGATTACACCTTACTGGAAATAATAGAGCGTCGAACTGCGTAGCATCTTACATGCGACTGGTTGCGCTGTTGTTTCCCACACGATATTTAACGGCGGCGGCCGTGACATGTATCAGGACCGCAGATATCATCGATTGCAGGGGTGTCGAATTACTTGTTGGTGGATAATGTATGTATATATAACAATATGCATATTTTATTATAACCACACCCAGCCTAGAAAAATGAGCGGCCCTGGAGACCGAACGGTGGCGCTGGTGAAGATCTCAGAGCAATAAATATACAAACCGAGGATCAGCTTTCGGTCAGTAGAGTATTCGGAGTCAGAATGAAAAAAGCTACCGATTTATTGGAATTTAATAGAGGACAAATTGTCATTACACGGCGCTTCGGAACTACGATCTCGGAAACTGCGCTGTTGGTGGGTTGGGCACGTGCCGCTATAGGAAGTACGTATTAAAAGTGGTGCACAGATGGCCAAACGACGCACAGGCGTCCAGCCGTGTGTTGTATACAGCTCATTGAGGTCAGGAGGGAGCGGGTCACAGCCACCGCAGGGCCACAGTGGGGCAAATCACACGTAGCTACAACAATGGTGATCAGGTAATGTGTCATAGCACATCGCAGCGTTCTGCGCATGGGCCTGCATAGCCGAAGACCCAGCCAGGTCCACATGCTCACTGCACGCAATCGCCAAGAACGCATGAAATGGGCCCAATATAATCGAGATTGGACCGTGGATGATTGAAAGAAAGGGGCCTGGTCTAAAGAATCACGATTACTGGTTCATCACGTATACGGTCGAGCGCAACACACCCATTACCGACGGAGGCTATGGCTCCTGGGTGCTATATTGAGTGGAAACAGGCCGGCAAGGACGGTGTTCTGCTGTAGGCGATGTTTTCTTGGGAAACTTTAAGCCCCATTTTCTCAATAGCATAATCCCTGACAGCTGTCAGGTATCTGTACATCATTGGGGACCAGTTTCACCCATTCTATGGCAACTGTGTTCCCTGCTGGTGATGGCCATTATCAACAGGATAATGCGCCATGCCACACTGCCAGAATTGTCAAGCGGTGGTTCGAGGAACATGCTGGTGACTTTCTGTTAATGTCCTAACTTCCGAATTCACATGACATGAACCCAATGGAACATTTGGGGATCGACGTGGTAAAGCGGGTTCGCGATAAATCACCCCCACCCTGAAATGTACGGCAACTGGAACACCTGCTGTTGACATTATGGTACCAGATACCCAAGGATACCTATCAGCACATCATCGAAGCGATGCTTCGCTTAAGGGCCGCTGTTTTGCGGCTTAAAGAGGACCTACAGCTTATTAGATAGGTGCTCATAATTTAATGGGTCATCGGTGTATATTTATATTGTGAGGCGCTCATTAAACCGGCCCCTAAAGCGATTTAGGTTATAGGTGTAAAGCTATATTTCGTAGTTCGCCGCTGGTAATTTTTCGAGGCTGTTGCGCATGTGTACATACATTCAGTGATCCTCCACGCTTTGGAAGACTGTCTACGTGTGATTCATACCATATTCAATTGAACAACGCGTTTTTATTGAGGAAGAGTATGTCCGCACGTGTTCTTTTGTTTTGGTTCGTGAACGATTTAAAGGAAAATATCCTGGTGCCAATGTGCCTACGAAATCAACGATCCGGGACTTAGTGAAGAAATGGCGTGCAACTGGTTCTGTAATCAACGCACAGAGAGTGAAACAACGAACTGTACTCACACCGGAAGCTAACACAGGAGGCGTAGCGAATCGTACTCAAAGAAGCTCCAACATGCCAACACGCCGTTTATCCCAGCAGACAGGCATTACTCGTAAGTCAATTGAGCGCATACTTTATGATTTAAAAATTGAGCCTTATCGTGTGAGTGTTGTGCAGGAATTAAGAGCATTTGATAAGGGAAAACGTGTCTCTTCGAGATGATTTTTAACACTTTAACTGGCTGGAACGAATTAACTCGGGGTTAGCAAAATAGGCTGAAATCTGCTCTAACGAATATATTCGCTGTCTAAGAAGTGAATCCAAGGTGGCTGAAACGAGCGAACCTGCGCATCAGAAAGCGTTGCTTTCACTCGTAATTTTGTTATCCAAGGTTGTCATTTAGGTGGATAATTGATACTAATCCTTTCTAACTGATTACTTGATAAAATGGCTAAAATAATGGCGACAAGCATCAGACAGGAAAGAGAGAAGATATTTCAGTCACTTGTTTCTACCCAGTGCCAGGATGTTCGTGTCAGGGGAACTATATGTAATTATACACCCATCATGATTTTAGGTCATAAATCAGAGTATAAAGGACTAGAACGGAATGAACTTTAAATCTATTACAAGTGACAGGTTTACGGTCTGTACTGCGTAGATGAGAGGGGAAAAGGAATTGTTTTGCCGAAGCTTTCGTAAAACTACCGCTATGTGAAAATTTTTCTTTGGGGACATGCGGAAACTTTCGTCAGCTTTTGGTTCAGGGACATAGGCCGCTTAAAGGGTTAAAGTACTGCTCGGCTTATTTCTCTTCATTTCAACAGACAAAGCTTGGTTTCATCTTCCGTGGTATGTTAATTCGCAGAACACATGACACCTGGCTGTTGAAAACCCCCACGTGTTCCAACACTCCATGGCCTAAAGGTCGGTGTTTGGTGTGAAGTGTCAGGCCAATGCATGATGGAGCACATTTTGTTACAAGGAGAATGTGAATACAGATGTTTATCTACGGATCTACGAAGAGTTTGTAAGCCAATTGACTCCACATGAATTCACCTATGCGTTCTTCCAAAACGATGGAGTGACTTGCTGCATCCCTAATCGCTTAGTCGCTCGAATCCAAAGTGATTTTACTCAGAAAAGGACAATCAGTAAGGTTCTATGGCTACTACGCTCTCGCGCCTATTTTGCATTTGATGCCGTTATTATGTGCGCCAGCCTCTACTATATATATCATAACATATGGGCAATATTTTTGAACACTTTCTGGCTCTCTCCAACAATGGCTACTTTCTGGTTTATAAATAACCGATTACTCTTAGACATCTTGTCACTTATAAAAGTTTAGGATTTCCTACTTGACGGCTGAGCTGGCCGCAGTGTAATAACGCACATGGAGGAAAAACAGAAAAAAATCTTCCCAATGCCGCGCTCACTTGGAAAGTGCAAGTGGCAAAGGCCACAATTACACGAATTGTCATCAGCTGTTTACCATCAGGTCATATGCTTCCATTACTCTCCTGTTCCTCTCTGCAATCGTCGCCCAGAAATCTGCTCATTCCATGCGCATGAACCACACCTACTTCTCTTTTTTCAAAAGAGTAGGGCGCCAGTTTTCAACTTTGCTGCCACGATATTTCCAAGGCAGTGTATAGAGGCGATTCTCTTGCATAACTCGCATGTTGAGCATTTGGTGTACTGCCTTGCCATTGCTTTTCTATCAACATTGTTTCACTAGCACACCGAGAATCTACTGTGCTGGTCTAATTTCATCCTGTATGCCACCATTTTCATTACTCCACTCCAGGACAGTGCGCAGCAGGTTTTCTCTGCTTCGTTAAATATGGAATTTTATTAAATTTTGTTACTTCGCTTGTTAAAATTCATGATTTTGTTTTTCTCTCCCTCTTGAAATCCGGTCTTTTGATAAAAACATTTTTGTAAAAACAAACAAGTTGTTTTGAGATAACATTTTACTAAACAAAAGTTCCTGTTTTGCTCGTTAAACCTGGGATCTCGCCAAGTTTCGGCTCGTTATAAGAGAGAATGCACTGTAAAGTAGTTATATTTTTACTGAAGTTCACAGATTATTCTAAATATTTAAATTTGTAATAAGTTGTAAAGCAAAGCAACGAAGAGGTTTTTTATACTCGTTAGTGCATATTTGAAAAAAAATTCAGACAGAAGTTATAAAAAGTCTACAATGTCTTACAGAATCGTTACTAAACTGTGTATTCCCTTATTTATTTATTTATTTATTTATTCATTTGCTTATTTATTTATTTATTTTGCTGGGGGCATAGAAATAAAGATTCAAAGAGTGATTTTCTTTTCCGTGAAGAAATAGGACTCTACGGGTGATGTGTTTACTAAAGTTGCTTTTCATGATTTTAAGCCCCATATGTCTTCAGGTATGATTTAATAAAATGTTATATTCGAATGTGAGACATATTGAAATACTTCTAAAGAGTTCTGCATAATTTTTAAATTTACAATTCGAATAAACCATGCATAAAACTCATTTTGGACTTACGCGATATTTTTAAAACTAGCAATTGGGATTTACAAAAGAATGGAACTTCACTGCAAGATCTAAATAATAAAATCTCAAAAACTGCTTTTCTAAATCATCGATTTCGTAGTCTCCTGAAAAGAGTTTCATGACAATTCCTTCATAAGTTTCAGCAAAAGAACAAAATTTTAACAGCACAGAAAAGGAAATTTCATTTTACAGCAGACCAGCAGATTCTAGAAAAGCCCTACAGATTTCCATAATTCTAGTTCAAAAGCTTCTTAAACTGACATGAATATTTCAATAGGAAATAGAGCTGTAAGTCGCAAAAGAAGATTAAAATAAAAAAGCAGTTCTTCGAAACCTCAAAGAAACTATGTAGATATATCTGAACAAATAACTCCAAAAGCACTTTGGCTCTAGAAATCATTTTCGTAACATAATTTTTGTTCCTTTTCTAAAAGCATTTGTAGTGCACTGCATTCATTTTTATATGCATTGTACCAGTATAAAGAAACTGTTACCAAATAAGCATCAAAAACTGAACTGAAAACTTTCGGATCTCGCGGAAAGTTCAACTGACTCGATGAAGTTACAGTGTTTTACAACTCTTTCATTAAGTGTGTTACCACGAAAATGCAAGAATTCCAGTCACAAAATTAAAAATGTGGCAAACTAACTGCAGCAAAAACACGTCGCAAAAGTGTCAAATAGAAAATAAAATATCATAAGAACTTTGAAATTTGCAAATAAATCTTAATGCAGTAGTAAATAAAAGGAATTTTATGCCATGTTACTCTTAGGAGAGAAATAATGTGCTCGTCCAACTATAATTAAACAAAACTAATTCTACCGAAGGAGTCATCATAATGCACGAAAAGAACAAAAATGAAATAAAATAAAAAGTCCCAAACTTTGTAAAGAACGCGAGTCTTTGTCATGCGATAATAAACAGTTGCTCTACGTACATTTGTGTTTGTCAGAAAGAAAAATATTTTTGTTTCGATATCAAATGTACTGTAACTATCTGTTTCTCTTTTCTGTTGCTTTCAAATAACATCGCTTGTTTTACAAGCTTTCTAATAACTATACGTAAAAGTATGTTTAAAAACTGTGGAGAGACTCTCTTCTGGAAACAAGAGACCGACATTATGTTGAAACGGTACCAGAGTTAATCATTGAACACGCAAAAGGTTATTCAACTAATCTAACAGATATGTTAGGCGTACGGTCGAATACGACCCCAGAGTAGTCCTTAAGCGACCCAGACCTACGACGTTGATACCTTATCCTGCCTAATCAGAATATTAGGAGAGTGGTCAAGGCAGCAACAAGCTCTTCTTTTCTGAGGGGAAGGAGACTTCAAATTACGCCCTTTCGAGTTCAAAAGTTCCCGACCTTCATTCAAATATACACTGAAGAGCAACTGAATTAGATATACCTGTCTAGTAACGTGTAGCACCACCTTTTTCCCTGATGATGGCGGCGATTTGACTTGGCATGGACTCGACAAGACACCGGAAGCGTTGAGAAGACATACGGATTCACAACCACTGAACAAGCTCCCACAGTTCACAAAGATTTGATGGAGGGGGTTCTCTCTCTCGATGGCATCACAGATGTGCTCGATGGGATTGAGGTCAGGTGACCTAGCTGGCCAAGGAAGCGAGGTCACGTCTATGGAGTTTTCATCCAACCATTCGGATACAATTCAGGAGCGATGGCACGGTGCATTGTTTTGTTGCAGGATGAGGTCCCCATTGGGATGTTGAAGACGCACAAACGGGAGCAAACGGTAGTCCAGGAGATCCCGGTAATGTTAACCTGTGAAGGACGATGTCACACGTACCAGGGGTCTCATTTCAGTCCACGTAAACAGTCCCCAGACGAGAATGACACCCCTACTAGCTTGAAGAGTACCCTGCTGGCAAAAAGGATCCATTGCTTCATGTGGTTTGCCATCTGCACGTACCAACGTGAATCTCGACTCATCAGTCCAGGTGACATTTTTCCAAGTGTAGGGTCCTGTGGCGATGTTCCCGCGCCCATGGTAATCTTTTCACCCTGTGATGTGCAGTCAGCAGCGGTACCGTCATGGGACGACGGCTTCTGTGCCCCATAGCGAGGAGATGGTTCTGGATGGTGTGGCTGCTTACACGTTTTTGTGCACCAGCGTTAAATTGCCGAGTGATTTCTTGCACTGTGGCCCGTCTATCCGCTGTTACAATGCTAGCTAGCCGACGATGACCCCGCTCATCCACACGCTGTTGTCCACGGCAGTTGGCCCTTGCAGGGATGGTTTTACCGGATTCGATGTACTCACGATGCACCCGTGACACAATGGCTCGGGAAAATCCCAGTGCCTGCACGACTTCCGAGATGGAGTGACCCATTCGTCGGGCCCCGACAATTTGCCCACGATCAAATGCGCTTAGATCAAATACTGCGTCCGACTCTTACTGCTTCCCGTCGCATCATTCCTTATATTGACGGATCGCTGCATACGTCATGTCATTTCCGTTTACAGGGTCGCCCACAGCACCACATTTGCATAACGCCAGCTGTCTCTAATTCAGTTGCTCTTCAGTGTATGTTTAAAAACTGTGGAGATACTCTCTTATCAAAACAAGAGACCGATTTTATGTTGAAACGGTACCAAGGTTAATCATTGAACTCGCAAAAAGTTCTTTGACTAATCCAATAGATATGTTAGGCGTACGGTCGAATATGACCCCAGAGTAGTCCTTAAGCGACCCAGACCTACGACGTTGATCCCTTATCTTGCCTAACCAGAACAGTAGGAGAGTGGTCAAGGCAGCAACAAGTTTTTTTTATCTGAGGGAAAGGAGATTTCAAATTACGCCCCTTCGAGTTCAAAAGTTCCCCACCTCCATTCAAATATACATTCAATGGACAAATCCTTAGAGATATCCACCTAGTAGCGTATTGGTCCTCCTCCAGCGGGAATAACTGTCTGTGTACGCCAAGACATCGACTACACCAGATGCTAGAGAATTTCCGTAGGTAATGACAACCATGCGAGTTGCAGAATTCTACACATATCGGCCCGAGACGTCGGTCCAGGATCTACGGATCTGACTTTCCGCTCCACCGATTCGAGAGATATTTCACAGTGCCTAAATCCTGGGAAAGCGGGGACCACTAGATGGTTTCAAACTCAGATGGGTGTCCCTCGAGCCATGCCCGGATGGTTGTGTCCCGGTGGGACAGCGCATAGTCCGTCTGAAACAGACCATGGGCCACAGGATTCGCGAAGGCCATGAAAGCGTGTAGGTAATCTGCCAGCACATGCTGGTAGCGGCCCCCGGTTAAGGGCCTCTCCATACACACTAAGGGTCCTAATGTGCCTCATGAGAAGACTCCGCAAACTATCGCAGATTCACCACCGCCTTGAACATAGCAAAGCTGGAACGGGGCCTCATGTTGTCATATCCACACAAGCCCCTTCCGTTCAGTTCGATACAGCTGAAAACGAGATTCGCCTCATCACAAAAAGGATCGCCATGCTGCAGAGGTTCACTTTTGATGTTATCGGCACCAGGCCTGGCGTAGTGTCTCATGATATGCAGCCAGCAGTGGCACACGGGAAGGGCGTTGGCTCCCGTAGCTCATGGTATTTCTGCGTGTGCCGTGTCATTCGCTCGCTGACCCTGCTTGGGCCTCTGACATTTAACCTCGGGGTTAGTTCATGTGAAATCACCCAATGGCTGTTGCTTTAATTTCACAGATTTTTGTGAAATTTTTTTTGCCAGTAAGTACATTATGAAAAATGGTTAAATTATTTTTTTCAGAATTTTCGGGTTAAAACTGCGGCCAGGGGGTCATTTTGAAATTTGACGCTATTTAACAAAATGGCGTCAATGGACAAGGTGGTTTTGAAGTTTGTAGCAACTATAACTTTCCTATTTATGAACCAATTTTGTTCATTTTGGTGTCATTGAAAAGACAAAAGCGTAAGCTATGAGATAGAGTTCTTAAAATGCTGGAAAGTTGCATGTTAACCTTTACAAATGTGCAATAAAATAATGTTTTAGTGCAGCGATTTATGCAAATTTCAGCCCACTTCCGAAGCCACACACCTTGCCCAGCGTTGTTTCAAGACTTGTAACGTACCAGGAGATGTGACGTACCTGCCAGAAGGACGCACACGACATAAAGGCAGATAGCAATCAGAATAAATGTCCGCGTAGCTTAATTGGTAGAGCAACTTATTCCGGAATGAGGGGACCCGGGTTCGAACCCCGGCGCGGATAAAAATGACGGAGAAATTTACTTCATTATAATGGCGCCCGAACTACCCGGATGACCCGACCGTTCAAAATCTCGCATTGGTGTGATGTTATTTCCACACCGCGAGATAGGAAAAATAAGAGAATCCTTTCTCCAGCACTTCGAAAAAAATAATAAGGGGGTGATGATGTAACGTACCAGGAGATGTGACGTACCTGCCAGAAGGACGCACACGACATAAAGGCAGATAGCAATCAGAATACATGTCCGCGTAGCTTAATTGGTAGAGCAACTTATTCCGGAATGAGGGGACCCGGGTTCGAATCCTGGCGCGGATAAAAATGACGGAGAAATTTACTTCATTATAATGGCGCCCGAACTATCCGGATGACCCGACCGTTCAAAATCTCGCATTGGTGTGATGTTATTTCCACACCGCGAGATAGGAAAAATAAGAGAATCCTTTCTCCAGCACTTCGAAAAAAAAATAATAAGGGGGTGATGATGTAACGTACCAGGAGATGTGACGTACCTGCCAGAAGGACGCACACGACATAAAGGCAGATAGCAATCAGAATACATGTCCGCGTAGCTTAATTGGTAGAGCAACTTATTCCGGAATGAGGGGACCCGGGTTCGAATCCTGGCGCGGATAAAAATGACGGAGAAATTTACTTCATTATAATGGCGCCCGAACTATCCGGATGACCCGACCGTTCAAAATCTCGCATTGGTGTGATGTTATTTCCACACCGCGAGATAGGAAAAATAAGAGAATCCTTTCTCCAGCACTTCGAAAAAAAAAATAATAAGGGGGTGATGATGTAACGTACCAGGAGATGTGACGTACCTGCCAGAAGGACGCACACGACATAAAGGCAGATAGGAATCAGAACAAATGTCCGCGTAGCTTAATTGGTAGAGCAACTTATTCCGGAATGAGTGGACCCGGGTTCGAACCCCGGCGCGGATAAAAATGACGGAGAAATTCACTTCGTTATAGACTTGCAGATTTGATACTTTATTCGAAGTAGTCACAGCGCTAGTCTATGTGTGTGCTTCCGACGCCACACATATAGACTAGCGCTGTTTCAAAACTTACATATTTGAAACTTAATTGTCTTCAAAGTAGTCCCCTTCCGAAGCCACACACATAGACCAGCGCTGTTTCAAGACATAAATATTTGAAACTTAATGCCTTCGAAGTGGTCCCTTTCCGAAGCCTCACACATAGACTAGCGCTGTTTCAAGACTTACATATTTGAAACTTAATGCCTTCGAAGTAGTCCCCTTCCGAAGCCACACACATAGACCAGCGCTGTTTCAAGACATAAATATTTGAAACTTAATGCCTTCGAAGTGGTCCCTTTCCGAAGCCTCACACATAGACTAGCGCTGTTTCAAGACTTACATATTTGAAACTTAATGCCTTCGAAGTAGTCCCCTTCCGAAGCCACACACATAGACCAGCGCTGTTTCAAGACATAAATATTTGAAACTTAATGCCTTCGAAGTGGTCCCTTTCCGAAGCCTCACAAATAGACTAGCGCTGTTTCAAGACTTACATATTTGAAACTTAATGCCTTCGAAGTAGTCCCCTTCCGAAGCCACACACATAGACCAGCGCTGTTTCAAGACATAAATATTTGAAACTTAATGCCTTCGAAGTGGTCCCTTTCCGAAGCCTCACACATAGACTAGCGCTGTTTCAAGACTTACATATTTGAAACTTAATTGCCTTCGAAGTAGTCCCCTTCCGAAGCCACACACATAGACCAGCGCTGTTTCAAGACATAAATATTTGAAACTTAATGCCTTCGAAGTGGTCCCTTTCCGAAGCCTCACACATAGACTAGCGCTGTTTCAAGACTTACATATTTGAAACTTAATACCTTCGAAGTAGTCCCCTTCCGAAGCCACACACATAGACCAGCGCTCTTACTCGCCTACTAATTTTGCCATCTAATTTGTTCTCTCTGTTAAACATACTTCCTAAACATACAAACACATTCGCCTAATTAATCTCTGCGCCATTAAGACTTATCTTGCATTTAGTACGAACAAAAACCATAATTTTGGGTCTTCCTTTATTTATACTCAGTTTGAATTTCATACAAACTTCGTACATCCGGGACAACATACTGTACAACTCACTTTTGCTCTCTGCCAACAGGACTGTATAATCAGTATAGAGCAACATGCGAACAGGCATATTACCAAGACATAAACCATTAATTAAATAGCAAGGAACTATACACAATCTGTAGTTAAATAGTACAACTATACTTGATATCCGAAATTTCTTGTTGTAGAGTAGAAATCAAAATTTAGAAACTTTCGCACATCAACCAGATGGCTTTTTCAAGGAAGGTAGATAATTAAAAGCCTTCTGGTTGATGTGTGAACGCTTGAATATTTTGATTTCTATTCTACACCAAGAAATTTCGGATATCTAGTATAGCTATACTATTTAAAAAAACACACAAACCATTATTATTTATTTTGGCATCACGCATGCATGCATCCATAAATATATTAAACAGCCAGGGTGGCATTCCTCAACCTTGTCTGACTCCTGCACCAATAGAAAACCATTTCGATAAAATATGAACTCGTACAAATGATCTACTGTCAGTATACGTGGCTTTCACATTATTAAGTATATTAAGTATTGTAGATTCCCAGTAATACCATATTTATTCAGTTCCTTCCACAGAAGAGTCCTATTACTTTGTCATAAGCTTTCTCTAAATCTATGAAGGCAGCAAACACTTTTTACCAACAGACAGATACTTTTCAATCATCATGCGTAATACAAAACTTTGATTATTGCATCCCTTAAAGCCAAGAATAGAACCAATATGTGCATCCCGCACTATTAACTAGATTAAGAAACTATGTACCACTTCAGATTTTCAATTTATGGAAAATAAAATAAAAATTACCTTTGAAATACTAGGTAATAAATCCGAATGCGATTTTGTTTTATATTCAATTCCCTTACTAAATATATTTACCTAAAAGCATCCTTCTTTAAAAGCAGCTTCTCCACTAGTTGATTAAACATTAGTGACGAGTAAAATATTCACTCATCTTTGTTTGTTTTAAGTTTCTGGAATTCAGAGAACATAGAGATCTATGAACGTTATTCAGTAAAATTTTAGTTGCATAATTTGTTTCATGGCGGATAAAAAGATAACACAAACAAAACAAAAACGGTGACTGAGTGCCCTCGAAGTTGTAACACACCTGTTGACGTATAAAAGAATCAAAAACGGTGTGTTTCTAATAATCTAAAATTCAAAATTCAATGCATAATTGCAAAAAGCGTATAAATGAATTATGTATGACTGAAATGAAAAAGTGATAGAAACTGCAGTAAAAACATCGGGACTAGCGCAACATTGCGTATAAAAGTGAAAACCGGATAACCGAGATTTCATAGTACGTACACTATATTGACAAAAGTCACCGGACACCCTTTCAAAAGCAAATGAATGAATTCGCTGCGTTGTTAAGATGCTCGGTACAGCTGCAAACGGTATAAAACAAACCTGCAGCTGACCGCGATCATGTCGCACTGTGAGATTGAGTGAAAATATCGTGGCGGGATAGAACTGACTTTGATAAAAGAAAGATTATGGGGTGTTATGTTAGTGGGCTGTCCATAAGTGAAACCGAAAGGCGTTTAAACATACCCAAGTCAACTGTTTTGGATGTACTGAATAAATGGAAGACACATGGCGTGTCTGAAGCAGCAAAACGTACCGGCAGACCAAAGAAAATCAGTGATAGAGGACGTCGAAGTCTCAGAGGAGTCGTTACAGCCAATCGACGGAGTACTGCACAAGACCTCAGTGTACAGGCCAGTAAAAATGCTGAAACTTCGGTATGCACACGTACCATTCGCAGAGAAATTCATTTTATGGGTTATAGTGGTCGTGCGGTTGCTCATAAGCCTTTCATCTACATTCGGAATGCTACTCGTCGTTTAGCATGGTGTAGAGAACATTTATCGTGGACCGTAGATCGATGGAAATGGGTCCTATGGACTGATGAATCAAGATACACGATCCACCAGTCTGATGGCCGTGTGTGGGTATGGCGGCAACCAGGGGAACGCTATTTACCACAATGTACTGTTCGTACGGTCAAGTTTGTAGCTGGCAGTGTGCTCGTGTGGGGCTGCTTTTCCTTGTCCGGTCCCGGCCCATTGGTTATCGTGAACAAACAGGTTAACCAGCACGTCTACCTCGATATTCTGGACAATTATGCTTTACCAACCCTGTGGCAATACTATGGAACCGAGCCTTGTTGGTACCATCAGGATAATGCACCGAGCCATAAAGCAAGGACTGTTAGGGCGTGGTTTGACGATAATTCCATATCGTGTGTAGACTGGCCAGTACAGAGCTCTGATTTTTATCCCACAGATCACCTACGGGATGAATTAGAGCGCCGCATAAGAAGTTTGGAACCAAGGCCTACTACTAAGCAATTGTTAGCGGCAGCATTATGTACTGAATGGAAGCGCCACTTTTCGAAAGCATGTCTCGAAGGGTCAATGCATGCATTATGGTACTGGATCTCACTCTTCTTTGAAACCAGTGACCCTGAATTAGGGAGGGACGGACGACTGCTTATGACTCGTCGAATTGCTCACGGTAGTCGCTAACCCTTCAATAAAAAAATCATAAATTTGACACTACCTAAACCAGTGTAAATTAATACTTCTTTGTGCGTATTGGTATTAATCGACAACGACGAGCAATAATAAGGGTAAATAATAAAAGCCTGTCAATGATGATGAGGAAAACTAAAAAACGTAGAGTAATTTTTCAATAACCATGTATTTCTTTTTGGAGGTTTAACGACCACCGCGAGCATCTCAATGGGCTACAAGCAGCCGCCCGACCGCAATTTAAGGACACTGGTTCTAGGGAAGGGAGAGAGCCAGTACCGGAAGGCCTTCACATCATCCATTTCTCAGCGGGACCCATCACGGACGAATGGTCATTATCTAGCCTTCAGAACACTGCACCATCTGGGCGGCTTTTTTGTATGTGATGTCCAAATGTGAAAGTATGTTTCATGAACATTGCAACACAAAAACAAGTATGTTGGTTAAGGCAGGTATTCGACAATTAAAACTCGCAAGCGTTCTTTCCACTTCGCCACCAAAGTGGGACAAACTTTCAAATGTCCAGACAAAGGAAATTCTAGTGTTTATGATAGGCAGGTGTCCGTCGCCTAACTTTGGGCCAGAAGCACACTTCTCAGGCCACTCGGCCATCAGGGCTGCTAAGAATAAATCTACGGCGAATCTTTCCAAAGCGTAGTGAAGAAGAATATGTGCATTTTCAAAACAACTAACCACCCTAGTTGCGCGGTGCTCTAAGCGCTGTCTTCTTACCCTTCGCCCCAGTGGGCTAGGGCTCTCTTCCCAGATGCTGCATGAATGATATGTTTGCCGTATGCTGAACTAGCTCTCTCCCTTTCCTGGAAGCAGTGACCCTAAATTAGGGACAGCAGACTTCTAACGGCCTTAGTGTTTCTCGCGGTTGTCATTATGTAATGCAATAACAAACAGAAAAGATGACACCGAATTTTCGGGTATAAAAAGCACGTCTTTTGAATCCGTTCTAACGCAAATTAAATTTATCAAAGCTATTCAAAGTCAATGGAACCGGTATGGAAAACAACACTATCTGACGGAAGAAAGAAGTTTTTCAATCGGGTTTTTAATCACTCAGATATTGCTGTAAACGGAATCGTGAGCTTATGCCCTCTGGTTGCAGACTTGTGCGTTAAGAAAAATAAAAATGTATATGAGAAACATTTCACAATTTCACACTGGAAATGCTCTCCAGCACAGAAATCATTTTTCAAATCGGACTCTTAGAAACAGATATATCGACAAAAATAAGACGTGACTTTACGTCCCCTGGTGGGAAAACCATGCATTATTTCAGGAAGAAAGTATTCTCAAAATGTTTTTCGATTTGAGCAGTATAGGTCCACGAAAGAATATTTTCAGTCAAGTTTTCAGGAGCTCAGATTTTGCTGCAAATACATAAGCAGAAATTAACACTTATGCCCCCTGGTGGCCAAACCATTATTTAATAAACATTAAAAATTATATGAAAAATATTTTCCAACAGGTGCTGTATGCGATACAGGAAGAATTTTTCATATCGGAGTTTTAGAAGCAGAAATAACGCAGAAAACACAATTTACCTTTGCGGGCCCCTAGCAGAAACTCTATGAATTACTTGAAAATTTTAAATTTACACTAAAAACATTTCGAATAGCAAACACTGTCCAACAAAGAAGGGATTTTTCCAATCGGACTCCTAGAAGTAGAGATTTTGACAAAAAAAGATATTCATCTACACCACCTGGCGGAGAAACCATGCAATATTTTAAGAAGAAAATATTCCGAAAATGTTTATTCACGTGAGTGGCATCGGTCCACGAAATAATTTTTTGAATCGAGATTTTAGAAGCTCATATTTTATGTCAAATACATCAGAAGCAAAAATTACCACTTACGCCCCCTGGTGGCCAAAGTATTTTTTTAGTAAAAATTAGAAATCATATGCAACCGATTTTCCATCAAGAGCTGTATCCGCTAAGGAAAACATTTTTCAAATCGGAGTTTTAGAAGAAGAGATATCGGGGAAAACGTAATTTACTTTTACGCCCCCTAGCGTAAAATCTATGCGTAATTTGAAAAAAAGTAACTATACCTAAAATACTCTTCGACAGAAATGGAATCGAAAGGTAAAAGATTTTTTTTCAATCGGATGCTTAGAAGCAAATATATAACTTTAAATTTTATAACTGTCAATAATTGTTATCATTATTCAATAACCTGTAACAGCAGAAATAATAAAATGAAATGAAAAAAAAAAAAATATGTGGAATAAAACGTATTTTCAAATTCGACCTCATTAGCATTTACGCCCTCTAGCGGCGAAATTATACATCGTAAAAAAAAAACGAAATAAATGACCATTACTCGCATATTTCAAGCTTCCCAATGCAAAACGAATTTATCAAATCAGACTAATAGTTATAGAGATATCGTGTCTACAGATGGATGGACGGAAAAACCGATAACATAAGCCCGATATTTTTTTACAAAAGACGTGCTAAAAAGCCAGAACACGTACTGTATCTACGACGGCAGTTCGCATTATTTGCAGAGTAAAATATACATCCTGTGGTATATGGACTCACGTGTCTGAAATTTGTAATATTTCATTTCTCCTTTTCATTCAGAAGTATTTGTCAAACATTTTCGAAGGCTATTTCACGCCTTTAATGTTATGAAGGTTGAAGCAGTTTCATTTTACGTGTGCTTTTCAATTCAAGAGTCTGCAAAAGGGGCACCAACATTTGAATAAACTGAATAACGGAAAGAGTTCGCCAGAGTTATCTGGAGTGTTGAGCTTATTTTCAAGTCCTGGTTTCCATCGAAACTGAAAATTTGAAGTGTAGGTGCGGAGAACGTTCAAGAGGTTTCATGTTTCAAGATTTAGCTGCTCTACGTTGAGTTTCGTTTTTCGTCGTTTTTCATATTACATTTGTGTCACTTTGTTCGGGAAATAGCTGAGACAGGTAATATTTACTTCACGAGGCAAGTGGAATACGTTCGTTCGATTTACGATCACATTTCGTAACGACCGTTCTTTTATTAATTTGCATTTTGCTATTCATCGATGCTCAGAACGTCCCTTTAAATGAATTGAAGCATGATTTCTTTTAGTTGCTTTCCCTGCACAAATTCCTTTGATAGTCAAATAGATGTTGCGAGCAGAGAGAGATGGATGCCAAAAGATATGCTTCGACCAGAGTTGGGCAGGAATGCATTACAAAGTAATGGAAGTACATATTACAATTAACGTGAAATGCATTACAAGATAATGCAGTAACAGGTAATAATATTACAAGGTAATCCCAAGTACGGTTTGCACGAGGTAATGGAATTAATCTGTAATGTATTACAATGAAGAGGATATAATTCAATTATTTAATAATGCCATTCAAACGCAATGGAGTTATTTGGTAATTAAATATCCTCATTTTCCAAATAAGAATTACATACTAATAGTTTATAGAAATGTACGTGTGCCAAAAGCTATGTCTAGAAAAGTCGGCCATGTTGCTTAGCAGACAGAGACTGAAGTGTCGTGTAGAATGTTCTAGAATCGGCAAGAATGGGTTAGACGTTTGTAGAATGTTCCAGAATGATCGCACAGTTGGAACTTGGAGAGCTTTATGTAAATCAAGAATATTCCAGAAGGTTCAGGTCCTGTCGTGCAATATATATAAAGGAGTCGCTTGTCCAGTGTTCGTATCGGACAAGTAATGGACAACAACACTTGAGAAGTACAGGAAAATGTCAAGAGTTCGCAAATTTCTGTAATATTCGGCAGTACACCCTGAGTTGCTGAACTGTAAGTGTAGTGCTAATATCTGTTTGTGGCTATAGTGGGGTAATTATCTGTGACAGTGAAACGTATGTAATGGACGAGAATACTGTACTGGAATGGACGAAATGAGTATCTCTAACCGAAATAAACATCCCATTCGTACTTACTTCATATGCATTATGTCGTTCAAATCACTTTACTTACGACAAAGACGGGGCAACTACTCGTGCCATACACGTACAATCTCCAATACTTACATACACGCATTTGATGTCCTAGGGGTGGAACAGTTGTCAAATAACCTAAACAACGTGTAAGGGTGTACTGGCTGCTGGTTTATTCACGTTGTATTGTTACCCATAAGTTATTGGTTAATTACCAACATAAAGTTAACCATTACGATTATAATTGGTAACTGCTACATGTCATTACAATTACAATGTAATCCTCATGGCCAGTTCTCCATTACTATGTAATGGTGACGCTAAGTTCTTGTTCCCATTACCACTACGTTGTAATGCATTACCGATTAATTCAGCTACGATTCTGCCCAACTCTGACTTGGTTGTTACTTGTTCTGGGTGGTGTAACGGTAACAGACTCGAACGTAAATCGGGAGATGTGGGTTCGATTCCCTTTCCAGAACGATGCAATTTTCAAGTTTTCTGAGACCTGTCTATTTGCGCAAAATACAACACTGAACCTTTTATAATTGGTCACCTTGATATCTGTAGGTATTCTTTATTATTATAAGGGATGTCCCAAAACAACTGAGAATGTTTTGATAAAAAAATATGCCTACCTTAATTATCAAAAGAGTGGTTATATTTTTCGAAATATTATCCATTTCATCGAATTCAGGTGTCCCAATGTTCTTCCCACTTTTTCAATGTCTTCTGGAATATTTCTAAAATGCTAGACCTACGTGAAGCACCCCTGAGTTAAGCACTGTTGAGGCACACTTGAGCAACTGAAATAAGCCGGAGATCGGTCTCAAATTGTCTCCGTAATGTCTTATTTAGCACGTCTTTTGTGAAAAAAGATCGTGCTTATGTTATCGGTTTGTCTGCCTGTAGACACCATATCTCTGCAACTATTATTCCTATTTGAAAAATTCTTTTTAAATTGGGAAGCTTGAAATGCGTGAATGATGATATTTTATTTCGTTTTTTTACGATGCAAAATTTCGCCGCTAGAGGGCGTAAACGCAGTTGTCGAATTCAAAATACTTTTTTTTTTTTTGACTGGAGGTTTAACGACCACCGTGAGCAACTCAATGGGCGCTAAGCAGTCTCCCGTCCCTAATTTAGGGTCACTGGTTCCAGGGAAGGGAGGTGAACCAGTGCTGCAAGACAAACACAACATCCATGTCTCACCGGGATTCGAACCCGAACCCCTTTCGGACAAATGATCAGAGGCCATCGCTTAGACCACAGCGCCACCGGGGCGGCTAAACTACATTTTATTCCATGTTTTTGCTTCTAAGCATCCGATTGAAAACATTCTTTTATTTTTCGTATCCATTTATTCCGAAGAGTATTTTAGGTATAGTTACTGTTTCAAGCTACACATAAATTTTCCGCTAGGGGGCGTTTGCGTTTGTGTACAAATGAGTAAGTTAAACAAGGTGTTTCTATCTACGCATTGGGAATGTTAATTGGCCTTCACTTTTTTTGTTCGATTTATTTAGTCCAGATCACACAGGACGAAAAAACGGATTGATCTTTTTCACACTAGTAAAAAGATCAATCGAGATTTAAACATTTCAAAAGAATTGTAGTGATGAGATGTGAAATGCAAGACTTCTAAATGGCGCAAGTGAAGAGTGTGAAACAGAGATATTGCTCAGAGTTCAATGAGTAGATCAACGCTAGATTCAATGCTATCAACGGCGTTTGTAAAAACATGAGTATTTTCTTTTGTTTTAAGTTATTGCTGATTCTCGCCGCCCCGGTAGCGCAGTGGTCTAAGCGATGGCCTCTGATCATTCGTCCGAACGGGGTCCGGGTTCGAATCCCGGTGAGGCATGGATGTTGTGTTTGTCTTACGGCACTGGCTCCCTCCCGTCCCTGGAACCAGTGACCCTAAATTTGGGACGGGCGACTGCTTATAGCCCATTGAGTTGCTCACGGTGGTCGTTAAAAATCCAATAAAAAAAATAAAAAAAAATTGCTGATTCTCGACTATGACGTGATTAAAGCATTTTTCGTAAAACCTTACAAGAATCTTATTCCAACTGCGTTGATTTAATGTTATTTCGTTTCAAAAATTAAGGTCGTTAGAAGAGGTTTTAATAAAATGTGACAGAAAAACTTCCATTGGCTGTCACTATAAATGACCATCGATCCCATTGGCACCGGATGGTGGAAATTGGACCAACTGGCCGTTGGGTTCTTCGAAAAATGCTTGATGTTTGTTTCACACATCGTGTGAAATTAATAAAAAATTCTTTCTTCGCTTCAAAAAAAAAAGAATTAAGGGAGAGATGATGTAATGTACTACAGAGGCGAAGCACGTGTCAGGACGACAAATCTGGAGCGATAATTTCGTCGGTGTAGTTTAGTCGGTTAGAACAACTGGCCCCGGAGAGAGGAGGCGCGGACCTGTCGATGTCCGTCAAAGAGAAATTTGTCAATTTCATACAGGGTGGAAAAAATAATTGTCAAGTTAAAATTGTTCAAAAGATATTAGTGACCATTAATTAAAGCGTCTTGTGAACACAACGCGCAGATTTTTTTGAAACTGAGACTCTAGTGAACATCTTTTTAGCAAACAAAACAAAACGCAAAGTTTGAATACCTTGCCCTGTAAGAAATGTTACTATAAATAACTAGTAAGTTTTTTTATAAGCGGTTGTGCAGAAGATTGTGTACATCTTTTGTGTCCTCTTGGGCGTCTTTATTTCCAAAAAAATATATATATGTAACACACAGTTTTCCATATCAAGTAATTTTTCGTTATTATGTCCACATAGTACTTTACAAACAATACTTTTCTTGTGTGCTAAATTCGTTACTATGGCTCTGAGCATTAATAATACTAGCTTATATTTATACATAAGGCTGGAAAATTGGATATTTAGTATGATTCATGATTTTCTGTGGAAGAGAATACGTTTTTTGCTGTTATGACCATAAAAAATTCAGACACAATATTTTATTAAACTAAACGACATGCGCATCAATCACATTGCTGTTATTACTGTTGACGTGATTACTAGACTGGTGAATTCACCGTAGTTAAATGAACTAAGTGTTTCAATATCGATAAGAAAGCTACCTTGGCTTGCAGAAATTATGGAAAAACAGAAAAAAGCGCTATAATTCAAAAGATACATGAAATAATGTTATATAATTTTTTGTAATAACGTGTGTCATATCATAAATTGGAGAACGATCCTAAAACATTTTGTAAGAAACATTTCATCCCGTAAAAAATGACCACATACAACACCAGGTAAAAAAGGTATCAAAATGAAACAGCCGAAGTTTCTCAATATGGTTCCCTCACACTAATGAATCCATCACAAGCGATGTTTCATCCTGTGGATGATGGTGTCTAGGGACTCAGTAGGCGGCAAGGACCATCGTTCCTGCAGAGCTTGCCTAAGCTGCTCCAGGTCTTGCGGAGGGTTGTTGCGGGTAGCAGTGTGTCTTCGTAGAGCATCCCGGACATGTTCGGTCGGTTTAAATTCAGGAGACACGGCTGATCAATCCATAGGGACAATGGTCTTCTCTTGAATATATTGTTCTGTCAGCTTCGCACCTAGGGGATGAGTGCTATCGTCTCGTAGGTGAAAGGTATCTCCTATGGCACCTGTATGAGGGTGAACGTAGGGGCCTATGATATCATCTCTATATAGTGTCGATCACAAATGATTTCTTTTGGGAGCACATATGCGTCTATTTAACTAGAGACCGCCCCAAACCAGAACGCTACCAACACGACGAGTTTCATTTTCACAGGTCATGGAGAGATGGCAACTTGTCCCTGGATTTTTCCAGAACACTGCATGCCTGTAAAAGTAAACTGAAATTAATAAAGAATGCAACCAAAAGTCCTTCAATGAATGCTCTACTGGAGATAATTCGTGTGATATCATTCATTAAGGGAAAACGGTATTTTTAGTTCTTCAATAAAATGTTTAGAAACCTTTGCTGAGGTTATACCTTGAGCATTATAACAAATGTAGAAATAATTATAATTATCCTTCACCTGCTTTACAAACTGAAAAATAGTAAGGCTTAAACGTATTGGATAAGTTTCTTCAAAGGATTTTAAGAGATTTTCGGCAAGTGTGAAATACGTTATATTTACGTGCCGGAATGTTTCCGAACATACTAGGCTATAATATGAAGTTATTTTTATCGATGTTTGTTTGAACATCGATAAAAATAACTTCATATTATAGCCTAGTATGCTTAATAATTTCTAAAATTTAACAATAATCAAGCAATCCAACATTTGTTTGTCTACTGACGTCTTCAATGAACAGGTCGCACCATATATTTTCTGGTCTCAACACCACTAAAAGAAAAGTTATTGATTTTTAATATAAGTATGGTTAAGTTTTAGAAAATATTAAATATACTAGGCTATAATATGAAGTTATTTTTTATCGATGTTCAAATTTTCATCTTTGGGAACGCATAAATTGTGAAGAAAATGGCTATAGAAATTTGCCGATTGTAAATACAAGACAAAGATTTTAGATGGATCCACCTTAAGGCAAGTGATAAATAACAATGGATACAAAATTGTGAAATGGTGTCCATACCTTTTTACTCTAGTGTCAAAATCGTTGTATTTTTCAGTTTATTTATTTGGTGCGGGATAGGGCCTCCCACTGTTGCATGGTGAATGTTATTGCATTTTATCTCACTACCATATTCTTACCATCAAAGTGCACTTACTTTTTCTCGCTGCCACCAGTCTAGATTGGAGTAAGGTCTAGACGCCTTATCCGGATCCCCTTTATTAGAGAGAGGCGTGATGAGAGACTTCCAAGCTGGTGTTGAAATGAGCTGAAGATATTTAGCCAGTAATAACGACTTTATTATTCCCCACTTAGGGTCGATAGATATATGGTGCTTCCTTGTAAGCACTTTTCAATTTCACAAGAGTTCAGTGACGTCAAATTCAGTTCTTGCTTGAGTTTTTTTTTTATGGGGGCTTTACGACCACCATGAGCAACTCAATGGGCTATAAGCAGTCGCCCGTCCCTAATTTAAGGCCACTGGTTCCAGGGAAGGGAAATAGCCAGGGCCGTAAGACAAACACAACATCCATGAGTCACCGGGATTTTTTTTTTTTTTTTTTGATTGGAGGTTTAACGACCACCGTGAGCAACTCAATGGGCTATGAGCAGTCGCCCGTTCCTAATTTAGGGTCACTGGTTCCAGGGAAGGGAGAGAGCCAGTGCCGCAAGACAAACACAACATCCATGCCTCACCGGGATTCGAACCCGGACCCCGTTCGGACGAATGATCAGAGGCCATCGCTTAGACCACTGCGCCACCGGGTCGGCACACCAGGGATTCGAACCCGGAACCCTGTCGGACGAATGTTCAGAAGCCATCGCTTCTTGTTTCAGTTCATACGGTAAGCAACAGCATTCAGCACACATGATAACAATAATAACTTTCCATATCATGTAGACAATTATGCAGCACTTCTGAAACTAGACGTGAGATTGTCAGATCTCAGATATAATGGATCAAGACCGCAGCCTAATCCCTTGGAACAAAATATAGATATTTATGACTAACCTCAGTTAATCTAAATCTACAACTACCTAACTCGACCGCAGCCGAGCGCCTTTCTTACGTCAAAATCATCCCACGCGGTGACCTGAAGTTTTACTCCTGCGGAAACTATACAAGAACAGAGCCCACCAAAGAACTAACTTCCCGAGTCCTCCTAAACTTTTTTGAGCCACAGCGAGTGCTCAGCCAATCACGAGGACGCATTCGACACCCCTTGCTTTGCATCTCTCACTCTCCGCGGCCTTTTTTTTTTAAGGTTTAACGACCACCGCGAGCAACTTAATGGGCTATAAGCAGTCGCCTGTCCCTAATTTAGGGTCACTGGTTCCAGGGAAGGGAGAGAGCCAGTGCCGCAAGACAAACATAACATCCATGCCTCACCGGGATTTGAACCCGGACCTCTTACTGACGAATGATCAGAGGCCATCGCTTAGACCACTACGCCACCGGGGCGGCCTCCGCGTCCTAAGATTTCTCGGTTACATGCGCCAGTTGGCCCCCTCCCTCGATATTGCTTTGCTCTGACAAAGAATTCCACGCTGAAAGTTCTGATAATTCATGGGCTCGTCCTGACCTTGTGAACTGGTCACCAAGATGGCTGTCCTCTCCCTTCCTTGCCTTTCACTTCAAAATGGTGTCCCGTTGCCCATTTCTGATTTTTCCACATTTTCGTTTTTTAAAATTCAGCAGTTCTCACATTCCTGTGCAGCACTGGCGTTTTCCCCAATTCTTTTTTTTTCTAACAATTTTCACATCATCGCATCTAGTATCTGTATTTTAGCAGCTGAATTATAAACTCATGGCAGGAATGGGTAACTCGACATTTGTGACAAATTCAAATTTCCTGCAAAGTAGGATTCTCATGTGTTGCCCCTGTGGCGCAGTGGTCTAAGCGCTGGTTTCAGATCATTCGCCTGAGGCGATCCGGATTCGAATCCGAGTGAAGAATGAATATTGTTTTTGCCTTACGGCATTGGCTCTCCACTTTCCCTAAAACCAGTGGCTCAAAATTAGAGATGGACGACTGCTTATAGGCCATTGTGTCGCTCACGGTGGTCTTTTTTTTTTCTTGGTTTAGGGTTTAGCGATCACCGTGAGCAACGCAATAGGACATATGCAGTCTCCCGTCATTAATTTAGGGCCACTGGTTCCAGTTAACGGAGATAGCAGTGCAGTACGACAAACACAACATCTATACATCACCGGGATCTCAACCCGGACCCATCTCGGTTGAATGGTCAGAAGCCAGCGCTTATACCCCTGCGCCTTGAGGCAGCTGGTGGTCTTTCAACCCCAATAAAAAAATTCCCATGCCATGTACACTATATTGACAAAAGTCACCGGACACCCCTTCAAAAGCAAATGAACGGTTTAGCTGCGTTGTTAAGATGCGCAGCACAGCTGCAAACGGCATAAAAACAAGCCTGCAGCTGAGCGCCATCATATCGCACTGTGAGGTTCAGTGAAAATCTCGTGGCGGGAGAGAACTGACTTTGAGAAAGCAAACTTTGTTGGGTGTTATATTAGTAGGTTGTCTATAATGGAAGCCGAGAGGAGTTTAAACATACCCAAGTCAACTGCTATGGATGTACTGACCGTAGATCAATGGAAACGGGTCCTATGAACTGATGAATCCAGGTACACGATCGATCAGTCTGATGGCAGGGGGTGGGTATAGCGACAGCCTGGGGAACGCTATTTACCGCAGTGTACTGTTCCTACGGTCATGTTTGAAGCTGGCAGTGTACTGTTGTGGGGGTGTTTTTCGTGGTATGGTCCCGGCCCATTGGTTTTTGTGGACACACCTGTTAACCAGCATGTCTACCTCGATATTCGGGACAATTATGCCCTATCAACTCTGTGGCAATACTTTGGAACCAAGCCTTGTTGGTACCAGCAGGAAAATGCACCGAGCCGTAAAGCAAGGACTGTTACGGCGTGGGTTGACGAACATTTTGTATCGTGTGTGCACTGGCTAGCACAAAGCCTTGATCTTAATCCCACAGAGATACTATGGGATGAATTAGAGCGCCGCATAAGAAGTTTGGAACCAAGCCCTACTACTAAGAACCCTAGACTGGACCCTAGACATGTGGAAAAATGTAGCCTGGACTGATGAGTCAAGATTCACGTTGGTACATGCGGATGGCAGGATACGAGTACGGCGCAAACCAAATAAAGCCATGGACCCTTCTTGCCAGCAGGGTACTTTTCAAGCTGGTGGGGGTGGCGTTCTCGTCTGGGGACTGTTTACGTGGACTGAAATGGAACCCCTGGCACGTGTGACATCGTCCTTCACAGGTCAACGTTACCGGGATATCCTGGATGACCATTTGCTCCCGTTTGTGCATGTTCAACATCCCACTGGGGACCTCATCCTGCAACAAGATAATGCACCGTGCCATCGCTCCAGAATTGTATCCGAATGGTTGGATGAACACTCCACCGACGTGACCTCGCTTCCTTGGCCAGCTAGGTCACCTGACCTCAATCCCATCGAGCACATCTGGGATGCCATCGAGATAGATGTTCGAGGCTCTGACAAATCTTCGTGAACTGTGGGAACTTGTTCAGGAGTCATGGATCCGTATGGCTTTCCAACGCTTCCGGTGTCTTGTCGAGTCCATGCCGAGACGAATCGTAGACGTCATCAAAGCTAAAAGTGGTGCTACATGTACTAGACAGGTATTTCTAATTCAATTTCTCTTCAGTGTGTATACATGTATATATCATCATCATCATCATTGTCAACCATTATCAATCCACTGCTGGACGAAGGTCTCCCCAAGTTTCCTCCACAACGGTCTGTCTTGTGCCAGTCTGATCCATGTCACCCCTGCATACTTTCGAATTCCATCCACCCATCTCCCATGTGCTCTTCTTCTGGGTCTTTTCCTGTCCCTTGGAATCCAATCTAAAATTTCGGCTGTCCATCGATGATCTGTCCTTCTGGCAGTATGTCCAGCGCATTGCCATTTCAGGGATTTAACTCTGATCATGATGTCTTCCACTCTTGTCATTTTTCGGATCCACGACTTCCTCTTCTTATCTCTCCTGGTTACACCAAGCATGCACCTCTCCATGCTCCTTTGAGTTGTCTGCAGCCTTTGTATGTCTCTTTTAGTTAAGGTCCACGTCTCTGCACCATACGTAAGCACTGGAAGGTAGCATTGATCAAACACTTTTCTTTTAAGACATAATGGCATATTGCTTTTGAAAATTATGCTGTTTCTTCCAAAAGCTCTCCAGGCAAGTTTTGTACGCAGATTAATTTCTTCATCAATGTGACCCTCACTTGATATCTGCTGTCCAAGATAAACGTACGTGTCTGTTATCTCCAGCTTTTCTCCATCAATCGATAAATCTTCATTTCTTGTAAAAGCATTGAACATCACTTTTGTCTTCTGAAAGTTCATTTTTAATCCCACTTCTTTACTCTTGTCAGCAAGTTCCTGGATCATATTCTGCAGCTCTGGTGGGGTATATGCAAAAATGACTACGTCATCAGCAAAACGAAGGTGGGTTAGATAATCTCCATTAATCTTTATCCCCTTGTTTTCCCAGCTCAGCGACTGAAAGACACCCTCCAATGTGGCATTAAAGAGCTTCGGAGATATGGTGTCACCTTGTCTCACTCCCTTTCCAATTTTTACTTGTGTTGTATTTTCAAACAGCCTAATCTTTGCACTTGTATTTTCATAGATGTTATTAATAATATTAATGTATGCATCTTCAATACCGCAGGTTTTCAGAGCCATTGTAACTGCTGATGGTTTCACCGAATCAAAGGCTTTTTCATAATCGATAAAAGCCATGCACAATGGAAGTTCATATTCCCTCGCTCTTTCAATTAGTTCTCTTAGCACGTGGATATGATCTATTGTGCTGTAGCCACTCCTGAATCCAGCTTGTTCTCTCGGTTGAGCCATGTCCAGTGTTACCTTCAAGCGGTGTGAAAGAACTTTAGTGAAGATTTTATAAACTACTGATAGGAGGCTGATAGGTCTGTAGTTTCCGAGATCCTCAATGTCACCTTTCTTATGTAGCAGGATCATTGTAGCGGTGTTCCAATCCTCAGGAGAAATCGAAACAGTACTCGCCCAAATTTTCACATGTATCATCATCATCATCATTGTCAACCATTATCAATCCACTGCTGGACGAAGGTCTCCCCAAGTTTCCTCCACAACGGTCTGTCTTGTGCCAGTCTCCTCCATGTCACCCCTGCATACTTTCTAATTTCATCCACCCATCTCCCATGTGGTCTTCTTCTGGGTCTTTTCCTGTCCCCTGGAATCCAATCTAAAATTTCGGCTGTCCATCGATGACCTGTCCTTCTGGCAGTATGTCCAGCCCATTGCCATTTCAGGGATTTATCTCTGATCATGATGTCTTCCACTCTTGTCATTTTTCGGATCCACGAGTTCCTCTTCTTATCTCTCCTGGTTACACCAAGTATGCACCTCTCCATGCTCCTTTGAGTTGTCTGCAGCCTTTGTATGTCTCTTTTAGTTAAGGCCCACGTCTCTGCACCATACGTAAGCACTGGAAGGATGCATTGATCAAACACTTTTCTTTTAAGACATAATGGCATATTGCTCTTGAAAATTATGCTGTTTCTTCCAAAAGCTCTCCAGGCAAGTTTTGTACGCCGATTAAGTTCTTCATCAATGTGACCCTCACTTGATATCTGCTGTCCAAGATAAACGTACGTGTCTGTTATCTCCAGCTTTTCTCCATCAATCGATAAATCTTCATTTCTTGTAAAAGCATTGAACATCACTTTTGTCTTCTGAAAGTTCATTTTTAATCCCACTTCTTTACTCTTGTCAGCAAGTTCCTGGATCATACTCTGCAGCTCTGATGGGGTAGTTGCAAAAATGACTATGTCATCAGCAAAACGAAGGTGGGTTAGATAATCTCCATTAATCTTTACCCCTTTGTTTTCCCAGCTCAGCGACTGAAAAACACCCTCCAATGTGGCATTAAAGAGCTTCGGAGATATGGTGTCACCTTGTCTCACTCCCTTTCCAATTTTTATGTGTGTTGTATTTTCAAACAGCCGAATCTTTGCACTTGCATTTTCATAGATGTTATTAATAATATTAATGTATGCATCTTCAATACCGCAGGTTTTCAGAGCCATTGTAACTGCTGATGGTTTCACCGAATCAAAGGCTTTTTCATAATCGATAAAAGCTATGCACAATGGAAGTTCATATTCCCTCGCTCTTTCAATTAGTTCTCTCAGTACGTGGATATGATCTATTGTGCTGTAGCCACTCCTGAATCCAGCTTGTTCTCTCGGTTGAGCCATGTCCAGTGTTACCTTCAAGCGGTGTGAAAGAACTTTAGTGAAGATTTTATAAACTACTGATAGGAGGCTGATAGGTCTGTAGTTTCCGAGATCCTCAATGTCACCTTTCTTATGTAGCAGGATCATTGTAGCGGTGTTCCAATCCTCAGGAATCTTTCCTTCATTAAGGCATCGAGTGAAAATTTGGGCGAGTACTGTTTCGATTTCTCCACTTGCTTCTTGAATGATGTCTACAGTAATTCCATCTTCTCCTGGAGCTTTTCCCCGCTTCATGTTCTTGATTGCATGTGCAACTTCTGCTGGAAGGACTGGAAGAACTCTGGTACTGGTATCTTTCATGATGTCTGGAGCACATGTATCATCCCTTTCATATAATTTGGAGTAGAAATCTTTCACTCTTGTCAACATTTCGCCTCTATTTCTTGTTACAGAACCATCTTCTTTTCTCAGTGCCTTAATCTGTTTTCTTCCCTTACTGAGATGTCCCTTTGCTATCTTTAGGCTTTGGTTGTTTTCAATTGCTTTCCTTACTAGTTCACAGTTGAATTTTCTTACGTCTTCAGTGATACTTTTTCTTACTGTCTTGCATAGCTCTATATATTCCACTTTGGAAGTCACATCTTCTTTAGTTGTCCTCATCTCTCTTCTTTTTTGCATCAACATCTTCGTTTTTCCTGATAATTTGTTTACATGCAACTTGTTCTTAGACCCAGCTAATTTTGTTGCTGTTTCCATAAGAGCTTTGGTTACTTTTCTGTTAACTTCAGAGATGTCCACTTCTTCCGATGTTAGGCCTTCCAAAGCAGAGAACCTGTTCTTCAGTTCCAACTTGAAGGTATTATGGTGTTTTTTAAGGTTGGTTATGTCAATAGATTTTGTTTGTCTTATGAGCTTGCCACGTTCACGTTTAGTGTTGAGGTGCATCTTACATCTCACCAATCTATGGTCACTACCTGTGTTGAACTTGTTTAGCACACTGCAGTCTTCTATGACGAATTTTTTGTTACACATAATAAAATCAATTTCACTTGTCGTCCCATTTGGATGTCTCCATGTTCATTTCCTGTGTGGCTTTTTCTTGAAAAAGGAGTTCAAGATGAAAAACCCTTCTGCCTCTGCAAACTCAACGAGAGTATTTCCACGCTGGTTTCTGTTGCCGTGACCGAATTTACCTACTGAAGTCTCATTCTGTTGCCGTTGCCCTATTTTTGCATTGAAATCTCCCATAATTATTTTCAAGTGCTGCTTACCTTTATTATTTAGATGACAAATTTCCTCATAAAATTCTTCAATTTCTTCTTCAGGATGACTTGTGGTGGGTGGTGTATATATATATATATATAAACACGGGCCGCCAGCTAATAACCAGAGTAAATGCCGTGTGCAGCGTGGACAGCAGCTTCACGGGCTGGAAGTGACTCAGTAAGGTGCTAAAAGGTGTTCACAGGTATGTGGACCCATGCTGAATGCAGTGTATCTGAAAACTGCTGGAGAGTGCGTGGTGGAGGATCCATAGAGCGAACAGCACGATGGATGTGGTCCCACAAATCTTCGATTGGGTTTATGTCTGGAGAATTAGCGGCCGGATAAGTACTTTGAAGTCTTCATCGTGCTCTTCCAACCACTTTCGAACATTTCTAGCTGTGTGATACGTCGCATTTCCGTGCTGGAAGATCCCATCCGCCCCAGGAAAGATAATCAGAATGTGTGGGTGTGCGTGGTCTGCAAGGCTAGATTCATAACGAATTCGGTCCATAGTACATTCCACAGTCGAGTCACATTATTGTGGTCGCCAATATGTGACTCGACTGTGGTCGCCAAAAATTTATAGACATTATTGTGGCCGCCAAAAATTTCGAGACATGCTGTCAACAATGGCACGTGGTGAGTAGACCCAGTTATGAGTGGACCCTGGGAATGCCATGAAAACATTCCGCAGACCATAACGCTGCCCCCACCAGCATGTGTTCTTCCAGCAATGGTTGAACAGTGTTTGTTCTCCGATGTTTCTCGCCTAATACGCCAACGGCCATCCGTTCGATGAAGCAGAAAACGTTACTTATCGGAGAAGGTAATCCTTTCCCAATCAGCGGAAGTCCAATTCCGGTACTGCCGTGCAAATGTAAGCCTTATTTGCCGATGCACCTTCGTTAGCGTAGGTGCAGTGACCATCCGTCTGCGTCGGAGCCCCATTTGCAGCAGGGTACGCAGAACTGTAGTTTTAGATAAATTTCCGGTCGCACCCAGTTAATTTAGCCGGGGACTTTTCCCACTGTAACGTGTCGATCGGCCCTCACGCACATTCGTAACCGACGTTAACCTCTCACAACAATGGCACGTGGTGCTCCGCAGTTTCCACCTGACTTGGTGCCATTTCTCTAATCGCGATACCCTTTAACCACAGTAGCAGAGGAACAGTTCACAAACTGCGCTGTTTCAGAAATACTCCCAAACTTTGGACCGAAAGCCGATTTTGCAAATCTGATAAATCCCTACTTTTATAAATGACAGCAACGAGTGATACGTTTTCAGAATGCCTACAGCACACCTTATGTACCTTCCAAGCCAGCTCACGACACGTGCCTTCTTTCATTGGTTACGAGCTGTTGATATCAAAAGTAGGATGTGGTCCCAATAATGTCATTCGACTGTATTTATATATATATATATATATATATATATGCATATGTTTATCTTGCACAGCAGATATCAAGTGAGGGTCACATTGATGAAGAAATTAATCGGCATGTAAAATTTGCCTAAAGAGCTTTTGGAAGAAACAGCAATAGCTCTCCAGGCAAGTTTGAGCAATACATCCTTCCAGTGTTTACGTATGGTGCAGAGACCTCGACCTTAACTAAAAGAGACATACAAAGGCTGCAGGCAACTCAAAGAAGCATGGAGAGGTGCATTCTGGGTGTAACCAGGAGATAAGAAGAGGAACTGGTGGATCAGAAAAATTACAACAGTGGAAGACATCATGATCAGAGTACAATCCCTGAAATGGCAATGGGCTAGACATACTGCCAGAAGAACAGACCATCGATGGATAGTCGAAATTTTAGATTGGATTCCAAGAGACAGGAACAGACCCAGAAGAAGACCAAATGGAAGATGGGTGGATGAAATTCGAAAGTATGCGGGAGTGACATGGAGTAGACTGGCACAAGACAGACTGCTGTGGAAGAGGCTTGGAGACCTTCGTCCAGCAGTGGATAGACAATGGTTGACAATGATGATGATGATGATGATGATATATACATTATATTGACAAAAGTCACCGGGCACCTAGAAGAGAAACACAAAATAGCATTTATTGACATACATCAGTACGGTGTTGGTCCCCCTTTGGCCTTAATGCATGCACTGACCCTTCGAGACATGCTGTCAACAACGTTTTGGAACACAGCGATAGGTATGCGCTTCCATTCAGTACATAATGCTGCCGCTAACTGTTGCTTAGTAGTAGGCCTTGGTTCCAAACTTCTTATGCGGTGCTCTAATTCATCTCATAGGTGCTCTATGGGATTAAAATAAGGGATATGTGCTGGCTAGTCCACACACAATAGGGAATTATCATCAACAGCGCTGTAACAGACCTTGCTTTATGGCTCGGTGCATTATTCTGTTGGTACCAACAAGGCTCGGTTCCATAATATCGCCACAGAGTTGGTAGGGCATAATTGTCCAGAATATCGAAGTAGACGTACTGAAAAACATGTTTGTCCACGATAATCAAAGGGACGGGGCCATACCACAAAAAACAACCCCACACCAGTACACTGTCAGCTTCAAACGTGACCGTAGGAACTGTACACTGTGGTAAATAGCGTTCCCCTGGCCGCCCCACACCCTGCGTTCAGACTGATGGATTGTGTATCTGGATTCATCGGACCATAGGACCCGTTTCCATTTATCTAAGGTCCACTATAAATGTTCTTTTTACAATGTTATACGACAAGTAGCATTCCAAGTGGAGATAAAGGACTAATGAGCAGCCGCACGACCACCGTAACACATGGAATGAAGTTTTCTGCGAATGGTACGTGTACATAACGAGGTTTCGGCATTTTTACTGACCTGCACTCTGAGCTCTTGTGCGGTACTCCGTTGATTAGCTGTAACTATTCTCCTGAGTCTTTGATGTCCTATATCACTGATTTTCTTTGGTCATCCGGCACGTTTTGCTGCTTCAGGTACGCCATGTGTCTTCCACTTATTCAGTTCATCCAAAATAGTTGAGTTGAGTATGTTGAAACTCCTCTCGGTTTCTCTTATGGACAACCCACTAATATAACACCCAATAATCTTTCCTTTCTCAAAGTCAATTCTCTCCTAACGCGACATTTTCACTCAACCTTACAGTGCGATATCATCGCGGTCACCTGCAGGGTTGTTTTTATACCGTTTGCAGCTGTACCGCGCATCTTAACAATGTAGTGGATCCGCATATTTGCTTATCAAGGGGCGTCATGTGGCTTTTCTTAATATAGTGTATATACAGTGTATTTATATTTTTAACAATCTGGAATCCAATATTTAACGTATAATCGCAAAAAGTGCATAAATGAATTACCTATAACCAGATTTGAAAAGCAATAGAACTACAGTAAAATACTGGGAGGAGCACAGGGTTACGTATAAAAGTGGAAAACATATAATGGAGATTGCACTGTACTCTGAAAAGCAATTGCATTAGAGATACCTGTCTACTAACGTGAAGAACCACCTTTCGCCCTGATGACGGCGGCGATTCGTCTCGGCATGGACTCGACAAGACACCGGAAGCGTTGGGAAGCCAGACGGATCCACAACCCCTGAACAAGCTCCCACAGTTCGCGAAGATTTGATGGAGGGGATCAGAGCCTCGAACATCTCTGTCGATGACATCCCAGATGTGTTCGATGGGATTGAGGTCAGGTGACGTAGCTGACCAAGGACGCGAGGTCACGTCGGTGGAATGTTCATCCAACCATTCGGATACAATTCGGGAGCGATGGCACGGTGCATTTTCTTGTTGCGGGACGAGGTCCCCAGTGGAATGTTGAAGACGCACAAACGAAAGCAAATGGTCGTCCAGGATATCCCGGTAACGTTGACCTCTGAGGGACGATGTCACACGTACCAGAGATCCAATTTCAGTCCATGTAAACAGTCCGCAGACGAGAATGTCACCCCCACCAGCTTGAAGAGTACCCTGCTGGCAAGAAGGATCCATCGCTTCATGTGGTTTCTGCCGTACTCGTATCCTTCCATCCGCATGTACCAACGTGAATCTTGACTCATCAGTCCAGGCTACATTTTTCCACATGTCTAAGGTCCAGTGGCGATGTTCCAGCGCCCATGGTAATCTTTGCACCCTGTGATGTGCGGTCAGCAGCGGTACCCTCGTAGGACGATGGCTTTTGTACCCCATAGCGAGGAGATGGTTCTGGATGGTGTGGCAGCTTACACGTTTTTTTGCACCAGCGTTAATTTGCCGAGGGATTTCTTGCACTGTGGCCCGTCTATCCGCTGTTACAATGGGAGCTAGCCGACGATGACCCCGCTCATCCACACACGGTTGTCCACGGCATTTGGCCCTTGCAGGGATGGTTTTACCGGATTCGATGTACTCACGGTGCATCTGTGACACAGTGGCTTGTGAAAATCCTAGTGCCTGCACGACTTCCGAGATTGAGTGATCCGCTCGTCGGGCCCCGACAATTTGTCCACGACCAAATGCGCTTAGATCTTTCGTCTTACCCATACTCAGTCCGACTCTTACTGATTCCTGTCGCATCACTACTTATATTGTCGGATCGCTGCATACGTCATGTCGTTTCCATTTACAGGGTCGCCCACAGCGCCGCATTTGCATAACGCCAGCTGTCTCTAATTCAATTGCTTTCAGTGTATACGGGAATTTGGCTGTGTACTTAATCCAGATACTGATGCATGTTAAATCTTTTCAATGCTGATGGAAATATGATTTAATGCAATGAGCATTTTTGTTTGAAGTATTTAGCTCAAAACTTGCTATGATGTGCTTTACTCGTATCCAGTCTAAGAACGATATTCACTGGAACTGTGCAGTTAATTTGTGGTAAAATAAAACAATTTATTTAATCCCAGTAATATGTCACATCCTTGAACTTATCTTCGCTATTCCTTCAAGATCTTTTTAACGACTAAAATAATGTTCCAGGGAACCTTACGTTGTTGTTTCGCTCGCTTGGCATTTCAAGCATTTATTTTGAAGAAAGTTTCAGATTCTTATGTTCGAGAAGGTTAGGAAGCTTTGGAAGTAAACATCAGGTTAACATCCAGATTTTATTCCTGTTGCATAGCGGAATACAGACTTTGGTGCTCTCTTGATAAAACCAAACTCAAAGGTTCTTTTTTTATACCCTGGTGATTAACTAGATCTACGCCTTAATTCTGCTGCGATGGAATAAAATCAAAGGTACGCTGTGTGAATATTGCATATTTTATCCAGACAGAAACAACTGATGAAGAGGAGTTCATTAAAGTTTCCAAAATAATTAATAACAGCATGACATGACATTTTTTCTGCTTTCATTTTAAACGTGATACCTTTCCTCATTAAAGTTTACAATGAGGAGTTTTAATAAGGAATGAACGATAATAATAGGGAAAAAAAAAGACCAAAAGGTTGTGAAAATTCAGATTATATTTTATAAATAGCACACTCACGCATTCTCCTCGAATGTATATAGTTGAATTTAATTCTTAGCATTGCTTTAAATTAAGCATGTTTTTTTAAACTTCTGGTTAATTTTATTTACTACGTACAGAAGAGCCTCGGTTTTGTTGAGATGTTAGTACAAAGGTATACGTCTCGTAACATCTCTGAACTATATAAATGCTTTTCAAGGTGTATATGTGATTATACAGATTGGTTTTTAATATGGTTGCCGAAAGGACCTTCATGTTTTCTTCTGAAGATCCTGTGACTGCAGGAAAGTGTCTGCGGGAGATTCTCGATTTCCTCTTTCTCTCTCTCTCTTTCGCATGTAAAGACGCATGCCAGTCACTGAGGTGTCTCCTACTTAAATCTCTGTAGTTTCACTTTCTGGCTCCCGCGCAAGGGCGCCTAACTGTGCAGGGACACTTCGATGTCTCTAAAGTTGTTATCTTAATTAATACAGACATTTAACGTCGACCAGGAACATCAAAAAGGCCGCTGTGGTGTAGCGGAAGCATATCCGGCGCGTAACTGGAAGACCCTGGGTTCGACTCCCGGTGGCGGCCAATGAGAATTTTTCCGTGACTCACTTATAAACGTGGGAATAGCGAAGATCTCCGTTTAATGTTGTTATCTTATTTCTTCCCTATAGGGCACCCTATAATATCCCAGTTTGCTATTTCTAAAGGCTCTTTAAAACCAGGGGTCAAGAACCATCTTCCTAACACCCTCGACACCATGATTAATTGTTAAAATATAGCTCTATATCATCCAATTCTAGTGCAAAATATTTAGTGATAACCAGAAAACCACTACCTCGGTAATACGAGCAAATGACTATTAGTGAGATGCACACATAATCATCCCTGCGCGTTCGATACGAAATGGTAAATTGCGCATAAAGGTGCATTCATAAAGAAGTACACAGTTTCAACGCACTATAAAACAAGAACAATGCAAGATATTTTATGTTACCTGTAAAGAATTGTAGGGGAATGTTTCAAGTCTTTTTAGAGACAGTCACAGATGTTCTGTGTGGGCACCTTTAGTCACACGACACACATCGAGCCGGTAATCCATTTCCACCCAAACGCGCGGTAAGGTATCTGAATCAAATGCAGTGATAGTGGCTGTGATACGCTATTTCAGCTCCGCTAGATCAACAGGAAGGGACTTTTTCCTGTGAGGGTACGTAAAGGACAAGGTATTCGCCCTCCCCTTCCTGTTCATCTAGCAGAGCTGAAACAGCGAATCTATCACTGCACTTGATTCAGATATCTTACCTCGCGTTTGGGGGAATGGATTACCGACTCGATGTGTGTCGTGCGACTAAGGGTGAACACATAGATTATCTCGGACAGTCTCTAAAACAACTTGAAACATTCCCCTACAATTCTGTTACAGGTAACATAAAATATCTTACATTGTTCTTGTTTTATAGTGCGTTGAAACTGTATACTTCTTTATGAATCACCCTGTGTATTACGAATTTCTGCAATTTGTTGAGTGTAAAAATTGCGATGCAAAATAAATAAATATGTACAGAAATACAAACATATAATTAAGAAACTGATAAACGTAATCCACTGAAACTCACTCATTGAGTGGTGTCAAATGAAAGGAACGCTTTAACGGTTGACCGTAATCTATAGTATAAAAACCTTTGCGTAGGTGGACGATACTTCTTGTAGACCAAGAACTTGAAACTTGGTGCAGATACTGGAGATACTTTGAAGCCAGGGTGTACACGAAGTGGGGAAAGCTATGGATTCGTTTGCGCTGTAATGTTTTTTTTTCTTAATTTTAACTGCTACAGTTGTTTCAAATATTCAGCTGCAAATAATCTATTGTATTCATTGTTCTAAATCTGGACATTTTTGCTCTTGAACTAAGCTCAGGCATCTGCAGGTTAACATTACGCAGTGTATGTACCGATCAGACATTACATATAACCACCCGCAGCCTAGAAAAATGCGCTCGCCTGGAGATCGAACGGTGGCGCAGGTGAAGTTCACAGTGCAGAATATACACTGAAGTGCCAGAAAAACTGGTACAGACTAGCTTATGCAAAATTCATAGCACCGTCACCTATGCGCGTACTCGGGTGCGTCCGCCAGTGCGTATATAAAGCGATAGACAACCTTATGAGCTGTCAGAGCTATTTTCGACATGAGAATGACGAGTAATAACAATTTAAGCGATCTTCAATGCGGTGTCATAGTTGGTGCTCGTGAGATCGGCCATAGTATTTTGGAGGTAGAAACGAAGTTCGGATTTTCACTGACGACCATTGCAAGGGTGTACCGTAACTACAAGAATTCCGGCAAAACCTCCAACTTACGATACTATTGTGGCCGTAAAAAGACATTGGTTGAACGTGACCATCGTCGGCTGTCAAGAATCGTTTCACGCGACATTCTCGCAGGTAGCATCGGAATTCATTGCTGGAGCCTCAACAAGCATCAGCCTCCGGACTGTGCAACGTACCCTGCACGATATGGGCTTTGGTAGCCGACGCCCAGCTCGAGTCCCCTTGATGGGTGCACAACACAGAGCTATGCGCCTCGCTTGGACAAGGCAACACCGCCACTGGACACTTCATGCCTGGAAAAAGTACCCTGTTCTCACTAGTCGCGTTTCCAACTGTATCGGGCAGATGGACGGATTTGTGCGTGGCGCAAACTACATGAAGCCATGGATCCCGCCTGTCAACAGGGTACTGTACCGGCTGGTGTGGGGTCCGTAATGGTATGGGGTGTGCTTAGATGGACTTCACTGGAACCCCTGGTACATCTACAAGCGTCTGTGACTGACCAACGCTAGGTGCGCATCCTTTCTAACGCGGTACACCCGTTCATGTCCTGTATTCATGCTGATGGGTTGGGCCTGTTCCATCAGGACAATGCACCTCTACACAAGTGTCGGAACGCCACATTATGGTTAGAGGAGCATTCATCTGAGTTTGGGGTGTTGCCATTCCCACCTAATTTCCCAGATCTGAACGTTATATAACACATTTGGGATGTCATGGAACGCGCTATCGAACACAGAAAGCCGAGACCTCGGAATACACCCGAATTGTGGAACGTTCTGCAGGAATTATGGTGTTCATTGCCTACAGCATATTTCCAGTAGCTAGTGGAGTCCATGCCCCGTCATATTTCTGCAGTCATGCGTTCCCGTGGGGGACCTACCAAGTATTAGACTGGTGTACGAGTTTTTCTAGCACTTCAGTTTATAAGGATGATATGTTTTATCGTGCTATCACTAACTTTGAAGCAGATATGCCGAGTGGATATGAAGTTTTTGAGTTCCAGACTGGGCTAGTCACTGGATGTCATTGGAGTAAAGTTTCCATTCAGGCATTGCAGCTAAACTAAGCACACCAAAATCCGTAAGACGTCATGCGCTCCCGTGGGGGACCTACCAAGGTCGACCTATCTGGTGGGACCTATCTGGTGGGCATTAACGGCACTGGCTACACCAAAAAGAAAAAAGAAAAAAAAACTGTTCAGGAAGGTCGCAAAAACTGAAGAAACGTGATGGAAAAGCAATCATGGTAAGAAATATTAAAAAATCCCGTTCTTCTTCTGCCGTTTCGATCACGGCTGAAGTAGCAAATGCTCGTAACAACTCAGTTAGTACCATAACTATCTGCAGAGAGTTGCACAGTATGGGTTATTGTGCTAGAGCTGCAGCACACAAGACGCACATCACTACCGTTATTGCGAAGCGCCGTTTGCAGTGGTGTGTCTCCAGTCGTTTCTGGACTGTGGATGACTGCAAGGATATTCTTTGAAGTAAATAAATAAATACATCGCTCTTTCCACGTTCCAGAAACACATAGCAACTGAAAAATTGTTTTCAGCCGCCGCCGTGGAATTGAATCACGGAACTCTCGATATTTAGCCGAGCGCGTTAACTTTACACCACGGTGGCGTACAATTCATGGTGCTATGTGTATTTTAAGTCAGCTTCTAACATCATAAATCCGTAAGATGGGCTCAGCTCCTGAGACGTCTCCATCTGGTGGGCATTAACGGAACTGGCTACATATATATTATAGTAGTTAAATTTACTGACGCCACGATTTGGAGAAATTTTACCTTGGATCTCGCCGTTTGGATTTAACTGCTATAATATATATATATATATATATAGCCAGTGCCGTTAATGCCCACCAGATGGAGACGTCTCAGGAGCTGAGCCCATCTTACGGATTTATGATGTCAGAAGCTGACTTAAAAATACACATAGCACCGTGAATTGTACGCCACCGTGGTGTAAAGTTAACACGCTCGGCTAAATATCGAGAGTTCCGTGGTTCAATTCCACGGCGGCGGCTGAAATCAATTTTTCGGTTGCCATGTGTTTCTGGAACGTGGAAAGAGCGATGTATTTATTTATTTATTTACTGACGCTACGATTTGGAGGACTTTCACCTATTCTTTGAAGTGATGAGTCACACTTTTCACCGTTCCGATCTGACGGACGTGTCTGGATTTGGAGACCGCCATGCAAACGATTTTCGTCGGACGGTGTTCTCATATCTGTTAAGTTCGGCGGAAGCTCCATCATGGTATGGAGTTGTTTCTCGTGGATGGGAACCGGCCCATTGGTTATTATATCACAAACCCTGAACTCTGAAGTGTACCTGGACGTTCTGGATAATTCTGCCATAACAACAATGTGGTAGTATTATGGAAATGACCCGTTGTATCTTCCAACCCAATCGAGATCCTTGCCACACGGCACGGAGTGTGCAGAGTAGTTTTTTAGAAAGTGAGGTGGAATTGTTAGACTGGCCTGCTTAGAATCCTGATCTTAATCCCATAGAACACTGCGCTGTGATGAACTGGGGGCGACGGATCTCCGCTTTCCACTCTGTCAGCAGATTTGCAGGACGAATGGCGTGCTATTCCTGTAGAGACCTACCGGAAATTGGTTGATGATATGCCTCGACGTGCTGCCATTGTCAGTAAAGCAAAAGCTGCACCAATTAACTATTAGTTAAGATAATAACGCAAAAGGTATTCTGTCCGAATACTTTTGATAGTACAAGTTCGAGTCACATTATTGTAACCACCAGCCAATATCCACAGTAACCGCGGTGGCAGCGCGGACACCAGCTAGACGGGCTGGGAGTGACTCAATAAGATGCTGGAAGGTGTTCACAGGTATGTGGAGCCATGCTGACTGCAGTGCATCTGACAACTACTGAAGGGTGCGTGGTGGAGGATCAATAGAGGGAACAACACGATCGAGGTGGTCCTACAGATGCTCAATTGGGTTTAAGATTGGGGAATTAGGGGGACAGGGAAGAACTTTAAAATCTTCATCGTGCTCTTCCAACCAGTCTCAGACATTTTTAGCTGTGTGACACGTTGCATTGTTTTGCTGGAAGATCCCATCCGCCCCAGGGAAGACAATCAACATGTATGGATGTACGTGGTCTGCAAGGATGGATCCATAACGAAATCGATTCGGTCCGTAGCGCCTTCCACACGTATGAATGGACCGAGAGAATGCCACGAAAACATTCCCCAGACCATACCGCTGTCCCCAACAGCTTGCGATCTGCCAGCAATGGTTGAAGAGTGTTTGTTCTCGAATGTTTCTCACCTTATACGCCAAGGTCTATCGAAGCAGAAAACGTGACTCATCGGAGAAGGCAATACTTTGCCCATCAGTGGAGGTCCAATTCCGATACTGCCGTGCAAATTTAAGCCTTTCTTGCCGATGCACCTTCGTTAGCATAGGTGCAGTGACCATACGTCTGCATCCGAGCCCCATACGCAGCAGGGTTCGCTGAACTGTCGTTTTAGAAAAACTTCTGGTAGCCCCTGGTTCATTCGGCCAGTGAGTTTCTCAACTGCAGCGTGTCAATCGGTCGTCTAGCACCTTCGAAGGCGACGTTCACCTCTCACATCAATGGCACGTGTTGCTCCGCAGTTTCCACGTCGCTTATTCGCAGTGGTGCCGTTTCTCCAATCGCGATACACTTTAACAACAGTAGTACGCGAGCAGTTCACAAACTGCGCTGTTTCAGAAATACTGGCACCCTCGGCCCTGAAGCCGATAATCATCCCTTTTTGCAAATCTGATAAATCGCTTCTTTTATCCATGACGGCAACGATTGATATGTTTTCAGAATGCCTACACCACACCTTATGTGCCCTCCAAGCCAGCTCACGATCCGTGCCTTCTTTCATTGGCTACGCGCTGTTGACGTCAAAATTAGGAGGTGGTCAAAATAATGTGACTGGAATGTGTGTAATATACATTTTTTTTTTTTTTTTTTTTTTTTTTTATTGGAGGTTTAACGACCACCATGAGCAACTCAATGGGCTATGAGCAGTCGCCCGTCCCTAATTTAGGGTCACTGGTTCCAGGGAAGGGAAAGAGCCAGTGCCATGAGACAAACACAACATCCATGCCTGACCGGGATTCGAACCCGGACCCCTTACGGACGAATGATCACAGGCCAGCGCCTTAGACCACTGCGCCACCGGGGCGGCGTAATATACATTTAAATGTATAGCGAGAAAATGTTTGAACGGTTCGCTCAATTGCTCAAATTTCATGTTAAACTCCAGTAAAATTAATGTTCCTCATTGGTACTTTTAATTCCTTTAAATGACAATTCGTGCCTGTTTCATTAATAACGACTGTCACTTGCGGAATATTTAAGTAATTATAGCACATGAAGTGCATATGTCCATTGCTGGTAATTTTGTGAACTCAAAACAAGTGGGCAGCCACAGATTAATGGATTCGCGGAAGGGCGCACTTAGAATTCTTGTTATTCTAGATAAACTTCATAAAGATATTTCTCTTTCGTTTTAAATTATGTTGCCATTACCTTTCTCTGTAAATAAATGCCTTGATGAAGAATCAGTACTTCTAAATCGATTAGAAGTGTAAAAAAGCCATCACAGCTTGTAGAAAAGCTGTGATGGCTTTTTTACGCTTTCCAACCGTAGGTTGAAGAAGCGTATATGCTCCAGATTTGTTCGTCTTTCTGTCTCTCTGTCCGTCCGTCTGTCTGTCTGCCCGTCAGCACGATAACTCGCGTAAAAATGCTTCGATTTCGATGAAATTTTACTATGTGGTAGGGGACCACCTGGGGACGAACTCCATTGAAAATGGGCAAAATGGGGTCAAAGGTCAGGACGTCAGGAGCGGATCCATTCCATTGCACTTATGCGTCATAACTTACGTAAAATCGCTTCGATTTCGATGGAATTTTAGTATGTGGTAGGGAACCATCCAGGGACGAATCCAGTTGAAAATGAGCGAAATGGGGGTCAAAGCTCAGGACATAGGATCGGTATCCATTTCATTGCACTTATGCGTCATAACTTATGTAAAATGCTCCGATGGTGACAAAACTTTATCATTTTGTTCCGGAGGTATACGGAACCAATCCTGCTTAATATTATCGAAATGCGGTCAAAGGTAAGATCACAGGAGCGAGATTTATTTGACAGCCATTATCCTCATAACTTGAGTAATAGCTTAAGTAATGGTTTCTGGTAAGTTGGAAAGCGTATCATAATCAATGCATTGTATGCTTTTACTACCTTATATATGATTTGTCGATGGTAGAAATGCGGTTGAGTTTTTGTATCTTTTGTAATGCATTCTATTGACTGTGAATAAATTTTAAATATTGTATTTCGGGTAGGAAAAGATTTAAAAGACATGCTCGTTACAACCGAAAATTCGGTGTCATTCTTCTTCTTTATAATTGGCAGTAGCATTAAAGTCGTTAAAGCCAATATTGCGATTGAATGGGAAAATGGTGTAGTGAAACGAAACTAGTCTCAATGTACGTTATGTGAAAACACAAATTTGTCAGTGACGGTGATCGAACCCTGCAGCCTCACTCCGGAGTAAGTTGCTCTCCCAACTAAGCCACATGGACAGCATGTGTCGCTGCAGATTTGTCATCTTGACTCATGCTTTACCTCTGTAGTACGTCATAGTTACAAGAAATACACTATATTGACAAAACTTACCGGACACTCCTTAAAAAACAAATGAATGGATCCGCTGCGTTGTTAAGATGCGCTGTGCAGCTGCACAAAGGTATAGAAAAAAGCCTGCAGCTGACCGCAATCATACCGCATTGTGAGGTTTAGTGAAAATGTCGCAGCAGCAGAGAACTGACTTAGAGAAAGGAAAGATTGTTGGGTGTTATATTAGTGGGTTGTCTATAAGTGAAACCGAGAGGCGTTTAAACATACCCAAGTAAACTGTTTTGAATTACTGAATACGTGGAAGACACATGACGTGCCTGAAGCAGCAAAACGCACCGGCAGACCAAAGCAAATCAGTGATAGAGGACGTCAAATCCTCAGGAGAGTCGTTATAGCTAATCGATGGAGTACTGCACAATACAGCAGCGTACAGGTGAGTAAAAATGCTGGAACCACGGTATGTACACGTACCATTCGCAGAGATCTTCATTGCATTGGTTACTGTGGTCGTGCGGTTGCTCATAAGCATTTCATCTCCCCTCGGAATGCTACTCGTCCTTTAGCATGGTGTAAAGAACATTTATCTTGGACCGTAGATCAATGAAAATAGGTCCTATGGAATGAAGAATCCAGATACATGATCCATCGGTCTGATGGGCGTGCGTAGGTATGGCGGCAGCCGAGGGAACGCTATTTACCACAGTGTACGTTTCCTACGGTTAAGTTTGGAGCTGGCGGTATACTCGTGTGTGGGTGTGTGTATGTGTGGGTGTGTGGGTGTGGGGGGGGTCCAGGTATGGTTGTGTCCCATTGGTTATAGTGGACACACCTGTTAACCAGCACGTTTACCTCGATATTCTGGACAATTGTGCCCTACCTAACTCTGTGGAAATACTATGAAACCGAACCTTGTTAGTACCAGCAGGATCATGCACCGATCTATAAAGCAAGGACTGTTACGCCGTGGCTTGACGATAATTACAAGTAGAGCGCCACATAAGAAGTTTGGAACCAAGACCTACTACTAAGCAACAGTTAGCGGCAGCATTATGTACTGAATGGAAGCGCATACCTATCGCTGTGTACCAAAACCTTGTCGAAAGCCTGTCTCGAAGGGTCAGTGCATGCATTAAGGCCAAAGATGGACCGACACCATACTAATGTATGTCAGTAAATGCTATGTTGTGTTTCTCTTCTAGGTGTCCGTTGACTTTTGTCAATCTAGTGTATGTTGAAAGAACCCGTAACAAGCACACTTTTTTAAATATATAGCGATTGCCACCTGTTGTAATTCTGCCTCTAAAGAACTGAGTAGCTGAACCAGTAAGAATAAGCTAAGTGAAAATATTACTTTAGAGGTAAAATAAAAATGCACGCATTAGAACAGGAGCATCTGAAACTCCAAATTAAATACGGTCGGATGCTCTAAAATAATTGAGTTTAAATAGTTTTATAAATAATGTGTGTTTAAAACTTTTCTCCCCTTAAACATATCTGTCACTTGGTGACTGAAATTTATTTTGATAACCCTCTAAGTCGTTCTTTGATTGTAGCTGCTGCAACCTTAAACTGAAGAGCAATTGAATTAGAGACAGCTGGCGTTATGCAAATGTGGTGCTGTGGGCGGCCCTGTAAACGGAAACGACATGACGTATGCAGCGATCCGACAATATAAGGAGTGATGAGACGAGAATCAGTAAGAGTCGGACTCAGTATGGGTAAGACGAAGGATATAAGCGCATTTGATCGTGGGCGAGATGTCTGGGGCCAATGCATGGGTCACATCATCTCGGAAGTCGTGCAGACACTGGGATTTTCACGAGCCACTGTGTCATGGGTACACCGTGCGTGCATCGAATCCGGTAAAACAATGCTTGCAAGTGCCGACTGCCATGGACAGCAGCGTGTGGATGAGCGGTGTCATCGTCGGCTAGCTCGCATCAGTGCAAGAAATCACTCGGCAATTTAACGCTGGTGCACAAAAATGTGTAAGCAGCCACACCATCCAGAACCATCTCCTCGCTATGGGGTATAGTTGCCATCGTCCCACGAGGGTACCTCTGCTGACCGCGCATCACAGGGTGCAAAGATTAGCATGGGCGCGGGAACATCGCCACTGGACCCTAGACATGTGGGAAAATGTTGCCTGGACTGATGAGTCGAGATTCACGTTGTTACATGCGGATGGCAGAATACGAATACGGCGCAAACCACCTAAAGCGATGAATCCTTCTTGCCAGCAGGGTTCTCCTCAAGCTGGTGGGGTGACATTCTCGTCTGGGTACTGTTTACGTGGACTAAAATGGGACCCCTGGTACGTGTGACATCGTCCCTCACATGTCAGCGTTACCGGGATATCCTGGACGACCATTTGCTTTCGTTTGTGCGTCTTCAACATCCCACTGGGGACCTCATCCTGCAACAAGACAGTGCAGCCCCCGAATTGTATCCGAATGGTTGGATGAACATTCCACCGACGTGACCTCGCTTCTTTGGCCAGCTAGGTCACATCTGGGATGCCATCGAGAGAGATGACCCCCGTCCATGAAATCTTCGTGAACTGTGGGAGCTTGTTCAGGGGTCGTGGATCCTTATGGCTTCCCAACGCTTCCGATGTCTTGTCGAGTCCATGCCGAAACGAATCGCCGCTGTCATCAGGGCGAAAGGTAGTACTGCACGTTACTAGACAGATATCTATAATTCAATTGCACTTCAGTGTATATGTTGTAAGAGGACTTTCCGCACCAAAATATGACTCTTTTCGTGACTAAACGAAGTGTTCCTTTAATATTTTAGTATTTTCGTTTGCACCCTTTTACATAAATGTGAGTGTAAACTTTATAAATTACGTGAAATCCGATGAAGTACCATACGCTGGTTCGAAAAACTCCCGATAACAAACATTTCCATTACATTAACCAAATAACTAAAATTTCCATGGCGTTAACCATATAAGCCATTAAAATTGTAAAAAAATTAATGATGCTAACGTTCCTTTTAACCCTTTAACGACCATAACGCCCAAAACGATCAAAACGCCCATACATACAGACGACCATGGCAGTCCGAAACGCCTGTCTAAAGTGAGTCAGATTTCCTACTCTTACCTGCTCTTAAAATTTGCAAGACCTATGAGGCATAAGCAGATGTCACCCGCAGTCACTGTTATTGTTACTAAATAAAGAAGTGAACCAGCAGACAGTTTCGGGCGTTTTGGTTTTCAATGTGATACAAGAGTTTTGGGACATGGTTGTTAAAAGGTTAATGCGCAGGTTCACGCGCTTCAGCTGCGTTCGGCACACTCTTTAGACGGCGAATATACTCGTTCGAGTTGATTTCAGACCTCTCAAACCTTTGCACTTGCATTTTCACAGGTGTTATCAATAATAATAACATACACATCTTCACGACCTACTAATTTCAAAAGTATAACTACTGATGGTTTCATGGAATTAAATGTCTTTTCGTAATCAATAAAAGCCGTACCTGGATAAAGTTCATTCACTCTTTAAATTAATTCGTAGGATTTTAGTGTTAAATGGTTGTTCTAAGTATCGAGAAGACAAAGTCACATAAATCTGTAATTGGTGTAGTAAGAAAGAATATTTGAATTCACCAAGCTTTCGCCAGCCAACGGGAGGCCTTGTCAAGGTAAGTTACATTAGGCGAATAATGATCCTCATATGCGACAACTAAAACACTCACATACTTCACTGTAAAGCACTCTTCTTACTGAAGCGTAAATCTACTGTAATATTTAGCTTCAATGTACAGCTTAATGAAATGTTCCGGATAGCTTAACGTCGTGCTCCGGACAGCAAAATCAGACACACGAAGCTAAATAGGTAATGAATAACACAAACAGCAATTTTTAAAAAGGAAGTCTTCTACTTACAATATTCGCTAAGGCTCTATTTGGTCCTTAATTGACACATGTAGGTCAGCACAACATCAAATGTGGACATATATTCCAATTCGTGCATTATGACGAATTAAATTTCTCCGTCATTTTTATCCACGCCGGGCATTGAAACCGGGTCCCTCCACTCCGGAGTAAGTTGCTCTCCCAACTGAGGCACGCGGACGTATGCTCTCGTTGCTATCTGCCTTTATCTCATGTGCGTCCTGCGGGGCAGACATTTTACACCCCCCCCAAAAGAGGGCCGGGGCATGGCCCATGGGTCAGCCGGGACCATGTGTTGCTGTTGGCAGTCATCCCATGAAGAACGTGCTCTTAAGAAATCCCAGTCAATTTGGTGTGTGTAACGTTACATCACACACATTTTTATTTTTCGAAGCGCTGAAGAAGAGGTTCTCTTAATTTTGTTGTCTCGCGGTGTGGAAAGAACATCACACCATTGGGAGAACTTTAACGGCCAGGTCATTCTTGAAGTTCGGGCGCCAATATAACGAAGTGAATTTCTCCGTCATTTTTATCCACACCGGGCAAAATTATCGTTTTTTTTTTTGTTTTTTTTTATTGAAGGTTTAATGACCACCGTGAGCAACTCAATGGGCTATAAGCAGTCGCCCGTCCCTATTTTAGGGTCACTGGTTCCAGGGAAGGGAGAGAGCCAGTGCCGTAATACAAACACAACATCCATGCCTAACCGTGATTTGAACCCGGACCCCGTTCGGACGAATGATCAGAGGCCATCGCTTAGACCACTGCGCCACCAGGGCGGCCAAAAATATCCGTGTCCTCTCACTCCGGAGTAAGTCGCTCTCCCAACTGAGCTACGCGGACGTATGCTCTCGCTGCTATCTGCCTTTATCTCATGTGGGTCCTACGGGGCAGGCACGTCCCATCTCCCCCCCTACCCCCGAAAGAGGGCCGAGGGCATGGCCCACGGGTCAGGCGAGACCATGCGTCGCTGTAGGCAGTCATCTGATGAAGAACGCGCATTTGAGAAATCCCAGTCAAGTTGGTGTGGGGAACGTAACATCACACACATTTTTTTTTCGAAGCGCTACAGAAGGGATTCTCATTTTTCCTATCTCGCAGTGTGGAAAGAACATCACACCATTGCAAGAAATCTAACAGCCGGGTCGGGTCATCCGGGAAGTTCGGGCGCCAATATGACGAAGGAAATATCTCCATCATCTTTGGCCACGTCGGATATCGAACCCGGGCACCTCACTACGGAGTAATTCGCTCTCCGAACTGAGTTACGCGGACGTATGCTATCGATGCTATCTGCCTTTATCTCGTGCGCGTCCAGCGGGGTAGGCACGTCACACATAGAATATTTTTCTAGTGTTACAAACTCGATTACAACTTGAGACATACATATCAAAGAAACATAACAATCAACGTAAGCGATTCAAATGGATTCGTATAACAACTCTTGCAACAAATATCTGACATATTTGTAAAAATGTCTGATTTGTAGCATTCCCCTTGTCTTTTTTTTTCTTCAATTCCGTCTCGTTCTTCGTCTGCAGTATGGCAACAATTATCTGAATCTCTCTCTCTCTCTCTCTCTCCGATACACTTCTAAGCAGCATTCATTCTTATCACTCTTGATCACATACGTCATTCACTTTTAACTGAACGTCAGGTTGCCCAAACCATATTAATGGAGAGAAAAAATGTAGCGTTAAGATTAACAAATGCTTAACGAGAAATGAAGCAATATCCACACAAGAGTACAGGAAACAAAAAGGAAAGCTGAATTAGAGAATGCGTTACAACTTCTCCCAGTACATGGGTATGATGTATAGTGCTTCTCCTGAATTCCGCCTGTTCGCTTGGTTCTCGTAGGACATATAACCGTTTATAATGCCGGAGAGATTATGTGAGCACCATCTGCACAAGACGCTGCATGAATGGAAAAGACAGGAACTGTAGGTTGAAAAACTTGATTTCGAATGTATCCGCGCCTTGTGATTCCCTGCTTAGTTTAGTGTTCTTTGGCTCTACTGCTATCCGTACGCTTATTCGAATTTTGGCAGTTGCTTTAAACAAAAGAAATTGTCAGTACCAGCATTTCTCCGGGCAGCTCATAGTCCGCAATGAATAGAAGCAATCATCTCAAATTTTGTCCTGCCTTTTAAGTTATTTCAACGTAAACATAATTATTTTACATACCATTGCCAATAAACAAAGACTTTCTGAAACGTTGATTGCAGTTTTCTATGTTAAAGAAAATATCTCTCGTATTGAGGTAAATTTAACATTACGAATATATCGGTTAGAAACATCTGTTATTATGAACTTTTTTGTGCAATTCATTTCAAAAGCAGGTGCAGTAGTTTTTATCGTTTCTCCAGCCCACGTCCCATTCACCAGCGATGCATATTAATTAACTTACTCGTTAGCTCTCGCAATGGGTTTCGTGTTTTGTTTCCGTTGAGTATTTAGCAGATAAGAAGACTTGGTGTGTACTGTATTTGAGCTTGTCCAAGTTTTATAAAAACTGAAGACGCACAGGCGGGTTGCTCTGGAGAATTAAAATTTATTGCAAAATATAAATTAAATGTCTGAATACTTAGTTTCAACGAAAGTAAAACAAGTTCATTTAAGAATTCCTTGGAGAACGTGTGACATACTATTAACAGACTTACTTCGTTAAGGCAGTACACCGTCTCAGAAGCATTATGCTGTTATTCTTATTGAAATATTGGAATAGCATCTATCAGAAGCCTTACATTAGAATTATATAGAGAGAAATTATTTTTCTAAAAAGTTCACTTATCACAATCACGTGGGAGTTAATGGAACGCTTCCCAAGCATACACTGTCCAACGACTAATTAGTTTTGAGGCTTTTCATGTACGCCTAGTTTATTTAACCCTGATTTAACAGTTTGATATTTCATCAGCTGGAAGATGACTTCGAATTTTCCTAAACAGTTCGTCGAAAGTTCTATCCAGTTCAGCTTTGCTTTTTCGATTATTTGGCTCTGATACCTGAACTCAAATATGAATACTTCATGAACTCAAAGTTTTCAGAACAATTAGACTAACTCGTACAAAAAAGGGATACCTATTTTTCTCAAAACTCTACTAGCAGATCACTTTTAGAATTCGCATATTCGCTGGCCTTAAACTGATGTGGACATCTAACTTTGCAGGCATATATAGACGATAGGGTGGATATGAATCCTGTCCAGCTACTGGGATGCTATTGATCCGTCTAAACCCCTATTGGGAGGACACCCAACGAGAAACAGTTTATCAAGCACACCTGCCCTCGACATGTAAATAGCTCACTGTGAGCAATGTGTGGAATAAACCTGGCAGACCACACAGCTCGCCAACATAAGTAAGCGTACGATTGAAGGTAGGAATGGGTAAAATGGGTGATATGACCGATTCGAAAGTTGCACGGTAGCTAATACGAGGCTTGCAGGTTCAAGCATCACCCAAAACGGCTATAGTCATGGGTTTTTCACTCACAGCTGTAGCAAGAGTTTGCCGTGAACAGTGCGACGCGCAAAAAAATTCCAACAATCGGCTATCCTGAGAATGGAAAGGACTGGTGTATCAGAGGAATCAATGGAGACTGACGATATGGTCGTCGACTGCTGTGCCCATTCGAGACATGTCTGGTTACGTGGTCTGTTCGGAGATTTCTCTCTGCACACCATTATTGAATTCCGCAGTGATTTGTCCAGTTGCGGCCCTGCCCGTCTGTTCGCTTTACGATCGCTGCCAGTCTCCTAGGACCTGTAGGAGTCACCAGGTATTTTCGCCCCCAGGATCGCCTACTGCCTGAAAATGTTTGGGTATTCCACCACTCAAGGGAGTTGTGCGTGAAATACCCAGTGTGACGGTTGCTTAGGAGGTGCTCGAACTATCATGCCAATTTCAATGTCACTCAGGTTTTTCGTTTTGACTATTTTGACTCTAAATTGAACTCTAACTGATGCTTGACCAGCTTGTCTGCCTTATTTATACCCTATAGAGCGCCCAAGTGCCGTCTTATGTGTTGTAGTGAGCCATTTACACTATTGCGCAAATTTGAGGACAATATAAAAATTCGTACATAAATCTTATTTATGAAGAAATTCGATGAAATTTGGCAAAGCGGTTTATTATATTAATTATGTAACTCCCATGTGGTATTTTAATATGGAGTATGATCACACCTGATTGACATGCAGCTAAAGCAACGACTCATAATGTTATTGAGAGTATTGATGAGGTTTTGAGAGATTAATGCTCACCCATCAACAAGAGCTCTTCTGTTATCTTGACCTGTTATGGCAAGGGGCTTGCGAGCTCGAATGCGTTTCTCTACATCATCCCATACATGCTCAATAGGACTGAGGTCCGGGGATCAGGGTGGCTCTTCCTTTCGGCGAATATCTTTCTCTTCGAGAGAGTCGTCGACCAAATGAGCGCGACGGATATTATCTTCCAAATTACTTAAATCTGTATCGTAGGCTCCTCTAAATGGCCTGCCATATGGGTTTAGGGTATCGTCTGTGTAACTCACTGCAGTAATAGACTAGCTCTGAATGTTATGAAGGTCAGTGCGTCCGTTCGTCATGATTACTCTCCAGACCATCATCAGAGCATACCCTTTTGCTTATGCTACAGGGACTGTTGCGGGTCCGTGATTCTCTCTCGAGCACAATATACAGTGAATCTGTACTTCACCTGAATCGCGATTCATCTGTGAAAGGATGATTCGTTCAATGGTCTGGGATCCAAATGTTATGTTGGCGACTCCAGGTTAAAGGAGGTCGTCAAGCTACGGAAGTTAGAGAGACACACATAGCTGGTGTCCTTGCATAAACGCATTGGTCAAGAAGTCTACATACAAAAGTGTTCCGAATCCCTCGTTTCTGCAACTTCTGCAAGCTCCAAAGAAAGCTGCTGCCTATCAGATATCTCTATGTTCAGTCCGACAGTCAGACTCATAAAGTGATGGTCTGCAACAGTCGTGGCTATGGAACTGCCTAGTCCTTGTCGAAAACGAACATCTCCTGCCTGCTAAAACTATCTCCATCCTCTTGGCAGGATATTTTGTGGAACATTCAATGCTCATCAAATTTTCGTATGGGACTGACCTGCTTCAATCCTACCAAACGTTCTCCAACTCTAAAAATCTTGCTTACGATATCTTTGTGACATAATCATCCCCACAAGCGACTGAAGTACAAACAGAAGTCGCCTAGGATAATTGCATTATGGGAGTTGGCCCATTCATCGTTTTAATGCAATACTAATTTGCATATTCTGGCTTGCGCGTAGCAAAATGTCGGAGAAGGAACAAAAGCTTTACTTTTTAACTGGAAGTGGACACATTCCCCAGGGCTTGATAGCTTAACGTGCCCATGCGACGCATGGAGGATGTTTTGCGGCTCAACGCACCTTACCTACCTGGGTTGCATCCTAAGACATTTTCTTTGGCAGGTAGAAATGCTAACTACAAGGCCATCAGCGGTTAAAATCTCCTTAACGTGGTGTTACTTCAGCAACGACAAAGACCCTAATATAGGTTTAGTATACTTCAGTCAGCAACACGCTGAGTCTCATGAATAGGGGAAGATAGAAGGTGTAGGTGGGTGAAGATAGAAGGTGTAGGTGGATGAAGATAGAAGGTGTAGGTGGGTGAAGATAGAAGGTGTAGGTGCGGGAACAGTGTGCCGTGATAGGAAGGATCCCATAGTGAAAGCCAGGAAATATTTGAGTTTTCAAGAGTATACTTTATCCCGTTAACAGCAAAAGTTGTAAGCTCCTCTATCACACTTACCAGACTGGAAACTGGAGTTATACCAATAGAATGCTGGGATCAGAAATAGGGAATAGGTAAAAGAAGTGGGGGATCCCGAGAAAAAAGTAAAAGACACCACCACAAAATTCCAAGGGAAAATCTATTCAGGTTTTCAGAGTTGTCTCTAAAGTGAGCTTCTTTTTCTCCTTTTTGCATTGTAACGAGGAGTTGATATCGTTCAACAGGTACTATGTTCAGCCAAGTGGACGTGTCTCATCTCGCAAGTGAGATTGGAGATTGTGGAGACCATTTAAGCAATTTGAAGTCACTGTTGAGGTACTGGAATGACTGTGACAATCTGAGATTTGCGGTATTTCTCATTGTCCTGCTGAAATTAGCCCTCTCCACAAGGAAACACCATGCAATGATGATAAGATACTCTGTGGCATCAAAATGCTTTACGAAAGGTATTAAGGAAACCAATACTCCCCATGAAAATAAAGATCCCATGCCATTACTCCACCACCTTGTACACTGAACGATAGGCATCCATCGAATCGTACTGTTGATGCCATATTCTGGACCGTGCATCTGCTTGTATTAATTGAAAACGTAATTCATTGAGATGACATTTTACCAGTCTTCAAGGGTCCAGTTTCGGTGATCCCCTGCCTGCAGACGAATTGGGAGGGGTTTTTTTTTATTGAAGGTTTAACGACCACCGTGAGCAACTCAATCGGCTATAAGAAGTCGCCCGTCCCTAATTTAGGGCCAATGGTTCCAGGGAAGGGAGAGAGCCAATGCCGTTAGACAAATAGGACATCCATGGCTCACCGGGATTAGAACCCGGGCCCTTTCTCGGACGAATGGTCATAAGCCAGTCGTTAAACCACTGCGCCACCGGGGCGGCCGTTGTCGGGTTTCGGCAGAAACGAGTGGTGTAGCAAAGTAACATCTGTTAGTATAGCCCATTTGGGTTAATGTGCGGCCGGCTATCTGTGCTGAAATTCCCCTTTCGATACTATTGTGCCGTCACGTAACGTGATAAAGCTCTTACACGCATTGTTTGGTAAAATCCTCTCCTGTAGCCCTTGAACATCGATTATACGTTTTTCCTGCAGGAAAACTGCTGACTGCTGGTCTTGTGGTTTGCGCACCACTCCTTGCGCACATTCGATACCGTTGTTCTCTCATAGTCGAGAAGGTTTTTAGTCTCAGAGATGCCTACGCCTGGAACGACTGTACACCTAGATCCCACTGTCATGCTCCTTTCAAAGACGATTCAGTCACAATTCCTTCCCATGTTGCTGCTATGTACTCTTCCTATACATTTTGTTTTGAGTGTCCTTTTTAAAAAGACTTGTCAGTGTCATTGTTTCGTACGTGACAGGATAACACGTGTCGTCTGATTGCCCTTGGGTGGTCCTCATAATTTTCTGTATCAGTGTGCAAAGTTTCTGACCGTTAATCATCTGGTACAAATTAAAAACGCTCCACTGAAGGCACGTCTTTGGAAATAACAACATATATTGTGCCTTTATACGGGAATATGTTTAAATTTATTACAATATTGTAGAATGTTTCTATATGATAACATAGCTGTTGGTCAATATCAAAACCAGTATTTCAGAAAATATAATAGTTTCACTGGATTTAATGTCATGGAAAGTACAAAGGAGAACCCATGTCATCGTAGTAAAAGAAACGTGACTGGAACGATTACTTTAAAATAGACTGCCATCTTATTGCAGATGTTCCTTCACTTTCTGTATGTATTGCATTCAATTGGCTGCTGCCAAAATGGCCCCCGTTCATCATTTAAATGGCCACGATTCACATGTTTATATGTGTTCTAGACTACATTCAGCAAGAAAGAGGCCCAGGAGATTGAGAGATATTTTCTGAATCCATTACTTTAACCTTCACCGAACGCCACAAATAAATGCGAGGGACATCAGAATAACAGAATGGGAAATACCGAAAGGAATACCTCCCCAATTGCTCTGCCTTTCTGAAATTTCAAAGACATCTTTAGCTGAAACACAAAATGTCTTCTGTACGTACATAGGTGCTTTTTCTTTCTCCTTTTGTTAAGGTAACAAATTTTGTAACTGACATGGAAACGGCCGAGAATGACAGTGTCTAGTGGTGGAGCACTGACCAGAAAAAACTTTTAAGATAGCATCGTGTTCTGACGTGCATCATATTACTTTTATTGCTTGGCATATACACATTCGTGGATCATTTTATAGAAAACAATGGGGCCTACACCAGGTTTTCCGCTATTTCTATTCAGTTCAGAATTGCGTTGCACAAAATAACCTGACGAAGCTAACAAGATATATGCGCACTGAGATATTGCGTAAGACGTTGCATTAGCATTGTAGTGAAGCATCTGAAAGAAGAAATGAGGGACAATCATATAGAATAACAAAATGTGTCTCGAAAATATTTCTATTTTGCCAAAAGCTTTCTCAAGATGGTCTACTACACCATGTGAACAAAAGTGATTTGATACTGTAAGTAAGTAGAACGAAAAAGATGACACCGAATTTTCGGATGCTACATGCACGTCTCTTGAATCCTTTCGGACGCAAATTAAATTTACCAAAGCTGTTCAAAGTCAATGGAACCAGTTTAGAAAATAATCAACCAGTTCCAACAATCGATAAAACATCCAGAAGTAGAAACATGTACTTAGTTCCACCAGCGGCTAAAAACCATGTTACGAAAATTAACAAATGACGAACAAAAACTTTCTCATAGTACAAGGGAAGTACCAGAGACAAAGAGATTTTCAAATCGAACAGTTAAAAGAAGAAATATAGAAGGAAACATGATATAATTATTTACCTCCAAGCGGAAAAAATTTGCATAACAGTAAAGTTGAAAATAGGCGAAAATTGTTCTTCCTGGAAAAAGCTATGCTAAGGGAAAAAAACTTCTCAATTAAGTCTCCCGGGAGCAGTGATAGCCAAAAAAGTAAAAACGGTTAAGACCTTTACGCAGCTGGCGGGAAATTTGTGCGCTATTTAAAGCGGATAACACTCCACATCTCTGCTGTAGAGAATGGCATACAGTAGAGAAGAAAGTTCTCAATAGAGTTTTTAGAAGGGGAGATACAGCTGCAAACTGAAGTGCGCAAACACTACCTACCGACAGAGCTGTGAACTACAAAATTCCTCATATACTAGCCTAAAGTGTTCTACAAGGTAAATGGCACCCGGTGTGGGCCGCGGGTAGCCTAGTGGGCAACGTTCGTGACTGCCACGGAAAGGACCTCAGGTTCGATCCACTGGTCCCCCCGGTAATAAATAAGGGAGTCTTTCTCCCCCTTTCTACTTCGCTTCCGTGTCACTTTCCTATCGGGCACTCTAGCCCAAATCTCCTAGCTTCCTATTTCTAAGAGTTGTTTAAGACCTGGGGTCAGACACTCCCTTCCTAAAATCCTCTACATTTGATCATTTGGCATCCGGTGTAGAAATAAATTTTTAAATCGCACATGTAAAAGCAGTGATATTGAGAAAAACATATTAAACATTTGCACCCTTAGCTACAAAATTATGCATTATTTTGGAAAGAAAACACACACAAAGTTTGCATAGTTTGAAGCATCTGACCAAAGAAAGAAGGTTTTCAATCGGGTTTTTACTCCCTCAGATATTGCTGTGAACGGAAACGTGAACTTACGCTCACTGGTGGCAGATTTGTGCTCTAAGAAAAATTTTAAATTATATCAGAAACATTTCGCGGCGGAAGCGCTCTCTCACAAAGAAAACAAATTTCAAATCCGACTCTTCGAAGCAGAGATATGGGCAAATATAAGATACGCATCTACGCCCCCTGACAGAAAAAACATACGTTATTTTAGGAAGAAGGTATTCTCAAAAGGTTTTTCAATGTGAACGGTATGAGTGCAAGAAAAAAAAAAAGTCGAGTTTTCAGGAGCTCAGATTTTGCTGTAAATACATCAGAAGCATAAAATAATACTTACGCCACGCGGTGGGTAAATCATTCTTTATCAAATACTGGAAATTATATGCAAAGCATTTCCCATCAGGAGCTGTATCCGGTGCTGAAAGAAGTTTCCAAATCGGAGTTTTTAAGGTGAGATATCGGGAGAAACGCAATTTACTTTTACGCCTCCGTAGCGGAAATTCTATGCATTACTTGCAAATTTTGAAGTTATATGAAGAATATTTTACACGCGAAACGTTATCTATCAAATAAGGGATTTTTCAAATCCGACTCTTAGAAGCAGAGATATTGACAGAAATAAGATATACTTAACGCCCCCTGACGGAGAAACCATGCTTTATTTTAAGAAGAAAATATTCTCAAATGTTTATCGACATTAACGGTATCTGTCCACGAAATAATTTTTTCAATCGAGCATTTAGAAGCTCAGATTTTGCTGCAAATGCCTACGAAGCAGAAATTAAAGCTTACGCCCCCTGGTGGCCAAACCGTATTTTATAAAAAAATTAAAATTACAGTCAAAACATTTTCCACCAGTAGCTGTATCCGGTGCAGGATGAAATTTTCAAAACGAAGTTTTGGAAGCAGAGATATCGGGGAAAGCGCTACTTACTTGTACTCTTCGTAGCGAAAAGTAAATGAACAACTTGAAAATATTGAAATTATATGACAAACATGGCGCACCGGAAACTCTATCCAACAAAGAAGACATTTTTGAAATCGGACAATTAGAAGCAGGATATTGACAAAATAAGGTATACATCTACGCCTTCTGCCGGAGAAATCATGCATTATTTTCAGAAGAAAATATTCCGAAAAGGTTTATCGACGTGACTTGTCTCGGTCCGCGAAATAATTTCGTAATCGGGATTTTAGAAACTCAGATTTTGCTACAAATTCATCAGAAGCAGAAATTTACACTTACGCCCCCTGTTGGCCAAACCATTTTATACCAAAACTTAGAAATTATGTACAGAATATTTACCATCAGGAGATGTATCCGCTGCAGAAATAATTTTTCAAATCGGAGTTTTAGAAGCAGCGATATCGGGGAAACGAATTTACTTTTAGGCCCCCTAGCGGAGAATCTATGCGTAACTTAAAAAATGGACTATAGCGCAAATAATCTTCGACATGAATGGAATCGAAAGGTGAAATAATTTTTTGAATTCGATGTTTAGAAGCAAATATATGGAATGAAATGTATTTTGAATTCGATGAATTCGATATCTGCCTTTTACGTCCTCTAGCGGCAAAATTGTGCGTCATAAAAAAAAAAATTCAGGATCATCCTTCACACATTTCATTTTTCATAACGCAAAAGGAATTTTTCGAATCGGACTATTTGTTGCAGAGATGTGTTGTCGTCAGGCGGACGAACAGACGAACGGACGGATAAACCGATACATCAGCAGGATCTTTTTTACACTTTCCATCCATAGGTTGAAGAAGCGTATATGCTCCAGCTTCGTCCGTCTGTCTGTCTGCCTGTCAATCGGCACGATAGCTGGCGTAAAGATGGTTTTGATTTTGATGAAATTTTAGTATGTGGTAGGGCACCAACTGGGGACGAACCCTATTGAAAATGGACGAAATCGGGTTAAAGGACAGGACATAGGGTTAAAAGTCATCCATTCCGTTGCCCTTATGCGTCATAACTCGCTTAAAAATGGTTCGATTTCGACGAAATTTTAGTATGTGGTAGGGGACCACTGGGGACGAACCCTATTGAAAATGGGCGAAATGGGGTCAAAGGAGCCGAATCCATTCCTTTGCACGTATGCGTCATAACTTATGTAAAAATGCTTCGATTGCGACAAAACTTTAGTATGTTGTTCTGGAGGTATACTGAGCCAAATCTGTTTAATATAATCGAAATGGCGTCAAAGTTCAGGGCACAGGAGCGAGATTTATTACACATCCATTTTCTTCATAACTTCAGTAATAGCTTGAGTAATGATTTCTGGTATGTTGGAAAGCGTATCGTAATCATGCATTGCATGATTTTACTAACTTGTTTTACAAAAGACGTGCTAAAAACAGTATTGTATTTACATCAGTAGCGGGTATAGGTACTCCATTTGCAGAAATCACAGCAGCCACCCGTTGAGGTAAGCTGTCCACAAGTATATGGAGTACGGCGAACGGGATGTTCCTCATTTCTGCCTTGAGGACATCGACCAACTATGTCGGAGAAAAAGGTCGCGTTGGTCTAGACTTTACCCATCGTTCAAGTTGATTCTATAGGTGTTCAGTAGGATTGAGATCTGGGCTGTGAGCAGGCCAGTCCATCCGCGAGACCTAGTTTTCCTCATACCACTCCACTGTAGCCCCGGAAACATGACAAATGGCATTGTAGTCCTGCACGAAACAATTCCCGTATCCGTAAAACTTACACAACGTTGGGAACATTGTGTTATCTAGGATATCTCTATACAGCAGAGAGTTCATGTTGCCATGAATAACATCCAGTGGATCCACACCTTACATTTAAAACAGCCCCATACAGTGGCGGATTTCCAACTAGGCGCACTAGGCGCGCGCCTATGGCCCCAGAGCTTAAGGGCCCCTGAAAACTTATAATTCGATTGCCAATGTTGTTTTGGTTTTCAAAGACCTAAACAAAAAGAAATGCTGGCCTCCTTAATTTTCCGATGAAAATAATAAGAAAAAATGCTTTTAAGAAACTCTTCCCATTATCGGTTTCCTGCACTTACTGATGGAATTCTTACTGCCCAACTTTCTAGGTGCGCGGAATTCATCTACTTCGAAACTCCTCCACGAAAAGTCATCTACCCCTTTTTAAGTGAAGCACTGTGCATAAATTGTATTTTACCCGTATTTCTAATGTGGAGGGCTTTTCCGTTTGTCAACGTCTTCAAGTATTTTATTTTTGCTTAATACTAAGTTTGCTCAAAATGAGAAAAACAAAATAACTTTACAGAACCGAAGCAAGGAAAAAGCACGTTTTATAATTGAAATGCATTCCAATTTTATGAAATTTTATGACAATTTACACGCGTTGTATGGAATTTTATTTTCAGTGCCCTAAAATTTTCGCAGAAACTTGCAACTGAAAAAGTGTCAAAGTAATCAGTTTTGCAAAAGGTATCAAACTAAATAAGGAATTTTGCTGTAAATGAAATAGTCTCTTCGTTGCGCAAAGCTAAAATTTACGAAATTTCCACTTTGAGGACTCCTAGCGGGAAATTTATGAACTAGTAGTGATATTTAAAATGGGGAAACTTTAATGAATGTTTATGTCCGATCATTCGCAAAAATAATTTTTGAAAGATCTATGAAAACCAAATTTTTTGGCCTTCTGCGCCTTTCGCAGGAAATTAATGAACTAATTGGAAAATTTAAATATTTGAGGAGGAACAGTGAAGCCTAATCTGAGAGGCACAAAAATATTTTTTTTTCCCTTTTAGTTGAATAGTTTCTTCACAACAGAACTTTAATGTTTGAATTTTCGACTGGACAGCCCTTACCGGTATTTAAAGTGCCGAACTTAATATCGTTAGATTTCCAATTAGCCACAATAATTACTTTTGAAATATCTCTAAAACAAACAAAAAAAGGTTCGATCTGCACGGGCAGACAAAGGGATTACAATAGCACTGTTTCTTACAAAACGTTTTAATAATAGGAAGATAGAATTTTAAAAATGCGGAAACACATTTCTCCACTTTACATTTTTTTTAATGCTGATCTGATGGATGAAAATTTCTGAGGCCATAAGAAGGGAGGGTCGCCCCCTCCTTGAATCTTTTAGCGCTTAGGGCCCCAAAAGATCGAATTTTAAAAAGCGGAAACACTTTTCTCGACTTAACATTCTTTTTTTTTTTTGTTAATCTGATGGATGAAAAATTCTGAGGCGATAAGAAGAGGAGGGCCGACCCTCCCCCTTGAATCTTTTAGTGCCTAGGGCCCCAAAAGATCTAAAGTCGCCTCTGCCCCACCCTTCCCATACTGTTATTCAACCGCCTCCGCGCTTCACAGTCAGCATTGTACGCTAAGGAAGTATACGTTATCCGGGTAACCACCAAATCCAGAGACGTCCATCCGATCGGAATAATGTGAAGCGGGATTTGTCGCTCCATAACACCCATAGCTATTGTTCCAATGTTCCATTTTCGTGCCAATGACACCATCGGAGCCGCGTGCCATTATTGGTCTTTGTGATTAGAGGCTTATACGGGCTGCTGCTCGGCTGTGATACACGAGTACATGTGCCTCTCTTCGAAGCGTGCAGACCATAACGTCTGTGGCCATCTAGAACTCATGTGCTATGGCGTGCATTGGTCAGGACCTGATTTACTGGATCTCCCTGTGCACAATCAGACCTTTGGGTTGCAGTTTCGTGGGTCTTCCACGGCGAAGTGGTTTCCTGCAATGTCCCGTCTTCTTCCACTTGTTGACAACAAAGGCCACAGTCGATGTAGCTACCTGCCTGGCATCAACAATGCTTCTTGTGCTCATACATCCAACTGAGCAGCCTAGAATAACTCCCTTTTCAAACCGGAGAGCTCTTTCCTAGCTATTTTATGAGCAACTCACCTAAGCGTACACACGTTGCCGTTTTTATTCCTTAACGACCACGTGCCTACTGCGGGATTACACTATTGCTCCTGCGTGGGGGTGTTCAATCACTTTTATGCACAGTGTGCGTCGAAAACGTTTACTTGTTTCTACGCGTCGCACGAACGCTACTATATTTTTATCGCGGTAAAATATTTTTATGAAACGTCTCAGAAGCGTCATATGCATAAATTATCTGCTGTACTTCATCATCATCATCACAGTACATTATGAATCCACTGTTGGATGAAGGTCTCCTCAATTAAGCTACTCACCGAACATTGTCATGTTTTTATACCAGTAAAATAGCCGCCCCAGTGGATCAGTGGTCTAAATGCTGGATTCTGTCTATTCGTCAGAGATGGGCCCCGGTTCGAATCCCGGTGAGGCATGGTTAATGTTATTGTCTTGGCTCTCTCCGTTCTTTGAAACCAATGGCTCTAAGTTTCGGACGGGCGATTGCTTATAGTCTATCGAGTTGTTCATAGTGGTCATTGAATCCTCAAACGAAAATATATGGCTAAAATATTTTAATGAAACGCCTAAGAAGCATGAAAAGGAAATACTCCACTGGATGTAAGAGACACCGAGTCCCTTCCCTATCTCTCTCTCTGTCTCTCACTCTAGGGCAATTCTCTCTGTTGTCTGATGGCGTCGATTCTGACACGTAACTAGAACTACGGGTCCTAAATATGGCATGGAAGACGGTTTTCGATCTTGGAGTTGCTCATGATGGTCGTTAAAACTAGAAACAAAGAAACGATACCCAGTGGCTCTACGTTATAGACGTGTGACTGCTTATAGCTTTAGTAAAACAGCCGCCCCAGTGGAGCAGTGGTCTAAGCGCTGGCTTCTGTCCATTCGTCAGAGATGGGTCCCGGTTCTAATCCCGGTGAGGCATGGTTGATGCTATTGTTTTGGTTCTCTCCGATCCGTTAAACCAATGGCTCTAAGTTTGGGACGGGCGACTGCTTATAGTGTATCGAGTTGCTCACAGTGGTAATTGAATCCCCAAACAAAAATATGACTAAAATATTTTCATAAAACGTCTTAAAAGCATAACGAAGAAATACTCCACTGGATCTAAGTCACGCCGAGTCCCTTCCCTATCTTTCTCTCTGTCTCTCACTCTTGGGCAATTCCTTTTGTTGTCTGATGTTGTCGATTCTGACACGTAACTGAAACCATGGGCCCTAAATTAGGCAGGGACGACGGTGTTCAACCTGGGAGTTGCTCATGATGGTCGTTAAAACTAGAAACAAAAAAACGATAGCCAGTGGCTCTACTTTAGAGAGGTGTGACTCCTTATTGCTTGAGAAGCCCGCGGGATCGTCAAACCTCGAAATAGAAAAGAAACAAGACAAACAATTTTAAACATTTTCATTAAACAACACAGTCTTTTAACTTTCTGCTTTCAGGTAAACGAATATTTTTTTTTAATTTTCGTTATACGTTTTCACGCTAAACGTTACGTCTGAACGCTCATTAATTGTTCTTCTTTTGGGCCATTACCGGAAGTCTCTCAAGTCATGTTAAATGATACAAAAAGTAGTAAAAATCGACAGGTGTTGAGATAGCCTAGCGGCTGGGTAGGCCGACTGCATTTCCGTTGGTCTCGGGCTTAATCTCAGCCTGACTGCCCAAACCACCAGACACTATCCGTGTCTCAGAAGGCATGTCACGCAGGTGGTTTTAGGGGAATTAGTCCAAGTGTTTAAAATTAGGACATCTGTTTCTTCTTCTTCAAAATACAAACATTCAAACACCACTTCTCAAGAGTGAATAAAAGCCTGTACACGCCGAGGCATCGCCTCCGCCAAATGCCGGAGGTCTTCTGAAAGAAATACCTGTCATGCCTGTTGTTGCGTTGTCCACAATTCGGCCCGAGAGGTCTGTCCAGGACCCATGGATCTGATGATCCTCTCCACGGTATCCAGGAGAGCTTCCACAGGGTTTAACCCTAGGACCTCGGGGGCAACTGGATGGTTCCGAACTTCCAAACTCAGATAAGTGTTCCACCAGCCATGCCTAGGTGGTTGCGGCCTGGTGAGGTGGCTCATTGTCCAGCTGAGACAGACCATCGGTTAAAGGATGCACGGAGGCCATGAAGGCGTGTAGGTAATCACCCAGCACTTTCTAGTGGAACGCAGCGATCAATGATCTCACCAGGCTTATTGAGGGACCTAATGCATTCAATCAGAATACTTCCCAAACCATTACAGAGCCACCACATCCTTCAAACACAGCAAACCTGAAAAGGCGGGGCCATGGCCTCATGCTGTCGACGCCACATCCGCATTCTCCTTTCAGCGACAAATGAAAACGGGATTTGTTTGACCATATGACGGGGCGCCATTCGGCAGGGGTAAACTTTATATGTTCCCTGCGCCAGGAGAAGCGTAATGTCCGACGACGAGCAGTCAACCGGGACACATAAGTAGGGCGTCGGCTAACGTAGACCCTGATATGCATTGTGCCCCATACCGTTCACTCGCTGACGCTGCTTGGGCCTCCAACATTTAACCTGGATGTGATTTCGGCACAATGTCCGATGACGAGCAGTCAGTCAACAGTGGCACACGAGTAGGGCGTCGGCTCCCGTTTCTCATGGTGAGCATTGTGCGTCATACCGTTTATTCGCTGACGCTGCTTTGTCCTCCGGCATTTAATCTGGATGTGATTTCGGCACAATGTCCGATGACGAGCAGTCAACAGTGGCACCTGAGTAGGGCGTCGGCTCCCGTTTCTCATGGTGGGCATTGTGCGTCATACCGTTTATTCGCTGACGCTGCTTTGTCCTCCGGCATTTAATCTGGATGTGATTTCGGCACAATGTCCGATGACGAGCAGTCAGTCAACAGTGGCACACGAGTAGGGCGTCGGCTCCCGTTTCTCATGGTGGGCATTGTGCGTCATACCGTTTATTCGCTGACGCTGCTTTGTCCTCCGGCATTTAATCTGGATGTGATTTCGGCACAATGTCCGATGACGAGCAGTCAACAGTGGCACACGAGTAGGGCGTCGGCTCCCGTTTCTCATGGTGGGCATTGTGCGTCATACCGTTTATTCGCTGACGCTGCTTTGTCCTCCGGCATTTAATCTGGATGTGATTTCGGCACAATGTCCGATGACGAGCAGTCAACAGTGGCACACGAGTAGGGCGTCGGCTCCCGTTTCTCATGGTGGGCATTGTGCGTCATACCGTTTATTCGCTGACGCTGCTTTGTCCTCCGGCATTTAATCTGGATGTGATTTCGGCACAATGTCCGATGACGAGCAGTCAACAGTGGCACACGAGTAGGGCGTCGGCTCCCGTTTCTCATGGTGGGCATTGTGCGTCATACCGTTCACTCGCTGACGCTGCTTGGGCCTCCAATATTTAACCTGGATGTGATTTCGGCACAATGTCCGATGACGAGCAGTCAGTCAACAGTGGCACACGAGTAGGGCGTCGGCTCCCGTTTCTCATGGTGGGCATTGTGCGTCATACCGTTTATTCGCTGACGCTGCTTTGTCCTCCGGCATTTAATCTGGATGTGATTTCGGCACAATGTCCGATGACGAGCAGTCAACAGTGGCACACGAGTAGGGCGTCGGCTCCCGTTTCTCATGGTGGGCATTGTGCGTCATACCGTTTATTCGCTGACGCTGCTTTGTCCTCCGGCATTTAAGCTGGATGTGATTTCGGCACAATGTCCGATGACGAGCAGTCAACAGTGGCACACGAGTAGGGCGTCGGCTCCCGTTTCTCATGGTGGGCATTGTGCGTCATACCGTTTATTCGCTGACGCTGCTTTGTCCTCCGGCATTTAATCTGGATGTGATTTCGGCACATTGTCCGATGACGAGCAGTCAACAGTGGCACACGAGTAGGGCGTCGGCTCCCGTTTCTCATGGTGGGCATTGTGCGTCATACCGTTTATTCGCTGACGCTGCTTTGTCCTCCGGCATTTAATCTGGATGTGATTTCGGCACAATGTCCGATGACGAGCAGTCAACAGTGGCACACGAGTAGGGCGTCGGCTCCCGTTTCTCATGGTGGGCATTGTGCGTCATACCGTTTATTCGCTGACGCTGCTTTGTCCTCCGGCATTTAATCTGGATGTGATTTCGGCACAATGTCCGATGACGAGCAGTCAACAGTGGCACACGAGTAGGGCGTCGGCTCCCGTTTCTCATGGTGGGCATTGTGCGTCATACCGTTTATTCGCTGACGCTGCTTTGTCCTCCGGCATTTAATCTGGATGTGATTTCGGCACAATGTCCGATGACGAGCAGTCAACAGTGGCACACGGGTTGGGTCTGAGCTCCTGTAGACCATGGTATGCATTGTGCACCATACCGTTCACTCGCTGACGCTGCTTGGGCCTCCAACATTTAACCTGGATGCGATTTCGGCACAATGTCCGATGACGAGCAGTCAGTCAACAGTGGCACACGAGTAGGGAATCGGCTCCCGTTTCCCATGGTGAGCATTGTGCGTCATACCGTTTATTCGCTGACGCTGCTTTGGCCTCCGGCATTTAATCTGGATGTGATTTCGGCACAATGTCCGATGACGAGCAGTCAACAGTGGCACACGAGTAGGGCGTCGGCTCCCGTTTCTCATGGTGGGCATTGTGCGTCATACCGTTTATTCGCTGACGCTGCTTTGTCCTCCGGCATTTAATCTGGATGTGATTTCGGCACAATGTCCGATGACGAGCAGTCAACAGTGGCACACGAGTAGGAGTCGGCTCCCGTTTCCCATGGTGAGCATTGTGCGTCATACCGTTTATTCGCTGACGCTGCTTTGGCCTCCGACATTTAACCTGGATGTGATTTCGGCACAATGTCCGATGACGAGCAGTCAACAGTGGCACACGAGTAGGGCGTCGGCTCCCGTTTCTCATGGTGGGCATTGTGCGTCATACCGTTTATTCGCTGACGCTGCTTTGTCCTCCGGCATTTAATCTGGATGTGATTTCGGCACAATGTCCGATGACGAGCAGTCAACAGTGGCACACGAGTAGGGCGTCGGCTCCCGTTTCTCATGGTGGGCATTGTGCGTCATACCGTTTATTCGCTGACGCTGCTTTGTCCTCCGGCATTTAATCTGGATGTGATTTCGGCACAATGTCCGATGACGAGCAGTCAACAGTGGCACACGAGTAGGGCGTCGGCTCCCGTTTCTCATGGTGGGCATTGTGCGTCATACCGTTTATTCGCTGACGCTGCTTTGTCCTCCGGCATTTAATCTGGATGTGATTTCGGCACAATGTCCGATGACGAGCAGTCAACAGTGGCACCTGAGTAGGGCGTCGGCTCCCGTAGCCCAGGGTATGCAATGTGCGCACTACCGTTCACTCGCTGACGTTGCTTGGGCCTCCGACATTTAACCTTGATGTGATTTCGGCACAATGTCCGAAGACTAGCAGTCAACAGTGGCACACGAGTAGGGCGTCGGCTCCCGTAGCCCAGGGTATGCATTGTGCCCCATACCGTTCACTCGCTGACGCTGCTTGGGCCTCCAACATTTAACCTGGATGTGATTTCGGCACAATGTCCGAAGACTAGCAGTCAACAGTGGCACACGAGTAGGGCGTCGGCTCCCGTATCCCAGGGTATGCATTGTGCCCCATACCGTTCACTCGCTGACGCTGCTTGGGCCTCCAACATTTAACCTGGATGTGATTTCGGCACAATGTCCGATGACGAGCAGTCAACAGTCGCACACGAGTAGGGCGTCGGCTCCCGTTTCTCATGGTGGGCATTGTGCGTCATACCGTTTATTCGCTGACGCTGCTTTGTCCTCCGGCATTTAATCTGGATGTGATTTCGGCACAATGTCCGATGACGAGCAGTCAACAGTGGCACACGAGTAGGGCGTCGGCTCCCGTTTCTCATGGTGGGCATTGTGCGTCATACCGTTTATTCGCTGACGCTGCTTTGTCCTCCGGCATTTAATCTGGATGTGATTTCGGCACAATGTCCGATGACGAGCAGTCAACAGTCGGACACGAGTAGGGCGTCGGCTCCCGTTTCTCATGGTGGGCATTGTGCGTCATACCGTTTATTCGCTGACGCTGCTTTGTCCTCCGGCATTTAATCTGGATGTGATTTCGGCACAATGTCCGATGACGAGCAGTCAACAGTGGCACACGAGTAGGGCGTCGGCTCCCGTTTCTCATGGTGGGCATTGTGCGTCATACCGTTTATTCGCTGACGCTGCTTTGTCCTCCGGCATTTAATCTGGATGTGATTTCGGCACAATGTCCGAAGACTAGCAGTCAACAGTGGCACACGAGTAGGGCGTCGGCTCCCGTAGCCCATGGTATGCATTGTGCGCCATACCGTTCACTCGCTGACGCTGCTTGGGCCTCCAACATTTAACCTGGATGTGATTTCGGCACAATGTCCGATGACGAGCAGTCAACAGTGGCACACGAGTAGGGCGTCGGCTCCCGTTTCTCATGGTGGGCATTGTGCGTCATACCGTTTATTCGCTGACGCTGCTTTGTCCTCCGGCATTTAATCTGGATGTGATTTCGGCACAATGTCCGAAGACTAGCAGTCAACAGTGGCACACGAGTAGGGCGTCGGCTCCCGTAGCCCAGGGTATGCATTGTGCCCCATACCGTTCACTCGCTGACGCTGCTTGGGCCTCCAACATTTAACCTGGATGTGATTTCGGCACAATGTCCGATGACGAGCAGTCAACAGTCGCACACGAGTAGGGCGTCGGCTCCCGTTTCTCATGGTGGGCATTGTGCGTCATACCGTTTATTTGCTGACGCTGCTTTGTCCTCCGGCATTTAATCTGGATGTGATTTCGGCACAATGTCCGATGACGAGCAGTCAACAGTCGCACACGAGTAGGGCGTCGGCTCCCGTTTCTCATGGTGGGCATTGTGCGTCATACCGTTTATTCGCTGACGCTGCTTTGTCCTCCGGCATTTAATCTGGATGTGATTTCGGCACAATGTCCGATGACGAGCAGTCAACAGTCGCACACGAGTAGGGCGTCGGCTCCCGTTTCTCATGGTGGGCATTGTGCGTCATACCGTTTATTCGCTGACGCTGCTTTGTCCTCCGGCATTTAATCTGGATGTGATTTCGGCACAATGTCCGATGACGAGCAGTCAACAGTGGCACACGAGTAGGGCGTCGGCTCCCGTTTCTCATGGTGGGCATTGTGCGTCATACCGTTTATTCGCTGACGCTGCTTTGTCCTCCGGCATTTAATCTGGATGTGATTTCGGCACAATGTCCGATGACGAGCAGTCAACAGTGGCACACGAGTAGGGCGTCGGCTCCCGTTTCTCATGGTGGGCATTGTGCGTCATACCGTTTATTCGCTGACGCTGCTTTGTCCTCCGGCATTTAATCTGGATGTGATTTCGGCACAATGTCCGATGACGAGCAGTCAACAGTGGCACACGAGTAGGGCGTCGGCTCCCGTTTCTCATGGTGGGCATTGTGCGTCATACCGTTTATTCGCTGACGCTGCTTTGTCCTCCGGCATTTAATCTGGATGTGATTTCGACACAATGTCCGATGACGAGCAGTCAACAGTCGCACACGAGTAGGGCGTCGGCTCCCGTTTCTCATGGTGGGCATTGTGCGTCATACCGTTTATTCGCTGACGCTGCTTTGTCCTCCGGCATTTAATCTGGATGTGATTTCGGCACAATGTCCGATGACGAGCAGTCAACAGTGGCACACGAGTAGGGCGTCGGCTCCCGTTTCTCATGGTGGGCATTGTGCGTCATACCGTTTATTCGCTGACGCTGCTTTGTCCTCCGGCATTTAATCTGGATGTGATTTCGGCACAATGTCCGATGACGAGCAGTCAACAGTGGCACACGAGTAGGGCGTCGGCTCCCGTTTCTCATGGTGGGCATTGTGCGTCATACCGTTTATTCGCTGACGCTGCTTTGTCCTCCGGCATTTAATCTGGATGTGATTTCGGCACAATGTCCGATGACGAGCAGTCAACAGTCGCACACGAGTAGGGCGTCGGCTCCCGTTTCTCATGGTGGGCATTGTGCGTCATACCGTTTATTCGCTGACGCTGCTTTGTCCTCCGGCATTTAATCTGGATGTGATTTCGGCACAATGTCCGATGACGAGCAGTCAACAGTCGCACACGAGTAGGGCGTCGGCTCCCGTTTCTCATGGTGGGCATTGTGCGTCATACCGTTTATTCGCTGACGCTGCTTTGTCCTCCGGCATTTAATCTGGATGTGATTTCGGCACAATGTCCGATGACGAGCAGTCAACAGTGGCACACGAGTAGGGCGTCGGCTCCCGTTTCTCATGGTGGGCATTGTGCGTCATACCGTTTATTCGCTGACGCTGCTTTGTCCTCCGGCATTTAATCTGGATGTGATTTCGGCACAATGTCCGATGACGAGCAGTCAACAGTGGCACACGAGTAGGGCGTCGGCTCCCGTTTCTCATGGTGGGCATTGTGCGTCATACCGTTTATTCGCTGACGCTGCTTTGTCCTCCGGCATTTAATCTGGATGTGATTTCGGCACAATGTCCGATGACGAGCAGTCAACAGTGGCACACGAGTAGGGCGTCGGCTCCCGTTTCTCATGGTGGGCATTGTGCGTCATACCGTTTATTCGCTGACGCTGCTTTGTCCTCCGGCATTTAATCTGGATGTGATTTCGGCACAATGTCCGATGACGAGCAGTCAACAGTCGCACACGAGTAGGGCGTCGGATCCCGTTTCTCATGGTGGGCATTGTGCGTCATACCGTTTATTCGCTGACGCTGCTTTGTCCTCCGGCATTTAATCTGGATGTGATTTCGGCACAATGTCCGATGACGAGCAGTCAACAGTGGCACACGAGTAGGGCGTCGGCTCCCGTTTCTCATGGTGGGCATTGTGCGTCATACCGTTTATTCGCTGACGCTGCTTTGTCCTCCGGCATTTAATCTGGATGTGATTTCGGCACAATGTCCGATGACGAGCAGTCAACAGTGGCACACGAGTAGGGCGTCGGCTCCCGTTTCTCATGGTGGGCATTGTGCGTCATACCGTTTATTCGCTGACGCTGCTTTGTCCTCCGGCATTTAATCTGGATGTGATTTCGGCACAATGTCCGATGACGAGCAGTCAACAGTCGCACACGAGTAGGGCGTCGGCTCCCGTTTCTCATGGTGGGCATTGTGCGTCATACCGTTTATTCGCTGACGCTGCTTTGTCCTCCGGCATTTAATCTGGATGTGATTTCGGCACAATGTCCGATGACGAGCAGTCAACAGTCGCACACGAGTAGGGCGTCGGCTCCCGTTTCTCATGGTGGGCATTGTGCGTCATACCGTTTATTCGCTGACGCTGCTTTGTCCTCCGGCATTTAATCTGGATGTGATTTCGGCACAATGTCCGATGACGAGCAGTCAACAGTCGCACACGAGTAGGGCGTCGGCTCCCGTTTCTCATGGTGGGCATTGTGCGTCATACCGTTTATTCGCTGACGCTGCTTTGTCCTCCGGCATTTAATCTGGATGTGATTTCGGCACAATGTCCGATGACGAGCAGTCAACAGTCGCACACGAGTAGGGCGTCGGCTCCCGTTTCTCATGGTGGGCATTGTGCGTCATACCGTTTATTCGCTGACGCTGCTTTGTCCTCCGGCATTTAATCTGGATGTGATTTCGGCACAATGTCCGATGACGAGCAGTCAACAGTCGCACACGAGTAGGGCGTCGGCTCCCGTTTCTCATGGTGGGCATTGTGCGTCATACCGTTTATTCGCTGACGCTGCTTTGTCCTCCGGCATTTAATCTGGATGTGATTTCGGCACAATGTCCGATGACGAGCAGTCAACAGTGGCACACGAGTAGGGCGTCGGCTCCCGTTTCTCATGGTGGGCATTGTGCGTCATACCGTTTATTCGCTGACGCTGCTTTGTCCTCCGGCATTTAATCTGGATGTGATTTCGGCACAATGTCCGATGACGAGCAGTCAACAGTGGCACACGAGTAGGGCGTCGGCTCCCGTTTCTCATGGTGGGCATTGTGCGTCATACCGTTTATTCGCTGACGCTGCTTTGTCCTGCGGCATTTAATCTGGATGTGATTTCGGCACAATGTCCGATGACGAGCAGTCAACAGTCGCACACGAGTAGGGCGTCGGCTCCCGTTTCTCATGGTGGGCATTGTGCGTCATACCGTTTATTCGCTGACGCTGCTTTGTCCTCCGGCATTTAATCTGGATGTGATTTCGGCACAATGTCCGATGACGAGCAGTCAACAGTGGCACACGAGTAGGGCGTCGGCTCCCGTTTCTCATGGTGGGCATTGTGCGTCATACCGTTTATTCGCTGACGCTGCTTTGTCCTCCGGCATTTAATCTGGATGTGATTTCGGCACAATGTCCGATGACGAGCAGTCAACAGTCGCACACGAGTAGGGCGTCGGCTCCCGTTTCTCATGGTGGGCATTGTGCGTCATACCGTTTATTCGCTGACGCTGCTTTGTCCTCCGGCATTTAATCTGGATGTGATTTCGGCACAATGTCCGATGACGAGCAGTCAACAGTGGCACACGAGTAGGGCGTCGGCTCCCGTTTCTCATGGTGGGCATTGTGCGTCATACCGTTTATTCGCTGACGCTGCTTTGTCCTCCGGCATTTAATCTGGATGTGATTTCGGCACAATGTCCGATGACGAGCAGTCAACAGTCGCACACGAGTAGGGCGTCGGCTCCCGTTTCTCATGGTGGGCATTGTGCGTCATACCGTTTATTCGCTGACGCTGCTTTGTCCTCCGGCATTTAATCTGGATGTGATTTCGGCACAATGTCCGATGACGAGCAGTCAACAGTGGCACACGAGTAGGGCGTCGGCTCCCGTTTCTCATGGTGGGCATTGTGCGTCATACCGTTTATTCGCTGACGCTGCTTTGTCCTCCGGCATTTAATCTGGATGTGATTTCGGCACAATGTCCGATGACGAGCAGTCAACAGTGGCACACGAGTAGGGCGTCGGCTCCCGTTTCTCATGGTGGGCATTGTGCGTCATACCGTTTATTCGCTGACGCTGCTTTGTCCTCCGGCATTTAATCTGGATGTGATTTCGGCACAATGTCCGATGACGAGCAGTCAACAGTGGCACACGAGTAGGGCGTCGGCTCCCGTTTCTCATGGTGGGCATTGTGCGTCGTACCGTTTATTCGCTGACGCTGCTTTGTCCTCCGGCATTTAATCTGGATGTGATTTCGGCACAATGTCCGATGACGAGCAGTCAACAGTCGCACACGAGTAGGGCGTCGGCTCCCGTTTCTCATGGTGGGCATTGTGCGTCATACCGTTTATTCGCTGACGCTGCTTTGTCCTCCGGCATTTAATCTGGATGTGATTTCGGCACAATGTCCGATGACGAGCAGTCAACAGTGGCACACGAGTAGGGCGTCGGCTCCCGTTTCTCATGGTGGGCATTGTGCGTCATACCGTTTATTCGCTGACGCTGCTTTGTCCTCCGGCATTTAATCTGGATGTGATTTCGGCACAATGTCCGATGACGAGCAGTCAACAGTGGCACACGAGTAGGGCGTCGGCTCCCGTTTCTCATGGTGGGCATTGTGCGTCATACCGTTTATTCGCTGACGCTGCTTTGTCCTCCGGCATTTAATCTGGATGTGATTTCGGCACAATGTCCGATGACGAGCAGTCAACAGTGGCACACGAGTAGGGCGTCGGCTCCCGTTTCTCATGGTGGGCATTGTGCGTCATACCGTTTATTCGCTGACGCTGCTTTGTCCTCCGGCATTTAATCTGGATGTGATTTCGGCACAATGTCCGATGACGAGCAGTCAACAGTCGCACACGAGTAGGGCGTCGGCTCCCGTTTCTCATGGTGGGCATTGTGCGTCATACCGTTTATTCGCTGACGCTGCTTTGTCCTCTGGCATTTAATCTGGATGTGATTTCGGCACAATGTCCGATGACGAGCAGTCAACAGTGGCACACGAGTAGGGCGTCGGCTCCCGTTTCTCATGGTGGGCATTGTGCGTCATACCGTTTATTCGCTGACGCTGCTTTGTCCTCTGGCATTTAATCTGGATGTGATTTCGGCACAATGTCCGATGACGAGCAGTCAACAGTCGCACACGAGTAGGGCGTCGGCTCCCGTTTCTCATGGTGGGCATTGTGCGTCATACCGTTTATTCGCTGACGCTGCTTTGTCCTCCGGCATTTAATCTGGATGTGATTTCGGCACAATGTCCGATGACGAGCAGTCAACAGTGGCACACGAGTAGGGCGTCGGCTCCCGTTTCTCATGGTGGGCATTGTGCGTCATACCGTTTATTCGCTGACGCTGCTTTGTCCTCCGGCATTTAATCTGGATGTGATTTCGGCACAATGTCCGATGACGAGCAGTCAACAGTGGCACACGAGTAGGGCGTCGGCTCCCGTTTCTCATGGTGGGCATTGTGCGTCATACCGTTTATTCGCTGACGCTGCTTTGTCCTCTGGCATTTAATCTGGATGTGATTTCGGCACAATGTCCGATGACGAGCAGTCAACAGTCGCACACGAGTAGGGCGTCGGCTCCCGTTTCTCATGGTGGGCATTGTGCGTCATACCGTTTATTCGCTGACGCTGCTTTGTCCTCTGGCATTTAATCTGGATGTGATTTCGGCACAATGTCCGATGACGAGCAGTCAACAGTCGCACACGAGTAGGGCGTCGGCTCCCGTTTCTCATGGTGGGCATTGTGCGTCATACCGTTTATTCGCTGACGCTGCTTTGTCCTCTGGCATTTAATCTGGATGTGATTTCGGCACAATGTCCGATGACGAGCAGTCAACAGTCGCACACGAGTAGGGCGTCGGCTCCCGTTTCTCATGGTGGGCATTGTGCGTCATACCGTTTATTCGCTGACGCTGCTTTGTCCTCTGGCATTTAATCTGGATGTGATTTCGGCACAATGTCCGATGACGAGCAGTCAACAGTCGCACACGAGTAGGGCGTCGGCTCCCGTTTCTCATGGTGGGCATTGTGCGTCATACCGTTTATTCGCTGACGCTGCTTTGTCCTCTGGCATTTAATCTGGATGTGATTTCGGCACAATGTCCGATGACGAGCAGTCAACAGTCGCACACGAGTAGGGCGTCGGCTCCCGTTTCTCATGGTGGGCATTGTGCGTCATACCGTTTATTCGCTGACGCTGCTTTGTCCTCTGGCATTTAATCTGGATGTGATTTCGGCACAATGTCCGATGACGAGCAGTCAACAGTCGCACACGAGTAGGGCGTCGGCTCCCGTTTCTCATGGTGGGCATTGTGCGTCATACCGTTTATTCGCTGACGCTGCTTTGTCCTCTGGCATTTAATCTGGATGTGATTTCGGCACAATGTCCGATGACGAGCAGTCAACAGTCGCACACGAGTAGGGCGTCGGCTCCCGTAGCCCGTGGTGTGCATCGTGCTTCATACCGTTCACTCGCTGACGTTTCTTGGGCCTCCGACATTTAACCTGGATGTGATTTGCGCGGCCGCTGCCAAGCGGTCGTCCTGTACGATCGTGGATATTCTACATCGGCCTCGTCATCAGTGTCGTGTAGTCGGCCACTGCGTACTGTCTGGGAGCTTGTACGTCCGTCGATGCACCTCACTATGCACATTTGATACGGTTGCCCTCCGGGACTGAAGGGTTCTTACCACTTGGACGATAAAATGTCCAATCTGTCTGGTGCCGACAATGTATCCAAAACCAAAGGCGCTTAGATCAACACATTTACCCATGCCCGCCTATTGCTGTACACAATTGAGGAGCCCTGCTCTCCGCTTATTAATGGCCTGAGCTCGGTTTAGGTCTGTTCCACTCTGCACGGGCGATGCTCGTGTCAGCTGCCCATTTATCTGTAATGCTTTGTCAACTGAGTATATTTCAAAGAGTATCTGTAGTCAATGTGCAGCATCCCAGAAGGCATTAATATAGACACGGTAGAAAAATGGCACAAATACCCTGGTGCTTTGCTACAATTGTAATGCATCTGTATTTATAGCTTTTAACCTCGCATGGTGCAACCCAGAAATTCTCGTGAGGCAGTATTTTATTTTTTGAGCATTTTCTTTTATTGTGAGATTGGTTCCTTTGACTTTGACATTACTTTCCCAATGCGGTTGAGAAGAAAATAAATCTGTCTATCTATCTATCTCTCTCTCTATATATATATATATATGAAACCCAACTCTCACGTGAAACGAATTTTTTCCTTACGGTCGAGAAACGAAATTCTAGAGAGAAATACAAAATTAATCAGGCTGCCGAAACGAATCACAGCCGCCTCAATGATTTTTATGCTATCAGCTTAATTCGAAGATTGATCAGTATTTAGGAAAAAGAAATATGTCTAATAAATCGCTTTTAGAAATTGTTGTGTGCCACCATTATAAGCCACAAAAATGATATCTCCTACCATTGCACAAACAGGAACATTTCTTCAAAATGAGAATCGACAATTCAATTTGTAGCAAAAAAATAACCAGAACGGGTTTATTTATGAGTATTACATAAATTTATATAAAATGCATTCGTGCAAGATTTATTTCTTTGGAATCTGTTTTAGTATGAAGAAAATAATCACGTTTTTAATTAGCGAAAAAATATTAAACGAGAAAGTCAGATCTTGAGTTACGGTACGCAGAGTCATATTGCAGCGACATGTTGAGTATCTCGTACCTCGATGTTTGAAAATGAATCTAGTTTTCAGTGACAAAGCAGATTATTGCGAAACTGTCTTCTCTTTGGTGTTTTTGTCGATCAGATTTCCACAAAAGGACCTCCGCTTGAGCATAAAATGCGAGCAAAACGTTCAGAATGCTTTCTCATACTCGTGCTGTTTTAATTATTCATACATTGAACCATTTACCATTTCATAATCGGGATAATTTTCCGGATGAATTAGCGATTAATAAATTAATTAATTTGATATGTGTGTAATGGAGAAAAGGAGATCGAGCTTCTCGCAACATTCGTCCATTTTTTACACTCCTTCATTTACTTATTACGATTTCTTCAAGACTGCAGCAACCACGATTTTTTTATTTTCGCACTTCGGAAATCTTTAGTTTCCTCCTAGCTATTTAGACGGAGCGTAAATAACGTTGAAAAAGATAATCTAAAATAATTTTTGCAATTTGAAATTGTTCTGCTATGATACAAGTCACTTCGAATATTTTGAATCCTCATTTTTACGATATTTAGCAGATGCAGTTTGCTTTAAAAAGCATTCACGGGGCGGTAAGATGTCCTAATTGAACGCAGCACAACTTGCACTTAATCTTCTATTATGAGAATTTAGAAAGACTCACGTCATCCACGGCAGAAGATAACTGTCACGAAGTCTGCCTTCTAAGAATGATCTAGTAATCCTTTGGTATTAGAAGGCGGGAAATGAGGTCGTTTAAACAACCGATGTCCGTAGTTTATCGGATGCGGATGGCACGGTAAGGTTGCCAGTCCGTGTAATTCCTATTTTCATGCAACTTTAACCCTGTTTAAGAGGGCTCACGCATATCGTTTTATAGCACTACGAATTTTAAAACCGACTTATGGTCAGATGGATACAGTTACGATTAAGAGAACAGCTATGTACCAAGGACAATAAAAGACGGAAATTTTAATGGAGCATGTTATTGTGCTTGCTGGGGTCCATAATAAACCATGTCAAAACAGGAAAAAAGATTAATGATGCAGAAAGTTCGGAAGGAATGTAAAAAAAAAAAAATTCTCCTTCCCTCGTAGAAGTAATTGAACCTGTGTTTACAGACAAGACCAATAAATCATCAGAATCTAGAGAAATAAATCTAAAACTAATGCACGCATTGGAAAACTGACAGAAGCTGATGACGATAGTTTGCATTACATTCGAATAATTTTTCTAATTGTTTATGTTCCAAATTTTTAAGTTATCTTTGAAAGAGGTTTTCTCATTCTCTCTCCCAAACAGTTACTTTTTATAGAAATTGTCTCTTATACTCTAATTTACCCGTTCTTTTTAGCTCCTATCTTCTGATATAAATATTGGTTTATAGCCTGAACGCTACATTTGTATCTCGGCGAAGTTGTGTTTTGGCAATCCTGGTAACAGGTCAAAAGGTTATGGCGCATGCTAAAGCTGATGATAAGAGCTGATGTTTCGAGTGTATGAGCAGCACTGGTTTTTCTTTTAAGACCGGTTTGTCTTCAACAAGCACTGTTTAAGTTAGAGAGAGTACTGTTTGGTACAAATACTGTTAACCAGGAGCACTTGATTTATTCTGATGTGTGAAGCGATAGTTGATTCATTATGAATTGCTGTATTAAACCAAAAATAGGCTTATAATTCTGCTAAAAAATATATAGAAAGTTATATTCTGCAGTTAATCTTTTCTGTGATCAAGACTATTCAGGCACTTCCTCCTAAAAACTCTGCCCTATGTTTTCATCGATAAAAACTTTGGTAGACATTTTCTTCGCAATTAATGTATTCCCAAGAATTTGCACATCGATAAATATAACTTAAAATTGTAACATGGCGTACCTAATATTTGCTAAAGCTTAACCATAATTATATTAAAAATCGATAATTTTTCCTTGGGTAATGTCTGAAATGTTTAGAATACTTTGAGCCATAACGTTAAATGTTCTGACAATAATTTAGCTGAAAATGTCAACAGAACTGTAGATACTACTCATTTCTTATTGCGAAATAAGCCATCAAATATTTGTTTTTCACTGACATCATTAATTTACAGGACGCGCCATCTGTTAGAAGGACTAAATAGTACAACATTACGCAAGAAGGAAGTGTTGCATGTGAATATAATTATTGTTAAGTTTTAGCAAATCTTAAATATACCATAATATACTTTAAATTCATTTTTATTGATGTGAAAATTTAAATCATTGGTAATTTATTACGAAGAAAATGTCTACAGAATTTTTTACCACTAGACGAAACCCGTCGGAACCGACGGTAAGTTTTTTTTTTTTTTTTTTTTTTTTAATAATAAACTCATATGAAACAACAAATGTAAACGTTTTTTGACAAATTCATTCAACCACTTCAGTAAAGACAATAGTCCAGGTTCGTAATTTTTTTTTTTTTTGTGACTGAAGATTAAAACAACAACCTTGAGCAACTCAATGGGCTATAATCAGTCGCCCGTCCCTAATTTAGGGTCACTGGTTAAAGGGAAGGGAGAGTGCCAGTGGCGTAATACAAACACAATATCCATGCCTCACTGGGATTCGAACCCGGACCCTTCACAGGCGAATGATCATAAGCGAACGCTCAGGAGACGCATGAGTCAAATCGACAATAAAGCAAAGATAAGCTTGCCGGCGTTATTCCGTTGGGAGAAAAGACGTGGATTCGAACCACCACCGGCAATAAGGTTATATGTTATAATGCCGACCAAATGGAAGTGAATCCCCTGGCCTTAGGTTTGAAAAACTTGTGTGATGATCTTTCCGCGCAGTGCACGTACTCACTAAAAACAAATTCTTTTACAATAGGATGTTCCTTTGAGCACGGTTGTAGGATGAGCCAAAACCTGCGATTTCATGTTCCCGCCTTTCTCATGGGAGATGATGTAACGTACTACGTATAATGACGTAGATGACGTACTACTAAGGTGACGCATACGTCAAATCGACAATGAAACAGCGATAAGCCTGCCGGTGTAGTTCACTTGGGAGAACAGCTATTCCGGGGTAGGAAGACAAGGTTTATAATATCACCACAGGCAAAAAGCTATGTATTATAACTCTATTCAAAATGTCATTATTATTGTAAATATCCAGCGTAACTCCTAATTTGCTGACCTTTTCCCAAACATAATTTCATTTGCAATGAATTTATTCCCCAAATAATTCATTTTCCCTTATTTGTTCTCCCCATAATACACTGGCGTGCAAAAATTAAGGACGAAGAGGAGAAATTAGCATAACAGCGGAACGAGCAGGCAGAACGAACCGAACGACCACTCAGCAGATAGACTAGGGTCCGGTACGGTAGGGAATGCGCGTATATGCAGCATGACGTAGTGGGGAGGGGGGGGGTTGTAAACCACACAGGCGGTGTACGCTCAGCAATTCGGCGAAAGCCATTGCACGGTGTACATCGGTTTGAACGACGTCGAATTGCTGCCACCGTGGGATATGGCCAACAGGCAATCTAGTAGACGACATCTGGATGACTTTACCCGAGGTCGCGTCATTGGGAAGTTGGAAGAAGGTCGAAGTGTGACTATTGTGTCCGAGGAGTTCAGGATCACTCACAGCATCGTTTCACGAGCATGGAGAGTATTTCAAACGACAGGAACAGCTGTCCGAGAGTTTGGCAGTGGTCGCAACCACGGCGGCGGACGATCGTTATATTGTCTTACAAGCGAGAAGAGACAGACGGCAGACAGCGGGAGAAATCGCAATGCACGTGCAACAGACAACTGGACGTCCGATATCGCGTTTTACCGTGGCCAGAATGCTGCACAAAGGTGGTCTATTTGCACGACGACCAACACGGTAGGGGCCGTACTGGTCGTAATGTTCCTGGCACCACAGAAACTGCTCATCAGTGACGGCGGTTTTTGTGGTGCCAGGAACACAAGAACTGGACACATCAGCAATGAGGTCGAGTTATCTTTACGGAAGAGAGACGATTTAGTCTAACGAGAGATTCTGGACGTATACACATCTGGAGAGAGAGCAGGAAACACGCAATCACACCTCCGACATCATCGAAAGGGACCGTTTTGGAGGTAGCGGAGTTCTCGTTTGGGGCGGTACTATGCTTGGTAGCCGTACTGACCTACACATCTTCCAAGGAGGTTCAGTCACTAGTGTTCGCTATTGTACCGAAGTTCTCCTGCCTCACGTGCGTCTATTTAGAGGTGCTGTGGGTTCTGAGTTCCTCTTCATGGGCGACAACGCTACACCTCATCGTACAGTGGCTGTTGGAGAGTGAAGATATTCAACGCATGGGTTGGCCCGAAATGTCCCCGGACGTAAATCCGATCAAAAACGCGTGGGACCTTCTCGGGAGACGCTTTGCAGCACGTCACCAGCCGCCAGCAACGATTTCGCAGCTGCGATTGGCACTACAAGAGGAATGGGCAGCGATGGCTCAACAGCTCCTTGACAACCTCGTCCTCAGCATGGACAGACGTTGTAAATCCTGCAACGCAGACAGGGGTGATCATATCCCCCACTAAAGACTGGATTTTTTCTTGGCAGCCGCCTGTCACATGGACGTTTCTATATTCTGCCCAGTTGTGCTCGAAGCTACCTTTTCAATAAAGTGCCTTGTATTCTTTGGATTCCTTGTTTGGACGGTTTTGCTCACTTGTCCCATATTCTTACATCTTGGGGATCTTATGGTATGATTTGAGTCGCTGTGGAGCACTTCTGCACGACGTTACATTCAAAACACCGTCTCGTCCTTAATTTTTGCACGCCAGTGCAGCTTTCACAGGAGTAGGACGTCAGGTTATCGCATGGGATGATTTTGCCGTAAGAAAAGCGCTCGGCTGTGGTCGAACTAGCTAGGTGTAGTATTCGACTAACTGAGGTTGGTAAATATCTATATTTTGTTCCAAGGGCTGCGGTCGAGATCGGACAATCTAATGTCAGAAGTGCTGCATAATTGTCTGCATGAGATGGAACGTAATTATATGTACTATGTGTGCTGAGTACTGCTTATCTTATAAACTCAAACAAGAACTGAATTTAACCTCACTGAACTCTTGTAAAACTGGAAGGTGCTAACAAGGAGGCACCGTATTTCTATTTGTTCAGCTCTCAAATTCTACTGTACATTCAAGCTCTGACGAGTATCTACCGTATGTTTTATTGCAAGGTGTAAAACTAACCTTCATCCTACCCTAAGTGGGGGATAATACATTTCTTCAGCTCATATTAACACCAGCTTGGAAGTTTTGAACCACGTCTCTGTCTCGAATAAAGTGGATCTACATAAGGCGTCTAGAACTTATCCCAATCTAGACTGGTGGCAGTGACAAAAAGTAAGTGCACCTCACCATGCAACACCTCCCACTATCCCACACCGAATAAATAAATAGAAAAGTACAACAACGATCGTGATAGTACGATTCTGACACAGGCGTCAAAGATTTTTTAAGTTTTATAGTGCGAGAGATGAGACTTGGGTCTCTCAAAATCACACCTAAACCGAAATAGCAGTGCCCCCAATAGAAACACTCGGTCTTGCCTACGTCCGAATAATTTAAGCAGACGATGCCAACGAGGAAGGTCATATGCACTCTCTTTTGGGACAGGGGAGGAATTTTATTGGTTGCTGCCAAAAGGTACGACAGTAAACGCGGCTGTTTATTGTGAAACTCTGAGAAAGTTGCGTTGTACAATTCAAAGCAAACGGCGCCGTCTGCTGTGCAAGGGAGTTGTTCTTCTCCATGAGAACGCAAGGCCTCATGTCGTGAATGTGACGCAAAACGGGGTAAAAAAATTTGGATTTTGGGCAGCTGGTCCCCCCCCCTCCCTATAACCCAGACTTGGCACCCAGTGACTGTCATTTTTTGATCCACTTGAAACGATTTCTTTTCGGCCAGCGGTTTGATGATGACGATGACCTGAAGACCACGGTTGAGCGGCGGCCGAAACCCTAGAGGCAGACTTCCATGAGGAGGAAATCCACAAACTTCAGCCACAATATGACAAACGCCTTAACATTTACAGAGAATATGTTGAAAAGTATAATAGATTAAGATATGTAGAATTCATCGCACATTAAAAATTAATTATCACTATTTTTTTTATTTTATCTTCAAACGGTACTTACTTTAGGGACGACCACAGTAAATGCAGATTTGGTGCATTTTAAATCCATATTTGCATGCACATTTTGCTGTTTTTAATGAACACTAGACGAAACACGTCGGAACCGAAGGTTAATTTTTTTTTTTTTTTTTGAAAAGAATAAACCACGTATTTGGAGGATTTTCACCTTGGATCTCGCCCTTTGGATTTAACTGAGCATCGTGTTGTTGCCCCACAATTTTCTTTGTGCTTTGGGTGTGATATTGGACTCTTCGCTCCTTAATTTCACGTTCACCTTAAGTATTTCATTTTGCTTAAGTCTTTCATTTTGCTTCGTTCCGAGCGCGGTGAGTGCCTATTTTTGTTGTAACTCGTCTTGTTTACGTTTGGCCGAGCTGGCCAAGCTCGCTACTGGGCGCCGCCATTAAAGATGGCGACTTACGGTATGGATAGTGATAGCCCTAATCTCTCTTCCTTTTCTGATGCCCCAGATGGAGATGTTGCCACGCAAGCGTCCGCTCGTGGCGGTGCCAATTTGCCTTCCCCAGCTACGTCACATCTCCCGGCTTCCGCTATCGGTGATGACGCAATGGACATCACTGGTAATGCAGCCTCTTCTAGCTCTGCCGAGCCCAACGTGTCATTACCTTCGTTTTCTTCTGTTGCAGCTTCAAAAGTCTCTCGTCCAGCATCCAAGAATAATTATGTTGGCGCTGAAAAGCTGAAATATTTCATTTCCCAAGCTGGCAATAATATCGTGCTTAATATCCAAGCCAGCTCTCCAGCTGGCACAACTTTTACTGAGAATCTTGCAAAAAGAGTCCATTTCGAAGCCCTTCCTGACACTTCTTGGCGAGTATATGCAGATGCCATTACACAGCGGTTCTCATCTCAATCTATTCCCCAAATGTATCGACGACGACGACTTGTGGTCGTTTATCTGGCTACTGCTGAAATGGCGAAATCTCTCCTAACATCTGGTCTCACAATTGGTGATAGACATCTTTCTGCAGAACTGGTGGGCCAAAGACCCCATTAACGTTTCTTTCTACCCGGTCCCGTTGGAAGTGACAGATATCATGTTGTATGCAGTCTTATCTTCGGTTGGTCGGGTAGTTGGAGGCATACAAACGCATCTTGCTGCCCGCAATGACCCATTACGTGATCCACGACATGCGTCGATCCAAGATGCTCGCCGTGTTGCGAGGGTCATATTTCCATCACAAGAAGCAATCGAACGGCATCCAACACACTTCACTGTTCGGAGCGAGGATCAGGTCAGGCAAATTAACTTCCTGACGGAATTCCATTGTGCCGCCCCGGTGGCGCAGTGGTCTAAGGCGCTGGCCTCTGTTCATTCGTCCGTAAGGGGTCCGGGTTCGAATACCGGTCAGGCATGGATGTTGTGTTTGTCTTACGGCACTGGCTCTCTCCCTTCCCTGAAACCAGTGACCCTAAATTAGGGACGGGTGACTTCTTATGGCCCATTGAGTTGCTCACGGAGGTCGTTAAACCTCCAATCAAAAAAAAAGAGAATTCCATTGTAGTCAATGTCGCCAGGTTGGTCACTACTATAAGCAGTGTCTAGTTGCTCCACCAAAGTCTGTTTTGCCCGTCTCACCGACGCCTTCTCATCAAAATCCTAGTAGCGCTCCGTTACCGACGGTGGTTCCTGCGAACAACCTAACTTCAGTGGCAACCTCTGCGCCAATTGTTGTCCCACCTTCTCTCTCCGAGGAACACTACCCAGTTTTACAATCTTCAACATCTTTTCGTGTTCCTGCGGACCCTACAGCAGTTGCTGTGTCCGTTGCGACTGACCAGTCTGATACCGAGACCTCGACCGCTGATGACACAGCCCATCAATGCGTCAGCGACCAAGCGATGAGTGATGGGACGGAGGTCTACCTCCGGACCCGTCCTGACAAAAGGGATGCCAAACCTCCTCGTGGCTCTACGAAACGACGGCGACAATCTGGCAACTCTACTCAAACCTCTCCGACTCAGCCTGCTGGATCAACTGCTTCGAGTCGCCCTGTCAGGTCTTCCAAGCCAGTTATCTACCTCCTGCTTCTTGAGGAATTTTCCGCACGCCTACACATGAATGTGTTTCCGGACACTCCTCTCCCTTATAACGAATTGCACGACTTTGCTTGGGCCAAGACTCTTCTTCCTAATTTACCCACCTATGTCAACCGATTTGAAGGTCGCTACCCAGCAGTTGAGAATCAACTGGCACAACTGTTAACTCTTTACAATACTATCAAGAGTCCATCTGCCGAGGATGCTGCCACTCAGAAGTGCATCCAACGGCGGTACAACAATTTCCGTTCCCATTTGGAAAAGATTCTCACTGCCACTAGAGACATGGCACTTTCACTGTGACTTCCTTGAATTGTCGCGGGTTCGCGACACCAGTGTTGAACTCCCTCGTTTATGAGGTCATTTCTGCCGCTGGTGGAGATGTTCTCCTTCTCCAGGAAACTCACTGCTCTGCTGACACTCCCACTCACCTATGGAGACGCTGGCCGTACACCTTTTACCACTCGTATCGCCTCTCGCGGTATGGTGGTATAGCTGTAGGTGTGCGCCAGCGGTATTTGACTCAGCTGACTTCTATTTCTGTGACAAATTTGCACCTTGATTTTCTTCAGTGTTTTACCTTTTGTGTGCATAATGTTACTTTTCATATCTTTAATGTATATATCCCCACTGATGAAATATATGTTGCTCCTCTTTTCCGTAATATTCATGCAGCGATTGCACGATTCCTCCCGGGGACTATTTCGTTCTTGGGGGGTTTTAACTGCACGCTGCAGCCTTCTCTTGACAGAAATTCGTCATATGGTGAATACCGCATGAATTTAGTTTCACAGCTGACTCAGCTCCTTGATGATTTTCAACTTGTCGATTCCTTCAAACGCCTAAATCCTGATTCCATTTCCTTTACGTGGTGTAATCCACCGACGTTCGGTACTACTGCTGCGCGGTTAGACCGAATATATGTTTCTGCTTCCTTACTCCCTGCTATCACTGCTGCTCGACATTCACCCACTGTATCTTCCGACCATTCTGCCGTTTCACTGTCAATTTGTGTCTCTAAAGCACCTTCATCTACGCGCCGTCATTGGACATTTGATGACACTCTCTTGCAAGATCGCTCCTTTTGTGAGGAAGTTCAGACGTTTCTCTCTAATCGAAAGTTGCTGCTCACAACGACCCCAAGCGCCTTGCGTTTGTGGCTTGATGTCAAACGAGATCTTCTCTTGCTCGTTCGTCAACTCTCCTTTACTATTTCCACCACTCGCTCGATGGAGGTGAGTAACCTACGAGGACTCCTCTCCGCAACGCCAATGTCTGACCCGCACTACGCCTCCGTCCGTGATGAACTTCATGCCTGCCTCGAACCGTTTGCTCAGCAAGCAGTCCGTCGTCTTCGGCTCCTACGTATTTCACCATCGACGCATTCTTTCGAAGTCATTTCGAAGATGGAATCCATGCGACGCACGTCATCTTCCATCAGACATCTTCGATTGCCTGATGGCACTGTTACAGGCAACACAACTCTCATCTACTCTCATGTCCGTCACTTCTTTCAGGAGAAGTTCCGAGCGGTTGCGCAGGGTTCTTGTTTTTATTCCTCCTCTTTTCTTTCTACTCTCGCTCAGGTCCCGTCTTCTCTCTGCGCCCCTCTCATTGCTGATTTTTCTTTGCCTGAAATGAGGTAGGCTTTTGCCTCCCTCTTCCACGGGACCTGATGGCCTCCCGCTGTCGTTCTATCGGGCCTTTCTTCCGTCACTCCTGCCTTTTCTCTCTGCCGCTTTTTCGTGTGCTCTTTCTTCTCCGGCGCTTCCGCAGGGAGTAACAGTTGCACATGTCATTGTCCTGCCGAAGAAGGGTGAACTTCTGGACTTGTCGAATTGGCACCCCATCTCCATTCTCAACCTGGATTACAAATTCTTCACTAAACTCCTTTCTCGCCGCTTTAATTCTGTTCTTCCGTTCCTCGTATCCCCCGACCAGACATAAAACGTTGCCTGGTCGTTCTATTTCTAATAATATCTCCTTTCTTCATAACCTTTCCTTTCTTGCACTCAAACATTCCGAACCCCTAGCTTTGTTTATTCTTGACCAGAAATCCGCTTTTGATAGCGTTTCTCACACTTACCTTTCTGCCGTATTAACTCACTTTGGTTTTCCCCCGCTTTTGTTTCTCTCATCCTTAGCCTTTACCGGGGCGCCCATTTGCACGTTCGGTCGGCCACATTTTTGACGGCTCCGATTCCTTTTTCGATCTGGCATCAGACAAGGTTGTCCATTATCAGGACAACTCTTTGTCCTCGCCTTTGAGCCTTTTTGATTGCCTAGTCAAACGTCTCTCTTACCTGCGGTAGGACCGATTATTTCTAGTATTCGACACAACCGTTTTCTTGTCTCTGCTTATGCAGATGATGTTACCTTTTGTCTTCGACGCGATGACCAATCTGATACTCTTCTTGCCACTTATGAACAGTATGCTGCTTTCTCTGGTGCTGCCTTGAATATTCAGAAGAGTGCTGACCTGTGGTGTGGTTCTTGGAGAAGCCGCACTGATTCACCGTGGGGAGCAGTGTGGTCCTCCTCGACCCAAAAATTTCTTGGAGCTCATTTTGGACACTCCTTTACCGCAAGCACCGTCACTTGTCAAGATCTCCTCCCACGACTTCATGGCACGGTTGGTCTTTGGCGATTTACCTTTTCCTTTTCCTCTTACTTTCAACGTGCTCAAATTGTTCATCGACATCTTCTCTCACAATGCTTCTATCCCTGAGATTCCTGTGTGTTTAAATCACATCATTTCTCTGCCATCAATAGTATTTTGACTTCAGTGATCTGGTCATCTAGACATTGGATTTCTGCTGCCACGCTTTCTCTGCCAACATCATTTGGTGGTCTTCATTTCCCGGATCTCAGAACATATCATCGAGCTCACCGAATCGTCTCCTTCATTCGTCTTCTCCTTTCGCCCTCCCCTGCATTTCTTCTACCCTGAATACTCTTATTTCTCTTCATGATCCATCCTTCGCTTTCCTCCGTTTTCTTAGGATGGATTCCTTTCCTTCTACTTCTAAACGCCTCCCACCACTTCTTATCGACGCTCAAGCGGTATTTCATTCTCTCCCGCTACTCCACGCTCCTCCCTCTACCACCCTGGACCTGCTTGCAAAACCTCTTTTCTTTTCCACTCAGATTCATGAGTGGAAAAGAAAAGAGGTTCTGCAAGAAGGTCCAGGGTGTTAGAGGGAGGAGCGTGGAGTAGCGGGAGAGAATGAAATACTCTCTTTCCCCGCCCCCTTGGTTCCGCTCAGGATTTCTCACATTCGAAGCTTTATTAACTTCCGATTTGACATGGAAACCCCTCTCTTCTCTTTTCCCTGACCCTTTTTCCACCTTGGAAGAGGAGTATGACCTTCTTCGCTCCGCTCTCCGTACATTCTTCCCACTTCTGGTTTCTGACACTGGCCTTGTTTCTGTCTCTGGACCGAGCCTCTCTCTTCCTTTCTTCCTTCCCTTTCGGAACTCTGTTGCTCCCATTTCTCCTTTTTCTACTGCTTCTATCTATGCGCTCCTCCGTGCGCCCTTCACTTCTTCGCACGGTCTTCCTGATGCTTCTCCTTCTCTTCTGCTGCCTATCTGGTCTGCCTCTTTCTCTCCCCTTTCTACCCCGTTAGAGCGAAACATCCAATGGCGGTTTATTCACCGCCGACTTCCTGTTCCTTCTTCTCTCTTTCACATGTCTATTTCTTCTACTTCTCTCTGCTGCTTTTGTGGTGCTGAAGGTGATGTTCCTCATGTCTACTGTCACTGTCCCGTTCTCCTTCCACTTCTGAGTACTGCCTTTCGTCTTGTAGGCACCATTTGCTCTAGAGACATCCCTTTTCAAGCGTACGAGTGGTTACTGCTTACCAAACATCCCCCGGCTATTTTGCCGGATGCCTGTGCCTATCTCTTCGTACTTGTCAAACATGTCATTTTTCCTTATTATCAATCTCTCGCCTCTCCTGCTACCACACCTAGTATCCTCTCTGCTGGCGCGGCGTTACGGTCAATTTTTAGGAATCGCATCGTGTCTCGACTACGCCTTGAGAACTTCGCTGCTTCCACCCTCAATCTCAAGCTTCTTTCCGGTCTACCTGGGCGCAAGGCACCGGATGGTTCAAAATCACTGGCTCTTCCATTGATCTTTCCTTCTGATTAGTTTTTTCCCCAGCTTCGACCTACTGACTGCATCAGTTGAGAGTTGTGTTCTCTCCTCTTGGTGCTTCGTTACACTGTCTGCTAAGTGTTTGTCTTGTAACTGCTTATGATTTGTATTGTAGGGGTTTTCTGCAATTTTTGTGTAATTCGTGTGCATGTGTCGTGCTGTATTTGTTTCTTCGTTGCACCTGTCTTTACTACCTGTTCTTCCCTCATGTGTCTGCTTTTGCTGCCGGTACCTTCATTGAGTTGTGCACCGTGTATTTGTTCTCTAGGAGCAATACGAGAGGTATTGCCATGCGAGACTTTGCTCTTTATGTTTTTTCTTGCTGCATTGTGTTGTATCTTTAAATTTATACCTTATTACTGTCTTGCATTTTCACATTCTTTGACGTCATGTATTTCTTGCTCGTCCCATGTCATTGGTTTTTTTTTGGACCGTTGCAATACTGCACGGCTTACTGTTTGTATTTTGTGTATCCTTGTGTTTCACTTGGTTAGTTTGCCCAAGTTTCCACTGTGTTCTGTAATACTTATCATGTTTTTGTCACACATCGTGTGGTTTGCTCGATTGTGGGAACTTGTGTTCCTTTATCGTAGTATATGCTTTTGTTGTGCTTTATATGTTCCCTTCTTTTTGTGCACTGAGTTGTACAGCCATATTCTTGTAAATATATTTACCTGTTGTTTTGTGCTCTGCTCTCACTGTGAACGTCATCGCATGCTGTAATATATAATCATTACTTTTGCCTGTGCATCATCATCCTCAAGTAAGTATTGTACCTTAACTTAGTGATTTTAACATTTTGTCATTCTTAGTTGACTGCCGTATCACATTCACCTGTAATATTTCATCGGTATCGTTCATTGTTTTGTGGTATTTTGCCATATGTTGTACGCCTGTATTACCTATGTTTTTGCCAATAAAGTATATTTTGAAATAACTACTATAATATATATAGCCAGTGCCGTTAATGCCCACCAGATGGAGTCGTCTCAGTAGCTGAGCCCATCTTACGGATTTATGATGTCAGAAGCTGCCTTAAAAATACACATAGCACCGTGGATTGTTAGCCACCGTGGTGTAAAGTTAACGCGCTCGGTTAGATATCGAGGGTTCTGCGGTTCAATTCCATGGCGGCGGCTGAAAATAATTTTTCGGTTGCTATGTGTTTCTGGAACGTGGAAACAGTGATGTGTTTATTTACTCATATGAAACAACAAATGTAAACTTTATTTGATTGACAAATTCATTCAACTACTTCAGTAAAGAAAATATAATCCAGGTTCGTGATATATATATAATTTTTGACTGAAGGTTTAACGACCACTATGAGCAACTCAATGGGCTACAAGCAGTCACCCGTGACCCTAAATTAGGGGAGAGCGACTGCTTACAGTATATCGAATTGCTCACGATTGTCGTTAAACTTCAAAAAAGTACATACGCAATTCAAACCTTTCCTGCCTGCTTGTTGTAACGCTATGCAAATTTCAGAACCGTGTGATTTTTATATCCACCACTTCGCTTGAGTTGAATCAACAACGGAAATTCCGCGTTTGGAATCATTGGCTAGTAAAACCTTACAAATGTTTATTTGTTAAAGAAAAAGGATCTTTCAAGATCCAAAAGCGTATTGGTCTAAGAGAGAAACATAAAATTTGTTTGTCTGTTGAAAACTTAACGCGAGAAGTGATTTATGTAATTGTTCTCGCTACTCCGTGCGTGCTGCGAGACGTTTCCTGTCATGCGGTTGCACGAATCTTCTCAATTGCGTTCTACTAATCCTCTGTTTCTGTTAAGATTTCCATTAAATACGTTGCTGCAATGTCAAGAACATCATTATCTTGGTTCACGGTAAATGCCAGAGGAGAAGAAGAAGAATGTCTGCTCCCAATGAACGCGTTTAGACGGTATTGTGTCAAGTGTAGCCTTGGGGATTTTCAGTTTTATTAGAATGCAACTAATTTTGAAATGTGTTGTGACCCTGTTCATTAGTACGATTACCGAATGAAGTAGGAAGAGCTTTACTTAGCTATCGGGCGTATAATTTCGTATACCCTTGAATGGCTAATACGTCTTGGAATCGGCAGCCGACAGCTCATCATCAAAGCAAATGGGATATTGTTTCATGCAAAGTGCACTTTCAAAGCCTTCTACTTCTTTTCTCTGTAGTATCTTCTATTGAAACTTACTTACGACAGATAAATAGTTATCCCCTGATAAATGTATAGCTATCCTTTCTTTGGAGGAAGAACAGCAGTTTCTTCCTAGTTCGTGATCCAAGTTTTCAAGAATTTGTTTCAGGACACTAGTTTGCCGGGAACACAGAAAAAAAAAGTTTGTAGAAAACTCTGACAATCACACAACTATGTGTTACAAGGCAGCGAACTGTTAGCATCTCATGAAGCTAAACTGCTATGCTGAAAACACCGATTGTCTCACTAAAAAGAAAACTACTAATTCTTCCTATTTTCATAAGAAATTAAATACACTGTAAAAAAAAATTGTAGATTTTACGGTTTTAAACCGTTTTCCAGGGTACCAACACAAAACCGTAAAATCTACAGTTTTATGCCGTGTTGGAGCAAAGCTATAGCTTTGCTCCAACACCGCATTTAATGAAGAAAACAGCACAGAATTTGGCTGGAGCGAGTCACAGTCCAAATAAGCACGAAAACACAAAAATTTGGCTGGAACGAATGTGTTGATTGTGTTGGCGCAAAGCTATAGCAAAGCTCCAACACGGCATAAAACTGCAGATTTTACAGTTTTGTGTTGGCACCCTGGAAAACGGTTTAAAACCGTAAAATCTACAGTAATTTTTTTACAGTGTGGGATTAAGTTTTCATTAACCCTTTAACGTATCTGAATCAAATGGTTCCCAAAATTTTCTGCGGTCCCCAAACAGAAATATTCACAAAGCGACCGGGTTTAACGGAAGCTACGGGCTAAACAATTACTTTACCTCTCTCATCTTAGCAGTACCGAAAATAAACCTATTACAAATGATAAGCTTTCCCGTCTAGTCCTTTACTTTCTGCTCTATAACACATGGCAGGATGGGGAAGGCCTAGTCTCCCTGGCAAGGACATCATAACACTAGCTGGTGAGAAGTGACTCAAACATCTCTCTCATTTCCCAGTTCATTGCCATTGCTTTATCCTTCCAGGAGGCAATTAGTCAAAAAGGATCCGGGTCAATATTCTACCGAAACGACCACTTCGAATAACAAAGCTAAAGGAAAAGCAACTCTTTCTGAGGTGCATGTTTACTCTCTCCGGCTGCATTCGTCACACTTCTTAGACAACGAATACATTAGCTCCAGCCGCGTCTTTCCCAGTTCTTAAACAATGAATTCCTTCTTCCCAGCCGCATTCGTCTCACTTCTTAGACAATGAATTCATTCTCCCCAGCCGCATTCGTCCAACATCTTAGACAATGAATTCATTCTCCCCAGCCGCATTCGTTCGACTTCTTATACAATGAATTCATTCTTCTCAGCCGCATTCGTCTCACTTCTTTGACAATGAATTAATTCTTCCCAGCCGCATTCGTCGCACATCTTACACGATAAATTCATTCTTCCCGGCCGCATTCGTCCCACTTCTTAGATGAGGAATACATTAGTTCCAGCCGCGTTCGTCACACTTCGCAGACAACGAATATATTCGTTCCAGCCGCATTCGTTCCACTGATTTGACGGCGAATATATTCATTCCAGGCGCTTTCGTCTCACTTCTCACACAACTAATACTTTCGTTCCAGCCGATTTCAGCGCATTTTCTAACGCCGAGGTCATTCGCTTCAGCAGGGTTAAATGGTTGCATTTTTTTACGTAATAAAAAGATTGAAATGATCATTTACTTTAAATGTAAAGAAAATATAATTTTTTTGCTGCGATATTTCCTGGTTGAATAAAACTAACACACATTTAAAAAACTTTCGAATTTTTTTCCGTCAACTTTCGAAACCTTTTATCATTTCATGACGTTCGAACTTTTAAAAAACATTTCAAACTAATTATCAACATAGCAATTACGCACTCCGTAAAAGGGCAAGCCGTATTTACTGAAGTCTGCATCTTCTCAAAAAATAGTCCCACATATACTCTATTTATATTTATATATATTGTATATATATATACGATTTTTATCACTTGCGAGGTGTAATCTGGTGAGTGAAGTTGAACAACCGCCAATAGGATTATGGCAAATCGACGTGAATTATCTGAATTTGGACGAGGCATGGTAGTGGGAGCCAGACGGATGGGGCATTCAATGTCCGAAGTTGTACGAACATTCAACATTCCACGATCCACGGTGTCACGTGTGTACCGAGAATACCTCATAGAAGCCTTTACCCCCCACCGGGAACAGCGCAGTGGCGGACTCTGGTTGCTGAATGGCAGTGACCAACGGCGTCTGACCAGCATTGTCCATGCTACCAGACAAGCGACACTGGATCAAATAACATTCACATTCAATGCAGGAGGTACCAGAGACATATCCATCAGGTCAGTGCAGCGTAATTTAGCGCCCATTGGGTATGGAGGCAGAAGACCCATCAGTGTGCCTTTGTTAACACCACGACATCGGACAGAGCGACTCACCTGGGCTCATGAACACAGTAATTGCACCCTGGAAGACTGGCAAAGCGTGGCGTGGTCCGATGAGCCAGTCTACCAGGTGCTACGAGCTGATGGTGGGGTTCGGGGTAGAGCAGTCTCCATGAGGCCATGGACACAACCTGTCGACAAGGTACTGTGGAAGCTGGTGGTCGTTTCATACATGCGTAGGGTTTTTTTACGTTGCACGGTTTGGGTCCTCTGGTTCTTGGAAACACCTTATTCAATGGTAATCGCGCTGTTACTCTGCTGGGTCACCATTTGCAGCCCTTTATGGACTTCATGTACCCCAACAACGATGGGATTTTTGAGGTGGACAATACACCATGTCATCGGGCCCAAGCTGTCCAAAATCGGGTTGAGCAGCATTCTGGAGAGTTCTGACGGATGGTGTGGCAGCCATGTCCTCCCAACAGAAACCCAATGGAAAATTACAGGACGTGCTGGCAAGGTCCTTTCGCACCCAAGATCCTGTATCTACAAATACCAGGGAAGTGTGGGCGGCTGTTTAGACGGCATTGCTCAACATCTCTCCCGAAGTCTTCCGGCCACTTGTGGAATCGATGCCATGTTGAGTTGATCCACTTCGCCGGGCTAGAGGAGGTCCTACACGATACTAGTTACGTGTCCCATGACGTTTGCCAATACAGTATATATATCTACATATATATATTTTGCTGGCTGCAAGGTCAGGTGATGCGTAACAAAACATAGCCTCTCCTTGACAAATGTCAACCCCGCCTTCTCGTGGTGCATCCTGTTTCCAACAAAGGGGCTCTGACGACCGTCGCATAGCGATATAACTATACAACGGGGATTAGAGGAAATGCTATCTCACACTCACCAACCCGCTGGGCCAGCGTGGTGAGTGATTTCAAAACTGAAAAATTGGCCCTCAGTTCCGAGCAGCTGGAATATACCTGGTCAAGGCAGCAGCCAGTGCAACATGAAGGCAGAGAGTGTTAAGAATCACATGAGGACCAGACTAGGCTGCCATCTGATGCTGACCTTGGCTACGTTTAACGGACGTTCCATATCTTATTATTCAAGCCTCCTTGATTTGGAGGAGGAACTACAAAGAAACAATTGGAACACCGTCGGGCTAAGTGAGGTAAGGAGAAAAGGAGAAGATCTCATTGAACTGAAAAGTGGACATCTCTTCTACTATCGTTGGACATATCCTGGCAGAACTAGTGGTGTTGGATTTATAATAAACAAGAAACTGAAGGACAAAGTTCCAGAAGTTGATAGTTTCTCGGACAGATCTGCTAGAATCGTTATCCAACTTTAGAAAGGTACCAGACTCAGATTTGCATCCAGCACAAGTCATCCCGAGGAAGAAATTGAAGAATTTTACGAGGAAACTCGGCGTCTAAATAACAAGGGCAAACCGCCCTTGAAGATCATTATGGGAGATTTCAATACGAAAATAGGGCAAGAGCATCAGAATGAAACTTCGGTAGGCATATTCGGTCATGGCAACAGAAACCAGCGTGGAAATACTCTCGTAGAGTTTGCAGAGGCAGAAAGGTTTTTCATCATGAACTCCTTTTTCAAGGAAAAGCCACATAGGAAATGGACATAAACACATCCCAATGGGGCGATAAATGAAATTGTTTTAACTATGAGTAACAAGTAATTCGTCATCGAAGACTGCAGTGTTCTTAACAAGCTAAACACAGGTAGTGACCATAGAATGGTGAGATATAAGATACACCTCAACTCTAAACTGGAACGTGGGAAGCTCATAAATCAAACAAAATGTATTGACATGGCCAACCTTAAAAATCATCATAATACCTTCAAGTTGGAACTGAAGAACCGTTTCTCTGCTCTACAAGGTCTATCATCGGAAGAAGTGGACATCTCTGAAGTTAACAGGAAACTAAACCAGGCTCTTATGGAAACGACAACAAAAATAGGTGGTACTGAGAACACGTTGCGTATGAAGAAAATATCAGGAAAAACAAAAATGTTAAAGCAAATGAGAAGGGAGATGAGGACAAACAAAGAACATTTAACTTCTAAAGTAAAATATACGGAGTTATGCAAGACATTGCGGAAAAATATCACTGGAAACTTCAATTGCGAACTAGTGAAAACAGCAACTGAAAGTAATCAAAGCCTGAAGAAAGCAAAGGGACATCTCAGTAAGGGAAGAAAACAGATTATGGCACTGAGAATGAAATTGGCTCTGAAACAAGAAATAGAGGTGAAATTTTGACAATAGGGAAATATTTCTACACAAAATTATATGAAGGAGATGATACACCTATTCTAGGCATTAAGAAAGGTACCAGCACCAAAGTTCCCCCTGTCCTCCCGGCAGAATTTGCACATACAATTAAGAACACGAAACGGAGAAGAGCTCCAGGGGAAGAACGGAATTACCGTGGACATTGTACAGGCAGCAAGCGGAGAAATAGAAACTACACTCGCCCAAGTTTTCCCTAAATGTCCCAATGAAGGAAATACTCCTGAGAATTGGAACAATGCTACAATGGTCCTGCTACATAAAAAGGGTGGCATTGAGGAACTCTGGAACAACAGGCGGCACATCAGCATCCTATCGGTGGTTCATCAAATATTTACTCAAATTCTTTCACATCGCTTGAAGGTAATACTGGACATGGCTCAACCAAGAGAGCAAGCTGTATTCAGGAGTGGTTACAGCACCATAGATCATATTCATGTACTGAAATAACTAATTTAAAGAACGAGGAAATATAAACTCCCATTATGCATGGCTCTTATAGATTATGAAAAGACCGTTGATTCCGTGAAACCATGAGCTGTTACAATGGCGTTAAAATACTGAGGTATTGAAGTTGCCTACATTAGCATTTTTAATAACATCTATGAAAATGCAAGTGCAAAGGTTCGGCTATTTGAGTATACAGCACCAATAAAAATTGGAAAGGGAGTGAGACAAGATGACACCATTTCTCCCAAACTCTACAATGCCACATTGCAAAATGTTTTTGAATCGTTAAACTGGGAATACAAGGGGATAAATATTAATGGATATTATTTAACTCACTTTCGTTTTGCTAATGACGTAGTCAATTTTTTAACTACCCTTTCAGAGCTGCAGAATATGATCCAAGAACTCGCTGGCAAGAGTAAAGAAGTGTGATTAAAAATGAACTTTTAGAAAACAGAAGTAATGTACAATGCATTACAAGAAAGGAAGATTTACCAATTGATGGGGAAAAGCTGTAGATAATCGATAACTACATTTACCTTGGACAGCAGATATCAAGCGAGGGTTACATTGATGAGGAAATTAATCGGCGTATAAAACTTGGCTGCAGAGCTTTTGGGAGAAACAGTACAATTGTCAAGAGCAATGTCCCTTTTTGTCTTAAAAGAAAAGTGTTTAAAAAATGCATCCTCCCAGTTCTTACGTATGGAGCAGAGACATGGACTTTAACTAAAAAAGACATACAAAGTATGCAGAGAACTAAAAGAAGCATGGAGAGATGCATACTTGGTGGAACCAAGGAAGATAAGAATAGGAACTTGTGGATAAGGAAAATGACAAGAGTGGAATACATCATGATGAGAGTAAAATCCCTGAAGTGGCAAAGGGCTGGACATGTTGCCAGAGGAACGTACCACGGATGGCCAAGTGAAATTTTGGACTAGATTCAAAGGGACAGAAAAAGACCCAGATGAATACCACACGGGAGCTGGATGGTTGAAGTGCGAAAGCATGCCGGAGTAACATGAAGGAGCGTGACTCAAGGCAGACAGTTGTGGAATAAACTTGGGGAGACCTTCATCCAGCGATGTATTGATAATTGTTGACCATGATGATGATATACTTTAAAGATTTCATATTGTGTGAAGATGTTTTCTAGGAGCAGTGAATACATTCTCCTTTTCTCTGAATTTCTTTACTTAAAAAATATGCTTTGAAAGGTTTCAGATAATCAAAAATGCCAACGGGATACATAGAGATAAATAATCAATAAGCATTCAGTGCTATTGCTTTGAAAAAATGGGACGCCTTATCATCTGTAACTCCCGCCTAGAATTTTTGTAATAGCGTAGGCTTCATAGCATATTTGTTTAAAATATATCATATATTGGTACAGCATTTCAATTCCATTTGATACGTTAAATTCCGTATGAATCGGTATATTTGGAAACTTTTATCTCGCGCCTACCTTAAAATTTAGAATTTACTTCCGCTGTTCCACTTTGTTAAAACCACAAAAAAACGCGAAGTTTCGCTTTGAAGTTTTAAAGTAAATGCGTCGTCAATTTATTCCGTATATGTTGTCGATTGATAATAGGCATTTTTAACACTCTTGTCTCTAAAAAACGCTTCAACTCTCATAAATCCTTCCCACGTTGCCGTTAAAAGTAGAAAACTCGATTTATAGGAGAATTACATTCAATGCAGTTTCACGAATATTCTCCGGTGTAGTCCCTTAGTTTATAAGCCGAGACTTCATTGATTCACTAGCTAAAATCTGTAAAAAATCCGTAGTCAGCACATAATCAGACCTTAAATTTCAAGACTTTACATCAGGGATGCACAACCTTTTCTACGAAAGGGCCAAATGAAAAAAAAAAAGGCTGGAACTGAATACTGGTAGCAATTATTTTTCTATGTTTGGAGCGATCCAATGCAAAGTGAAACATGTTGGCACCGTAGCATAAGGCGAACGCACTCGGCTAGTTATCGAGAGATCTGGGGTTGGATCCCAGCGGAGTCGAAACACAAGTTTTTGTTTGCTGCGTGATAATTATAGAAAAACGTGGAAAGAGCGATGATTTTGTCCATTTACATTGTCTCCACGTATGTGGAAGATTTTCACCATTTCTCTCGCCCTTTGGATTCATTAGCTATAATTAAATAACTTCTGCCGTCAACAACCACCAGATGGAGACGCTTCAGTTGCTGAGCCCATCCCTACGGATATGTGAAGTCACATGCTGACAGATAAACACACATAGCACCGTGAATTGTTGGCCACCGTAGCGTAAGGCGAACGCACTAGGCTAGTTATCGAGAGATCTGGGGTTGGATCCCAGAGGTGTGGAAACACAAGTTTCTGGTAGCTGCGTGGTAATTAAAGAAAAACGTGGGAAGAGTGATGGCTTTGCCTATTTACATTGTCTTCACGTATTTAGAAGATCTTTTACCATTTAGAAGATTTATTGTGGTAGCTTTTCAGATCCGTTTTTAACCAGGGTTTGAATAAACAAATACACCGGACAATAATTAGGGAATGCAAACTTTGTTTCTTAATATGGTGTTATATCACCACCTGCTTAATTTACAGCTTTAATTTTGTTCGGCATGCTATCAATATGACTCAGGATAATTTGCGTTATAACGAAGTAAATTTCTCCGTCATTTCGGTCCACGCCGGGGATCGAACCTGAGTCCTCTTATTCCGGAACAAGTCGCTCTACCAACTGAGCTACGCAGATGTTTCTTCTCGCTGCTATCTGCCTTTATGTGGTGTGCGTCATGCAGAACAGGCACGTCACAAACCCGCCCCCCGAAAGAGTGCCAGGGGGCGTGGCCTACGGGTCAGCCTTGACCATGAATTGCCGTAGGCAGTCTTCCGCTGAAGAACGTGCACTTGAGAAATCCCAGTCAATCTGGTGTGTAGAATGAAACATCACACACATTTATTTTTCAAAGCGCTGAAGAAGGGATTCTCTTATTTTTCCTGTCTCGCGGTGTGGAAAGAACATAACACCATTGCGAGATCTTTAAAGGCCGCGTCATCCGGGAAGTTCGGGCACCATTATAACGAAGTAAATTTCTCCGTCATTTTGGGCCACGCCGGGGATCGAACCCGAGTCCTCTTATTCCGGAACAAGTCGCTCTACCAACTGAGCTACGCAGACGTTTCTTCTCGCTGCTATCTGCCTTTATTATGTGTGCGTCCTGTGGGGCAGGCACGTCACAGCGTATCAAGTTTATTCCACTCCATACTGAAAAGATACTATAATTCCACCAAATGTGCAAGGTGATGTTTCTTCTTCTTCAGTCCCTTTCTAATTCTTTCAATCATATTTAGATCGGGGAAATTTGCAGGCTAATTGAGATGTAGAACGTCACGCTCATGTTCTTCAAGCCAATCTAGCACAGTTGTAGCTCAGTGGACACGAGAGTTATCATCTTGAAGCACGGGGTCCACGATGGGTCCTTCTTGTTCCAAAACCTAGATAAATGGCAATGTGTTTTTCAAAAGTGGCACAGAGTTCCTAGATTAAATGGGATTGGACACCTCAACGAATGATCCAACTCCAGTACTTGAAATACACAGATCCTTTCTGCACAGATCTATGGAGACATTCTGGGGTAAATGCTTCTTCAGCCTATTGCAAAAACATTTAGCTACCATCATTGGAATACCAGCAGAATCTGGATTCATCGGACCATATTATTCGTCGCCACTGTTCAGTGGTCCAGTGACGATGCTGGTTTGTCCAAGCAATGCGGTTTTTCTTCAGAAGAGTTGTTAACTTCAGGCGTATCAGCACAATATGACTGAAAATGCCCAAGCCATGCAGTTCTCTCAGTAGCGTTCGTTCTGAGACTAGTTTACTGGGTCCAGCATTGTGCTCTTGAAACAGTTCTTGACGAGTCTGGAAACGTGCAGCAGTTGCTAATCGTCCAAAACACCTGCGATCCCGATTTGTCATCAGAGAGCTTCTACCACAGTTGCTCCGTTTACAGTGATAGCTTTCATACTTCTTCTAATGGAAATGGACGCTACTGACTCTTGACTAGGACAATCAAACACACTACGCCACCTCTTGCAAAGAATGATCGTCTTCTCGAGCAAAAACCATGGCCCCTTTTTACCACTGAGTTACGTCACTATACGACCCATAGTTGTACCTGTAAAAGGAAATACAATGTACTACAGATTAGAATTGGAAACTAGTCAAACATTTGGACCCTGGACCCGTAACTGACCCGGATAAATCTGCTTTGAACTATAAATTCGAAAGTCAAGTTATATATATATATACATATAGATATAAAGGTAATATATATATATTCATCTTAATAACTGCTTGATATTTAATAACTGAAATCCATCTTTAATAATAAAATTTGGTTACTTGCTAAATTTTAGTGCCATTTTTAGTTCCACTATTTTGCGTAATCCAGAAGTAATGGATGATTATGACCGTGAGTATATTACAAATGGGAATCATTATTTACGATTACACAAATGTATTTTTTTAATGTATTTATATTGTTCACTCTTTCCATGCTTTGATGGGGAAACGCATACTTTCAGATGGCCCGTTAGATTTTTCGTTCTATAATATCTTATTACACCGTCAACATCTTTTTTTTTTTTTGTTATTATACTCTTTCCACATTTTGAACAACAAGTAACACCAAACAACACAGAATTATTCGCCGGTTCCTTAATGAGACGAAACAATTTCCAGCATTCACTCTTCCCCTTGTGCCTTTGCATAAGCACGTATTTGTTGGCCTCGACGCTTTTCTCAACCTCCTTAATGTTAAGTTCATCCATATTAATAAATAAGGAGTTAATTTTGACATGACATGTCATGGGAATGGGATGTTAGCACATTAACCGAAAAACTCTGAATGTTCAATGTAAAGGATGCGATGTGAAAAGTAACTATTTGTCATACAGTGAACTTGGCACGGGGAGGGTGAATCAGCTGAGAAGCAGGCGAATGGCTTTTGCCTGTACCTTGCCCTGGACAATCGCACTGTAAAATAACGCAAAAGACGTATCTTTTTACGATATGGTGTCGGTGTGTTTGACGTAGGTCAGTAAAAATCTTCGTTGCTTTGAGAAAGAGACGACAATATTTTTGCATGGCAAATCATTATTCCCTCAGTGGGCACCAGTATCGACTACAGAATTCCAAAATGCGCATTTTTCTTTGGGACATATTTTTCTCTTTAAAAAAAATAAAAACGGGACTAAAACTGGGTCCAAATCAGGTCAGGAACACCTTGGCCCGGCCCGTTGGATCTACAAGAAATTGTCGACCCGTTTACCCGTGACCCGTTTCCATCTCTGCTACAGATGCTTTAAACACACACCACAGACACCCACAATCATAATCCAACAGTTTCACTCTCCATATTTACATACACACACAGAGAGAAAGAGAGAGAGAGAGAACTTGTTAGGTTCATTAACTTTGCATCTATTTACATGTTTCAATAGGCATTCCGTAATTTTTTGTCTGGTGTGTTTATATGTGACAACACACCCTGGTCGAAAAACAGTCTCGTTTATAGTAATCATTTTGTTCATTACCGAAAGGATGCAACTAAATGACGTATTAAGAATCTGTTGATATTTAACCATGTTTCCTATTTGCCGAAAACCTAAGTCATTTGTTAAATGTTGCTGACCTTGATTAATGAAATATTTTCTCTCAGAAAACCAGCAATCTTATGAATCTATGCAAATTCGGCGTCTCTCAGCTTTGTTGTGAAGCAGGAAAACACAGAAACTTTACCTCACCATCTACGCTCATTTGTTTTCTTATACTTTTGGCGCTTTAATTAACCGCACTTATATTTATAACCTCGGCTATCACGGAATTTAGTGTTTACTACTTAAAATCACATGTGTTTTAAAATTCGTTAATACTCTTTATGGAACATGGCTACAACTTAGCTTATTCAAAAACTCTTCTCCTCCACATGAAGCTACAAGATACATAATGAGTAATAAAATTAATAATGCATAATTAAGAATTCATTGAGATGCAAAAATATGTTCTGAATTTCGCGAAAGACTTTCCCTGTTTCCTATGTAAAATTAAGGATGCATATTCCTGATTTTACCTTTTATGTGAAATGAGGATAAAAACCTGATTTTCACGGATTTTTCGTCAGCCAGGAGAATTCTGAATTTTCAGAAACATTTCAGCAACTCCCTTCGTTTATGAACGGTAAAATTCTGCTCTCACTTTTTCCGTATCCATATGATGAAGGATTTCCAGTAATAGGAAAGATTCGCGTGAATACTTGATGTTGGATTGACTATCAAATTTCAGTTGTTTGTAGGATGACCTGATTTTGAATTCTGTAGCAAGATCAGATATTGTGAATAGCATATCGCATGATATTTAGGTTATTGTGGCAACGGATATTTCTTCCCTTCTCTCTATCCATTTTATTACCGTGAATAACCGGGTACTTAACTCATGGTATGGGTGATTGTATGATGTCTATGTTTCAGTCTGCGGACTTCTTAAGACAAAAGTTGTTTGGAGTTTTGGGGTTTTAACTACCAGAGCAACTCGATGAGCTATAAGCAATCGCCCGACCCTGGGTTAGATCTACTGGCTCCAGGAAAGGGAGAGAGCCAGTGCCATAAGACCAAGACAACATCCATGCTTCACCGCGATTCGAACCTGGACCAAACTCAGACGAATGGCCAGAAGCCAGTGCTTAAACCACTGCGCCACTGGGATGGCCCCTCAACCAAGCCCTTTGCATTACGGTCCACGCTTATTGTACAAAGCGGGATGACATGTTCAACTGCCTCATTTGGCATTCACTAATATCCTATATATGTTCAACTTGGTTGAGTTCAGGCGAGTTTGGATGCCCTTCAACGTTTCTCATATTAGAACTGTATTCGCCGAACCATTTCTGCACCAGACGCATTGGACATTATCGTTCTTAGAGAATTCATTTCAACCGGTTGGCGGTACAACATTTCTGGCAGTACATGGTTTTAAGCAGTCCCTTTCAATAGCCGGCGTCCATACTTTGGCCCACATGCACAAGAGGCCCCAGTTCACGCCAGATAAACATATCCCCATATAATACACCTGCCTCTACCGACAGGGATATCGATGCAGTACATGAGGGTTCCACAGACTTATGGTGCTGATACCAAAATTGTGACTCTACCACAGGTGATCCTTGAATTATGACCACCCCTATCAAAAGGGGATGCTGCCCGTTGACCCCGTCATTTACGAGAGGGCGCGATTATTCGGCCGAAGTAGCATGGTCAGTGGAGACGTAGGTAATAAAATTCGGAACATGGTGGGTAAACAGAAGGATTTATCGGACCTTGAGAAAGGGCGGAGTGCGGGAGCTGGGAGAGCTGGTGATTCGATCTTCCAAACGGCTGAACCATGGGCTGTATCACGACTGGCGTGAAAATGCCGAAACAACGATGCGAAGGCAAACTGCACAGGACAGCGAAAGGTTGATGTGAGGGAGCCGGGTCCAATGACTCGTACAGGGCAACAGACACAGCTCTCTTCGACAGTTGACTACTCAACACGACAAAGGTCAACCCGGAACATTATCTGTCATGAACATGCTCGCATGTATGGGTAATAACATCAGACGACCTCGATGACACCCTCTCCTAACCACGGTACATCGGCACAAAAAACTCGCCTCGTGCAAATATCATGCAAGTTGGACGAAGGATGACTGGAGAAAAGTGTGTTGTGACGAGTCGCATTCTTTACTCTACTCCATGGATGGTTATGTACGTATTTGGCACAAACAACATGAAGCACTCGATCCATCCTGCATCATCTCCACTTTGCAAGCCGGTGACTCGTGCCCACTATTGTGGACTGCTTGCTGACTCTCTACACCCAGCAGTGGTGCACTCTTTTCCCGAATGGCGACGGTGTCTTCTAAGGTGACAACATGCCGAGCCACAGGTCCAATGTTGTGCAGGAATTGTTTTTTGAACACAGTTCAGACTTCCAGAGTATCGGCTGGTCTTCAAACTTTGCACAATATCAATCCCGTAGAGCACTTGTGGGACACTATGGAACGCCATATATATGAGGGATCTGGATGTACCAATCACCACCTTACTGGCACTGAAGGCCGCATTACACATAGCTGTGCTGGCCATGCCTTCCAACTGCGTCAGACATCTCATAATTGATTTACTGAGGTCGGATAAATGCTCTATTGAGGAGAAAAGGAAGAACTACGGAGTTAGAGGTAGATGGTCATAATTCAATGATCCCTCATTGTATGTTACATAATTTCATTCGTCGGACCCGCAGACCTGATTCCAATCTTCTATCGTACAATCCGCTTTCAGTGGTCACCGGGAGAGTTGTTTACGTCGACAAACTGTTTTTAGGAAAGGGCGTCGTATAGTGCGTCTGCTCTTGTCTGGTGATATAAATGGAGCAGTAAAAGCATTAGGGGTAACGTGGGGGATAGGATTATATTTTCTTTTTCTTCAAGGGTTTCAATATTTTATGGCTACATTTAGAATTAGAGATTCTGTGTTTGGATCTGTGTTTTTTGTGGCAACGGGATTTCATGGGCTTCATGTAGTCATCGGGTCTCTATTTTTAGTGATTATTTGGGTTCGGACTATGATACGGCATTTATCTGTGAAACATCATTTTGGATTTGAAGCTGCTGCATGGTACTGGCATTTTGTTGATGTGATTTGATTATTTTTATTTTCGGTAGTTTATTGGTGGGGGGGGGCTAGATAAGCAGTATAAGGTACATTCTATTTCCAATTGAAAGGAGAAAGATTTATTTGATGGTCATAGGAATTGGAATTTTTGTGGTTGCTTTGGTTTATTTATTATTTTTAGTAATATCATTAAAGGAAGAAGTAACTGAAAATTCGGCTTCATCTTATGAATGTGGATTTGATCAAATGGTTCAGTCTCGGATGTGATTGGATTTTCTTATCGATTTTTTCTTATTTCTATTTTATTTTTGGTGTTTGATGTGGAAATTACTCTTTTAATTCCTCTCCCTTTTGTGGTTGGGGGTCTAGAGGGATTTTTAGGGGTAGGAATATTTATAGTGATATTATATGTAGGGTTAGTTTATGAATACTATAATGGCGTTTTGGATTGAGCTGAGTAGAATTTTTTAAGTCCAAACGTGGCGGCTTGAGACGCGCAGTCACGCAGGATTTTGTTTCTCGTTGACTCTGTTATACTACGCTCTCAGCTTTGAAACTGCGCAGCCGATTGCCCTGTAGAAGATGACGCATTCAAAATCCATATTTCGCCGCCCATTTACAGTTATGTTACCGGTTAGTTGTTTAGAAGTTTTGAGAGCACACCTGGTATACACCGATGAGTCATTACATTATGACCACCTACCTAATAAGCTGTAGGACCCCCTTTAGCCCGAAAAACAGCGGCCACTCGGCGATGCATCGATTCGATGAAGTGGCGATAGGTATCTTGGGGTATCTGGTACCATAATGTCAACAGAAGGCCCTCCAGTTCCCATACATTACGGGTTGGTTGTGATTTAGCGCAAACCCGCTTTTCCACGTTGAACCACAAATGTTCGATTGGGTTCATGTCAGGTGAATTTGGAGGCCAGGGCATTAACAAAAAGTTACCAGCATGTTTTTCGAACCACTCATTGACGATTCTGGCAGTGTGGCCTGTTGATAATGGCCATCACCAGCTGGGAACACAGTTGCCATGAATAGGTGAACTTAGTCCGCAACGATATTCAGATACCTCACACATGTCAGGGATTGTGCTATTGGGATAATAGGGCCTAAAGTGTCCAAAGAAAACATCGCACACAGAATCATACCGCCGCCGCCGGCGGCCTTTTTCTGCGCAACAGTGTATCCTCAGTTGGTAATCGGCGTACCTGAGCTCGGCTGTTCACGTGATGCACTAGGAATCTTGATTCGTCAGACCAGGTCCCTTTTTTCCAATAATCCATGGTCCAATTTCGATGAACTTGGGCCCATTTCCAGGGCGATGACATGCAGTGAGCATGGAGACCCGGCTGGGTCTTCGGCTACGCAGGTCCATATGCAAAAGGCTGCGATGAACTGTGTGCTGTATCACATTGCACTGATCACCACTGTTGCAGCTGCGGGTGATTTGTCACACTCTGGCCCTGTGGTCGCGGTTAACGGTGCGCGACAGCCTCATCTCCTCTCCAGCATCAATGAGCTACGGACGACACATAGGTTGACGACGTTTCGTCGTTTCGCCATCTGTGCACCACTTTTGATACGTGCTCACTACATCGCCACGTGAACAACAAACACACAAGCCGCCCCGTTTCCGAGATCGTGGTTCCGAGTCGCCGTACTATCTCAGTTTGTCCTTTTTCAAACTTCGATAAATCAGCAGCTTTTCCCATTCTGACTCCGAACAATTTTCTGACGGATAGCCGGTCCTCGGGTTGTATATATTCTGCTCTGTGAACTTCACCTGCACCACCGTTAGGTTTCCAAGCGCGCTCATTTCTCTAGGTTCGTAGTGGTCATAATGGAATGACTAATCGGTGTACTTTTACCACGTAGGCCTTCCAACAATCCAGACGTGTCGTCGTTTACGAAATGCAGGCACCAGTCCACAATGTATCCTTTGTTTTACCAATCTAGTCCGTAACTTCTCTCTCAACTAAATTACATACCTCTTATATAAACCCCTTAAGACTACAAGCCATACGCTCCTGCTCCTTACTCCATTATCGTGTGTAACTCCCTTTGCATAGGTGAGGACGTGATTTAGTGAACACACGTGCAAGTATGGACAAATGTACGGTGGTGTGCGAATTACTTGGGACAAGCAAGAACTTTGATGTGGTTTAATTTTTGAGACACGATGGTCGTTTGTTTGTTTGTTTGTTTGTTTGCCTGTGTGTGTCCTCTGACGCAGAACGTCTGCCTGGACCAGATAAATCCCGATTGGGATGCCTTTTCCCCCACCAGTAGTCGGTTCGCTGTCAGTTCAGATATCTGGCAATACGTACACATATTTTTTTGTTCTCTGATATTATTTTTCGTCAGTCTGTGGTCTCTAAGAGAATGTTTTTAGTAAAAAACGGAACTCTTGAAAAGAAGACATCAATGATTCTTGGGGATATTGCAGCGACAGTAGATGTGTGGAAATCCAGCATTCAAGCCCACAATGAAATAGGATCAGACTCATGAAGGGCAAAGTGTAGTGCTGCAGAAAACGAAATCACAGCCAAAAATGACACATTACTGCTAAGAAATATCCTAAACAATCCTCAGAAAACATGTACAGACTTTCAGAATGATCTCCGCATTGCGGTGTAGGGCTCGGTGCATTATCCTGCTGGTACCAACAAAGCTCGGTTCCATAGTATTGCCACAAAGCTGGTAGGGCATAATTGTCCAGAATATCTAGGTAGACGTGCTGGTTGATAGGTTTGTCCACGATAACTAATGAGCCGGGACCATACCACGAAAAACACCCCAGTACACTGCCTGCTCCAAACTTGACCGTAAGAAGAGTACACTGTGGTAAATAGCGTTCCCCCGGCTGCCGCCATACCCACACACGGCCATTAAACTGATGGATCGTGTATGTGGATTCATCAGTCCATAGGACCCGTTTCCATTGATCTACGGTCCACGATACATGTTCTGTACACCATGCTCCAAACCTGGACGTAGGAAGAGTACACTGCGGTAAATAACGTTCCCCCGGCTGCCGCCATACCCACACACGGCCATCAAACTGATGGATCGTGTATCTGGATTCATCAGTCCATAGGACCCATGTCCACGACAAATGTTCTTTACACCATGCTAATCGACGAGCAGCATTCTGAGTGGAGATGAAAGGCTTTTGAGCAGCCGCACGACCACGATAACCCATGAAATGAAGTTGTCTGCGAATGGTACGTGTGCATACCGAGGCTCCAGCGTTTTTACTCAACTGTACACTGAGGTATTGTGCAGTACTCCGTCAATTAGCTGTTACGACTCTCCCGAGGCTACGACGTCCTCTATAACTGCTTTTCTTTGCTATGCCGGTACGTTTTGCTGCTTCAGGCACGCCATGTGTGTTCCACTTATTTAGTACAACCAAAACAGCTGAATTGGCTATGTTTAAACGCCTCTCTGTTTCTCTTATAGGCAACCCAGTAACATAACACCCAATAATCTTTCCTTTCTCAAAGTCAACTGCTTTAGTTGTACTCCCGCCGGTACATTTTCACTCAACCTCACAGTGCGATATGATCGTGGTCTGCTGCAGGCTTGACAGCGATTATATCGCCCTGAGAAATATATATATATTATATATCGTTTGCAGCTGTACCGCGCATCTGAACAACAACGGATCCGTTCATTTGCTTTGGAAGGGGGGACAGGTCGCTTTGTCAATATAGTGTATATACAAGCCGTCGCAACAGTATATCTCATTAGAAAGTTGATGAATACTGTTTTCTGGCCAAATCTAGGATTTATTTGTGCAAATCCGAAAGGTATATAAAGCACTGCAACTGTGTGTCATTAAAAATTTGATGAACATGTTTTTTTGTCTAAATCTAGGATTTATATCTGTAAATCGGAAAAATGTATATACCGCCGCAGCTGTGTCTCATTACGACAGTGTTTCCATATCGGGGTTCCGCGAGTCCTCACCCAGGTGTTCCGCGAAACTTTAAAAGACCAAATATTTACACTGGAGAAAATTTATATGTTGCTTATAACACGTAATAATAATGACAATCAAATACAAATATGCTATATGTTCTCTATGGAGAGCGGGCCGTCATGACGATGTAATTTTTGCCTTGCGAAACATTTTGTTGGTCAACTTGCTACTGCTTCAAGCCACGGTCAAACGCAGAAACGTACTTGTGGTGACCCGCCATGTGTGCTGTGCTCTCTGGAACAGCACAAGCAGATCCTAGAATCAATAAGCCGCCGGTACTTCCTTCCCGCCAGCGATAAGCGTTCATCCTGCCTAGAAAAATCCCTACTCTAGAAACATCAACGTTCATCACTTCTAAAGTTTCTTGAACGTTCCAGACTTCTTCTATATACCCATAGTGCCTTAATAAGTGATGTTATACTTCAGTTCTGTTGTTTGTGCAAATACTTTTGTGAACAGGGTGCAAACAATTAAGACTTGAGTGCTTTGAAGATGTGAAATTTTGCACGATACAAGATGAAGAAAAGGGTGAAGGGAACAGTCAACCTATTAGTGACCAAAGTAAGGTAAATGACAACGATTCGATGCCCAAACCAAGTACAAGTACTGAGATCCGGAAAGTAACAGACACTAGGAAGAATCGCCGGTATTGTGAAGGCAGTTTAGCAATGGGTGGACTGGGGATAAGCATTGGACTGGTGATGAAATATTGTACCATTCCATTCTGTATTATTTGTGCAAACAACTAATTAATATTATATTATTAAGTATTCTTACTTAATAACATAATTTGTATAAGAATCGTTGTTTGTATCATTTTTCGTCCCAATTCAGTTTTATGTATGCCATTTTATTCGTTCTTTTTTTATAATCAAATAAAATAAAATAAACATTAGGCAAATGGCTTCACAGCTTGTAGGCCTAGCGTAATTGTGTGAGCTGGGATTCTGCGAAGTCTGAAGACCTACTTCACGGCTTTCGCGACGTCTGAAAGCCTACTTCAAGGGTTCTGCGAATTAAAAATATTAATAGTTGGGAAATACCGCATTAGAAGGTTCATGGACATTGTTTTTTGGCTTAATCTAAGATTTATTTGTGTAAGTCCGAAATATATACAAACCACCACAACTGTGTCTCATTAGAAAGCTGGTTAAAGAACATTGTTTACTGGCTTAATCTAGGATTAATTTGTGTACATCCGAAATATATACAAAACACCGCAATCGTGGCTCATTAGTAGCTTCATGAACATTGTTTACTGACTTAATCTAGGATTTACTCGTACGATGAATGCATTTAAACGTTAAAATGAGTTTTAAATATCCACTTCAAAATTAGCTATTTCATTTTGTGACCTCTTTTCTGTTTGAATCAGTTGCGGTTCGATTTATTTCAGTTCTAAGTCATCAGAGAAAGAAAATAACCATACACGAAAAAGGTTGTTCAAAGGAAATTGCGAAACTTTACCGTTTTGTCGCCCAAGTTGTGCACAATGCAACTCAAGTAGGCAGTCTGTCCAAGCTGGGTAGTGATATTTCTGGATGAGGTTTCATCGAATGTAGGTAGGATATGATCACCAGTGACACTCCAAGTGTCCCCTGTCGTTATATCAGCAGATCTTTGACGCATCCCTGTCGTGCTGCTTTCGAAGTGCTGATCATCCATCATATCATCTGCGCCATAACGGCGAGACTTCATATTCGGCGCACCTACAGTGGCTGCAAAGAAAACCAAACAGAATTATTTCAGCTATGGTAGAAAATGGCATTATTCATTTGCATTCATATTTATCACGAGCAAATAGACGCTCACATATGTTTTCTTACGCATAATTTTTATAAAAAAGAATATATAGCAGCTTCAATATATGATACACAAAAGAATTGTCATCATCGACAGTGCGAAATTAAGATAGCGTTGCACTTCATCGTTCCGTCAGTCTAAGGCAACTTTAGTCGAACCCACATATGATGACCTCGCGCAATACGAAGTTCCGCATAAACCGACGTTTTTATAGATCCCTCGAAATTCTCAATGTTCTGTCTTGTTATTTTAACTGTACATTACGAATAATAAGTTTTGGAGAAACCCCACATATCGACGTTCGGCACGGTTATCAGCAAACAAAATAAGTGTCGTTTATTCTGTTTCTCAACCTTCCTCTTCTTTTTGTTTGAAGGTTTAACGACCACCGTGAGCAACTCAATAGGCTATAAGTAGTCGCCCGTCCCTACTTTAGGGTCACTGGTTCCAGGGAAGGGAGAGAGCTAGTGCCGAAAGACAAACACAACACCCATGCCTCGTCGCGATTCGAACCCGGACCTTTCACGGACGAATGATCATAAGCCAGCGCTTAGACCACTGCGCCACCGGGGCGGCACCCTCCTCTTTGACTGGAAAACAAGGAATTTATTACCTAATACTGAGTACGTTACCTTGATTCCCCTAACAGACGATTTTAAGGGCTATTATACTACCTACCTATATCTTCTCCCTTCCCCCACAAACACAATTGCCAAACATACGTAGGTAGCAAAATGCTCATATGCTGTCTGCGTGCGGTGAATTTAAAACCATGTCCTCCAAAATTGCAAAATAAAAACTTTATTTACAACCTAAAAGCATAGTTATATGCAAGACCTTTCGAGACATCTAATGTCTCATCATCAAGCATTATGTGCAAACCGAAATATGGGGTACACGAATCTTTATACTAGACACAAAGCGATCAGATTACCCTAGTGGTGGCCAAAAGTCTATATAGGTGATGCCATTTCATAAGCCAAAGTTTACATATAATAACACAGATTAAAGTAATTTGAAATTGGAAGTGAAAGAAACTTACAAGGGTTCCTCATCATCATTATTTGTCCCGGATATGGATTTGAGTAACTTTCTCCATTGAGATGGTACAGACGTAGGAAGTTCTTGGTTGCAGCATGAGTTCCCATACTTCAAAATGAACAGGCTTTCAGCAAGGAAAACTGTCTGTTTGTTGACTCTGGAGTTCAGCACCTGCACACCCTCCCAGTCCGGAACATATCCTTCTCGGTAAATGGTCGTAGTAAGCGTCGTATTTACACGGCCTGTACGAAGAGCATACTTATGTTCAGAAATGCGGATATTAATCGTCCTTAAGGTGGAACCTATGTAGGAGCTAGAGGGACCATCTGGGTCTTGATTATTTAAAGGTATTCTGTATACCCCCGGTCTCTGTAGGTTCGGAATCCCATCTCTGACATTCCGGACCATAGAAAAGACGCTTCTTGTGGTCACATCAAAATTCAGGTTGTGTCTATGACAAGCTTTCTTAAGGATAAAGATAACAGGATGACGATAGTCAACTTTACCCACATATTTAGTTGAGTTTTGTTCGGTGCACAATGTAGTAAATTTCAACCACTGTTGGTCAAGCAACAATCTCCGAAAGTAGTTGGTAGAATAACCCGACAGGTGAGCTAAAGTTAGGATTTTAAATAACTCTTCTTTCTTAAGTGAGCTAGACGAAGAATGTGAATAGGCTCGTTTTATCAAAAAACGAAATGCTGCAGATTTGTGATCTGGGGGATGAGTTGAGGATACTAGAAGGATATGTTCCGGACTGGGAGGCTGTGCAGGTGCTGAACTCCAGAGTCAACAAACAGACAGTTTTCCTTGCTGAAAGCCTATTCGTTTTAAAGTATGGGAACTCATGCTGCAACCAAGAACTTCCTACGTCTGTACCATCTCAATGGAGAAAGTTACTCAAATCCATATCCGGGACAAATAATGATGATGAGGAACCCTTGTAAGTTTCTTTCACATCCAATTTCAAATTACTTTAATTATAATCTGTGTTATTATACGTAAACTTTAGTTTGTGAAATGGCATCACCTGTATAAACTTTTGGCCACCTCTAGGGTAATCTGATCACTTTGTGTCTAGTATAAAAATTCGTGTACCCCATGTTTCAGTTTGCACATAATACCTGATGATGAGACATTAGATGTCTCGAAAGGTCTTGCATATAACTATGCTTTTAGGTTGTAAATAAAGTTTTTATATTGCCATTTTGGAGGACATGGTTTTAAATTCACCGCACACAGACAGCATATGAGCATTTTGTGAACGTAACGTGTGAATGTTTCCTTCATTTTAATACGTAGGTTGTTCAAAAAAAAAAAAAAACTAGCAGAAAAATACATCTGTCTTTGTAGGAACACCTGCAAAGTCAGTCACGTGGTGACGCCTCGTTGCAGCGCTCCGATACCACATTCTTGTAGTAGACGCCGTAGAGTTCAGACGTGTTTATGTACTCCAGTACGGATTTAAAACTAGAGCAAAGGGAAGCTATAAAAATTAGCGTACGTTTGAATCAAACAGCCACAGAAACGAACGAATGGGGTAAAAAATCCTATAATGCAAGAGCTTTTGAGCGGCACAGAATCTGGAAGATGCGCCACGCTCCGGTAGGCCTTCGACGGCAACTGCGGAGGTTAATGACAATACCATCGGGGCATTCCTGCGCGAACATCACCGAATAACCACTGAGGATGTAGCGAATGTGATTTAGATGTCCGTTGGTTCCGTTGATGAAATTTTGAGGAACCAGTTGGGGTACCGAAAATTTGCTGCGCGGATTTCCCACTTGCTCAAGGATGAAAAGAAAGCATACTGTGTGTGTGTGTGTGTTTTGTTTGTTTTTTTGGCGGGGGTTGAGGGTTTAACGACCACCGTGCGTGACTCAATGGGCTATAAGCACTGGTTCAAGAGAAGGAAGAGACCAGTGCCGTAAGACAAACACAACATCCATACCTCACCGAATTTCGAACCTAGACCCGCTGTGAAAACACATGTTTATACACGCCGGACATCGATCCGGGTCCTCTCACTCAGGAGTAAGTCGCTCTCCCGAATGAGCTACGCGGGCATGTGCTCTCCCAACTGAGCTACGTGGACATGTGCTCTCATTGCTATCTGCCTTTATTTCGCGTGCGTCCTGCGGGGCAGGCACGTCACACCACTTGGACGAACGGCCATCAGCCAGCTCTTAGATCTCTGAACCAACGGGGCGGCCAATTTGTGTTATCACATGTCGCTAATAGAAGTACCTGGTAGGACGTGAGCCACACTTTTTGGTTCGAGTTGTCGTAAGTGATGAAAAATTGTTTCACCATTTCGATCCAAAAACAAAACAACAGGGCCTCCATTGGATACACCCACAGAGTTCCCGATCCAAGTAATCAAAGGTTCAACCAAGTGAAGAGAAGGTCATGAACCTGTTTTTCTTCGAGAAAAAGGGGAATTGGGTATGACCATGCTTTTCCAAAAGGAAAAACTGTTACCGGTTCCTATTATTCTCAATTTCTCATGCCTAGAATATGCACAAACTGGTTGGAGTTTGCGTCAGAATATTGCCCCAGCACATCGTGCTTTGCATACCCAGCAAGTTATCCAAGACCTTGGCATCGAAATAATGGCACACCCTCTGCATGTGCCGGACCTGGCTCCCTGTGATTTTCACCTATTCCCTGAAGTGTACAAAAGCAAATTCTTGGGCGTCGGTTTGTTTCAAATACTGAAGTAAACAATGTTGTAATGGGTATTCAGAACCACATGTCGACGAAGGGCTTTGAACTCAACTTCCGGAAGTGGACATAGAGGTGGGACCGGTACATTCAGGTAGAAGGAGAATGCTTCCAAAGTATGCAAATGTAAGTATTTTGTATTGTGTTACACTTCTTCCCCATGTAAAGTCAGTCTCGTTACTTTAGGAACGACCCTTGTACATCTCCTGGGCAAATGATGTGTTTTGCTCCTTAACTCGCCGTTTTTTAATGACATCATCTGTGTTTATCTTAGAGTTTATTTCGCATCTAGAATAACCTTAACCATAGCGTTAGAGGAAGACAGAAACGTTTAAAACAGCGATCATTATAAGCAGTAACCAATCAAGGATCAGCTCATGTATCCGACGTAAGATCTAACATGCGAAATTTTAAATTTTCAGCAGTTACTTAATTCTTAAATAAATAAGTACATCGCTCTTTCCACGCTCCAGAAACACATAGCAACCGAAAAAAACTGTTTTCAGCCGCCGCCGTGGAATCGAACCACGGATATCTCGATATCTAGCCGAGCGCGTTAACTTTACACCACGGTGGCCAACAATCCACGGTGCTAGGTGTATTTTTAAGTCAGCTTCAGACATCATAAATCCGTAAGATGGGCTCAGCTACTGAGACGTCTCCATCTGGTGGGCATTAACGGCAATGGCAATATATACACTGCTGGACAATTGCTAAGGACGGATGACAATAGCAACGATAGCAACCATAAAATGGAAGGTAGGAAAATGTGGAAATTAGCATAAGTGCGGGATATGATAAGACTTGTTGTTCGTATTCAAATTTTGGATTGCCGAACTTGTCCGTGACGTCATAGCGCTGATAAGAGATATGAAGGATTTGACGCGTGTTGACCGTTGTTGTTCAAACGCAAAGTTGAAAGGGAAAGAATCAGTTGACGAACTTACAATTTCCAGTATGTTTTCCCGACATCACCTAGATGATTTTACGCGTGGCCGTATTATTGGCAAGATTGAAGAAGGGCGAAAAATAACAGATGCTGCCAGAGAGTTCGACGTCAGCCACAGTGTTGTTTCAAGGCTTTGGAAATCATTTCAAACAAATGGAGAGTGTAGCAAACGTCACGGGGGATGTCGTGTTCGCAGTACGACACCTGCAGAAGATCGGTACATAGTGCTATCAACAAAAAGACACCGGCGCAGCACAGCTAGTGAGGTAGCAAATCAGTTTATGGCTGCTACTGGCAAGCGGATCTCCCGAAAAACTGTCGCCATACGTTTGCATGAAGGAGGACTATACGCCCGCCGTCCTGTTGGGTGGATCCCATTGTCCAGACGTCACCGTACCGCCCGTTTGCAATGGTGCCATCAACATCGCAATTGGACTGATAACGACTGGTCTGCTGTCTTCTTCTGAGATGAGAGTAGATACAGTCTATCGTCTGATTTTCGACGACAACTGATCTGGCGTGATAGTGGTACTGCATATTGTCCAGCAAACATACAGGAAAGGGACCGATATCCGACATGTAGTGTCATGGTATGGGCTGGCATCATGATCAATAGCCGTACGTCCCTCTATGTGCTTCCAACTGGGACTATGATTGGCCAACGATACATTAATGTTCTGCTACCTCTTGTTAGCATGTTCCGTGGTGCTGTCGGTGATAGATTCATTTTCATGGACGACAACGCAACATGTCATCGAACAGTCGCTGTCCAGGAGTGTCTTGAAAGCGAGGATATTCAACGCCTCGTATGGCCAGCACGTTCTCCAGATCTGAATCCCATTGAAAATGTGTGGGATGCTTTGGGGAGGAGTTTTGCTGGTCGCCAATGCCCTCCAATAAACAAGGACACCCTCATTCGTGCACTGACAGAGGAATGGGATAAATTACCCCAACAGCTGCTTGATAATGTTGTGCGAAGCATGACACGACGTGTGGTATCTTGCATCGCCCTCCATGGTGGCCATATCCCGTGTTGACTTCTTACGCCGGAACGCCTGTGGACGGTAATTGCATATTTTTCACGTTTACGTATTCTGCACAAAATGGCCTGTTTGTTCCTTGAACACGTTCCAAAGCCCTCTGGATTTCAGAGCACAATAAATTGTCTTTCTTGTAATGTCCTGGCATTCTTACATTACTTTATTTCACTTGGCATCCAACCACACTTACTTTTTTATGCGCTATATAGCCGTTTTTGATCCGTCCTTAGCAATTGTCCAGCAGTGTATTATAGCAGTTAAATCCAAAGGGCGAGATCCAAGGTGAAAATCCTCCAAATACGTGGCGTCAGTAAATAAATAAGTACATCGCTCTTTCCACGTTCCAGAAACCCATAGCAACCGAAAAAACTATTTTCAGCCGCCACCGTGAAATCGAACCACGGATCTCTAGATATCTAGCCGAGCGCGTATATCGAGAGACCCGTGGTTCGATTCCACGGCGGCTGCTGAAAACAGTTTTTTCGGTTACTATGGGTTTCTGGAACGTGGAAAGAGCGATGTACTTATTTATTTACTGACGCCACGTATTTGGAGGTACTCCATTTTTTGCATTCATTAAATGTTTTGTTTATTGTAGACCTCGTTCATATTACAATATTAAAAAAAAAAACGAAGCACACTGAGTAAGTCGTTCGATCCTGATGAAATTCCGCATTCAAGTACCTCAGGGCCGAATACGCAAATGATTACAAAATAGCGACCAATGACCAAATAGTGACCCGCCACAGTGAAAGGAAACCACGCATAGAGGATGGAATGACAAACGCAAAGCTCACATGCAGTGATAATGGTGACAGTGGATTGGGGTTGTATTAACCTGTGAGGATGCTTCGACACGACTGTGAGGATGCCTCAACTTATATGGACTGCGAGGAAACCTCGACTTTGGATCCGTGTACAATATGAGCAGTTGAGCGAGTTTGAGAGAGGACGTGTAATTGGACTGAGAGAGGCCGGTTTATCTTGCCGTACCGCCTAGCATTTAGGTTGGAGCGACGCGGAAATCAGACAACGGTAGCGCCAATGGGAGGGAGAAAGCACACCCCTGCATCACGAGGACAATGGATGGCCGAGGGCAAGGACCAAACGTGAGGAGGGAACGATTGGTAGGTCGCACGAGAAGACTCTAATTCATCGTTCTAAAACTTTCGTGGCCGTGTTGCGTCTACAGGGCCAGAAATGGGCATCCTGTCCGTTACCAGAGGACTAGCGGCAAGGCGACTACATTCGAGTAGGCTTACCGTTGACCAGCGAGCATCGCCAGCACCGGTTGCAGTGGTGACGGACCATATCAACGTGGGATACTGCCCAGTGGCGTCGTGTTGTCTGATCTGCCCAGTGGCGTCCTGTCACACAATCACCGAGCAATTTTTCAACAGGATAATGCCCGGCCACACACAGCACGCTAACTCTCCCAGGCCAGTATCCGTAATGTCGACACTCTTCGATGGCCAGCCCGATCGTCCGATCTGTCACGGGTTGAACATGTTAGGTACATGGTGAAACGCCACCTTCGCCCATCTCGGAATGTCGGCGAACTGGCCCACAATTTGAACGCCATTTTGAATGATATACATCGTCATATGTGAGCTGTATGCGTTTATGCTCCGCTGTGTTACCGCTTGTATCCGAGCCAGAGTGGGCGCTACAACGTACTGACTTGTTCTACTCGTGTAGATGACTTGTTCCACTCCAAATAAACAGCCCAACTGCTTTGGAATTGCAACCATTTCTTTTCCTATACATGTGAATTGCACATACCAATTTTCATCTTGATTGCATGATTCGTTCTAAGTGCTTCGTTTTTTTTTTTTTTTTTTTTGTGTATTTTTTTGTTTTGTTGTTGTTGTAAAGAGTCTTCTTTTATTGCAAATGTAAATTCGTTTCCTCTTCATCAGAGGAAAATCCTTGGTTTTGAGGGGACTAAACTATGGTAGAACGTTTGAGGTTCACATATAAAATTTAAAAGAACGACAACTGCATTAAGTTCAAAGCTTATATTCGCTTGTTTTTGCGTTATGTAACCTACGTATAAAAATGTTGAGTGAAACATTTTGTTTTTGCTACGTATAAAACTGTTGGGCGAAACAGAATGTGCTTGTGCTTTGCGTCCGGTGGGTGTGGATATATTTTTGGATTATGTGTGTGTGATGGGAGGACTTATTTTCATAATAAACTTCAGGAAGTAAGGGTAATAAATCTTCAAAGTGACATTTCGGTGGATGAGGTCCAGATATGTGCTGTTGTGCTAATCTTTCCAATGAATCATAGATCAGCATTAAATAAAAAAAAAATAGTTTAATGCGTGTGTCGGTTCGTTCTCTCTCAGTTTTGGCCTGTAGATCAAATAAAGTAGCATTGCACATTAATCGTCATTAGGTTGCGATGGTTGGCAAGAAGTAACAAAAGCACAGAATTTATAAAATCGATAGAGATTGATTTTCTTTCAATTTTCTCCATGCTGGAATATTCATCAAGAGCGAGGCAAGTAAAACCCATCTATTACAAACACGGGTGTTTTCTCCCTCTCCGTTCTTTGGAAAGCTAAGAGTCGTAATGGCTGAAATGCTTCTCGTCTTCGACAATTGCAGGAAATTGAACAACGCTCAGAAGGGAAAATTTCAGCCGCTTGCATCTCTTCTCCACACGCTTCCTTGCCGCAAAGTTCGGAATTGCGTATAATACATTCCATTAAGTTTCCAATGAGTTTTGACAAAGCGATGCAGCTTAACACTCAGGTAAATCGTGAACAAACTGTATTATTTCCCCACAATACTCTTTAAACGCTTGAGTATCAGGAGTGGGGTTTCGAAATTGTGGTTCTCGTTGGGGAAGTAAACAGGAGAAATGAAGTTTCTCAGCTCTTTCTGTCACCCTCCTCCCTCATTCTTCGCTCTTTCCTGCCATCCACGTATCTGGCTATTACTCCTGCCGAAGTGAGGAAGCGTATGTGCGCCTAAATTCAGTGTTTCATCCACGCGGTTTCCCAAATCTAGTTAGTCCCTGTCAAATACACTTTGCACGTTTTGCCTAGTATTCTGCTTTTTTTGTTGTTGAGAGAAGTCGCTTCTACAAACGTACTAATCCATTTTTGTAGTATAATATCAGTAATTCGTCTTGAAAGGCTGAGACTCAATAAAGGATTCTCTTTCTAAGACCTGCGGAGCTTCTTTCGTTCTAGGAGAAATAAAGATAATAAAAATAGAAACGCGGTAGTGCAATATTTAAGAAGAGAGAGGAAAAATGATGAGAATATTCATAAATTTATTTTTAACTAGCGGAGATACTCAGCGATGCCCGGGTTGAACAAAATATACGTGGATCAGCTTCTGGATCAGCGCTTTCCGAGCATTTTTCTTGGACTTTGGAATGATTTGTCCAATAGAATTTCACTTTTTCGGGGGCATTCTGAAATTCACGCTGTTGAGGGATCTCAACTTCTCTTAATAATTTCACTTTCTTGGATTTTGGATTAATTTGTCCAATAGAGCTTTTGCCGCCCCGGTGGCGCAGTGGTCTAAGGGTAGGCCTCTGATCATTCGTCCGAAAGGGGTCTGGGTTCGAATCCCGGATGGGCATGGATGTTGTGTTTGTCTTACGGCACTGGCTCTCTCCCTTCCCTGGAACCAGTGACCCTAAATTAGGGACGGGTGACTGCTTATAGCCCTTTTGAGTTGTTCACGGTGGTCGTTAAACCTGCAATCAAAAAAAAAAAAAAAAAAAAGGTAGAGTTTTGCTTTTTCGATTTAAGTCAAAATTGCATAAAAATCATAGAAGTTTATAATTATTAACTGAAATTCATTTAATTGTTAGACAAATCCCGTTTTTTCCTTTATTGGGCAACTATATCAAAACATGATATCTTAAAATTAACTGGCGCCTTCATGAACTAAACATAAATTATCACAAAATGTCAATATATATATATCTTGCTTTTGTGATATCATCATCATCATCATTGTCAACCATTATCAATCCACTGCTGGACGAAAGTCTCCCCAAGTTTCCTCCACAACGGTCTGTCTTGTGCCAGTCTCCTCCATGTCACTCCCACATACTTTCGAATTTCATTCACCCATCTCCCATGTGGTCTTCTTCTATGTCTCATCCTGTCCCTTGAAATCCATTCTAAAATTTCGGCTGTCCATCGATGTTCTGTCATTCTGGCAGTATGTCCAGACCATTGCCATTTCAGGGATTTAACTCTGATCATGATGTCTTCCACTCTTGTCATTTTTCGGAACCACGAGTTCCTCTTCTTATCTCTCCTGGTTACACCAAGCATGCACCTCTCCATGCCTCTTTGAGTTGCCTGCAGCCTTTGTATGTCTCTTTTAGTTAAGGTCCACGTTTCTGCACCATACGTAAGCACTCGGAGGATGCATTGATCAAACACTCTTCTTTTAAGACATAATGGCATATTTATTGCTCTTGAAACTCTCCAGGCAAGTTTTGTACGCCGATTAATTTCTTTATCAATGTGACCCTCACTTGATATCTGCTGTCCAAGATAAACGTACGTGTCCGTTACCTCCAGCTTTTCTCCATCAATCGATAAATCTTCATTTCTTGTAAAAGCATTGAACATCACTTTTGTCTTCTGAAAATTCATTTTTACTCTGCAGCTCTGATGGAGTAGTTGCAAAAATGACTAGGTCATCAGCAAAACGAAGGTGGGTTGGATAATCTCCATTAATCTTTATCCCTTTGTTTTCCCAGTTCAGTGATTGAAAGACATTTTCCAATGTGGCATTAAAGAGCTTCGGAGATATGGTGTCACCTTGTCTCACTCCCTTTCCAATTTTTATGTGTGTTGTATTTTCAAACGGCAGAATCTTTGCACTTGCATTTTCATAGATGTTATTATTAATATTAATGTATGCATCTTCAATACCGCAGGATTTCAGAGCCATTGTAACTGCTGATGGTTTCACCGAATCAAAGGCTTTTTCATAATCGATAAAAGCCATGCACAATGGAAGTTCATATTCCCTCGCTCTTTCAATTAGTTCTCTCAGTACGTGGATATGATCTATTGTGCTGTAGCCACTCCTGAATACAGCTTGTTCTCTCGGTTGAGCCATGTTCAGTGTTACCTTCAAGCGGTGTGAAAGAACTTTAATGAAGATTTTATAAACCACTGATAGGATGCTATATATATATATATATATATATTCTATAAAGAAGATACCTAAGCAAAAAAATACATATATAATTTTGACTCGCACCTAATACAACATAGAAAAGGTTATGTATCTAACCTTTTCTATGTTGTATTAGGTGTGAGTCAAAATTATATATGTATTTTTTTGCTTAGGTATCTTCTTTATAGAATGTGAATTCTGAATTTTCAAAACTGCTGCGTTGCGCGTTTTGATTTTCAGGTTATTTTGCACCCTTCGTTTTAAATTCTAAAATTTTTTCCTTAGTCTTCAGTTTTGCTCTTAAGTATATATATATATATATATATATATATCATCATCATCATCATTGTCAACCATTATCAATCCACTGCTGGACGAAGGTCTCCCCAAGTTTCCTCCACAACGGTCTGTCTTGTGCCAGTCTCCTCCATGTCACTCCCGCATACTTTCGAATTTCATCCACCCATCTTCCATGTGGTCTTCTTCTGGGTCTTTTCCTGTCCCTTGGAATCCAATCTAAAATTTCGGTTGTCCATCGATGGTCTGTCCTTCTGGCTGTATGTCCAGCCCATTGCCATTTCAGGGATTTAACTCTGATCATGATGTCTTCCACTCTTATCATTTTTCGGATCCACGTGTTCCTCTTCTTATCTCTCCTGGTTACACCAAGAATGCACCTCTCCATGCTGCTTTGAATTGTCTGCAGCCTTTGTATGTCTCTTTTAGCTAAGATCCACGTCTCTGCACCATACGTAAGCACTGGAAGGATGCATTGCTCAAACACTTTTCTTTTGAGACATAATGGCATATTGCTCTTGAAAATTATGCTGTTTCTTCCAAAAGCTCTCCAGGCAAGTTTTGTACGCCGATTAATTTCTTCATCAATGTGACCCTCACTTGATATCTGCTGTCCAAGATAAACGTACGTGTCTGTTATCTCCAGCTTTTCTCCATCAATCGATAAATCTTCATTTCTTGTAAAAGCATTGTACATCACTTTTGTCTTCTGAAAGTTCATTTTTAATCCCACTTCTTTACTCTTGTCAGCAAGTTCCTGGATCATACTCTGTAGCTCTGATGGGGTAGTTGCAAAAATGACTATGTCATCAGCAAAACGAAGGTGGGTTAGATAATCTCCATTAATCTTTATCCCTTTGTTTTCCCAGTTCAGTGATTGAAAGACATTTTCCAATGTGGCATTACAGAGCTTCGGAGATATGGTGTCACCTTGTCTCACTCCTTTTCCAATTTTTATGTGTGTTGTATTTTCAAACAGCCGAATCTTTGCACTTGCATTTTCATAGATGTTATTAATAATATTAATGTATGCATCTTCAATACCGCAGGATTTCAGAGCCATTGCAACTGCTGATGGTTTCACCGAATCAAAGGCTTTTTCATAATCGATAAAAGCCATGCACAATGGAAGTTCATATCCCCTCGCTCTTTCAATTAGTTCTCTCAGTACGGGGATATGATCTATTGTGCTGTAGCCACTCCTGAATCCAGCTTGTTCTCTCGGTTGAGCCATGTCCAGTGTCACCTTCAATCGGTGTGAAAGAACTTAAGTGAAGATTTTATAAACCACTGATAGGAGGCTGATAGGTCTGTAGTTCCTGAGATCCTCAATGTCACCCTTTTTATGTAGCAAGATCATTGTAGCGTTGTTCCAATGCTCAGGAATTTTCCCTTCATTAAGGCATCGAGTGAAAATTTGGGCGAGTACTGTTTCGATTTCTCCACTTGCTTCTTGTATGATGTCTACAGTAATTCCATTTTCTCCTGGAGCTTTTCCCCGCTTCATGTTCTTGATTACATGTGCAACTTCTGCTGGAAGGACTGGAAGAACTCTGGTACTGGTACCTTTCATGATGTCTGGAGTACATGTATCATCCCTTTCATATAATTTGGAGTAGAAATCTTTCACTCTTGTCAAAATTTCGCCTCTATTTCTTGTTACAGAACCATCTTCTTTTCTCAGTGCCATAATCTGTTTTTTCCCCTTACTGAGATGTCCCTTTGCTATCTTTAGGCTTTGGTTGTTTTCAATTGCTTTCCTTACTAGTTCACAGTTGAATTTCCTTACGTCTTCAGTGATACTTTTTCGCACTGTCTTGCATAGCTCTATATATTCCACTTTGGAAGTCACATCTTCTTTAGTTGTCCTCATCACCCTTCTTTTTTTGAGATGTCCCTTTGCTATCTTTAGGCTTTGGTTGTTTTCAATTGCTTTCCTTACTAGTTCACAGTTGAATTTCCTTACGTCTTCAGTGATACTTTTTCGCACTGTCTTGCATAGCTCTATATATTCCACTTTGGAAGTCACATCTTCTTTAGTTGTCCTCATCACCCTTCTTTTTTGCATCAACATTTTGGTTTTTCCTGATAATTTGTTCACATGCAATTTGTTCTTAGACCCAGCTAATTTTGTTGCTGTTTCCATAAGAGCTTTGGTTACTTTTCTGTTAACTTCAGAAATATCCACTTCTTCCGATGTTAGGCCTTCTAAAGCAGAGAACCTGTTCTTCAGTTCCATTTTGAAGGTATTATGGTGTTTTTTAAGGTTGGTTATGTCAATACATTTTGTTTGTCTTATGAGCTTGCTACGTTCGAGTTTAGTGTTGAGGTGTATCTTACATCTCACCAATCTATGGTCACTGCCTGTGGTGAACTTGTTTAGCACACTGCAGTCTTCTATGACGAATTTTTTGTTACACATAATAAAATCAATTTCACTTGTCGTCCCATTTGGATGTCTCCATGTCCATTTCCTGTGTGGCTTTTTCTTGAAAAAGGAGTTCAAGATGAAAAACCCTTCTGCCTCTGCAAACTCTACGAGAGTATTTCCACGCTGGTTTCTGTTGCCGTGACCGAATTTACCTACTGAAGTTTCATTCTGTTGCCGTTGCCCTATTTTTGCATTGAAATCTCCCATAATTATCTTCAAGTGCTGCTTACCTTTATTATTTAGATCACGAATTTCTTCATAAAATTCTTCAATTTCTTCTTCAGCATGACTTGTGGTGGGTGCATAAGTTTGAATAATCTGAGCCTGGTATCTTCTCGAGAGTTGGATAACGAGTCGTGCAGCTCTGTCAGAGGAACTTTCAACTTCTACAACTTTATCCTTCAGTTTCTTGTTTATTATAAATCCAACACCACTAGTTCTGCCAGTATCTGTCCCACGATAGTAGAAGAGATGTCCACTTTTCAGTTCAATGAGATCTTCTCCTTTTCTCCGTACCTTACTTAGCCCGATGATGTCCCACTTGATCCTTTGTAGTTCCTCTTCCAATTCAAGAAGCCTTGAATCAGAAGATAGGGAGCGTCCGTTATATGTAGCCAAGGTCAGCATCAGATGGCAGCCTAGTCCGGTCCTCCGGGGATTCTTAGCACCCTCTGCCTTCATGTCGCACTGGCCGCTGCCTTGGCCAGGTACATTCCAGCTGCCGGAGACTGAGGGCCAAGATTTAAGTTGTGGAGTCATTTTGGAGGGGTTTGGCCATAACTCACCACGCTGGCCAAGCGGGTTGGTGAGTGTGGGATAGCATTTCCTCTAATCCCGATGGTATAGTTATACCGCTATTGGCGGTCGTCAGAGCCCCTTTAGTGGGAACAGGATGTACCACGAGAAGGCGGGGTTGACATTTGTCAAGGAGAGGCTGTGATGTTACGCATCACCTGACCTATATATATATATATATGTGTGTGTATGTGTGTGTATATCTTGTTCAGAGCTCTGGTTAGAAGTCGGCTTGAGGGTGAAATCGCTGTAATTGCTTTGGAGAGAGATTGTTGAGATGTCTCAGACTACCTTGATGTTACACGATCAGCGTTTGATTTTGTATAACTTGATTAATTCTTTCAAGTTGAATATTACGTTTGTTTGATCATTGAATTCAAATTGCTGTCGAGTCGTAATACTTGAATGGTATTCTTTTTATGCATGTCTGCTGTATTCATATGTCGAAGTAATAGATGATTCCGTGATGTTTTTCTGAAAGTTAAAAGTGCATACAATAGAATTAATAAACATATCGATCGACCTGTAATTACAAGATTTGTTATGTTACCTGGTCGTTAGAGCCATTAGATGCTTATTTAAGTGCTATATTTGTTAATTAAACTATGTAACGTATACTCTCGATTCACGTTCCTTTTGATTTTACTATCTCTGGTTATTTTATTTTTCTATGTAAATTATCTTTTTACTGAACGAGATGTTATTTCACCCGCTGAATGAGATCTGGCAATGAGTGTAAGTCATGACGTGGTGGTAGCCAGTATAAATAGGCGCGTTCAACGATACCTAAGGAGAGCGTTGGTTGTTGTACGGAGGAGAGCGTTTGTTGTTGTACGGGAAGAGCGTTTATTGTTGTATAGGGAGAGCGTTTATTGTTGTATAGGGAGAGCGTTTGTTGTATAGAGAGAGCGTTTGTTAGAGCTTCGTTCATGTGCAAGGAGCTACGTGTTATTTGAGTAGCTATGTGTGATGATACCAGCAGAAGTTTATAATAAAAGGTTTTAAGTAAGTACGTCTTTCTCAGTTCATAGTACTGTCAGACCTCTGTCTGGCTGTTAGGTTTATTTCATTAAGTGTTATTAGTAACAACCAGAATATGACTTTATTCATCTTAATTACTACTACAACATTACTACCAGTTATAAGTTGGTTCATTACTATTACTACACTACTAGCAGGAGACTTTATTCATGATCTTCATTAACTAGTAACAACAACCATTTGAATTCACTATCAGAAGCTTAGTACAAGCATTGAATTCATCATAATATTAGCTGAATAGAAGCTTAGCTTAGCTAAGTAGCAGAAAAGCGTTATTCATTATAACTATCCTGAGCACGACTATAACTTTAAGGGGCACTTCAGGAAGAAGAGTATATACACTGAAATATGCCAAGTTTTTGGTGAACTATAAACCATTAACAGATATCTTCAACCTATTACTCTAAAATTTACAAGCAGTACAGTGAAAATACAATGTTTCACCAATCTACAATAAATGGTCGTGTGAGAGACTAGTTATGTCATTAAAAGAAAACGCCAACAGCGGTTGTAGCAGGTGATCTCCTTTTGTTTTTGGTTTTACGTATCTACAGCCATGTGCATCCAGGGTTTTATTTTGTGATTCAACGACGTTCAACGCCCGCCAGCTCACTGTTAATATCACCAGAACGTGCGTACCATTTGTCCAAGTACTGTCCTGGCTATCGCTATTTTAAGATTTCCCCTTAACAAAAAAAAAAACGTGTGGGACGTCATCAGACGTCGCAGACTTCTGGAGACAGGTTAACGACGCATGGCCAGGAATACCTCATGTCACCATTTGCGGACTTTTTCACTCGATGCCACGTCATTTTGCCAGATGTATAGCGCAGCATAGCGGTCGTGCAACCTACTGATTCAGGCTATATTATACTATCTCCTTGCCCATCGCATTCCTGTAATTCCTCAGATTTTAATTCCCTTCTTTCGCACCTACTTGTCTACATGGCTGTCGAGTCGTATTCGGTTTCTCCCTTCGTGTTGTAGCGTTTTCTAAGTTAAGCAGTGTATACGAGACATACTAAGTGATAACTGAATTACAGCCACGTATCAAACACTACGTGGACCCACCTTTATCGACCGTAAATCGCTCACTCCTGCTTTTATCACGCATGACAGGTTTACGGTCGACACTGCTGAGACGAGAGAGGCAAAGGAATTGTATGTCCGTTGCTTTCGTAAAACCTGGCCGCTATGTGAACATTTCTGTTTGGGGACCTCAGAAAATTTTAGGAACCATTTACTTCAGGAATATCGGGCACCTAAGGGGTTAATATTGCAGTAAAATGTCAATTATTCGCATAAATTAGGGAACCCAGTGCCTGAAAAACACAATTTTTCCAAATTACGTTTTATTGGGTTAAATATATAGAAAACAGCTGTAAAAGCCTAAGATAAACATTTTAGTATGTAAATGCAGTACAAAAGTGAACATTTTAAAACTTACTTAAACACAAAGTCTGCGCTTTTCGTGTGTTTCCTACACAGCATTACTTTTTGTCTTATTTTCCTTATACCCCACTAAATTGTAAAACTTCAATCTACATCATTTTGACTTTCCACGAGTTAAAGTGATGTTTTGGCAGATATTAATCTGCTGGCCAATAGCAAATTCGACTGCAAGTGATAAAGCAATTTCACTTATTTCAAGTCTCTGATTAATGGAGATTACTTAACTCAGCTTCAGTTTGCTGATGACGTAGTCATTTTTGCAACTACATCTGCAGAGTATGATCCAGGAACTTGCTGACAAGAGTAAATAAGTTGGATTAAAAATTAACTTTCAGAAGACAAAAGTGTTGTGCAATGCTTTTACAAGAAACGAAGATTTATCGATTGATGGAGAAAAGCTTGAGACCTACATTTATCGTGGGCATCAGTTATCAAGTAAAAGACACATTGATGAAGAAATTAATCTGCGTGTAAAACATAGATGGAGAGCTTTTGGAAGAAACAGTACAATTTTTAAGAGTAGTTCGCCATTATGTCTTAAAAGAAAAGTGTTTAACCTTTAACCTTACCTAGAAAAGGCATGCAAAGACTGCAGACAACTCAAAGAAGCATAGAGAAGTACATGCTTGGTATAACCAGGACAGATAAGAAGGGGAACTTGTGGATAAGAAACTGACAGGAGTGGACGATATCATGACCAGAGTGAAATCCCTGAAATGGCAATCGGCTGAACATTTTGCCAGAAAAATGGACCACCGATGGACAACCAAAATTTTGGACTGGATTTTGAGGGACAGAAACAGTCCTAGAAGAAGACCCCATGGGAGATGAATGGATGAAATCCGAAAGCATGCCGGAGTGACATGGAGGAGACAGGCTCAACACAGGCAGTTGTGGAAGAATCTTCGGGAGACCTTCATCCAGCAGTGGATTGATAATGGTTGACAATGATGATGATATTGAATAATCTGTAATTTATTTTTCACCGTTAAAAGAACTTTGTTTTCCATGTTTTAGGAGTTAAAATGCTTGATAAATTTGGTTACACAAGAAGAACACACGAACAAGCTGTTTAACAGACAAATGAGACCTCATTAAATTCGTAATATACTTATTGCGTACTCGGGCGGCAGAATGATAGACTTCAACAGTGATGAAAAATGAATTCTGCTAGAAGGATAATGCCGTATTTTTTAGTTATCTTGCCATGTTATTTAAAATACGCAGTAATGGCTGCTGTTGTTATACGAATCCACTTGCATAGAGAATTGAAAAAATAATGAAATCAGTATGCATGCATTACAGAAAGAGAGAGAGAGAGAGAGAAAGTACTATTATTAATCCTAATCCACGAATAATTGAGTTCGGGTAATCGGCGTTTTAGTGTACACAAATTTCTTTCAGTGGGTACAGACAGAATAAGAATTTTGAGAACTAAGCTTCTGCAATTTAGATCTAAAATCCACATAGACTGAGTGAAACAATTTTGATTCCTGAACTATTATAAATGAAATATTATATTTTATTAAACCGAATAACTGAGCAAAACCACACGAAAAATATATTTAAATACTTTAATTTCCGAGGCAATTTATTCATCAACGCTTTATGTTAGTATAAAAGATTAGGTAGACAAGATATCCTCGAGAAGGACAATTCGTGAGTTTGCGTAGACCACAAGTCTGTGACATGTAACAAATGACACCAAGAAATTACATTACGAATGCAAATGGGAAGTAATACACTCCAACCTTACTCATTCCTCAAACATGCATTTCGAAGGTACTGAATGGGCAAAGTTTACTAAGAAATGTGTGTTTCACTGTCTAATCCGCGACAGCGCAAACACGCACATGGAAACATAATAAAAAAAGAGCGCTAATTAAAATCATAAAAAAATCTTCACGTCCGTCTTAAAATAAGGCAACTTTGCAAGCTGAAGGCATTACGGTACTTACATGGCGTCAGTTGAAATACACATAAGAGCCGAAATATTATGACAGCCTGCCTAATATTATGTTGGTCCACCAAAACAGTTCTTACCCGGCGAGGTGTAAATGCTACAAATTTAAAGATGCTTTGTGATATTTGGTACCAACACGTTAGCAGAAGATATTTTAATTCTTTACGTTACGTGGTTAAATCGCCGCAGATTGGATTTACTATTTCAAGAGAAGCCACATATGTTCGATTGGATTGATGTCTGGGAAAGTTGGAGGCCAGGGCAGTAACTAAAAGTCTTCCTGATATTCCACTAACTATTCTTAAACAATCCGGGTCGTGTGGCATGGCGAATTACCCTGCTGAAAGAATCCACTACTAGAGAGGAACTCTATTGCTGTGAAAAGATGTACCTGGTCTGCAGAGATGTTTCAGTAAGCGGTAGACGTCGTAGTTCTCTGCACATGAATGACTGGACTCAAGGTTTCCCAGCAGAACATAGACCAAAGCATTACACTTCAGTTCAGCCACCGGCTTGTTTTCGTCCCACGAAACATCCTGGTGCCAACACTTTCCCAGGTAAACGACGAAAACATACCACGTGTATCAAATAGTACAACCGGAAACGGGGTTCATCGGATCAGACAACCTTCTTTAAATCATTCAAGGTTGAGTTCTAATCCTTCCGCGGTCATCGTAGGCACTTCCACGGTTAACCGAGGTTAGCATGGGAACTTGGAGCTGTATGAGGCTACACAGCCTGATTTTGAGCAGGATTCGATGTACTGTGTGTTCTGACACATTGCTTACGGCCGCCCCAGTGGCGGCGCAGTGGTCTCAGTGCTGGCGTGTGACCATTTTTCTAAGATGGGTTCGGGTTCGTACCTCGGTGAGGCCTGGATGCTGTGTCTGTCTTACGACACTGTTTTTGTTTGTTTTGTTTGGGGCTTTAACAACCACCGTGAGCAACTCGATGGGCTGTAAGCAGTCGCCCGTCCCTGATTTAGGGCCACTAATTCTTGCGAAGGGAGAGGCTAGTTCTTTAAAACAAGCACAACATCCATGCCAGACCGGGACTCGAACCCGAACCCATCTAGGAAGATGGTCAGGGCCTCTAATAATTCATCCGAAAGGAGTCTGTTTTCGAATCCCGGGGAGGCATGGATGTTGTGTTTGTCTTACGGCAGTGGCTTTCTCCCTTCCCTGAAGCCAGCGACCCTAAATTAAGGACGGGCGACTGCTCATAGACCATTGTGTTGCTCATTTTGGTCATTAAACCTTCAATAAAAATACATTTTAGAACTGCTTTCATCAAATGTGTCTGAATGTTTAGCAAGGATATCGCTGTTGAAAGAATTCACATTGAAAACACCGTGCAGTCCCGGTATAGCAGTGGTCAAAACGCTGGCTTCTGACCATTCGTCCATGTTGGGTCTGGGTTCGAATCTTTGTGAGGCATGGGTGTGTTGCTTTTGTCTTGCGGTAGTAGCTCTATCCCTTTCCTGGATCCAGTGGCCAAAATATAGGGACGGCCAAATGCTTATGGCCCATCCAGTTGCTCACGGTGGTGAAAAAAAAACCCGCTGTAACAGTGATAATGTATCAGTCGAATAAAGTACAGAAGATTAATATTGAAAAACCTTTAAATGAAATTTTTATTATTTCTGTTTTTATATCGGGGTTTAGCAAACGCTGTGAGAAAGTCTAGGAGCTGTAATCTGTATACTGTTTCTAATTTGGAGCCAGTGGTTCCAGGAAAGGGGGCGAGCCAATGCCATAAGTCAAATAGGCCACGCATCTATCCGGAAGGACTAGACAATAGCCTAAGATTCCGTTTGTTCCGCTTCGCGGAAAGCGTGTAAGGTTGTAAGCTGCATCTCAGAAAATAAGTTAAAATGCCTATTCTTTTTTGCGCTAAGAAGAAACGTATGGGTCGTGGTGAATATTAGGACACCTATTGGGATGTAAAATTTAAAATCGTCTCTGATAAAATTTCTAAGGTATAAATTAATTCACGATTCTTTGTTTAAGTATTCATCCAAAAACACGAACATCTCCATATGCATTCAACGCCTTCCAAATTCCTGCTAGGAAATTGTTTTCTAAATTCTACACTGATTCTGCTTCCTCTGAGATCAATGATTGAATTTTATTTCCTATTTTGTCTGGTTCCATCGAAGTAGATGACCTGAATATGGAGACAAATCAGTAGTATCTGCGCATGATTAAAGCACGAGCTGTGCGGATTTCAGAATACAAAGGAAAACTAATACCGCTGTTTAACGGACACTAGGATGGTGGGAATCCTAGTAATCACATAAGCTTCACCAGTTTTAAGCTGCACAGGGCGTTAGAGTGCACGGGACAAAAGGATCTTCGAGCAAGTGTTGGTCTCAATGCGAGGGCAGGTGGATGCTACTGATACAAATCGGCTCAGGAAAGCACTCGTAAAGGCCGCGAATGTTTATCACCTATTATGCAAACAACAGCGAAAGAAGATAACATGAGTGTCGAGACCGTCGGGATATACCTGCAGATATTTACGTTAATCAGCTAACTGAAATAGTTTTCACAGAACTTACCAATTTCTCTACGAATGCTATTATATCGGTATTCACAGCTCGTTGCCTGGTACACCTTTTGTTCTTGACTGTTATTCCGTCTTCAAGCGCTGCTACATCGATGCCGGAGAGAGATAAACTAAGACGCCAAAAAAAAAACTGGGTAGGGCGCTACCATTTCTTTTACATGTCTCCATACCCATACGGTAAATGTTATCGCACGTAAACGACGTATATATATATATAGAGAGAGAGGTAGACATCTCCGCAAGCTCCAATAGTAGCATTCGCATTCCAGATGGCAACATATCAGGATGTAGGCGATTTCGAGCGTGGTGTGCTAGTCGGCACCCGGGAGATGGGTCACTCCATTTTGGAAATCACCACGAAATTTGAGTTTACACGGTCAACAGATTCACGGGTGTACCTGGACTACACAAACCCAGGGGAAAACATCCAGAGTACCAGACTGGTGGGGTCTTAGGAAAGCGATAGACTATCATGGACAGCGGCGTCTGGCACACATCGTAACATTCGCCCTGCATGCAAAATTGTCGTAAATCACAGCGCATTTGAAAACTGGGAACAGTAGTAGCCTCAGCGTTCGGACAGTGCATCAATGCCTGTGTTCTATTGCATTTTGGAGCCGACTGCTCATCCGCGTGCCACTACTAACCCGACGACCCAAGGCTGTGTGCCAAGCCTGGGCTCTGGGACTCAGCCATTGAACGCCAGATGACTGGAAACGTGTAGCCTGGTCCGACGAATCACGTTACCAACTGTTTCGGATAGATAGATGGCCGTCTACAGATGTGGCGACTACCCCACGAGGCAATGGATCCCGCATGTCCGCAAGGGGCAGTGCTGGCCGGTGGTGGCCCTGTTATGGTGTGGTGTGTTTTCGTCTGGCACGCATTAGGACCCGTCCTATATCTGCAGACCACTCTGACCGATGAAGGCTGTGTAACCATCATAGGGGATCATTTGAATCCTCTTATGTCATGCAACAGCCACTTCGACGACCCAAGGCTGTACGCCACGCCCGGGCTCTGGAACGCAGCCATTGAACGCAAGATCACTGGAAACATGCAGCCTGGTCCGACGAATCGCGTTACCAACTGTTTCAGATAGATGGCCGCCTCCAGATGTGGCGATTACCCCACGAGGTAATGGATCCCGCATGTCCGCAAGAGACAGTGCTGGCCGGAGGTGGCTCTGTTATGGTGTGGGGTGTTTCATCTGGCACGCATTAGGATCCGTCCTATATCTGCAGACCACTCTGACCGGTGAAGGCTATGTAACCATCATACGTGATCATTTGAATCATTTTAGGTCATGCAACAGCCACTCCGACTGGTGATACCTCTTTGAGCAAGACAATGCGCCACCGAACACATCCACAGAGCATCCCACAATTCCGTAGTATTCCTGCGAATACTACGAAATTGGGAGATGCTCTTCTGGAAGCATGGTGTGCGCTATTTTTACAGTAGGACAGAGACGTGATTCCACTGCCCGTCGCGTAGCTGCCATTACCCGATCGCGAGGAGCACCAACGCACCAACGCGGCATGACGGAGGTACCCCAGTTTTTTGGCACTTCAGTGTATCTTGGCCCAGAAACAACAACTTCAGTACCCATTGTCACGTTCTGTAGTACGTGGCTCTTGATTACCATCACATCGACTTAAAGCGATGATACACTGACAGATATAAAAAAAGTGAGTATAAAAGTTATTGAGACTGTCGCACAGGCTTCTCCTTGATAGACTGGAGAAAATAATGCTGATGAAAGACGTGATTCAGTTCTGCCATTTTTTTTCCATTGAACAGATTTCTGAAATAAAGGACATGCTGTTAATGAAGCCCTTAATTTATCAGCACATGCTGTTAATGAAGCCCTTAATTTATCAGCACATGCTGTTTATGATGCCCTTAATTTATCCGCAGTGATAAGAGGAAGTAGGTACGTTTTCAAATGAAAACTATATTCTCTTGCGAAGCTTTCATGACTGGCAAACAAAATAATTGGTGTCTCAAAGAAAAAAAATGTAGCACATGCCGCAAAGAAGGAAGTAGTATGTTTGAGATATTGATCTTAGTCCAAAATCTGAAGTTAGAATTTTTCGAACGACAGAATAGAAATAATATATAATAACTATCGGCTGCGAACGTCGTTAAATAAAAAGATGAAGCTGTGGAGAATATAGGTTATCCGGATGTTGGGTTTTTTTTTTTTTTTTTTTTTTTTTTAGTTTTTAAGAAACCGTGAAAAATTCAAAAAAAAGAAGAGGGATATTTTGTGGCTAACTGAAGAGGCCATATGCTAAAAAATGTATGTGTCCAAATGCCGCAAACATTCTCGGATCTCCGATGGATTTGTTATTGCAATAGTAGTTCTAAAATTACAGGGGCAAAATCAAAGTCACCCATTACTTTCGGTTTTGAAGGCGATTGGGTCTTTCAAATCATATGGTTCTTGCCAGTGTATCCGAGTAAAAGACCCGCTTCTTAAAATATATCCCTGGTGTGTCTATTATATATAGTGTTATCGCAGCCTCTCATACTCTAATTCAAAATGTACTTAAATATATTAGATCCAAAAGTACTGAAACTCAGACAGAAAGAACACCAGCTGTATTTAATGAAATGTGAATTTGATAACTCTTTCTTTTCGATGTAGTACAATTTCTGGAACAATCCAGATCTATGTTTGACTTGACGTTTTGGAAGCCTATAATATTTCACAAGATCTACCTTCCTTACTGGATGATTTAAATCCTTTCAATATCTCTCAAGCGCACAGAAAGTGCTGATCAAAAATGGCGTCATTGGACAACGTTACACGTGGAACAAGCAACAATCAGCGCAAAAAATCAGCAGGCATTATCCTAATAACACTGTGCAATTCTTTTACCTGAAACCATAGCAGACATAAAACTGACTTGTAATTGCATTTGCTCACGGTTATTGTTGTTATTAAAATATCCGATTAACTTGCTGTACGGAACTTGTATATGTGCTGAATTCGAGCAAGTTTTTAACACGCATGGGGAATAAATATTAGTCTTGAGTAGAGTGATTATACATGGGTTTGCTATTGTAACTTTGTAACGTACCAGGAGATGTGACGTACCTGCCAGAAGGACGCACACGACATAAAGGCAGATAGTAATCAGAACAAAAACGTTCGCGTAGCTCAATTGGGAGAGTGACTTATTCCGGAATGAGGGGATCCGGGTTCGAATCCTGGCGGGGACAGAAATGACGGAGAAATTTACTTCGTTGTAACTTATAATAGCGATGGTTGAATTACTGTGAATTCAAATGTTTCAGTCGAACTAATGAATAAATGCTCGTTAACTCGCAAATTAAGTTCTTTACATGGTAAGATGGATAACAACGGCCGGTGATTGCCGTAATAGAGACTCTGAAATATTTGTAAAGAATTCTAATTTTCTATCGGACTTTACCCATACAGCACAAAACGTTTCAGATATGTATCAATAATGTTACAATCTTTCATTTTCGTTACACTTTCAGAGATATCTTACAATTACGTTTCAGCAAAATCTATTTTGGAACATAACTCTTTGTACAGTACAGAGACGTTAACAATAGCATACACCAATACTACTGTTTTACAGTTTCTATTGTACATAATTGCTACTTTGATGTTACATCCCGGCGATATTTAAGATTTTTTGATTCGGGAACTGCGTGGATGCGCATGCGCATTTATGCCATTTCACCGAAGCCCTCTCGCAGTCGTATTTCCACGTGCTAGTGGGATATTCTTTGGTGACACTGTCGTCCTCGAGTTAGCTAGTTAGTTGATTTAATATTTGATCCTTTTTTTTTTGTGTGTGATTCAAGATCATCTGAAAGTAAGTAATTGTTTTGATTATTATAATTTTTAAATTCTAAAACACATTTTATAAAATCTAAGTAGATGGTTGTGTTGTTGTATTAGTATACTATACCGGCATGTTTTTTTTTATTTGAAGCTGAGAAATTTCATATTGGTAGGTTTTGAAGCTAAGAAATGTCATATTGGTAGGTATTTAGAGAAATTACTAATTTTATTTTATTTCTTTTTGTCGTTGAAGTATAGCCTGTATAATAGAAATTCGACACCCTCATTTGGGACCGATTTTTATTTCTTTTGTTATCAGTATATAAACGAAGCCACTGTTCCCAACGGACCGCGCACTGCGTTGAACCTGTGAAAACGTAAACAACTCGTAATACGACTGTTGTTGCTTTTGAAACAGCTGTCGAGTGTAATATTTTTATTGTGATTTCACAAAGTTTATTAAAACTGTAATGTTCAAGGTAGTAAATACGTAACAGTAATATGATGATGTCATAAAGATCTTTCAAATACGTTAGAGTAATGTAACGAAGTTACAAGTATCTTTCAAATACGTAACAGTAGCATGAAGTTGGTAAGTTGAAGTTACAAGGACCTTTCACTGTAACGTATCGGCCATGTTTCAAAGTTATGTAACGTTTGAGGACATTTTGACGTAACCGTAAGGTTTCTGAAACATTACTGTTACATTGCGCAACGTATCTGAAAAGTCTCAATGTTTCAGTGCTACGCACTTGTAACATATACGAAATATTCTGTGCTGTGTGGGTAAGGGCAACAGAAAATATTATTCAGCCCGAAATACCGCAATATTAACGCAATTAACTTTACTGCTGCTGTCGTTCGAAATAATCATCTGTGATGCATTTCAAAAATCATTTATGTCAAAATATTTCCATAAGACTGCGATTAAACCGACTCAAGTTTCTCTAACTTAGCAATAGATGAATTAAAACTCGTTCTGTTTTACGCCAGTAAAGGAGAATGGCAATTTTTACAGAATGCAAAGGCTTTGGACAAACGAAGTTAAAAATAATATTGTCATTCTCTAACTTTATTCACAAAACACAAATAATTCAAACGTTTTTGTATAGCTATAAGTTTAGCCGAATGTTTTACATAATAATGAATTCAGTTAACTGAAAAGGCCATAATCAGTTTTATTGGCACAGGGAATGCTATTTTAAATTATTCTTAACGGACCTCTGAATCGGAATAAGGATTTTCATTCGAATGTATTTGAATATCGATATATTTCCTTAATATATCAATATCGTTTTTTAATAAATCAATATATTTTCAATGGCATTTATCCTTTCGGCCTTGCACACTTCATTACCTAATTTTAGGTGTTCTATACTCTGAAGTAGGTATTATTCGTATTTGTTCGTTCGGGAGGTAAGTGAAAGCTTTCAACTTACCATAATTTCTGTAATATAGCAAAACAATTATCACAATATTTGAGGGTAATTAGTAGTAGTTCTCCTCATTATCAATAATACATTCCCAAACTGTGGGCAGCTCACGAACACCATTAAAAGTACCAGTGTTATTAAGTCTGTGGAAAATGTCTACATTTCGGAGATCCAAACCCTGTTTCTTGTTTTAACGAGTATCAGACACCTATTTCCTCAAATGACCTGAACAATGGAAAACTCAGGTTTTAATACCCGGTGAATACGGTAGGTGGGGAAGTTCCACACATCTGTCCAATTTACCGGACGGCCGAATATTTCGGACCTAGTGCAGCCTTGCGTTGTCGTGTTCGATGACAGGTCGCTGTACAAAATGTCGCAGTGCCCTTACAGGGATGCGCTCCTTTAAAAACGAATTACTCCCCTTCGTACTATGATGATATTCTCATCATCCCTCTACCAAAAAGCGACGCAGCGAACATCTATGCCAACGAGCAGTAAGATTTTATGGTCATGGAACTATTCATGCATAAAAGCTACGCAGATGTGCCGGTTTCTAACCGATGTCCGTAACTGATACCATTGCCTGGGTATGTAAAATTCCACACAACTTTCATCTAAGCAGAGGAACTTTGTGAGCACTCTGTTATTGCGATGATATCATGCAAGGATACTCCATGCAATTCTGCTACGGAATTTCTTCTGTGTCGTGGTCAGTGTGTGTGCGGTGCTCACATTGCTAGTTTGCCCATTAGGATTAAAGCTTCCATGATCACGGTACAAACTGTTGTGTGAGAGGTACTTAGTTGTGCAAAAGAGTCACTGACATTAACTCTACAAGTCTGCTGTAAGAGCTCTTGGATGCGCTATTTGGCTTCTTGTGTAGAAATCGAAATCGGTCGGCAGCATCTTGGAGAATCTTTGGGTCATGTGCTGCCTTCTTTATGTCCTTTCATCCATTCGCACAGTATAAACCGTTGTGTGAGAGATACTTAGTTATGCAAAAGGGTCACTGACATTAACCCTACAAGTCTGCTGTAAGAGCTCTTGGATGCGCTATTTGGCTTCTTGTGTAGAAATCGAAATCGGTCGGCAGCATCTTGGAGGATCTTTGGGTCATGTGCTGCCTTCTTTATGTCCTTTCATCCATTCGCACAGTATAAACCGTTGTGTGAGAGATACTTAGTTATGCAAAAGGGTCACTGACATTAACCCTACAAGTCTGCTGTAAGAGCTCTTGGATGCGCTATTTGGCTTCTTGTGTAGAAATCGAAATCGGTCGGCAGCATCTTGGAGGATCTTTGGGTCATGTGCTGCCTTCTTTATGTCCTTTCATCCATTCGCACAGTATAAATTGTTGTGTGAGAGATACTTAGTTATGCAAAAGAGTCACTGACATTAACCCTACAAGTCTGCTGTAAGAGCTCTTGGATGCGCTATTTGACTTCTTGTGTAGAAATCGAAATCGGTCGGCAGCATCTTGGAGGATCTTTGGGTCATGTGCTGCCTTCTTTATGTCCTTTCATCCATTCGCACAGTATAAACCGTTGTGTGAGAGATACTTAGTTATGCAAAAGGGTCACTGACATTAACCCTACAAGTCTGCTGTAAGAGCTCTTGGATGCGCTATTTGGCTTCTTGTGTAGAAATCGAAATCGGTCGGCAGCATCTTGGAGGATCTTTGGGTCATGTGCTGCCTTCTTTATGTCCTTTCATCCATTCGCACAGTATAAACCGTTGTGTGGGAGATACTTAGTTATGCAAAAGGGTCACTGACATTAACCCTACAAGTCTGCTGTAAGAGCTCTTGGATGCGCTATTTGGCTCCTTGTGTAGAAATCGAAATCGGTCGGCAGCATCTTGGAGGATCTTTGGGTCATGTGCTGCCTTCTTTATGTCCTTTCATCCATTCGCACAGTATAAACCGTTGTGTGAGAGATACTTAGTTATGCAAAAGGGTCACTGACATTAACCCTACAAGTCTGCTGTAAGAGCTCTTGGATGCGCTATTTGGCTTCTTGTGTAGAAATCAAAATCGGTCGGCAGCATCTTGGAGAATCTTTGGGTCATGCGCTGCCTTCTTTATATCCTTTCATCCATTCGCACACCACCGTTTGCTCGAAGACATCTTGACCTACTGCAGTCCGCAGAAGAGTTTATGCCTTCTAAATAAAAAAATAATACACAAAACTTCAAAAAAGAAAGATGCGCTATCTTATTGTCACTGATCGTCTCAAAGCCACAACCGATGGAGCTGTGGTCTAAGAGCTGGCTTCTGACAATTCCTTAGAGTTGGGTCCGGGTTCTAATCCCGGTGAGGCATAGATGTTTTGTTTGTCTTACAGCAATGGCACTCTCCCTTCTCTGGAACTAGTGACCCTACATTAGGGAAGGGCGATTGCTTATAGCTCTCAGTAATTGTTAAAATTCCAACAACAACAATGAAAAAAAGATCGTCTCAGCTGTTCCAACGGTATTAGAACTTTCACTAGCGAATGGGGTAGGCACGACCTGAGTACGAGGTACGTACAATACCAAACTGCGCCTTGTATTACCATTTCGTGTTTCAGAAATTTACGCCAACCAAAGTGTTCCCGTATTTCTCGAACGACCAGATATTATACTTCGATCCACCAAAGATGACGCTGAAGGGGAAGGTACGTGAAAGCTATCGCCGCGACTAAAAATAGTTCCCCACATTTTCCGTGAACACCAACGCATTTATTGCCCAGAATTATATTTTGTATTGTCCTACCTTTTTACCCATAAGTTATTTTAGGCAAATTTAAAAATGATCTATTTTCGGAAATTAATTTTTATAATTATGCCAACACACGCAGGCTTAGATATGCAGTGTTTGTGAGACAAGGATGCCAATGAGTTGATGGGGAAAGTGATTGACTGCTGCTAACAGTAGGACACAGTGGGGAGTGACGCGGATGAACATAAGTCTCGGCCGTCCCCGAAGGCTCAGTGAGTGCGTAGGCTCTTGTACCTCAAACTGCAGTGTCAGCATAGGGCGGATCAAAGTGTAGGAGCACCCAAGAATAATCAGACACATGCCATCCGCACTTAAGTAAGCAACAATTACGTTGAGAAGGCTTTATAAGCTGCTCAAACTGTTAGGGATTCAAACGAGTACAAAGCGTAGATAACGACATTATGGCAAAAACTCGTGATTCAAGAGCGTTTGAAACAGGCTTAATTATGAGTGTTCAGCGGGATGGTGCAAGAATCTTAGAAACAGCAAACCTTCATCAAGAACAACTGCATTGAGAGTATAAAACGAGGTGTGTGCAGAAACAACAAAATAAGAAGTTACCTGAGTTCTTGTGAACAGAAACGACTGGTTGATGTCCTAGGGACTCTGCTGCTGGATAAGATTGTACGAGGTAACAGATACAATCCATTGCATCATGTTACCCTGTAGTAGAACAGCGGTATCAAGAATTAGAATGTCAGCATACACAGCCCTCCGCACATTAGCGCGAATGTGATATAACGGCACACGTGTCCTTTGTGTACTACTCACTGGTATCTGCTGAAAAGCGATAAATGTGTATGAAGTGGGCGCAGCAGCACCTAAACTGGAGAATTGAGGACTCGAAAAAGGTCGTTGGTCCGATTAAGCTAGTTTTCAGTTAACTCACTCATGTCAATGAATGGAAATGAAAAGGGCGTCAACAATACGAATCGATGAATCCCAGCTATCTAGCCTTTACGCTTAAACGATTAGGACCCTGGAATCGTGTGTCGCTCATAATACCATAACGCCCGAAACTGTGTTTTGTTCCTCTCAGAAGTAATCCTCTCTCCTTTACCAATTACCAAAAGAAGGATTAGTGCTTGATCACCACAGGAAACTTCCTATCTGTATTCTTGATGGGCGTTGACGTTCAGACGTCTCTCGTGAGGGATCCCTGCACTATTCTACGGAGAAGGCATGCGATGTCATGAGAAAAATAATATCGCCCCGGGAGATACCAACGCCTGCTTGTTTAGCGACAACAATGGTGACTGAAGATGACTTCTGCTAATCCTCTAGAGGCCGTGTAAATTAAAAGAAGAAATACAAGTAATATCGTCCCGGGAGATACCAACGCCTGCTTTACTTATTTGCTTAATGACAAAAATGGTGACTGAGCATGACCTGCTAATCCCGTGGAGGCCATGTAAATTCAAGGAAGAAATACGAGTAATATCGTCTCGTGAGATACCAAGGCCTGCTTTACTTATTTGTTTAGCGACAACAATGGTGACTGAGGGTGCCTTCTGCTAATCCCGTTGAGGCAGTGTGAATTCTAAAAAACAAATACGAGTAATATTGTCACGGGAGATACCAACGCCTGCTTTCTTATTTGTTTAGCGACAACAATGGTGACTGAAGGTGACGTCTGCTAATCCCGTAGAGGCCGTGTAAATTCAAAGAAGAAATACGAATAATATCTCCCCGAGAGATACCAACGCCTGTTTTACTTATTTCTTTAGAGACAACAATGGTAACTAAGGGTGACTTATGCCAATCCTGTATAGGCAGTGTAAATTCGAAGAATAGGTGGAAGTAGGAAATCGTACTCACACTAGACTGACGTTTTTCTGTCGGTCGTGCTAATTTGAATATACGGGCGTTTCAGGCGTTATTGTCGTCAAAGGGTTAAATGGTGAAACTGGTGGAGGCGGTGTAATGGTCTGGGGTCTGTTTTCATTATGAGTATTGTGTTTACTACATGTGGAATAGAACTTGTACGCCGCAAGATATGTTATCACCATCATTGCGGACCACGCACACCTGTATATATTCACGGTGTTTCTTGATGGTCAAGGCTGCTTCCATCAAGAAAAAGCGCCATGCTACAAGGCTCGGATTGTCACACAGTGGTTCCAAGAGCAGCACAGTGACTTCAATTGATAAAATGGCGTCCACATTCACCAGATCTTAACTTAATTGAACACCTTTGTGATGATATTGAGAGAGCCCTTAGTAAATGAAATCCTTGTTCAAAGAAAATTCAGCAACAGACGGACTCCATCACATCTGCTTGGCTAGACATACCTGTAGAGCACCTTGTTGAATCCATGCCACGTCGAATCTAGGGTACTCTGCATCACAAAAGCGGACCAACACGTTATTATATAAGTGTTCCTCATAATTTGCTATGTGTGTGTGTGGATGTGAGTTTGTTCATTCTCTGATAAAAACCTACATGAATGAGTTTATATTCGTATGCTTTGCAGCCAAATGACACAAAGAATACTAACTGATTTGAGTGCATTATTCTTAATACAAATGGGAGAAATATCCACAATTTGAGTGTGATTTTTTACCTTTTCCCAAAATGCGTCGTAAAAGCTTCAGTGTTTCTTGGCAAAAAAAAAATATCTCTGTTTTGATGTTTTGTAGTCAGTTTATAAACTGCGACTGTTTCCTGTAATATTACTAACAATATGCAAGATATGGTATTTAAAATAAGAAATAACACGAATGTTGTTGTTGCTTTTTTGCTTCAGGTAAAATCGCTGGGTCTAAAACATGTAGCTGCGGATTCAAATACGCCATAATGCTTTGTCTCGTCCAGAGCATTCTTTCCGAGCCTGCTCTGTTTGTGATTACCAGAAAATGTTGAAAAAATGCTGCTCATGTGCGGGGATTATAAGATCGAAGAAATCCATTTAAAAATAAAAATAATAAATAAAAAATGAATTCAAGTGGTATTATTTAAAACGCTTTTCTGAAGCTGGTGCAATAGGCAACTGCAAGAATAAAATCAATTTAGGATTGTGAAATGCGGCTGAAATTAGACTAATGTCCTTAAGAGATATTTCTTCAGATATGCAGAGCAGAAGCTCACATATCGCGCCCGAGCACTTAATAAAATATTTAAATGCAAATTGAGTTGAAAGGAACAAAGTTCTTGCGCCATTTGAATTACAAGATTTCACGATAAGTTAATCCTTTCCCAAAGGTAAATCTCTTCTGATACTAGAAAGAGATCTAAGTTTTCTTGAACATTCCCGCTGGAAGTATTAACAAAGTGCATCAGGTATGCTAATAGAAAGTCATTTTCTTTAAAACTTGGGTAAGAACATAAGGAAAGTAAACCGACAGACTTAAGATAAAGAAGATAAACCAATAAGGCAGAAAGAATTTGAGTTGTTAGCTGGCGGTAACAGCAATTACAATTTCTCGGATGCAAGATAATGTTGAATTTCAACAACGTAGTAGCAAAGAAACATCATGTCTTACAGAATAAAACAGAAGCAGAAAAACGCCGAGCAAAACAGTAGAACACACGTAAGGTTTAAAAGTCTGTTGGGGCCTAGAACCAACAAAGCACAAAACGGAATTAAGAGATAGCAGAATGCGGAGAATAACCTATTTGTCTCCTTCTGTGCAAAACCCATGAGGTAGCGTCAGAAAAGTCAAGAGCGTCCTTATTGTTTGGTCGATAAGCCTTTCCTTCTACGTTTCATTGCCCGGTGTGCCCTACGTACCCAGCGTGCTGCTTCATTATTCTCAGGGATATTTACTTTAGCTGTCTAGCAAGTAAATTACTTTTGTGCTGGGAAGGCGTTAAAAGAAGAAGCAAAGTGCTATGTTTTAAGAACGCTGCTACAAGTAATTCGAAATGTTTCAAGGGGGTAATAGATTTGGATTTCTGTTTATTCTGCTCCCTGAAAGAAAATGTATTCTTTGCTATGGTACATTTCTGGTTAAAACAAATACCATCCTCCCAATGTTCTACTTTTGGAAAAGTTTACAATTGCGGACGAAAGAACGTCGTTTGAAAAATTTCTCGCAGTCACCTAGGTGTGCAAACAGTGAAACGAGGAAACTGGTTTTTATCCTTTTCATATTATTCATTTAAATTCTTCACATTTTAAGGTTATTCTTGTTTGAGAAATCAACATTTCAAATGGTACAGGATGGTCGGTGTTACGTGTAAATCTCTTCAGCTCAGGCACATAACCTTTTATTTCTTTTCGGATTTTGCATAATGAAGCGAGATGATAAACGAAAAAGAATGAATATGCAACGAATCGAAATAATCCTCTTTCAGACTTCGGCTTTACTAGACAAGTAATTTCACGAAAAGATGAGAAAACAAAGGCCTAATCCATGTTCGAATAAAATAAGCTTATTGGGCAAACACTCGAAGCAAGGCAGGTGTACAAAGGGTAGCTTTGGGGTAAGAACGTTTCTTGTCTGCAGCCGTGATAATCGGAATTCCGCTGTAATGTACCATCACAGTGAAATGGCATTTTCTCTGAGTTATGCTTTTCTTGTACGGCTTCTGCTTTCCCGCGGCCGCACGGAACAGTGTGAAAGTATGGAGGTTTTAAAACTGTGCTATTTTTAAAGAGGGCTGATGTTTCATTCCCTAGCTAGCGTTTCATCTGACTGGAAGGCAAAAGATGAAGTCAAAATAATATCATTTTAAAGTTTGCTAGGAGAATTTAGTTTAACACTGGTAAAACGAACGTAATCATCTCTACCGAACGTAATCATCAGCAAATGGATTTTTAGGTACTAGGAAACAGAATATTTTTTATTTTAATATGCTAATAATTTCAAAACCATTTGGTAGAAATAGAAAAATATTTGTAAAAAATAAAAATAGATTTTCTTCATCGATAATGTAATTAGTTATTTTTTGCGATAAAAAGATAATGTTAAATCAACTTACTACTCCCAGATATGTACTTAATGTAAAAAAGTACTTTGGAGTTGCCGTGGAAGTTTCTTTTTTTTTCTTTTGCGTTTAGTCTTGACTTATTTTGCTTGTGGACGATAGCGCTACATGGATGTCACAACTGACATATTTTTTTTTATAAGAAAAACGTAGCAGCGTTTTTGTTAGTTTTGTTTGGCTTTAGTTTTGAATCATCCTTCTTTACTTACAAACTCCCAATGAAAAGGCAAAATACTAGTTAAAACTCAACAGAGAAATTTATTTCGCACAAATATACAACTCCTAGAAATAATTAACTGCGTGAACTTTACAATTACAGTTTAGCACGTAATATAGGAGCAGAAAAAAGTGCATACTGACCTCATCTATAAAGCAAAGTCGCATCAACAGCAACGACAATATCGCGAGCGGCGCATATATACACTCCGTATTGGCTTTTGAGACGTACCCGTATGTTACGAAAGGTTTTGTGGGTATGGTAGAAATGACAGTATGGCAAAGAATAAACAAGAAAGATGACACCAAAGTTTCGGTTGTAATGAGCACACCTTTTGAATCCGTTCTGACGCGAATTAAATTTATCAAAGTTATTCAAAGTCAATGGAACCGGTATAAAAAAACAGTAGTATCCGACCGAAGAAAGAAGTTTTTCAATCGTGTTTGTAATCCCGCAGATATGGCTGTAAACGGAGTCGTAATCTTACGCCCTCTGGTTGCAAACTTTTGCGTAAAGAAAATTTTCAAATCATATGAAGAACATTTCGCACCGGAAACGCTATCCAACAAAGAAGGAATTTTTGAATTCGGAAAATTAAAAGCAGAGATATTGCGAAAAATAAGATATAGATCTCCGCCCCATGGCTGAGAAACCATGCAATATTTTAAGAAGAAAATATCGGCAAGAGTAGTATCGGTTCAAAAACGATTTTTTTTCGATCGAGATTTTAGTAGTTGAGATATTGCTGCTAGCGGAAAGTCTATGAATTACATGAAAAATTTTAAATTGTGTGAAAAACATATATATCGCATCGGAAACTATCCAGTAAAGGAGGAATTTTTCAAATCGGACTATTACAAGCAGAGATATTGCAAAACGTGAGATATCCATCTGTGCCCCCTGGCGGAGAAACCATGAAATATTTTAAGAAGAAAATAATCCGAAAATATATATCAACATACGTGGCATCGGTCCTCGGACAAATTTTTTTTAATCGAGATTTTAGAAGCTCAGATTTTGTGACAAATACACCAGAAGCAGAAATTAACATTTATGCAACCTGGTGGCCACAACATTACTCACCAAAATTTAGAAATTATATGCAAACGATTTCCCATCAAAAGCTGTGTCCGCGGAAGAAAAAAATAAATCGGACTTTTAGAAGTGTCAATGCCCAAAGAATGTTTCCAAATAGGACAAATAGTTGCAGAGATATGATGTCCACAGGCGAACGGATGGATAGACAGACAGACGAGCGGACGGACTAAACGATGGCATAAGCACGATCTTTTTTTACAGAAGACGTTGTGACGTACCTGCCAGCAGGACGCACACGACATAAAGGCAGATAGCAGTCAGAACGAACATCCGCGTAGCTCAATTGGTAGAGTGACTATATCCGGAATGAGGGGACCCGGGTTCGAGCCCCAGCGTGGACAAAAATGACGGAGAAATTAACTTCGTTATAATGGCACCCGAACTTTCCGGCAGTTCAAAATCTCGCAATGGTGTGATGCTCTTTCCACACCGCCAGATAGGAAAAATAAGAGAATCCCTTCTCCAGCGCTTCGAATAATAAATGTGTGTGACGTTGCATTCCACACACCAGATTGACTGGGAGTTCTCAAATGCACGTTATACACATGATGGCTGCCTGCAACGATTCATGGTCACGGCTGACCCGTGGGCCATGCCCCTGGCCCTCTTTCGGGGAGGGGGGCGGAGATGTGACGTACAGGCCAGCGGGACGCACACGACATAAAGACAGATAGCAGTCAGAACAAACGTCCGCGTAGCTGAATTGGTAGAGTGACTTATTCCGGAATGAGGGGACCCGGGTTCGAGCCCCGGCGTGGACAAAAGTGACAGAGAAATTAACTTCGTTATAACGTGCTGGAAACGTCATTTAGCAACGCCCTGGGAGCGATCAAACGAGTTCCGGTGGAGAAGAGGGGTGTATCATTAGTTTAACATCTATTCAGCCGGAAATCTTACATAACGGAAACAAGGTTACGTTATAGTTCGAACTATTCATTCGCTATAACGTTTGGGTAAGTTTCGGATGAGCAGTGCGTCCGAACGAAAGTCAAGGGTATATGCAACGCTATCTGTGTCACCTGCAGTATCAGTCAAACTAAAAAGTTTACTGTAATGGTAAGGGGGCAAGATTTAACCCCTTGAAAAAGGGTATTCTCATCAGACATTGAGCAGAGGGTGGAAGTATAGAGGAAACGGGGAAATTTTTCGGCTGTTCATAGGCTTCCGTAGTTAAAGTGAGCCAAAATTGGATGGATAAAGACACAACGCATAACCAGGGGATGGGTGTTGTAAACCACGACCGCTTTATGCTTGGGAAGAGAGGCGGCTCGGTCAAATTGTCTGGAAATGTAAGCATGCTAATTTCGCCCAGCTGATCATAGTCTAGAACTAGAGAGCGCAGTGAGTGTGTATCTCCGGTAACAGTACAATGATCTCCCTATCGTATGGGTCTACAATGCAAACGCATAACCACATAACTCTTCACCACAGCACATAATCGGCGACAACGACTGGAGTTAGTTGGATAAGTGTGACGCAGAGTAAGTTCTTCTTAATTGCATCACAACGGAGATAGCGTACTTTCCTGATCACGTGATACAAGGAACACATATAATTAGTTTTGAGCTCTTTGCCCGAAGCAGGTTGCATTTACTGGTAAGAAGTACAACCGCTTTTGGCATTTGTTCGAGCTGAGATGGACGTGAGTGCTGCTTCTGATGGACTTTTTAAACTAAATATCTTATTACAGGTGCCTGGAACTTTCAATGGATATGAGCACAAAGTGTTTCGGCAACCAAAGAGCGCTGGCCTGGTTGATTTAGAAATACATATAAACAGAACTGCAATTAAGTAATGTGACTGATATTTTATAAACATTCCTGTAAAACGCATTGGTCAGGAAAGCATGAATTTTTGATAATTAATTTCTCAGATATGCGGTGGGAACAGCGTTTGCACTGTAAAAAATTCACTGTAGATTTTACGGTTTTAAACCGTTTTCCAGGGTGCCAACGCAAAACCGTAAAATCTACAGTATTATGCAGTGTTGGAGCAAAGCTATAGCTTTGCTCCAACACTGCAGAATACATAGCTCCAACACAATCAGTACATTCGTTCCAACCAAATTTTTGTGTTTTCGTGATTATTTGGACAGTGACACGCTGCAGCCAAATTCTGTGCTGTTTTCTTCATTAAATGCAGTGTTGAAGCAAAGCTGTAGCTCTGCTCCAACACTGCATAAAACTATAGATTTTACGGTTTTGCGTTGGCACCCTGGAAAACGGTTTAAACCCGTAAAATCTACAGTCAATTTTTCACAGTGTGCGTGAGAATTGCGCAGATTATTATTTACGCTGTGCACGACGTCATTCGATGGAAGAGTCTTGTCATATCTCTGTCATGGAGGAGAGAGCAAATATCCGGTTTTGTTTAACAAACAGTAAAACTGCATCTGAGATAATTCAATTGTTACGTGATGGGTATAGGGTTAATTAAATATCTCGTTCACAAATATGCCGAAGGTATATTTGTGAACGAGATATACTGAATGAAGTAAGGCAAATACATACAAATGTATGTATTTCCCTTACTGAATGAAGTAAGGCAAATACATACAATAAGGGGGCAATCTTATTGAATGTATTTGCCTTACTTCATTCATTTATTCTGTTTCTACGTCTTACTTGTCTTGTATGCTGATTATTTGATAATTTGACCATTTGATTGTATGTATTCGTATATCGATTTAAAATCATCATATTTGGATTGACGGTTTCCGTGTTAACCGGCAAACCATGCTACTTCAAGCATGGTTTGCCGGCTAACACGGAAACCTATACGATCCCAGCCCTTTCTTATGGGAGCCGGACATATGTGACGTACTGCGGAGGTGAAGCAGATATCCAGTTTCCAAGGTTGCAACCATAAATTCCGTCGGCGTAGCTTGATTGGGAAAGCGTTCGGCTCCGGAGCTGAAGGATGCGGGGGTTCCAGCGCCATCTCCGGCAAATTTGTTTTTCATCACATTGGCGCCTGAGCATAAAATGGATCTATTAGCTGTTAGGTCGGCTAATATGCTCATTCTATAATTAAGGGTTTTTTACTAGCTATCCCGTGCATAACATTAAAAGGCTTTAGTGCTACATGAACTACAGACGGATTGTATAGATACGATAGGTAATGTTTAAGTGCACAGTTAAATTAAATAACATAATATGGACACCTCTCGGAGACTCGTGTCCATGAGACATCTCATGGCCACAGTGGTGGTGACTCATCGGGGAAATACACCATTCTGGAAAGGTGGTCATAGTATCTATATCAGAAAAAATGAACATCAAACAGAAATCATCGCTCTTTCCACGTTTATAAGTGAGTCACGGAAAAATTGTCATTGGCCGCCACCGAGAATCGAACCCAGGGTCTTCCAGTTACGCGCCGGATATGTTCCCACTACACCACAGCGGCCTCGAATTCCTCCAGACTCATGCTCCCACTACACCACAGCGGCCTTGAATTCCACCAGACTCACGCACGCTAACTGCCAATCCAATTTGGCAGGTTGCTTCTTGGAGCCCCGCACAATGCTGGGGATTCACCAAAGATGGTAAGCAGCAACTGAACAAATAATTAGAAGGCGAATGAATAATTAACACAGACATTTGACGTGGACTAGGAACATCAAACAGAAGTCATCGCTCTTTCCACGATTATAAGTGAGTCACGGAAAAATTCTCATTGGCCGCCACCGGGAATCGAACCCATTGCATGATTCCCGGTGGCGGCCAATGAGAATTTTTCCGTGACTCACTTATAATCGTGTAAAGAGCGATGACTTCTGTTTGATGTTCCTGGTCCACGTCACATGTCTATATTAAGAAAAAATGAAGCCATTACGGTGAAGACTTCACTTTCCAAACATCACGAACTCATTAATTACTGCAGAACTACAGGGAATGTCCATACACTTTTAGAACATCTTTGATAAGAAATTACAGAAAATAAACGAAGTTCAAAGACTTAAAACTGGCAGCAGCGTGTTACATGAACACGAAATAAACCTCTGCTGCAGTTATATATAATCTGCATGAAAATTGCACACGTAAACAAGCTGTGAATAGTAGGTTATGTTTTTGCTTTTTAAGAAGATAAGTATTCGTATTCTGTGATTAAAAAACGATGTAAAAATCATTGAATTAGCATTCCTAAATGTAAAGTACGTAATATTATTAATAATAGAGAAAATAATCGTCAAGAATTGCTTTTAACAGGAAAAAGAACATCAAACGAGTATCAAAAGAAGGTACGTACTTTTACGACTATTTCAAAAGTAAAGTCTCTGGTCTTAAACGAAAATTCACCGACCTGAACAGCAGTCGTCAAGTTGTTACAAATCTCAATCAACTGTAAACAAGTTATTAAACAATCATTCGAACCTAAAAAAAAAAAAAAAAAACCAACGAGGAAGGCCATGTGCACTCTCTTTTGTAACAGGGTTTATTACTTTGTTTTATTCATTTCCTGTGATGTATTTATTACATTAGATCTTAAATTTAAATTATGATATAAACTGTGCCGTGCATTTTTTTCAGATCGATAATTTTTTTTATCAGTCATGATAACTAACAGTCTTAATAAGAAAATCCCATGCAATTTCACTATTTCGGAGATTTCCTTTGTTTAAGCTACAAAATCTATCAATTTTAAGTTACAAATAAATTTGTCCCTCTAGATTCGCAATTTGGACCACTGTGGAATCGCCAGAAACCAGCGCCTCGGATAGTTCTTTTTGATATGTATTTTTTATCGAAAACCTCCGCTGTCGGGCTTAACTTTTACAGAATAGGCTATGTACAGAATTTGCTTCCCGAAGTCTTCAGTAAATTTAGAAGTGACGATTCTCTGAGCAACGATGCATTTCTTAATAAATCGTCCTTCATCATTTCACAGCGGAAGCGTAGAAATGAGAAACCGCTGGGGAAGAGGAATTCTGGTCGCCCTGTCTTCCTGGTTTGTATCCTCCTTTCTGACTGAAATGATTACTTCCTGGTTATCACAGTGCTTTATAATCATATTTATTGTTTCTTTTTTTTATATTCGAGGCTTCACGAGAATCGGGAATAGTTTTCCACAGATTGTTTGATCAAAGACCTTTTCATAATCAATGAAGCAGATGAACAGAGTTCGACGTTGATTGATCATCCTTCCTGCAAGTAACCGTAGTGTTCCGATCACATCTCTGGTTTCCGCTCCTTTGCGAAAGCTGAACTAGTTTTGTTCTAAAGCTGCTTCTATCGTGTTTTCAATTACCCTTCTGATGATATATAGAATCATTTTTGGCACATGTAGTAGGATATTTATGGTTACGACGGCAGCACACGGACGGATGAGGCCTGACAATGAGCTGATCATCGATTTAGTATAATTGGAAGGCAACTTTCCAGTTTTCTAAATGTTTTTGAAAAGATGGCATAACTTAGCTCGGAGAGTTTGTAATTACAGTTTCCAGGAAGAATTTAAGAGGTAAAATTAGGTTTCTAAAAGTAAACGAATGAACCTTGTGCTGAATCAAACACTTAATTTGCTAGTGACATGAATTTCTCTCTTATTGAATCATTTAAAATGCTCTTCATTTATGGAGTTATTTAAAGTGATAATTATTCCACTGTCCAAAGTAAATTCATTATCGCCATTTCTAACTTATTCAGATATCTAATTTAGTTTACATGTTGTGTATTTTAGATATGTTACTCTTTTTTTGCTCACTTGACCTTGCTGCTGCTATTAGGTGAATTCTCTTGGTTTGCCTGATACCTAAGAAGATCGAGGTTAAGTCAGGTCTCTGCGAGGCCTTTTCCTTGATCTTCTCTGCTGTTATTTTCTGGCTTATATGAAACTGCTCCGAATTATTACTTTATTATGTAACAGCAAGATCAATAAAATAATTGAATTGAATTTCCCCTTTTTTACTGTCCGGACTGTACAGGACATTTAATCTTGTCTTGGATGGGTGCCTTTTTCTGCTTCCTTTTTTGCCATCATTAACGAGGCTTCTTTGCATCAGAATTTTGGTTTTCCCTGATTATCTGTTCGTATGCAAATTGTTCTTAATACCAGCTATATATATATATATATATATCGGTGGTTTAAATTTTTTTGTTCACTTGACCTTGCTGCTGCTATTAGGTGAATTCTCTTGGTTTGGCTGATACCTAAGAAGATCGAGGTTAAGTCAGGTCTCTGCGAGGCCTTTTCCTTGGTCTTCTCTGCGGCTATTTTCTGGCCTATATGCAACTGTTCCGAATTATTGCTTTATTATGTAACAGCAAGGTCAATAAATGAATTGAATTGAATTTCCCCTTTTTACTGTCCGGACTGCACAGGACATTTAATCTTGTCTTGGATGGTTGCCTTTTGCTGCTTCCTTTTTTTGCCATCATTAACGAGGATATATTAATCAATCATGCACTTGTTTTGTTGGAAATATTTCACTTTTGTAATGGCGTGTGTTATTTGTCACGTGTGTCAGTTGTACGTAGAACGTTGGTTCCTTGAATTTGTCGTCTTTTCGTAGAACGCTGGTTCCTTGAATTTGTCGTTGGTTCGTAGAACGTTGGTTCCTTGAATTTGTCGTTGGTTCGTAGAACGTTGGTTCCTTGAATTTGTGGTTGGTTTCTTGAATATGTATTTCAAGGAACGTCGGTTTCCTGAAATTTCCCATTTGTTCTATGCTTTAGCTCTATTTGACTTCTTATGCTTTGTCTCAGTAACAGGGATTGCACATGCATAGGAAAATGAGTTACTTTTTGGTAGATTTGTAGTCTTCAAGTGCTTTCAGTACTTCACTTTATAAAAAAATCATTACAGTTTTAGAAACATTCTTGTATGAAATAAATACCTATGCAATAACTTTTATTTCAGGTTTTCCCGAAAGTAAAAGGAAAGAGGAATTTTCCTTCAAATCTAAAGTGTCTAATGTTTTGTTTTACTGCAATATCTTAAGTTGTTGAAGTGGTTGCTGAAAGTAAAATATTACGAGTAGCACTCGTGTTTAACAAGCATCGGTATTGAAAAAAGTGATGAATGTAAGCACTTGAAAGTACAAGTGCAAACACACTGCAGATTTACAAGATTTTAAGTCTCAACTAATGAGGCATAATAACCCAAGAAAAGCTTTCTTTCATGCGATTTAGAAAGCTCATGACAAAGTCTGAAAACTGTCAGTGCAATCCATTTCGGTTTCCGTTTTTATCGCAATTAATAACGCTTTCTACGCTCTCCACATAGATACACACGCGCATTTTTAAGAAGATGCTTTCCTTCGCCGGCAGATTTTGCTTAAACCATAAGGCGTTGTTTAAGAGTAAAATAGTTTGTTTATCGTTTTAATTCATTGGAGTTTTTCACGTTCTTGTGTAAGCTAAGTAAAGATCATTTTTTGCCGAGTACTATTAACAATGTCAAAAAAAAAGTCTATAAAAAAGTTACGCTAGCCTATGCCTCGGTTTTAACGAAAAATCATGCTGCGTGCAGTTTCTTTTTAAAACGGGTAATACGCTCTTTTCACTCGATTTTTATTTTTTGTTTCAATTCAACTTACGTTAATCATTGATTCTGTGTGTTTACTCGTGCAATGGAAAATGGAAGATATATTGTGACGTACTACAGAGGTGAAGCACGTGACAAGACGACAAATATGCAGTGATGAATTCCGTCTTTGTAGCTTTGTCGGTTAGAACAGCTCACTCCGGAGGGAGGAGGCTGTGATTCGATTATTGTCACCGACAAATTTGTAAATTTCACAGTATAATGGAAAAAGTGTAGAGCTCGATGACGTATATCTCTAATTAAATCTCCCTTTTGAACTCCTGTATTCTTATGTAAATTTGTTTCCTCCTCGTTAAAGTATTTCTGGACAAAACGCCACAAAGTTCCTTGCAACGAGCTGGGAAAAGTTGTCATTCTGACAGCGGGTCAAAGGGAGGTCAACGTAAGTAGTATGCTCTGAGGAAAGAGCTGAGTGTGGGCTGCGCAATGTTGATATGAGTAGAGAGCAGAGCCATGCGCTTAATTATTCAATAAAAATGGATTCAGTTCGTGAGTACAGTCTAATCATTTACTCTAGCCGGTTTGAAAGGGCTTACCTACAGATTTCATGCTTAGTTAAATAAGTTTTCAGCTACAACAAACAAGTTGAAGTTAGTATGAAGTTTAGCTCAACAGATCTCAGTAATAGCATTTACCTGATGGCTCTACAAATGCAAAAGCTAGTGCATCCGTTGTAATAACAGGAATGATTCAAACAGAAGACATTTTCGATGGATGCAAAAAAAAACGTGGAGGAAAGCTGATGTAGTATATCAACAACAACCATCGGACAAATGCCCGTAGGAGCCGGCCGATTACAGTCATCTGTAATTTGACTACCCATAGGAGATGGCAGCAGATTACAATCGTCTTGTATTTTTACTACCACCCCATCGACACTCATCTGGTAAACCCTGTCAGGGAAGTCGGACCAGGGACTAAGTGCGTCCGGAGCCGACTCAATCATCATCAACAACCATGGGACAAATGCCCCTAAAAGCCGGCCACCAGATGAGAACAGATTACAATCGTCTTGTAATTTCACTACCACCCCATCGACACTCATCTGGTAAACCCTGTCAAGGAAGGGTGGACCAGGAACTAAGTGCGTCTGAGGACTATTTGAGAGGGAACCCTCCACGAATTCGCGTCCCTACACCCAAGGGGAGGGGGGAGTGCGGAAAAACCGCAAACTACAGATGGCTGGCAGCATCGGACTCGAACACTCGTCCGAACGCCCGCCTCCCACGCTATGCACAACGGGTTTGCCTACTGCGCTGTTCTGCTTGTATGCACTATATAATAAGTAAGAATACCGTGTTGAATCACATACAGAATGCACTAATAATCTCTTTCAAAAAGAAATCAGTAGTGCAAAAATTACAGACAATAAGTTGAACCCGTCTGGTAATTTATGGAATCGCCTACTTTTTTTCCGGGGTTTAACGGAGTTTGGCGATCGATATGTAACGTATACTCTATATTCACTTTCCTTTTGATTTTACTATCTCTGGTTATTTTATTTTACTATGTAAATTATCTTCCTACTGAACGAAATATTATTTCACCCGCTGAATGAGATCTGGCAATGAGTGTAAGTCATGACGTGGTGGTAGCTAGTATATAGGCGCGTTCATCGAGACTTAGGAGCTTTAGTGTTGTTATGAGGAGAGCTTGTGGTCGTTAAGAGAGAGCGTGTATAAAACGAGGAGATATTATTCATTATTGTACTACAAGTGTTGTGTGTGCCTTAGTTGACCAAGAGTCGTTGAAATAAAGAAGTTTTCAGTAAGTCGGCCTTTCTCAATTCATAGTTGTTGTCAGACCTCTGTCTGGCTGTTAGGTTTATAACATTTATTGCTTACTATAAATAACCAGCGTTGAGACTTTGTTTAAGTTCGTAATTAACTAGTAACAACACCCTTTTGAATTCATTATTTTGAAGCTTAGTACAAGTATATCAATAGCTAGCTGGTAGGAAGAGAATCATTCATAATAATTAGCTTAGCTGAAAGTAAATAAAGCTAATTCATTATAGATAGGAGAGATATTTAGCTGATTTATGTAGCGGATTTTAGGAAGGGAGTGTCTAACCCAAGGTCTTAAACAACCCTTAGAAGTACGAAACTAGGAGATTCGGGCTAGAAAAGTAGCACGGAAGAGATGTAGAAAGGGGGATGAAGCCGCCCTTCTTTATAGCTGTGAAGCCAGTATAAGGGGGTCAGACGGCTTAAGGTGCCCATCCGGCGCACGGCAGATATTTAGATATTTACTGGTTCGATTGTTCATAGCTTCCTGGGATCGATCGTGAGACATTTCCGTAGTAGTCACGAACTTTGACCACTTGGCCATCCGTGGTTCTTGATCATCAAGAGCAACTCTAACGATTATAAGTAGTCACCCGTTCCTAATGTAAGGTCACTGATCTGATCTTGTATGATCTTTAGTAGAGGATTTTAGGAAGGGAGTGCCTGACCCAAGGTCTTAAACAACCCTTAGAAATAGGAATCTAAGAGATTTGGTCTACAGTGCCCGCTAGTAAAGTCACACGGCAGCGAGGTAGAAGACGCCCTTATTTACTACCGGGGGGGGGCAGTACCCGGGGTCCAACGGCTTAACGTGCCCATTCGACGCACGGCGTATATTTAGTGGTTCGAGCGTTTGTACCTGTCTGGGATCGAACCCCAGGTCTTCTCCGTGACAGCCACGAACGCTGACCAATAGGCTACCAGCGGCCCAATAATGTCAGTGGTTCTGGGGGGGATTTACGACAGGCGCACTGCTCATGCGTCGGCCGAGACTTGACTTTGTGACAGCTCGATGAAAGGCTAGATAAAGCTTAGACCACTGCGCCACCGTGGCGGGAAACACTTACTTCCGTTGCTGGTTCAATTCGTCCTCCGGTTGTAATGGTCTTTAATGAGAGAAATGAGCCGTCAGAGTTGAAGATGGAAATATAAAAAAATTCCGCTTGAAAATCAGGGAATAAAATTTCATAGCTAAAATTGAAAATATGCAATAACACATAATAACAGGACTACCCGAATTTTGCGTAATACATATTCGAAACTCCTTTTATTTAATCAAATGATCACAAACCGCATAATGATTGGCCTGCCTGTGGGATGCATTGATCCAATTTCCGATGACGAATACATTAAGGATTTCTTAACGATTACTGATTTGTCTAATCGAAAAGCTCGAAAATGGTCCAAGAGAGGCACTCATGCAATCAGTTTGTTAGCTTTACGAGTTTCTTCTTTCAAAAGTCTATGTGCACTGTTAAAAATGTGGAGATAAGTTACACCAAAAAGTGGTGCTACACCAGCTGCACCACGTTTTGAGAAAAGATGCACCATTATGTGGTGCAAACAGAACCCAACAATACATCTCTTTATGGAGTAAGGTTGCACCAGAATGTGGTGTATGGTTGCACCATAAGATGGTGCAGTCTTACAACATCAAATGTAAGGATGCACCATTTTATAGTGCAACCTTACTCCATAATATAATTCAAAGTTGCACCACTTGTTGGTGTAGCTTTCCCAAAATGTGGTGCAGCTGGTATGGTTCCACTTCTTGGTACAACATATCACCAAAATTAAGTGTAGACTTTTTACATCACTGCTTTATGCGTAAAATATTTTGGAAACACTGTTTCTGTGTGCAGTTCCAAAACGTTTGTGTTTACTTCATTAATTTAGGAATAAAGTGTTCCGTTTTTTTCTTTTACATTTTTCCTCTTATATTCGGAAGACTTTAATCTTCATTGCTTATGTTAGCACATATAGTCTCAATTAAAAGCGCAATACACCGTGCCAATTTAACACTCAATTTGAGCTTCTTATACTACATTGGTTGAGGGTCAAAGGAATGCCCAGAAATTGGCTGCTAGGGACCAATCCTCTGTTATGCGGACGATGTCAAAATGTGCTGGAGGATAAAACATGACCTGTGACAGTGTTCCACAGCTTTGCTAACATCGTGAATGTCACTGTGCGATCGGGCACTCCCTCGCTGTAGTGGCGTCTGTGCAGTCGTGAGATTTTGGTGTTCATTTCCCGGATTTCTGTGAGCCTGAACCTCATCTGTATACTGACGGCAAGTTTTCATTATTGCGCTGGGGTTTCATCCCATACGTGTGGCAATTTCGCGGTAGGAAAAACTAATTTCTCTCATCCCAAAAATCCTTCCTCGTTCGAAGTCCATCAGGTTTTCATAATGTGGTCTTCTTCGGCGACGGGGCGTAGAGAGACACATGAAATACCCTTTCAACTCAATGTCAGCTCTTCACTGATTGCAGCATCTCATTTTAGCCACCTCTTTATACCCAAGACAGGATAGTTCAGAGGCCGCTGCTCCAAAACCACATGCACATTTTCACTGACATTTTGATCATGTCCAAATCGGTTGTATGTGCATATATTATAAGTTTCGAGCTAGTGCCGGCAGTCCTTCGTAGCGTTGCAATTTTCAGAAACAGTAGTGTACTTGAAAAACTAAGCAACGTAAGAATTTAAGGTAACGTAAACCTCACATCTCTTGCAGCTTAAAACTGCTACCACGGCTTTAAAATCAAATTGAAACTTTCTAAACGATGCCCGAAATTTATTAAATATTAACCAGCAGAATACTATATAGACAATATTAATCCCCCGTTGCCGATCCTTATAATAAAGTAAAACCTTGAAACTTAATTGGAACTTTATAAGTTGCTGAATTAGTTGAATTATGTTCTTTAATTTACGTCTAAGCATATTACTTTATAATTGGTCTTTGGCATTTCTATATTTAATTCCCCTTGCACTTTTTGTTTCGGTGTTTAGTAACCACCACCGGCAAATCTGAGGGCTATAGCCAGTCATGCGGGAATGACTGCCAGTCAGCCATTGAAAAAACACACCACCCACCTGGACATGAGACCCTGGCTTGTCTCTGACGAATGGCCCGAGTCCAACGCTACAGACAACTCGCCCATGAAGATGGCTTGCGTTTCTGCTCAGTGAGCTTAAACATTGCATTCTCGTCTGCTTCATCTTTTCTTGTTTTCTCTGTGCTTGTGTTCTGCCATCGTTTGCTACATATATTTCGTTTCTGTTCTCGTATAGCTGCACAATGGAGAGGTCTGTAAATCTTAATATGACAATGTGTCCAATTAGCGCCACTACGGCACTATTGGATACATCACTATTAATTCGCGAAAAACAGACGGGTTGTAAAACAATATAATATAAGCACGCATATATGAATCGCATATGCAAAGATTCGGCTGTTTGAAAATACAACACACATAAAAATTGGAAAAGGAGTGAGACAAGGTGACACCATATCTCCGAAGCTCTTTAGTGCCACATTGGAAAATGTCTTTCAATCACTGAACTGGGAAAACAAAGGGATAAAGATTAATGGAGATTATCTAACCCACCTTAGTTTTGCTGATGACATAGTCATTTTTGCAACTACCCCATCCGAGCTGCAGAGTATGATCCAGGAACTTGCTGACAAGAGTAAAGAAGTGGGATTAAAAATGAACTTTCAGAAGACAAAAGTGATGTACAATGCTTTTACAAGAAATGAAGATTTATCGATTGATTAAGAAAAGCTGGAGATAACAGACACGTACGTTTATCTTGGACAGCAGATATCAAGTGAGGGTCACATTGGTGAAGAAATTAATCTGCGTACAAAACTTGCCTGGAGAGCTTTTGGAAGAAACAGCATAATTTTCAAGAGCAATATGCCATTATGTTTTAAAAGAAAAGTGTTTGATCAATGCATCCTTCCAGTGCTTACGTATGGTGCAGAGACGTGGACCTTAGCTAAAAGAGACATACAAAGGCTGCAGACAACTCAAAGATGCATGGAGAGCTGCATGCTTGGTGTAACCAGGAGAGATAAGAAGAGGAACACGTGGATCCGAAAAATGACAAGAGTAGAAGACATCATGATCATAGTTAAATCCCTCAAATGGCAATGGGCTGGACATACTGCCAGAAGAACAGACCATCGATGGACAGCCGAAATTTTAGATTGGATTCCAAGGGACAGGAAAAGACCCAGAAGAAGACCACATGGAAGATGGGTGGATGAAATTCGAAAGTATGCGGGAGTGACATGGAGGAGACTGGCACAAGACAGACCGTTGTGGAGGAAACTTGGGGAGACCTTCGTCCAGCAGTGGATTGATAATGGTTGACAATGATGATGATGATGATGATATGAATCGATAAACTTTCGAGAGTACGATTGCTGCCTTATATGTTTTAGAGGGAGGTGAACCATGCTGATATATTCTGTGATGAAATAAGCTTGGCGGGTTTTGCCAGTTTCCTGACATATGTGGTTGAAACACTTGAAGAAAATTGGAGGAACGACTGTAGTCGCAATTGCGTAGTAAATTCACAAAAATCCATATGGGTCACTTTTTAAGGCAGATTGTTAGAAACAATTTCCGGTTCATATGAATTCCCCTTTAATTTTTATTTAGAGTTTAACGAAAACCATGAGCAACTTGTCAGGCTATAAACTACGCCCCATCCTAAATTTAGAGCTCCTGGTTCCAGGGAAGGTGCAGAACCAACGTTATCAGGAAAACAAATCACACCATCCGTACTTCATCCGGAATTTGACTCCTGACCTATCTCCGACCAGTAGTAGCTAGTAATGTTGGAATCTTGATGCAAAATCATGTAGTGTGCCATGCAGTTCCGCAGAAATATGATATAGTTATGTCAGATATGCGTAGGAGTATCACTGCGAATTTCATTTTTCACACGGCATGTCCTTACATACTATATCGGTAGCTCATTACGCACTCGGAAGTATAGAATGCAAAAAATAATGTCATACACTTACACACCAATACTCTGATCAACACTAAATGAAGAACCTCCTCATTTTCTCTACATTGAACACGAATATTCGCTATCAATGCGGCAGCAAGTAGCCAGGTTACTATGTAACCACCTTCAACGTATGGTGGTATGCGAATGATCGACGGGACAGAGCGTGAGAAAGATGCAACGTCGCCGACTGTCGGTAATATATATATATATATTTTTTATTGGATTTTGACCACCGTGAGCAACTCAATGGGCTATAAGCAGTCGCCTATCCCTTATTTAGGGCCACTGGTTCCAGGGAGGAGAGAGCCAGTGTCGTAAGACAAACACAACATTTGTGCCTTCCCGGGATTCGAACCCACACCCATCTCGGGCGAATGGTCATAAGCCAACGCTTAGACCACTGCGCAAACGGGGCGACGTCGGCATGATTAAATGTGTGTCATGGCACATAACGAGTCGTATCATAGAATACGCCTCACACGAGGGAAAGAGAAGTCAGGAAATACCTACAGGAAAGGATCTGGAGATGATGAATTAAATCAATCATGTCCAAGAGGAGTTCAACCCAATAATAAGGTGTGTTATTCAAACTTTTTTAAAGTATTTCTTTGCAAAACTATCTGTACGTCTGAAGAAACCGTCTTCATTATTTTGTGAGAGGTTATTAAGCGTTGATTTTCCTACTTAAAAAATCTTTTTTTATAAACCGTTTGGCAAACATTATTAGGCATTGCATTAACGTTTTTCAAAAAACACTCTTTTTATGTAAGACTTTACGTTTAATCGAACACTTTTTTTTGTAAAATTTTTTGTGAACATTGTTTTGTAATTTTTTAATTTTCTCAGTAAAACTTTTTTCTTAATGTTTTTCTAAAAAAAGTTTACAAAAGTTTTGTAAAAGTTTTTGTAAACTATTTTCTTTCGTAAATTGTTTCTAAAACGCTTTTGTAAAATTTGTATAAGCTTTTTTTTTGTACGTTCTCGGAGGTTATTCTTGTGATAATAAAACTAAATGCTTCAACATGACGATTGGCAAGTGTTGCATAAGCGCAGTAATGCACAATAATTACACTGAGGTGTCCAAAAAACCCAAAAAAGCTAGGAGGCTACCATTTCCATTTCAAGCCACCACACCCATGCGTTAAATGGTTTAGTCTGAAAACGACGCATATTTAGGGGCAAATATATCCGCAAGCTCAAGTAGTAGAATTTGCCGTTCAGACGGCAGCTTATTGGGATTTAAGCGATTTTGAACGTGCTATGGTAGCCGGCACCCTGGAGATGGGGTCACTACATCTCGGAAATTGCCACGATATGTGGATTTATATGGTGAATAATTTCAAGGGTGTACCTGGACTACACAAACTTGGGGAAAACATCCAGAGTGCGAGACCGGTGTGGCAGTAGAAAAACCCTGGACGGTCGTGGACAGCGGCGTCTGGCACTCAATGTAACATCCGTCCGGCGTGCAACACTGCCGCAAATCACAGCGCAGTTCAATGATGCGGACAATAGTATCATCAGCGTTCGTGCAGTGCAACATTCCTTGTGTGCTGTGCGGTTTCGGAGCCAACGGCCCATCCGGGTACCATTGTTGACCAGACTACACAAGGCTGTGCGCGTCGCCTGAACTCGGCAACACTGCCATTGGACGTGCAATGACTAGAAACGCGTAACTTGGTCGAATCGAGGTACCAACTGTTTCGGTCATACGGTCGACTACGGTGTAGCGATAACCTCACGAGGCAAAGGTTATCCATGCCTAAAAGGGACAGAGCAGCCTGGCGGTGGCTCATGGTGTGGGGTTGATGTTTTCATCTGGCTCGTATTAGAACTCCTCATACGTTTGCTGACTTCTCTGACCGGTAGAGGCTAACTAACCATCCCTGGGGATTATTTGCACCCGTTCATGTCATGCAACCACTCTGACGGGTGCGACCTCTTTCAGTACGACAATGCTCCGCCGTACACGTTCTACAGTCGTCGTATTATGGCTGGAGCACCATTCTACGGAGTCTGGCATCTTCACTTGAGCCCCCTAGATCACCAGATTTAAAGGCCATAGAACACATTTGGTATGCTGTTCAACGTGCCGTCAATGCCAGGAAACCTGCACCAGGGAATATTAAAGAATTGCTGGAAGCTCTTCAAGAAGCATGGTGTGCATTGTGTTCACGGTACTAAAGAGAGCTCGTGGGGTCCATGCCCCATCGCGTTGCTGCCATTATCCGATCGCGAGGGCAACCAACGTGGTATTAGTAAAGTATTCGAGTGTTTTGGCACTCCCGTTTATATTAGCAATCCCTTCCATTGACTTATTATGGGATGCATTCTGTGGTTCACCTTTGAGAATGCCATAAAGTCTTTTTGCAGCCAGGCAGAAATTGTAAAGTTATTATCTCGGATTTTCATTAGTTTTTTCATTGCTGCCTGTTATATCTTTCGTAGTTTATTTTTAGTCGGCAATGGGCGCCTCAAGCGGCTGGGCCCTAGTGCAACTGCTCCACCTCACCCTATGGTAATTACGCCACTGTCGTCGACGCATGATCAAGCCCTTCAGACAACTCGACCATTGAGATGGCACATGTCATTTATTCGAGGTATGTCATCACCACTTAAGAGTGGTGATGACATACCTCGAATAATTCAGCGAAGCTCTCTTTACGAGACTCGAGACAATTAGTTGTTCGGGAATAGGTAAGAGATGACACATCTCATCACCGTGAGTTTTTGCATGCGATTGGACATCATCCATGGTCAGGTTTTGACGCCTTCCGATTCCCAAAATTCCGTGTCACTGAGGAATAATCGTCTAAAAACTTGCATTTTTAGGGGTTTTCCCGAGTTTTGAGAAAGGGTCGTTTGTTACCTATCTCCTCCAAAGATCTTCAGCCGATCGCAGGGGCACTTACCACAGAGAAAGGGAAGGACATGGTGACTGACATGGGGTTGGTATCAAGAGGATTGGTCATGTCGTATAAAAATGAGGACCATTAAAAGACTAACCAATTTTATCGATAATTGAAAAAATCCGCCCTCTATACGAAACTAGGGACAATTAGTTGTTCGGGCATAGCTACGACATGACACATCCGATCATCGTGATTTTTAGCATGCTATTGGAGATCGGCAATGGTCAGGTTTGACGCCTTCAATTTTGCAATAGCTTCGCTCAAAATTTGTCAACTGTACTCGAGTTATCGGTTACCGTTGGCGGCTTATCCTAAGGATATTTGTACCAAACCGCAATCGTCTACGATTAGTTTGTGATTCTCTTATATGAAGAATGTAATTATTCTAGTACTATTAAGTCATGCTAATGGATTACTCACGCTCTAGTCATTCCTTTTGACACGGCATTATCTTCTTAGGCTAAATCTTTGGTAGCATTCTATATTTCGAGCTACAGTAAAGCATATGCAAGCGAATAAGATTTCAATGGGACTTATGGAAGTTTTGTTTCTTTTCGCATCATCTTTTGTTTGAGACCAGCGCGATTGTTTTCGAATCACTATTACGTGTTGCTGTCTAGAGTTCAGGAGAACTATTGTTGCAGTTCTCACCTGTTGCTGCATGGCCATCACTCCCAGATTGGCTAATTACTCAATCGGCTGGTTTAATTGTCTTCTGCATGGTCCACTTTAAACTGCCTTCGACGGAGCTTGACGATGTGTCCTTGAGGAGGAAAGAGTTATGAGAACGAAATTGCGCAGAATGACTTCCTGTATCTCAGCTGCCGCTTAACTAGTGAAAAGTCTACCGCTTCCGGTAAGGGGGTCGCGGGTGGCCTAGTGGGCAACGTTCGTGACTGCCACGGAAAAGACCTCAGGTTATATCCCAGGCAGGTACGAACGCTCGATCCACTAAATACCCGCCGTGCGTCGGATGGGCACGTTAAGCCGTCGGACCCCGGGTACTGGCCCCCGGTAATAAATAAGGGCGTCTTTCTCCCCCTTTCTACTTCGCTTCCGTGTCACTTTCCTATCGGGCACTCTAGCCCAAATCTCCTAGCTTCCTATTTCTAAGGGTTGAGACCTGGGGTCAGACACTCCCTTCCTAAAATCTTCTACAATCAATCAATGGAGATCCCGGTAAGGCTAGATGTTAAGTCGTCTAATTCATTTTCCCAGAGAATGTTTTCTTCGTTTCTGTAAATTAAATGAACTTGAAAGTTAGATTCATAAATGTTTAGTAAAAAATGTTTACGGTCGTGAATGCTGATAGATACGACAGAAGTACGCTGTTAAAACTTTTGAACTACGTTGCACCAAAAAGTAATACTACACTAGCTGCACCAGTTTTGGGGCAAATATAAATCCCTGTGTGTCGAATGAAAAACACACACAAAGTGCATGTTGTTACATCAAACCTGCTTGTTTTTCGAAGTTTCACACACTGCAGAATGTATTTTTGTATGTTCCATTCACCACACTAGAGCATATTTTAAGCCTGAAAAGCGGTGCTGGTGGTGTAGCTCTGTTGTTTGGTGCAACCTACTACACAATTTTGAATAGTGTAGCTGCGCAGAACTCGTCACATGCTGTCAGTTATGGCTCTCGGTCTCTCTGTCTCTTTTCCTCCAGCGCATTCCATTTTTAGTTATTAATAGGTATGCGCTAATCCTCGAGCTCGTCTGCTTTGTTGAACTACCAAGCAGAAAGAAATGAAGACAAGGCTTCGAAGGCACATTTTTGAAAGCTTCGAAGGCACATTTTTAAAAGCTTCGAAGGCCCATTTTTATAAGCTTCGAAGGCACATTTTTAAAAGCTTCGACGGCACATTTTTGAAGGCCTCAAAGGCCCATTTTTTATAAGCTTGGAAAGCACATTTTTAAAAGCTTCGACGGCACATTTTTAAAAGCTTCGAAGGCCCATTTTTAAAAGCTTCGAAGGCACACTTTCAAAAGCTTCGAAACCCCATTTTTAAAAGCTTCAAAGGCACATTTTTAGCACGAAATTCCTCAAATTAAAGGTTTATTTATCCTAGGGTTATTTTCTCTATTTTCAAAATGTTTTCCCTCTTAATATCCAGTTTTTCTTGGAAATGGAATTAAACACTGTAACCATTCCGCAGATCATGGATTGATATTAAGATTTCCCTTTAATTTCTGTATCATTTCGTTGGGCGAAATGCCCGTTTATATCAAATAAATACACACAAGGAATGTTCTTTTGGAATGATGTTTGCTACTGTTTTATTAAAAAAATTGTGACCAGAAACGTTACATTCCAGATGAAAAAACAATCCTGTGCTGTTTAAAACTTTTAATAAAATCGTAAGAAGGTTTTTGCATGTTTACATTTTAGATTAGTACTTAAGCATATATATATTTAGAACCCACATTCTGTCAGTGTATACAAAATATCTAATTGTTCTTTGCGCCAGAGACTGAGCATTATTAAATCAAAATAACTGGTGCTTGAATTCCGAATTCCACAAAGCATTTAATGAAAGAAAATGTTAATAAATATTCAGAACATGCCACAAACAGCATCGTTTTCTTTGTTTTGGTTCGTAGTCTCTTAGTTAATGCGTAAGGGATGAATATGTTTGTTTTTGGTTAAAACCACAACATCCAGAAAAACAGTGACAAAAAGCCAGACACAAAAAGAAATTAAAAGAAAGAAATTTTTGGAATAGACAAGTAATTAAAAGACATCTTTGAAGAACAACCTCATGATTAGGAAGACAAAAAGAATTCTCAAAAAAACCTTTCCTTAATTACTTTCTCCTAAGGAAAAAACCTTGTGTGTAAGCTAAACTTATTTTTTCTTTATTTTTGAATAAAAAAGTAACGTACACTGATTCAGAATTAACATAAGGATCATTATGGAAAATTGCGGAACAAACGTTCTCAGAATAATTAACATTCGGTAAACTTCCATCCCCCTGGATTGCAGCGTATATTTCAAATCTGCATTACTTTGGTAGGATTAAACTTGTTCACGGCACCACCATCCCCTTCTTCTGCGCATAATGAGGCAGTTTTAATAATCCGTTCTAGCCATGGCTCATTTTCCTTCTCTCCTTTTTTTCCAAAAATTTCCCGAACTCTTTCTGTCCCTTTATTTCCTCAATCACGATTTGAGTCTTCAATAAAAAATGCAAATCTAATTCTGCTGATTGTTTTCGTCATGCACAAGATTTTGTTTTCTTTCTTTCGACTATATGTGTGTGTGTGTGTGTGTGTGCGCGCGCGCGCTATCAAATGAAAGCAATCACCATTCGATGCCACTAATCAGCAGTAGTTCAGTGCACCCGTTTTCTTCATTACTCCTTTATACCTGGTATAAAATGAGAGAATTTCGTTTCTGCAGGCCTTAAAATGATTTGGCTGTGCAGACTAACCTAATAATTTTATCTTGAAACAGAGGACGTTTAGTAAGTGCATCATTGCACTATGGCCATTGTGAAACACAAATTTGTCCATGACGGAGATCGAATCCGCGTCCACTCACTCCGGAGTAAGTTGCTCATCCAACTAAGCTACAAGGACGGAAAGCATCGTTTCAGATTGTTCGTCTTTACACGTACTTTACCTGTGTAAGGACGTCATATCATCTCCCTCTTAATTTTTTTCTGGAAGTGAAGAAGGATTTTCATTAGTTCTAGACGATGTGTTGAACAAACAGCACACATTTTTCGAAGAACCCAATGGCCAGTACATCAGTTTTTACGTTCGAGCGCCAATGAGAAAACACAAACTTCTCCGTGATGGATATCGAATCCGAGCCCCCCCCCCTCCCTCACTCCGGAGTAGGTTGCTCTCCCAACTAAGCTACACGGACGAAAAGTATCCCTGCAGATTTATCGTCTTGATTCCTACTTTACCTCTGTAGCACGCCATACCATCCAGAAACTAAACACCGTTTGAAGATAAAAAAAAAGGTATTGATAACTAAAATTTAATGTGCAATGAATTCTACATATGTTACTCTAATTTTCAAAATATTGCCCGTAGGTGTTAAGGCATTTGTAATATCGTGGCTCCAGTTTCTGAATATACTTCTCATAGAGGTCTGCCCCCTGGGTTCTACATACCTTAATCTACTTTTTCACATAATTCCCGCAGATGTTAAAGCATGTGTAATATCGTGGAACAAGTTTCTGGGTGCCCTCCTCACAGAAGTCTGACCCCCTAGGTACTACATACCTTAAAATACTTTTCAACATATTCCCCGTGGATGTTAAGGCATTTGTCATACCGTGCACAAGTTTCTGCATACTCTCCTCATAAAAATCTGCCGCCTGGGTTCTACATACCTCAATCTACTTTTCAACATATTCCCCGCGGATGTTAAGGGCACCAGTCCCTTTTTAGGCTCCCCATATTAACCTTATGGGAGGTCTCGATGTACTTAGGTACATGTTTCTCACGATAGACTTGGCCTATCAATTGCAAATTTGGCATGCATTTTCCTAAGAATATTATACAACCTCTGACCTAGAATTATCGGAATCGGCCAATTAATTAATTTTGTATAAATTAATCAAAATTCCTGTCGTTTTTGCTGACATTTTCATTAGCAATTGCATTTATTATTTTAATTGAGTACAATATTTAGTCATGATTCTAGTTCAGGTGATTGTTGATATATACAGTAAGGTATAAAACAATTTTCAAGCCATTATTTTCAGTGGTTTATGAGAAAAAATTTTCTAAATGTACAAAATCACAACTTTTCAGGGGAGGCAAAAAACGAATACGACCTCCCGCGTCATACTCGTTTTCTCTGCTTTGCTGAACTCCCTCTGCTTTGCTCAAGTGTCGTATACCATTCGATTCAACAAACTCTGTAGAAAAAAAATTGCAATAAAAAATGTACATAAAAGTTTTATTTTTGCAGGACTGGTCCCCTTAAAGCATGGTTCATATCGTGGCACAAGTTATTCCTCCTCACATACGTCTTCCCCCTGATTTCTACATACCTTAATCTGTTTTTCAACATATTCCCTGTAGATGTTAAGGCAATTGTCATATCGTGGCACAAGTTTCTGGATATCCTCTTTAGAGAAATCTGCCCCCTGGGTTCAACATACCTTAATGTACTTTTCAACATATTCCCCGTGGATGTCGGCATTTGTCGTATCGTGGCACAAGTGGCTGGTTACCCTCCTCATAGAAGTCTGCCCATGGGTTTTACATACCTTAATGTTTTTTTCAACATATTCTCCGTGGATGTTAAGGCATTTGTCATATCGTGGCACAAGTTTCTGGATACCCTTCTCATAAAAGTCAGCCCCTGGAGTATTGATCCAACGTTCAACCGTCGTCTTCAAGTCACTGTCGGACGGATGATGTGTTTCCATTGCAGGGACTTCTTTTTGGATTCAGGAGGGATGTGAGAGACCCAAGTCTCATCTCTCGTCCCTGTACGGCATAAAATGTCATCGCTTTCCTCCGCGTAGTGCCCCAAAAATTCCAAAGCCATATCCAATGCGCTTTGTTTTGTGCTCTTCCGTCAAAATCTTTGGCACCGGACGTGCACACATTTCGCGGTACTGAAGCATTTCTGTAATGATGTCGTGCAGCAATGATTTCGAAACTTAAGGAAAATGCTCTGAAAGATCAGAAATTGTGAAGCGTCGGTTCTCCCTAAAGATCTCCTTCGCTCTTTCAACCAAACCTGTCGTCCTTCATTAAACATTCAAAATCACTTCCTCACTGCGTCTTGCCCGCAAATTTCGCAAATTTGCCAATGAATCTCACTTGATCTGACATTTCTCGCATTCAGAAACCTTATCACAGACCTGACTTTCAAGTCGGCCGGACGTTCTGGTAACTTAAAACAATGTGAACGCACAGCACAAATCTTTAACATAAGCATAATCTCACAAAATGGCGTCTGTGCGTTTCAAATGGATGGGACGTCTGAACTACGCATGCGCGATTCAGAAGTAAATATTTGCTCGGAGGTGATGCGCGGACGTTGCGTACTTTCTGGGTGGCCTCGATTATACGAGATCTGATCAATAAAAACTTTCAATGATTTTTACCTGCTTCTTAAGGACATGTAAATAGTTCTTTCCCTGATTAGATGACGTTGTTTAGCACAGGAGTTTAAATCAAACGGCAAGGTGCTGAAAGCGATTCAAGTGAAAATGGCGATCCCAAAGAAAATGTGGAGCCTATCAGAGGTACGCGGGGGGATTCGGTTTCTCTGAGCTCAAAAAACGCAGGCAGCGGAAATCCATGATCATGTGCAAGAAGTCTATGATCCTCAAATCATGTGCATTTGGAGCTGTTGGAATTATGTACATTCGGAGCGTGTCTGATGTGACGTATTTTCTAAATTAACATTTCTTTTTAGTTTCTTTCTCTATGTAAATCTAGAGTTTATTCTCAGTTATATTTCGCTCTTAACGTGATATCTTTTCTCTCAAACGAATACTGTTGACAACATATTGAGGTTGAATGAACGTGACGTATGGCTGATATAAGATAAGAACGAGAGATAAAAACGACGACTAAACTGTTGCTTAGTGAGCGTTGCAAGAGAGTGTTGCTTGAAAAGCGTTGTGTTGTAGAGCGTTGTGGAGCTGTGTGGTGTGTGGAGCGTTTTATGCAATATGCTATGTGATGTTATGATTTGTTATAGAAGTGCTACTATCTGAATAAAGCATCTTTTCCGTAAGTTTGACTTCTGTTGTTTACATGTTTCGTCTGGCCGTTAAGGTTTAATTTAGGAACTATTTCATCTTATGGTTATGTGTTTAAAATAACGTAGAAGTACGAAAAGACTCCTACGTCATACTGATTTTTGTTGAACGCATGCATGTGCGTTTATCATCTATTAACACATTTTTCCTGCATACGAATTTTGAACTCCATTCTGATACACTCTGAACGTTCATGACTTGAGAATGATATACCTCTTGCAATTGGCTATGAATCTCCGCTTCCGGTGTTTACCATGTCCAAGGTAATTTATCCACTGCTTTTGCCTCCGAGTAGGACTGTTTCCAGGTAGATAGCTATTTTCATTTGAGTCAGTTCTTCAGCACGTTCCCTATTTATTAAAGCTTCTGAGTCAAATTACTTCCTCTAGTCAAGAGAGGGTAATGACGTTGGAAGATTCCCTTTTTCATATCCTAATCAGCAGCCAAACATAATCAGAAGTATCTTATTGATCAGTTTACGAAGTGTAGTTGGGCAACTTTTAGCCTTTAACGACCAGCCCCAAACCCTCGTACATTAAAAAGACCACGGCCTTCCGAATCTTCAGTCAAGAGACAATAGAGTTTCCTTTTTCCACATGTTTTCTGAACTCGGTGGTCTCTACGGATTAGGACAATCACCCTCAGTTACTATTGCTTTCACTAAACAAAGAGGTGAACCAATAGTCAGTTCCCCTTAAGGGATATATAATTCACCCGCAGAAAATTGCCCCTAAAAACGTCGGAAAGCCAATGCATATCAAGCCTACAGATCAGAAATTTTGAGTGATGACCCAATCTTAATTCTTTTTTTGCTGACCTGTAAAAGAGGGGACAGAAATTTCAAAAGTAGCAGTAGATAGTTTCAGTTGACCTGGTAGTTAGAAGATTATACGTATGTGCTGTTAAATCTAAAACAGCATATTTAAAATTACTGAGCAAACATATCTAGGCATACAGTTCGAGCTGCTTATATTATTTGATTTTTAAGATAAACTAGGAAATAAAATGAATATCTCCGCGCGCGATACAGCTGAAACACATTCAGTTCTTCATTCATTTTTCGCATAAAGAATGCAACTGAATAGACAAACAGTGCGTTTTCAATATTTTCATTCGTTCATAATGATTAAATGTATAATTCATAATCCCATCGTTTCCTTCTAACCTTTAGTGGCGAAGCAGTTGAAATAATAGATATTAATATTTTACTCAGTTCCATTCAGCCACAACGAAAGAACTCTAAAAGCACGGCTTTACTCATTTGTTCCCTTTAGAATAAAGCAAGTAGGAATATATTCAGCAAAGTTTCTAAAATCTAAATGCTGTAAAGCTCAACTATAATTAAAATCGATGTCCCTGTTGAGAGAACTCTTTACGATATATACTCAAAAGCCCTCTCCAATGCTCTGGAAGTGCTAGTGACGATTGTGATAACAATGCGAAGTTGGAGCTATGCTTCCGACATTAGACGTAATTAAATTTCGTTCGCCGTTTTATTACTGAGGAAGAGATGTGGAGCAAGTGCCCTTATCTCCTCTTGTCGTTAAGAACCTTCTCTGGTTTGTGCAAACGAGGTGACCTTTCAAAGAATTGTTTCAGCGTACGAAGAACAAACGTTTTATTCCTCCTAGTGTTCACTTCAGATATGCGAGATTCCCTTTCCTTCTTTACTTCACGGATTTTTACAAAGTGAAAAACCGGGTTTAATGTTAGGAGAGATTTGAAAAATATGTTCATCTGCTTAAAAATGTTCCACGCTTAAATTTTTATATAGTTCAGTCATATATATTAGAAATATGTAAGCAACTCCTACGAGAAGAGAGGTACAGAATCTAATCCTTATGTACGGCTTCCAGCAAAAACTGAAAATCGTAGCATTTTCTTAACAGTCGTAATTATCGTCAAGGAGTTCTCGCTGAACCATATCCTTTTCTCTATCGAAATCAGCTTTTATTTAAATTGTTTGTTGTCCATTTCATTTAAATGAGTTGTCCATTTCATTTAAATGAGTTGTCCATTTCATTTAAATGTGTAGTCCATTCCATTTAAATGTGTTGTCCATTTCATTTAAAGGTGTTGTCCATTTCATTTAAATGTGTTGTCCATTTCATTTAAATATTGTTGTCCATTTCATTTAAATTTGTTGCCCATTTCATTTAAATTTGTTGTTCATTTCATTTAAATTTGTTGCCCATTTCATTTAAATTTGTTGTTCATTTCATTTAAATTTGTTGTCCATTTTCATGACTTTAACGCAACCTATATAATACATCCTATTTCTAAATGTTCCAGAATTGACCCAATAAAGAATACAAAAAGGTACCACACTCACAATTAATGCTGGTCTCCTTCAAAATACCGCCTTTCTGAATGAACCCACAATTTCCAGCGTTTCGGAAAATCCTGAAAACAGTTCTGGAAGGCACTTTGCTGGATGTCCGGAAGTTGTTTTGTCACTGCTGCTTGGATAGTTGTAATGTCTGCATGATACTGTGGGTGGGTAACTCTCCATTCAGCGCTTTGTCGCTTAGTTTGGGGATCTTACCGCAAGCGCTATTTTTCATCTACTGCAATAATTCTGGAATAAAAATCCGGATCTTTATCGGCAGATCGGAACAGATCGATGAACGATCCACCTTTTGATTATCATTCAGAATGCTGGGTATCAATCTGGCATTAAGTTTTCGTTTTTCCAGATCCTCGCGTAGAATCTCAGGACAGGTAGACATACTGATGCTCACCGACTCAGCTAAAAGTCTCACTGTAATTCGGCGGTCTTTACCGGATTCCCTAACTCTTTGATTTTTTCCGCTGTCCGCACACTGAAAGGCGGCCAGATCTTGGACCATCATCAAAGGATTCCCACCCGTCACGAAATCGTGCATACCATTCGAAAACTCTTTTGCGGGATAATGCTGTGTCCCCATGCGCTTCTTTTAACATTCTGTAAGTTTCAGTAGCTGATTTACTAAGCTGACAACAAAAACGTATGTTCACCCTTTGCTCCTCCACAGGTAAAATAAAATGGGACAAGAACGCTCCTATGACTCCCCTAATGCCCATCTGCCGCCTGTCGGTACTGGTAGGAACCGGTTTTCAGCTGTTCATTGATTGACCAAGACCTGCTGTCTTTTGACATATATGTGATATTTTTATCTCATTACTGTTACGTCAATTATGCGGCCAGTCCTGGAACTTATTGGATGTACGTTGTAGTTCTATAGACTTGGGTAATCATTTAGGATAAGTATTATCATCAACAACTATTATGAATACACTGCTGAATGAAGGTCTCAAGTCTCCTCCACAATATTTTGTCTTGAGCCAGGTTTTTCCATATCACTCATGCTTACTCTTCAACTCCATTTTGTGGTCTTCTACGTGGTCTTCTCCTGGATCTGCCCCTGGCCATCGGTATCGTGTCAAGTATTTCATTTGCTCAACTGTGATCAGTTGTTCTAGCAATATGTCCGACCCATTGTCACCTGAGCATATTTAAGGTAGAGCTTGGCGTCATCAACTCTTGTCATTCCCCTGATTCATATGTTCCTTTTACTATCTTTTCTGGTTATAGCAAGCATACGTCTATCCGTGATGATGCGAACAGCGATCATAAAAAACAAGTTAGTAAAATCATGCAATGCATTGATTATGATAGGCTTTCCAACATACCAGAAATCCTTGCTCAAGTTATAAGGATAAAGGCTGTAGAATAAATCTCACTCCTGTGACCTAACCTTTGAACCCATCTTGATGATATTCAACAGAACAGGTAAAGTATACTTCCGGAACAACACGATAACGTTTTGTCTCAATCGAAGCATTTTTACGTAAGTTATAATGCATAAGGGAAGGGCAATGGATCCCGATCCTATGTCCTGACCTTTGAACTCATTTTGTCCATTTTCAAGAGGGTTCGTCCCCAGGTTGTACCCTACCACATACTAAAATTGTATCGAAATCGAACTATTTTTGCACAAGTTATGACGCATAAGGTCAATGGAATGCATCTCGCCCCTATGTCCTGCCCTTTAAACGCACTTCACCAATTTTCAATACGGTGCATCCCCAGGAGGTCCCCTACGACAAACTAAAATGTCTTTGAAATCAAACCATATTTACCCAAGTTATGACGCATAAGGGCAATGGAATGGATCCCGCTCCTACACCGACGGAAAAAAATCCCAACACCACGAAAAAATAGTTGTAGAGGAATGAAATGGCGGCAATACATTTGTATAGGTAACATATTTAATCGATTAAGGTTTCAAGATCACAGCTTATTGTAAGCGCGAGAAGAGCCATTTTAAATGTGAAATGCTGGTACATTAATAACCGGTGTAACCGCCAGAATGTTGAATGCAAGCACGCAAACGTTCATGCATTGTGTCGTACAGGTGCTGGATGTCAGTTTGTGGGATGGAGTTCCATGCCTGTTGCACTTGGTCGGTCAATACAGGGACGGTTAATGCTGGTTGGGGGTGACACTGGAGTTGTCGTACAATGATGTCCCATACATGCTCGATTGGTGAAAGATCTGGTGATCTAGCAGGCCACGGCAACATGTCGACACTCTGTAGAGCATGTTGGGTTACAACAGCGGTATGCGATAGAGCGTTATCCTGTTGTGAAACACCCCCTGGAATACTGTTCATGAATAGCAGCACAACAGGTTGAATCACCAGACCAACGTACAACTGTGCCGTCAGGATGCGTGGCATAACCACGAGAGTGCTCCTGCTGTCATCGGAAATTGCTCCCCAGACCATAACTCCAGGTGTAGGTCCAGTGTGTCTCGGCCGCAGACAGGGTGGTTCCGGGCGCTCACCTGGCCTCCTTCTAACCAACACACGGCCATCACTGGCACCCAGGTAGAACCGGCTTTCATCAGAAAACACAACAGATCTCCACTCCGTCCTCCAATGAGCTCTAGCTTGACACGACTGACGTCGCAAACGGCAGTGGTTTGGAGTAAGTGGAATGCACGCTACAGGGCGTCTGGCTCGGAGCTGTCCTTCAAGTAACCGATTTGTAACAGTTCGTTGTGTCACTGTGGTGGCAACTGCAGCTCGAATTGCTGCCGCAGACGCGGTACGATGCACCATGGCCATACGCCGTACACGGCGGTGTTCCCTCTCAGTAGTGCCACGTGACCGCCCGGAACCCGGTTTTCTTGAGGCAGCACCTTTCCTTGACCACCGCTGCCAACAATCATGCACAGTGACTACATTCCTGCCACGTCGTTCTGCAATATTGCGGAAAGAAAATCCAAATTCTCGTAGCCCTATTACACGACCTCGTTCAAACTCCGTGAGCAGTTAATAATGGCTTCTTCGTCTTCTTAAAGGCATTCTTGACTAACATCAACAACCTACGTCGAATCTCAACGATAACTAACGCTCACGAACGTTAAAGCGCGTATTTACAGCAAACCTGCTTTGCATGTTCCGAGGGGTGCTACTAGCGCCACACGTATGCGCCGAGCGCGATATTTGCATAGACGTCATCTTACAGATGTACTCTCACCGCCTACCAACTGTCGTTTATCTAACACAACCCCTTCTTGGTGTTGGGATTTTGTTTTCCGTCAGTGTATGTCGTGACCTTTGACCCCATTTCGCCCATTTTTAATAGGGTTCGTCCCCATGTTGTCCCCTACGACATACTAAAATTTCATCGAAATCGAACCATTTTTACGCGAGTTATCGTGCGGACAGACGGACAAAGTTGGAGCACATACGCTCATTCAACCTACGGTTGGAAAGCGTAAAAAAGGAAAAAAGAGCATGTGTGTTTATATAAACATCCGCACAGCGAAGTAAAATTGAGCAAAGCGGCAAACGCTTTTCCATTAAATTGAGTAAAAGCACCTAAAAGCCTGTTAGGCGCATGTCGTTAATCTCACGAAAAAACTCTTTGAGAAGGCCTGGGCACACCCAGGGCTGTTGAGTCACTGAAGAAGGCAGGGAAATGAAATAGTCACTAAAAAGGTAAAGGAAAGCTAGGGCATTTTTTGCTGGAGATACATTTGCTCACAGGCATAATGTTGAATCAAAAACAGCCAAACTTTAACACATTTGTATTTACACGGCATAGAAAAAACACTGGAGATAGAGCTGATGGGCTGATGACATAGTCATCCCACGCGCAGAGTAGAACAAACTCAAACCGAACCCAGTCGACAAATAGGTGGAGAGCATGGCTTCCCAACAGAGTGTCGCAATCGACCAATATAGGTAACCGTGGTGATCTGAGTGACTTTGATCCTGAATTCATTGTAGGCGTAGTAGAGATGGGTCATTCTATCTCCCAAGTAGTAAGAACACTAGAGTTCCCTAAGACAACCGTAAGTAGTGTGTAGCGTGAGTATACACTGAGTGGCCACTTTATTATGACCACCTGCAGTTTTAAGCAAATGAGCTATGGCTGCACACTGTTGCCGCCAGAGGGCGAGGTTAGTATGAAAAGGGAAATCTTAGTGCTTGCGACAGCAGTAGAAGTGATTTTTGGGTGACGAGATGGATAAAAAAATGCGATTTGACGGACTTTCAACGTGGGATGATTGTAGGAGCTGGGAGCCATGGAGCAAGTATCACCGAAATCGCCGCATTCGTGAAATGTTCGAGAGCAGCTGTTGTTAAAGTCATTATTTTAAATACTGGACTGTCTGCCAAAAATCTGGGTCTCTGCGTGCAACGTGTGGTCGTCATCGACTATTGACTGCTCGGGCGGAACGTAGAGTGTCCAGACTGGTAAGAGACAACAGATGGGCAACAGTGCAGCAAATTGCAGACCATCTTAATCAAGGATCCCCTCAAATGATCTCTGCACGCAATGTTTGCCGTACACTGCATCGGATCGGATATGGCAGCCGAAGGCCTGTTCGAACACCTTTCCGGTCTGCAGTTAACAAGAGAAAACGTCTCCAGTTCGCACAGGAGCACAAGGATTGGACAGTCGATAATTGAAAACAAATTATGTGGTCCGATGAATCACGTTTTCAGTTGCACCATGCCGATGGCCGCGTGAGAATTTGGCGGAAACAGCACGAAAGCATGGACCCCAAATGCATTGCTACAACGCTTCAAGCTGGTGGAGGCAACGTTAAGGTTTGGGGAATGTTTTCCTGGCATGCTTTGGGCCCTTTCATTCGTATTGATCAACGTCTGACTGGTACATCATATCTAAACATCGTTGCGGACCAAGTACATCCTGTCATGCGGATGGTTTATCCCAATGACTTTCAACAAGATAATGCGTCCTGCCATAGTGCTCGTATTGTACAGGATTGGTTTCAGGAACATGCCGGTGAGTTTACTTTGCTTAGGCGGTCCCCATAATCCCCATTGAGAATTTGTGGGATGAAGTTGAACGAGCCATCAGACAGCTGGATCCACAACCCTGCAATCTCACACTCCTGGGAAGTGCTATTCATCAAGCATGGTCTCAGATTCCACAAACCACCTATCAACATCTCGTGGAGTCCATGCCACGAAGAATTGACACAGTATTAAAGACGAAAGGTGGCCCAACTACGTACTGAGGTGGTGGTCATAATAAAGTGGCCACATAGTTTATAAGCCGCGGATGTACCAGCTCCTAGACAGCAAGCAGTGGACGACCACGCGTCGTTTAATGACCATGGGCTATCCAGGCTCGGACAGACCAACCGTTTGGGAACGGCGGAGCGAACCACATCCAGGATAAAATGTCACAAGCCCAAGTAGTGTCAGCTAGCGAACGGTATGGCGCATCCTGTATACTCTGTGTTACGGGAGTAGATGCCTTACTCGTGTGCCAATGTTGAATTCTTGTCAACGAAAATTACGCCTCCGCTCGGCAGAGTGGCGCCCCTTCCTGGGATTAGAGGAATCTCGTTTACAGATGTACCGAACGTGCATCGTCAGCATGAGGCCATGACACCGTCATGCCAATTCGGCTCTGTTAAAGGCTCTGTGATTATTTGGGGAGACTTCTCATTAGATACATTAGATCCCTTAGTGTGTTTGGAAATTTCCTTAACCGCTGCGCGCTATCAGGATCTGCTGACTCATAACCTACACGATTTCGAGGCCTTTGTGCTTCCTGCAGCTGATAGTATGTTCCAGCAGGATTATGAGGTGGCGCAACCGCCCAGGATTGTCTTGAGGAACACTCAGCGGAGTTTCGGACTATTCGGACTATCCAGGGCCCCCAATATCCCAAGATTTAAACCCTGAAGAAGTCATCTGGGATGTCGTGGAGTGGAACATCAGATCCATGGATACCGAACCGACGTCTCTTGTGGAGTTGTAGACAATTATGCAACAGGAATGGCTGGTATAACTTCAGAAATCACTCTGGCATCTGGTGGAGTAGGTACTTCGGCGTGTACAGAGCTTTTTTCGAGCTAGAGGAAGACCAACACGCTGTTGTTAGGTATCTAAGGTTTTTCCCACTGAGTGTATTTTCTTACTAATTTTAAAGAAAACTGCTGCAGAAACGCCCTTGCCGGATTTTTTCTCGAGCATGCTGTATTTTGCAAAACTCCACGTCTATGACTGAAGACCACTCGCTTTAAACAAAATTTTGCCCTTGAGTAATTTAATTGAACTGATGTATCTTTTGTTTTATTTTTTGATGAAGGTTTGACAACCACCATAAGCAACTCAATGAGCTATAAGCAGTCTCCCGTCCCTAATTCAAGGTAACTGGTTCCAGGGAAGGGAGAGATCCAGTGCCGTAAGACAAACACAGCATACATCCCTCACCGGGATTTTAACCCAGACCCCTTTCGGACGAATGATCAGAAGCCAGCGCTTAGAGCACTGCGCCACCGGGGCGGCACTGATGCGATTCAAATATACACTGGCGTGCAAAAAATGAGGACGAGACGGTTTTTCGAATGTAACGTCGTACAGAAGTGCTCCACATATCGACGCAAATCATACCATAAGATCCCCAAGATGGAAGAATATGGGACAAGTGAGCAAAACCGTCCAAACAAGAAATCCAAAAGAAACAAAGGCACTTTATTGAAAAGGTAGCTTCGAGCACAACTGGACAGAAGACAGAAACGTCCATGTGACAGGCGGCTGCCAAGAAAAATCCAGTCTTTAGTATCACCCCCGACTGCGTTGCAGGATTTACAACGTCTGTCCATGCTTAGGACGAGGTTGTCAAGGAGCTGTTGAGGCATCGCCGCCCATTCCTCTTGAAGCGCCAATCGCAGCTGCGAAATCGTTGCTGGTGATGTGCTGCCAAGCGTCTCCCGAGAAGGTCCCACACGGGTTCGATTGAATTTAGGTCCACGGACCTTGCGGGCCAATCCATTCGTTGAATATCTTCACTCTCCAACAGCTCTGCGACAACCACTGTACGATGAAGTGTAGCCTTGTCGTCCATGAAGAGGAACTCACGACCCACAGCGCCTCTAAACAGACGCAAGTGAGGCAGGAGAATCTCAGTACAATAGCGGACACCAGTGACTGAACTACCTTGGAAGATGTGGAGGTCTGTACGGCTACAAAGCATGATACCGCCACAAACGCGAACTCCGCCACCTCCAAACCGGTCCCTTTCAATGATGTTGGAGGTGTGATGGCGTGTTACCGGCTCTCTCCAGACGTGTATACGTCCAAAATCGCTCGTCAGACTAAATCGGTTCTCATCCGTAAAGAGAACTCGACCCCATTGCTGATGTGTCCAGTTCTTGTGTTCCTGGCACCACAGAAACCGCCGTCTCCGATGAGCAGGCGTTAATGGCACACACCGTACTGGTCGTCGTGCAAAAAGACCACCTTTGTGCAGCCTCCTGGCCACGGTAAAACGCGATAACGGACGTCCAGTTGTCTGTTGCATGTGCCTACGATTTCTTCCGCTGTCTGCCGCCTGTCTCTTCTCGCCTATAGGACAATATACCGGTCGTCCGCCGCCGTGGTTGCTCGTGGACGACCACTGCTAAACTCTCGGACAGCTGTTCCTGTCGCTTGAAATGCTCTCCAAGCTCGTGAAACGATGCCGTGAGCAATCCCGAACTCCTCGGCCACACTAGTCACACTTCGACCTTTTTCCAACTTCCTAATGACGCGACCTCGGGTAAATTCAATCAGATGTCGTCTACCAGATTGGCTGTTGGCCATATCACACGGTGGCAGCAACTCGACGTCGTTGAAACCGATGTACACCGTGTAATAACTTTCACCGCCAGTGTGCTTTATACCCTTCCGAGACTCCTCCCTTCTCCCCCATGTGATGCTGCATATATGCGCATGCCCTACTGTACCGGACCCTAGTCTATCTCCTGAGTGGTCTTCCGGTCCGTTCTGCCTGCTCGTTCCGCTGTTATGCTAATTTCTCCTCTTCGTCCTTAATTTTGGCACACCAGTGTATATTGTACAAGCAGATGCATTTTCCTTAGCAGTATGAATTTTACTGAATTTTCAATGAGTATTCAGCATAAAAGATTCAACGAAGATTTTTTTTATTTTTTTATTTTTTTTTTACTTTTTTGGTATTTGTGTGGACGTGGTGCAATAATATCCACACAGTTATCAATATGAAATTAAAAATAAAAATATGATTTTAAACAAGAAAAAAGGATGAATGTATTCCATTTTCTTAGTCTTTTGAAATGAGATAATTCGGTTTCAAAGTAAACAAAACCCTACATCAACTGGCGGAACTCCCATTCTATTGGAATATCAGAGCACACAACTTTCTTATCGAAATCTTGAAAGGCAAGTCGCGAAAGCTCACATGTTCTTCGTGTCAGTTCTTTGATAAGTAGAGGTCGAATACTGGGTACCTTACGTTTTATTACAAAACGAAGCACTGGGCTGTCGCTCGGTATAGACTAAGAATTTAAAGTGCTGGGATGTCGGAAAAATTTTATTCTTGAGTTTGAATTCTGCGTGATGTTTTTGAGTGGACAGAAATGTTTTTGAGGAGTCTGAAAAATGCTTTCCTTTACACAAAGCAAGAATGTTGTGAACTCTAGGCACGTACGTTATGTCGCATGAGACAAGAGATTTAAACGGGTCACAAAGCACAGCTCCAGTCTCGCAGAATCACTGACGGGTTTGTGTCCCACATTGATCGATGTCTTATTATCAAAATGCATTAAGTTATGCTAAGGAAATTTGAGGTTCTCTTCCTTCGACCCTACAGCCCGTTCTAGGCGCAGAGAGATTTTCATTTCTTTCCAAATCTGAAAAGGGATCTCAAGGGGACTCATTTCACTTCAGAAGATGAAGTGAAGCACGCTGCCACATCTTGGATCAGACAAAAGAAAGCTCTGGATTCTGCATTGACGAAATGCGTGAACTTATCAAGTTAAGAAAAATGTACTGCGTGACAAGATCACTGCGTAGAAAAATAGAAATGCCAGTTTGTAGCTACCATATTGTACTTTCATTTCGGTTTTGGTGTTTTGCAAATACTACATTTTTTTTCCTAGATATTTGACTGCATGCATTACTTATCAGCCCACCTTCGTAATATGAAAATTAGACTAGTCGCGGCTTTTCTTTGAGCATTTGAAAGCGAATATTCTTCGCTTACATTGTGACTGCAAATAAATACAGGGTGTCCGTGAATGAAGTATACAACTGTAATATGCTATTGAAAAAGAACCCTACAATAAATAACAACTTTTAATGTCAAAACACATGGAAACTGTGATTTTTTTTCTTTTTTCAAATGTCAGTAGGTCTCGATGTGTGTGTGCTCCGTTGATTGCTCGCAGGACGTCTAAAAGATAGTACAGTTCCACCCACGTAAGTTACAGAATATCAGGTGTATCAAGGAGGAAGGGTGCAGTAAGCTTTCTTTGAGCTCAGTGATAGGTGTAACTTTTTTCTTGTACACAATGCCATTAATAAAACCCCAAAGAAAATAATTACATGGAGTAATATCAGGAGAACGGGCAGGGCCGTGGAGAGCGGGCCCCAGTGCAACAAAATCTTCACCCCCCCTTCCCGACAACCCTACTGGTGGCAACTCTTCAATCTTTTTTTTGCGGTGGACAGTTTTTCATATTCTCCCCTCCGTAAACAAACGCTCGAACCCTCCCTTTCGAGAAAAGAGTTTTCTCAGAAAACTCTTGAACGCCATCTACCGACAGACATTCTTATTTTTCTTAGTACTTTTTCATAATCATCACATTTTTCACCTTTCATTTTTAGAGTGTAATATACGTCTAAAGATGCAACCTCTGGGAAAGTATCCACAAAGAGTTCTCATAAGTAAACATTGAATGTTGTGTTTTCTCTTTTAAGTTGAAGCTGTGAACAGGACGACTTCAACGGTCATCAGAATAAAGGAAACTAAACGAAGTCGGAATTACGCACAAAGTCGCTATATTAATTTACAAAAATTGCCGCAATGCGAAAATAATGAGTTGAGAATAAAATAAAAAGACAAAAGATGCCGGCTTCTGGTGGGAAACACAAAGTGACAAAATAAACATGATGAAAATTGTCTGCAGCCTTAGATGACTAGCAATAACGTTGTATAGCATACACATAGTCTGTGTCGGTGAGTAGCAAAGCAACACAGAGACCCAATGTGTAGTGTCGGCGTGTCCTTGGAAAGGAAAGAAGAAATGAAAAACGCAATATGGAGAGCTCGTTTGATTGCTGCAGGTAACCCAAGCACGTGTTGCAATTAGCCTGGGAACTCGAGTAACATTGTTTTTTATTGTTTTTAAAGCAAGCTTCGAATTTATTATATTTTTTACATTTATGACATAAATTATGCATTTTTACGCGTATTTTACGCGTCATGCAGAAAATATTTTTTTTACGCGTAACTTCCCATTCCTGGTGACGGTATAGCTTGAGAAAATATTCGGACACAATAAAATAATAATTACAAACAAATTACTTTAGAAACAGGCTCTGGGCCTCGGTGCTACAGCACAGCCTTCCTGCCCCCTCTCGTTAGGCCTGAGAACGGGGTGGCCATGCCGTCAGATCCCCACGTCCAATCCAACGCCCTATTACATGAGACACATGGCGCCATCTATCATCGGACGTAACAAACTTTAACACTTGCCACGTCTCTTGACGTTTACAGTAAGTTTTTTCTCTATCGTATTTTTTTTAATAGCATACTGAAGTGCTATAGTTCATTTATGGGCACCCTGTATAATTTTTTCTGCATCAGTCTTGTTAAACAATGTAAGTTCCTTATGCTATCTCTTTATATGATTTTGTATCACGTTTCCCAAAAAAATATATGCCATTGCAGAGCTGTTTTCGAGAGTATAGCATTGGTTCATAGTCAAGCAACTCGGAATGTTTTATTAGATTAGAATCTCAATAAATGAAAATGATTTCAGCTTTCTAAGTATTCTTATTAATACGCTGCACCCAACAGATCAAGCCTTGTAACCTTTAACAACAAAAGCAGAAAACTATGAGAAGTGATGCATTAGTTAAATTTAATGTCCAGATAAATGTATCAGCTTCTTTTAACTATTCAACTATAAGGTCAATTAAAAACTGTCTGCGTTCCAAAGATAATTCATTTACTTCTTCCGTCCCGTCAGGCGTCGTCGCAATTTTGCTTTAATATCGATTTTGGTTTTCTCATCTCTCTTCAAGAAAAGCTATTCTCTTTTTTAATGAAATGCTGCTAGTATTATTAGTTTTGACAAAAAAATTAAAATTAAGTGCACTGTTCTTTGTTTAGGGGTCCATGAAAATACATTCCACATTCATTTCCAGGTTTTTTAATTATTTTTTCAATATTCTTTTTGTTGTAAGCAGAAACGGTGTCTTATGCATTATTTCTGCGCATAACATCAATAAATGCGTGGAAGCAAGTATTGCACGTCAGCTGTTTTTCCTGTGATGATAAGATTTCGCTTGAGGGTTACAGCAAATGAAACCTGCTGCCCCAGTGTGCGCAGTGTTCTAAGCGATGGCGTCTGATCATTTGTCTGAAAAGGGTCCGGGTTCGAATCCTAGTGAGGCATGGAAGTTGCGTTTGCATTATGGCACTGGCTCTCTCTCTCCCTTCCCTGGAACCAGTGGCCCTAAATCAGGGAGGAGTGACTGCTTATAGCCCATTGAGTTGCTCACTGTGGTCGTTAAACCTACAAACAAAAAAAAAAAAAAAAAAATTAAAGCTAGAATTAGATGTTTGCAAAATACCGAAAGGAAACAAATTTTCCCTGAGTTGTGCGTGGCCACGATCTTTAACTATGAACGATGTTGAACTACTAAAGCTGTTCTGCCGGTCATAGTTCCCAGCAATGTTAGAATCACAGGAGATAACTTAGAAGGTCATGACTGAATAATGTTAATCATTTGACGTTACTTCAGCAATGTACAATCCACGTGGGTGAAAATGTAGGTTTGCAAAGCCTTTATTTCGTACCATTACGTTTTTAATTAAAACCACGAATCCGATTCGCAACACAAAACTGACGCCATGGTGATTTAGAGGTCTAACGTGCTGCCTTCTGACCAATCCTCCGAGATCAGTTCGTAACACGTGCACAAGCCGTACCATTACGAACATTTGGCAAATTTGATGTTCGTCCTCCACATGACGCCAAAAGCAGCTCTTACACGGCGAGGTATCTGGTGGTATGTGGTACCAACGCGTAACCTGCAGACCATCCCACAGATACTCAATAGGGTGTAAGTCTTAGGGGGCCAGGAAAGTACTTTGAAGTTTTCATCGTGCTCTTCCAACGACTCGTGGGCATTTCTAGCTGTGTGACACGTCGCATTGTCGTGCTGAAAGATCCCATCCGTCCCAGATAAGACAATCAGCATGTATGTGTGTGTATGTGATCTGCAAGGATGGATTCATAACTTGTAAGTTACGTGGCTGTGCCATCTCAGATCGGATTTGCTGTTCCAACACAAAAACAAGTGTGGGTAAATTGCAGCTCAATAATCTATATATTAATTCTATAAGGTTTTTTTGTACTGTGACTCCTATTTTGAGAGAACGGCTGAGAGTAAAGTTATGGTTAAGGTATCAAAAAAAGGTCTTACCATGTAGATGTGCCAGTTGAAGAGGAAACTGAGATTGAAGCAACGGTTCGGGCGTGGCCGGGCGGCAAATGTCCCATGTAAAGTCTATGGTAGAATCGTGAGGCTGACATTCGACCGCCTGCGGTTGACTCACGCGCTATTGAAGCATGGAGGGACATAAATAGTCCCAAGTCCGAAATCTCTTTTCTGAGCGAACCGTTGCGCAAAGCAACGCTAGCAGGCCTTGGTATTAAAGTTGTTCTCATCGGAACAGCAAACACTCTCGAAGACCTGATTTTTTTTTTTTTTTGACTGGAGGTTTAACGACCACCGTGAGCAACTCAAATGGGCTATAAGCAGTCGCCCGTCCCTAATTTTGGGTCACTGGTTCCAGGGAAGATAAAGAGCCAGTGCCGTAAGACAAACACAACATCCATGCCTGACCGGGATTCGAACCCGGACCCCTTACGGACAAATGATCAGAGGCCAGCGCCTTAGACCACTGCGCCACCGGGGCGGCGAAGACCTGATTGCGTTATGCCGTTGGACTATCCCCATGACATGCACACTGCCACCGCTGCCCTATACTTGACCAATAAGCGTGTCTGTGTGTTGATTCTTGTGTGTCTGACGCCGTATCCGCCGGATACCGTCACTTCTGGGGAGTAAAAACCGCGATCCGTCGGAGAAGGCAACCTCTTTCCATCCTTCCACTGTCCAGTGACGGTAGTTGCATGCCGACTGCAGTCATCGTTGCCGATGGACCGGGATAAACATGGGTGCCTTGACGCAGCGTCGACTACGTAGACCCATGCGTAACAGGGTTCGCTCTAATGTTATCGGGGACACGTACCTGGCTGCCCCAGCGTTCATTTGCGCGGTCGATTGCCTTTTACCAATCGACGGAGGCTGCGTTCTCTTCTGGAGTCGATGGCCTTTGGCGCTCCACAGTTATGACGTCGGGAGGTACTCTGTGCCATAGTTCTATTCTTGATGCACCCTTACTACAGCACCTCGCGAACAATCACGAAGTCTGCTGTTTCTGAGATGCTTCCACCCTTGGCACGGTAGCCGATGATCATTGCTTTTTGAACGTCCGTCGAATCACTAGCTCTGCCTATTGTATTGACATGACGCACTATGGCTCATCTGTCCTGGCCGACCGCTGTATCTCCGTGTTTTCGACCTTGTCACGTGCGCTCTGTGAGGCGCCTGGGAGGGTATACTCTGATTCCGTGTGAGGTCATATTATTCTGATACGACTGTGTACAGATTTACATTATACATTATCTACCAACAAATAATTGGACACCTGTGATAGCAAAGGGAAACGAAGTTTATTCACCTTCAATAGGTGGTGGAGCCTGCACGAGCGGCGATTGCAGCTGCGACCCTTCGGGGCATACTCTCAACCAAGCGTTGTACGACGGCTAGCGGTATTTTCTTCCACTCGGCTTGGAGAAGACAGGTCAGTTCCTTCAGCGATTTCGGACGGTGAGGGAACCCCTTAAGTCGACGCTCCAACTCGTCCCAGAGGTGCTCGATGGGGTTAAGGTCCGGGCTCTGCGCAGGCCAGTCCATTCGAATAACCCCATTGTCACCATACCAAGCCATGGTGGACCCCGCAACATGACAGGTGGCATTGTCATCCTGAAAGTAACATGGGTGCACCCCGTAAAACTGCCACAACGTAGGAAGCGCATGGTCATCCAAAATGGTGCAGTAGGTCTCGGCGTTGAGTCTACCAGGAATTGCGACCAAGGGTCCCGTGCCATACCAGGGGAAACACCCCATAGCATAATTCCTCCGCCGCCGAACTTCACAGTTGGCACAATACATTCCGGCAGGAGGCGTTCTCAAGGCAGACGCCAAACCCAGACCCTGCCATCCGAACTGTAGAGAGTGAACCTAGATTCGTCGCTTCTTTCCACTGTTCAACGGTCCACTGTCGACGTTCTTTGCACCACGTTAGCCGAGCAGCGCTATTGGACTTGGTGATCAAAGGCTTGTGGGCGGCAGCACGTCCATGATATCCGAGCAGATGGGCTTCCTTACGGATGATATTCATCGAACGAACACTCCCGGATCCCTGTTGAAGCTCCTCGCGGATGTGGCCCATCGATTTGGTGCTGTTCTTCCGAATTTCTCTGGCCAACACCCGTCGGTATCTAACTCCCAGTTTTGTGGGTCTGCCGGGTCGTGGCACATTCCGACAGTCACCTCTCATCTTCCACTTGGCAATCACGTAGGCCACTGTCGATTTTGGTTACTTCAACTTGCTGGATATGTCACGTATGGATCGGTCATTTCTGTGATACCCGACGATTACACCTTTCTCGAAATCAGAGATCTCCCAACTGCGTAGCGTCTTGCATGCGACTGATTGCGTTGTTGTTTCCCACACGATATTTAACGGCGGCGGCCGTAACCTGTTTCAGGACCGCAGATATCGTCGATTGCAGGGGTTTCCAATTACTTGTTGGTAGATAGTGTATATCCATAACTGTTGGATATAGTACTTAAGGAATTTATTTAATTAACTACATAAGTACACATTAACATAAAACAAGCACATGAATAAATAGTAGCACGGAATCCTTCAGTAAACATCATGTGGAAAAATTTTTTGCTTTGTGAGTCACACGCACAAACTATGTCTGGGTGACTAACCAGAAAAATGTGCTTTTAACTACTGCCACGGGGGCAGATATCAGTAGAGTAAAGAGAGATAGAGACAGGATTCTAATTTTTAAGTAAAAGGAGCTCTGATATTACTTACTAGTTACTACGGCTGAATATTATCAAATGGGTGAAGTATAAATTTAGTGATTCTGCTTTTTTATAAGCGTTGAACTAGACACCTATCGATAATGACCCAGTGAGTTAGAAACATGTTCGGGTGGAATCGTTTCTTTTCTTTCATTTCGTGATTTCTATTTTCTTTTACATTATGCATTAATCCATTTATTTCCGTTTTCCGCACAACGCTTTATGCTTGTGTTTTTTTCTTTTCTTTTTTCGACTTGCGCTTTTTTTATGCACCGAGGGAAATCCTGTTGGAGATAATACTGATGAGTCACAAAGAGGGTAGACAAACGATATCAATAGCAAACGTGCTGAAATTCAATAATTTATCTGGACGGCACTTATTTCTGTTTGTGAAGCGGAGTCCATTGAAAATGACGCATTAATGCCATTTGCGGCGTATTACTTTCCAAACGATTCAGAATGGGCCATTAAACAAGGTGTTAAAAAAGTGAAGGTGTAGTTTTGTTTTGTATCGACCACGGAAAATGTCAATTTATCACCCTAAAGTGGATTTCGCTGGATGCTTTCGGACACCAAAATAATGCAGGACGCCATAAACGCGATAATTTTAATGATTCTCAGACGTACATACACTCTACATTCGCGTTATTAAGACAATACGGTGAAGCCCACAGAAGATAGAAATAATCTGACGGGAATTCGTGTTTTCTTTGATCGCTATCTGGGAAATTAGAGATATTACTTTCCATTCACCATTTTGGGAAATAATTGCATGAGCTACAGCAGTTTCCATCTGACTCGTGTTTTCCTTGACTTTTTTTTATTGATGATCATACTGTTCCACCAAGCATGAGAAATCTGTTTGCTGGAAAATATACGTAAAAATAGGAACACAGGAAGCAACTAATGCATAATGCTTTCGGACAACGCATGGATGCTTAAACTGCGTTTAGGTCCTGGCTTGTTATTGAGTGTTGTGCATCATGTTAACCAATTCAGATTTTGGTATTATGCGGTTTTCTACTGGAAGGCCATAAATCATTCATAACGAGCTGTTTGACGACGTTAGTGTTCCTCAAACTTTTTGGCAAACGCCTCGCCTCTTTCAGTTCATTTGTATTCGGAAACACTATACCTTTGCCATAATAGCGTCATTAAGTAATTGGATCGACACATCAACCACAAAAGATATAGTCCATATCATTCTGAATTCTGTACGTGAAATGCTGTCTCTTTTTACTACAACATTAGTAAAAACTGTATACACTCAGTTAAATTTGTCTATCTGTAGCTCCTAAACGTTTTAAGTAAATTGTTCTTTTTTTTCAGAGAAACAGTTTCTCACATTCTAGGGTGATTTCGTATTTCTAAAGGATTCTAACAGCTAAGCAGGACCTAAAACTTGTTTGAGCCCACCCTTTAGCCTTCATTCTTCCCAAAACTTTTAAGCAGTGTGACGTATATTCTAATTTAACTTTTATTTTTAGCTCCCTTTCCTATGTAAATTTGAGATTGTTCTCTTTTGCACTTCCCAACTTAACGTGATATCGTCTCTCTCATATGAACGTAAGTCTAGCAACACCCCTGAGGTCAGTACATAAGTGACGTATGCATGCTGATAAGAAGGAGAAAGGATATATATATAGATTTTTTTGAGACGTAGTTGTTTGGGGTGGAGATGTTAAATCTTTGCTGAGCTTCTTGATTGCACAAGAGCTAATGTGAAGTTATAATTTTATTGCCGTCTGCAGAACTACGTCGTGAGTGACATACAACCGATTGATTACTAGTTGTGGGTTATCACCGTGGGAATATACCATGCTATATTGAAGTTGGATACAAATAAAGATTTGTAGTACGTTATTTCGAGCGAATTTATATTTGTAAGTACGTTATTTCGAGTGAATTTATATTTGTAAGTACGTTATTTCGAGTGAACTTATATTTGTAAGTACGTTATTTCGAGTGAATTTATATTTGTAAGTACGTTATTTCGAGTGAATTTATATTTGTAAGTACGTTATTTCGAGTGAATTTATATTTGTAAGTGCGTTATTTCGAGTGAATATACCATGCTATGTTTAAAGTTGGATACAAATAAAAATTTGTAAGTGTACGTTATTTCGAGGGAACGCTTATTTCATTATTGGTGAAGTTGAGATTTAGCACATGTAGTGGTGAGCTAGTTAAAAACTTAGGAATAATTGTTACGCTACAGCAGGTACAACACATGGCGAGGGCACCCATCTAAGATTTTAGTTAACTTGGATAGACGCACGTAAAGTTTTCGAATTCACAGAAATATTGTTGTAAAAAAATATATTTTTGTTAAATCTAGTGCTGTAGTATTCTATGAAATAGAGGGAGTCCCCAGGGCAAATTTCCAAGAGCCCACCATTTAAATAATTACGGTTTAAGAGATGAGAGAATAAATTCCTTTTCAGGTTACAAACTAAAATTCATATACACCCTTATGGCAACAAATTTTGAAAACAGATAGAACAAAGGACGCAAGTGAGTTACCACTGCAAAGAAATACACTGAGTTAACTTTGCTTTAGGAATACCTACCTAACAACGCGTTGATCCATCTTTCTGTGCAATTGTGGCTGGCAGGCGCCTCGGAGCAATTTTTACAAGATGTCGAACATCCTCCATGAGTAACATGACCCCTTGTCCTCTGCAGCAGCTGTTTCAGTTCACGCTCATTACCTGGAGCAGGATCAGCAGTTCTCACACCTCGTTACAGAATACACCACAAATCTTCATTTGGGTTTCAGTCAGGAAAGATTAAGGGCCAAGGCAATGCTGCGAATCCGTTGTCGTGTTCCACCAATCACTCACAATCCGTAGTTATACGAGCCCGAGGACACTGTGCGTTGTCCTGTTAAAATCCGGCACTTTCCGGATAAACCTCTGGCAGATATGGATGGAGGTAGTCGGCTAACAGGTCCCTGTAGCGTCCACCATTCCCTGTCTGGGGGGATGATAACCAACTGACTTATAGCTTCACATCCATCGGCCTGTTGAGCCCCCGAACTGTGCAACCAGGGGATACAGCTTCTTGCTGTTTACGCCGTATGCGAGCCCGGCCACCAGCATGATGCAGCAAGAAACGGGACTCATGACTGCAGACCACCTTCTTCCATCTGTCAAAGGTCCATTGCCGACGTTCCTTGGCCAATGCGAGGCGTTATTTATTTACGATGACTGGGCGTCATCATAGGTACCCCCTTTGGTCTCCGGCTGTGGAACCCCAGACGAAACAAGGTACGGGGCAGCGCATAGTGTATTTCGAAATAGGTAAAACTGCATCGCTGTTAGACTGGCGGGTGAGCTAGGTGACTATTGCACTTTTTTATTGAGATACCAGTCGTGACATCCGATGCTCACCTCTAGAATCAACCTGATCAGTGTGGGTCCTTCTGCTGGATATCTGTGCATGGCTACCCTAGTTCCATTACACTCTCCATAGAGTATTACGGGAGCAGCCAATAAGTACGGCGGTTTCCGAAATACTGGCACCTGCTGTCCGGGCCCTAACTATCTGGCCGCGGTTAAACTGGCTTTAGTCGCCAAGTTTCCCCATTACTGGCAAACGTTTACTGATAATGTACAGAGGATAGATGTGCACAATTTATAGTAGCCGCACGCGACCTTGATGCCATGTGGTACTTTGTTATCGCTCCGAATATGTTAAACTGTGGTAGTCCCAGATGTGCAAATCTAACTCAGTTTAGTAACTTGTTAAACTCCATGGAGGTACGTACCCATGGTTTCCAGTGCTACATACATTGAATAAGAACTGCATGCAGTATGTACACGGATGCGTCATTACATAATGACCATCTACCTAATAAGGTATAGAACCCCCTTTAGCCCACAAAACGGCAGCCACTCGGCGTAGCATCGATTCGATGAGGTGGCGATAGATATCCGGGCATATATGGTACCATAATGTAAACAGCAGGTCGCCCAGTTTCCGTAGATTTTGGGGTGGTGGTGATTTAGCGTGCACCCGCTTTTTCAAGTCGAACCACAAATGTTCGTTTGTGTTCATGTCAAGTGAGTTTGAAGGCCAGGTCATTAACAGAAAGTCACGAGCATGTTCCTCGAACCACTCCTTGACGATTCTGGCAGTGTGGCATGGCGCATTATCCTGTTAGTAATGGCCACCACTAGCAGGGAGCACGGTTGCCATGAATAAGCGAACTTGGTCCGAAACAATGTTCATATACCTAACAGATGTCAGGGATTGTGCTATTGGGATAATTTGGCCAATGTGTCCCAAGAAAACATCACCCACAGCATATCACCGAAGCCGCCGGCCTGTTTCTGCCAATGAGTGCATCGGTGTCGGATCACTTTGTCCGTGTTCATTTCGTCCGCGTTCACTTAGTCCAGTTCATTTCGTCCGAGATTCACTTTGTCCACCGTTCACTTTGTCCGCTGTTCATTTCGTCCTCCGTTCACTTTGTCCACCGTTCACTTTGTCCGCTGTTCATTTGGTCCTCCGTTCACTTTGTCCACATTCATTTTGTCCTCAGAATGGATGGAATACCGTGAACATTTTTTGTTTGGGTGGAACTTTTGTTAATAGGCAAAAAAATGGTAGCTGATATAGATAACATGCGATTTTTGTTTCTTTTTAAGGTTTTCCATTAAAACATAACGATTTTAAATGTTATTTAAAGTAAAACAAAGAACTGATCTTTGAACGGTTTTTAACGCTTGGGTAGTACGATGTCAAAGTTTTTAAAAATATTTTATGTAGTATGACATAAATGAAAGTTTTACAAAAATCTTTTAATCATGAAAGAAATACGGGATTGCGCCATATAATACAAATTTTGAAGATGACAATCCGATTTTTGGCGTAAATGTGACAAAGATGCTAAGTCAGATAATATCCGAAAACTTGAAAAATTTCATCATCCTGGAGCGGGACTCAAATCTCCGTCTCCCAGAAAACCCCCCGGTTGTTCGAGTCCCGCTCCAGGACGATGAAAATTTTCAAGTTTTCGGATATTATCTGACTTAGCATCTTTGTCACATTTACGCCAAAAATCGGATTGTCATCTTCAAAATTTGTATTATATGGCGCAATCCCGTATTTCTTTCATGATTTATCTGCTTCTCCGGGCAAACACTGGATAAGATTCTTAACCTCCAGGTTAGCCAAATATGAATGCCGGTTGCTTCGACTAGCGAATCCTGTGATGGTTTTATTCAAATTAATCGGAAACTTGAAACTTGGGCGTTCTGGGTGGTGTAGTGGTTAGCATACCCGGGCGTTTTCTGGGAGACGCGGGTTCGAGTCCCGCTCCACGACGATGAAAATTTTCAAGTTTTCGGATATTATCTGACTTACCATCCTTGTCACATTTACGCCAAAAATCGGATTGTCATCTTCAAAATCTGTTAATGTTTTGAAATGAATCTTGTACATTGTTTTCATATAGTTCTTAGCTTCGCAGTATATTTGTTTTTTATTTTGATTATAAGTTTTTATAATTTTCGTATCATTAATTTTCATACGAATGAACTATAATGTACCATAGCTATTTAACGTGAGAAAAAGACTAATAAACGAATAATGATGAAAAAAAGTTTAAAAAGATTTTCACTGTGAATATGCGGTGTGAGAGGAGAAAAACAGAGATTTTTAACATAAAGCACAAATAGAATCTAACATTTCGCTCTTCAATCCAACACGTTTATGGTCATTGGAATAAACTTTTATTTATGTCGTAGGGAGTGACATCGTGCAACCCAAAAGTCTTAAAAAGCCCTTCAAAGTTCAGTTTTTCGTTGAATTTAAAATAACATTTGAAATCGTTGTATTTTAATAGAAAAACTTAAAACAGGAAAATAACATGCAAATAATGTCCGCAGACCTTTTTTTCTGCTTAGTAATAAAAATTCCATAAAAACAGAAAAGTTCCATGGTGTTCCATCCATTCTGAGAACGAAATGAATGTGGATAAAGTGAACGGTTGACAAAATAAACAGTGGGCTAAATGAATAGGGGACAAACTGAACGGTGGACAAAGGGAACCGTGGACGAAATGAACTGGACCAAGTGAACGTGGACGAAATGAACACGGACAAAGTGATATGGAACCGAGTGCATCCAGGTGCCATAACCTCCGTTGGTAATCCGCGTATCTGCGCTCGGTCGTCTACATGGTGCACCAGGAATCTTGATTCGACAGATTCCTGGTGCACCATGAATCTTTCTTCCCATCATCCAGGGTCCAATCTCGACGATCTTGGGGGCATTTCATGCGTTCTTGGCGATGACGTGCAGTGAGCATGGGTACCCGGCTTGGTCTTCGGCTGAGCAGGCCCATGCGCAGAAGGCTGCGATGAACTGTGCGCTGTGACGCACTGCCCTGATTACCACTGTTACATCTGCGAGGGATTTGTCGCACTGTTGTCCTGCGGTCGCTATGAACAATGCGCATCATTCTCCGCTCAACTCCGGCATCAACAAACTGAGCTGCGGACGACACACAGCTGGACGACGGTTCGTCGCTTGGTCATCTCTGCACCACTTTTGGTACGTGCTCACTGCAGAGGCACGTAAACAACACACAAGCCGTGACGTTTCCGAGATCGTAGTTCCGAGGCACCGTGTCATCACGATATGTCCTTAATTAAACTCCGGCAGCTTTTCCCATTCTGACTCTGAGCACTCTACTAACCCTTGGGTTTTATATACACTACTCTGTAAACTTCCCTGCGCCACCGTTCGGTCTTCAAGCGCGCTTATTTTTCTAGGCTTGGGGTGATCATAATGGAATGACGCATCGGTGTATATTGAAAGTTCCTATTTATTGAAGATAACAAGATCAGCGTCGCGATAAAACATAATTTGGTTACCTTTAATGAAAAAAATTAATGACATTTTTGCATTCAACGAGGGAGAGAAAGGCTAAGGCGATCACTTTCAACCAGCAAAATAGCAAAATTTTATGAAATCGCGTGTTTAACGAGAAATGGAAGATCTGCTGCGCACTTGCCCTGAAGTGGGGAGGAGAAGTGGTGGCATACAGGACAAAATTGCAACAGCGCAGGAAAATCATGGTGTGACAATCAAAGAATGATGATAGAAAAGCAATGATGATGTTCTACATCAAATGCTGAACTAGCGATTTGTTCAAGAGACTCTTTCCATCCCCTACTTCAAGGGGCTATGCCTCGGAAGTATAGCATAGTTGCAAATAAGTGACCTACTCCTACGCAAAAAAGAGGATGGTTAGTGTTCACGCTTATGTATTAAATGGATTTATGGGCGAGGATTGCCGTAAGCGATATGAGAGTAATGAAAGTATTATTTTGCAAAAATTAAGGAACATGCATATGGAGCAAGGCAAAGAGAGTGCCGCCCCGGTGGCGCAGTGGTCTAAGCGATGGCCTCTGATCATTCGTCCGAATGGGTCCGGGTTCGAATCCCGGTGAGGCATGGATGTTGTGTTTGTCTTACGGCACTGGCTCTCTCCCTTCCCTGGAACGAGTGACCCTAAATTAGGGACGGGCGACTGCTTATAGCCCATTGCGTTGCTCACGGTGGTCGTTAAACCTTCAATCAAAAAAAAAAAAAAAAAGGCAAAGAGCATATTATTTTTTTTTAAATATTTCCACATGATATCTTCTTCAGGATTCGCTATTAATTTATATCCATCTAAGTGCTTAACGTAATTTAATTTTTACTACTGTAGTTCATTAACTCAATTTTTCAAGTAAATACGATTGCTATGGATATGTAGTATAAGCACAAAAACATTATTATCCCGTATTGGGATGAAAACTCACAACATGTAAATATATGCAGATTTAAATGTTGGGAGTTTTCACCCCAAAACGCATTTATCGAGTATATCGGTCGGTCCTAAACTCCCGGTTATAAGCTGTTTCTACCAAATGTTATGCTTTTTTATGCAGATTCTATGAAACGTAAATCTACATCAGTTACCAGATTTCAAGCAAAAAAAACTAAAACACATCAGTGGACTGCATTACTTTTGATTTTAATGGATTTAATAAATATATAGATTTAATAAATATACCAAAGCCAGTATACCCATTTTACATTTTTTCCCGTCAGTAAAGAGTTTCTTCGCCTCTTCAGAAACACCACTGCTAACTTCAAAGGCCATGCGCCTAAAATAATTGACATGTTGCGATTTTGTGTTCGTTGGGAGACTAAATGGGAAAGCACAGCAGAAAACGTGTATTTGGGAAACAAACATTAGTCGAAATAAAAACGATCTACCTTGAGGTTAAGCCATCCTCTTTACTCAGCACAATTTAGTGAATTATCTTTCTGGAGTCTCCTGTTACTTTCACCCTGGCAAATTAATTTTGCAGTTCACTTTTGCTCGCCATAGTTTCTTATTTTACACGGATACTTTGCGAAATTATGCAGTTAGAGTTTCTTTTGGGGCTCGATTGTTGAAGGTCAACGTCATGCAAACTATTTTGGAGAAATCATTCAAGTTTTGAAGGTTGAAGAAAGAAGTCTGACAAATTAGATAACTATATTTTAGTGTAGGCCAAACTAAGATAATATACAAGGTTTTCAGGAATTTAGTATCAGAATGCCGGTCCCCACTAGAAATATGTTTGATAATTTGGAGTGTCTCTCTACTTTTGTTAACAACTTTTCCAATATGATTGTTACTGGTAACTTCGGGATCCATTGTATACACAATTTATATAGGATGCTTAGCACATTACATACGTTATCCCTTTGAATAATATACAATATTTGGCAATAATTATGGTATCACTGTAGCATAAACATGGAGGCGCATGGTAGAAAGTATGTAGAAACTACACAAAGGAAGTAGGAGCGAAACCAAAACACAGTTTAATGGAAGCTGCACATCTGAGCTACAGACAGCAGGACTCATAAAAATGACGTACAATATCTGACTGAAATACACTGAAGTGCCAAAAAAACTGGTACAACAGTCTAATACTTGGTAGGTCCCCCAGGGGAGAGCAGGACTGCAGAAATACGACGGGGCATGGATTCCACTAGCTTCTGGAAATATGCTGTAGGCAATGCACACCATACTTCCTGCAGATCGTTGCACAATTCTTGTGTATTCCGAGGTATAGGACTCCTGTGTTCGATAGCGCTTTGCATGGCATCCCACATGTATTCTATTACTTTCAGATCTGCGGACGTGGGTGGGAATCCCGTCCAATTCGCTCCGCAGTACGACGATACGACCACCCGGCCTCGCGTAGTCCGACTAGACGACCTCGCTCAAAGTCCGATAACTGCCGAAATCGTACATGTCTTCCATGTCCAGGAATTTCAGCTTCTTCAGGGTCTTCTCACGTGTCCGTACGCCAACGACTGATTACATTCACTTCGCCGTACTCCTTAAGTACCACCGACGATAATTTGCATATTGTGCCGTGCTGTGGCGTAAGCGCTCATCGGTTGGTCCCAAAATTAACATCACACCTACGTAAACTCGACCCCATTAACATATGTAAATTTAATGATCGTACGTCAATTCCTTCTTGGTGTTCTTTTTCACTTTCCGCCAGTGTATATCAAAAGTGATCCTTCTTGAAATTATACTGTCCGTCGGGATAAAGCTCTATTGTTTTTAGAAACGAAAGGAATTGTATTCAAAAATAATTTCGTCAAACGTTTATAAAGAATGCGAAGTAAAGCAAGAGGCATATAACAATTCCGGTAATTGGCTCTTCGTTTTACTTCCGAACGGGAATATTCAAAGCATCCTTGCGGTCTTTTGGCAGTCAACCAATATTCCAAGAGAGACTGAGGATATACACTAGCTTTTCTTTATGTAGATATCCTGGGTTAGTAATCATCAGACCGTCAACACCATCAGGACCAAGGGATTTACTTGAGTCAAAGGCTTGGAGCACAGATTCCACTTCCTAGAGTGAGGAATTATCCTTAAATATGTTATTAACACTGGAAGAGTTCGGGCAGTGGAGAATTAACCTCCTGGCAAGTTTAGCTGTCTCGCTGTCAGCTCTAGTGAATCGCTGTTTGTTTTCTCCTTGGTAGTGTAGACCTAAGATATCAGCTGCCGCCCAGTCGTTACACGCGGAAGAACCATTAGGGCGATTTGCATCAGTTTGTTCTGCACTTTACTCTTCTCGCGCTATTTCAGTCGATTCGTCTCGCTTTTATTTACGTTAGCGCTGTTCTCATTCTTTTTCCTTTTATCCTTAGATTCTCATGGAAATCGTTAAACTGCCAAAAAAATGTAAATTCTGAATTCCTAGTTTATAGTTTCTGTGCAATTTAAGAAACCATACGTAGAAAAACACAGTGGAACCTTTTCTGTAAATTTACGGCTGCTTAAAGGGGTTTTTTTTCGCAGAAACTCCTTCGCAAGGCCATGTGGTGTTAAGGCAATAAGATTATTATTATTAGTAAATGTAATTCCTAAAATTAGTAGGTTTAAACTTCGAGCTGTGCAAACGAAACTGTCGTCTACAATTAGGCCATATACTTCCTTGAGTGCTTATATATAATATTGTTTCACATGAGGAATGTATGCCACAAAATTAACTTTATCTGATCTTTTAAGTCTAATAAATTTAACTGTAAAAGTTATAACACGAGTTAAACATTACTTATCATAGATCTGCAATAATTTTCAAAACTGGAAAGAATATATAGGTTCTCAAATTAAGCACTTTAAATTAACTATGTCCCCATTTCTATATAAATATGAATTAATTCATAAGCTGTTTTCTTAGGTGAAATCACAGTCTAATCAATGGCTCATTTCGTTTCTTTAGTTTTGAACCATTTATCAGATTCATGGAAGGAATGAAAATTTCAAATTTCATTAACTTAAAAAGCCCCAGGGCACTTTAGAATAATTCACGTTCCCTATTTCTTTTTAATTTCAGGTAAGCTTTGCAATTTTAGAATTCTGATATATCAGTTTCCTTGTAATTCCGTAAGGAATTATTGTGCTTTGTTTCCATAGCAACAAAACCAATATATCACAGCTGCTGCCGTGATGTCATTTTATCCAAGGCATTCTGACATGACGTTAAGCTGCGTTATCACACGATCAAAGTCGTTTTAGTAGCTCCGTAGAAGCAGGAGAACGCTATATCACGAACACTCGTTGTACTTTGTCGCTCATAAACTGCAACTCACGCTATCGCTGCGTAACTGGATATTTAAAAATGATTTGACACCAGGTAAATCTATGTTTTCCGGTATTTATTTTTTTGTGTGGGTATGAAATCATTGTGGATACATTGAATTAAGTATTTTTTGTTTTTTTGTTTTTTTTTATTGGAGGTTTAACGACCACCGTTAGCAACTCAATGGGCTATAAGCAGTCGCCCGTCCCTAATTTAGGGTCACTGGTTCTAGGGAAGGAAGAGAGCCAGTGCCGTTAGACAAACACAACATACATGCCTCACCGGGATTCGAACCCGGGGCCCTTACGGACGATTGATCAGAGGCCATCGCTTAGACTACTGCGCCACCGGGGTGGCTGAATTAAGTGTGTACATTATTAATTTAATTTAATTATGGCGCTGATAATAATAACACAAAACTGACACAGATCATCTAAATAACATTAGTCTAGGTACACCCGGCTGAACAGTCAGAAGCCATCGCTTAGACTACACAAGGCCGTCTAGAAAGTACAAAACCATGACATTAGAAAGATGTGTTTTTTCCGTTTGTGACGTCACTCTCAGGTTTCACGGTCTGATACGTAGGTGTCGTGTTTGACCGTCATACACCACACTACAGCGTTGGAAACCAATCGGAAGGGTTGGCTTCCGCGTTACATCACTAAAAGAGGGAGCTCATCTCTGTAATGTCATGGCCTTGTATTTTCTAGACGGACTTAGACAGCTGCGCCACTTGGTGGTCAGCAAAGAGCTCTAACATCGCACGTTGATATAAGTTCATCCGGGAAGTCATTTCCAGCCGACGTACACCTGCCCGAAACACGGAAATCTGAGCGTGAAGTCAAAAATATTCATATCTCAGTGGTCACTGATGGCTATGACGTGTATTAGACGACACAAACAGCGAATATTTGCCCAAAATACTGCAGCTGTTGAATTAATTCATTTGTATCTAGGGCAGCCCTTACACCCGGACAAGTAGGGCCCTTTTGCCCTGGCCCATCAGAGTCTTGGGCCCCACTCAGGCATAGGTACAAAAAAGATAAAAATGGAATATGCAGAATAAAACAGAATAATTATATACGACTTGGAGAACCAACCGAATGTTACCTTATTCCTAGGGTATATGGGAAATTCTTAATAAATCTAAATTAAGCCAGCCAGTTGAATGGATATATCTGGATTCCAATAGCCCTGTATACCCCTATGTGGTTATTGCCTTTTCCGCGTTTGTGTATATTCAAACTGTCGTAAACAATAAAAAACAGGTGTAGTACAATTTCTGATATTAAAATATCGTTGTAAGTTTGTATCAACAATTGAAACGTAAGTATCATTCAAAGACATTTAAGATACATAGACTGGAAAATCGTAAGATAACCGTGCGACATTTGAAGTTCAGTGTTGTACGGCAAGAATCTGTCACATTTTGTTGTTTACTAAAGGCGTTCGCGTGTTTATTTCAGTTACATCCATACTTTATATGTATAACCAGTAAGATTTATTATTTTTTGTTTTCATAATACTCTGGTGTGCAAAAATTTAGGACGAAGAGGAGAAATTAGCATAACAGCGGAACGAGCAGGCAGAACGGACCGAAAGACCACTCAGGAGATAGACTAGAGTCCGGTACGGTAGGGCATGCGCATATATGCAGAATGACGTAGGCAGGGGGGAGTGTCGGAAGGGTATAAATCACACAGGCGGTGTACGCTCAGCAATTCGGTGAAAGCTATTGCACGGTGTACATTGGTTTGAACGACGTCGAGTTCCTGCCACAGTGTGATATGGCCAACAGACAATCCAGTAAACGACATCTGGATGACTTTACCCGAGGTCGCGTCACTAGAAAGTTGGAAGAAGGTCAATGTGTGATTCGTGTGGCCGGCCGAGGAGTTCGGAATCGCTCACAGCATCGTTTCACGAGCTTGGAGAGCGATTCAAACGAGAGGAATAGCTGTCCGAGAGATTGGCAGTGGTAATCCACGAGCAACCACGCCGGCGGACGACCGGTATATTGTCCTACAGGCTAGACGGTACAGACGGCAGACAGCGGGAGAAATTGCAAGGCACATGCAATAGACAACTGGACGTCCGTTATGGTGCTTTACCGTGGCCAGGAGGCTGCTCAAAGGTGGTCTGTTTGCACGACGGCCAGTACGGTGTGTGCCATGAACGCCTGCTCATCGGATACGGCGGTGTCTGTGGTGCCAGGAACAAAAGAACTGGACACATCAGCAATGGGGTCGAGTTCTCTTTACGAATGAGAGCTGATTTAGTCTGACGAGCTATTCTGGACGTATACACATCTGGAGAGAGCAGGGAACACGCAATCACACCTCCAACATCATCGAAAGGGACCGGTTAGGAGATGGCGGAGTTCTCGTTTGGAGCAGTATCATGCTTGATAGACGTACTGATCTCCACATCTTCCAAAGAGGTTCAGTCACTGGTGTCCGCTACTGTACCGAGGTTCTCCTGCCTCACGTGCGTCTGTTTAGAGGTGCTGTGGGTCCTGAGTTCCTCTTCATGGACGACAACGCTACACCTCATCGTACAGTGGCTGTAGCAGAGCGGTTGGAGAGTGAAAATATTCAACACATGGATTGGCCCGCAAGGTCCGCGGACCTAAATCCAATCGAACACGTGTGGGATCTTCTCGGGAGACGCTTGGCAGTGCGTCACCAGCCGCCAGCAACGATTCCGCAGCTGCGATTGACGCTACAAGAGGAATGAGCCGCGATGCCTCAACAGCTCCTTCAAAACCTCGTCCTCAGCATGGACAGACGTTGTAAATCTTGCAACGCAGTCAGGGGTGATCATATCCTTTACTAAAGATTGGATTTTTCTTGGCAGCCGCCTGTCACATGGACATTTCTGTCTTCTGTCTAGTTGTGCTCGAAGCTACCTTTTCAATAAAGTGCCTTTGTATGCTTTGGATATTCCTTGTTTGGACGGTTTGTCTCATTTGTCCCATATTATTACATCATGGTTATCTTATGGTATGATTTGAGTCGATGTGGTGCACTACGTTACATTCGAAAAACCGTCTCGTCCTTAATTTTTGCACGCCAGTGTAGTATGTATATATTGTAAAGTATTTCACAAAATAATATAGCCAAGTTTAATGAGCCAAACTAATTTTCAATTAAAAAAAACTCTTTAATGAACTACAAATTTTCCAATTTAAATAATTCTCTTTTCCGAAACTTTTAATCCCCGAGATTTGAAATTGTCTATACTCTAAATTTTGTCAGGAGGGCATTTGTGTTCTATCATATTTAATTTTATGTACTTTTTCTCCCGTTCAGTAGCTATTACGAACTCATAATACTGCGGGAAAAACCTCCAATTAAAAGTTTTGTTCTCTGCAACTTCTCTTTAGAATAAACAAATGGCCACATTAAAATATTTTTTTAATATCTCTCAGAATGTGAAATACGAACTGCATGAAACTAGATCACGCAGTTTGCAAGCAACTGAAACCGAAATATATTTTCCACGTAGGACAAGCGACGTTTTCCTTCAGTCATTTCATATCCCCCTAAATTACGATAATGATGTTTTTTTTAATCATACGTTAAAAGCTGCAACGTCAAATTTATCCTGTATTGAATAAAACTTAATATGTAGTATTATAACAACGTAAAAGTCCTTCTTTCTCGCAGGTAAAAGAGCTTAGTTAACGTTGTTTACATAGTAAACATGCCGTTTTGCCGTACAAGCTCTGCGATCAAAATGTCGCCAACTGTTGCCACTCATTTACACAAGAACTTCCAGTCTATGTATCTTAAAGGTCTTTGGTATCACTTGATTTCATTTTCTTCAACTATAATTTTGATGCATTTTATATTTAATACAAAGCGATTGTTATTTTAATTTCGAGAATGATAGAGTTATTTTATCTGAGGGCTCAAAAAACGGGGTACTATCAAATGCAAGGACGGAATCAACATTACCTTCTCTGGTTTATTTGTACTGCCAACACAACAAATAATATAAAAAAATTACTTTGAATATATTAAATTTTATTCTTTGATTCTTTAGATAAGGGAGAATGAGTACAAGAAAATAGAACACATCAAAGTGGTGCTCAGAAAGAAATAAAGAAAGCCGAAAAGATAAAAGAAATAGAAGATCTGGAAAGAATAGGTCCCTTAAATGTTTTAAACTGGAAACATTAAAAGTTATCAGACTCCTGTTGAGCATGAAACAAATTCAATTGGCCGCCCCGGTGGCGCAGTTGTCTAAGGCGTTGGCCTCTGATCATTCGTCCGAAGGGGTCCGGGTTCGAATCCCGGTGAGGCATGGATGTTGTGTTTGTCTTACGGCACTGGCTCTCTCCCTTCCCTGGAACCAGTGACCCTAAATTAGGGACGGGCGACTGCTTATAGCCCATTGAGTTGCTCACGGTGGTCGTTAAACCTCCAATCAAAAAAAAAAAAAAAAAAAAAAAATTCAATTGTTGATGAATACGTAATTACTGATCACAAAGACGAAATTAAAATAAAGCTTATTCTCATCGTCTAAAGAGGATAACTCGGATGAAATTCCTGTAACTTAATGTTCTTTAGCAAATCAATATTTAATCACAGATGAGAGTGTAAAAGGAAAGTATTCATATCAAATTGACATCTCTAAAACAACAAATGCAACCTTGGCCTACATATTAGATTACGATTCTCTACCCATTATTCAAAATTTTCATCTATAGATCGGTATACCTTACATGTGTATACTGACTTATAGATGATGTTTGTAATACATTTTTAATCAAATTGTTTACATGAATAAGTCACCGCAAAAATACGTACATCTTGATTAATACGTATTGAAAGTCAACCTGATTAATAAGTACTGAAAGTAGTTATTTTGGTTAATAAATATTGAAAGTCAACCTGCAGCAGATATTTCTTAAACTACAGTTTAGTTGAAGTTTTTCGAGATCAAGTATTTTTTGCCGCATTATAAGGAACTGGTTATTTAAATTTAATAACATTTGCAGTTTTGATTTTGCCACAGAATTTCTTATTCGAATATGATGAATATATATATAATTGTGTTTGAACATAATAATGTATGTACATATGTACCTAAATCATTCGCATAGATAATTTTCGTCAGTTTTGTCAGATTTGACTGCATGTCAGAGTAGTCTGCATGTTGAAATGTGTGGCATTTTACTACCTCTGTTTCAAGATATAAAATATGAAGATGAATATACCGAAACTCATACAGTGTTTGCAATAATTACATTACAAAATACAAAAAAAGCCAGCTTACAGTGGATGGTCGCCGATATTATTTTTAATAAGTATTGAAAGTCAAGCTACAGCAAATGTTCCTAATCTACAGTTCAGGGGGAGTTTTCCTAGATTAAGTACTTTGTCGCATCATAGAGAATTGTTTCATGTATTTTTGTGATATTTGCGCATTGGACTTGCTATATAATTTCTTATTTGAATATGATGAATATATATACAGATGTGCTTGAACATATGTCTCTAAATCATTCGCATAGATAACTTTTGCAACGACAATAGCAACGGATAGCTCATACGTTTTAATTATGTAAAATTCTTATAAAATAAATGTCAGTAACATGTATATTAGTTGTCGTCCATTAGACTTCATATACTTCAATGTTCATATGTATCCTTAGCTACTCAAGAGTTTTCATACAAGCATACACACTTTTTGTTAAGGTGTAGGATATTATTATATATCTCCACAGCGCGTTTTCAATTAAATGATACTAGCATTGTTGATATCGAAATTAGTAGGTACATTCCCGTGCCGCCTACACCCTAGGGACATCCCTCTTTGTACCCGTCATTATTGACCGGTTGTGGCTTGTGTCATTATTATATACGAACAGGTTTTCTTTCAATAACATAACGGTGGCGATGTCTCTCTTATTCAGCACTGAATGCGATATCTATCTAGTTTGGCAATCAAAACAGTATTGAAGCAGAGTCCTTGACGTTGTTGAAAAGTTATTAACGAAATGAATGCCACGCGTACGTGCGAAAGTCTCGAAAATTCTGAAATGTACTCTTCATTTTGAGAGCAGCAGAGGTTAAACGAGAACAACTGCCATTATAGGTACCTAGTTGCATGATTCGCCTTCCTCATTTTGTGAAAGGCTTGTGTGTGCCTCTCTTGGTCATTAACTGCTGCGCCGAGTGCTCTCTAGAGTCCAATGAGATTTCTGAATTTTCACTAGTTGAAATCTGAATTTCATAAATTCCCAGCTAAAGTCACATCACAGAGGGATCTTCGTTGGAATGAATGATATATTCCATGTCGCTTTGCATGTAACAACATACCAGAATAGTTTTCTCTAGACACTACAAAACCTCGCCTTGAGAGCAAAGAGCTACTTAATTCTAATCTAATACTTCTACCCTGCCCCCTTTTGACATATTTGACATTTGCCGCCCACCTCTGACATATTTTGAATTTCCCTTAGAATCTGATTTTCATGCGTTTCCAAATACGTAGGCTGGTAACTCCTAATAAAAAACTTTGGCAGAGGACTTAAAGACATTAATATGGCATTTCTTTAAAGATTTAACCACTACTGGGAGCAACTCGATGGGATATAAGCAGTCGCCAGTCCCTAATTAAGGGCCACTAGTTCCAGGAAAAGGAGAGGACCAGTGTCAAACACAACAGCCATGCCTCACCTGGATTTGAGTCCAAACACACTGTAATGTTTTTAAATTGATAAGGTTCTTAATTAATAATAGCATTACTTCTCGTACTATCGGATATTTGGGGAATACTGGAACTTCTTATCATTATCCTCTAGACAAGCAGCACACAAAATCCTTAACTATACGTGTATAAAGAGAAGTATTAGGCTTTCTAACGGCCAGAAGAGAAAATGCTATTTACTTACGAACAAATGTCTTTATTTGGTCTTATATAATAGTTGCATCACGTAGATAACTCATCAATGATGATAATCCACAGCAATACACGGGTTTCCTTAAACATTTGGCAGCTCTACTCTTCAACAAATGCAACAAACTGAACTTCTGTGTCTTCAAGCAAGAATCTTCAAGAATCTCTCAACAAATGCAATTTCTTCACATATATATTCAGTTTTGAAAGTAGAATGCAAGGCTGCAGTAATCTACCCACATTTAACACTGTTCGCTCCACAAATTGTATACACTGAATGGTCACTGAATTATAACAACCAAAGTAATACTTCGCGTAGGTCCTTCTTCCGCCTTCAGTACAGCAGCTATCCGACGTGGCATCAATTCAGTAAGATGCCGGAAGCAGTTGAGAGACATGGACAACCAAGCTGTGTGCAACGGCTTTCAATGCAGGTATGGGGGTGATTGGTATATCCGGACACCTAATATGCCGTTCCATAGTGTCCCAGAAGTGCTCTATGCGATTACTATCGTGGAAGTTCGGAGACCAATCGATATGCTAGAAGTCTAAGCCGTGTTTCTTAAACTATTTCTGCACAACATTGGATCTGTGGTTCGGCTCATTATCATCTTGGAAGACACCTAAGCCATTCGGAAAAAAGTGAAACTTTGCTGGGTATACAGAGTGAGCAAGCAATTCACAGTAGTAGGCGCCGGTCATACATTGTTCCACATGCACCAGGGCTTCAAGTTCCTGCCAGATAAACATGGCGCACACCATACAACCGCACCCATCGTCTTGCACTGGGGAGACTATAGAGGATGGATCAGGTGCATGATGTTGTTTGCGCCAAATACGTACATGACTATCGACGGAGTGGAGTAAAGAACACGACTCGTCAGACCAGCACACTTTCTTCTAGTCATCCGACGTCATTGGCGCAAAAGACTCCCCTGGTGTGATCTTTACACCAGGCGAGTCTTTTGCGCCAATGAACCGTAGTTAGGAGAGGATGTCGTCGGGGTCGCCTGCTGTTATAGCCCATACGTACGAGCATGCGACGCATGGTCATGATGGATACTGTTCTGGGATGGCCTCGGTTGTGTTTCGTAATCAACTATTGAACATTACTGCTGCGTCTGTTAGCCTGCACAACTCCTCAGACCAGGCGCTCAGGTTTTACATCAACCTTTCGTTGCCCTGTACAGTTTTGCCTCCGGGTCGTTGTTTGACCATGTTTACGCCTGCCCTGTTGTACTTTAACTATGTCGGCTGGCCAACTCCACACCAGTTCAGCCATTTATGAAATCGAAGCACCCACTCTCCGAGTTGTCACAATATATCATTTCTCAAAGTCCAATAAATCCTTCAGTTTTACCCATCACGCTTCGAACTTTAGTACCCACTCCTTACATATGCTACGTCTGTCGATTAATAGCGCCCTCTCGGAAATCAAGTGGTCATCGAGCCGCGTCAACTTTTGAATGGTGTGGTCATAAATCAATGATCACTAGGTCTATAGCGTTGTTATTTTGTCAAAACATACACACGTCACTCATCCCGACATCAAAACGTTTGCCACATAACATTCAATTAGTGAGAAAAATATATGGTTAAAATTGAAACGCTTAAAGAGGATGGACTTGAAATTTACATAGGGAATGAAACTAAAACTGAATGTTAAATTAGAAATACACTATATTGACAAAGTCACCGGACACCCCTTCAAAAGCAAATGAACGGATCCGCTGCGTTGTTAAGATGCGCGGTACAGCTGCAAACTGTATAAAAACAAGCCTGCAGCTAACCGCGATCATATCGCACTGTGAGGTTGTGTGAAAATGTCGCTGCGGGAGAGAACAGACTTTGAGAAAGAAAAGATTGTTGGGTATTGTATTAGTGGGTTGTCCATAAGAGAAATGGAGAAACGTTTTAACATACCCAAGTCAACTGTTTTGGATGTACTGAATAAGTGGAAGACACATGGCGTGCATGAAGCAGCAAAACGTACCGGCAGAGCAAAGAAAAACAGTGATAGAGGACGTCGAAGCCTCAGAAGAGTCATTACAGCTAATCGACGGAGTACTGCAAAAGACCTCAGTGTACAGGTGAGTAAAAATGCTGGAATCACGGTATGTACACGTACCATTCGCAGAGAACTTCATTCTATGGGTTACCGTGGTCATGCGGCTGCTCATAAGGCTTTCATCTCTCCTCGGAATGCTACTCCTAGTTTAGCATGGTGAAAGGAACATTTATCGTATACTGTAGATCAGTGGAAACAGGTCCTAAGCACTCATGAATCCAGATACATGATAAATCAGTCTGATGGCTGTGTGTGGGTATAGGCGCCAGCCGGGAGAACGCTATTTACCACAGTGTACTGTTCCCACGGTCAAGTTCGGGGCTGACAGTGTTCTCGTGTGGGGGTGTTTGTGGTGATGTTACAGCTACGTGTGATTGGGCACCATTGGAGAGGACTACTCATACAAACAGGGGTGGTTATAATGATCTGACCTATGCGTGTATCTGAAGTCCAGTACCGAGCTATCTTGCAGTGAAGTAGATAAACACGTGAACAGAGATTTTAAATGAAGCCTGCGATCTATTTCATAATACGTATATATTTTTAAGTCTGGGTAAGTTTGTGATGTCCCGTTGATTTTATGATTCCCACTGTGTTGTACGTTGACTTTTTCACGAGTTAGCAATCACTATTGCTTACGACAACACACACGTGAACTTTCAATCAGCAAAACCTGCAAAACTTCACCTTTGCACGTCGAAAATGTTTAGCAAGACAAGTCCAATTCCGCACGATTTTAATAGTACTCCTTTAATATTTATGGACTGCACATCCTCTTCCTACTCAGTCAGTACGTTGATTCGCCAGACTTTTATTAAAACGGTGCCGTCTCGTTATCGCCAAATAACTTTTATTCCTAGCGAATAGAGTCATAAAAATTGTATGGCACATCTCCGCGTAAATAACGGGAGATGAGGAGGGGAGGAGCCGCATTTCTTCAGCAGCCATCAAAGGGTCGGCAGTCGACTCGAATACTCTTTAAGTTCGAGAGAGGGGCGTTACCCGGCTAGCTATGGCACCCGGAAAAAAGAGAGACTACAGTTTATTAACTCGGTAGGCGTCGACACATTTAATGAAGTTTTCCGATAGCAATGAAGAATCTGCGAAAGAAACTATCTCTACGCCATTTTTTGATTTTACTTTTTTTTTCGTCCTTTGGCTTAGAGCCAGAAGGGTTCTGCGGAAAAGTCAAGACTAATTTACAGATTCTTAAAGCATATTACCTCATAAAAAAACTTGCAGACGCCATCTTCTGAACCTTTAGGTTGATAATTATTCTAATTTCCAATATACTAGTGATTAGGCGCACCACACAACGTTTTGGACATCGATTTCTATTAACTAATTAGTTTATAAATTTGCATTTTTATGGAAAAACTGTCATAGAGTTATTTAAAACTAATGCATTTCTTAAGTTTCAACTAAATCATTTTCCAAAATCTAGAGCTGTTTTTTTTTTTTTATTAATTTTCATTTTGCATTGATGTAAATGCATAGGCTAATTGAAAAGTAGTAAGACGTGCATTACTGCTCCTGACGTGAGCATTTCACTCTCCGTATCTATATGCTGTTTCTCACAAATACGCTTATAAATGCACTTGTCTCAGCGTCCAATCCAGCTCGTGGCAACATGCAACAGATCGTCAGTGTACAGGAATTTCAAAACTGCCTCCTCTGTTTTTTTTCCATCGGTTTTAAAACTCCCATCGCTCACTGGTTTCTTTAACCCCTTAAACGGCCGTTCTACGAGAACTAAATGGTCCCCACTTCAGTCGCAGCTTGCGGACAAGTGTTCTTCAACCTTTCTGCACTCCACAAAGAGAAATGGTCATGTAGCAGCCGGGTTTTGCGAAAGCTGCTTGTTTTCACGGCAAAACAATTGCTTTCTTACCTCTTATCTGAGCAGTTCCGATCTTACACGAGGCAGATAATAAGCTCTTCCTTTCAATCTTTCATTCCCTTCTTCATTACCCCAGGCACGAATGAAAAAGGGTAAGTCCCCCTGACACGCATTTCATTCTATTTTAATATCTTCCCTTTCATTTCTTACTTTTGGCGCCATTGTTACAGCCCTGATATTTTTCTCTCACAAATAATGATTGAGAAACGATCAGTGTCAACCATCCTTCTAAATGGCCACTTTTCTATATTTGGGGGTTTAACGAACTCTGTGAGAGCAACTCACTCGCCCGTCCCAAATTTTGGGCCAATGGTTCCAGGGATGGTAGACAGCTGGTGCTATAAGACGAAAAACACCATCCATGCCTCACCAGGAGTTCATATTCTGACCAATCTCGAACCTTTCACACAATGACACCATGACAAAATATACATAGAAATAAGTTACTCGAATATCTTCTCTCTTTCCTTTCTTAGGTTCATCGACATAGTTACAGTCCTTTTAGGAGGCTATTAATAAGAAGGTATTAGGGTCAGTTATTTTCCTAAATGACCACTTTGAATAAAAAAGCAAAGAGAGAAAGGTTCGAGAAGCGTTGGGAATGATAACCCGAATAAATCCGTTCCAGCGCCTTTTTTTTTATTGGAGTTTAAAAAAAATGATTTATTGGACCTGGTGGTACAGACATGACAAACAGACAGACATAAACAGGATATTTCACAGCAACAAGTACAAACCATACATGAATTATATGATTCGGCTGTTTTGGAAATGTTTTATATTAGGAACCTAGACATGTCCGTTTGATTCAGGTTTAAAAGACGTAAATTAAGATTTTTTCTAGAAGATCGCTGAATTGTTAAATGGTGTGTGACGTGCCTGCCCAGCAGGACGCACACGACATAAAGGCAGATAGCAGCGATAACGAGCGTCCGCGTAGCTCAATTGGTAAAGCGACTTATTCCGGAATGAGGGGACCCGGGTTCGAGCCCCGGCATGGACAAAAATGACGGAGAAATTTATTTCGTTTTAATGGCGCCCGAACTTCCCGGATGACCCGGCCGTTAAAGATCTCGCAATGGTGTGATGTTCTTTCCACACCACGAGATAAGAAAAATAAGAGAATCCCTTCTCCAGCGCTTCGAAAAATAAATGTGTGTGGCGTTGCATTCCACACACTAGATTGACTGGGAATTCTCAAGTGCACGTTCTACAGCGGATGGCTGCCTGCGACGATTCATGGTCACGGCTGACCCGTGGGCCATGTCCCCGGCCCTCTTTCGGGGGGGGTGTGTGACGTGCCAGCCCAGCAGGACGCATACGACATAAAGGCAGATAGGAGCTATAACGAACGTCCGCGTAGCTCAATTGGTAGAGTGACTTATTCCGGAATGGGGGAACCCGGGTTCGAGCCCTAGCGTGGACAAAAATGACGGAGAAATTTACTTCGTTATAGGTGTTGTGGATATGTAAATAAATTATTAAGAAATAGTATTTTGGAAAATGAAGTTCCTTCATACAGAATTTCACGGCATACATTAATCTCATGAGCAGGTGACACCTAGAATTAATTCAATCCTTCGCTCCTCACGCATGTCTTCCCGCTGCGTAAATGAAAGAGTTTTATGGAGAAATTAGACACCAACAGAAATAAATTGTGGTAGCTAGGAATAATAGCTACAGATGATTGCAATGCAAAAATAAAAAAAACACAATGAAGTGGAAATTTCGTATGTAAATATATTTATGTAATAAAAATCAGTAGAAGAAGCATTCTAATTGAATTTTGCAGGCTGAGTAGCTTTTTATCGTGATAGTTTTTCTCATGAAGAAGCGACGTAAGAAAGTGACAGGTAGTCGTCCACAAGGCTATATTAACGTCATCCAAAACAGCTCAAAAATGAAACTTCATGGTTGAAAGGATCAGACAGGATGACATCATCTCTGTAACGGTTCTTAATTCCTTCCTACAATTTTACCCCAGTTACTGACACAAACGCACTCAAGTGGTAAAGAGCTTGGGGCACTGATGAAAGAACGGAAAGTAGGTTGCAACAAATATTTAAGCGCATGCCAATAGAAAAAAAGGCATAGAATATGATTATATGGAAGACTGGTCGCAGCAAAAAAAATAGAAAATATGCTATGGTGGTTTACATAATTTAAGGAAAAACATGAAAATTGGAGATTTTGTAGAAACTCCTCCGTGGAAGTAGATAAACCTAACATAACACAGGTATTTTAACCCGGCGATATGTCCAATACAGAGGGGGAGTCGAACGTTTTGCAATATTTGGATCACTTTACGTCTTCATACCTACTTTTACGACGAAAGCTGACTAGCATTTAAAGTATAGGCTATCGTGTTGCACCGTCTTTAGCCATCTGTCTTCCAGTTCTTCGACGATACCAGTTCTTGTTCTTCGAGGCGAAGAACTCCTTCACCGCAGTTGTCACCTCCTCCTGGTTGTTAAAGTGACTCCCGCGAAGGAAGTGGGCCATGGCCCGGGACAAGTAATAATCCCACAGGGCAAGGTCCGGACTATATGCTGTGTGTGGCATCAGTTCGATGCCCTCCAGTTCCTGGAGGTTTTCCCGGGTCGTTCTCGCTGCATGAGGCGGAGAGTTGTCCTGCTGTACGACAGCGCGCTTTCTGTTCACCATTTCCAGGTACTTCTCCTCCAAAACGGCATACGTCCGCTCCAGTTTTCAGAGTAGAGGTTGACGTTGATGGTCCGACTGTCTGGAACAAATTCGTAATGTATTGTCCCCTCAAAATTCGCCCAGACGCAGAGACTCACCTTGTGATCGAAGCGCCCACGTTTGACAACATGTACAGAAAGCTGGTCCGGGCTCAACCACTGCCGTTGTGTGTTAGGATTACGGAAATAGATCCACCTTTCATCGCACGTAACAATTCTTTTGATGAAACGTACATCGAGTGGGTTTTCTAGGGATTTCTTGCACAAAGGCGGTTTGCTTCGGATAGCGTAAGTTCGTGAGAGACAAAGCGGCAACTCCTGTAGATCTTGCCGATAGGCCCTGAAGGTGACGAACCACGGTGGTCTGCGATATGCCCAGCTCGCCTAATAATCTCCGAGGGATGGTTGTCGGATTTGCTTCTATGGCCTGGCGTACGGCTTCCGAATCCACGGTGTGTAATCTCTGGTGGAGCCGTGGTCGTTTCACACCTTGCCGGCGGTTCGAGGCTTTTTCCTCTTCGAACCACTTTCTGTAGTTAGTACCCAGGGCTGACTATGAGCACCCACAAGGCTCTCCGTGTCGGAAATGCTCTGACCCAGTCGTCTGGCCATTACGATTTGCCCTTTGTGAAATTCGCCTTTCCTATCTGAAGAACAAGAACAACACTGATAAAGAGAAATCAGTGTCAGGTGCAATTTATACCGTTTCATGATCTGCAGACACGCCGTTGTTTACCAACAGCTGCTTCGATTTTCACAAAGACGCGCTTGTCGTAATGTTTTGTATCTTCGGTGTGTTATAATTTTTAGGATAACGATATTTTGTGGTCACAATCAAAACTTAAAAATTAGAAAATCGTCATTTATAGAAAATCGTCAATGTATCTTCTTACGCAATAAATGGAGCTTAGAAAATTGTTTCGAATTTATCTTGGGAAAGACAATCATTGCAAATCAGAATCTGAATGCTAAAAAATTAGAGTTAGGAATCTGGAACACTCTTAAATTTAATTTTCCTCTTTTGAGCAAAAAAAGGCCACCCAGTCGCCGAGCGGTCTGAGCCGGCACCTTCGGATCTTCCGTTCTCGAGATGGGGCCGGTTTCGATTCCCTGATGGGGCATGGTTGATGTGCTTGTTCGATAGGTATCTTCTTTCTCTGAAAGAACAAGCACTAAATTAGGGACGGGCGATTGCCTGCATCTCGACGAGTGCTCGTGGCGGTCGTTTAAATCCGCAAAAAAAAAAAAAAAAAAGAACTGCAAGATATAAAAGTTTATGTTTCAAAACGCTGAGGCACAAGAAAAATTATATTTACGGTTCAGCAGAATTAAATTAGGTTTAATAATTTGCGATAAATGACTAAAAAAACCAGCTGCAAAACAGAAGGATTTGAAAAAAATTTAAAAGACATAGCGATAAATTCCAATGTTATTCTGAAATATTCAAAATAAGATTGAAGCTGGATACTGTGCACGAGAACAATCTGAAGAAAGAAAAATGTGTACGTTTGAACAGGATTTGGTTTTCCATACCTGCTCCTCAGACTTGGTAAGGGAAAAAGTGATCATGTAAAACAGGAATGCACGGTGGAATGCACGGTGGCTTTGCACAAGAAAAAAAAGACAGCTTTGTTTCTCCCATGGTTAAAAATAAAAAGGATGAATACAGCTCTGAAATTCGTAAAATCACAGATTTACACCGTAAAATAGAGTAAAGGTGAGCAGATATTAAAACGAAAGCTTGGGCATAGCCTCTTATTGAAGAATACAACCGTTTATAAAAGGGACATGCAAGCAATAAAGTAAATGATGTGTTTAATGTTCTTACGCACAAGTAGGATCCTGAATATGTTTTTTAATCTAACGAGTGAAATATTTATTAAACCAGAAGATGCTGAACAGCCATTGAGGGTCTTCTGCGACTTTTCCTAAAGCCCATGTTACGAAGTCTTCCCGTTTAGTGGTATCACTTGATAGCAGCTGGTGAAGAGATTGCAGCTTTTAAGGATACAAGTTTAACACACCATACATGATACGGAATAGCGATGTTTTCGGTATGCCCATTATGCTTGCAGCTTCTGGTGCACTGCTTACTCCGCTCATTGCCTGTGCCGCTACGGCATTCATTTGCGATACCACAGTGCTGGTACGGGCCTCTGATAGCACTGATCTGCCAGTACGAGGCCGATCCGACAAACTTCCTGTTTCCTCGAAACGTCATTCTAGTGACTGAAGTCCCTCAGAAGTGATAGGACCTCGAACTTTTTTCATCCTTTTCTGCGTTCAAAACTTTCATAAAGCTTCCGCTGGCAGTTCCTCGTTCACGTAAAACAGATTCACTAGCAGTGTGCATGACAGCTACAAACCCCCACCAAAGTCAGCATACCCTACAACTCTGTTTGCAAAAACGATTGGCATTGCAGGCTTTCATTACGAGCTGCCAGTGCTAGACCCTGTATTTTATAGCACTCTCATTTGAATACATCTCACACGTGAGGCATGTGGTACAGCGCCCTCCATCAGTGAAAATTTGAACTAAATTGCTTCCCCGCCAAAAAAATCCCCCTCGTTGCGATTCATTTCCTTGCAAACCGCAAAAAAAATGTTTACACCAAAATTTCTGATTTTTATGAATTATGAAACATTTATGCATTTATGGGACACCCTGTATACCAAGTAACCACAAAATTATTTGCAGTTTTTCGAGGGAGCAAAAGATACACCTTGTAGTGATTGAATATTTGGAGAGATGTCGTTCTGCCTGCGGTATGTCGTCAGCTAAAATTGTAACGTATACTCTAGATTCACTTTCCTTTTGATTTTTACTATCTCTGGTTATTTTATTTTACTATGTAAATTATCTTCTTACTGAACGAGATGTTATTTCTCCCGCTGAATGAGATCTGGCAATGAGTGTAAGTCATGACGTGGTGGTAGCCGGTATAAATAGGCGCGTTCAACGATACCGAGGAGAGCTGTTGTTGTATGGTGAGGGCGGTTGTTTATGTGCGAGAGAGCTTTTTGTTGATGTGCGTAGGGAGAGCTTCTTTTATGTAAGTAGAGCTACGTTATTTTGTGCCAAGAGCTTCGTTCTATGTGATTAGGTTTTTTTCTTCATTATTGTGATACGATTAATGTGACTAGTGTGTGTGTGTTGGAGGATACCAGGACTTTCTCTGAATAAAGCTTGTGTTGTAAGTACGTTTTTCTCAGTTCATAGTTTTGTCAGATCTCTGTCTGGCTGTTAGGTTTATTTCATTAGTTGTTATTATTAACAACCAGCATAAGACTTTATTCATCTTAATTATTACTACAACATTACTAGCAGTTAAAAGCTTGTTCATTATTATTATTACTACACTACTAGCAGGAAAGTTTATTCATGGTATAAATAACAAACAACAAGCATTAGAAGAAGCATTAGTAGAGGAAGCTGAATTCATTATAAAATCCCTAGATACCGTGCGTATATGAATCAGATGAGTAGCAGTTTGGAAGTGGAAAGACATGCGATCATAATGGCGGTATTAGTGGAAATTATTCGTGGGTGTTTGTTACACAAATTTAAGCTCGGTTCATCTGCTGCAGAAACAACACGTGGCATTTGCTTGGCATTCCGGACAGATGCTGCGAAGGAACGCACAATTCGAAATCGGTTTCAAAAGTTCAGAGACGGAGATGAATCCCTTCAAGACAAGTCTGACAGCCTAGACACAGAAGCCCTGAGAAATGCCACCGGGACAGAAGCCAAACACGCCAGACACTAGCTCAGCCATTTGATGTTAGTCTTGAAACCGTCCGAAGACATCTTCATGCAATAGATAAGGCATATAAATTGTCTAAGCGGGCCCCCCATGGATTGTGTGCATTGAACAAACAGCAACGTGTCTCAGCTTGTCTTGCATTGCCGTCTCGCTACGACGTAGAAACGTTTTCGGATAGGATACTCACATGTGGTGAGATGTGGGTCCAGTACAGCCCACGAAACGTTCCAGACATTGGTTGTCCACCAGTTACTCTGTATGATGGACAGCACGTAGTATTTTTTAATATGAACTCTTGCAACGCGGCCAAACGACCGCTGCTTCAATGTACTGTGAACAACGGAAATGTGCGCATGAGGACCTGAAAAAGAAGGAAGCAGCGCTGGTCAACAGAAAGGGATCTTTCAAGATAACGCTCTTGGTCACTCCGTTTTATTAACCAGAAACACTATCAAAGAACTTGGGTGGGGGCTTTCATGTCATCCAGCTTGCACTCCAGATGATATCTCTCCTTCAGACTATCTCTTGTTATTTTAGCACGTCTTTTGTAAAGAAAGATCGTGCTTATGTTAGCGGTTTGTCCGTCCGTCCGTCCGTCTGTACCCACGCTATCTCTGCAACTATTCGTCCGATTTAAAAAATTCTTTTTGCATTGGGAAGTTTGAAATATGCGAATGATGATCCTTTATTTCGTTTTTTTTTACGATGCACATTTTCGCCGCTAGAGGGCGTAAATGCAGATGATGTCGAATTCAAAAACACGTTTTATTCCACATATTTGCTTCTAAACATCCGATTGAAAAAATTCTTTTATCTTTCCATTTCATTTATGTCGAAGAGTATTTTAGATATAGTTACTTTTTCAAATTACGCATAGATTTTTCGCTAGAGGGCGTAAAAGTAAATTACATTTTCCCCGATAACTCTTCTTCTAAAACTCCGATTTGAAAAAAAAATTCAGCGGATACATCTCCTGATGGAAAATCTTTTGCATATGATTTCGAATTTTTGGTAAAGAATACTTTGGCCACCAGTGGGCGTAAGTGTTAATTTTTGCTTCTGATGTATTTGCCATAAAATCTGAGCTTCTATAATATCGATTGAAAAAATTCTTTCGTGGACTGATGCCACTCACATCGATAAACCTTTCCGGAATATTTTCTTCTTAAAATATTCCCCGGTTTATCCGCCAGGGGGCGTAAATGTACATCTTATTTTTTGTCAATATCTCTGCTTCTAGGAGAGAATCATGTTTTTTACATAATTTAAAAATTTTCAAGTAAGTCATAGCCTTTCCGCTAGGGTGCGTAAACGTAAATTGCGTTTCCCCCTATATCTCTGTTTCTAAATCTCCGATTTGAAAAATTCTTTCTGCACCGGATACAGCTCCTGATGAGAAATAGTTTGCAGATAATTTCTAATTTTTGTAAAAACATGGTTTGGCCACCAATTGGCGTATGCCTTATTTTCTGCTTCTGATCATTGCAGCAAAATATGAGCTTCTAAAATCTCTATTGAAAAAAAGTCGTTTGTTGACCGATACTACTCATGTCGATAAACCTTTTAGAAACATTTTTTTTTCTTGAAATAATGCATGGTTTATACGCCAGGGGGCGCAGATGTATATCTCATTTTTGTCAATATCTCTACTTCCAGCTGTCCGATTTGAAAAATTCCTTCTTAGTTCGATAGTGTTTCTAGTGTGACATGTGGTTCATATAATTTCAAAATTTTCAAGTGAATCATAGACGTTCCGCTAGGGGGCGTAAATGTAAATTGCGTTTTCCCTTATATCTCTGCTTCTAAATGTCCGATTTTAAAATTTCTTTCTGCACCGCATACAGCTTCTGATGGGAAATCGTTTGCACATAATTTATAATTTTTGTAAAAAATGGTTTGGCCGCCAGGTGGCGTAAGACTAAATTTCCGTTTCTGATCTATTTGCAGTAAAATATGAGCTTCTAAAATCTCGATTGAAAAGAAAGTCGTTTGTTGACCGATACTACTCATGTCGACAAACATTTTAGGAAAATTTTCTTCTTGAAATAATGCATGGTTTCTACGCCAGGGGGTCAATATCTCTACTTCTAAGTGTCCGATTTGAAAAATTCCTTCTTTGTTGGATAGTGTTTCCGATGTAAAACCTTTTTCCTATAAATTCAAAATTTACAAGTAAATCATAGACTCTAGCGGGCACAAAGGCAAATTGAGTTTTCTGCGTTATTTCTGCTTCTAAAGCTCCGATTTGAAAAATTCTTCCTGTATCGCATACAAGACCTAAGGGAAAATATTTTTCACATAATTTCTAATGTTTGGTAAAGAATAGTTTGGCCACCAGGGGTAATAAGAACTAATTTCTGCTTCTGAAGTATTTGTAGCAAAATCTGGGCTTCTGAAAACTCGACTAATTCTTTTTTTCTTGGACCGATACCGCTTATATGGATAAACCTTTTGAGCATACTTTCTTCAAAAAATAATGCATGGTTTTCCCACCAGGGGACGAAAAGTCACATCTTATATTTGTCGATATCTCTGTTTCTAAAAGTTCGTACGCTCACGATTCCGTTTACAGCAATATCTGAGGGATTAAAAACCCGATTGAAAATCTTCTTTCTTTCGTCAGATCTAATGTTTTCCATACCAGTTCCATTGACTTTAAACAGCTTTGATAAATTTAATTTGGGTCAGAACAGATTCAAAAGACGTGCTTATTACACCCGAAAATTCGGTGTCATCTTTCTTGTTCACTCTACAATCATTTGCATGGATAGGACGTCTCCAACTTCGATGAGTTGAACGCTATAGTCCAAAACTTTTTGTCTTCCCATGACCCGGATTTTATCGCAATGGTATATACAAGTTGTAAACACGATGGCAGAACGTTGTTGCTGCCCATGGTAGTTATTTTGATGAATAATTGCTTTTCTGCTACGTATGTGTTATACTTTGTCTCAGTCTCCGTAAACGGCAAATAATTTCGTGATTACCTGATATCATCAAGACAGGGCGCGTATAAATTTATACTCCGTAAAATACAACTCCCTTTCTGCCCCCCACACCCACCGCCCACACACCAGCGTGCTTTTGTTTACCTTTTCCCCAATGTCAATTGATGCCAAAAATGTATAAGGAAACTCGGGGAATTAACGTGTTCTTCAGAATGTAAATCTAACACAGAAGAAGCAAAATTTACATAACAATAGAAATTCAAAAAGGTAGGTCAATTAGATACATGCGATACGTACTATAATCTCCATAATGCATTTTGATCGGATATTGTACATTTGTTGTGGTTTCGTTAATCATGAACTTCTTACTCATGCATGAAAGAGTCTGCTGAGAAAACCCCTTTGATAATTAAGTAAAATAAGCATAAAAGGGGAAAGACAGCAAAAAATACTGAACATCATAGGCAACCAGTTAAGACATATGCTTTCTTTTGTTGGCGCATTTCCAACTCAGTCCCTCTTTTCAGATAAGAATGGGATTCCCATTCTGTGGAGTTTATTTGCTCGGGATACACAGACATAAATACAACATAAAAATAAAATTGCCGATTAAAGTGAAACGATATGTGGTTTTTCGGTAACCAAACACAACTGCGCTGTTTCCTCTTTACTTTTATAATCTCTTTATGATTACTTGATTTAAAAAGCTAAATTTATACCATCCTTCTAAAAGACACATAATTTTAGAATTATATCTTATTGTTATATTGTCTTAGACAAAAGCATTCCACAATATCTTCGAGCAGCACAACAATGGAATGGCACTTTTTAGCAAGTCTTCTCTATGCTTACAGCATCAATATGTCCGTCCGTCCTTCTGTGGCACCATATCCCTGCAGCAATACTCGCCGGCCGCTGAATTAGAAACGTCTATTCAGATGTGCGTTAACGTCACTTACTCTGCCTTTATAAAAAAAATACGTGGTTACGTACATCACCGCCTGATGTAGGCAAGTATTTAAGAGTGCTTTTCGTCAGTATATAACGAAGTAAATTTCTCCGTCATTTCTATCCGCGCCAGGATTCGAACCCGGGTCCCCTCATTCCGGAATAAGTCACTCTACCAATTGAGCTACGCGGACGTTTTATTCTGATTCCTATCTGCCTTTATGTCATGTGTGTCCTTCTGGCAGGTACGTCACATCTCCTGGTACGTTACAAGTAGTCGTATGAAGTGTTGATAAGAATGGGAAAACAAAGGATGGCACACATTTGGAGTTAAATAAAGGGCTTATGTAGATGTCTGTCTGTCTGGAGCGGCGATTTGGAAAACAGCAGCGCTGACTGGTTTCTCAAAAGGTGAGATTTCCCGTGTCTTTAATCAAGTAAAAATAACTCACATTGCTTACCTAAGAGGTGTGACGACAATCTCCCAGGTTCGAGATCGCCGTCGTGTGAGAAGGTTTGTACGGAAAAAAAGGATTCCCTGTGCGCAAAAATTAACCGAAACATTCAATGAAGGCTGTTCCAAACCCATATTCCATCGGACTAAAGCTTTGAAGAGAATCGGTACTAGTAGTCACATGTCAATACGGAAACGACTGATTTATGCGAAGAGCTGGAAAGTTCGTCTACAGTGGTGTTAGGAACAGACTGGACGCTGGGGAAAATTCACGTGGAACGACGAATCTCTGTGCATAAACCAGGTTGCACAGCCTTATAATTTACCATGAACCCAACACTGAGCCACCGTTTTTTAGGAATAGAAGATGCTGGCTAGTGTCGAGCCTACGTTAAATTGCAAGGCTGTGCTACCTGGGCATGTTCTGTACGGACGCTTTGCAGAGTGTTCGGCAGGAGACCCTTGAAGAAATGGACCCAGCTTGTCTTGGAAACACATCCCAAGGTCCTGGAAGTGGTCTCATGGTGTGGCACGTTCTGTTAGTACAGAACTTTTCCTCTGGTATTTCTGGAAGGTCGGGTGTGCTCCAAAGATTATCTGAGTATTGTTCCCGATGAAGTCCATCCTGCAATGGTTACTTTGTATCCAGCAATTAACGGGTTTCACGGACGATAATGCGGCTGTGTATCACTCAAAATATGTTCAGCAGTGGTTTGGCGACATGATCGGGAACACGATTGAGAATCAATGCTATGCATCTCAGTTGCCTCTTTGCTCTCAGTCCCTACACGTGCCTTTTCTCACATCCAGGGTCGGATGAGAGTCACAAATTTCATTGATGAAATTCTACAATCGGAAATCAAATTTCCCCGATGAAAATATCCTTCATAAATACATGGTAGGCATTGCAATGCTATCTTCCAGAACAGAGACTGGGCTTCATTACCCAGAATTCAATAGATATTGGCATATTTTCACTGTATTTCTTGTAATCACTTCCTTCAGAAAACTTGAAAATTTTCATCGTCCTGGAGCGGAAATCGAACCTTCCGTTTTCCGGTGGAGCATGCTGGTCATTACATTACCCAGGACAATGAAATTCCAAGCCTTCTGAATGTAGATATCTGAGAACTTTCAGATGGGCGCAGGAATAGCTTCGACTAGCGCAAATCTGAAGGTTCTCTGATATCTACGTTCAGTTGCTCGGAATTTCCTTGTCCTTGGTAGTGTAACGACTAGCATGCTCAACCGGAAATCGGGAGGTGCGGATTCCCGCTCCAGGACGATGAAAATTTTCAGGTTTTCTGAAGGAAGTGATTACATGGAATACAGTGAAAATATGCCAATAACTACAGAGTTCTGGGGAAATGAAGCCCAGCCTCTGTTCTGGAAAATAGTATTGCAATATCTGCCATGTGCTTATGAAAAATTATTTTTTCGGGGAAATTCGTTTCCCAATCGTTACGGATTTGATTTTAAAAGGTTTAAATGACTACATTTTAGAAAGCTAAAGAACTCTCAACCAGTGTTATGATGGAACGTTTGTTATGAAAAGGGAGAATGTTGGTACCTCAGAAGCAATTTGATCGAAAAACTCAATGTGTATTGCTGCTACCATAGACCTCTACTTGTTCTTGTGAAAGTGATGAACGAAATTCCTGAAGTAAGACAATTTTTCGATCGATGTTCCTTGTCGCAAATCTTTCTGAGGAGAGAGTGCATTGCGAAAATGGATGAAGGTCATACACTATCTCGTCTGCTGGAACAAATATGAAGAGGGCACACGATATGATACAAAAACATTTCAGTAATTATAAACATATAACTGATGCTCTTGAAATGGTTAAAGCCGAGATGAAAATTGATAGTGATTACATTTCCGAGGTAATTGGCAATTGTAACAATAACAAATTTAGATTTGAAAATGGTTCTGGAAACAATTTATCTGCTGATAAATGACTGCTGTCTCGTAAACCCAGTTTAAAAGATTCATTCTTTGTTTTGAATTCCACCTCGGGGCACATATAAACTCTCATGACAGATGGTGTTTACAATGAAATGGTTCGCTAGGCCAGCACTGTGTTTGATACTGAGCAAGAAGAAACAAACTTTTGTGCTCGTATTAAGCACCAGAGACGAGTTAACGAGTGGTTGAATGATTACACTGTTACAGAAGCTATTGGGAGAAATCTGAAGTGGACCTCACAGTAAAGGGGCATGTTAAAGTAATACTTTTCCACGCCCTTGATTTGGCATTATCAGAAATGAAAATAAGATTCGCTGACAATGATGAGCCTTTGATTTCTGTCTGCAGCATTGAAGCAGATATGGATTTGGAAGCAATGAAGTGTTTGGGAACCCTGAACATTAAACTTGCAACACAGAAGCAAAGTTATCAGTAGCCAAATCATTTCGTTATTTATACTCAGCGAAGCAAGAAGGGAACTTTGGAAGTATGTAACAAAATACTTGAAAACAAAGCTTATTATGAGGACACTTACAATTTGCTAGTTACTGTTAGAACACTTGCCTGCAGCACTGCAACATGTGAGTCTACCATCTCTGTTATAAAAAGAATAAAAGGACCTCAAAGGCTATCGGTGGGTCATCAACCAATCCCAAATCTAATGTCACTAGCATTTTAAAGTAAAGAACAAATGCAATAATTATGGATAATCCCTTCTTAAAATTCAATCAGACAGGCTTTCCTTGACCTTTATTGTATCTGTATTGTTCAGTTATTTGTTAGGTGTTATTTGATACTCTGTTCTTCTTCGTATTCAAACCAAAGTAACGATTCGTACGAGAAATATCCATTGTAATGCGAAACTATTCATGAAAGGTACATTGGTCACAAAAAGTTAGGGATAATGCAATTTCGAAGGGTAAACATGGTGATATGAAAACTTAGCGACTAATAGATATCAGTTATCAGAGTGGGTAGCTACGTCATATGCAAACGTGCCCTGCGAGAAGTAAAAAACAGGTGGCTCCACGGCTTGGTCTAGAAGTTCGCTGACTGTACTGCTTTCAGTGTGTGATTAACCTGAAACAATGTCCAGACGACGTTTAAGCATTGAACACAAATATAGCTGTTTGGATATTACAGGCAGGTATACGGAAGATCGATGTGGTGCTACTTTAGGAGTTTTGCAGAGTGCAGAAGTCGGTTACACACAGGACTTCTACGGCAAGTAAATTTTGCAGATCGACCCAGGAGTGGCCTCCCGAGCTTAACCACTAGGACGCAAGATCGCTACTGGGCAGTAAGGGCTCGTGGAAGGCCCAGTATCACCAGTAGCCAAATCCCCGAATGACTTCGAGCTGCTTCTGATGCTGCAGTATGTACATAAACGGTTCAAAACCATTTTCACGTGTAGGGACTGAGAGTAAAGAGGCAGCTGAGATGCATAGCATTGATATTAGCTCATCATCGTCAAAGATGTACCTAGGTCCAATAGTACACATCATGGAGTTCAGAGTGGCGTAACATACGTTTAAAAGACGAATGCCATTTCGCTCTTTTCCTGATACTCGACGAGGACACGCGTGGAGAAGATTCAGCACACGAATGCAACCACACTATGTGCAGTCTGCCCATCCTTACCAACGGCCGTCAGTTCTGGTCTGGGCAGAACTGTGATTTTATGGTTGTACTTCCTTGTTTGCCAAGCAACATGAATGCCTCAGTATACCGAAACGATATCATTGTGACACTGTTTCACGATGCTGTTGGACCAGCATTCCATTTTCTCGATTACAATACTGCAGTCACTGTGCCTGGAGCGTGCGTCATGATCTGGAAAGTCGTGAGACTGAATCGTTACAGCCTCCTCCGTGGTCTCCTGACCTTAACCCTTTTGAGAACATTTGGACGCTGTACAGCGACGTCTGGATAACCGCGTTCCATACCCCAGTACACTGGCAGACCTCCGTAATATAATGTCATTGCAAGTATGCTTCGTAGGTGTCAAGACGTTCTTTTACAGAGGTTGTGTTACCGGATACTGAAATCCAGAGGTAGGGGAATTTTCCTAATTTACCATTTTGTCTAAATTACAGTGCTACATTGTTGTGTGTGAAATTACACTATAAATTCGGTCATGAACCAAACCACTTCAATAAATTATGTTAGTCCTGGAAACATGTCACCAGATGACATCAATCATTGTGCTCGAAACAGCATGCGGCATCTAACTTCAGTCAACGACTTCGTACAAAATACACGACAGTAGTCACTCTTTGAATCTGTACACTCTCTACAAGAATCGTATCGAATACAAGTTCTTCTTACGAGAATTGTTCAAAATCTGGCTTCTGACAATTCGTCGGAGCTTTCGTTTTACAAAACCCCTCCCACAATGGCTCGTGTGAGATTGCACACCGACTAATCCTATATTAAGACTGCACGCTCAGCTCTTAGCACTTTAGTTTTTACTACATAGGTACAGAGACGTCGTTATACAAAACATTGGGGGGTGAGGCTTAACAGGGCTTAATTTTTCAACACTGGGAGGCTGGATTAGGCTTAATGTTTTATCATGCGTTGGATGAGCAGGGCTTAATTTCTTCATCTCTCTGTCCTTACACCATTACTCCTTTTCCGTAAGTAAAAAAATAAATAAACTGCAGAATTTAATATTGATAGCTGTGACTATTAATTTAACTGCGTTTTGAATTTAAAATAATTAATTTAATTACACTTACAACCAATGTAAACCAGAGATCTTCAGTTTTATTGGTAATTTTAGCACAGCATTAATATTGTTTAAATGATGATCTTTTTCCTATCTTCGGTGAGTTTTTGAGATTATAGAAGTGGTCATCAGTCACTTTGCTGCGATAAGTAGTAATGAGTAGTGCTGCAGTGGGGTTAAAAGCAATAAAGCGAGAGAAAGAGATGGAGATCTACTCCGCAGGGCAAGAAAACTAGCCTTGTAATACCAAATTCAGCGTACGATACGCAAAATCTCTAAGATACCTTTGGTTTTCACATCTACGAAGCGCGTACAGTATTACTAACTCTTCAAAAGAACCTATGGCTAAAAAGTAAAAAATATATGCAAAACACAGTACACAAGCGAAAATCCTCTGGAGGTATCCTTAGCCAAGAGGATGTTCCTTATGGGCTCTTTGGTAGTATACTGTATAAACTGAAGAGCAATTGAATTAGAGATACCTGTCTAGTAACGTGTAGCACCACCTTTCGCCCCGATGACGGCAGCGATTCGTCTCAGCATGGATTCGACAAGACACCGGAAGCGTTGGGAAGCCATACGGATCCACGACCCGTGAACAAAACTCCCACAGTTCACGAAGATTTGATGGAGGGGTGCCATCTCTCTCGATGGCATCACAGATGGGCTCGATGTGATTGAGGTCAGGTGACCTAGCTGGCCAAGGAAGCGAGGTCACGTCGGTAAAGTGTTCCCCCAACCATTCGGATAAAATTCGGGAGCGATGGCACGGTGCATTGTCTTGTTGCAGGATGAGGTCCCCAGTGGGATGTTGAAGACGCACAAACGGGAGCAAATGGTTGTCCAGGATATCCCGGTAACGTTGACCTGTGAGAGACGATGTCACACGTACCAGGGGTCAAATTTCACTCCACGTAAACAGTCCGCAGACGAGAATGCTACCCCCCCCCAGCTTGAAGAGCACCCTGCTGGCAAGAAAGATCCATTGCTTCATGGTTTGCGCCGTACTTGTATCCTACCATCCACATGTACCAACGTGAATCTCGACTCATCAGTCCAGGCAACATTTTCCCACATGTCTAGGGCCCAGTGGCGATGTTCCCGTGCCCATGCTAATATTTGCACCCTGTGATGTGCGGTCAGCAGTGGTACCCTTGTGGGACAATGGCTTCTGTACCCCATAGCGAGGAGATGATTCTGTATGGTGTGGCTGCTTACACGTTTTTGTGCACGAGCGTTCAATTGCCAAGTGATTTCTTGCACTGTGGCCCGTCTATTCGCTGTTACAATGCGAGCTAGTAGATAATGACCCGACTCATCCACACGCTGTTGTCCACGGCAGTTGGCCCTTGCAGGGATGGTTTTTACCGGATTCGATGTACTCACGGTGCATCCGTGACACAATGGCTCATGAAAATCCCAGTGTATGCACGACTCCCGAGATGGAGTGACTCATTCGTCGGGCCCCGACAATTTGCCCACGATCAAATGCGCTTATATCCTTCGTTTTACCCATACTGCGTCCAACTCTTACTGATTCCCGTCGTATCACTCCTATATTGTCGGATCGCTGCATACGTCATGTCGTTTCCTTTTACAGGGCCGCCCACAGCGCCACATTTGCATAACGCCAGCTGTTTATAATGCAATTGCTCTTCAGTGTAATGATGAAATATAAATTTGTCATTGAAATTTGAGTCTTTTTTTTTTATTTTTGTGATGACTGATCCCCAATTTGAAGCTCGTAAATTGTTTTTTTTAACTTAAACGAAAACTTCAGAATGTATTTAACGAGAAGAAACCAAATTTACATAAGTAGACAGGAACTAAAATGGAAAGTTAGATTAGAGGTCCAGAGAACACGGGTTATTGTCGTGTGTGTGATATAATCTTTTCTACTCGTGTGTTGTTCTGATTATTATTTTCCTGTCACACGTGCTTACACGAAAAGAATAAAATACGAGTTTCAACCCTTTTGGCAGCTTATAAGTATGAATTTTCAATTTTTGCTAGTTTCCGCAACTATGCAAAGTTTGGAGTCCTGAGCCTTTCTGTAATATAACGCCCTAAAAATGAAAAATACGTCCATAGCATTTTATTATACATGTTCTTATTTACAAATCTAAGTGACTGCAGCATAGAAATTACTTCATCTATTTTTCAACCATCTTAGTTCTAATCTTATCCCTAAATCGTGGTCATATTTGACAAGACTCTGAATTTATCTTCTTGATTTTTCTCCCATTCCGTATTAGGACATCTGATGCATTTGGAATGTTATTGAGTTCTTTAAGTTTGGGTTTAGTTTATGTAAATTGTTTTAATTAATTCTACCTTTTCCTTAATCAACACTGTTAAGAAGCAGAGGGTGTTTTCTAACGTATGTCTCTTTTTTAATTTCTTTTTGACTTTCTATTCTCTTATGCAAACTTAGTTACTTCTCCTTAAATGTTTCCTTGCTGGCCGATGCATTACTTCCCAGAAGATGTTTTACAGTTTGACAACACTCACTGTGAGGCGGATCTAGATTAGAACGTCAACGCTAAATGTACAGAAAGTTCAGTAGAGAGCTTAAGGTAGTAGTATTATATGTATTTGACGTGGAGTTGTCAACGGATTTACAAACGATAGAGATATAGTAATTTACCGATGAAAAAATTACTTAAAAGTTGATTGCGAAATATTGCTATAAGAGGTTTGCCATCATTGGACCGAATTCTATATGAAGACCTAAAGTGTCAAATTGTGTAACAGTATGTGACTTTTCAGTGTATGAAGGAATAACGTGCTGGAACGACGTAAATTTGTTTTCTCGTCTGTTCTCTGGTTGTCAACAGTTAATTACTTATTTAAAGAGTTAAATAAATGTCAACGAAGCTGTTTCAGAAGATTAACTATCAGAAACCTAAATAAATACGCAGCCATACAGCAGTTTAAACACTTAATATTGATAGTTTTGGATGCGGACGCGGACATGGCGTAACATCAGTACGTTTACATGGTAAGCTGTTAATCACTTAGAATTCCAATAAGTCTCGAGTGAAATTACAATTATGCGATTCTAAATTTATTATTTGTTTTATTCCTATCTTCTTATGTAAATTTGGATTTATTCTCGTTAAACCTTTATTCAATCTGCAAGTCACATTTTTCTATCGACGATTTGTGTCTGGCAATCCGTAAAGAGGCCAAAGTATGACAACGTGTTCTAAAGCTGATGATAAGGGTTACTTAGGGTTTTCGAAGTGTATCGGACGATTTGATTTCAGAGCATTTACGAATTCTGAATAGTCACTTACGTTCTCACTCAGTGTGTGTGCTTCTTGGTTTTAGAGTCTGACTTGTTAGCCGGATGGTGACTGTATTTTACAATTATGCGGTTGTGTGCGCTATATTAGGAAGTGTGCTAATTAAGAATGTATCAATGCAAGGAGATGATTATGTCTAAGGTGATATGTTCTGTTACCAAGCTTTTGATTAAGCAGAATGTTTCGCCATGCTACATATTCCTGACGAACGTAAATAAAGGAGTTAACTCTGTAAGTGCGATTTATTTGACTTTCATTTGGGCATTACTTTTTCTAATACTTAATTAGGTAATTCATATTTAATTAAGTATCCAGTTGCAACGAAGTGACGCTATCCCGGTTTTCTCTAAAGTAATTCAGTAAGATTTAGGATGAAGCAAGTTTACTTCGGTAAGTTGATATAGTTCCACTTAAAAATTCTACCATATATTTCTCATGGTAAAAACTTCTGTACACATTTTTTTCGCAATTGATGTATTCCCAAGGATGAAAATTTTCGCATCGATAAAAATAACTTTAAATTATAGTATCGCATTGTTAATACTTACTAAAAACTTAACCATATTTATATTAAAAATCAATCATTTTTTGGCAATCAATGTTCCCAACGATGAAAATTAACACATCGATAAAAATAACTATAAATTACAACATGGCATTCTTAATATTTGCTAAAAATTAACCATATTTATTACGCAACTGATGTATTTCAAGGATGAAAATTTACACATCGATAAAAATAACTTTAAATTATAGCATGGCATTCTCAATATTTGCTAGAACTTAACCATATTTATATTAAAAATCAATCACTTTTTGGGGGTAATATTGAGACCTGCTAATATGGCGAGTCATGGCGTCAGTGGACAAACTACTGTTTGACGGCTTATTTCAGAATTAGAAAGAAATCAGCAGTACCTACAATTCTGTTGACATTTTAGCTAAATGTTTAGCAGAATATTAATCTAAGTGGCTCAAATCTTTCTATACATATCTGACTATCGCACTGATACTAAAATGTTTCATTCCGTTCCAAAAGTTAAGAAAAACTAGACGAAACCCTCGGAATCGACGGTTTTTTTTTTTTTTTTTTAAAGAATAAACTCATATGAAACACCAAATGTAAACTTTATTTGATTTACAAATTCATTCAACCACTTCAGTAAAGACAATAGTCCAGGTTCGTGATTTGTTTTTTACTGAAGGTTTAACGACCACCGTGAGCAATTCAGTGGGCTATAAGCAGTCACCCGTCCTTAATTTAGGGTCACTGGCTCCAGGGAAGGGAGAGAGCCAGTACCATAAGACAAACACAACATTCATGCCTCACCAGAATTCGAACCAGGACCCTTCACGAACGAATTATCATGAGCCAGCGCTCAAAATCACTGCGTCACCGGGACGGCCAGGTTCATGATGAGCATCACGACTGCGCCCTGTTGCAGTCATAAAATGTGAGGCGAAAGTCCACTCATCTCGATCCTGTGCAAAAATTCAACTAGATAGCGCACTCTTTCACTCTCATATTCAGTCACAACTGTGTTTGTAAACGTTGTTGGAATGAGATTCGCGTTGCGAACACTCTTCACCCTTCGGAATCGACGGTTAGTTTTTTTTTTCTTTTTGAAAAGAATAAACTCATATGAGACAGCAAATGTAAACTTTATTTGATTGACAAATTCATTCAACCACTTCAGTAAAAACAACAGTCCAGGTTCGTGAATATTTTTTTTAGTGAAATTTTTAACGACCACCGTGAGCAACTCAATAGTCTATAAGCAGTCGCCCGTAATATTTTTACTAAAAATGGTCAACCGAATGTTTATTTACATCTTTACATAATGGGAAACGTCTTGAATACGTGAATAAACTGGGTCTAATGAATATTAAAGTGTATATATACATCACACAGTCGAACGACATAACGCTATCAGGTCTTCGAGAGTGTTCGCTGTTCCGATCAGAAAAACTTTAATACAAACGCCTGCTAGTGTTGCTTTGCACAACGGTTTGCTCAGAAAAGCGACTTCGGACTTTGGACTACCTCAGTCCCTCCTTGCTTCCGCTTTCAACAGCGCGTGAGTCAACCACACGCTTCCCCTATAGGAATTTTGCCGCCCCACAACGCCCGAACCACTGCCACAAACCTCATTTTTCTCTTCAACTGAAACATCTACATGGTAAAACCTTTATTTTGATACTTCAACCATATCTTTACGTTCTGCCGTTCTCTCAAAATAGGACTCACTGTAAAAAACCTTATAGAATTAATATATAGATATTTAAAAAAAGCAGCAATACTGTAAGTACTGCTGATTTCTCATTCCAAAATAGGCCTTCAAGTATTTGTTTGTCCCATGACGTTATAAATGTATACGTTGTTCCATCTTTTAGCAGGTCTCAACATTATCCAAAGGAAAATGTTTTGAATTTAATATAATTATGGTTAAATGTTAGCAAATATGATATTACGTATACATACATACATATCCCTAAGCTGTTCTCTGAGATTCAGAGATTACCTCCGCAAAGAAATACAAACCAGCGGATAGATTTTTAATTAAGTATTTACTTACTGTTGCCGTATCAAACTTCTCCATTTACAGCGATCTTGACACACAACTCGGATTTCACTGTCGTCCATCACACGACGTGCACAAGACTTTCTGTATTTCATACTCATAAACCTTTTCTCATACAGGCACTCACAAATCCGATCCTCCCATGACTTCCTTGGTTTACTCCTACCTTTCTTTCTTCATACATCCGCCACCTGGGCTGAAAATACTTTCTTATCAAGCATTTCATCACTCATTCTTTCAAAATGGACAAACCACCTGAGAATATTAATTTTGCCTCAGATAAAACAACTGTAGCACATTTTCATTCCTCACACGATCAGAGAGTGTTTTGCCACAAACTCCCCGTAAGCAACGCATCTTTCCAGCGCACAAACAACTGCTATGTCTCTTCTGCAATACACACGTTTCACCGCCATACATCAGAGTAGGAACAATTTCACTTTCATACACAACCATTCGGAACTTCCTTGATAACCCATCATTCCTGTGAAATCCTCCTAAGGCAGCCATGACTTTCAATAAAGAATTCACGCGCCTACTAATTTCACCATCTAATTTGTTCTCTCTGTTAAACGTGCTTCCTAAATTGACTTATTCATTTACCTGGTCAATAACTGTGCCATTTAGAATTGTTTTGCATTCAGCACCAATAGTTCCTCGTTCAAAAACCATAACTTTGGCTTTTCCCTTATTTATAATTAGTTTAAATTTCAAACAAACTTCATACATCCGGGACAACAAACTCTGCAACTCACTTTTGCTCTCTGCCAACAGGTCTGTGTCATCAGCATACAACAATCCGCACACACGGATATTGCCAGTATTATTTATTTTGGCATCCATAAATATATTAAATAGCCATGGTGACATTACACAACCTTATATGGTTCCTGCAGCAATAGAAAACCATTTTGATACAACACCACTCACTCGTACATGAGCTCTACTGCCAGCACACATGGCTTTTACACTATTAAGTAGATTCCCAGTAACACCATATTTATTCAGTACCTTTCACAGAAGTGTCCTATTTACTCGGTCATAAACGTTCTCTAAATCGGTGAAGGCAGCAAAAACATTCCTGCCAACAGACAGATAATTTTCAGTCATCATGCGTAATGCAGATTTGGTTACTGCAGCATCCCTTACCAGGCATAAAACCACTTTCAACATTCCACACTTTCTCTGTTGTAAGACCTCTTACCTTTTCAATAATAACCTTGGTTCTTGGCGCACTCAGTAAGCTAATACCACGATAGTTCTTGCAATCAGTTTGATCACCTTTTTGCCTTATACAAAGGAACAATGATATCATCCCTCGAGTCCTGCGGGACCATTCTTATCTCCCGTCAAAACTGACAAATTTCAGTTAACCAACCAATTGCAGATTCACCAATATATTTTAACATCTTAGCAGTTATGCCATCTCCTCCCGGAGCCTTACTGCTCTAAACAGATTTCAGAGCTTTGCACACCTCTTCTCTCGAGATCCCTCCTGGGCTTCCATCTTTCACTGTGAAATCATCTGCTTCTGCCTCAGAATCGCCTCTGCTTTCGTTATCTAGAAACGTACAGAAGTATTTACCTCACCTTTCACTTAACTCATTGGGCTCCCATATCATGTCTCCATTCATATTCTTCACACAACTTGACTTTTTGTTTGCCCTGTTTTTCCTATGTCTTACGTACTTCCAGAAAGCTTTTTCTGTATTTTCAAAGCATGCTGTAACATAAAGTGATTTTTATCAATCTTCATCCTTGAGAATACATTAATTGCGAAGAAAACGTTTACAGAAGTTCTTACCATTTGAAACATAGGGCAGGTTTTTTAGGTGGAACCACCTTAAGCCTTAGTATGTATCGTTGTAGTGCTTTACAGTGAAGTTTCATGTTAGGATAATAGTTGGAAACATAGACATATTCCATGAAACTATTAATATCTTACAATTATAATTAATCTGCTAGAATGTGCATTGCAATTCATATGAAATTCATAAATCCCCATTCTCAAGGAAAAATAAAGGCAACGTGAAGTATATTATCCACGTTTTCATTCCAGCTATTTCCTTTCCGTGCTGAGCAAAAGAATGGCTTTCGAAGCTAACTTAGAAATTTTACTTGAAACTGGAATTCCGAAGAACTTTGGAATACGTTATAAAAGAACTTTCAGCTATATTGCACTACTTACAATCCATGCGTTCTTTTCATTTAGGAATGAAGGATTCTTGGTAACATAGAGGATGCCGAATTAAGTGAAGCAGAATCCTCCTTCTCCTTCCCTTCCTTCATTCCATGTAAAGGGAATCTCACAATTCCCTGCGGAATTAGCTGGTCTCATTTCCTCTTTCTGTAGTTCTTGGTCGATGGTAACGATGTACTTAGGTGCTCTCGTCGGAATCTGACAATGAGAACTCCGTCCAATGGCGCTTATTCCGCAGCGAGATTAGGCCACAGAGCGCGGATCCAACCTCTTTGCCGTGCAACTTTTAACATTCATCATGATCATGCTCTCTCATAAGAAAAGAAACAGAATGAGAAGTAGAGAAAAGAAGCATCAAACTCATATTACACGAAGTCGTGCAAAGACGATTCCTTTTCCCGCGATGAATATGTGTTCTTAAATGAGCCAATAACATAAAAAAGAAAGCAGGGATTTTTTTAAAGAATAACGAAATAGTCCTTAGTCGAAATGATCTCCGTGAAATAATTTTTTTTATAGGAAATCACAAAAGGGAAAAGGAAAAGTTATTCAAAGGGCAGAAACTCTTTGTTGTTAACAAAATGTGAAGGTTAACTGCTGCTCATTTATGAGTAATAAATAATGATATGCAGAAAATAATTGCTCGTTACTTCGGAGAAGTTGTATACGATTGTTCGTACATCATATGCATTTTTATTGTGATGTTCCGATCGTCCATTACACTACTAGAAGAAAAAACAAGGAATAGATCACTCACAGCTATATGCCCTCTGAGAAATGGTTTATTACTTTTTGATAAAACTATAGTTAAACACAATGACAACTTATAGAAGATGTAAGTATAATCCACACGCTAACACTATACAATATAAAGCAATCGTGTAGGAGACTGATTACTATAGCTCTCGCAATTTTCGATTCCAAAACCGCGACAAAATAAAAAAAATAATCTAATGTGACTGGGACACAATTCTGAACGGTTAGTTTAAACCATACAATCAAATTGTCATATTCTATCAGTGTAAGTTCTATCACCTCTATATCATATATTTTCATGTACCCAAACCGAGACATATAGTCATTAGTTTGAGAATGTTTTAAAAATGATAACAATATAGTAGCTATTTTAATAATTTATTCAGCTGAAAATTTGAAATTTATCTCAGTGAAAGGACTGTACTTCAGTATCATACAGGCAAAAGTATGAACATAAATGTGAAGCTATATTAAATAATTTACTTTAGGAGTAATAAACGTATTTATAAAAATACTTAATCTGTTTGTAACCGTTTGTATTTGTTTGTAGCCCAAACCTTTTTAAAAAGTGGTTTGTTATTCTTAGGTTTTTCATAAATTTCATAGCAGTGAAATTTATTGTTTATTTTGCATTACATTAGAACTTGCACCGTTAATTCGACCATTCTACCTTTCTTCAGTTCATGCATTGTTCCTCACAGATAACGGCGTTTAAACACCAGTCGAAGTCCTCGGTAGATAGAACATGTGCTGCACAACAAACTAAAGTGGCTGGTAGGCAGAAAATACACTCTACAACTCGACTGAGGTTTGAAAAACTGGCGGCGGCTGCCAAACTAGCGCTATATCTTCCACATTTCAGATTATCTTTTATGTTTGCACGTCCGTCACGAGACAATGAAAATTCAGATGAACACTGTTGGCATTTAACCGTGTCAACATAGCCACAGACCTTTTAAGAGGATATTCTTCACTTAACGAACCAGTACATAAGCAGTTTCTTTCGGCATTTTTAAATCGTAAATTTAAAGTGTTTATTAAAAGCGACTCCAAAATTTAAAAGATCTTTCATAGACATGACAAAGAATTCGTCTCGGACTTACTATTAACTCGTTTATAAAGTCTGTAACGTACTACGTGATATGTTGTAGGTAACGTTCTACTGCCTGACGTATGAATCAACCAGGTAATGCTGCAGCAATAAGTCTGCCGGCGTAGTTTATTTGGGAGAACACTCTCTCCGGAGTAGGAAAACGTGCGTTTGAATTTACCACCGGCAAAGTTTTATGTGTTATATTGGAGCTCGAAGGCAAGAGAATCTCCTGACCGTTAAGTTTGAAATCTTTGTGTGATGAGTCTTCCACACAGCGAACGTAATTCTTCTACGACGAGCTGGTTACTCAAGCATGATTATTGGCTGACCTTAAAAGCGCCAATTAGTACCCCGACTATCTCAAGAGAGAGATCGTTTAGCGTACTGCTTCATATGCCCTGGATGAAGTACTACTGCGTTGACCAATGAATCAAATGGGTAGTGTTGCAGCGAAAAACCTACCGGTTTAGTTATACTGGGAGAAGAGCCGCTTACGAGTAGGAAGACGTAGTTTCGAATACCACCACCCGTTAAAGGTAATTATGTTATAAGTTCACGAATATTTCTTTTTTTCGCCAGTATGTTCAAGTGTCTATTGATTTATTTTTGCTGCAACTTCCTGTAACGAAATTATTCCACCTGCTACCTGCAGTTCATTTATTAAGAACTAGATCCTCATTGCTTGAATATACCGTACTGGCGCTTACACAGTAAAGCATTGACTGTAGATTTTACGGTTTTAAACCGTTTTCTAGGGTGCCAACACAAAACCGTAAAATTCACAGCTTTATGCAGAGTTGGAGCAAAGCTATAGCTTTGCTCCAAACACAAAACACAAAACTTTAGCTGGAACGAATGTGCTGATTGTGTTGGAGCAAAGCTATAGCTTTGCACCAACACTGCATAAAACTGTAGATTTTACGGTTTTGTGTTGGCATCCTGGAAAACGGTTTAAAACCGTAAAATCTACAGTCAATTTCTTACAAAGTACAACATGCGGTAGACAATATCAATAATATCTGTATTACCATTTCATGAAACACAACATTTGAGGAAAGGGTTTGAAGACTTGTAATCTTTTCGCCGATGGTGGTATTCGAACGGTGCCGCTGTTTTCCCAAATGAACTACGGCGAAAGGCTTATCTCTGCAGCACTGCCGATTTTACTCTCATGTCACCGTAGTAGTATGTCATCTACGTCATGTCACGTAGTAGGTTATATCGTCCTTCCTTGGGAAAGGCGGTCACGACATCGCAGATTTCGGGTCATCCGACAACCATGCTCTAAGGACCATATCACTGTAGAAGAATTAATTCTTATTAGTTATGTGCTTTGTGTTGAAGTCTCATCACATGTATACGAATGTTGTACCGAAAGTAATGCAAAAGTGAGCATATTTTTTCTTTTAACTGAGAGAGGTCGTTCAAATTGCACATGTAGGTAGAGTAACTCTTCCTCTATAGTATCCCTTCTTTTTTATTGCAGGTAAATAATGGAATCTAAGCGGAAGCAACGTGCTGTCATTGAGTTCTTCACGAAGGAAGGATGCAGGCTGTCCGACATCCACAGAAGGCTACATAATGTTTACGGAGATGACACCATTGATATGAGCATTGTGCACAGATGGATGAATTGTCCAGAATATCGAGGTAGACGTGCTGGTTAACAGGTTTGTCCAGGATAACCAATGGGCCGGGACCATTACACGAAAAATACCCCCACACGAGTACACCGCCAGCTCCAAACGTGACCGTAAGAACAGTACACTGTGGTAAATAGCGTATCCCCGGCTGCCGCCATACCCACAAACGGCCAACAGACTGATGGATCGTGTATCTGGATTCATCAGTCCATAGGACCCGTTTCCATTGATCTACGGTCCATGATAAATGTTCTTTACACCATGTTAAACGACGAGTAGCATTCCGAGGGGAGATGAAAAGCTTATGAGCAGCCGCACGACCACGGTAACCCATGGAATGAAGTTCTCTGCGAATGGTACGTGCACATACCGAGGTTCCAGCATTTTTCCTTATCAGTACACTGAGGTCTTGTGCAGTACTCCGTCGATTATCTGTAACGACTGTCGTGAGGCTTTGACGTCCTCTATCACTGATTGTCTTTGATCTGCCGGTAAGTTCGGCTGCTTCAGTCACGCCATGTATCTTCCACTTATTCAGTACATCCAACACAGTTGACTGGTGTATGTTTAAACGCCTCTCGGTTTCTCTTATGGACAACCCACTAATATAACACCCAAAAATCTTTCCTTTCTCAAAGTCAGTTCTCTGCCGTCGCGACATTTTCACTCAACCTCACATTGCGATATGATCGCGGTCAGCTGCAGGTTTGTTTTTGTACCGTTTGCAGCTGCACCGCGCATCTAAACAACGCAGCATATCCGTTCATTTGCTTTTGAAGGAGTGTCCGGGGACGTCAATATGGGGTGTATATTGCTAATTTTTTAGATTTCCAGAAAATCTGCTTTGAAATATTTTTTGTGTCGGAAAGGATTCAAAACACGTGCTCAATACAACTGATACTCGGTGACACACAGTGGTCATTCGTCTGAGATGTGTCCCGGTTCGATTTCCGGAGAGTCATGGATGTGGCGTTTGTCTTACGACAGTGCTCTTATTCCTTCGGCAAAGTTAGTTGCCGCAAATCAAGGACGGGCTAGTGCTTATAGCCCACTGAGTTAGTTCCTCACGGTGGTCGCTAAGCCCACAAACAAATTGCAACCGATAATTCAGATTCGTCTTCCTTGTTCATTTCTTACTATGTTTTCCCCTACATCGGGAAATTACACTCGAATATTCCTAAGGAAAATTTAAAATTTTAATAGTGCCCCGAACTTTCTGATCGATGTCTTTCGGTATAAATGAGTGTATCTAAAGATCATTCAGAGGTTAAGTCGGCAGCAACCATTGAAAGACTTTCGGTAAATAACCTTACTTTCTCGCCATTTTGTCTCGCGTATTAACATCGATAAATTCCGGCAGATTGTGGTGTAGCTCGATAAGATGGAGGAGAATCCTTTTCTTGCGGTTTGCTGCAGTCACTGACCTGAATGCTGCTAGAATGCGACTCTATCTTTGCCGGAAATTACCGCATCAGTCGACCTCAGTCAAGAGGAGACGCAACCTTTGATCCCGGACGACGCCATCCTGGTGGACTCACAGCATCCGCGGCGTCGATCAGCGCAACCTCATGCAGAGCACGTCGAAGCTGAATGCTGAGAAGCCCAAGGAAGAGTCGATCCCTCATTCACGAGGATGAAAACAGGATCCCTTTGATCTCGCCAAAGAAAGCGAAACCTCCGCCAAATGCAACATCAAAGCCTGTGCGTCAGTGCTGCAAGGCTTTTGTTGCATATTTGAGAGATATAAATAAGGTGCAAATAGGACAAATAACTTTCTTAGAAGCAAAGGTAATTTTGCAAGGTCGCAAACAGGGAAGCTCTGTAGAAAAAAAAATGTGTACCTAGTTTGTTTGCGCGGAAGTGTGAAAGAACTGGATATTTCTGGATACACGTAACATGCACGTGATACATTTAGGTGTGTTTACTATGTATTCCAGTTATATTTATAGCGTGCTTTTTGAATTGTTCAAAACTTTTATGCACAAATGTTAGAGCTATATATCTGAAAAATCGAATTTAATGTCAAACTTATTTTCATTGGGTACGAATATGGTGATTATGTTTCAAATCTGCTTGATTCACATTTTGCAAAGGAAATATGTATTCCAGTATATAGCAATAACCATTTTGTGAAGGTTTGGCCTTAACTCACCACGCTATACATTAACATTATTAATAAAAGGTGTAAAATGGAATTGCAGAGGTTTCGCTATCTAAAGATACAGCAGCAATAAAAATTGGAAAGGGAGTGAGACAATATGGCAATATATCTCTCAAACTCTTCACTGTCTTTCAGTCATTGAAATGGAAAGACAAGTAAATAAAGAATAATGGATAATATTAAACTCAATTTCGTTTTGCTGATGACATAGTCATTTTCGCAGGTACCCTTTTAGAGCTGAATGGTATGAACCAGAAACTTTATCCCAAGATCAAAGACGTGGGTTTAAAAATGAGCTTACAGAAAGCAAAGCAATGATTTTAAAAGAATTGAAGATTTAGTGATTAAAGGAGCAATTCTAGAAGTTACTGATGCCTACATGTATAATAGACCACCGATATTAAGCAAGAGTCACAGCGAAGGGAAAATCAATCGGCTTTTACGACTTTGTTGGAGGGCATTTGTAACAAACAGTACAGTTTCAAAAGCAATTTTCCATTATGTCTTAAAAGAACTGCGTTTAATCAATGCATCCGTCCAGTTCTCACGTATGGAGTAGAAACATAAAACTTAACTAACAAAAGGCACACAAACGCTACAGACAACTGAGAGAAGCGTGGAGAGACGCATGCTTGGTTAAAGTAGAAGATAAGAAGAGGAACTCGTGGATTACACACACACACACAGACACACACACACACACACACACACACACAGGGGATTACCAGGAGTTCATGACATCATGATCGAATGAAGGCGCTCACGAGGCAATGGGCTGAACATATTGCTAAAAGAACTGATCACTTTGGACAACTGACATATTAGACTGGATGCCAAGGGACAGAAAAAGACCCACAAGAAGACTACGAGTGAGATGGATATATGAAGTTCGAAAGCATGCCGGAGGGACACGGAGGAGACTGACTCAAGACAGACAGTTGTGGAAGAAATTCCGGGGACATTCATCCAGCACTAGCTTCATAATTGTTGACGATGATGATGATAGATAGCAATAGCAAGTATATGTGATCACACCATTTTCTTGTTCATAAGTCGTTTATATCTCTCTATTCTAAAAAAGGGTAACTACAGCCGCTGCTACTCCTGCCGCTGATTTAGAAATTTTGCAACACTCTTGCTTTCCTAGCTCGCAGCGCAAAACGTATTGAACACAAAAATATGAAATTTACATCGTTTGTAGAGCATTGTTTGGCAAACACGCTGAAATACACCGTTTCTCGATTCTGGCGATACTTCAAGAGCTATTGTATTTCAAAGTTAAGGTAAGCAACAAAGTGCTATCAGGTCGCGTTCCGGACACACTAACAGCAACAGAACCACAAAACTTTGTAGGCATGTAGTGCCATGACCAAATGTTTGCACCTCGTCGCCCTTTTTTTGAATTTCAATTTAGTTTACGAGAAATTAAATTTCTAAATTTCAAAAAAATTCTCTATTCGGATATATGGCAAACTATAAATAATTACAACTATCGTCCCTTTTTTACAAAAAAAAAATTAAGAAACAGTCATTTTCTGATTTTCAAGCATTTTTTAAAGACGCAAAGGAAAGAAACGAACGGCTTCTCTTGTCTGTTTTCACGATAACCACAGAGGAACGTTGTGGTCCCGAGACCTGCTGCCATGGTGACGCAGAGAATTTGTTATGCATATGTTTTGTTGGTAAAGCCATCTCAGTTGTTTAAGGCTCTACGAGACCCGCCATTTTGTATTGCTGCCTTCTCTTGTTAACCAACGGGCAAGCGTATTTCACAAATTGCTCGGGCAATTTTGCACATTTTGGAAGACCGTTTGCGGTTAACGCAAGATATATGATAAATAAAGAGTTCCCTGGTTTCAGGATTTTTATTGACCTTCCCTTCATTTTTTATCTGCAGCGGAAGTCGTACCAAGGCGTCTTCCATAGTTTTATTAATTAATAAAAAATACTTAAAGAGTCCAAAATGAAAATCTGAAACCAGGGAACTCTTTATTTATCATATATCTTACGTTAGCCACAAACGGTGTTCCAAAATGCGCAAAATTGCCCGAGCAATTTGTGAAATACGCTTGAAATACGTTAACAAGAGAAGGCAGAATACAAGATGGCGGGTCTCGTAGAGTCTATAGGTGGACGTCAAGTAATTTTGCTTCCTATACTTGCAATGGAAAAACTTCTGTACAAATATTCTTTACAATGAAAGCGTTCCCAAGGATGAAAATTTGAACATCGATTAAAATAGCTTCATTTTATAACTTGGAATACTTAATATTTTCTAAAACATAACCATAATTATGCAATCCGATATTTGTTCATAAAACGATAACAAACGATTTTTGTTGGTGTAACGTACTGCAGAGGTAAAGCACCTGTCAAGACGCGACAAAGTTGCAGGGATAAACTGTGTCGGTGTAGCTTAATAGTAAAGCATTCGGCTCCGGAGCTGAGGAATGCGGATTGGATTCCTGTAATCGACAAATATTCGAATTTCACAATGGCGTCCTATTGCAGAAAATGTTTCTACTGGCCTTTGGGTTCTTCAAAAAATGTATGATGTTTGTTCCACACACATTTTCTGAAATTCCTTCTTCCTCTCAAAAGGAAAAAAAAATAAGTGAGAGATGATGTGACGTTATTACAGAGGTAAAACACGTGTCAAGACGACAAATTTTCAGCGATATATTACGTTGGTGTTATTTCGTCGGTTAGAGCAACTGGCTCCGGAAATAGGTGCGGATTCCACTTTCGACACAGGTAAATTTGTGTATTTCACGTTGGCGTTTATCAGTAGCTTAAATACAATCTATGTTCTCCCAGGGAAATTTAAATGCAATAACTTTTAGCTCTAAAGGAAATCGGTATTATAAAATTCAGTTTGTGAGCGTCTGTTATTGAAACTGAACTTTATACGTGGCATTGCGCTCTTGCTAGGAGCCTACATGATATCTTAGAATGCTTGAAATTGAGAAACGGCCATCATTTTTGGACATGTATTTATGACCCAACAAAGAGGCTGATTCTCGTGGTGTGATGATTCACGTGGAATGTAAACAAAACTATGAAAGCATTATACAAAACTACAGATGTCATGCAGTTAAAAGATTGATTTAGAGAAACATGACTCACTTTTTAATTGGAAGAATAACGATACAGAGGGTTAAATTTTACTTCTGAATAACAAAATACTTTTAATACTTTGGGAATATAAGTGTCGCTTTCTGACAGTTATGACTAAAATGTTACCAAAATTAAGGACGTCAAACCAGTAAAATTTGTTAGAGACAACCTCTCCACATTCAAGTAGTGAAATAATTTGTAGATCGCATTTTGTCACCACTTTACACTTTTTTACGCTTTCATAACCGTTGGTTGAAGAAGCGTATATGCTCCCGCTTTGCCCTTCCGCCCGATAGCTCGCGTAAAAATGGTTCGATATCAATGAATTTTCAGTATGTGGTAGGGAACCACCTGGGGACGAATCCTATGGAAAATGTGCGAAACGGGGTCAAAGGACTGGACAGAGCAGTGGGATCCATTTTATTTTCCTTATGCGTCATAAATTGCGTAAAAATGGTTCGATTTCGATGAAATTTCATTATGTGAGAGTGGACCACCGGGGGACGACTCTATTGAAAATGGGCGAAATGGGGTCAAAGGTCAGAACATAGGAGAGGAATACAATCCATTCTATTGCCCTTATGCGTCATAAAGTGCGTAAAAATGGTTTGATTTCGATTAAATTTGAGTATGTGTTTGGGAGCCAACTGGGGACAAACCCTGTTGCGAGTTGGCGAAATGGGGTCAAAGGTCAAGACATAGGAGCGGGATTCATTCCATTGCCCTTATGCGTCATAACATGACTAAAAATGATTCGATTGAGACAAAACTTTATCATGTTGTTCCGGAAGTACACATAACCCGTTCTGTTGAGTTGAATATCAAGGCAATGGGAATGAAGGTCAGGACACAGGGGCGAGATTGATCCCACAGCAATTCTCCTCACAACTTGAGTAATAACTTGTGTAATGATCTCTGGTATGTTAGGAAGCGTATAATAATCAGTGCATTGCATGATTTTACTAACTTGTTCTAAATAAGGCACAGTGTTCTGAACGTTGGGCTTTGAGTTTTCGTCCAGTATGAGCCCGAGTTCGAATCCCGGGTGTGGCAAAGGCGGTGCACCTGCAATACGGTGCCAGTTGTGTCCATTCCCTGGAACCAGAAGTCCAAAATTCGAGGTAATGGTCATCTTAAATATAGTAAGATCTGTCTGAAATTTTGCAAAAAATTGTTTTTTGTATGGTCTAGAACAACAAAGGAGGGTCAGACAACAACATTTCAAAAATTCAAAAATAAGAACAACCCTAATGTGCATAAAAGCATTTTTTTTTCAAATTGATCTACGTATATTATACACTGACGGAAAAAATTCCCAACACCAAGAAGGGGTTGTGTTAGATAAACGACAGTTGGTAGGCAGTGAGAATACATCTGTAAGATGACGTCTATGCAAATTTCGCGCTCGGCGCATACGTGTGACGCTAGTAGCGCCCCTCGGAACACGCAAAGCAGGTTTGCTGTAAATACGCGCTGTAACGTTCGTGAGCGTTAGTTATCGTTGAGATTCGACGTCGTGTGTTGATGTTAGTCAAGAATGCCTTTAAGAAGACGAAGAAGCCATTATCAACAGCTCACGGAGTTTGAACGAGGTCGTGTAATAGGGCTACGAGAAGGTGGATTTTCTTTCCGCAATATTGCAAAACGACTTGGCAGGAATGTAGCCACCGTGTATGATTGTTGGCAGCAGTGGTCAAGGGAAGGTACTGCCTCAAGAACACCGGGTTCCGGCCGGCCACGTGGCACTACTGAGAGGAAAGACCGTCGTGTACGGCGTATGGCCGTAGCGCATCTTACTGCGTCTGCGGCTGCAATTCGAGCTGCAGTTGCCACCACAGTGACACAACGAACTGTTACAAATTGGTTACTTGAAGGACAGCTCCGAGCCAGACGCCCTGTAGCGTGCATTCCACTTACTCCAAACCACTGCCGTTTGTAACGTCAGTGGTGTCAAGCTAGAGCTCATTGCAGGACGGAGTGTAGATCTGTTGTGTTTTCTGATGAAAGCCGGTTCTGCCTGGGTGCCAGTGATGGCCATGTGTTTGTTAGAAGGAGGCCAGGTGAGCGCCTGCAACCAACCTGTCTGCGGCCGAGACATACTGGACCTACACCTGGAGTTATGGTCTGGGAGCAATTTCCTATGATAGCAGGAGCACTCTCGTGGTTATCCCATGCACCCTAACAGCACAGTTGTACGTCCGTCTAGTGATTCAACCTGCTGTGCTGCCATTTATGAACAGCATTCCAGGGGTGTTTTCCAACAGGATAACGCTCACCCGCATACCGCTGTTGTAACCCAACATGCTCTACAGAGTGTCGACATGTTGCCGTGGCCTGCTAGATCAACAGATCTTTCACCAATCGAGCACGTATGGGACATCATTGGACGACAACTTCAGCGTCACCCCCAACCAGCATTAACCGTCCCTGTATTGACCGACCAAGTGCAACAGGCATGGAACTCCATCCCACAAACTGACATCCAGCACCTGTACGACACAATGCATGAACGTTTGCGTGCTTGCATTCAACATTCTGGCGGTTACACCGGTTATTAATGTACCGGCATTGCACATTTAAATTGGTTCTTCTCGCGCTTACATTAAGCTGTGATCTTGAAACCTTAATCGATTAAATATGTTACCTATACAAATGTATTGTCTCCATTTCATTCCTCTACAACTATTTTTTCGTGGTGTTGGGATTTTTTTCCGTCAGGTTACATATATTCAATATTTTTCATTGCACGACTTCGCTCTTTATGAGACATTCGCGTTTTAAAAGTTAATGCTCTTAAAGAAGTTACATAAATAAAACAAATGCAAAGGGGCTATCCTGATTTGTGCTTTTGACAGAAAGTTTTATGAAAACAATTGAGCACTAGGAGACAATGTTTCATAACCTGGCCTAAAGTCGAGCGTTTTAATTAACTGACCGAATGTTTAATTTCATTGAAAGGTAATCCTTTATTTATGGCTCGGTAAATATAAAATTATATATATAGGAAAATGCTGTTGATCCTAGGGGCATGTATGATTTCCCAAAACGCACTTTTGTTTTTAATTTTCCGTCACGCTTAACTTGTTCCTGAAACTCACTTCATCGAGAGTAAGTATACGATTTTGACAGCGATTTAATTTTTTGTTAGAGATCAAAAGAAAAATGGAAATTCGTACGTAATTAGATAAACATCTACGAATTTTAAACCAATGTATGAAGAATTAACATACAAATATCACGAGTACACTACCGTGCCAAGAATTAACAAAAATTTAAACATGTACACAAAAACATGAATAATTTACAATAAAATGGGAAGTGCAAACGTTCTTCTTGGTTTTCTCTCTTTTGAGAGTTTGCTACTTCTCATTTTTTTCATTGTGTTTCATTGTTTCTGCCTGGTTTACTATCTTAGAGTCTAAATGTTTAACTTTCGTCATGTCTTTTAGGTACAAAATATGGTACAATGACCTCATTTACCTAAGACGTTGATTAATTTGTTCGCATTTGCTAAAAAATGCACGACGTTTTGCAATGCGCAATCTAGGGCATTTGTGGGGCACAGACTTTCATCAGTAAACGTACGAAATAAAAAACGCGTAGAACACGGAAAATAGAATTACTTGCCACAAATTAGTTTGCTATGCATCTTCACCTTGAGGAATTATATTTTTATTAACTTTTGTTTTTTCCAGTATGTCGTACGAGATGATTTTCTATATCAGCAGTCGTTGTTTGAGTTTCTTATTTTCTACAATTTACCATTCTCTTCAAGAAAGTTGAAGATGCCATTGTTTTAGGGCATAATTCTTTATACTCCTTATTTTTCTCTTTGTTTCCACGCTCATTAAACAAAGTAAGCTGTAAAAGTAAAAGAAAAATATTTCCTTAAGTTGAATTCCCAGAAACAACTCTGTCCTTGGAGCATTTCTGGCACAAAGCAAGGGCTGCTTCGAAATAAAATACCTTACACAGGAACGAAGGGTAAACACCTTACCAAGAAAATTGAATTAATGTGCGGTGCATGTGGAATATGTTGTTCTATCATCCATTTCTGTCGTTCCGAGGGAGTACTTTTTCCTTCACGTTTCTTTTCTCCTTCTCGCGTATTTTCCGTTCCCTAACAAACGATTTCCCTTCGACCCACAATGCATTTTGAAAATCCAAACAGCAAGCACCAAAACAAAAGGAAATGAGTTTGCGTAAGTTCGTAATTAGATTTGTTTAAAGCTATGACGGGTACATCCTCGCGTAATTTTCGAGAGAAAACTATTGATTCTGCGGAGTGGCTTTGAATGCTAACAAACATTTTATCTCAGGAATTTTAAGATTGCTAATAATAATTGCGAATTTTCAGTCCTTCGGTTACCATTAACAGAACGTTCTTCTCACATTTTAAATGACAGCAGATACAGTTCTAAATTTGCACGATTTATTAGCCGTTCCTTAAAGTTGTTCACCATAGGGGAGAGGACATGACACCCAAATGTTCTGCAGCAGCGTTGCTTTTTTCTTTAGAAAAGGATATTGATAAATGTTCCTTTTTTATGATAGATCTTTGCAAAAATGTGTTTGAGTACATATGGTGTCTAAACCTAATTGAATCACATTTTTGTCATGGGGAGAATACAACTTCTGACAGCATTTTACAAATATTGAGAAAAGGCGCATCATGTTACCGAAAGCAAAAGTACAATATGATAGTAATTGTTGAATGACAAAGCAAAATTTGATGTATCTTAGCTACAGTTGTTACACTCGTAAGCACATGGGCACATGGAAGGTTATCTTATTTTTCTTAATATATGAAAAAACAGGATTGCCTTTCTAAAATTGGCTATGACGAGAGAATATTAATTAATAGGTAAATTTTAAATCCTACGTCCATATTCCCATTAAACATTATCCTTTGAGATAATGGAGAATTTTTATACTTTGGTTTGGATCACTTATGTGATATGATGATATAGTTTAAATTAGTTGTTGATTTGTATCGCCATCGTTAACCTCACTGCAAAACAACTGAAGCATAGACTTCAAAGGTTTTAAGTGTAATTTAGCATGTAGCTTTATCTTAGTGAATTTATCTTCACTATGAAACCCAATAACTGTACTTATAGTTGAAAGACTTGAATATACAATGGCGTACAAAACTTAAGGACGAGCCAGGTAGCGTCGCAGAGAAGTGGCTTTGGATATTGGAAATGCAAACTATAGGAAGTCTACTAACCGAAATGATGACGGAAACAGCACAGACTAAACTGCAGATACAAATTTGAACTTTATTCAGAATCGGCTACATAGCACCGGGTGCCATAATATAGATGCATCATTACTGAAGACGATACGAAAGGATGAGGAGGTCCTCAGTAAGGATATGATCACCCCTAACGTGGATGCATGATTTGCACCATCTGTCCGTACTTTGCTCTATGTTTTGGTGAGTTCTTGCAGGAACATAGCCCATTCTTTCGTCAGCGCCATCTCCAGCAGTTGGACAGATTCCGGTATATGTTGACGTACCGAAACGCGTCTCCCAGCACGTGTTCTATGGGATTCATGTCAAAGGAACGTGCTAGCCAATCCGTGCGCCGAATGTCTTTACTTTCCAGTAGCCCATCGACAGCCACCGTACTATGGGGTGTGGGGTTATCTTCCATTAACATGAGCTGTGGGCCAATAGCACCTCAGAACAGACAAACATGGAGAAGGATTACCCCATTATTGTAGCGCGCACCGGTTACAGTACTTACTTACAGTCCCTGGAGCTCCGTACGTCCATCAATCAGAATGCCTTCCCATATGAGAGCACCGCAGCCGCCATTTCTATCACTTTCATTGATGTTTTTGGGCGATAACGAGTGCCTATCTCACGCCAGATTAGGTGACGTTCAAAATTGCTACAGAGACTGAATCTACTCTCAACAGTAAAGTGTACCGTTCCACGCTGTTCTTGTGTCCAGAACTTATGTTCTCTGGACCACTGTAAACGGTGTCTCCCGTGAGCAGTTGTTAATGGAACACAGTGCACTGGTCGTAGGGCAAACGATCCACCTTTGAGTCGTCGCCTGGGCACTGGTTTTTGGCAAGCGACCAATACCGGTCTTTGGTATATCCGTATCTGTAATTCTGAAGGCCTACCACGCACGTAATACGATGCTATGGGCGATACCAAACTCTTGGGTAACGCTCATCACAGTTCGTCTCTTCTCGAACCAACCATTTATTAGACCGCTAGGAAAAACATCAAGGTGTTCTCGATGGGCCATTTAGTCGCCTCTAGCACACATCAAACACAATCTAACCTCTGTAACACTTATTCACACCGTCCGGTGTGATTAAGTGTTACAGAGGTCAGAAGTGTTACAGAGGTTGGACTGCGTAAGTACATTTTGTCCTCAAGTCACACAAGACACACGTCATGCTCCATTTTACACACGTGTTGTTGCTCCTGTTCCCAGACAGTGTACTGAGTTAATTTGTGTTTAAATGCTGCTAATATTTTACGGCGTTATTTTACTTTTTCCACTTCGTGCTTAAGCTTTGCACGCCAGTGTACAGAACTTGCACTAGTGTCCGGTACTCAAGAACACATAGACTTTACTCACGAGTCCACTTCCTTTTCTATTAATCATTAAGCATATCACAAAGTGACATCATTCAACACAGAAAAGACGTAATAACTGTCACTCTCTACAAGAATAGTATCGAATAAAGTTTGTCCTTACATTAATCGTTCAGCATCTGAACGTTAATCCGAAAGTGCATTGCTCACAAAGAACGTAATATGCACTTTTAGACTCACGTTCTGGAATCTCTGAAAAACAAAGTTAACTTGCGATTCGAATTTATTTTTTATTAGTCCTGAAACATATCTCCAAAGGGCATCAGTCACTGTGAACAGAGCCTCCTTTAGGGATGTGAGACAGGTGCGGTCGCACAGGGCTTCGCGCTTAGGGGGCCCCCTCGCTCACACCCTGAGAAAAAAGAGGTAAAGAAAGAAAACGAGAGAGGAAGGGGGAGAGAGAGAGCAAATTTCATATTTTCAATTATTCTAATTTAATTTTTTAAGCTCCGTCTCGTTTAATGATTCTTTTTTTAAACATCATCATCACCATCGTCAACCATTATCAATCCACTGCTGGACGAAGGTCTCCCCAAGTTTCCTCCACAACGCTCTGTCTTGTGCCAGTCTCCTCCATGTCACTCCCGCATACTTTCGAATTTCATCCACCCCTCTCCCATGTGGTCTTCTTCTGGGTCTTTTCCTGTCCCTTGGAATCCAATCTAAAATTTTGGCTGTCCATCGATGGTCTGTCCTTCGGGAAGTATGCCCAGCCCATTGCCATTTCAGGGATCTAAATTTGATCATGATGTCTTCCACTCTTGTCATTTTTCGGATCCACGAGTTCCTCTTCTTATCTCTCCTGGTTACACCAAGCATGCAGCTCTCCATGCATTTTTGAGTTGCCTGCAGCCTTTGTATGTCTCTTTTAGTTAAGGTCCATGTCTCTGCACCATACGTAAGCACTGGAAGGATGCATTGATCAAACACTTTTCTTTTAAGACATAATGGCATATTGCTCTTGAAAATTATGCTGTTTCTTCCAAAAGCTCTCCAGGCAAGTTTTGTACGCCGATTAATTTCTTCATCAATGTGACCCTCACTTGATATCTGCTGTCCAAGATAAAGGTACGTGTTTGTTATCTCCAGCTTTTCTCCATCAATCGATAAATCTTCATTTCGTGTAAAAGCATTGAACATCACTTTTGTCTTCTGAAAGTTCATTTTTAATCCCACTTCTTTACGCTTGTCAGCAAGTTCTTGGATCATACTCTGCAGCTCGGATGGGGTAGTTGCAAAAATGACTATGTCATCAGCAAAACGAAGGTGGGTTGGATACTCTCCATTAATCTTTATCCCATTGTTTTCCTAGTTCAGTGATTGCTAGAGATTTTCCAATGTGGCGTTAAAGAGCTTCGGAGATATGGTGTCACCTTGTCTCACTCCCTTTCCAATTTTTATGTGTGTTGTATTTTCAAACAGCCGAATCTTTGCATTTGCATTTTCATAGATGCTATTAATAATATTAATGTATGCATCTTCAATATTGTAGGATTTCCGAGCCATTGTAACTGCTGATGGTTTCACCGAATCAAAGGCTTTTTTATAATCGATAAAAGCCATGCACAATGGAAGTTCATATTCCCTCGCTCTTTCAATTAGTACTCTCAGTACGTAGATATTATCTATTGTGCTGTAGCCACTCCTGAATCCAGCTTGTTCTCTCGGTTGAGCCATGTCTAGTGTTACCTTCAAACGGTGTGAAAGAACTTTAGTGAAGATTTTATAAACCACTGTTAGGAGTCTGATAGGTCTGTAGTTCCTGAGTTCCTCAATGTCACCTTTTCTATTTATCAGGATCATTATAGCGTTGTTCCAATCCTCAGGAATGTTCCCTTCATTAAGGCATCGAGTGAAAATTTTGGCGAGTACTGTTTCGATTTCTCCACTTGCTTCTTGTATGATGTCTACAGTAATTCGATCTTCTCCTGGAGCTTTTCCCCGCTTCATGTTCTTGATTGCATGTGCAACTTCTGCTGGGAGGACTGGAAGAACTCTGATACCTTCCATGATGTCTGGAGTACATGCATCATCCCTTTCGTATAACTTGGAGTAGAAATCTTTCACTCTTGTCAAAATTTCGCCTCTATTTCTTGTTACAGAACCAACTTCTTTTCTCCGTGCCATAATCTGTTTTCTTCCCTTACTGAGATGTCCCTTTGCTGTCTTTATGCTTTGGTTGTTTTCAATTGCTTTCCTCACTAGTTCACAGTTGAATTTCCTTACGTCTTCAGTGATACTTTTTCGTACTGTCTTGCATAGCTCTATGTATTCCACTTTGGAAGTCACGTCTTCTTTAGTTGTCCTCATCTCTCTTCTTTTTTGCATCAACATTTTGGTTTTTCCTGATAATTTGTTCACATGCAACTTGTTCTTAGACCCAGCTAATTTTGTTGTTGTTTCCATAAGAGCTTTGGTTACTTTTCTGTTAACTTCAGAAATATCCACTTCTTCCGATGTTAGGCCTTCTAAAGCAGAGAATTTGTCCTTCAGTTCCAAATTGAAGGTGTTATGGTGTTTTTAAGGTTGGTTATGTCAATACATTTAGTTTGTCTTATGAACTTGCCACGTTCGAGTTTAGTGTTGAGGTGCATCTTACATCTCACCAATCTATGGTCACTACCTATGTTGCACTTGTTTTTTTTTTTGTTTTCGTTTTAATATCGATTGCTAAATTTATATTTGCCAAATATCAGCAGCAAACTACAACATTATGTCTAGCGAAACATTAGTATTGTAGCCATATCTTTCAACGTGCACTGATAGTTACCGGAAAAGTTGTGCTATGTGAGTTACTTCCATCTGATGTCAACGATACATGAATAAGATTCAGAATCCTTTCCCTAATGCTTTCATCGCTTACAGGATATTACTTACTGTCCCAGGAACGGTGACAAGCGTAGATAGAAGCATTTCACGCTTGAAGCTGATTAAATATAATTTACGATCTGTCATGTCTCAAGAAAGATTGATGTCTTTGGCAACTTTGTCAATTAAACAGCATAAAGCAAACAAAATAGATTTTGATGATATAATAGCTGACTTTGCTGGGATAAAAGCAAGAAAAGTCTAGTTCCAAAAAGGTCAGTTCTATAATGTAAGTTTTGTACCATAATAGGAAGAGACTGTGAGGGAAGGACGCATGCTAGTGTGCTTGTTTGATGTATTGTACATCATTGAACCCTTTAACGACCATGACTCCAAAATCTTGTATCACTCTAAATACCATAACGCCCGAAACTGTCTCTTGTTTCACTTCTTTATTTAGTAACAATCTTAGTGACTGACGGCGACTCCTGCTGATCCCTTATAGATCGAGAAAATTTGAAGACACTCATTCTAGACAGGCGTTTCGGGTGGCTATGGCCGTTTATAGGTACGGGTGTCTTGGGCGTTATGGTCATTAAAGAGTTAAAAGTACATTTACAAAATATCAGGAGGGTTCAAAAAATATAAAGCGCTGCCTTTCGTTATTGGTTGATTTTCAGACGTCTTGACGTTTCATTGAACTGTACAGAGAACTGTAATAAGCTATGTCTTAAGTCTAGTGTATGTTTTATGTCTAGTGTAGGGAGAGGTGTTAAAGCAAGGGGCCACATTGCTAGGTTCGTATCCGGCCCCGAGGCTGCTAAGGGCGTCTCTGACTGTGAACGAAACAGCACACGGCACCAACATCTATTAACAACTTCTTATCGCTCAATTCAGAATCCTATTATTGTGAACTCCCTCGGCTCCCAATAGTTCGTGAGCTTAATAACTTTCTCTCATAAATATAAATCGGTTGTAATCATTTACTCTCAGAATACTACTCCTCAGAGGAAACTGCTCGTAGCAAACTGCACATCGAATACTGCGCACAAATCGTTCGTGAAATGCTCCCAAGGTTCCTCATTCAGCTCTTATTTCAGGAGACTTTAATTATGTAGCTTGACCTTTGACCTGCTGTTACGATTTCTAACATCGAATTCATCGGCCGGAGCGTTGAGTGAGAAAACATTTTACGAGAAGAAACCGAATTCACTAAAGAAGATCGGAACACAAAAGGAAAGCTGAATTACAGGTGAACACCACAGTAACGCGAACTAAATATGAAGAGCAAATGAATACTCCCGCGCAACCAAATATGTCAAACGTTTTTGGAAATTCCGTATATACTAAAGAAAGTTTTTTGTGCATCGCCGTTGGCCCAGTGGTCTACGCGATGGCCTCTGATCATTCGTCCGAGAGGGGTCCGGGTTCGAATCCCGGTGAAACAGGGATGTTCTGTTTGTCTTACGGCACTGGCATTCTTCTTTTCCTGGAACCAGTGACCCTAAATTAGGGACGGGCGAATGCTTATAGCCCATTGAGTTGCTCACGCTGGTCGTTAAACCTCCAATAAAAAAAAAAGGTTTTTCGTTATTAAAACTTTGATTGTTCGTGCTTTATAGAAAATTATAATACTGATAATCTGCTGATATCCAAGGTGTAATCAAAAAGTACAAGGCATATAAATTTAAAAACTTAATCGCCTTCAAAGTAGTTCCCTTCCGAAGCTACACACTTAGGCCACCGCTGTTTCCACTGCTCGAAATATTTTTGAAGATATCTGAAATATCAAACAGCTGCTTCGTCGTATTCTGTCGCATTTCCCCAATATATTGCAATATTTTTTCTTTCAACTGGTATTTGATTTTTGGGAAGGGAAAAAAGTCGCTGGGAGCGAGATCTGGCGAATATAGTAACAAACTACTGCACAACTGGCGGTGCATACGTAGGCGATTCATCATGGTGGCGTGGCCACTCGCTATTCCCATGCAACTACGTCCCTCAAACGCCACAAAACTTGTATTCATGATGCACAATTCCCTTATGATTGAAAAAAGAAACAAACAGCATCGTCCTGAAATGCTGCTGCTCTGGCGTGCTTTTTTGGGTCTGGAAGAGTTTATGGTGTTCCACTCTGAACTCTCAGCCTGAGTTTTGAAGCGAACAAATCTTGCACAGCTCTGCAAATGTAATAAGCTATCTCTTGTAATATGAGGTTGTGTGATGCAAATTTTATTTGAATAGCGCGATGATTTCATACTCATGCAGTTTTGACAAACAGTAATGAATTTCCAATTTGTGTGTGTGTGTTCCTAACTAAGAGACTAAAGAAATTTGATCATTCAGTAATCTGACAACGGGACAAAAGAAACCATATTAACAAATAACTGATATTTATATTGTTTTATGTAGAAAATATTGATCTGTATACTCGCCGTTAAACTGCAATTTTATGAATTATCATTTCTGATAAATAAAAATACAATAGAAAGATGAGTCTACAGAGCGGAATACCTGTAGCCTTTTTTTAGCACGTCTTTTGTAGAAAAGATCGTGCTTATATTATCGGTTTGTCAGTCCGTCCGTCTGAAGACACTATACCTCTGCAACCATTAGACCGATTTGAAAAATTCTTTTTGCATTTGGAGATGTGCAATTTCGCCGCTAGAGGGCGTAAATGCAGGTGATGTCGAATTCAAAATACATTTTATTCCATATTTACATCCGATTAAAAAAAATTATTTTATCTTTTGATTCCATTTATGTCGAAGACTATTTTAGGTATAATTGCGTTTTCAAGTTACGCATAGATTCTCCTCTTGGGAGCATAAAAATAAATAACTTTTAACCCGATATCTCTTCTTCTAACACTCCTATTTGAAATTTGTTTTCAGCGGGTACAGCTCCTGATGCATGTAATTTTTAATTTTTTGTATATAATACTTTGGCCACCAGAGGACGTAACAGTTAATTTTTGCTTCTAATGTATTTGCGATAAAATCTGAGCTTGTAAAATATCGATTGAAAAAATCCTTTCGTGGACCGATGCCAGTCACGTCGATAAACCTTTTTGGAATATTTTCTTCTTAAAATGTAACGTAGTTTCTCCTCCAGGGGGCGTAAATGTATGTCTTATTTTTGTCAATTTCTCTGCTTCTAATGGTCCGACTTGAAAAATTATTTCTTTTTTGGATAGAGTTTCCGATGCGAAATGTTTTTCACATAAATTCAAAATTTTCAAGTTAATCATACACTTTCCGTTAGGGAGCTCGAAGGTAAATTGCAATTTCTGCGTTATTTCTGCTTCTAAAAATCCGATTTTAAAAATTATTTCAGCACCGGATACAGCTCCTGATAGGAAAGCCTTTGCATGTTATTTCTAATTTTGGTAATAAATGGTTTCGCCGCCAGAGGTCTTAAGTCTCAATTTGCGCTTGTGATGTATTTGCTGAAAAATCTGAGATTCCAAAATCTCTATTTTTAAAAGTTCGTTTGTAGACCGATACTACTCACGTCAACAAACATTTAGGAATATTTTCTTCTTAAAATATTGCCTGGTTTCTACGCCAGGCGGCGTAGATGTATATCTTATTTTTTGTCAATATCTCTACTTCTAGGAGTCCGATTTGAAAAATTCCTTCTTTGTTCGATAGTGTTTACGATGCGTAATGTTTTTCACACAAACTACAAACTTTCAAGTAAATCATACTTTCCTCTAGGGGTCGCAAAGGTAAATTGCTTTTTCTGCTTCTAAAACTCCGATTTGAAAAATTCTTCCTGTATCACATACAGCTCCTAATGGAAAATATTTTTCATATAATTTCTAATATTTGGTAAACAATGGTTTGGCCACCAGAGAGCGTAAGTGTTAATTTCTGCTTCTGATGTATTTGCAGCAAATACTGAGCTCCTGAACACTCGACTATTTTTTTTCTTGCACCGATACCGCTCACATCGAAAAACCTTTTGGGAATACCTTCTTCCTAAAATAATGCATGGATTTTCTGTCAGGGGGCGTAGATGCGTATCTTATATTTGCCCATATCTCTGCTTCGAAGAGACCGATTCGAAAAATTATTTCTCTGCTAGAGAGCGTTTCCGCTGCGAAATGTTTCTCATATAAATTCAAATTTTTCTTAACGCTCAAATTTGCAACCAGAGGGCCCTATAAGCTCACGATTCCGTTTACAGCAATATCTGTGGAATTAAAAGCCCGACTGAAATAATTCCTCCTTCCGTCAGACACTATTGTTTTCCATACCGGTTCCATTGACTTTGAATGGCTTTGATAAATTTAATTTGCGTCAAAACGGATTCAAAAGACGTTCTCATTGCACCTAAAAATTCGGTGTCTTTTTTATTGTTTAATTTTCTAGTATTAACCAAGGTGTTTCAAAACGGATGTGGTGGAAGTAAGGGATTATTTCAGAAATTGTGACTCTTACAAAGTTTTCCACCAAAAATTAGATGTAAACAAAGCATTGTTTCTGACTGTGTTATAAAAAGAAACAATAAGGTCATTAAGTCTAGCCTTTTACGTCCTGTCACGCTGCACAACGTAATTTGCTGCTGGGAGCACCACAGGTTTTAAGAGATCATATTATATCCCTTAATCCTAGACAGTTTTTAAAGATTAGGAACATCTCGTAATTAAATCTTTAAGAGGAATGTAGTGTGTTTTTTGAAGGTACTGAATTTCTACAATGGAACAGAATTTTTGCCCTTAACACACCGAAATCTTTCGGGCAGACGAATTTCAGGAAAACGTTTCTCATCTGGATTAACTAAATGAACTTTAGATAATGCACGCGAAACGAAATGTTAAGAAAAGCAGAGCTCCTACATTAGCTGTGCATACATTATGAAGTTTTGTTTTATGAAACTCTTCAATTTGCTAAATATAGCGATTTCCTGTGTAAAGCGATTTCTAAAGGGCTTTTTGCATATAAAAAAAAAACATTTTAACGAATCTCTCTTTTCTTCTTTTATAAGTGCGCAACATATTTCGTCTTTTCCGAATATCTTTAAACAACTTGACATTTCCTGATTTACATAAATGCAGTTTTATCTGACTTCATGATTGTGTGGAAGCTACGCATGAAAAAAAGTTTGAACAGTGATTTTCATCCTAAGAAACACAACACAGGCATCAGAGTGAGCGCCTTTATGACGTTATGATCACCCCTGGAAACTTGAAATGATGTTAGACCCCTCTTAAATACTTTTATGAGGTAAGACCCCCACTAACGTCTTATAGGTGTTTTTACGTCGGCAGGTGACATGCCAAAAATACCCTTTTCCAGAATTTTGTATATTTTTCTAATGCCAACTTCCTCACTAAAAGAAATACACCCTATTCCAAAACGAAAAAAAAAACGAAGCACCGCCAGAAAGTTGTTTGGTCCTGATGAAACTCTGCATGCAAGTACCATAGGGTCAAATATGCAAATTATGAAAATATGTATAACCACCAATGACTAGATAGTGACCCCCACAGCGTATGGGAACCGCTCATCGAGGTGGGTGTATCAAGAGCAAATCTTGCACGAGGAACAACTGTTACTGCGAATTGCCTTTGCATTAACATCCATGGACTATGAGAATGCTTCGACGTCGGATCTGTACACAATTCGAGCAGTTGAACGAGTTTGAGTAAGGCCGTCTAGAAAGCACAAGGCCATGGCATTAGAGAGATTAGTTCCCTCCGTTGGTGGCGTCACTCTCATGTTACAGGACCTGATACGTCGGTGTCGTGTTTGACGTCATATGCGACAGCGTTGGAAACCACTCAAAAGCTTTGTTCCGCATGACGTCTCTAAAATAGGGAAGTCATCTCTCTAATGCCATGGCTTTGTGCTTTCCATACGACCTTGGCTTGAGAGATAACGTATAACTGGGCTCAAGTCACCCTATCGCAAGGCATTTAGATCGGTGATGTGCAGCAATCGGACGATGTTGGCGCCTATGTGTCGAAGATGACACAATCCAGCGGCACGCCGGCAGAGGGCAACGACAGAATGCGAGGATCGAGTGATTGAGACAGCCGCACGAGCAGAATTGAATTCGTCGCTCTCAACCATCCGTGTCCATGTTGCGTCATCTACAGGTACGGAAGTGGCCATCCGGAAACATTGTCAAGCGACTCGAGGCACGGGAACTATCTACATTCGAGAAGGCCACTCCGCCGCTGTACCACTGACCAGGGAGCATCATCGGCACCGGTTGCAGTGGTTTCGGGCCTGATCAACGTGGGATAGCGTGCAATGCTGTCGCGTTCTCTTCAGTTATGAGTCACGGTTTGCACTTGGCGCCTATTACCAGCGTATACGTGGCTGGAGACTAGCAGGCCAACCCACGGATCCTGCCTTTACCGTGGAGTGGCACATGGCTCACACGCCGGGGGTAATTGTCTCGGGAGCCGGGCACTTTTGGTAGTCCTCCATGCCACCGTCATGGCTCAGCGGTACGTCAACCACATTCTACGACCCTGTTGTGTTGCCATTTCTGTCGTAGCATCACTGAGCAATTTTCAACAGGATAATACCCGGCCAAACACGGCACAAATGCCCCAGACCTGCCTCCGTAATGTCGACATCCTTCCGTAGCCATTGCTATCGTCCACCTCTCCCCGATCAAACATGTTTGGGACATGATGTGACGCCACCTACGCCTATCCCGGAATGTTGGCAAACCAGCACGCAATGTGGACACCATCTGGAATGAGGACAATATCCTTTAACTCTACTATGCGTCTATTTAACACCGGGTAGCATCTTGCATCCGAGACAAAGTTGGCGATTAAACGCACTAACTTGTTCCACTCGGGTAGTGGTTGTATCCGATTAAATGGCCCAACTGCTGAGGAATTGTAATAATTTCCTTTCCTATACATGTATGATACATTGCACATACCAATTCTGGTCTGCACTAGATGATTCCTTCTGTCTGCTTCATTTTATTTATTTATTTTTTTGCAAAAACAAAAACAAAATGTTTCTCAAAGGTTCCTTCATGTTTTTGTCTCTACAAATATCCGTTTGTCCTCTACTGTTTGCAATACCTCTTTATGAAGTAAGAGAAGAGTGTTTGTAGGGCCAGACATATCAATTCTCAGATAATACCTGTTGTTTCCCGCCGTATAGCGAGCTACCGCCTCGCCTTTACTATACGATCTGGCTATCAAGGCGGCTGAAGGCGTCCTTGCGTAGAACAGTAATTACCGCGACGAAATTCAGTCCAGCACACGGAAATAAAAACAAAAACCCAGCAAGATTTTATTATTCCGATAACATTTGCTTCACGAGTTTCCGATGGCTTCCCACTCAGGGTCCCTTTGCTGACCACGTGCTACTTTTTCACAATTCTTTCCGCGATACCCGGTGGACAAAAGAATCCTCCTTCCCGTTCACCACGCTGTACTTCTGCGATACCCGCAGCCCTTCCGTCAAACCGGTGTCCGAATAGGGACCCTCTCTCCTTCACGACCGAAGCTCCACTGCCACACTAAATTCGCTTGGCCCTTCGTGTCCTCTACCACGCATGCGCAAGAAAAATTCGTTACCCCGGTCAGCACGTGAAATACCTGAACTCAGGAATGTCGTCGGATACCCGCCGGCGATTACAACCTTGTACGTACCAAAAGCGATACGACAACTTTTTTAACAGAAGCACTCGAGCAGCCGACTCTTCAAGGTCAGGTGCCCCAGGCGTTCATGCACCACTCCCTTAATCCTCATATAGGATTAAAATTGTTTCACGTGGTGATGAATTTCAGTTCTTAGTTGAAACAACAAAATGGCGGAATGAAGTGTCTGTCCGCACGTGTTCATCACAACATTAAAATTATATAAATTCATAATTGACAGTTTTATTGCGGGCAACCCTTACAGTGTTATTAACAATAGTTTGCTTGTGTCCTATTTCCATTATTTATATCTACGATATCTTGTCAATCACAAGCGTTCACTAAAGAACAAGTTTTAGATATTTGGTCACAATACGTCCCTTTGTAATGATTACCTTTTCAAGATGCCATAATAAACAGGAATCTCAAATCGATTCCTTTGAAATAGATACACATCTCTACACTAGATCTAAATGCAGGTGGTTTTAGTTAAACTGGATTTTACAAGTCAAACCATCAGGATATGAGCATGAACAAAAGGCGTGAAAAAGCAAAACAATTAGAATAGTATGCGTAGACCTTCTAGGTTTCGTTAAGTACTATATTCTCATTAAACACTAAAAGAAAATGATAGAATAATTTAAAGCACAGAAAAATGCGGATCTGGAATTAGTGCGAATAAAAAAAAAGAAATTAGATGTAGATAAAATGCATTTATTCAAACAAATATTGATTTTGTTCACAAAAAGTGCTCCGTCATAGTTATTTTTTATTATCTTTTCTCAGCAGTGTTTTGTTCTACCAGATAAGAAGCTGTTTCCGTTCTGAGCAATAAATAACTTAAGAGACATTTGCAGTTTCTCTGTATTTAGCAGATTTAATATTCTTGTATCGTACACAATACACAATATTATTCAGTGTGCTAAATACGGATAATCTGTTTAACGAAATTCTGTTTGAGAGAATTCACGAATTCCATCGTTAATTCTCTGTCCCACGAATTTTATCGTGAAAGCTTGAAACTTGAGTTAAATTCCTTCAAAAATGCTTTCATTTCGCGAACTGGTTGTATTTTTGTTTGGTGATCTTACGACGAAAGTGAAAAACTTGTTGGGTTATAAGCAGTCGCCCGTCCCTAATTTAGGGCCACTGGTTTCAGGAAAGGGATAGAGCCAGTGGCGTAAGACAAACACACCATCCATGCCTAACCGTGATTCGAAATCGGATCCACGTGCAGAAGCTAGTGAACAGGGGCGGAAAACTGCTTTTCCCTTTAACGAAATCTTTTATAGAAATCCCTTCCATTTTCCACCGTTTATTTTTCTTGAAATGGTTAAGGATTTTGCTATTTCTGATTATAATCAGCTATGAACACATAGACTGTGAATACGAATCAAAACAAACTAAAGGAGATATGATCAAAACATTTCAGATAATTCGAAATGGGCTTTGACTCATTGATATTGAGACAGAAAATAGTTTTCGCTATCATAATAAATGTTATACCTACTTCAAAAGACGATTGCTGATTTCTTTAAAGTATGAGCCATATAATAATTTAAGGTAGTATCGATTTATCTCTTTGTAAAAAAATGATTATGAACTTATACCAGTGTATATTAGGCGCATTTTATGACAGCACTGTATGTATTGGTATTAAATTATTCTTTAAATTCCGAGCTATATAAGTGAATAAAGGAAACACAGTTCGTAATTGTAGTATTGTTATAATACAGACTTTAATAAATGTTAATGAGACTTAAACTATATTACTGTTCCAGTAAAATCTCTTAATTGAGAATAAGTTTAATAGTGATAAAAGCTTTAACAAGTTTAAAATGGCATAATAATTGGCAGTTGAGTTATTATGGCCAAAGTTCATTCTGTATTTATGTTAAACAAGAAAGATGACACCGAATTTCTGGTGTAATGAGCACGTCTTTTGAATCGGTTCTGACGCGAATTAAATTTATCACATCTATTTAAAGTCAATAGAACCGGTGAGCAAAACAGTAGTATCTGACAGAAGACAGAAGTTTTTCATTCGGGTTTTTAATACCACAGATATTGCTGTGAACGGAAACCAAATATTACGCCCTCTGGTGGCAAACATGTGCGTTAAGAAAAATTGAATTTATATGAGAAACATTTCGCAGCAAAAACGCTCTCCAACAAAGAAAGAATTTTTCAAATCAGGCACTTAGGAGCAGAGATATCGACAAATATATGGTATACATCTAGCTCCCCCCTCCCCCGGCGGGAAAATCATACATTACTTTAAAAAGAAAGTATTCGTAAAAGGATTTTTGATGTCAACGGTATCGGTTCATGAAATAATTTTTTTCAGTGGAGTTTTCGGAAGTTCAGATTTTGCTGCAAACACATCAGAAGCAGAAATTAACACTTACGCCTCTTGGTGGCCCAAACATTCTTTACCAAATATAAAAAATTATATGAAAAACATTTTTCATTAGGAGCTGCATGCGATACAGGAAGAAGTTTTCAAATCGGTGTTTTGGCGGCATAAACATCGAGGAAAACGCAATTTACTTGAACTCCCCCTAGCGGAAAGTCTATGAATTACTTGAGAATTTTGAAGCTATATGAAAACATGTAGCACCGGAAGCGCTATCAAACAAAGAAGGAATTTTTCAAATCGGACCATCAAAAGCAGAAATATTAACAAAAATGATATATATATATATATATATAAATATATATCTACGCCCCTTGGCGGAGAAACAATGCAATATTTTAAGAACAAAATATTCCGAGAAGGTTTATCGACGTGCGTGGCATTGGTCCACGAAATAATGTTTTGAATCGAGATTTTAGAAGGTCAGATTTTGCTGCAAATACATCAGAATCAGAAATTAAAAATTGCGCTCCCTGGTCGCCAAACCATTTTTTTACCAAAATTAGAAATTATATGCAAAACATTTCTAATCAGGAGCTGAATCAGCTTCTGAAAGAATTTTTTTAAATCGGAGTTTTAAAAGCAGATATATCGGGGGAAACGCGATTTACTTTTTTATGCCCCCTGGCCAAAAATCTATGCGTAACTTGAAAAACTGACTATATCTAAAATACTCTTCGAGATAAATGGAATCAAATGGCAAAAAAAAACGTTTTTCGATAGGATGTTTAGAAGCGAATATATGGAATAAAATGCATTTTGCATTCGATATCATCTGAATTTACCCCTATAGCGGCGAAATTGTGCATCGAAAAAAAAAAAAGGAAAAACAAAATGAAGGATCTTCATTCGCACATTTCAATCTTCCAAATGCAAAAATAATTTTTCAAATCGAAAAAATAGTTGCAGATATATCCGGACGAACGGACAAACCGGGAACATAAGCACGATCTTTTTTACAAAAAACTTGCTAATAAAGGGTTCTTCCCCCAGCGACTTTTGTGTATAACGAGTGTTACTACCATCAACATGTGACTTCGTCAAATGCAGTTTCTACTCTACTCCCTTCTTTTGGGAAAGCATCAAATACTTTACCACAAAGTCATCTATCTACAAGTTTGGCCGTGAAAGATTATCATGTGCAAGTGAAAACCGTAAAAAACAAATACAAGGGAAATTCTAAAAGTAATGCCTCCTCCTTAATAGCTTTTGAAATTTTGAAGTGATTCTAATAAAACTGCACTGACATATACTATGATATGTTGCCGATGTGGGAACAAATGTTTTTCAGAATCGGAAATAAAAATCGTGAATGACAGAGAAAAGCAGCGAGCCGTAATTTTCCTGGAAAAAGAGTGATGTGAGAGTCCAGAAATCCAAAGAAGACTCCTGGCGGTGAATGGAGCTGTCACAAACGGTATCAGTAAAGTCCGAAAATGGATGAAGAGGCTTCGAGAGGAAGAAAGTTCAGTGTCGGACAAGCAACGGAGTGGAAGATCTGCCACTGCAATGACAGATGCCAACATGCAACGAGTGAAATACATCATCATAGCTGATCGTCGTGTCACCATCCAAGAGTTATGTGATGCAATTCATTGTGGTCATAACGCTATGGAAACATTAAGTAGGGATCTGGGCTACCGAAAAATTTGTTCAAAGTGGATCCCAAGATACCTAAGCCGAGAACAATGTTAGCAAAGGACGGACATGTGACGGAACCTCTTGGACTGTTATGAGAGGGACGGTGAGGAGTTTTTCCCTAATGTTGTGACAGAGAGTGAAACCTGGGTGTTGTTTCATGACCCAGAAACAAAGTGGGCGTCAATGGAATGGTACGGCACATCTTCACCTCAACAGAAAAAGGTGAAAACAAAACGGTGAAGAAGCTAAAGGGAGCTAGCAGAAGGAAAAGACCTGTTATTCCACTCCATAGTGTTGTTTTACACCATGATAACGCACGTCCCCACACCTCAATGGAGACTTCACCCGCTATGGCCAACATGGGGTGGACGTATCGCCCCAAATCTCCTACAGTCCTGATTTGGCTCCATCAGAATTTTTCGTTTTCCCCTTCGAAAAACACCCTTCGTGAAACGTTTCGACAATGTGATAGACGTAAAACTGGCATGGATGAAACGATAGCCTCAGGAATTTTTCCAAAATGGATTTTACCAATGGGTTCAGAGATAGCGGGAATGTATAGAAAGTAGAATTTTGAATTATCTAGCATTATTAATAACATGTCCAAGTATGTTGCCACTAAGTTTTACATTTTTTGCTGTTACAAATAAAAATCTTATGATGGACGAGGCATTATTTTCAGGATGCCCTTTGTATATGAACTAAAATTACAAGGGTGTGTTTGTTTTTACAGCAGTTTGTTTATGTCATGTAGTTCATTTCAGATTTCTGTACAGTTCTGTGGTGTTTGGGAGGGTACGAAATGAGAAAAAACGATTGCTTTATAATCCAATACTAGAACAATGCGAGAAATTATGCATAAATTAGGTCTTCAAATCATTTGTCTCTGTATTTTCGGAAGCCCCGATGAGGAAAAGCAAATGATTCACGTCACGTTTTTTTTTCCAGTGTTCCTTTGCTAGAAGACCATAATGTGCAGAGATACAAGAAAATTCGTATCTAATCCGACCGATAGAATCCCATTACCTTCCTTCGTGGGGCACTGCTCGTTAAAGAACGTACAGCGCGTTTTATTCTTATCACTGCACAAAGATTACACGCCCATATTTTTTTTAGTTCCGACGAAAGACATGCTTTCCCCGTCATTTGCGAAAGTAAGATACGTTAAATTTCTGGCATCAGCTTATCTCTCTAGTGGAAAACGTACCATGAAAAGAGAAGTGCGAGAATGGGAGAAACATACAGCAAATGGACGAATTTTAAGGAATAACATATTTCCTTTGTGTTCAGATGTACCTAGTATAGTTATTTCGTTTAGTTCTAAAACTACCGAAAGAAGTAATAAGAAACACATATGCGTTTTCAAAATACTGTAGTTCATTTCCTTCAGTGTAGTACAAAACGTTTCCGCAATTTTGCGGTGACGAGTAATACGTGAGATATCTCAGCACGTGCACCGGAAATTAAAACTTACCAAGGTTTCCTGCCATCTGTTCGCATTCACCTTTGACAACAATTTTCTGATTCACGTCAATCATAGTCCTGAAATTTTGGCGAATACTTATGCAGTGTACACTACTCGACTTAAAGCATTGTCACACTAGGAAGTATTTGGCGGAGCGCCATGCTAATTTGCGAGCATGTGTCGACAGTCAGCGTAAATAAACGATTGCAGTTGCGAACCATTCACGTGGTAGGTAAAAGAGATGAAAGGGCAAAACGGTTTAGCGTTGCTAAGTTAAGTCATCCTCATCGGTCAGTGTGAACCACTGCATAGGAGTGAGCCTAGTGGCGAAAGCTTGTGAGTGTAACCAGAACGCTTAGGCGACGTCGTCTGGAATACTACCGTCACAAAGACACTTTTACCAGAGGCTAAATCGTAGGGTTACAAAAGGATTGTCGATCCCAGCATCACATGACTGCGGAAAGCAACGGGATGCAACAACTATAAGCCGAATGTGGAGAAGAATGTAATATATGTCGCCGCATTAGGACTGGTGCATGTAGATAGACGTATTCTATCGCTGCATTAATCGGCCAGCGCGAGCGAACCTACAGCACACACGCGACGACATTCCACGAGGTGTATAGGCATCTATGGACATCCCCGTATAGACTCGAACTGTGAGTCGCAGATTGGATGAAGTAGATTTCCTCCTCGCCAGCTATCCCGACAAAATGCCACGCACAACAGTGGTGCCGTATCAGCCATGCGTGGCAGGACGAATGGAACCACATTGCCTTCAGCGACGAGTCTCGCTTCTGTGTCATCGCCGATGATCCCCGATATGGAGCCTGGAGATTAAGTAAGTGGTCATCGAGATGATCTTGCTGCGATTACGTGAGCGTTCATGTGGAGCCTCAGCCTGAAGTCACGGTTTGAGGCACTATCACATTCCACAGCCATTCACCCCTCGTATTGTTATGGGACAGCATGGCGACAAGTGAATGACTTTCTACAGCCAGTTTTGCTGCGGATGAAGGTTTATCGCCATAATCGCTTGACAAGCCGAAGACCAAAATTTACTGTTAATGTTGCAGTTGCAGTTTTCTCATTGTGAAAGATGTGAAAATGTTATGGAATATATTGACTATTTGCAATGTCCTTTATTAAACATGTGTGTTATTTCTTGGTTTGTGAGAACAAGATATTCAAAAAACGTGAATTGAATAATCACTAATTTTCAATTTTCTGATTTACTACTAACTAGCACAAAAATCTTATCAAAAATACGACTACGTGGCATCGAAGACCTCAATCATTTAGTTCATGTGTACGCTTTAAGCTAAACGTACTGTCCAACCTTGCTCGTGTTTCAGGCTTTGTCAAAGAATACCGTAATGAAATTTTTTTCCCTGTAGATTTTCAGTTCATGCTTTTAAAGTTCTCCCAGCTTAATAAAACAAAACTTTCTGTTAATGTTGGAATTTCATGTTTCTCTTTTAATTGTTAAAGAATACGAATGTAATATAATTTCGCAGTGTTGTTTAACTCTTTTTTTTTTTTTTTTTTTTTTGATTGGAGGTTTAACGACCACCGTGAGCAACTCAATGGGCTATAAGCAGTCGCCCGTCCCTAATTTAGGGTCACTGGTTCCAGGGAAGGGAGAGAGCCAGTGCCGTAGGACAAACACAACATCCATGCCTGACCGGGATTCGAACCCGGACCCCTTACGGACGAATGATCAGAGGCCAGCGCCTTAGACCACTGAGCCACCGGGGCGGCGTTTAACTCTTTAACGACCATGACCGTAAAATCTTGTATCACTCTAAATACCATAACGCCCGAAACTGTCTGTTGGTTCACGTCTTTGTTTAGTAACAAGAATTGTGACTGGCGGTGCCTTCTGCTGATCCCTCATAGGTAGAACAAGTAAGGATAGGAAATATGATTCACTCATTTAAAGAACAGGTAAGAATAGGAAATCTGATTCACTCATTTAAAGAACAGGTAAGAATAGGAAATCTGATTCACTCATTTAAAGAACAGGTAAGAATAGGAAATCTGATTCACTCTCGACAGGCGTTTCGGATGGCTATGGTCGTTTGTATGTACGGGCGTTTTCGGCGTATGAATCGTTTAAGGGTTAATAAATATTCGTGTTATTTCTCGGTTCGGTGGAACAAGATATTCAAAAGTTTATTGAATATTCTCTAACATTCGATTTTCTGATTTGCTACTAGCATAGAAATCTTATCGAAAATACGTATCATGTGGGACCTTATGATTTTGGTTCAACCTTACAGCTGTACGCTTTAAGCTAAAAGTATGATCCAACCACGCCGGTGTTTCAAATGCTTTGTCAAAGAAGATTGAAGTAACTTAAAAAATGTTTCCTGTAGATTTTCAGTTCGGGCTTTTAAAATTACCTGAGCTTAACAAAAAGGAGGTTCAAAATCCGTACACGTTTTTCAGCCTTCTGAAACGCTAATGTATCAATTCCCATGTGATAAATAGAGCATTAGGACGTTTTCTCTGTATTTATCTTTATCAACGTGTACGACAACAGAGAGCATTTTAACTGCAAACATATTTAAGCATTGAAACACGCATTTTCGCGGTATCTATTGCATATATTTTGAATGAACTCTCGCAATGAAACCTAAATTTGTGGTCTAACATCTCTTTCATCCCTCTCAAACTCACGTAGTGAATAATCGAGCTTTATAAATTCATCACCAGATTTCTTAGGTGAGCATGAATATTTTAGTTTTTTGACAGCGGAGAGTTAGTGTATTATGAAATTTGCAAAGAGAGATTTCCTGTACAAATTGCAGCAGCGCATAAGGCACACTGAAGCTTTCTACAAAAGGGATTCTTTTTCCCACCGTTTAGTGCTTTAGGTTATTATTAAATTATTCCTGAGTAATATCAAAGACCGTGCGCGCTAATGGGAATGCATTACTGTGAATTATGGGTTTAAATAATCCTTTCCACCTCAGTACATTATCTCTGAGTCATATCTGAATGTTCTAAAAGCAAAATATTGCTGCAGGGATTAGTCTGACACTAGGGACACTTTCAAAGTAATGCAGTTACTTTGTGAAAGAAGAAAACCAGTGTTTTACTCGGGGTTTTCAGCAATGCGTTTGAAGAACAGTGAAAAGATTTACTAATGATTTAGCAGGACATTTGAAAAGTTCTTTGCAATAATGGATGCTTTTTAAAATTGTTAGAGGTTTCCGAACTAGAGTTTTAGAGAAGTATTAAATCTCATTTCTATTTCTAAGAAACACTATCTCTCCGAGGTATTGCAATTGCATGCGGCTTCTTTCTTCTACCTGAGGCGCCAACGCTACGGCGAGATTCTTAAATATAACACTTCTGACATATTAACTACTTTTTCAAGGTCCTTCCATTGATTTGTTCCGCCTATTTTCCTTCACAGTTACTAATCCAATGTTACGTGATGTCGCCCTCGAAGATATTTCTTTTTCAGAGTCAGTTTCTTGTTGTGCAACTTCACGCTTTTGATTCTTTTCCTTAATGACCTTTTCGAAACAATCCACTCAGCCCATCTAAGGTATTTCTCTTCCTCTGCTTAATGCACCACACGCCAGAGGAATATTGCTACTAGGGCCTTTCTAGAAAATTTGCCACTGGAAGTTTTGCACTTGCTCTTCTATTCCTCATTCTGTTCTTTTGTGGTGGCACCACAAAAGAACATATTAAGCGTTTTCTTCTAGTGTTCTCTCACAGGTCTATCCCCTCTAAGACCACAAATCATGAAGTTATACCACAGATGCAAGATGTCCTCAAACGTACCATAACTACAGATGTGGTTATTTGGCTGATTATGCGGCATTGGATTTCAATTTATCGATACGACACCTGCTGCACGTCTCCATATCAAACATACACAGTCGCATTAGAATCATATGACTGCCTAACTAATAATGGGAATAACCACCATTGGCCCCCGATGACAGCATGGCGTAGACGCAATGAGGCTCTTTAAGGTTGCCCGAGGCACACGTGCCCATTCGGAATGCAGCAGAGCACAGATGTGCCGGAGAAGACGTGGTTCTGGGTCAGCACTTCGAACCTGTCGATCCAAATAGTCCCACATGTGCTCTATGGGATTGAGGTCCGGCGATTACGTCGGACAAGAGAGAACGGAGACATCGCTGTCGTGTTCCTGGAACCAGTCACGCATTCCCTTAGCGACGTGGCAGGGAGCATTGTGCTGTTGGTATACTCCATCACCACCAGGGTGAACGTCCAACATGAAGGGATGCAAGTGGTCAGCGAGGGTGGACAGGTGTCCATTGGCGTTCAGGGACCATCATCTAGTGGAACCAGAGGTCCCAGATAATTCTAGAAAAACATCCCGCAGACATGCACACTGGCACCCCTGGCTTGTACGTGACCTACAAGCGTGTCGAGGTGTTGGTTATCGTGTATCAGACACCGTATCCGCCACTACCAGTCACTTCTGTGGAGTAGGATTCGTCGGAGAAGACAACCTTTTTCCACTCTTCCACTGTCCAATGACGCTAGTCTCATGAGAACTGCAGGCGTCGTTGCCGATGGACCTGGGGTTAACACTGACGCCTTGACGCAACGTCCACTCCGGAGACCCATGCGTAAAATTATTGGTTCTAGTGTTATCGGTAACACGTACCTGGGTGACCCAGCGTTCATTTGCGTGGCCAACTGCTGCACTGTTGAGTGTCGTTTGCCCTTTACCAGTCGACGGAGGCGACTTTCACCTCTGGGGTCGATGACCTTTGGGGCTCCACAGTTATGACGTTGGGAGGTACTCGGTGTGCCAGCGGTTCATTCTTGGTACGCCCTTACTACAGCACCTACCTAACAGTCATGAAGTCTGCTTTTTCTGAGATGATTCCGCCCTTGGTGCGGTAGCCGGTTATCTTTCCTTTTTGAACGTCCGTCAAATAACCTCTGTCCGTTGTGCTCACGTTACGCACTATGGCTCACCTGTCCTGGCAGTGTGTTCAATTTTCATGACATTCGAACGCCTGCTGTTGACTCACGCGCTGTTGAAGGCGAACGTAAAGATATCGTTGAGGCATCAAAATAAATATCTTACCATGTAGATGTGCCAGTCGAAGAGAAAAATGAGATTGGGGCAACAGTTCGGGCGTTATGGGCCGGCACATTTTCCATGTAAAACCTCTTGGAGAAGCGTGCGGTTGACTTTCGAACGCCTGCTGTTGACTCACGCGCTGTTAAAGGCGGAGGCATGGAGGAACTGAGATAGTCCGAAGTCTCTTTTTTGAGCTAACCGTTGCGCAAAACAACGCTAGCACGCATTGGTATCAAAATTCTTCTCATCGGGACCGCGAACACTCTCGAAGACCTGACTGCGTTATGCCGTTGGACTGTGTGAAGTATATCTAAAATTTAATATTCATTTAATCCAGTATGTGAAGATGTAATATCCCATTATGTAAAGATGTAAATAAACATTCCGTTGACCATTGTTAGTGAAAATATTACGGGAGACTGCTCATTGAGTAGCTCACGGTGCCCATTGAGTAGCTCACGGTGGTCGTTAAGCCTTCAGTCAAAATAAAAAAAATCAGGAACTGAAGTGGTTGAATAAATTTGTCAATCAAATAAAGTTTACATTTGTTGTTTTGTATGAGTTTATTCTTTAAAAAAACAAAAAAACTAACCGTCGATTCCGACGGGTTTCGTCTAGTTACTGGGTTATCTCAGTTATGTGACATGGAACTTGTGACCTATACCTTGTGATGGCCGCCCCGGTGGCGCAGTGGTCTAAGGCGTTGGCCTCTGATCATTCGTCCGTAAGGGGTCTGGGTTCGAATCCCGGTCAGGCATGGATGTTGTGTTTGTCTTACGGCACTGGCTCTCTCCCTTCCCTGGAATCAGTGACCCTAAATTAGGGACGGGCGACTGCTTATAGCCCATTGAGTTGCTCACGGCGGTCGTTAAACCTCAAAAAAAAAAAAATACCTTGTGATGTACTATTAAGATGACACATGGGTCAAAATGGATTTGTAGAGATAATTCTTCCCTCCGTTGTTCAATCGGAAGAATATCAAACTGCGTAGTAGGAAAACGTAAGTTCAAATCTCACCACCGTCAGAAAATGACTCTTTCGCTACATTGGCGCCCGAACGGGAATTTTAATCCCGTGCCGTGAGGTTCGAAAAAAATGCGCCATGATTCCTTTCTTCAAAAATATGAAAATGTATAGTTTTGTTTCGAAATAATGTGCTTAAAGTTACATTTTTAGAGCATTCTCACATTCGCAGTTTCTAACGTCATTTTTCAAGAGCTGTTGGACGGAACTCTTAAAATCTGTGCAAAATTTAGCTGTTTTCGTAGAGTGTGATATCATAATTTTTTTCATTTTGTTCAGTGATTGGTTGGCTTCGCTGAACACAAGGTTTCTGGATAGATCTGTTTTGTCTTCAGTTATACCTCACCTCAGCAGCTAATTCAAAGACGAAAGGTTTAGAAAGCTACTGCAGTGTTTAAAGCCTCCGTGAAAGAAAAACGTTGCCCAAAATATAATAAACTACGGTAAATGATTTCATTTTTGCCATTGACCTTTTCACGTTAAAACTTGATTAAATTGCTTGTGTCGACTAGTTAAAGTGGTACTTTTAAAACTGTAGTAAGTTTAAGAAAGGTTAAGTACCCTACTGACAGATATAAACACAAATCACCAGAGCTGAAAGTCTTAGTTCCAGTCATACGGAAATTTCATTTATTTTGGACTCTTGATCGCTCACATTACAATGAAGGAAGAGATCTAAATTTAGAATGAGTGATTGCTCGTAGGCTACAATGCTAATGGGTGTTGAAAAATGTTTAAAAATAGTTCTCTTAAATAAAAAAAACTTAAGCTACACCGAATATTTCTTTAATTTTCATAAAAAATATAATATTAAAATTTGAAATTAAGTTCCTGACGTTATTTAAGGTAATGGAGAATTAAACCACGGGCAAAACCGCTTTGGAAGCTCTAAACACGCAAATAAACCATCAGTAGAAAAGTTGATCTCTAACAGACAGGAGAATTACTCTTCGCTCACGAATTGCGTGGGTTCTTTAGTGTTTTTGCACGAAAAAGAAATTGCTATTTTTCCAAAAACGTCGCAAAAAGCATTGTTTGGATAACTCCTTATAGTGAAATGACATTAGAATTATAAGCTAACCATATTCACAGGCTGATAGCTTCCCTACTTTCTAATGCGTACGACGATTCAGGATCCGTAAAGGAATATGGTGAGTTCGACATTTTGCAAAGAATCCCTTTGTAGAAAGTGACAGGGAGTACACACACATAGACACACTAATTCTTCCACTACGTCTACAGTACCACAGAAATTGTGAACGAATGTTCACTTCATAGGTGATTCGAAATTCAGTTTACAGGTCTATTCTCCGCAGACGTCCCTTTCCAACGGACACGGAGCTAATTATGAACATCAAGGACAGAGATCCACATTTGGGGACAGTAATTCAATGGTGGTAACTGAAATCAATATCTACAGCTGCACGCACCTAATATAACGTACTGTAAGTCGTTTTCGTGTGCGTGATTTGTATTACGCTATGTCTAAAACTAGACTAAGGAAATGGAAAACTAAATGAGAATACGATGCAATAGTTCCTAATCAAGCTTTTAAGGCCAGACGAAACACATACAGACTTACGATAACCTTTTATTGGTCCAGCACGAATGATGGCATTCACAGTATAGCACTGCTATTATTACCATTCACGTATCTCTTAACAGCAATCGAACATCTCCACACACACACACACACACACACACACTAAGCAACTGCTATATCGTCTTTTTTATCTATCGTTCTTATCACATTCATACGTCACACACTCTGACCTCAGTTGTGTGGCCAACCTCATTCTTGTCAGAGAGAAGATATCACGTAAAGTTTGGAAAGTGTAAAGGAGAACAAACTCGAATTTACATAGGTAAAGGAACTAAAAATGAAAGTTATTTTAGAATATACGTCACACTGCACATGCATATAAGTACCCCATGATGATAATAAGTTATGAGGGAAAAGATCTCGGAAACCCATATTTTAGGGACTTGCTGGTTTAGTTTACTGGGAACAATGCCCTCATTATTATGAAGATTCTTCTGTCAACATTCATGCTATTGAACATACTAAGAATATATTGAATAGATATAGGTACTTTCTGTGCAGGCCGTTTCAGTTAGAACCTCCACAGAGAATTGATATGAAGCATCGCTTACAATGTAAGGCGTTGTGAATTCTTGACAGGTGTCACGTATTACGCATTTTATTTTACCAAAGGGAATTTGCTTCGAAATTTCTGACCATTGGTATGTATGTGCCTTTGTGACATGTAATAAAACCAATGTTCATGTCAAATGTGCTCAAATTGTACACTGAAGCAGTAATTGATTAAAACGTCTGCATAATAAAGAGCTGGGCAGTCCTTGACCTTCAAAACAGCGACGATTCGATATGGCCGGGTTCAACAATGTGCTATAACTGACGAATGTTGGCTGATGATGAATCTTTGTTACGAATGTACCTATAAATCTCCTCGTACAGGTGTTCAACTGGGTTGAGCTCTGTGAACCGTGTGGGCCATTTTGGCAATTCGTAGTCTCTGGTTTGCTCCTGGAACCATTGTGTTACGAACCTCTCCATCAGGAACACCCTGCCTAGGTACTGGTGTGCCTGGACCGCAGTGATGTTAAGGTACAGCGTTGCATCCAAATACTCAACCAGAGGTATTAACGAACACAAGCCGCCCCGGTGGCGCACTGGTCTAAACGATGGATTCTGATCCTTCGTCTGAAATCGGTCCGGGTCCGAATCCCGGTGAGGCATGGATGTTGTGTTTGTCTTACGGCACTGGTTCTCTTCCTTCCCTGGAACCAGTCACCCTAAATGAGGGACGGGCGACTGCTTATAGCCCATTGAGTTGCTCACGGAGGTCGTTAAACCTCCAATAAAAAAACAAAAAAAAAACGAACACAATCGCCGCTAGGAAAACAGACCACTGACAACTGCATGATCTCCACGAACTTGTACAATCAACGCTAGGCAAATAAGATCCATGGATCCGTGCCGTTTATGCCATATTTCGACCCGCCCATCTGCTTTAATTAAGTGCAAACGTGAATTTGTCACTTTACGGGTAATTTGATAGGAGCATAAGAGGTAATCTAGCAGCCTCAAGATGCGGTTTTTTTTATTGGAGGTTTTTTTTTTTTGATTGGAGGTTTAACGACCACCGTGAGCAACTCAATGGGCTATAAGCAGTCGCCCGTCCCTACTTTAGGGTCACTGGTTCCAGGGAAGGGAGAGAGCCAGTGCCGTAAGACAAACACAACATCCATGCCAGACCGGGATTCGAACCCGGAACCCTTATGGACGAACGATCAGAGGCCAGCGCCTTAGACCACTGCGCCACCGGGGCGGCTTATTGGAGGTTTAACGACCACCGTGAGCAACTCAATGGGCTATAAGCAGTCGCCCGTCCCTAATTTAGGGTCAGTGGTTCCAGGGAAGGGAGAGATCCAGTGCCGTAAGACAAACACAACATCCATGCCTCACCGGGATTCGAACCCGGACCCCGTTCGGACGAATGATCAGAGGCCATCGCTTAGACCACTGCGCCACCGGGGCGGCGCTTTTTGCTTTGATCGAGGTTTAACGACCACCGTGAGCAACTCAATGGACTATAAGTAGTCGCCCGTCCCTAATTTCGGATCACTGACTCCAGGGAAGGGAGAGAGCCAGGGGTGTAAGACAAACACAAAATCCATGTCTCACGGAGATTTGAACCCGGACCCATATCGGACGAATGGTAAGAACACATCGCTTAGACCACTGCGCTACCGGGGCGGCCTCAAGATACTTCCTTGGAGTTCTTTATCGGTCAATGTCCTTTTATGGGCCTTTGCATAATTGGAAATGCGTAGAGTTGAGTTATTTGTCTAGAGTGAGATGAAAGAACACGCACGATGGATTCGTCTCTCTCTCTCTCTCTCTCTTTCTCTCTCTCTCTCTCTCTGAGATTCAAAGCCCACTACTGAATGTTACTATGTAAGCCATCAGTTGTATTTAATTTTTCCTAGGTAGATGGTTCAGGAGTTCAGGATGTCTGTAAATAAAATCAACGCTCTGAAGTGAATCACTCAGCTGTGAGCGTAGAACTTGGTCCATTGACAACATTAGATGGACTATGGCCTGGTGTTCCTGTTGATGATTCTTCTACTTGCCGGTGGATGTCAACGCGGCGGAGGGACGTCTATGCCAAAGCCGTGTTGTTGAAGTGAACGTTGTAAAACTCTGTCCGCCATGGTCTATAGCATTAGATGGACTGTGGCCTGGTGTTGCCGTGGATGGTTCTTCTACCTGCCGGAGGAGGTAAGCGCAGCGGAGTGGCGTCTGTGCCAAAGCCGTGTTGATGAGGTGGACGTCGTGAAACTCGGTCGACCGCTTTGAATATGTGAATGTTCTTCTGCATAATAGAGCATCTCAAGGTAAAAGCATTCTCGACCTTTGATAGGAGATTGTGTAAAGATGTAACTAACGAGTTGGAACTACATTAAACAGTTAAACTTGACTTGTGCTGTAACATTTGTGCACTGTCGTTGTTTACTTAACTTAAATTAAGAATGTCAACGCTTTTAAGAAAGTGCTTCCTGCAGAAGGGTTTGAGCTAGCTTGGGCCAGGCAAAGAGATAGTTGCAGGTTGGACCGTCTCAAATCATCGGAAGAGGCGATCTTTTTGCAGTCCTCAAGGGTCTAGTGTTGTTGCTACCGTACCAACTACAGACAAATTTGTAGGTTTATGTCAGGTACGAGTGGAACACGAAAGGTAAGTCAGTTGTTATAGCCTATTCGCCCAATGTGCCTCGCTGTGTATGATGAAATCTCTCACCCGAAACCTCTAACGTACTGTGAGGTACTTGACTCAATGGAGCTGGTCTATTACCTCGAACAATCCTCTCCAGCCATCGTTGCCCACCAGTTGTTTCACCTACAGAAAGATTGCTGATTGCTGGTTTAGTTGTTTGTGCATTACTCATTGTACTTCATAGATACAGTTGCTCTTGCATAGCCGAGAAGGTATGCCGTTTCTGTTATGCTTGCCTTTCCAGCCTAGTGCCCAAAGTCGCGCAAGTCATACGTTTTTCCGATATTGACTCTGTCTACGCTTTACACGTCTGAATCCTTTGCAGTGAGCTGGTTATAAAACTATCTCAACGTTATAGTTGCTTACGTAAGTAAGAATGGCAGTTGTTTAATTGATGTTGGGTGTTCCTAATAGTAGGTTTTAAAGAAAGTATCCGGAAAATAGACAAGAATGTATTACAAGATAAAAATATCGTGCAAAACACTTAAAATAATCATCCAGGTAGTCCTCATTGGAATTGTTGACCTTGTTCCACCGATATACGATTTAAAATATCACATTGCGATAGAAGACTGGCGAGCGGAAGTTGCAACGTTTCCCATCATCGTCATTAGCAAAGTTTTCCTCAGAAAGGAAATTCGACAAAGACCAGAAGAGATGGAAGTCGGACGTGGCAAGGTCCGGGGAATAAAGACGTGAGACAATATTTTCCATTCCAGCTCGTGAACGTTTCGCCGGGTCCGTAAAACGATATGTGGACGAGCGTTATCCTGGTGAAAAACAACTCCATGGCGATTAATTAACTCTGGGCGCTTTTCTTGCAGTGAAGCATGGAGACGGCCCAACTGTTGGATGTAAGCATCCTCTATGATAGTATTGTCTCGCGGTAAGAGTCCATTGTGAGTCACACCGCGACCTTCCCACCAGTAACTCAACATCCCCTTCCCTCGTCCATGAAGGCGTGGGTTAGCGACCTTCCGTTGGGAGTTGTCCCTGCTTTCTCCAGGCTCTTTGTCACGTAACATTCACGTATGCGACACATGTTTCGTCACCCGTGAGCAAATGATGTCAAAAGTTCCCCCTCCCGCGTTTTTCCTTTCACGCAAAGCAACAGCAATGGAGTAGCGTTGCATCCGATTCTGATCAGAGAAATCATGTGGTACCCATTTTGCACAGTTTACACGAACATCCCAACTTCCGAAGTCGGGTGTTGATGGTCGCATTGTAGGTCGCCAGTTCCTCTGCTAGTTCCCGTAGTGTTGCGTCAGGCTTGGTCGATAGCACGTGCTGTAGTGTACCATCTTCAATATTATTTGGTATGACACTTCTGGATGCATCAGAAAGATCCCACACACCAGTGCTGAATTTTCTGTACCCTTAACAGCAAGTACTCTGTCCAATAATATCGTCACCAAACGCGTTACGCAACTTTCCAAGTGCTTCCCTAACTTTCACGCCATTCGCTTATTCATACACCAATATTGCACACACAGCTTCCTTCGATATCGTCATCGTATAATTAAAACGTGCAACTAATCTTCACTACAACAGCGTGCGTTCAGTCCTTAGAATCTATTCTTTCTCACACAGCGCTCTGGGATGTTTACGTCATCGCAATCTCGTAGTATCTTGCATTACACACATCACATTCGATTTTTTCTGAAAACGTTCTTCACAACCTGATAACTTGCTACTTCAAAGTGTTATATAGGGTGATTGTAAACTCCCTCAACAAAACAGGAGGGGTGGTAGCACACATAAAGACGAACAATAGTTGCAATGGAGCCTAGGGACGCATTCTACTCCTAGTGACAGAAAAGAGCACGTTTGAAAAACGTCGAGCAGACTCACCGAGTTCCAACCAGTGCACGAGAAGCACAAGATGCAAATCAGAGGCGCTGAACACGTGCGCAGACGATGAGGAGCAAACATTTAAAAACGCAGCTGAACCCGTTCAACGATATTACCGTGCAACATCACATGAGAATTGGCTTATAAGTCTGACCGGCGCAGTTCACCGTGTGGTCCTGGAGCAAGTGCTTCCCGGTCTGTTACAGGATGTTCAGCTCACCCTACGGAGGGCCACGTGGTTTATGCATGATGGGGCTCCAGCACACTTTGCCACCGAGGTCCAATACTTCCTTAATACGACATACCCCGGGCGGTGGACCTGTGGCTTGGCATCCACTCTCCGCGGACCTTAATCCATTGCACTGGACTTTTTCTTCTGGGGGTACATGAAAACATTGCTGTACGAGACACCTCTGGACTCCCTGGAAGATATCGTCGCGTGAATCGCTGTTGCTGCGGACAAGATCAAGAGCACACCGGGAGTCTGTACGAGAGGGTGCGAAAGTCCTTCATTTGTCGGTGTGGGCTGTGCAACGACGCCCTTGGACGCCAAAGGGAGCAGCTCCTTTGAGTCTTTCTCTGATACGAATGGAATTGTGCAACTCATAAATTAGGTATGTCTATTTATTTTTTTTTTTTTGATTGGAGGTTTAACGACCACCGTGAGCAACTCATGGGCCTATAAGCAGTCGCCCGTCTCTAATTTAGGTTCACTGATTCCAGGGAAGAGAGAGTGCCAGTGCCGTAAGACAAACACAACGTCCATGCCTCACCGGGATTCGAACCCGTGTCCCTTTCTGTCGAATGATCAGAGGCCATCGCTTAGACCACTACGCTATCGGGTCTCTTTGTTTTCACTGTTGAAGGCTCAACGTGGATATGTAACTTTACTCTTTTCAGGCACTAGGATTGGAATGCGGCTAGGTTCCTTTGCAAATATTGTTCGTCTTGACGTGTACTATCATTCCTCTTGTTTGTTGAAGGAGTTTACATTCACCCTGTATTTAAAAGTGAATGTTTACTGAAATTTATTAAAACATGCTTCAAAACTTCACACTTGCCTTTATTATACTTATTATTTTGTTTCATATTGTTGAAAAGAGAAAACATGCGCGAAAAAAAACGGGTTTCGAACCCGGATCCCTTTCGGATGAATGATCATAAGCCATCGCTTAGACCACTGCGCCACCTAGTTCAACCATAAACGTCGAAATCCAAAAATCTAGTTCTTGGGCGAAACTATCTGCTTTTTTACAGCAAATATAGAAACAGTAAGAGAAATTATTGTGCAGATTTCTGGAAAAAATAGTTTGCAGAAATATTCGACGGATAAATCACTAGAGAATTCTAATTAATCAAAACTAACATTCCATGCAATGCAGGAAGAAGCGGAAGTATGATTTAGGCCCTGTGTGTAGTCATCTTGTGTTTTTTCTACGAAAGGAAATTGCTGTTTGCTTAAGTCTCTGATTGAATCTTTCCTCATGTTAAATGTGGACCAGATACAAGGAACAGATGTGTGTCTTCACATTAGATTTTACGACTTAGTGGGCGAGGTTAACTCAGATTGTGTCGACAATACGAGAACAGCGAAGGCAAATATTGTCTTTGAGCAATGTCAACTGGTCGTCAAACTTAATAGCTTTTAGAGATCCAAGGTACCATCCGCTTCCTCAAAGTCTAACAGATTGCTCACTCCTATTAATTCACGGATTATGCCAGCAACCACTACTTCAGGCTTATCGGCAGTAAAATTAGTTTTAGTTTAAAAAATTACTACCTAACTGTTTGATTAAATTGATGGCTCTTTGAGTACTTATTTACTAGGGATGACTTTTAAAGCACTGCACGGTTGATGAATTTCTCGGTAAAATACAGAACTAAAGAAAAGTATTAATGGAATTTCAATGGTCTTCAGATTCTGCAGTTTCTTCCATTTGAAATGAAAATAAGAATAAATTAAATACTCTACTGAAGACTTCCTATTTCAATAACAAAGATCAATGCTTTAATGTGATGACATTTAGCATATTTTCAGCTCTTCCTCTTGACAAGTAAGGAGTAACGATATCATCTCTTACAGGGAAACGCTGTCAAAGAAGACAGACAGGCAAATTCATGTTTAAAACCAGTTATGGGACTCTGTTAATAATTCAACTTCAGTTTTTCATCTTTGACTGTGAGTGTTGATAGCTTTCGGACAGCAATGAACTCTCAACCTATTATAACATTTGATTTTTTAAGGTACGTTCTTCGGTGCACATATAGCTAGAAAAAATGAACTGGTGTTTACGCCCCCAAATAGAAAAACTGTGTATTATTTAAAAAAGGAAATGCTCCCGATATTCAATGTAGTGAATGGCACACATTAACAAAAAAATTCTTCAATTGGATCGTGAGAAGCGGATATACCATTACATATAGAAATACACGCTTATTTACAGTACATGCCAAATGTTTCGTTAGGTGAGTGGGATCCGGTGTTGAAAGAATTTTTAAATTGGACTTGTTTTCCTGTTGTCGTGCTACTTTGTTTATCTTGACATCTCTCTATAGTATGAGATATCAAGGAAAACAAAGTAAACACTTACGCCTTTAGCGGGAATATTGTATTCTTTAAGTCGCACATTTGCATAAAGCGTTTGCGTAGTTAGCCGTATCTGACCGAAAATATTTTGTTTTTCCATCGAGTTTTTAGACGCGTAGATATTGCCTTAAATATGATGTAAACTAAAGCGGGGCTTATGCTCACCAGCGGCAAACTTGTGCGTTAAGAAAGAACTTGAAACTGCATGAAAAACATTCTGCATAACAAAGGCGATTCTCGACAAAAAATAATTCTTCAAGTCGAACTGTTAAGAGCATATTGCCCAATCAACGAAGGCTGAAAATGGGCAAATATAGGAAATAAATATGAAAGTTTTGAAACATGGCACACTTGTTTATAGGTATCTAGTGAAGATTATATCAAACGCCCTGAAGAATCAGAGGTAAGCTCTAGCCGCCATCTTGAATAATAGGTATGTTTTTTTGGTTTTTCGTAAATATCTCGAAAACGGTTGGTCGTAGCCCAAAATTACTATTTACAAAATTTGAAGCTTGCAAACTTTCTACAAAAAAAGGTTGAATTCACTTTTTTTGTATCTCTAAAAGTTTCTGAGATAATCGGGTGTCAATGTTGTACTGTTTCGCTGATCGCTACGTTATCACTACAGTTTTTCATACAAATAAGATAGTGATAACGTACCGATCAGCGGAACAGTACAACATTGACAATCTCTAAAAGTTTCTGAGATAATCGGGTGTCAATGTTGTACTGTTTCGCTGATCGCTACGTTATCACTACAGTTTTTCATACAAATAAGATAGTGATAACGTACCGATCAGCGGAACAGTACAACATTGACAATCTCTAAAAGTTTCTGAGATAATCGGGTGTCAATGTTGTACTGTTTCGCTGATCGCTACGTTATCACTACAGTTTTTCATACAAATAAGATAGTGATAACGTAGCGATCAGCGGAACAGTACAACATTGACAATCTCTAAAAGTTTCTGAGATAATCGGGTGTCAATGTTGTACTGTTTCGCTGATCGCTACGTTATCACTACAGTTTTTCATACAATTAAGATAGTGATAACGTAGCGATCAGCGAAACAGTACAACATTGACAACCGATTATCTCAGAAGCTATTACAGATACAAAAAAGTGAATAGAACCTGCTTTGTAGGAAAGTTGGTAAGTTTCAATTTCGTAACTACACTGCTGGCCACACAAAATGCAACACCAAGAAGGACACGAAATAGGAAAGCCAGATTTACTGGACACATAACAACAGATACAAAGATGAAACGATTGTGGACGACAAAGCAACATGTCATCTAACAGTCGCTGTCCAGGATTGTCTTGAGAGCGAGGATATTCAACGCCTCGTATGGCCAGCACGTTCTCCAGATCTGAATCCCATTGAAAATGTGAGGGATGCTTTGGGGAGGAGTCTTGCTGGTCGCCAATGCCCTCCAATAAACAAAGACACCCTCATCCGTGCACTGACAGAGGAATGGGATAAATTACCCCAACAGCTGCTTGATAATGTTGTGCAAAGCATGACACGACGTGTGGAATCTTGCATCGCCCTCCATGGTGGCCATATCCCGTATTGACATCTTACGCCGGAACGCCTGTGGACGGTAATTGCATTTTTTCCACGTTTACCTATTCTGTATCAAATGGCCTGTTTGTCTCTTGAACACGTTCCAGAGCCTTTTGGATTTCAGAGCACAATAAATTGTCTTTCTTGTAATGTCCTGGCATTCTGACATTATTTTATTTCACTTGGCATCCAACCACACTTACTTTTTTATGCGCTATATAGCCGTTTATGATCCGTCCTTAGCAATTGTCCCGCAGTGTATTAAAATATTATAAAAAATGGAGCTATTTGTAAGCTTTAAAGTAGAAGGATATGTTATACTTTTACCGATTAAACATAAATGGAAACTCTATCTGAGTCTTTTCTTGTACTTCGTTGAATTTTTTTTTCTGAGCCCAGAAATGCATGCTAAAACAATCAATATAGCAACTCTTTTTGTAATTTTGTTTTGATGTTTTTGTAAATAACACTATACTGACCGTAAACCGTCTTTACCAGACTGCTCCTGTTTGTTTTTCTAAGTAAGTTGTTTTAGTAGCTAGTAAGCGTTAGAAGCAAACTTATAATTCTCATTTGTTCTTTGGGGACTGAGAAAAGGGTTAGGAATGAAAAAGTGCCCCTTCAGTTTTTTTCCTTTAGTTAAACCCTTTTGATGTTTCTTGGGCAACCTTGTCTTGCACGTGGCTTCTGCCAATTGTTTAAGTAAACTAATTTAAATTGCTTTTTCAGCAATCCTTGCTTTTCCACAGCTTTTCGCTTTGGTGTCATGTTCAGCCTTCGCTAGTTCTTGGCTTTCTAAATTATATACTTAAATCTTGGTTTATTTTTACTGGCTTTTTCTACTTCTTTATTTGGGTTTATTCTTACAATAACTTTCAGAACAAAATAATTTGAATTTTTTTTTCTTTATTTTTTAAGTATCACAGTTTTAAGCCTGTTTCTGTTATCAGGCTATATGTACTGTGTGCTTCTCAGGCTTTCAGGTTTTTGTGAAATTGTGTAGGTAGTAATTCCCTTTCCCTATAAATTAAGATTGTCTCTTTATACAAATGCGATATAGCAGAAACCACCGTTCACTAGGTCTGTGTGACAATGAACGAGATCTCATTTGTGGCGCTCCTTGAAGAAGCGATAAATGTCTGCTCTCAACAATTTCTGCATTTCTTATACGTTTTTCTTTTAAATTCGATTTTATTCTTATGGTTTGCTGCTTCTAAAATTCCCTCAGCGATACATATCGTGTATGAAGAGACAAAAAATGAATGTAAATCTCTTTAACACGACTGGAAAGTATTAACTCGGGGTTAACAAAATGGTTTAAATCAGCTCGAACGAATCTATTCTCCGTCTAATAAGTGGGCCGAACGCGGCGGGAATGAGTAACCTGCGCATCAGAAAGCGTTGACCTCCTCTTAGACTTGTTATTCAGGGTGGTCATCTACGAGGATGATCGGAAATTGATTATCAGTTTATAGATGGCTATTCTACTGTAGTAACCCACGTCGTGAGGTGTCCTGCGCGCTACATTGTGCTAACATCAGTCTTAATACTATCCTCCCCCATAGCATTTGTATGTTTGGGGACAGTATTGATTTGCTTTCTTATCGGACTGTCTTTTGCAGAGCTCTCCTGTCAAGTTGTGTTAATTTCTTTGCTCAACGGGATTGTTTGTAGACAGATTCAACACCAGTCCGCTGCATTTGCATATCACATCCCCAACCGTTGACCAAGGGATCTTCAATGCCATTTTCATGTTACGTATGGAGTGATTGCTTATGTGGCACCCTGTGCTGAAAATAAGTGAACTCTGTAGTTTATATCATACATGATCATGTTTACATCACAGTCATTCTGTTATTTTTACGTTTTGACGTAGAACTACATCTTTCTCTGTTGTGTGTAGGGGTAACATCGAGAGCAGGGATGCACGAAAACATGCCACACTTTGAACGCTGATATCTTCGAAAAAAATAATTCCTAGTCTTACCACAAATACTGTTGCAAAGTGTTTAATGAAATTGCAAAAGAAATTTAAATATATTTTAATATACTTGTGATATGACGTAAGTAGTACACTTGTGAATACAAAGCACCTATCACTTTTCAAAATGGCATCTTTTTGCCTTCACACAGTCCTTTAGTCTCTGTGGCCACTCATCAATAGCTTTACGCAGGGTCTCTACAGGGAAAGCTGCTACTGCCCGTACCAAAGAGTAATGGAAACTCTTAATACTAGGGTGTATCTTTCTGCAAGCCATGTCCTCCAGTGTGGCCTACAACTTGTAGTCCAATGGGTTGAGGTCTGGGCTGCTTAAAGGTCAATCAACTTAATAAATGAAGTCTGACAAATTCGCTCGAAGCCACTCCTGGGTTGACTTGGCCTTGTGGGCAGGTGAAGAATCCTGCTGAAAGCTCCACTTTCGGTTTTGAAAGAGGATGTGACTCACATTTTTGACCACTGGCTCCAAAACCTTGTTTTGGTAGATTTTGGCGGATGTTTGCACCCCTTTCTCACAGAAATGGAGCTCCGTGGTACCCTCGTAGGAGTCCTCGTGTCCCCACCAAACCATGTCAAAAACAGGCTCACGTCCCCTCATGATCCTTGGAGCTATCTCCTGAGCTTCTCGTGAGGTTGACGCATAGACCCTGTCATTTTGGTAGTTGAAAGCCTCTTCAACAGTGAACTTTTTTCATCAGAGAAAAGGATCTGTCTTTGGCGATTGCCTACGTAACGCTGAAGCAAACGTTTTGCTTTTAGCACCTTCTGATGCTTAAACGTCACCTACCAGCCTGATGCTTGACGTGTGGGGTGAGTAAGTGCCCTGCATGCCGCCGGTAAGCTCTCACCCTCAGGTCCCTCCACAGCACACGTGACATTGACATTCCTAAAATGTTCAGCTCACGACCCATCACTGATTGTTTTCTGACAGGATTTCGTCGAATACGGGCTGCCACTGCTTTCACCAGGCAAGCAGCCCTCACGGCCGACCCTTTCTGGGGCTCTCAGCGACGGTCCCAGTCTCAAGGAACCTTTTTATGGTCCGAGAAACAAACATTCGGCTGATTTTCAGCTTCTTCATCATGTTGAAAATATCGGAAGCTGATTTTCCAACTTTGTGAAGCGCTATCACAGAAACACGATTCACATAATCGCCCTACCCCATGGCAAGTATTTCACGAAACACATTATCTCCTCTGTGACTGAACGCACAATGATTCACTAGTTGCTTCATGCCTCCTGGCTGGTCGGTGACGTTACACTCCGGTTTGCGCGCCATCTGTCGAACGTTTGTAGCAATATTTATGATAAGACTGGTTAGAGTAATAAATAATATACCATTAGATAGTTTATAGAGTTCCATTCACAACAAAACAAGTTTCAACCGTTATCCCCTTAACCATTTGATACAGTAGCGTTAGAAAATTAAGCTAAATTCTTCTTGATTTTGTTTCTACGCACGCGTATTAAGGTTGATAACTAGCGAATAGGTAATGATAGCGATGACCAAAGCCCCACATTTTGTAGCTGACAACCAGAGCTAACGGACGTACGTGATAAGCCGAAATAAAGTTTTAAAATTTATTTAGTTTTGAGATTAAAAATATTTTGGTGACGAAAACTTAGAAATGCCGCGAACAAAATCCAGTTTAAATCACTTTAAGAACAGACGATAGTTGAAGAAACGGCTAGAGGAGAACGAGAGGAAACCGAAAAGGACCGCTAAATCATCGACCGAGAGGTCACGGGAATGTAGGGAGCTTTAGAAGTCCGCGCGCCAAGATGCGTTTCACCAGAGTTCGATTCTAGAGCCACAACCTACGATTTCAACAGCTTACATTGAGCCTTAACAGCAAGAACAGATGGAGATTAATGTCATCGATCCTAATTTTCAAATTTTCACACCGAGCGTGGAATACCAATGTACATTGTAAGTCTTCACAACTTCGCTGGATAATGAATGGATTACGTCTCCAACCTTTACACAGACGGTGCATTCTAAATCTAGACAACAACAAGAGCAACAACAGGAAGATAACTTTAGGCCCGAGATGTATTGCCAAAGTTATTACAAGACAACTAAGAAGTTTGAAAATTTTATTTCTGAAGAACGATTTTTTCAGAAACGATTTTAGCAATTACTGCTGACAACTATGATACTACGCCTTCTATTTCTATAAACATTAATTTATAATCAGCATAAGTTACTATGAATTGTACAGAGTATAAGTTGCTTTTAAGTAAATAAAGTAAACATTCCTTTTGTTTTATTTTTAAAAAATTATATATATGAAAAAAAAAACAAAGTTGCATAGTAGCAGCTGTGCTGCAAGCTACAACGCAGGGTTGCGGCAACTGGCTTTCCCTGAATACTTTAAGGACATAGAACTAGTGAGATAGTGCCATGTAATAGTTACAGCTGATGTAGTACTATGTTGCACCTAGGTTGCGGCACATTTGCTACTCTGCCTCTTAGATTTTTTGTTTTCAGAAAGAATAACAGGAAGTTTTCATATTTTCATAACTTCACGACAAGTCCAACAAAATGAACTAGTATTGGGACAATGAACTCCAAAAACTAGAAAAAAGAAACATAGGTGTGTTCCGATCGATCTTGACGTCACTAGATCTAACAAAGTTTCCCATGTTGAAGAGTATGAGATCTGTTGGTACGCGCAAAATCACAGATATGCCTTACCTTCGAAGACAATTAACACATAGTATGTACACTGAAGAGCAATTGAATTAGAGATACCTGTCTAGTAACGTGTAGCACCACCTTTCGCCCTGATCACAGCGGCGATTCGTCTCGTCATGGACTCGACAAGAGACCGGAAGCGTTGGTAAGCCATACGGATCCACGACCCCTGAACAAGCTTCCACAGTTCACGACAATTTGATGGAGGGGGTCAGAGCCTCGAACATCTCTCTTGATGACACCCCAGATGTGCTCGATGGGATTGAGGTCGGGTGACCTAGCTGGCCAAGGAAGCGAGGTCACGTCGGTGGAGTGTTCATCCAACCATTCGGATACAATTCAAAAGCGATGGCACGGTGCATTGTCTTGTTGCTTGATGAGGTCCCCAGTGGGATATTGAAAACTCACAAACGGGAGCAAATGGTCGTCCAGGATATCCCGGTAACGTTGACTTGTGAGGGACGATGCCACACTTACCAGGGGTCCCATTTCAGTCCACGTTAACAGTCCCCAGACGAGAATGCCACCCCCAGTAGCTTGAAGAGTACCCTGCTGGCAAGAAGCATCCATCGCTTCATGTGGTTTGCGCCGTACTCGTATCCTGCTATCCGCATGTACCAACTTGAATCTCGACTCATCAGTTCAGGCAACATGTTTTCCACATGTCTAGGGTCCAGTGGCGATATTCCCATGCCCATGTTAATCTTTGCACCCTGTGATGTACTGTCAGCAGCTGTACCCTCGTGGGACGATGGCTTCTGTACCCTATAGCGAGGAGATGGTTCTGGATGGTGTGGGTGCTTACACGTTTTTGTGCACCAGCGTTAAATTGCCGAGTGATTTCTTGCACTGTGGCCCGTCTATCCGCTGTTACAATGCGAGCTAGCCGACGATGACCCCGCTCATTGACACGCTGTTGTCCGCGGTATTTGTCCCTTGTAGGGATGGTTTTATCGGAATCGATGTGCTCACGGTGCACCCGTGACACAGTGGCTCGTGAAAATCCAGTGTCTGCAAGACTTCCGAGATGGAGTGACCCATTCGTCGGGCCCCGACAATTTGCCCACGATCAAATGCGCTTAGATCCTTCGTATTACCCATACCGCGTCCGACTCTTACTGATTCCCGTCGTATCACTCCTTATATTGTCGGATCGCTGCATACGTCATGTCGTTTCCGTTTACAGGGCCGCCCACAGCGCCACATTTGCATAACGCCAGCTGCCTCTAATTCAATTGCTCTTCAGTGTATATACAGTGAATCCGGTCTAAGACGGAATCCGAGGTGAAACCTGTCTAAGACGGAAATTTCCGTTTATATAAGATGCACCTGTGCAAACGGAAAATATAAATTCAATTATTTTCCGTTTTATAGAAATGCATTCATGAAAGCAATTAAAATGTAAACATTTGAATTTTCGTCATGCTAATAACAGATTCTACACAATTAGTAATTAGTTAACATAATGCATTGTTCGTACGCACCCTAATCAACTGAAAATCACAAACGTTTGCTTTTCTGAGTAATCCAACATTGATTTCTGAAAGTGTAAGCTTAGAATATGATGTTCAGCGGGAGTACGTGGGCCGCTCTTACCGTAACAAACCACTCCCAATCTTATTCAATTCTTCATTATTTTGTTTTCTCCAGTATTGAATTTCTCTGTCAAATCAGTGACACTTTGTTTTGCGTGCATTTTAATAACTTTAACTTCCGTAACCAAATCGAGAACGCTCATATTTGTTGCCATGGCAAGACAGAAATGAACAAACGCAACCCACAACAAGCTAAGGCTGTGAATGATCATATAAAGGAATAAGTGTTAGAGAATTAAATTAGAGTGTCTCGTTGAAATCTGTACAAAGCAGCCAGCTGTGAAGACTATGGACTTTTCATCCAGCAAACAGAACAACACTGTTCACGTGACCTAAGCCTGAGTGACGCTACATGCTGAAATAGGAGTGCAAAACTGAGTGTGCTGCAGTGTGTGTTTATACACTGCATAACAGCGGAACGAGCAAGCAGAACGGACCGAAAGACCACTCAGGAGATAGACTAGGGTCCGGTACGGTAGGGCATGCGCATATATGCAGCATGACGTAGAGGGGGAGTGTCGGAAGTGTACAAAGCACACGGGCGGTGTACGCTCAGCAATTCGGTGAAAGCACATGCGCGGTGTACATCTGCCTGAACGACGTCGAGTTGCTACCACCGTGTGATATGGCCAACAGGCAATCCAGTAGACGACATCTGGATGACTTTACCTTAGGTCGCGTCATTGGGAAGTTGGAAGAAGGTCGAAGTGTGACTAGTGTGGCCGAGGAGTTCGGGATCGGTCACAGCATCGTTTCACGAGCTTGGAGAGCATTTCAAACGACAGGAACAGCTGTCTGATAGTTTAGCAATAGTCATCCACGAGTAACCACGGCGGAGGGCGACCGATATATTGTCCTACAGGCGAGAAGAGACAGACGGCAGACAGAGGGAGAATTCGCAAGGCACATGCAACAGACAACTGGACGTCCGTTATCGCGTTTTACCGTGGCCAGGAGGCTGCACAAAGGTGGTCTATTTGCACGACGACCGGTACGGTGTGTGTCATTAACGCATGCTCATCGGAAACGGCAGTTTCAGTGGTGCCAGGAACACAAGAACTGGACACATCAGCAATGGGGTCGAGCCCTCTTTACGGATGAGAGCCGATTTAATCTGACGGGCGATTCTGGATGTATACACATCTGGAGAGAGCAGGGAACACGCAATCACACCTCCAACATAATCGAAAGGGACCAGTTTGGAGGTGGCGGAGTTCTCGTTTGGGGCGGTATCATGCTTGGCAGCCGTACTGACCTCCACATCTTCCAAGGACGTTCCGTCACTAGTGTCCGCTATTGTACCGAGGTTCTCCTGCCTTACGTGCGTCTGTTAGGAGGTGCTGTGCGTCCTGAGTTCCTCTTCATAGACGACAACGCTACACCTCATCGTACAGTGGCTGCCGCACACTATTGGAGAGTGAAGATATTTAACGCACGGATTGGCCCGCAAGGTCCCCGGACCTAAATCCAATGGAACACGTGTGGGACCTACTTGGGAGACGCTTGGCAGCACGTCACCAGCCGCCAGCAACGATTCCGCAGCTGCGATTGGCGCTACAAAAGGAATGGGCCATGATGACTCAACAGCCCCTTGACAACCTTGTCCTCAGCATGGACAGACGTTGTAAATCCTGCAACGCAGTCAGTGATGCAGCCGCCTGTCACATGGACGTTTCTGTCTTCTGTTCAGTGTGTTCGAAACTACCTTTTCAATAAAGTGCCTTTGTATTTTTTGGATTCCTTGTTTGGACGGTTTTGCTCACTTGTCCCATATGCTTACATCTTGAGGATATTATGGTATGATTTGAGTCAATGTGGAGCAATTCTGCACGACGTTACATTCGAAAAACCGTCTGGTCCTTAATTTTTGCACGCCAGTGTATAAACAACCCAAAAGTTCTATATGTTTAATTATGTAATCTTCAACCGCAAGCAAATTTGTTCCATCAATTCATCATCACACTTTCTCGTGTAATGTTTTGTATTCAATTAAAAAAACTGACGGCACACGAAGATCTGGAAACTTTCCGTTGTTTCAAAGTTCATTTACTCTTCTGCCCCCTCTGTTTCAGACCTTGGCAGGTTTCGCTTAAGGCAGGTACATACTTTTTTATCATTTGTTTCGGGGCGAAATAAAAATCTGTTTTGGCAGGTTTTTGTTTTATACAGGTTCAGCCTGAAACAGGTTTCACTGTACAACTACATGTGCTGGTTAGTAGTGATCCAAGGAGTAAATTTTAAAAATAATGGTGTGTTCGTGAATTTTGTTTACTCCACGGTTCCTCAAACATCTTTCTAGATATCAACGTGTGATACTGTGTGAGTACCTGTTACTGGAAGTTTTATAAGCGTACACTTTTGGAGCTGCCAACGCCTACAGGACGTCCTTATTTTATCCCTCAAAGTTTGTGAAATGAGACTGCACAACAGTTGAACTACAGTATTGATCAATGCTTCAGAGAATCCTTCAATAACTGTGTCAGCCGCCATATAACATTTTATTACTTTTACCCGTAGATCAAGTAGCCGTATATTTCTTCCCTGATGGATATCAATTTAAACATTTTTTCTGATTGATGTACTTGTATGGGGTGTTGAATCTGGTAGTTACCAAAATTTTAGATATTTTGCCACCTGGGATATTTAAGTCCATTCAGGGCGTAATTTAAAGGAAAAGTCACTTTTGTTGCCATGTACTAGAAATGATCTGGTTTTTAAGCCTAAAACGTCATACATATGCTCCGTGCAAGCATCAAGAAAGTAGGAAAATGAGTTTTGATACGTCCCCCTTTCATACAAAAAAACTCAGCTCGAATACCTTTTCTTCAAACATTATCTGGTAACTTAAAGTTAAATTTATGGTAAAAGAAGGAAATATAATTTAGTCGTTTCTATGACGAACACTTATTTAACCAAGTGCATATTGTGAATGGGTTACCAGATAAGGAAATGACCGAAAAATAGACATCGCGGAAAATACTGTCCACCTTCGTGATCAAAATAGCCATTGCATAGGAATAATAAAAGTTTTAAGATATCATACTGAATAGTCAACACAAGTAGGAATATATAATATTTTAAATGTTTAGTTCGTGCATTTAAATAACAATAAATGCTAAACACTATACTTAGACGACCACTACTATCTCAGAGATCGATACAGCAAGAAACGGAACTTACAAAGCCTTCTTCGCTTCCTGGTTGACTTACAATTTGTAATTACAATTCCTATTTGAACAAATAAAAGTATTTCATTAACTTAATCACAATGCCAATATCATTGACTAAACTTATTCAGCGTACTGATCATCCAGATAACATGTGGTCATAATTTAATTAGTAACCCATTAGTAACCCATCTTTCGTCGCATACATACATATCATTAAGGTGTTCTCTGAGATTCAGAGGTTAGCTCCCCATGTAACGTATACTCTATATTCACTTTCCTTTTGATTTTTACTATCACTGGTTATTTTATTTTACTATGTAAATTATCATCTTACTGAACGAGATGTTATTTCACCCGCTGAATGAGATCTGGCAATGAGTGTAAGTCATGACGTGGTGGTAGTCAGTATAAATAGACGCGTTCAACGATACCTAAGGAGAGCGTTGGTTTATGTGAAGGAGAGCGTTTGTTGTTGTATAGAGAGAGCGTTTGTTGCTGTACGAAGTGAGCTGTGGTTTATGTGTCAGAAAGCTGGTGCTGTATAAAGAGAGTTCGTTTATGTGAGAGCGAGAAGTCTCAATAATAAAGAATTTGTTGTAAGTACGTTTTTCTCAGTTCATAGTTACTCTCAGACCTCTGTCTGGCTGTTAGGTTTATTTCATTTAGTGTTATTAGTAACAACCAGCTTAAGACTTTATTCATCTTAATTACTACTACAACATTACTACCAGTTATAAGCTTGATTATTATTATTACTACACTACTAGCAGGAAAGTTTATTCATAATTAATACCACAACAACCATTAGAAGAAGCGTTAGCTTAGTATAAGCATTGAATTCATTATAATATTAGTGAAAGCTATGTTCACGATAATTGGCTTAGTTAAAAGCCATATTCATTATACCCAAAGAAACGTCATATGCCAAGTACACATTTAACTGATAGAGCTAGAATTTACTTTCTCATGGTGTATCAAATGTCTCCATTTTCAATGATCTCGGCAGACAGCTCGAGCTTCATTAATATCCATCACACGACACAAACAATGCCTTTTGTATTTCATACTCAAAATCTTTTTCTCAAACAGACATTCTTGAAACTTGTCCTCCCATGATTTCCTTGGCCTTGCTCTTCCTTTCTTTCCTACCACTTGGGCTAAATAAATTCTCTTAGTCAGCATCTCATCACTCATTCTTTCAATATGGCCAAACCACCTAAGAATATTAGTCTCCACCTTACTAACAACATTTTGCCTCACATTACACAACTGCAACAAATCTTCACTCTTCACATGATAAGCGCGTGTCTTATCTCAAACTCCCCGTACGTAATGCATCTCGCCAGCACACTAACGACTCCTACGTCTTTTCTGCAGTACCCAGGTTTTACTGTCATACATCAGAGTAAGAACAATTACACTCTCATACACAACCATTTGGGACTTCCTTGATAAACCATCATTCTTGTGAAATCCTCCTAAGGCAGCCATGACTTTCAATGAAGAATTCACTCGCTTACTAATTTTGCCATCTAATTTGTTCTCTCTGTCAAAAATACTTCCTAAATATACAAACTCATTCACCTAGACAAACTCTGTGCCATTAAGACTTATCTTGCATGTAGTACGAACAGTTTCGCGCTCCAAAACCATAAATTTTGGTTTTTCCTTTATTTATACTCAATTTGAATTTCATACAAACTTCGTACATCCGGGACAACATACTCTGCAACTCACTTTTGCTCCCTGCCAACAAGGCTGTATCATCAGCATAGAGCAATCTTCACACACGCATATTACCAAGGCATGTATATCAAGATTATCCATTTTGGCATCACGCATGAATGCATCTATAAATATATTAAACAGCCAGGGCGACATTACACAACCTTGTCTGACTCCTGCTCCAATAGAAAACCATTTCGATAAAACCCCATTCAATTGTACACATGCTCTACTGTCAGTGTACATGGCTTTCATACTATTACGTAAATAACTAGTAATTCCATATTTATTCAGTACCTTCCACAGAAGAGTCTTATTTACTTTGTCATAAGCTTTCTCTAAATCTATGAAGGCCGCAAACACTTTTTTACGAACAGGCATATCATTTTCAATCGTCATGCGTAATGAAAAAATATGATTAGTGTAGCCCTTACCACGCATAAAACCACTCTGTATAACCCACACTCTCTTTGATGTAAAACCTCGTACCTTATCAATAATGACCTTCCCAAACACTTTTCCTGGCACACTCAGCAAACTGATACCCCGATAGTTCTGGCAGCAGAAGTATCAAAATTTACATAAGGACAGTAACGGAAAAAGGAAGGGCAGAGATGTACGTAACACACATGCGCGAGAAATTGAATTTTTAAAAAATAGTTATATGCATTCATTTAATTCTGAATTGAGCTATTATACCCCTAATAATAATACCTCAACTCAGAATTAATTGTGGTTTACAGAAGATATCCAACAGCTGAAAACAATGGCCCAAAATTGCTATTTTGCATCTTCCTTCAAGTGACCACTGCGGTTGTGCACAGCAGCGTGCCTGTCACATAACAATGGGATTAAATAGATATTCGCACATAATACCTGAAACCTATCAGACATGACATTGTCAGCGAAGAAATTCCAGGTATTTATCATGATAGACATAGTGTTAGAACGACGTCCCATTCGGAAATTGCAGCTTCCTCAGCTCGTCTTGTTTAATCCGAGCATTTAAATGCAGATCGCAATTTGATTGTTGCGCGAGATGTGAAATATGTCATCCCTCGCTTGAAGCGTGAAGCGGCCGGCTGATGCAACAATTCGCCGTTGCTGTCTATGTTTGGTCTGATAAGGGCCTCCGCATCTCCAAAGGGAGATAGATCATGCAAGAGGTGAACTTGAGTTCTGCCCACGTGGTCGATGTTTGCATCGCATGCGATAGCTCCTCCCGTTTGACTAAGACTGGATTTCTCGTTAGGAGAAAGTTCCTTCAACGAGCATCTGCATTTTCTGTAATCAAGCAAGATAGGGAGGCTATATAAACTCACGGAAATTCTATTTATTGCGTTCTTGAATGCAATCCAAAGGATAACTTATTTCAGCGAAGTTCTTCTCCCGGAAAATGGGAGTAATTAATTTCTGTATGTCTACGGTACATAACTTATTGTGCCAAAACGAACTAGACCATCTCCGGTGTGTCTTACAATTGTTACTTTTGAAAATTTAAAGTACGTGCTCGCTAGATATTTGAATAATTATGTATTTCCCTTCTCTACAACAAACGACAGCAGCAGCAAATGCACATTTTCAATTTCTCGCATGCAAATAAATTCGAGAGTACTAACTAAAACCGAAAGGAAACGTTAATCATTTCAAACACCAAAACCTTAACGAAAGTGATTCTACTTTTATTCGATAGGAAGGGGTATTTTTCATTGTTTCAAATTATCTCTGAAGTGTTAAGATTCGTTAGCCAAGCTGTAAAACAAAGTAGAAAACATTTGCGTGCACTTTTTTCTCACAATAATCTCAGCTTTCCCACTAGGGGTGTTCATGTAATGATGGTATGTCTGCTTCTAAACGTCTGATTTAAAAAAAAATAGTTTGCTACTGATAGCATATGTGGCGAAGAATAATGTTCGTACATTAGCAAATTTTTGGAGCACACAGTCTTGCCACCAGGAGGAGTAAGTATTCATCTCTATTTGTAGTAGGCTGCTTTATTTTTATCTATATCTTCGTTGTCATTTGAAAAATAACTTTTGCCTTCGATACTTTCGGTAATGAGAAATGCTTTTGGCGCAATTCGTGACTTTTCGTACCACAAAATATAGCCCCTAGTGGGTATTTCTATTATTTTTTCCATGTTTCACTGATTGTGTAAAACTCCGCCACTTACATATACAGGGTGATTCAAAATTCCGCTGACAAAATGAAAGGGAACGTCAGGCGTACGGAAACAAACAAAAATCACATAAGAAAATATCGACGCAAACGCCATCCGGAGGCGCTAGAGGGAGTTGTTAATGAGACCATGAGTTGGGCATAGCGAGCCTTGGACTGTGAGCTGTGGACTGTGCACGAGTGACATGCAACGTTACACGTACCGCGAACCAGTCGATATGAATCTGACGTATGGGGCTCCTAACTGCAACGGACGAGCTGCAGTTCGCCTTTAACAGGAGGTATTTCCCAACACACGAGTACCTAGTCGTGCAACGTTAGACACGGTGCACCAGAGATTGTGCGATTAAGGTACCTTCACTGGGCACAGGCGGTATTGTGGTCGTGGCCGATCAACGCCGATACCTGCCATCGAAGAAAGTGTCCTCCACGAAATGGAACGAAATCCGGGGACAAGTACTCGTCTGGCGCATTTTACATCATGAAGGCCTACATAAATTATATCTGCAACGTGTCCATGCATTGGAGCCCAGTGATTCCAGGCAGCGTGTTGATTTTGCACAGTGGTCTTTAGAGAAAAGTGCGGCACACCCAAACTTCCCAGCAACTGTTCTCTTCAGTGATGAGGCTTCTTTCTCATTAGAGGGTGTCATGAATGTTCACAACGTGCACGTGTGGGTGCATGATAACCCGCATGCTACACGGGCGCATGCCTCTCGACGACGTTTTAGCATCAACGCTTGGGCCGGCATGGTTGGAGACTGTTTGCTCAGGCCGTACATTCTACCCGCAAGACTTAATGGAGGCCCGTATCTAACGATTTTGCAGGACGTTCTGCCAGAAATGCTTGATACTGTTCGTCTGTCTCTGCGTCTCCACGTGTGGTTTCAGCACGACGGAGCTCCCCCACATTTTAGTAGAGCTGTCAAACAACATATGCAGGCCACCTTTCCCGGGCGATGGATTGGTCGTGGTGGACCGACCGCATGGCCACCTCGATCACCCGATTTGTCCCCCATAGACTTTTTGTCCCCCATAGACTTTTTCGTATGGGGTTATCTTAAAGGGCTTGTATACGAAACACCTGTTGCCTCTGACGAAGACTTAGAAGGAAGAGTCGTTGCGGCAGCTGGATGGCTCCGGGATACGCCAGACATTTTTGAGAATGTGCGCCAATTGATGCAGCGTCGTTTTCATGCGTGTGTCAGTGCGTCTGGACTAAACTTTGAACACCTCCTTTAAACCTGTCCGTACCACCGCTGTCCTGCCATGTGTAAGTACAGTGTAAAGAAAATGTTGTCGACTGTTTCTTGCTTGTCGTCCCTGTATTATGTACTGTCTATCTTAGGGGACGTGTAGCGCCTCCGGGTGGCGTTTGCGTCGATATGTTCCTATGTGATTTTTTTTGTTTCCGTACGCCTGACTTTTCCTTCCATTTTTTCAGAGGAATTTTGGATCACCCTGTATATTCCGACCACTGAATTGGAAGCTTTTATTCAGTACTGGGACAGACCTCCTTTATCCCGAGTTACAGCACGTATGCTGTTTGCTATAGATATCAGAAAGTGTTGGAGTGCATCTACGTCTACATCATATCAAGCGTTCACCGACAGTCATTTAACTGGCTCAGATTTGACGAAAGAGGACTGTGCTCCTGGATTTGTTCTTCTAATATGTCCTATACATTCTCAATGGGTTTGAGATCAGGGAGTTGTGGCGGCCAGGGAAGATGGAAGTCGGTGTCATGTTCGCTGAACCACTGCTGAACAGATCTTGCGCGATGGGTAGTAGTATTGTCGTCCATGATGTAGCCGTAACCCGCTGGATAATAAGTCAACATATCAAGATGGACTTGATCGGCAACATTATTCAGACAATCCTCGGAGGAAACCCGACCTTACAGAATTATCAGGGGACACGTTCCGTGCCAACAGATCGTGTCTGCTTGTGTATGATGTTGACACTATAATGTCTGTAAGACAAGGTTCAACATAAATACTAATTTGAACCATTTACTGCATGGGAGGTAAATCTAGTGAATTGGGGATATACCCTCAAATACACTGTTACACACGTATCAATATACAAAGTGCACACCGATCCGCTAAAGCAAGTTTAAAACAGTCCTGAATCTTTCATTTATTACTGCCATACGTTATGTACACATATCGTGATCAGAAGTGTGAAGTACTACAGAGGGGAAAACATGTGTCAAGACGACAAATCTGCAGCGAGATATTCTGTCCGCGTAGCTCAGTTGGGAGAGCGACTTACTCCGGAGTGAGGGGACACGGACAAACTTGTGATTTCACATTGGCGCCTGGTTGCGGAAAGTGGATATACTGACCGTTGGGCTTTTTGAAATATGTGTGATTATTATTCCACACATTGTTTGGAATTAATGAAGAATTCCTACTTCGCTTCAAAGAAATAAAATATTAAGAGGGAGATGATGTGACGTACTACAGAGGTGAAAACGTGTGTCAAGACGACCAATCTGCAGCGAGACATTCTGTCAGTGTTGCTCAGTTGGGAGAGCGCCCTAATCCAGAGTGAGGGAACACGGTATCGATGTCCGTCGCGGACAAACTTGTGTTTTCACAGAATATAAAACCAAAATATTAATTAAATAACAATATGTAATGTTTGCAATAATATAATAATATAAACCAATTCGGAATTTCTAAAGCAAGACATTACCTCAGAAGTGTTCAGAAGTCCCGATGAACGGGCATGCACTATAAATGTGTATAATTACACAAAATTTTTATCAGTAAAACACACGGGAGCATGTACTTTATCCTAAAAATGAAGTCAATCCAGTCTTACAATCATAAAATGTTCTATCATACACACCGCACGGTCCTAGCCCATCGTAGCGTCAAGGATACGAAATACTGAAAACAGGTAATAAAACAAACTGTCGATATTGCGATATTTCTAAAAAACTATAAAATGTTGATATCAGCCAGGTATATGAGGAGCGCGCAAGCAAAACCAAACATGTCACAAAAATGTGAATTATCAAGTTAGCATTGGATATGATAAAGGATGATGGCCTGATTCCGTTTCTGTATCATAAACCGACCCAAATCAAACAGCTCCTACTCATTTTATAGGCGAAAAAAGGTCGATTCAAGCAAAAACGAACTTGTCCCAGTCGCAGGCTCGAGTGAACCAATCAGAGCTCCAAAAGTCGGTCACGTGACGAAGCCGATAAGAGTGACGCAGTGGCATTCACGTTTTCAGACAGTCGACGTGTTATGTTTAAACATGGTGATTATTTTCGTGCGTTTGTCATAGTTTTAGAGATATGGAAGAGGTCGGACATGGTTTAGTAATCGTGAAGGAAGGTTCAAAAGGACAAAGGAAAAGAACCAAAAGAGAAAGTGTGAAAAAAAAAAAACGGTATGGTGCACCAGATGGTTCCAAAGTTTTCATGGGTTGCAAACATCAGAACACTCGGTTCTTGTGCTATAAATTCGTCCATGTGATGCATTATTCGTCCATGTGAACATCAGGAACAACGTGACTGCCTGGAGGACTACTGTGGTCTACATATTTCATTTTTATTAATGTACTTGTTTTCTAATTTTCATAAAAATCCGTTCTTCTCAGTCAAGCATTGCTTTATACCACCTATTATTATTTTTGTTAATTTGTAATAAACTGAGCACAATAAAGACATACCAACATGTAACAGCAATTTTGGTAAATAATAAACAAAAATTATAAAAAAAGTAAAAATAAAAAACATCAACTCAAAAGCGAAAATGCTTATCTTTCTCCATCAGCTTTTTCTTTGAAAACGTGAGATTTTTGTTAGAGAATAGGTATTCTATTAAAGGCACAGGTTGATTATTGAACAGATAGGTAGATTAAATTCAGAATATGTTCAAGCAAAATCTAACTAGTCACTAGGGCATCTGATCAAAAACAAACATGTCACTTGAAGCCCTAACAAAAACAAACATGTCAACAACAAAACGTTTAATATTTTGATTTTAAAATATTTTTGATGTGAATCACATCCATAGATGTGTTTAGAGCATTAAAAGAAAAGAGGTTGGTAGTTGAACAGTACAAAATTCATTGCGCATAACTCAATGCACGTTTTTTCTACCTACTGCAAATCTAGATCTGATGTACATGTTCGGCTTTGCTTTCGCGTTTCTCATATATTTATTAATGGACCAAACATCACACCGTTCCAGCAGACCGGTACCGCATGTCTCTGGCAAAAATAAGTTGCCCATCATCAGCGGAGAATTGCATTAAACATCTCTGTGTTCTTTTACACGGCTACCCGAATCATGACCGTCCGTCATCTAGTCGTTAATTGGTTCTGGATCATCACGTGTGATGACTTCCTATCGTCTTTTAAGGTTATAGACGTGCCATTTTGCGGCTGTATAGCATACTGGTAAATACACTGACGGAAAAAAATCCCAACACCACGAAAAAATAGTTGTAGAGGAATGAAATCGCGGCATTACATTTGTACAGGTAACATATTTAATCGATTAAGGTTTCAAGATCACAGCTTAATGTAAGCCCGAGAAGAGCCATTTTAAATGTGAAATGCTGGTACATTAATAACCGGTGTAACCGCCATAATGTTGAATGCAAGCACGCAAACGTTCATGCATTGTGTCGTACAGGTGCTGGATGTCAGTTTGTGGGATGGAGTTCCATGCCTGTTGCACTTGGTTGGTCAATACAGGGACGGTTAATGCTGGTTGGGGGTGACGCTAGAGTTGTCGTTCAATGATGTCCCATACGTGATCCATTGGTGAAAGATCTCGTGATCTAGCAGGCCACGGCAACATGTCGACACTCTGTAGAGCATGTTGGGTTACAACAGCGATATGCGGGCGAGCGTTATCCTGTTGGAAAACACCCCCTGGAATACTGTTCATGAATGGCAGCACAACAGGTTGAATCACCAGACTGACGTACAACTGTGCCATCAGGGTGCGTGGGATAACCACGAGAGTCCTCCTGCTGTCATAGGAAATTGCTCCTCAGACCATAACTCCCGGTGTAGGTCCAGTGTGTCTCGGCCGCAGACAGGTTGGTTGCAGGCGCCCACCTGGCCTCCCTCTAACCAACACACGGCCATCACTGGCACCCAGGCAGAACCGGCTTTCATCAGAAAATACAACAGATCTCCACTCCGTCCTCCAATGAGCTCTAGCGTGACACCACTGACGTCGCAAACGGCAGTGGTTTGGAGCAAGCGGAATGCACGCTACAGGGCGTCTGGCTCGGAGCTGTCCTTCAAGTAACCGATTTGTAACAGTTCGCTGTGTCACTGTGGTGGCAACTGCAGCTCGAATTGCTGCCGCAGACGCGGTACGATGCGTCACGGCTATACGCCGTACACGGCGGTCTTCCCTCTCAGTAGTGCCACGTGGCCGGCCGGAACCCAGTCTTCTTGAGGCAGAACCTTCCCTTGACCACCGCTGCCAACAATCATGCACACTGGCTACATTCCTGCCATGTCGTTCTGCAATATTGCGGAAAGAAAATCCACCTTCTCGTAGCCCTATTACACGACCTCTTTCAAACTCCGTGAGCTGTTGATAATGGCTTCTTCGTCTTCTTAAAGGCATTCTTGACTAACATCTACACACTACGTTGAATCTCAACGATAACTAACGCTCACGAACGTTACAGCGCGTATTTACAGCAAACCTGCTTTGCATGTTCCGAGGGCACTACTAGCGCTACACGTATGCGCCGAGCGCGAAATTTGCATAGACGTCATTTTACAGATGTACTCTCACCGCCTACCAACTGTCGTTTATCTAACACAACCCCTTCTTGGTGTTGGGATTTTTTTCCGTCAGTGTATTTTCAACTTCAGCCAGTCGCCTTCTAGTTATATAATTTTTATTTCTATTTTTACTTTTATTTTTAATTTATCTTCCGTATTTATAGCACATCACCATGTGAATGGCAGTTCCAGTGATGATTATGTATTACAATTGTAGGTATGAGTTTTCTCAATCATTACTGACTCAGAGTACAGGATTTTCCTATGTGTATTATGTGTAGAAAAAATATTCGTATCATTCCAACACGGGGTTGAGTTCTTGACAATAAGTCGCAAAGGAGGTTCTTTTCTCACTTAACCTCCAATACCTTTTATGCTCCTCGAGTCTAGTTTGTAAACGTCGTTTTGTACTACCGATATATATGCGTTCCAAATCACCAGTATCGTTATTCCGGATAGGAATACCATATACTCCTGCCCTATATATATTTATATCTTTATCATGGTCGAGAGTAAGTAAACCAGCAATATCCAACACAATATCAGTTCTCCGGTGGCCAGTTCTCCGCTTTGTGTTTGGCTCAAAAATCATGGAAATGTCTAAATTTCTTATTGAAAATGAAATATAAAAAAATGTTTTGTGAACAATAGTTGCTCAAGTAGTGGAAAATATAGCCACACAATATTTGTTTACTCATAACAATTTTATGGCACTTAAATAGCAATGTGGCCAGTTCTCCGGTTGCTACCCGGAAACTGGCCACAAACATTTCAAGGTGCTGTATAAAAATTGCGTTCTTGGCCGCTTCGTGGCCACGTCCCCAGGGTTTTTTTTTCTTTTATTGGAGGTTTAACGACCACCGTGAGCAACTCAATGGGCTATAAGCAGTCGCCCGTCCCTAATTTAGGGTCACTGGTTCCAGGGAAGGGAGAGAGCCAGTGCCATAAGACAGAAACAACATCCATGCCTTACCGGGATTCGAACCCTGACCCCTTTCGAACGAATGATCAGAGGCCATCGCTTAGACCACTGCGCCATCAGGGCGGCCCCCAGGGGTTGATAGTTACCTGAGTCACTTAAAATTTCCTAAATTTCGTATTTTCTTAATAGCGATATTTAATGTAATTCTTTATAAAAAAAAAAGTTTATAATCTACAACTCAACAAAAGAATCTCAGAGTTTATAAACTGCAGCTCCAAAAATTTTCTGCGGGCATGTGAAAACGCAGCAAAGGGGGGAGTCTTAGTACCAAAAATATAAAATATAAATAATTTCTGGTCCGATTGCAAAATTTTCGGCATTTTAATTTTTGGTATTAAGCCGGACAGGTTTCCCGCGTAAGCACATGTCCGTAGAGAATTTGTTGAATTATGTTTGAAAACTCCTAAAATCTTCCAATCGGACCAGAAATTCCTTATATTTCATATTTTTGGTATTAAGCACCTCTTCCCTCCCACCCACGACGAATTTTCTGCATTTGTACATGCCTGCCGAGAATTTGTGGTGCTGTAATTTATAAACCCTGAAGTTCTTTTGTTGAGTTGTAGATTATAAACCTTTTTTTTATAATGAATTACGGTAAGTATTGCTATTAAGAAAATACGAAATAACGGAAAATTTATATGAATCAGATAACCAAACTTTAGGAACGTGGCTGCGAAGCGGTCAAAAACGCATTTTTTTTTTTTGCTGAAACACTATGGCACAGGTACTTACTGACAGCAAGATAACTTTGCAACCCTTTTGTGCGTAATCCTATGGAACGAATTTGTCTCTGGCTACTACTCACCTCTCCCCAACCAAACAAAGCAGCTAAACTTTGCTAATGCTACTGAAACCCAGCGAACGGCAACCGACCAAGGAGATTAAATTGATGCTCAAGGGTACTCCTCTGGCTTCTTCTGCACTTCGTGTATGTGTACCTGCTTGATGTAGCTAGATGTGGAGTGCCTTTACTTGTAGGTACTTTATACTTCGCCGCAGCAGCGGTAGATGGTCTGTTCTGCGGATTTTCTTTGAATACATTAATACCAATGCTTTTGAAACACAGAATTGTGCATCTTAGTCCCAAGGACTTTCGGCGGAGCCTATGTGAGAAGAAAGCAAGACTCACCCTAAAACCAAAGCAGACAGCGCATACTGTATGAGGAGATTAGAATCAGTAGATAACAAAAGTCTGCCCCGACGTCATTCGTAATTCGGGTGTAGAAATGGCTGCAGGAACAGACTGGGATCTCCCACGTTTAGTTTTATAAATTTTTAGTTTTCCATGATCAAGGCTTTTTCCAGCACACACTGGATATTTACAAATGACAAAACATCAAAGCAAGAAGCTTTTGAAAAAGTTCAAAGACAGAGAGAGGGGGAGGGAGTAAACTCAGCGTACGAAAACAATTTAAAAGAAAACAACATTGATAGAAATTAATTTCTCGCGCTAGTTGATCTGCAACAGGTAAAGAATTTTAATTTCAGGATGCAAATGCCAGAAAAATAATACAATGTAACGAACACGTGTTCACAACTTCGCAGTATTAGCATGAGTAGCCAAGATGCCCTCGTCCCAAAATATTCGAAAAACTTTAATTGAAAAAAAAAAATCTGTATTTATAGAAAATAGTGTTCCTTGTATACGTTTTCAATTAGTGATTTTGATAAAATCAGAAATTCACTGCCTTCTATGTTTTTTCATAAACTTTTGCTTCACATAAATACTTTAAGGTGAGAAATAACAAGGGAAACAGAAACGTTCATCTACGGTATTTTAATGGAAATGCAATTTTCATGATTGTGTCTCTTTGTCTGTTCTTTTGTATGTGTATGTATGGTTTATGGACATCATGAGTCACACTGTTATAGCTATCAAGACGATGTCTTAACCTGATTTTGGTAGAAATTGGAGAACCAATGTTGATCCTCCCAAAATAGTTCTTGATTATTTTACATCATTGAAATTCTATGAAACTATCAACATGAAACAACAGGAATTTTATCAAAATGCAGTGAAATGATTTCGCTGAAAGCAGATAAAGAGAATTTGACGTTATTTCTTAGAATGTTGTCTTGCATTTTCCATTTGCTTAGCTGTGCGGTGGCCCGCTACACTGCAGCAAAAGTGTAGTGGGTCACAATTTGAAGCAAAGTCCGAATGGTGAAATCCATTGAAATTTGAATTTATAGCCACAGAAGGTACTTTCAGTAATTTAATTACGCAATGGGTTTTCCGCTTTGCTAATATATGAAACAGTCTATTGGAAGCAACTACAGAGTTTGGGGGGGGGGTGTTCATTGAAATTGGAGTTCCTAAACGTATCACGTACGTACTAAAATGCATAATGGTTTTCCTCTCTGCTGGTGTATGAAAACGGCTATTAGAGGCAACTACAGAGGGTTTTTTTCCTTCTTTGAAGTGTGGGAAATCAAAGGAAACCTCGCCAAATTAGAGGAATTAAGCGTTAAACATAACTGTTTGATCCCGAAAATTACATTAAAACTCCAAAATTGTAAAAAATATCGAAAATAAATTATCTGCCTATGGAAGCACTTATACTACTTTCAGTTTTTTGGAGATCTGGTTTGGTAGTTGGGTGGTGTGTGACTCATAGCAGGTGCTGTTTATACTGCACTCAGGGTTAAATATATGTAAATGACTGGGGTCCTAAGGAATTGGACTTTTTATAGAGAAAGGTCTCTGCAGAGGCGTGCCTACGACTCAGAACCGGGGAGAGGAGGAGTTAAAGGCTCATCTGGGGGGACCCTGTGTTCAACGAAACACTATATGCGAGTCTTTCTTTGTATTTCCCTTCTTTTATTAATTTTCTTCGCTAGTAAACACTTTTATTATGCTGAAAGGTAAATAAAAATGTAATTCAAATCCTGAAAAGGGGTAGGAGAGACTGAACTCTCTTGAAACACACAAAAAAATCGCATTAACGCAATTTCGTGACGGTCACTACAACTGAAGTCACTACAGCACCAATCCTGTGTGTGTGTGGGGGGGGGGGAGGCTTCACACCCAAAATATAGAATATAAAGATCTTTCTGAGATGATTGGAAGATTTTCAGCGTTCACAATTTGCAACTCAAAATTTTTTCTGTGGACATGCGCAAACGCAGGAAACCTGTCGGGGGTGATACCAAAAGTATAAAATATAAATAATTTAAACCTAATCAGGAGCACATTTTCTGCATTTACAAATTGTAACTCTACAAAATTTGTGCGGGAATCTGCTTCCCCAGTAAACCTGTCTGCGGTAAAAGGCTAACCCCCGACAGATTTCCTGCGTTAGCACATACCCGCAGAGAACCTGTTGAGTTCTATTTCGTAAACGCTGAAAATTCTGCGGTAGAAGGCTAACTCCCGACAGATTTCCTGCGTTAGCACATACCCACAGAGAACTTGTTGAGTTCTATTTCGTAAACGCTGAAAATTCTGCGGTAGAAGGCTAACTCCCGACAGATTTCCTGCGTTAGCACATACCCGCAGAGAACTTGTTGAGTTCTATTTCGTAAACGCTGAAAATTCTGCGGTAGAAGGCTAACTCCCGACAGATTTCCTGCGTTAGCACATACCCACAGAGAACTTGTTGAGTTCTATTTCGTAAACGCTGAAAATTCTGCGGTAGAAGGCTAACTCCCGACAGATTTCCTGCGTTAGCACATACCCACAGAGAACTTGTTGAGTTCTATTTCGTAAACGCTGAAAATTCTGCGGTAGAAGGCTAACTCCCGACAGATTTCCTGCGTTAGCACATACCCGCAGAGAACTTGTTGAGTTCTATTTCGTAAACGCTGAAAATTCTGCGGTAGAAGGCTAACTCCCGACAGATTTCCTGCGTTAGCACATACCCGCAGAGAACTTGTTGAGTTCTATTTCGTAAACGCTGAAAATTCTGCGGTAGAAGGCTAACTCCCGACAGATTTCCTGCGTTAGCACATACCCGCAGAGAACTTGTTGAGTTCTATTTCGTAAACGCTGAAAATCTCCTGATCGGACAACAAATCTTTTATATTTTATATTTTCGGTATCAAGATTCCCCCTCTCCCCCGCCAACAGCTTTCCTGCGTTAGCACATACCCACAAAGAATTTGTTGAGTTGCAGATTGTGAACGCTGAAAATCTTCCGATCAGACCAGCAATTCTTTACATTCTATGTTTTTCTTTTTATTAAGCTCCCCCTACACACACACACACACACAGGGTTGGTGCTGTAGCGGCCTGAGTTGCAGTGACCGTCGCGAAATTGCGTTAATGCGATTTATTTTTTGAATTTCAAGAGAGATCAGTCTTTCCTACCCCTTTTCAGGTTTTGAATTACATTTTTATCTACCTTTCGGCATAGTGAAATTATTTAATATCGAAGAAAATTAATAAAAGAAGGAAAATACAAAAAAAAACTGGCATATACTTTTTCGTTGAACACAGAGTCCCCTCAGATGAGCCTTCAGCTCCTTCTCTCCACGGTTCTCAGAATTAGCTACGCCTCTGCAGAGACCTTTCACTATATAAAATCCAATTCCTTAGGACCCCAGCTATTTACAGATATTTAACTCTCAGTGCAGTATAAACAGCAACTGGTAGGGGTCACACACCACCCAACTACCATAACGGATCTCCAAAAAACTGAAAGTAGTATAAGTGCTTCCAAAGACAGATAATTTATTTTCGATATTTTTGACAATTTTGGAATTTTAATTTAATTTTCGGGATCAAACAGTTATATTTAACGCTTAATTCCTCTAATTTGGCGAGGTTTTCTATGATTTCCCAAATTCAAAGAAGGAAAAAAAGCCCTCTGTAGTTGCCTCTAATAGACTTTTTCATACACCAGCACAGCGGAAAACCATTATGCTATTTAGCAAGTGCGTGATGCGTTTAGGACCTCCAATTTCAATGAAAAAATACAACAACCCAAAACTCTGTAGTTGCTTCCAATCGACTGTTTCATATATTAGCAGAGCGGAAAACCCATTGCGTATTTTAATTACTGAGAGTACGTTCTGTGGCTATAAATTCCAATTTCAATGGATTTCACCGTTCGGACTTTGCTTCAAATTGTGACCCACTACAGTTTTGCTGCAGTGTAGTGGGCCACCGCACAAGTAAGCAAATGGAAAATGCAAGACAACATTTTAAGGAATAGCGTCCATTTCTCTTTATCTGCTGTCAACGAAATCATTCCATTGCATTTTAATAACATTCCTGTTGTTTCATGTTGGCAGATTTGAGAGATTTTCAATGATGTAAAATAATCAAGAACCATTTTGGGAGGATCAACACTGGTTCTCGGCTTTCTATCTAAATCAGATTATCACATCGTCTTGATAGCTACAACAGTGTGACTTACGATGGCCTTAAACCATACATACACATACAAAAGAATAGGCAAAAAATACAAAAGAATAGACAAAAGTGTTCGATTCCCGTTCCCGGACGACGACATATTCAAGTTTTCGCATATCATCTGACTTACCATTCGTGTCACATTTACAGCAAAAAAAAAAAAACGCATTCATATCTTCAAATTTTGCATTGTGCATCAGCTTTTTCTTCTGCAAGTTCATTTTTAATTCCCCTTTGTCAGCAAGTTCTTGGAACATACTCTGCAGTTCTGAAGCGCTAGTTCCAAAAATAACTACGTCTTCAGCCAAACGAAAGATAATTAAATAATCTCCATTAATCTTTAACTCTTTGTTTTTCCATTTCAGTGACTGAAGGACATTTTGCAATATGGCATTAGAGAGTTTGGGAGATACAAGCACCTAATGACTGATATATTGTTTCAAACATCCGATGACTGATATCATCATCATCATCATCATTGTCAACCATTATCAATCCACTGCTGGACGAAGGTCTCCCCAAGTTTCCTCCACAACGGTCTGTCTTGTGCCAGTCTCCTCCATGTCACTCCCGCATATTTACGAATTTCATCCACCCACCTCCCATGTGGTCTTTTTCTGGGTCTTTTCCTGTCCCTTGGAATCCAATCTAAAATTTCGGCTGTCCATCTATGGTCTGTCATTCTGGCAGTATGTCCAGCCCATTGCCATTTCAGGGATTTAACTCTGATCATGATGTCTTCCACTCTCGTCATTTTTCGGATCCACGAGTTCCTCTTCTTATCTCTCCTGGTTATACCAAGCATGCACCTCTCCATGCTTCTTTGAGTTGTCTGCAGCCTTTGTATGTCTCTTTTAGTTAAGGTCCACGTCTCTGCACCATACGTAAGCACTGGAAGGATGCATTGATTAAACACTTTTCTTTTAAGACATAATGGCATATAGCTCTTGAAAATTATGCTGTTTCTTCCAAAAGCTCTCCAGGCAAGTTTTGTACGCCGATTAATTTCTTCATCAATGTGACCCTCACTTGATATCTGCTGTCCAAGATAAACATACGTATCTGTTATCTCCAGTTTTTCTCCATCAATCGATAAATCTTCATTTCTTGTAAAAGCATTGAACATCACTTTTGTCTTCTGAAAGTTCATTTTTAATCCCACTTCTTTACTCTTGTCAGCAAGTTCCTGGATCATACTCTGCAGCTCTGATGGGGTAGTTGCAAAAATGACTACGTCATCAGCAAAACGAAGGTGGGTTAGATAATCTCCATTAATCTTTATCCCTTTGTTTTCCCAGTTCAGTGATTGAAAGACATTTTCCAATGTCGCATTAAAGAGCTTCGGAGATATGGTGTCACCTTGTCTCACTCCCTTTCCAATTTTTATGTGTGTTGTATTTTCAAACAGCCGAATCTTTGCACTTGCATTTTCATAGATGTTATTAATAATATTAATGTATGCATCTTCAATACCGCAGGATTTCAGAGCCGTGGTAACTGCTGATGGTTTCACTGAATCAAAGGCTTTTTCATATTCGATAAAAGCCATGCACAATGGAAGTTCATATTCCCTCGCTCTTTCAATTAGTTCTCTCAGTACGTGGATATGATCTATTGTGCTGTAGCCACTCCTGAATCCAGCTTGTTCTCTCGGTTGAGCCATGTCCAGTGTTACCTTCAAGCGGTGTGAAAGAACTTTAGTGAAGATTTTATAAACCACTGATAGGAGGCTAATAGGTCTGTAGTTCCTGAGATCCTCAATGTCACCTTTTTTATGTAGCAGGATCATTGTAGCATTGTTCCAATCCTCAGGAATCTACCCTTCATTAAGGCATCGAGTGAAAATTTGGGCGAGTACTGTTTCAATTTCTCCACTTGCTTCTTGTATGATGTCTATAGTAATTCCATCTTCTCCAGGAGCTTTCCCCCGCTTCATGTTCTTGATTGCATGAGCAACTTCTGCTGGGAGGACTGGAAGAACTCTGGTACCTTTCATGATGTCTGGAGTACATGTATCATCCCTTTCATATAATTTGAAGTAGAAATCTTTCACTCTTGTCAAAATTTCGCCTCTATTTCTTGTTATAGAACCATCTTCTTTTCTCAGAGCCATAATCTGTTTTCTTCCCTTACTGAGATGTCCCTTTGCTATCTTTAGGCTTTGGTTGTTTTCAATTGCTTTCCTCACTAGCTCACAGTTGAATTTCCTTACGTCTTCAGTGATACTTTTTCGTGCTGTCTTGCATAGCTCTATATATTCCACTTTGGAAGTCATATCTTCTTTAGTTGTCCTCATCTCTCTTCTTTTTTGCATCAACATTTTGGTTTTTCCTGATAATTTGTTTACGTGCAACTTGTTCTTAGACCCAGCTAATTTTGTTGCTGTTTCCATAAGAGCTTTGGTTACTTTTCTGTTAACTTCCGAAATATCCACTTCTTCCGATGTTAGGCCTTCTAAAGCAGAGAATCTGTTCTTCAGTTCCAACTTGAAAGTATTATGGTGTTTTTAAGGTTGGTTATGTCAATACATTTTGTTTGTCTTATGAGCTTGCCACGTTCCAGTTTAGTGTTGAGGTGCATCTTACATCTCACCAATCTATGGTCACTACCTGTGTTGAACTTGTTTAGCACACTGCAGTCTTCTATGACGAATTTTTTGTTACACATAATAAAATCAATTTCACTTGTCGTCCCAATTGGATGTCTCCATGTCCATTTCCTGTGTGGCTTTTTCTTGAAAACGGAATTCAAGATGAAAAATCCTTCTGCCTCTGCAAACTCAACGAGAGTATTTCCACGCTGGTTTCTGTTGCCGTGACCGAATTTACCTACTGAAGTTTCATTCTGTTGCCGGTGCCCTATTTTTGCATTGAAATCTCCCATAATTATCTTCAAGTGCTGCTTACCTTTATTATTTAGATGACGAATTTTCTCATAAAATTCTTCAATTTCTTCTTCAGGATGACTTGTGGTGGGTGCATAAGTTTGAATAATCTGATCCTGGTATCTTCTCGATAGTTGGATAACGAGTTGTGCAGCTCTGTCAGAGGAACTTTCAACTTCTACCACTTTATCCTTCAGTTTCTTGACTGATATATTGATATGTATTTATCACTTTTTTGCTTATTTGAATATTTCAAATATTATGATTGTAACAAAAATTCTGCTGAAAAAAGCCTGGTGGCTTCGCACGAGTTTCATGTTTAGCATAATTTGTTATTGGTAATTATCATCCGTATAAATAAATGAAATATCAAGCATTTATCGGAAAACTTCGTAAAAAGGCCTTAGTCCTTTTTGTTAATGCAAGCATCTAAGGATTGAAGTACTGCTTTTCCTATCCCAATTTCAGAATGTATATTTGAACACACCTCACCTTAAAACTCCACTGTAAAAGTTCAATTTTGTTGAAAATCCCAAAGCATAGGAATTTTGTAAGCGTTTTAGGTTCAGTGCGTTACTGCTTCTTGATAATATTTGATTTCATATTCACACTTACGAGATATTAAAATTTCTGCGTTTCTTCGAACAAGACTGTTGTGAAATTTTGAGAACTGTTCAATTTCCTTGATCATTTCCTCTGCCGCTCAGCAGAGGAAATGATCTGACTAGCTTTGTCGATTGCTCATCTAAAATCAAAATATTTCTTCGTGAAATTAAAAATGACCTGTTGTTTCTAACAGACGTAAGAAAACAACACACATCTGAGTATTATCTTATTTTCAAGACGTGGGCATTGTTTTCTTATTTTCGAGGAGTGCGATTTTTTCTGTGAGAAATATTTCTGTGATCATTCGTTCTTCATAACGGATTAAACAGAATAGTCACGAGTTGTGCATTAGGAGACGTTTGCTGTTTTTGAAATAAATGCAAGTGTTTACATGAATGTATTTATGACAAACTAATCGAGTCTGATCTCGCTCCTCAAAATATGTAGGTTCAAAAAATCCAACTATGGGCAACTCGATATTAAGCTTTCCGATAAGCGTAGTTTGTAATATTATTAATTTCTGACGAACATACGAAGAGTCTGACGGGACTTCTGCAAGGTTAGCCCAATTATTTTCTAGCTAACACATTTTCATCTCGGTGAATCCGAAATCATATGTGTTCAAAAGAATTAGATTCACTTTGCGTCCAGTACTTTGAACGAAAATTCGGCTCATCCACTCGCCTATAATATATATATATATATGTATAGAGAGAGAGAGATAGATAGATATATTGTCCCTATAGTCCCTATATATTTCAGTCATTATGGAAACAGAAAATCTTCCTGCTCAAAGAATGGAAGGAAAAAATAAAATCCGAGTACTTAACTTATCTTTTAATTGCATAGATCTGTTAAACAAGAGGGCTGCAGATACAGAAGACACTCTCAGAAAAAGTGAGATAAATAGACTAGAAATATTAAATATTTTAATGGGAGAAAATAGGGAGAAGAAAAGACGGATATTTTTCTGCAACTGTCTTCGTACAAAACACGCTGATCGACAACCGACCTATTATTTCTTCCTGTTAAATTAAAGAAAATCTTCTTTGTATCTTGTGTGTTATATCTACCTTTTATTCCTCACACTTAAATCTGACTCTCTGTTCTCACTAACAGTTCAAATCGATGCTGTTTTGATTTAAAATAGCAAAGCACTTTTGAAAAGTCCTAAAAGAAAGTAATTTTTGAAATTTAACGCTTGTTTTCAGTACCACCTAATGAGAAATTTCATGTAAAAAAATTAAGGTCATATCCTTTAAATTCTTTTTACCTTGCTGTTGCCAACCGAAAACTCAGTTTCACAATGGATTTCCTACACTGACGGAAAGAAAAATCCCAACACCACGAAAAAATAGTTGTAGAGGATTGAAATGGCGGCAATACATTTGTATAGGTAACATATTTAATCGATTAAGGTTTCAAGATCACAGCTTAATGTAAGCTCGAGAAGAGCCATTTTAAATGTGAAATGCTGTTACATTAATAACCGGTGTAACCGCCAGAATGTTGAATGCAAGCACGCAAACGTTCATGCATTGTGTCGTACAGGTGCTGGATGTCAGTTTGTGGGATGGAGTTCCATGCCTGTTGCACTTGGTCGGTCAATACAGGGACGGTTAATGCTAGTTGGGGGTGACGCTGGAGTTGTCGCCAATGATGTCCCATACGTTATCGATTGGTGAAAGATCTGGTGATCTAGCAGGCCACGGCAACATGTCGACAATTTGTTGAGCATGTTGGGTTACAACAGAGGTATGCGGGCGACAGTTATCCTGTTGGAAAACACCCCCTTGAATGCTGTTCATGAATGGCAGCACAACAGGTTGAATCACCAGATTGACGTACAACTGTGCCGTCAGGGTGCGTGGGATAACCACGAGACTGCTCCTGCTGTCATAGGAAATTGCTCCCCAAACCATAACTCCAGGTGTAGGTCCAGTGTGTCTCGGCCGCAGACAGGTTGGTCGCAGGCGCTCACCTGGCATCCTTCTAACAAACACACGGCCATCACTTGCACCCAGGCAGAACTGGCCTTCATCAGAAAACACAACAGATCTCCACTCCGTCCTCCAATGAACTCTAGCTTGACAACACTGACGTCGCAAACGGCAGTGGTTTGGAGTAAGTGGAATGCACGCTACAGGGCGTCTGGCTCGGAGCTGTCCTTCAAGTAACCGATTTGTAACAGTTCGTTGTGTCACTGTGGTGGCCACTGCAGCTCGAATTGCTGCCGCAGACACAGTAAGATGCGTTACGGTCATACGCCGTACACGGCGGTCTTTCCTCTCAGTAGTGCCACGTGGCCGGCCGGAACCCGGTCTTCTTGAGGCAGTACCTTCCCTTGACCACCGCTGCCAACAATCATGCACAGTCGCTACATTCCTGCCAAGTCGTTCTGCAATATTGCGGAAAGAAAATCCACCTTCTCGTAGCCCAATTGCACGACCTCGTCCAAACTCCGTGAGCTGTTGATAATGGCTTCTTCGTCTTCTTAAAGGCATTCTTGACTAACATCAACATACTACGTCGAATCTCAACGATCACTAACGCTCACGAACGTTACAGCGCGTATTTACAGCAAACCTGCTTTGCATGTTCCGAGGGGCGCTACTAGCGCCACACGTATGCGCCGTGCGCGAAATTTGCATAGACGTCATCTTACAGATGTACTCTCACCGCCTACCAACTGTCGTTTATCTAACACAACCCCTTTTTTGAGTTGGGATTAGTTTTCCGTCAGTGTATTTCTTTGAACAAAATTGCATTAATTAAATATTTTAAAATCAAAAGATTGTGTTCCCGAAAGTAATATTTTTTCTAGCCAAGTTGATGACAGAAAGAATTACTGAAATACTCTAAAGTTTTACTTCAGTTTTAATTGACGCAAAGCTACAATTCAAGCTTCGTAAATTCATCTTTCCAAGACCAAAAATGTAGAAACTGCAATGACATCTCCTTTTAGGTTCAGTGCCATTGTTCCGAACCCTTTTAGCAGGTAATCAGTCAGAAAGGATTAGTGTCAATCATCCCCTTAAACCAGCAGTTTGAGTAACAAAGCAAAGGGGAATCACTGTTGTCCAGAGTTCGAGCTGCGTAGGGAACAGATTGCGTACTCCGAGTGAATTCGGGCAAACCGCTACGGGCCAGAAAAACGTATACCGAATCACTTCGGGCCAGAAAAAAATATCCCGAGGTATTTCGTTTGAGCCGCTTAAAGGGTTAATAATAATAATGCTCTTTTAACATTTACAAATGCTAATTCCGTGATTATCAGAGCGTTTTGTATTGCAGAATGCGAATATTTCTCTTCGTAAAGAGCAAAAACATAATTTTTCGTACACAGCTTGTTTACGTCTGCCATTTTCTAAGCAGACAATATTTAACTGCAGCATATGTTTTGTTCATGTTCATCTAACACGCTGTTGACTATTTTTAATTCTTTGAACTTCTTTTATTTTCTGTAATTTCTGATAAAAAAACATTCTAAAAACATCTGAACATCCTCTGTATGATGAGTATTAAATAATTACCCGGATTTTTTTCCCGTTGATCGTGCTGCTTGTTGTGCGCGCTTGTGTAGAAATGGTGTCTCTGCCGTCACTATGGGTATTGTTTGACCCTAATCGGTGAGTTCTTGTGTTGATGTCGTGCTCTTAACACTGCAGCTCCGCTTTTTGTATGCACCAAAAAAGACAGCAAGCAGTGGTCCATGTTTTGTAAGCTGAAGGCGTACCAGGAGTTGACATTCCCGGGAAAAAGCATTGTTTTTCCACAACATTGTGTCTACGAATGGATGTTTGAGCCCATAAGTGGTTTCTGAAAGGTGACTCATGAAGAAGGAGATGAGCGTCCGTCCACGTCCCCTGCTGATGACACCTGGTAAACGTCCGTGCCATGGTTCTGGCAAACAGAAGAGTGACTATTGAGGAAATAGCAAATCATGCGCCACTTTGTTGCAAGTCTGCTTATCAAATCATTTCAGACGTACAACTTTTGACAAATCCGTGTAAGATGGGACCTAAATTGTCTCACACAAGAGCACAAACACAACTATTTGAAACTTTGTCCAGACCACTTTGACTACTATGGAAAAGAATGCGTTGCCTTTTTGAAAAGAATCATCATTTAGGATAAAACACAGATCCATCATTACCAGACGGAGAGTAAGACTTAAGGTTGATTCAGGAATAATCTGTGATGAAAGCTCAAAACTCAACCAAGAGCTATAAAACTGTTGCTCTCTATTATTTTGGTGTCACAAGGGCCGATACTGATGCATAATAAGGAGATGAGCCCAACATTAAACAATGTGCCCTACAGTGAGGTGCTACTTGACGCATAAATCCCTGAATTAGAAGCAAACGCCCAAGACTGCTGTCGCAGGCATTCCGTTGTAGCAGAAGATGCCCATCCTCATACTGCTGCCCATACTGTTTAAACAATGTAACAAACAAACCTTTTGTTGCTGTAGAACTCTTCGCATAGTTCTGACCTCTCTCCTATCCAACGATCAACTCTTTAGAATTCAAAGGAAAAATAAGTTCATGAAGCGTTCGAACAGTGCGTTAAAAAGCAAGGAAACTTTGTTGAAAAGTTATAATGTTGTAAGTACAGAAATGCTGAAATATACAGATATACACCAGTTACGGCGGGGGCTGCGTTCCTGAAAATGAGATACCTTACTGAATCAGCATTATACGATGCATCACATCATAATACCAGTTAAGATGCGTTAGGACATTGTAATTTATTTATCACCTGTGATCAAAGTATAAAGTTTATTTAACTATTTTGCTATTGATAGAGGGGATAAACATGGTTTTATAAAATGATTTTCTTTTTCCAAAGAATAATAATAAAAGTAAGAAGATGTTATACTCGCCAAGGCCTATAGTGCAATCCCGAACTTGGCAGACAAAATGGGATTTTCTGTTAGCAAGCTGGGATAGGTACTGGAACATCTTTTTTTAACGCTTTCCAACCGTAGGTTGAAGAAGCGTATGAGCTCGAGCTTTGACCGTCTGTTCGTCCGCACGCTAACTCAGGTAAAAATGGTTCGATTTCGATGAAACTTTAGTATGGTAGGGGACTACTTGGGAACAAACCCTTTCGAAAATGGGCGAAATGGGGTCAAAGGTCAGGACATAGGATCAAGATCCATTTGATTGCTCTTATGCATCCTAACTTACGTAAAAATGCTTCAATTGCAAACAAAATTTACCACGTTGTTCCAGAGGTATAATAAACCGGTTCTGCTGAATATCAACAAAATGGGGTCAAAGGTCATGGCACAGAAGCAAGATTTATTCCGCAGCCATTATTCTTATAACTTATGTAAAAATGCTTCTGTTGCGACAAAATTTTAGTATATTATTCCGCAGGTACACTGAACTGGTTCTTATGAATTTCATCGAAATGGGACCAAAGGTCAGGGCATAAGAGCGAGATTTATTCCACAGTCATTATCCTCATGACTTGAGTTATGATTTTTGGTATGTTGGAAAGCGTATCATAATCAATGCATTGCATGATTTTACTAACTTATTTTTTTTTTTTTGGAAAAGATATGAAGGGTTGATTGCCTTGGCAGAAGCCACTCCTCACGGAGCCTTTTTCTTTGTATCAGAAGAACGTATCCATCGACAACAATGCTCTTCACTGCATGGCAGCTCTCAGAATCTGCGTCATTTTCAGTAAACATATCCAAGTCATCTATAAATTTATTGTTGCCCTCTGTCAAAATATCTATGAGTTTTTTATGGATGCATCTCCTATGGAGTCATTGTCTTCAGGGGGCTGTTGTTCCTACTCTATCAGATCTTCGTTGATACTACTATAAATAATTCACATCGCTGATATTTACTTCTTCCAGTTCTAGTTAGTTGGCCAGCTCAATTATGTTATGGACAATCGCTACTTCATCCTCTTGAAATCTCTTGAAGTCCTTCTCGTCCTTAGAGAGGTATTGTTCCTACTCATCAACTTTTCGTCGGTGAGATTCCGACTGTCCCTGCACATCGTTGATGTCAACTTCGTCCAATCGTAGTTTGTTGATAAGTTGAAAGATGCCATCAAAAACCGCTGTTTCTTCCTCTTCAAATGACATTAATTGATGGCATATCTCTTGCCATAATTTCTTCCAGCTACTGTTTAAATGCTTCGCATATGTTTATTGTACGCTTCAAAATGTCAAAGGACTTCTATCAATTCGTAATTGGCTGCCAACTTTTAGCATCTGCTTTCTCAACCAGTTTCTTGAAGAGACATCACAGGTGGTAGAGCTTTCTATTTGTTATGACATTCTGTTGCACGGGCTGAATAGATAAAGCGGAATTTTGTTGAATGATGATCACTTCTGCAAGTAAGCGATATTTGTTTTAAAATGTGAAAATTTCACAAAAGAACATTGGTACAACGAATTACCACATGAGGTTTGTCTGTATTTTACAAATGTACTGCATATGATTATTCACTAACTATCTTAGTTTTAACACCTGATAGTTTCATTACTAGAGCAAGGTAAGGTATGACTTATTTTTCACAAATATGGACATTTCGAAATGTGGAAAGTTCTATAGAGAAGTACATATTAAATATTCGTTTTCTGTAAACTAAGTACTTTTCTTTCGGAGTTTAACAACCACCTTGAACAACTCAATGGACCATAAGCAGTCACCTGTTCCTAATTTAGGACGATTGGCTTCAGCGAAGGGAGAGAGACAATGCTGTAAACATACAGAACACCGGATGTGTATGTTTACAGCATAAACATATGCTCACCGGATTCGTACCCGGACCCACCTCGGATAAATTGTCAGAAGATAGTGCGTAGACCACTGCTCCACCGGGGTGGCTGTGATTGCAAATTATCATTCTCAATAAAAGTAGAAAATGTGTGTGAATCGTTATTTATTAATTCTGGTTGGAAAATTAGCTTTGCTTTGTATTATTCATTTGTTTGAAGCATGTAAAGCTGAATGGAACTCAAGCTTTAGTAATTTGTATTTCATCGTTTCTTGCTCTAAAAGCTGGTGAAATGGCTTATGTGAAACATCAATCTGAGAAGGCAGGAATATATTGATTTCGTGTATTTTTCTTTTTTTTTCTTATAACATGTGCCATTCTGAGTCAAAAGTTTCTGAAAGATTGCCCTTTTCTATGCTGCGCGTCATGATGTGCGATTCTGATAGGAGTGTCACTTTGGTTTTTCTAGGCATGTCTCCTATTTATTTCCTTACATTTAAAAAAATCTCTCAAAATGATGCGAGCAGAACTGAAATATTATTGCATTTATACATATTTCGCTTAATATTTATGATGGCATCGCTAAAGTAGAGAATTGCTATCAGTCGCAATAAATAACAGACAAATAACTTCTCCCTCGTTGAAACTGTTCGATGCCAAAGGAGCCGGAGATAGTAAAGGAAAAGCGACGTGGAAGAACAAAAGGGGGATGCTTTCTATGCGCCAGTCAGCATCACTTTGTCGATAAAAATTCAAAGATAATGGGACAAAAGGGATACCGCTAAGAGCTCGTGCGGAACAATATTTGCTGCAATGGTGCATTATTGGGGCGATAAGGCTACTACAACAAGGATGCTGACAAGTTGGTAGGAGTATCTAGTTAAGCTTAAAAGGTCACAGTTCTGTTGCATAGGATTCACGTATTTCGGCCCGTCTGCGGCGTTTTTTTCCTTCCATTGTGTACCTCGCTTTTTTTCAGCCAAATTTCCTTGTTTTTCTTGCAAATTTATATATTTTTTTAGAAGTTTTCTTACTTTTTCACTTGTCGCTTTGTCCCTATCTTCCTTCATTTGGCTCATATCTTTGATTTTGTACGTTCCTTCTGATACGCGCATTGTTATTTAAACATATTAATTAGCTTTTCAATTCATCAGTTGTGTGTTAACTATTATTTATTTTTAGTCACGTCCTTGGATTTTTTTAGCTTTCTTTTTTTTCTGAAAGCTAACAACTACGTCCATCACCACAATCTTGGGCCAGTTGAATATGAGCACCACTGCCTCCAGCAACCGTATTCGAACAGATTTTAAAGTCAATATTACCAGTTTCGATAACAAAAATTTGATTTTTTTAATGTCTGTTCCTTTTCACATAAATAGATAGTAGAACGAAGCTGAATGCACAATGGTTTCATTCTACAACCCATTATAACGAAGTGGTATCTTCAAAGATTTTACATTAATGGATAATGCTCGAAGTCGTACAATGACTTGGAACATAGACGCTGTTACGTATACCACTAATTTAACCTTCCTTTTCAGCCTCCATGTTTGTATGTAAATTTAGTTTCCTTTTTCAAATGTTTTCTGACTGAAAGGCATATTATCTTCCCCGAAGAGTATTCTAAGTTTGGCAGGAAGGACATTAGGTCAATAAAAATAAATACTGATTTATAGGGGCAGAGCAGAGTTGAGAAAACGGTACTAAAAATGCCGTCTGTGCGCGATTTCAAAAGCAACATTACTTTATTTAATTTCATTTTTATTTTCAGTTGTGACTATATACACCAAAAGCAGTACCATAATAATAACAGTGTAACTAGTGACAACTGGGAAGCACGAGGGAAAAGGCCTGAATAGACCTAACATAGCCCTCGGCACTCATAATAAATCTCGCATAAGTCAGGAACAGATATAACTAATTTTCTGACATCATATAAGTAAATTGGTAAGTAGTAAATAAAAATTATAAAGAAAGAAAGGTCACCATGAATAATTTAGTATTTTGTAAGTAGAATTTTATCCCAGTTTCACAATTGTTCACTACAAATAAGAGTATAGGCATATGAAATTCCAAAAGTAAACAAGATAACCTTTAAAGAGTTAGTCAAAAAATAACTGTGATAAAGCTAGTTCTTCCCCAATAGATAGAGTTTTAATTTTTTCTTAAAAAGAGTAATATTATTAATAGCAGTCAGAAGGTCAAGAGAAGTATTCCATAATTTAGGGCCAGAGTATTTTATGTTATTTTTAAAATTTTCTGTATGTGTGAAGACCGGTAGTAGTTTAAATCTATTTCTTGTTGGAAGAGTATGAGTATGCTTAATTGTGATCAAATTATAGTAGAGGTTATATTTTATTCTTTTAAACATAATCTTTCCCAAGTTATATTCATAAAATTGTTGTATAGTTAATATAATGTAAGTGTTGGGATGTGTAGTTGTTCTATATGTCAAATTGGAAGATTGATTAGTATTAATTTTTAGTTCCAATAACCTGATAATTTTTTTTGTAATTTTTGTAGTTTGTGAATGTTATATTGTGTTGTTTTCCCCCATGTCAATATACAGTAGATAAAATAGGTTTGTATGATGGAATAGTATAACGCCAGCATTAATTTAGGGGTTAGATGTCTAAGATGATGCTAAAATACGTTAAAAACCTTAAAACAGTGGTGGCTTTTCAGGTGAAGTAGGTGAAGTGCCTCTTCACCTATTTTATTTGAAGTAAAGTTTCATTTAATAATTTCGTATAGTATAATCTTTTCTTGCCTTTATTGCGTGCTAAAATACCCAAAATTTTGATTAGATATCAATTCACAATGCGCGTCCAATACGGAAAACAAGTCCTTATACGCAAAACAGTTCAAGTGAAGAGCTGAAATCAGAATGCTTGGAGGTCTGAAGCTTTCGTCCGAGTTGCCATGGTAACTGTGACGTCACCCTCCCCTATCTACCGGGCAAGTGAAGTGTTTTAGCTTGAGACGCCAAGCCCTTGCACCTGAAGTCGTGACCTTCCGAAGAGATCGCAGTGGAACGGGAATCCTTGGCAATCCACTAGGGCTTTGCGGTGTTTCGGTACATACTTTCCGAAAGAGATTTGTTTTTTCGTGTTTTGTGATTGTTTGTTAAAAACTTTATTAGTTACTTTAGCTTTGTGTACAGTTTAACTAACAGTGATAGTATTAGTTTTCAGTATGTATCCTGTGAACGACATTGTCTGTAATTCATTGCAAACTCCGTTCAATCGGTGGAAAGATGAAAATAAAAGAGACATTTTACTTCAACGACGACCGACGGAATCACTGACAATTGTCGCCAAGAAAAAAATCAAGAAGAGCGGCAAATCTTACAATATCAATTTTAAAAATTGTTGGTTTGCTGAATATAAATGGCTTTGTAGCTCTTCTGTGTTACAAAAACTATTTTGTTGGCCCTGCTTATTTTTTGGTAATAAAATTCGGCGTGGAATAAAGACAATTTTCAGATTTCTTAAATATAAAACGGTCACTTCACAAACGTGGAAATTCTAGCGAACACCTGAAATGCGAATTAATGCTAAATAATTTTAAAAATAATCAGAATACCATTGCCGATGCCCCGAGGGAGAATGCTATGCTTTTGAAAATGCATTTCAGCGAAAGCGTTCGTTTAAATAGACTTTTCCTGCAGACAATGATTGATGCAGTACTGTATTTGAGTAAACAAGAAATAGCATTCCGTGACCATGACGAAGGCATCGACTCGATAAATCGTAGATATTCAAGGAATTGCTTTCACTGTGGATATCAAGAACTCCTTTAAAAATTCAAAACCAATACGAAACGACAAAAAATGTCTTCACAGGTTACTCAAAAACTATTCAAAACGAAATAATTGAATGTATTTCTGAATATATAAACGATCACGTCAAAAATGAAATAAATGAAGTTCAATGCTTTTATAATCAAGTAGATGGGAAGCCATAACCAGACTTCCGAGTGCTCTTTAATAATACGATCTGTTGATTCGGAAGGTGTATTGGTTGAGCGATTTTTGGGTTTCCATGGTGTGAGTGAAGACAGAACGTCAGAAGCTTCATACGCAGACGGAAAAAATCTCAACACCAAGAAGGGGTTGTGTTAGATAACCGACAGTTGGTAGGCGGTGAGAGTACATCTGTAAGATGACGTCTATGCAAATTTCGCGCTCGGAGCATACGTGTGGCGCTAGTAGCGCCCCTCGGAACATGCAAAGCCGGTTTGCTGTAAATACGTGCTGTAACGTTCGTGAGCGTTAGTTATCGTTGAGATTCGACGTAGTGTGTTGATGTTAGTCAAAAATGCCTTTAAGAAAACGAAGAAGCCATTATCAACAGCTCACGGAATTTGAACGAGGTCGTGTAATAGGGCTACGAGATGGTGGATTTTCTTTCCGCAGTATTGCAGAACGACTTGGCAGAAATGTAGCCACTGTGCATGATTGTTGGCAGCGGTGGTCAAGGGAAGGTACTGCCTCAAGAAGACCGGGTTCCGGCCGACAACGTGGCACTACTGAGAGAAAAGACCACCGTGTACGGCGTATGGCGGTGGCGCATTCTACTGCGTCTGCGGTAGCAATTCGAACTGCAGTTGCCACCACAGTGACACATCGAACTGTTACAAATCGGTTACTTGAAGGACAGCTCCGAGCCAGACGCCCTGTAGCGTGCATTCCACTTACTCCAAACCACTGCCGTTTGCGACGTCAGTGGTGTCAAGCTAGAGCTCATTAGAGGACGGAGTGGAGATCTGTTGTGTGTTTTGATGAAAGCCGGTTCTGCCTGGGTGCCAGTGATAGCCGTGTGTTGGTTAGAAGTAAGTCAGGTGGGCGCCTGCAACCAACCAGTCTGCGGCCGAGGCACACTGGACCTACACCTGGAGTTATGGTCTGGGGAGCAAATTCCTATGGCAGCAGGAGGACTCTCGTGGTTATCCCACGCACCCAGACGGCACAATTGTACGTCGGTCTGGTGATTCAACCTGTTGTGCTGCCATTCATGAACAGCATTCTAGGGCGTGTTTTCCAACAGTATAACGCTCGCCCGCATACCGCTGTTTTAACCCAACATGCTCTACAGAGTGTCGACATGTTGCCGTGGCCTGCTAGATCACCAGATCTTTCACCAATCGAGCACGTATGGGTCATCATTGGACGACAATCCAGCGTCACCCCAACCAGCATTAACCGTCCCTGTATTTACCGACCAAGTGCAACAGGCATGGAACTCCATCCCACAAACTGACATCCAGCACCTGTACGACACAATGCATGAACGTTTGCGTGCTTGCATTCAACATTCTGGCGGTTACACCGGTTATTAATGTACCAGCAATTTACATTTAAAATGGCTCTTCTCGCGCTTACATTAAGCTGTGATCTTAAAACCTTAATCGATTAAATATGTTACCTATACAAATGTATTGCCGCCATTTCATTCCTCTACAACTATTTTTTCGAGGTGTTGGGATTTTTTTCCGTCAGTGTACACAATGCTAGACGAAGTTTTGGAACAGTTTGATTATCAACACAAGTCAATAGGACAATGTTACGATGGGGCAAACGTAATGTCTGGACACTGGACTGGGCTCGAGAAAAAAATTAAGCGTAAAACTTCTCAAGCTGTTTTTGTTATTGCTTAGTACATCGTTTGTGCCTTGTATTACAGCACAGTTTTTCTAAAATTTCTAAGTGTCGAATATTTTTTGCAAGCCTCAGTGTAATTCCTTTGTTTTTTCACCACTCAGCGAAGAGATCGCTTCCCTGAGTTGTGAAAAAACAAAACACTCACATCAACAACCGCAAGATGCATGCAAACCATAACGGAATTTCGATGGTCCTCCACTTCGAAGTTAGTATGTGTAATAGTTGAAGTTTGGGACAAATTGAAGGAAGTATTCGAATTTCTCACAAATAGTGACCAGTCAGAAAAAAAATCAATTCAACTTGCCCAAGGGTTTTTAAATGATATGAACACTTTTGAATTTACATTTTTGGGAATAGTATTTAATGAAATATTTGACCTCACCGATCTATTGTTCGAAATTTTGCAGAAAAAATCAATAGACCTAAACTACTGTATTACTCAAATTAAAAACAACTTATGAAATTTTGAGCCATAAAAGGAACGATAAGGTATTTGTAATACTGTTTAGAAAAGCTAGCAAAATCACAGAAATAAGCAGATCTAAACGGGAATATGCTGCTCTTACACCAGAAACAATTTTTCAAAATTATAAACAATTGTATTTTGAAATTTTGTACCACATTCTTATGGAAATGGATATAAGATTTCAAGACTGTGAGAAACTTAAACTTCAATTTGCCTGGCTTGCTGACACAACCAGATTCGACCAACTTAATTCATGCTTTCCCTCTCACGGTTTTGAAAATCTACAACATTTTTACGGAAAATTGTTTACTAAACACCAGCGCCTTAAAGATGAACTGAGTCTTGTATATGCTGATAAAAAATTAAAGAATATATCGACTCATGAACTTCTTCGAGTGCTTCATGGAGATAAAGGCATTTTGACAGAAGCTTGTAAATTGGTTTCCCTGATTTTAACAATTGCATCTGCAAGTGTTTCAGTGGAAAGAAAATTTTCTTGCCTTAAAAGAATACAAAGTTACTCTAGAAACACTATTTCTCCAGATAGACTTGCTTCCTTGGCAAATTATTCTATTCAGAAAGACATTTTCTTGATGTCATGAAGAAACAGCCATTTTCTGACGACATAATCGACACATTTCCAGCTTTAAAGGGAAGAAGAATTGATCTAATATATAAAAAAATAGGTAAGTTCTCATTAACTGATTTTCATTGAAGACAATAGATATCTTTTCATATTGCTCTTGTAGCGCTTCACCTATTTTTCCTACCACGAGCCGCCACTGCCTTAAAAGTACAAGATCTTTTGGGTACCGCTCCGGTCCCTTCTTCAGGTGGTGAACACTGTGCAATGTAATGAAAGGTAGGTGAATTAAATACATAGAAAGATGCTATGAAAGCAATGGTCTAGAAGACGACGTTTATCTACGAGTCCTAATACTTCTGCTATGGTAGTGCAACGATATACACGCTCACCGGGTATATCCATACGACAATGAGCTATTTAGAGGGTAATCACCAATGTAAGCATTCATCGAACATGTAAATTCGAAATGCTACCTCCAACTCGGCTACATGCCTCGAATGAAGATGATTCCGAAAGTAGAACTGAGTCTTGCAAATGGTTTCATGCGAAGGTGGACAAAGGTACACCGTTTTTTAGGTGAAATTTTCCCATGAGGTTACGATACAGCTAAATGGGGCAGTCAGTCGTCACAGTTACACATATCGGTCTAATGATAATCATCACATTCATGTGGAAATGATTGTTTGTAAAATAGACAACGATCATTCGAATAAAAATATCTTTCTACAATGTCAGCGGTGAACGGATGCCGTTTTATCCCAATATGAACACTTGAAGTAATTTGTCGTGGATTACAAGCATTCTTACGGCCATAGCTGACTAACCCACATTTTGTAAAAACCCTTTTGTAGTAATCGGGGACACACATTCGGAGATAGCCCAGATGGTAGCATATTCCAATACGTACCTAGGGATAACAGTGGGTTCCACGTTGTTCATTAGCCCATTGTTGCAGTAAAATCTTCAATTGTTACTGTGCATAGCACAATTGGTGTGCACGCAGTCGCCCGTCCCTAATTTAGGGTCACTGGTTCCAGGAAAGGGAGAGAGCCAGTGCCGTAAGACAAGCACAACATCCATGCCTGACCGGGATTCGAACCCGGACCCCTTACGGACGAATGATCAGAGGCCAGCGCCTTAGACCACTGCGCCACCGGGGCGGCTTACTGTGATCATCATGCCATCCATACTTGACATTTTTTTCATCCATGAATTCCTTTTCCAATCGTTCTTGGTTATATTATGTATGTATCTCTCCATGCATATTTTAGTTATCAACAGCCTCTGCGTGTCTCTTTTTGTTAAGGTGCATAGTTCTCATCCATAAATAAGAACTGTATGGATACACTGAATAAACACTTTTCCTTCAAGCCGTAATGGTAACTTGCTCTTGAAAATGTTGGTGCTCCTTACAAATGCACTCCATCCAAGTTAAATACGTCTTTTAATTTCTGCTTCTATGTGGTCTTTGCTTGATATATGGTGCCCAGGGTAAATGTATGCATTAGTAACTGCTGCACTTGTCCTTTCTAAATTCCAAATTTTTAGTTCTTGAAAAAGCATTCATTTTACATAAGCATCTTTTTTCATAAAATACGTGTTAAATAGATATGTCTATCTAAAGCCCCATGAGTTAAGATTGTTCCCCTATTGGCAAGGTAATAGCGTTGTTTGTGATGCTGAAGTTAACTTTCATTTGAGAGATTTTAAAAATTCCTATTTCCCGCAGGCCAATATGTCGTGATAGACCAGCAAATTAAAATACACCGAATTTTTCACTTCGGGAGAAAGATAAACTGTTCATTGCTAAATGTCGTACCGGAAAATCAAATTTAACATAACCTTATTGGTTTCTATTTTGTATCCTGTTCAATGATTTACGAAATGGAGCATGCCAATCTTTTTGATTTTTGCCTACTCCAAAACTACTTTGTTTTTGTGAAAGTTAGTGGACACCTAAGATTTATTAATTTGTATTTATTAAATATTTAATGAGCTAAATACCTAAATGCTTAAATCTAACATTTCACGTCATTCTACAACCTTGCGTTCCAAAATTTCAAAAGCGCTAAGGCAATAAAAATACATCTTCAGCTTTATTATAGATAATCTTCGTTTCATTCTTCTTGATTCACGTATCACATTTTATGACAAGAAAAATAACTTGGAATAAAAAATCAAGATGTTGTGCACATTAACTATTACTAGTCAACTCAAGAACTGAACAAAATGAAAACTTGAACGACTGTTAGCATGAGAGGCGACAAGCAGGACACAGCCTCACGGAAGAAGAAAATGAAGGTTATTTTTTATCTTTCTTTTGTTCCCAGTTTTTTATCAATCACAGTGAACAATTCATTGAGCTATGCATAGTCTCCCGTCCCTAATTTAAGGGCCACTTGTTCCAGGGAAGAGACGAAACTAGCGCCATTGGAAAAGTACATCAGCAGTACCTCACTTGAAACTCGAACCGGGGTCGATCTCGGACGAATAGCCAAATGGCAGAGCCTCCACAAGTACTAGAAAGCAGGGCCTCAAACGGATAGAAGGCTAGAAAGAATGAATGGCTATAAAGCAGGGCCTCAAATGGCTAGAAGTAATGAATGGCTAGAAGGCAGGGCCTCAAATGGCTAGAAGGACTGAATGGTTAAAAGGCAGGGCCTCAAATGGCTAGGCTGCTAGAAGGAATGAATGGCTAGAAGACTAGGAGGAATGAAAGGCTAGAAAGCAGAGCTTCCAGTTTTGCCACATCAAGAAAAACTACCGGGTTTTCAGATACGACGTTAAGTGCAGAAGTGTTGTACGAGAGATCAACAAAACTTACATAAGAGATAGGAACGAAAAGGATAATATTAAAATAGGGTTATACGATACCATGTCTTAATCGTTTTCAGACACAATCTGAACAAAAAACAGCAATGCCTCATCAGCTGATGATGTATCACAAAACTACACTGTAAATATCTTACTAAATTTACAAATAAATAAATCATGGGTGTGTGTGGGTTGCTGAGTATGTGTAAAGATGTAGAAATGCAAAATAATATTACTGGGAAACCTCGCTTACGTTAATTTTGAAATATTTGTTGTCTTTATCTGTTTTATTCCCTTTTTTTGCATTATGTCTTCTAAATGCAACCAGCCTGTAAATTTATTTGCTTTTATGTAAATACATATTTCGTGAAAGTTTCTTTCGGTAACAGTAATTTCCATGCCTACTTATAATTTGAGGACACTGTTGCAAACCGTGATGGAAGAAAAGATACCTTTGCATAAGAAAAAATGCCGATCACAGCAGGTTTGTCAGTGTACTTGCCTGGCATTCTTTAGAAACAAAGTCACAATGATGCAATTCGTATTCGAGACACCGAAACAGCAAGGTAAAAAATGTTAGCCATTCATTCTGACAGAAAACACGCCAGCGACATTTTATGGTAACCATTCTATTTCATGGTCACATCTTATCCCTTTGAAATTCGCTTATTTGACTGCCCATTTTATTTTCGTCTCCAGTCATCATGCATTGACGGTATGAGACGAATAAGAGCAAAAGGAAGCTATACGTTTCTTTTCGATGGGAACCGTAGAAAACCATACTTTCACCCTAGAAACAAAGAAAGCAAAGCAGAATATCTATATAAGCTCATAGGATGATTCTGTATTACGTTTGGGGGAAAATAAACACTGCTTCAAGCATTATTAGAAATACCATTTTGTAATTCTCAGGGAAAGAGGAATGCACTAACAAGCTACTTAGGATGCACATCTGCAAAACAGCCACAGTATCATGCATAGTAAAGAACGTAATTTTCAAACCCTAGTATAAATTATATTACTTTCTTGATGAGCTGAGCTCTTTTACTCACGCTTCTAATGCACACAGTCTTGTATAAATGCCAAATTTATCCTCAGGGCACGTCCATCTTTGAAATGCAACAAAAACATTATAACGAAGTAAATTTTTTCGTCATTTTTAGTCTACGCCGGGATTCGAACCCGAGTCCGCTTATTCCGGAACAAGTCGCTCTACCAACTGAGCTACGCAGACGTTCATTCTGATTGCTATGTGCCTTTTCTGTCGTGTACGTCCTGCTGGCAGGTACGTCACCTCCCCCCTCCGAAAGAGGGCCGAGGGCATGGCCCACGGGTCAGCCGTGACCATGAATCGTTTCAGGCAGCCATCCACTGTAGAACGTGCACTGGAGAACTCCCAGTCAATCTGGTGTGTGGAATGCAACGTCACACACATTTATTTTTCGAAGCGCTGGAAAAGAGATTCTCTGATTTTCCTATCTCGCGGTGTGGAAATAACATCACACCATTGCGAGATTTTGAACGTTCGGGTCATCCGGATAGTTCGGGCGCCATTATAACGAAGTAAATGTTTTCGCCATTTTTGGTCTACGCCGGGATTGGAACCCGAGTCCGCTTATTCCGGAACAAGTCGCTCTACGAACTGAGCTACGCAGACGTTCATTCTGATTGCTATGTGCCTTTCATGTCGTGTGCGTCCTGCTGGCAGGTACGTCACAACATCACTTCTAATCTGTGAAACTATCTTACTCGATATAGAAAATGCCACACCCTAAAGAAATAGACGAAACTTAACACCCTATAAAAGGAGAAAACGGCTCGCCGGTGCTCAGCTTAGTCGTCCTCATGTGGGAAGTTATTGACTAGTGGTGGGATTAACACTCCCCGACAAGTCTTAATATAACACCCGTATCTTCCCCGACTGTGGATCGCGGATTGTATGAGAAAGAAGTTACCCTTCTCGTCAGCCATTACAACGACTGCTTCTCACCACAGAACATCGTTGGGCAAGATTGCATTGTTTCAGAACCACACATGCGCTTCAGGACGAATGGAAACACGTCCTATACAGCGACGAAACTCGCTTCCGCCAGAGCGCCGACGAACGCCGATTCATAGTATGGGGATAACGTGATATACGTCGTATATACTGAAATTCTAAAACCCAATATATTACTGAAGCTCCAAACAACGTTAATACATGATTTTGGTTTTTGCTTTTTTTGCTTACTTGTCTTTCATTGCATCAACGCTTGTAATTTTATCTCTCGTTTATACGCTTTTTGAGAAGCTTCTTGTTGATATTTTTGAAGTTTTTACTGCTTTTCGTTTGAGTTTCTTTGTATTTGTATATTATATCGCAGTTTTGGAGGGGTGGAGATTTGGCATCGCCTTTGAATTGCGTCATTGTTGACTTTTTCTTGTCTGTTGTTGTATAGTGTATTTGTTCTTAGTTCCTAGCCCACTTTAGTGCCTTTTGAATTTTGTTGTTATCATTGTATATTGTAGTATATAGTTCTGCTTTATTTGCTTGTTTGTGCGCTGCAATATCGCTGTATTTCAGTGCCTGTTCATTGTTTTTAGTTTGCAACTTAAAAGAGGTGTTTGCTGTTTTTCTACTTCGGTGTTTTCCTTTGTTGCTTCTGCAGTAGTTGGGCGCCAGATTTCGTTTTCCTTCACTGTTTTACGTTTGACATTTTGTGATTATTTTTGACGTGTTTCTGTGTCATTGTCTTGTTTGCTGTGTTATGTTGGACCATATGTGGTTTACTTATATATATTACAGCGTTTAGATCGTTGTGTTATGTTAACCCTTAAGCTTTATTTAACTTATGATTGTTTTGCACACTGTTACGCGTTCGTTTTGTTTTTGTACTCTTGCTGGATTTTTTGTGATATTTACGAATATGGGCTATGTGGGTATTTTTAGGACTTTGTTGTGTATCATAATTTGATCTTCTTTCTCGTGGTCCATGCAAATCGGGTGGGTGCTTTGAGCAAGTTCTCACGGTTCTCTGTACATTGTCATTTTCTGTCATTATTAATCAGTATTGTGTTGAATCCAATCATGTTATGAGTTTTTTCGCTTGAGGCAGCTTAGCGCGGATGTGCATCTTTGGGTAATGTACATATTTCGTCAAGGTCTTTGCGGTGCGCTGATGAATTTTTTAAATGCACCAATACCTCAGAATATCGATTGTTTTACATAGATGTCACTCTTCTGATCATGCGGTCGTTGGTACAAGAGTCAATGCATTTATTGTCTTTGCCTTGTGTTCTGGTGGTGTCTTACTGATTCTGAGATAGACCGCTTTTTTTTTTTTTTTTTTTTTTGCTATTTCGTCCCATAAGTGCGTTATTGGGTTCATGTTGGGCAAACGTGGTGGCCACACCACCAGTCGGAACTGTCCACAATGCTCCTCGAACAAATTTTGGACAACTTGGGCCTGATGACATGGCGCATTGTTCACCTGGAAAATCCCATCATTGTTGGTTGGGGTACATGAAGTCCATGAAGGGCTACAAATGGTCACCTAGCAGAGCAACGAAGATATTACCGGTTAATGACGTGTTTACGAGGACCAGAGGACCCAAACCGTACCGCGTGAAGATACCCCACACATGCATGGAACCACCACCAACTTGCACAGTGCCTTGTTGAAAGCTTGGTTCCATGTGCTCATGGGGTCTGCGCCACACCCGAACCCTACCATTAGCTCGTAACAACTAGTAGCGTGACTCGTCGGGCCACGCCACATGTTGCCAGTCTTCCAGGGTCTAATTACTGCGTTCAGGAGCTCGTTGAGGCGCTGTGTCCAATGTCGTAGTGTTAACAAAGTCCCTTTGGTGGATCTTCTGCTCCCTACTCATGAACGCTAAATTACGTTGCACTGACCTGATGGATATGTCTCGGGTACCTCCTGCATTGAATGTGGATGTCATTTGAGCCAGTGTCGTTTGTCTATTAGCATGGACAATCCTTGTCAGACATCGCTGGTCACGGTCATTCAGCACCCGGGGTCAGCTAGTGCGTTGTCCACGGTAGGTTGTAATACCTTCCATTAGGTATTCTCAGTATACAAGTGGCACCCTGGATGCAGGAGCGTTGAATGTTCGCACAACTTCGGAAATTGAATGTCCCTCTCTCTGGCTCCCACTACTATGCCTCGTTCAAACTCCGATAATTCACGTCTGCTAGCCATAATCCTACTGGCGGTTGTTGAACCTGACTCACGAGATTACACCCCGCAACTGATTAAAGATGTGGCGTGCGTCGAAGCCTTTATTCACGACAGCGCCAGGTAAAATTGTGCATACTGCTGTTCCATGACTTTTGGCACATCACTGTATTTCAAACATGTTAGAGCTCAACATATCGTACTTTAAATCTTTGAGTTGCAACAAAACTGCCAGAATTTCTGTTTCCAGTACATGGTACCTACCGAATCTGGACTAATCTCACATACATCTTCATGCGCAATCGTTAGGAAACCCATATTATTGATGCACTCGTTATGCTCAAGAACTTGACTTAAGTAGAGAAGAAAGGGAGGCGGAGATCTTTTGTTTCGCTACTCAAGAGACTAACATAAAGTAATGTGGCCAAAAACTGTTTTAAGAACCTTAGATTTATTTTCAGACCACAATATTCTTCCTTGTGTTCACTTGATTGAAATAGAGCACGGAGCCCTGCACAAGAGATTACAGCGATAAAAAGTATAGTACTAAGAAGGGGGAAAAAAGACGAAGCGAAGAAAAAAAAGAGAAGGAATTCAACCTAAGCCGGAAGAATTAGATCAAGAGAAGTCTTTATCCCTACTGGGAGGAATACTCCCTGGAGGATAACCTACATAAAGCGATTGGTAGATTTTGTATGAGGCAGATTGCCTCTAGGAGAAAAAGATGTCTTATTTTTAAGAAAAGAGATTGAGTAATCGTTGGAATAGCAAAAAAGAGCTAAGTGCAGTAACAAAATATAGTATCTCAACAACAAAGGAATTCTTTACATGCGCTCCTGGACTACTTTCTTTATTTCAAATTATATTAATACAAACCAAGAAAAAACCACATTACATTCTCTTGTAAAGTTTTATTGCTTTTGTAAGAGAGATCTTAAGGATACGTCCAAAATATATTAAGTATACCACTAATAACTAAGGAGATAATGAAGTTACATAAATCCGTGAGATTGTGTCGAAAAGGTATTTTAATCATGCCAAACTGCGAGCAGCATTTCGTATATTTCCCAATTATCATTCTATGTCAAGAATTTACTAAGGACGCATGGTATTGAAGTTGCGCAGACGCCACCAAAAACTATTGGTGAAATTATAACTACAAATGACACACACAAAAAAAAAGACAAAGTCTATACTGCAGGGGTAAGTATGATTCTTCTAAAATTCTCAGATTCCTCAATGAAATCCCACATCGAATGACGAAAAGATCTAAGGCACATATAAGAGACATAATTTAAGGAAGTGGAGCGCAAAGGAAGTATTACTTTACAACGCAGCAATTCCCCTATGGAATGAAAGGAAACTGGTGGCCCCATTCACTTCTTGTAGTGGAACTACAATCGTGTCCGAATGACCTGCACCAGTAGACTGAAAATCAAATTTTTGATGTTTGAAGTCAACTTATACAGCATAATGGTAAAGTCAGGAATACATAGTATGCATCATTTTAAAGGGAATTTTATGTTGACTTCAAAGATTTTTACAGAATGTTTTTACCAGCAATAGAGGTGAAGTTACAAGCACAAGTACGGCGTCTTGTCATAAAAAGCAACACATAGTGGAATTTGTGAAATTAATGAACAATTCATTTAACGTAAAATTACTGTACAGTACGTTATTAACACTTGCAGGACACTTGAAATAACTGACCAACAAGCAAAATACGCTTGAATATTTAATTGGATAACCACGGTTACTTAGTAACAAAGTGCACCTTCTTGGTATGGAACTAATGAGCTTCTCTAGTTGTCCATTGGTGATAACACGGTGCCATATGGCCCATACAGACTCAATTAAAGACTTTAATTGAGTCTGTAAGGCCCGTATGTGAAACGCACGCAGTAAGCTGGTTCGTCCAGTTGATTAGGGTAGATATCCACACTGTTCGAGCCGAATTTTGGATATAATCGTGATAATTTGTCGGCGTTTGACGAAATATGGACACTGTCACTATTTCTAAATAAACAAGCAAACGAACAGAAGCTTTAGTTATGATCAGTGAAATGCACATGCTGGTTGATTTTCCAGATGCACCAATTTCGCGCTACGCGGCGTTGGGGTCGCATTACCGTTAAAAGCATACTTGAATTTCAAATAGTATAGAACAATATATGTTGCTGAATCTTTACTACATTCCGCATTCCTTTAGTGGTTATTTTTCATGCAAAATGTTTTGACTACGTGGTACAAACTTATTTCGATGATGAATACCACATATTTTCCATGAGAAATTATTTTGGCACAATGGTGTTATAACCGTGATCAATATGATGTACATGGCTTCTGGTGATAATGATATTTTATGCATACACTGGCCAAAAAATTAAGAACATATATTTTAAGACAGTTGTGGAGTGTACTCTAATTTGAGTTTCATTTTTAGTTTCTTTCCCTAAATGAAAATTTTGAGTTCATTCTCTTTTAGCGTTTCAACCTCAACGGTATACACTAATGTCAAAAAACTAAGGATCAACTACAAAATGCTAAATTTTTAAATAGCAAGCAATAAAAACCCTCTGACGTTATCGAAACATGTACTGTGGTGTGCAACTTAATTGGGACAAGGTTAGATTTCAGCATTTACTGCATACCTTCCATGTATGAATGAATTACAAGCTTTCTAGTATTTTATGTGGCCACCTTTGGCTGCAATATCTTTTTTAACACGTTTTGGCATTGAATGTATTAGTTTCTGACAAAAAATATTTAATTTAGCTAGGGATGAGTTTCGAACCCACGTCTTCCTAATACCAGAGCGGCTACTTTCTCAACTGAACTACACTGTAAAAAAATTTCAAAAATTCACTAGCCACTTTCCATGATTCCTATCGTGAAAAAACGAGGAATGTTTCTGATAAAACCTTTTCCGTGAAATGAAGAAATGAAACCTGAATTTCACGGATTTTTCGTATGCCAGGAAAATTCTAAATTTTCAGAAACCTATCCGCAATTCCTTTCTTATATTCTAAATTTAATTGTAAATTAAATCCGCAATTATTTTCTGATATTCTAATAAATTCTAAATTTTCAGAAACCTATCCGTAATTTTTTCTTATATTCTAAATTTAATTCTAAATTAATTCCGCAAGTCCTTTCTTATATTCTAATAAATTCTAAATTTTCAGAAACCTATCCGCAGTTCCTTTCTTATATTCTAATAAATTCTGACGTTTCAGAAACCTATCCGCAATTCCATTCTTATATTGACAATAAATTGCTGTTTTTAAAATGTATTAACGGATAATTCTGAATTTTCAGAAACCTTGCCGCAATTCCGTTCTCATATTGACGGTAAATTGCCATTTTTGAGATGTGTTAACGGTTAATTCTGAAGTTTCTGAAACCTTGCCGCAGTTCCTTTCTCATATTGACGGTAAATTAACGTTTTTGAGATGTGTTAACGGATAATTCTGAATTTTTAGAAACCTTTCCTCAATTCCATTTGTATTTTAACGGAAAAATTCCGTTATCACTTTTTCCGTATGCATATGACAAAAACATTTTGGTAATAGGAGAGATTTACAGGAATACTTTAGGTTTGTTTAACTTTCAGTCGTCTCTCAAAGGAACTAATTGTGAAGTTCTGTAGCGGGATCGGATATTGCGGATAGAATATCGCATGAATTTTGGTAATTGTTGCACAGGATATTTCTTTTTCTATCCCCCATTTTGTGCACCAGCTATTACATATTGTGTTACCGTAAGAAACCTGGTATTTAAATTATTGAACAGGTGATAGTATGATGGCTATGTATCAGCCTGTGAAATGTTTAAGACGAAAGCTATTATATAATAACTATCAAGAATAAATTTTATACTTAGAAGTTTTGTGAAATAATACTACAAGACAGTAGATTTCACCATTTCTTAAGAATAATTGAAAGTTTTAGTCAGTAAAAAAATGTTGTATTCTGGTGCTTTGAAATATCACGATGAAAAAACAAAAACCTTAATTTGTCATATACATACATATTTTTTCCTCCTACAGAAAAAATAAAATTATTACAAACGTATTAAAAAATAATAAGCTCCAACAGAAAATGAAGTGACTAAAGCACTCGCATTAATGAAAAAAAGATCATCATCGCGAGTTTAGTTTTATCTTGAACATGAGAGAAATTACGAAGACTTTCTGGCGCGCGGCTCACGTAGATCAAACCCAATAGACCTGAGTTCGAACCCCGCTACTGGCTCGAAAGGGTTTTCTGGGGTAAGGGGTGAAAAGCTCCGCGTCTTCAATTTCACGAAATCTATATATGTATATATAATTGAATGTTTGTTTGTATGTACGGTATACAAATCTACAGTTTTCAATTTAGAACCACCAAATTTGATATACTATCTCATGGTACTCTAAGTTAGACCGTAGATGAATTTTGGAAGCGGTCAGGGCCAATCCTAAAAATCTATACATTTTTGCTCCCAATGGAAAACCCAAAAATATTGTTTACCAAAAAGCAATAACCTAACTGAATTAAAACAAATTTACTAGAAAATTACAGGAATATCTTTTTCATTCATTAACTTTCGCCCGCTGAAATTGGTCACTCCACGAATAGTAATATTTACCCGGGAATTACCGGATACCCCTGCTAATTTCTGTATAAATAAGGAAAAATTTGAAACGGAAATCAACGGAACCACTGAATACGGAAGATGGAAAAATGGGCATTTTTAAAAACAGAAATTTCGTTAAAAGACGGACCCTTACCCACAACTTTGCTGTATGTTATTTTAAGAAATTTTCGTGAAATCACACCATTTATCTTTTACAGTGCACGCCCTGCAGGCTTTTCGCTGCAACACAGTCGATTTGACTCATTCGTCATAGCAGTAATACGTCATTTCTGTCATGTCATCTTACACTTTACACTGAGGCGCAAAATGAATTTAATTAAATTCTAAATATTTAAATTTCCAGATATTTCCAGTGATTTCGCTTAAACGTTGCAGTGTTTTAACTGAACATTTTCTGTGTTTCGATGGATTGTTCCTTAAAATTTTCATTACATTGAAATTTCCATGTGAAATGCAGACTTCTTTTGCGTACATCCTGTTATTTTAAATATAATATTGCGCAAGCAAAAATAAACTAAAGCATCTATCCGTTTATTGGCGTAAGTCTTAAAACAAACAATTTCCGCACGCTTTCACACATCAACGGATGGGTTGTCTATCCCCGAATGAACCTAACCGCTTGTTTCTGACCTTCCTTCCGAGATGGGTCCGGGTTCGAATCCAGTGAATCATGGATGTTGTGTTTGTCTTACGGCACCTATTGTCTCCGTTTCCACCAACCATTGATTCCTGAATTAGGAACCAGATACTACTTATAGCTCATCGTGTTGCTCATGGTGGTCGTTAAACTCCTAAACAAAAAAAAATAATAACAAATTGTACAATTTCATGCTCCACATTGTACGAGTAATTACAACATTTAATTCTATCCTGTTCTATACCGGAGTTATTTTGCGGTGAATAATAGCACAGCATCGTGGCCATCCCTGCCTTAGATTCAAAATAAATATTGGCAAGAAAGAAAATCGGAATGTAAGGAATATATTCAAAAATTATTTTTTCTTTAAAGGAAATGTTCATTCTTGATTGACACTAATCGTAATTTCCCCAGAAAATTAACTTCACAAACTTTTAAGTCCACGTGTAATTAAAACTGAAGAATCTCGATCTCCAATTAATTTTAGCTTCCGCTTAATCCAAAACATGCGTACCATTTTGAAAAAAGAAAAAACAAGAGGAGGAAGAAAATGAAAAAAATGTCCTAAAAACTTTCCAGAATCAATCGTGAATGTTCATACAATATCCTTTTGCCGCTTGGCTTGTAATGCATTTCAAAAACGATACATATCCATGAAATTAGTTCCGGATGTGTTTACAGTCTTTCATATCTTTTTTTAACAAGTGTTTTTTAACCAATGATCTTGCAATTTAGGATGCTTAAGCACGCACCATTGATTAGAAAGGAAGGAAAACATGCGCTGCGGAGCATAAATCATTCGACTCGGATTTTTTTTTGTCCTTTGTCCATTTTTACTCATTAATAAAGGAAGCTCGTTTTCTTCATTTTAAAATACCTCTCGTAAAAAAATTACTTAAATGACAGATCGTAAGTGGTTTGCACAGGCAACAGAATCCTTTTTAATTTACAACTTTTCGTGGGTTTAAGCATTTTTCGTGGTAAATGCATGCGCGCCAAATACGCGTTTGTGGAAAAAAATCTGAGAAGACCTTTTTTTATTGGAGGTTTAACGACCACCGTGAGCAATTCAATGGGCTATAAGCAGTCGCCCGTCCCTAATTTCCCATACGAACGTATTGCTAAGGCTATAAGCAGTCGCCCGTTCCACATTTCCCGAACGAACGTATTGCTAAGATGTAAGAAGATGCCATCTTAACAATACGTTCGTTCGGGAAATGTGTGCCTTACTGCAGTTATCTCAATCAACTTTAAGCGATATTATTGTGAAATAGAAACAGCCAGGAGAGAAAACAGCGCAGTCGCGTTATAGTAGGTTACGGATCACTGTGAAGCATGGGTGTTGTGCTTGTCTTACGGCGCTGGCTCTATCCCTTTTCTGGAACCAGTGACCCTAAATCAGGGACGGGAGACTGCTTACAACCCACTGAGTTGCTCACGGTGGTCGTTAAAGCTTCAATCAAAAAAAAAAAAAAAAGAAGAACATCAAAGACAAATTAATGAGGTCAGCCATTCACGCGCGAAAACATAATGTCTTATACAATACACAAAATTCATTTTCTTTGCCTCTCTTGTAAATAAACTGGTTTCTGGGAACATTCTTGTGAATAGGCAAGGTTTTTATAATGCAGGGCATCTTTTTCTTTATTTTTTTATTGGAGGTTTAAATGATTTATTGGACCTGGTGGTGCAGAGACATAGACAGAAGTTTCACATCAACAAGTACATAACATGGTTTTTACAGTATGTTAAATGACCAGTGTACGCAGAAAGCCAGGGTTGATCAAGTAACATATTATGAACAAGTACACATCAAACACGGTTTTTCACAGTATGCTAAATAGCCAATGTACACAGAAAGCTAGTGTTGAGCAAGTAACACATTATGAACTAATAGACTACACATCAAACGTGGTTTTACAGTATGCTAAATGACCAACGTACACAGAGAGGTCAAAGAACATATTGAGAGCCAGTGCCGAAAGACAAGCACAAACATCCATGCCTCACAGGGATTCGAACCCGGACCCAACTAGGGCGAAAGGTAATAAGCCAGCGCCTCAGACCACTGCGCCACCGGGACGGCTTTCTTTTTTGGGGGTTTAACGATCGCCGTGAGCAACTCGATAGGGATATATACGAAAAGCAGTCACCCGTCCATAATTTAGGTCGTCCACCCGTGGTTTCTGACGAGGATGTGGACCTCGCCATAACAAATGACCCACATCCAAAATTTCAGGAATTAGCGGAAATGTTGTCGCTGCACAGAACAACAGTCGAAAGACGGATGCATGTGCTTGGGTTCATCACCAAGTTCGATAACTGGGTTCGGCACCAGCTTTATGCAAAAGCAACGACAGGAGATAATCCGTACCTGCGTTCCTTTGCTTCCTCGTCACAGAAATGAACCTTTTTGGGGGCGAATTGTAACGGATGATGAGAAGTGGGTACTGTACCGTAAAGTAAAGCGTCGACGGACTGTGTGCCAAGTTGCGGAGACTTCAAAAGGAGGACTGCATTCCAAAAATATTTTCTTGAGTGTTTGGTGGGATGTCCAGGGAATAATCCAAAGGTAGGTGTTGGAACCTAACCGAACGATAAATGCTGACCTTAACTGCCAACAGTTGGACAGATTGCAAGAACAACTGACATCAAAGTGGCCAGCACTCCTCTAACCCAAAGGCGTGATCCTTCATCATAATAGCGCCAGACCTCATGCTGCTTTAATCACTCAGTAAAAATTACTGGACTTTGGTTGGGAAGTGTTACCTCACCCGGCGTATTTCCCTGAGTTGGCACCTACGGACTACCACCTTTTTCTATCATTACAGAAAGCCTTCGCTCTCCAAACCTTTGATGATGTGTACAATGTAAAAATGGACATACATAACGTTTTGACTCTAAAACATAGGAGGTTTTCCGGCGTGGGATTCACCTACTCATAGACAGATTGCAAGAGTTCCTACAGAATGATGGCAATTATGTGAAATCCTCCTCCTTTCTTTGTAGCCTACAAAAAGTGTAGAACATATGCACACATTCAATAGCACATTATATTTTGTTTCGCAAAGCAGCCGTCATAGTTTAAAAAATATAGAAATTAACAAGCTGTTATATTGTAACGAAGAAACAAGCTTCCTATATAAAATATTCAAGCTATTTCACCTTTAAGTACAACAAATAATCTTAACAAGAAATGCTGAAACCCGATTTCATAACCGCGGGACATTAAACAAATTCCAACGAGTGTGTCTAATGTAGCATCCAAGAGCTCCTTTGTTTACAGGAAATACTTACTGGTTAAGCGCGAAAAAATTAGTGTGGTAGAAATCGCGTTTAGAGCAGGGTGTCTAGATGACTTTTTGGAATAGGAGACATTTTCATTAAAAAAGGAGGACACAATATATTTGTACAAAAATAAAAATAAAAATATAAATGCACATCCTGTGCATTCATATTTTACAGTATACGTGTAAAACGTTAAAAAAGAAAGAAAGATTTTAGTCTGCTGGACAATTTTACTTATATTTTTCACTGGAAGATATTTTCTTCAGTAGATCGGGTTTCTTGAACAAATATTTGTGAAATTCCAGAACATGGCAGGTCTTTCAAATTGCATTTAACTAACAGTATACCCCCTCACTGATTGGTTCAGGAACTTGAATTATAAATAGGAGAAACTCGCAGTAACGACTCACAACACGCAAAACAAGCAAAATGAGCACACTGTTTACACCGCACGTGCGATAAACGACAGGCAGACATACACTGTCCACGTGCGATAAACGACAGGCAGACATACACTGTCCACGTGCGATAAACGACAGGCAGACATACACTGTCCACGTGCGACAAACGACAGGCAGACATACACGCACTGGCTGGTTTATTTTGCGCTGTTGACTTACAAGTGACGCACTGCAGCAGGGAGCTGCAGGATTGCAGGAATAAAATGACCGAGGGAGGAGGAAGGGCGTGAGCTAGAATCCAGAAATGAATTAATACATTTTAGCGGTGGCTTCTTAGAATGTATGATTACAATAGAAGAATTTGATCAAAATTTATTTGAATTATTCCTTATTGAAAAACCGTACGTTTGGGCTATATGCTTTAATTCCTGGAGGACAGGAGGACATGTCCTTTAAAAGCCGGACATCTGGTCAACTTGGTTTAGGGAGCATAAAAACGTTTGTGCAAAACATTTTGCTCATTGTGATTTCAATAATAATGATGAGTCGCACAAGCTATATCTCTTGTAACCGTGGGATAATGTGCCGGGAAGAAATGTCTTTCTTCTTTGCATATATGTACAACAACCGACTTTGACTGCGTTTCATGTATGTATATATATTATGCGGATCTTGTCAATTTTGTCACTCCATCTGAGGATGGGCCATGCGATGGCCCGAAAGTACTCATGTCTTTTAATATGTTTTTAAATATCAGAGGGTTTTATTGAATTGATGTCTCATACTATGAGTTACTTGATTTAAGCTAAACCGAGTTTAATTCTTTCAATTATCCGCACAAAGCCGGCTTTTACTCGAGAGATTGTGATTTATTTATTATCATCCTTACTGTAGTGATATCATAAGCTCATTTGATTCTAAAATACAAAAGCTATTGACGGTTCACAGAGTTGGCTTTGCATTAAGAACACCCTCCGTTTTACATATTCGGAGCGGTAATGAAGTACCACGTGATATCAACATCACATGCAGCTATTATAAACTGTGCACACATATCCTCTGTACGTAATCAGTAAACGCTTCCCAGTAATGCGAAAACGAGGCGACGTAAGCCAATTTGACCGCGGCCAGATTGTTGGGACCAAGAGAGCAAGTGCCAGTCTTTCGGAAACTGCCGCACTGTTGGCTGCTCCCGTAATACTGTATGAAGGGTGTACCAGTACTTGATTAACCATGTACAGTCATACACCAGAAGGGCTCACATTGGTCAGCCACTTGAAGTTCATCCTAAAGGTGAGAGTAAGGTATCACGACTTGTATCTCAGCAAAGACGTAAAACATTCACCCAGATCACCCACCAGTATCAACAGCGGTGCAGTTCGACTTATTTACACATGCACCACGTGCCGTACCTTGCTTCGCTTGGGATCAGGGTGACCACAAGTCCGGATTTTCGAGTACATGTCCTCCTTTTCTTTCCATGTCCTCCTGCCCTCCAAGCATCAGGACAAACAGCCCAGATGTCCGGCTTTTTCAATAATTTGCGCTTTCCAACCGTAGGTTGAAGAAACGTATATGCTCCAGCTTTGTCGCACGAGGACAAACCCTGCTGAAAATGGGATTGAGGACGAACCCTACTGAAAATGGAAGAAATGGGGTCAAAGGTCAGGACATAGGAGCGGGATCCATTCCATCGTCCCTATGCGTCATAACTTACGTACAAATGCTTCGATTGCGACAAAATGTTAACATGTTGTTCCGGAGTATACTGAACCGGTTTTCTTGAACATAATTGAAATGGAGTCAAAGTTCAAGGCACAGGAGCGAGATTTTTTCCACAGTCATTATCCGCATAACTTGACTAAAAATGTTTTTATCACGATAAAACTTTAGTATGTTGTTCCGGAGGTATACTGAACCAATTCTGTTTGATATTAACGAAATGGGGTCAAATGTCAGGGCACAGGAGCGAGATATATTCCACAGCCATTATTCTCATAATTTGAGTAAGAACTTGAATAAAAATGCTTCTATTGCTACAAAACTTCAGTATGTTGTTATGGAGGTATACTGAACGAAGTAGGGAAGAGGCTTTGTGTGCGCGCGATTTCTAGTATGTTGGAGAGCGTATCATAATCAATGCATTACATGAGTTTACTAACTTGTTCAATAAGAAATTATTCACATACATTTGGATCAAATTCTTCTCTATTGTAATCATATATTCTTTCAAGCCACCGCTAAAATGTATTCATTCATTTCTGGATTCCCGCTCGCACCCTCCCTCCTGTCCCCGGGTAGTTTATTCCTGCTATCCTGAAGCTGCCTGATCACGTGTGAGTGAACAGCGCTAAGAAGAGAAAACCCGCTGGTGCGAGTTGTTCTGCCCGTCGTTCATCGCACTTGGACAGCAATCGGTGCCGTGCAGTGTAGTTGTGTAAACAGTGAAATCATACTGCGTGTTTTGTTTGTTGTGAGTTGTTGCTGTGACTTTTTTCAGTTTATGATTCATGTTCCTCAAACAGTGAGGGTTACATTACTAGGTAAATACAGTTTGAAAGATATGGCATGCTCTGGGTTGCAGAAATATTTGTTAAAGAAGCCCCATCTACTGAAGAAAATCTCTTCCAGTGAAAAAATATATGTAAAAATGTCTAGCAGACTAAAATCTGTTTTTTTTTTAAAGTTTCACACGTATAAACTCTCAAACTGTAATATTTAAATACAGAGTATGCGCATTCATATATATTTTTGTACAAATTTATTTTGTCCTCCGTTTTCTAGAAATGTCCTCCTCTTTTTACGCTTTTCAAACATAGGTTGAAAAAGCGTATATGCTCCAGCTTTGTCCGTCTGTCTGTCCGCACAATAACTCGCGTAAAAGTGGTTCGATTTTGATGCCATTTTAGTATGTGGTAGGGGACAACCTGCGGAGGAACCCTGTTGAAAGTGGACGAAACGGGGTCAAAGGTCAGGACATAGGAGCGGGATCCATTCCATCGGTCTTACGCGTCATAACTTATGTACAAATCCTTCGATCCTTCGATTGCGACAAACCTTTATGTGGTTATTTCGGAGGTATAGTGAACCGGTTCTGTTGAATATAACCGAAATGGGGTCAAAGATCAGGACACAGGAGCGAGATTTATTCCACAGCCATTATCCTCATAACTTGAAGAAAAATGCTTCGATTGCGACAAAACTTTAGTATGTTGGTCCCGAGGTATACTGAGCCAATACTGTTGAATATCATTGAAACGGGGTCAAAGGTCATTGCATAGGAGCGAGATTTATTCCACAGCCATTATCCTAATTAAAATGTTCTCCCATTCCAAAACGTCCTCTGGTCACCTTGCCTGGCGTTCTACAGCCAAAGACAAAGGAGGGTACCCATGATGACGCCCAGTATCACACCTGGTATGGGCCAAGGAACTTCGGCAATGGACGTTTGACAGATGGACGGAGATCGTCTGGAGTGATGAGTTCCGTTTTCTGTTGCACCATGCTGATGGCCGGGTCCGCATATGGCGTAAACAGCATGAAACCCTATACCCTGGATGTACACTTTAGGTTTAACAGGCCAGTGGAGTTTTGACTTGGTCTGGGTGAGCTGTTTCGTAGCAAGCCCTAGGTCCGTTGGTTATCATCTTACTAACACTGAATGGTGGAAGTTGCAGGGACCTGTTAACCGACCATCTCCATCTATATCTGCACAAGGTTTGCCTGGACCACAGTTCCACTTTTCGACAGGAAAACGCACGTTGTCATCGGGCTCGCATAACTACTGAGTGGTTGAACAAACACGACAACGAATTCTCCGCACTGTCTAAGCTCCCAAACTCCCCTGACTGTAACCCAATTGATTATTTGTGAGATATGCTAGAACGGGGTGTGAGAACAGTAGATTCTCCTCTGCGGAATATGTGTCAACTGACGGTACTGCTGCAGCAGGCATGAATGAAGTTACTCAAGGAGGATGTTCGACACCTTACAGAATATGCTGTTATGAGACTGAGAGCTGTGATTGCACAAAAAGACGGAGCAACGCGTTATTAAATAGGTGTTCCTAATGCAAATCTAATTCACTGTGCCAACAACCCTACTACCGAAAACTTGACAAAATGTTCCAAATGCAAAGCTAACTCCGTGTAAGAGTATATCAAATCCAATAGTACATGGAAAATAGTGAAAACTCTGAACCGATAATGAAATTTGAATATTAGAGTTCTTGTTTATTTTTAACTATTTCGATAGAAAATGAAATATCTTTTCCTGGCTACAATCCAAATAATCGGAAAGAAATGTAAATCAAAATCTCGAACAAACTTCGCCGAGACAAACCCATTTTTCATTCATTTGCACCGACTGGAAGCCTTTTCATTCGCTTGTTTCCATTGAAATATGGGGGAAATAACGATCTTAGTTGAACGCTTTCGTATTAGGCTTGTTTCAGGAAAACAATTGAAAATCCCAGCTTTCTTTGCATTATTTCAGATGATTAATTGATGCGCGGAGATAGCATATTCTGTAGACCTTTGCAGAACTGCATGTGTCCTTCGTAGCAGCGTGAGTTTTCTTTTCCATTCTTAAAAAATAAAGCAGTATCAGCCATCGTGTTTTACAAAATTTTTGTTTTCCTTAAAAATATTCATGGAGGATGATGGTACTGGAAGATAACTTGATTTTTACATCATTCTTCAGTAACACTATGTGAAAATCGCTCCGCTTTTTGGCAAACGCGTCTTCATGCGTTTTGAAGAGTTATATCCTTTGCAATCAACCTCTTCATGTACAGCGTGATCATAAAGTTCCCGAACTCGTATGCTGTAAGCAGAAGTTCAACCTATTGATGTGGCAACACGAGTCAGCACCTAGTCAAGGTCAAATATTGCACCTATCGAATGCTTGAAGAAACCTGGTAGAGTGCCAGAAATGATTAACTGGTTCCCTGTGTGGTAAGAAGTCTGCTCACTTTAGCGTTGCCATTTACACAGGCATGGATTTGATAAAGGGGCACTGTATATGAAAAACATTTCAGCAAAAGTGTACAAAAATGCAGTGAGAAACAGTGAAAAAGCTGGAGTCAGCATAGCTCACAGAAATGAAAGCGCACCAGTTAGCTTTTGCTGTTAAATATTAAATTAAACCTGAAATATAGAGATTTCCGTAATATTTCCTCATTTTTTGTTGCATGCAACTCGTTATTATGAAAAATGTAGATATTTTTATTTAAAATAAGTATTTAATCGCATTGATTCAAGTAATGGAATAAAAGTAGGTAAAACATTCTTTGTCACTGTTTAGTTTGTTTTCTGACTTCCAACGTTATGAAAGCAATTTCTACAAATTTTAGCATTTATACACAGTCGAGTCACAATATTGTGACCACCTCCTACTTTTGACGTCAACAGCGCGTAGCCAATACAAGAAAGCACGTGTCGTGAGCTGGCTTGGAGGTTATACATGTATAAGGTGTGCTATAGGCATTCGGAAAGCATATCATTCGTTGCTGTCATGGATAAAAGGAGCGATTTATCAGATTTGGAAAAATTGATGTTATCGGCTTTCGGGCCAAGGTGGCGGCATTTGTGAAACAGCGCAGTTTGTGAACTGTTCGCGTGTTGCTGTGGTTGAAGTGTATCGTGATTGGAGAATCGGCAACATTGCGAATAAGCGCACGTGGAAATTGCGGAGCACCACGTGCCATTGATGTGAGAGGTGAACGTCGGCTGCGAAGCTGCATCAGGGCTGATCAACACGTTTAATTGGAGCAACTCACTGGCCGAATGAACCAGGGGGCTACCGGAAGTGTGTCGAAAACGACAGTCCAGCGAACCCTGCTGCATATGGGGCTCCGACGCAGACGGATGGTCACTACACCTATGCTAACGAAGATGCATCGGCAGAAATGGCTTACACTTGCACGGCAGGATCGGAATTGGACCTCCGCTGATTGGCAAAGATTGCCTTCTCCGATGAGTCACGTTTTCTTCTTCATTAAACGGATGGACGTTGGTTTATAAGGCGAGGAACATCGGAGAACAAACACCCTTTAACCGTTGTTGGAAGAATACAAGCTGGTGGCGGCAGCGTTATGGTCTGGGGAATGTGTTCGTCGTATTCCAACTCACTGGCCGAATGAACCTGACCATATGAAAAATGGACCATATGAAATAACGAAAACATTCCCAGACCATATGAAATATGGTCTGGGAATGTTTTCGTTGCATTGTCAACTCACTGGCCGAATGAACCAGGGGGCTACCGGAAGTGTGTCGAAAACGACAGTCCAGCGAACCCTGCTGCGCATGGGGCTCCAATGCAGAAGGATAGCAACTGCACCTATGCTAACGAAGATGCATCGGCAGAAATGGCTTACACTTGCACGGTAGGATCCGAATTGGACCTCCGCTGATTCTCAAAGATTGCCTTCTCCGAAGAGTCACGTTTTCTGCTTCATCAAACGGATGAACGTTGGTTTATAAGGCGAGGAACATCGGAGAACAAACACCCTTTAACCATTGTTGGAAGAATACAAGCTGGTGGCGGCAGCGTTATGGTCTGGGGAATGTTTTCGTCGTATTCCCTGAGTCCAATGATACTCGTGCGAGGCACTATGAACCGAATTCGTTATGAATCTATCCTTGCAGACCACGTACATCCATACATGCTGATTGTCTTCCGTGGTGCGGATGGGATCTTCCAGCTCGACAATGAGACACAGCTAAAAAGGTATCACGTGTTTTAGTGTAAACTAGATTTTTAACTATGGTAAGTATCTGATTAAAGGTTTTGATTGATCTTAGCTTTTAGTGATTGCATGATTTTAATATAGTGCATGGACGGATTTTTTAATCTTCTTCAATACCTTACATTTGCACGAGAATTAGATTACGTTGAACAGGAGAATGTCGTTCTCCTTGTAAAGCTAATCTTTGTCTGTCATTTGCCAATCGAGATTATGTTTCTTGGAAAGTTTTATTATGACTGGATAAACAAATTCGTTTAGCGTCCCATGTACTGCGACTTATATTTGATTTTAGTATTGGCATAATGTTAATACAGTATTTACATTTTAATTAAGGAGCTACTCAAAGAGATACTACACGTGGACGAAAACAACTACGCATTTAGTCTGTGCGAGGGCCGATAATCCAATTCTCTTTCAGCGTCCGAAGTAACTACACATTTAGTCTGTGCGAGCGCCTATAAACCAATTCTTTCAGCGTTCGATGTAACTACGCATTTAGTCTGTGGCATTACATGCTGTCAGGCCGGCCGCCGCGCATGCGCCTCGCGTCATTTTTCCAATGAGCTAAAATGTTTCGTAAACTGGCCGCCGGCAATCGTTGTGTAGGCAATGGAAGCCACGAAAGAATGTGAACGGCGGTTTTTACTTTGACTTGTCACTAAAGTCGTTATTGCTCGGCTCCATTTTGTCATAGATTAATGTTTCATACATCTAAACCTTCCTCGACAAATGCTCTATGGAATGGTGAAAATCGCATCAAAATCTGTCCAGCGATTCTCGAGATTAACCAGAACAAACAGACAGACGCCTACCGGGGACTTTATTTTATACTATGTAAATATTCCTTTAATGGATCAAAAGTGATATCAATTGGAATTGGCAAACGTTACCTTTCGAAGCTCTAATATTGAAAATACAGATCATAACAAATTGATATTTTTTATTTCTTCTAGGAAAAACTCAGGTTTGTGTAAGTTAAAAAGTAGCACGTAAAGGCTATGACACTCTCTTAAAAGCTGATTGCAGTACCATAAAATATAATGAGACTCTCAGTTACAGAAGCGGTACTTAATGTCACTTTGTGAAAGCCCCAAACAGTGAAAGAGCTGAGTGGATCAGAACGCAGTGTCAAAAACAATCTTTGCTAATGGTACGAAAGTCAGAGACACTACGATGGCGAAGACCTAAGAGTAATTGAGAAAAATGGATCGGAAAATGTAATGAAACTTTAAAATTTTGCAAAAACAGTGAGTTGCGACAGCTGCCTTAAAGGCCACAAGAGGGAAAAATTTTATCCAAAGAAAAGCTCGTATAAATCCCAGAAATTCCAAGAACTCATCCACATTGATAACAATATCCTCATAAAAACACTTATTGAAAGTGGAGAAAATACGAAACCATTTTCACTGGAGGACATTTATATTTCGCATGCGCATATTTATTCAGTAATAAGATTGATGCCATTGCCAAGATGAAAGAATACGTAACGGTATAAATTCAAAAATTCCCTGAGCAAAATAATACCTTACAAAGGTGATGAATAAGCCAACGTTACCTTTCGCTGAAGGAGATTAAAAAGCGCAGCTTTTAAGCTGCGCTTTTTAATCCACTTCAATCAGCAAATAACAGAGCCTTGAAAAACCTTTTCATATTTATAATACAAGGGGAAAACATTTTATTGATAGATGAAAACCAAAATAAGCAATAAAGATGACATCGACTTCTCGGATTTAATGAGCATGTTTTTATTTAATCATCTTCAACTCGAAAATAAAATTGAGAGAGTAGATATAAATGCAAAATATTCATGGCATGGCAAAAGATGCAATTAATGCTATGCGTCTTTTGCATGCCAAAACAACTTTGTGGGTGTGAAATAAAACGGGTGATTCAAGAGAATACAATTTATTTATGTGCAATACATTGCATTTATTTGCATCACTCACGAACACACCAACCTATAGTCTGGTACGTAAAAAGTGAAATTAAATCATAACTACAAACAATATGGGTCACTAATTTCTGATATCGAACGGTAATTATGTACGTGGATTAATGAATAGTATTGTCATAAAATCGACGAAAGAAGATATGTGAATCATAAAATTAAAATATTTACTAAACAATGGTGGTGGCAATCGTAAGTATTACGACTGTTTAGGTTTTCAAAAACAATATCTATTATTACCATTACATTAATCATACAAACGTAAGAAATGACCCGGGCACCGATTGAATGTGATGTAGCTACGAAAGCCCATCTACGCATGCGTAATCTAAAATCTGACCTCAAGGTAGGAAGAAAAGCTGAATCGCAAATATGTTAGTGATGCGTATTGGCAACCTTTTTTCTAGGATATCTACAGGATACACCTCATTGTGGTATACAACATTTTAGATCTCTCGTCAATAAACAGCAGGTAAATCCTACCTCGGGGTGGGGGGGGGGGTAACCAAATTTCGCTATGACGCACCGTCTTCATAAAGTCAAAAACGAACTTTTGTGTAATGGATTTTATCTTAATTAACATCAGGTTCTCGTAATTTGCGCAGATAACAATGAGGCATTGTTACGTTTCTGTAAAACGTAATGAAATGTTGTTCGGCGATACTTTAGTAAAATATATCATTGAGTAACAGTGAAATTAACTATTGTTGCATCACTTCATGGGACAGTATTCGAAAATCATATTTCACCAATGATTTTGAATATTCCTGTTACCCATTTCCGTTTCATCGAATTTTTTTACTTGGGATATGCGGAAATTTCCATAGCATCAAAAATATTTTAAAGTAGATTTTTAGAAGAAAATAATGAGCGAAAGAGAGAATGCATTTAGTCCTCCTAGACAAAGTATTCGCAATTTTTTTAATGCACAAGTACACAATACTCTTCATAGTGTGTTACCCAGTTATAAAAAAACATAACCAAATTTCCCCATAATCAACAAAGAATCCTTTTACAATTAGCAGCTGAGATGTGCGGCACGAAAAATCTCAAACTGCGTACTACGCACTTCTGACAACGTAAAATATCTAGGGTAAACAGGATTTTTCAAATTGGGTATTTGGAAACGAAAATACGTTCCAAGTATGATACATAGAGAGTTAACACTTACAAAAAATTTATATATCAAATGCTTTTAGTCCAAAATCCTTTGATATAGCAATTAAATATCCTTTTTCCTTCACTGGAGATTTGTCAATCACCGACCAAAAAGACATCAATTGGATTGCAAATCCAATTTAATTTATGGGAAATTTGGGAAAAATATTTATTGAAATATACTCCTAAAAAAATGAGATGATCTGTTGTGTTGTGTCTTTCTTGACAGTCTGATCCGAAGATAGTTCATTTTCTATTAAAAAATGACACAAAGCACTGAGTTCTGTGACAGTCAGCGATAATTTCGACTATCAGCAAAAACAAGCCTGTAATGCTTCAAATATGCACATGAATGTTTTCCTTTCTGCTTAAAGCACTGCAGCAGAAGTTTTAGCCCTAACCGCAATGTGTTCGCGAACCACCCGATGGAAACCAGTGCACTAAACCATCAGCTTGGCTTTCATATGTCAATTTTTGCTGAGTTTCAGCTCGCAAAGCAAAAAGCGAAAAGGAAGGTACGCGGAATTGCAAACAAAACACCCTTTTAATTCCGGTTTTGGAAAATCTCTGATCGCAATGGAGAAGACAAACACGTGTTAAGCTAACCCCACAAGTTCCTTCTGACTGACAGGACAGAAATGTTGCACAATTTCTAGATTAAAATAACCATAGGCTATTTAACCTAGGTTATTTCTAGGATATTTCCATATAAATATTATTTTAGGTTATTTCCATATAAATATTATTTTAGGTTATTTCACATAAATATTATTTTAGATTATTCCCACATAAATATTAATTTAGGTTATTTCCATATAAATATTATTTTAGGTTATTTCCATATAATTTTTTTTTATTTTCATATAAATATTAGTATAGGTTATTTCCATATACATATTTGTATTGGTTATTTTCATATAAATATTAGTTTAGGTTATTTCCAGGTTATTCAGGTTAATATTATTCTAGGTTATTTCCATATAAATATTAGTATAGGTTATTTCCGTATACATATTTGTATTGGTTATTTTCATATAAATATTAGTTTTGGTTATTTTCATATAAATATTAGTTTAGGTTATTTCCAGGTTATTCAGGTTAATATTATTCTAGGTTATTTCCATATAGATATTAGTTTTTGTTATTTTCATATAAATATTAGTATAGGTTATTTCCATATAAATATTAGTTTAGGTTATTTCCAGGTTATTCAGGTTAATATTATTCTAGGTTATTTCCATAGGTTATTGTAGGTTAATGTTAACCATATGGGCAAGGTTCTACAAAATGCTACGTTCGATGCTCTGTTTCGCACCTAGCGACTAGTCCAGGACTTGGAGAGTCACGTTTGATTCGAACTTGGATTTTAAAAGTCATATCAAAAGAATTGTACGTACAGCGTACAGAAAAATTTGCTTTATCATGCAGCATTCCAAGTATTACTCGAATACTCAGACACTTATTCGCATTTTTGAGACTACGGTCAGTTCTTCACTGGAATATGCGGCGATCATTTGGAGTCCTAGCCAAGTAACTCTAGTAAATCAAATTGAGAAAGTTCAGAAAAAGTTTCTTCGACACCTTTTTTATAAATCGACCGGTTTTTTATATAGCGGACATCCCGACTGCTGACCTTCTGACATTCTTCAAGATGACCTCTCTGCAATCGAAAAGGAAAGCTCTCCAACTCAAGTTCCTGTACGGCATCATGAATCAACGGAGAGATAGATGTTACTCAAATTGTAAACCAATTAAGTTTCTGCGTCCCATATTCACCGAGGACAAAATGTGAACTATTTTCAGTGCCATTTTGCAGAACTGATGCTGGAAAAAATTATCCGTTATGTAAAATGTATAGGCTTCACAACTCACTTGAAGAATGTCCGGATACTTTTAATGTAAGTCAAACTTTTTCCATAAAGCATGTTTTGCAAGATTGTAAATATCACTTGGTAATTATCACTGTAAATATAAATATAGCAATTCCTGTAACTAGATTTACAGTCTCTATCTAGGGATGTGCTTACAATAAATAAATAAATAAATAAACAAAACTCTGTTTCTGGTGGCTTTTGTGAAAAAGGATGTTAATATTACACTGTTGAAACCTTTTTACCTGTTCAGTTATTAAACTGGATAGTATAATTACAACGATTAACCAGATCGATGGAAAATAAAATGACACATACAGGGAAACTTCGGTTACATGTCTTCCTAGGGCATGGCCCTAAAAAGGCATTAATGTCAAATTTCTAGAATTGGGAGAAAAAAAGAGAGCGAACTGTTAACGTTGCTCAGTAAGTTTTTAGTGGCATCATCTATTTCATAACTGGATAAAACGCTGTCTCAGTTCTCTCAAATTTGTAACATACCCGATTGTGTACTAAAGATTTCAAGAATAGTGTATTTTTGATCACCGAAATTCAAAATGTAACGTACAATCGCAAAAAAGCGTATGAATGAACTACGTATAACCGAAATGAGAAAACGATAGAGACTACAGTGAAATATCGGGACTAGCGCGAGCTTACGTATAAAAGTGAAAATAAAAACGTATAACTTAGGTTCCACTGTAAATGCGAGTTACGCAACGCATTAAACACGCTTCTGTCATGTCTGGGTATCTATATGGCATTCCTGGCCAGTTTATCCCTTGTGAGAAAATCGAAGCAACCACAAGTAAACGTCGATGCGTCTAAAGGTAATGAAACGGTGTAAATAACTCCTGACACTGAGCTCTGTTATCGGCGTTGTTCTTATTCTTCAGATGGGAAAGACCGTTGGGTTCAGCGAGTTTGACAAAGTTCAAATTGTAATGGCCAGACGACAGGGTGAGAGCATTTCCGTGACGGCATGACTTGTGGTGTGTTCACGGTCAAACGTGGTTAGTACTTTCAAAGAGGGGATCGGCAGAGGGAAAAACCTTTAACCTCCGGCAAGGCGTTGGCCGACAGTGTCCCATCGATGTTAGACAAGTTAGTAAAATCATGCAATGCATTGATTATGATACGCTTTCCAACATACGAGAAATTATTACTCAAGTTATGAGGATACTGGCTGTGGAATAAATCTCGCTCCTGTGCCCTGACCTTTGACCCCATTCCGATGATATTCAACAGAACCGGTTCAGTACACCTCAAGAATAACATACTAAAGTTTTGTCGCAATAGAAGCAGTTTTACGCAAGTTATGAGAATAATGACTGTGGAATAAATCTTGCTTTTGTGTAATGATCTTTGACCCCATTTCGTTGATATTCAACAGAACCGGTTCACTATACCTCCGGAACAACATGATAACGTTTTGTCGCAATCGAAACATTTTATGGTAAGTTATGATGCACAAGGGCAATGGAATGGATCCCACTCCAGTGTCCTGACCTTTGACCCCATTTCGCCCATTTTCAATAGGGTTCGTCCCCAGTGGCTCCCACTTACATACTAAAATTTCATCGAAATCGAAACATTTTTACGCAAGTTATGACGCATAAGGGCAATGGAACAAATCCCGCTCTTATGTCCTGCCTGACCTTTGACCCCATTTCGCCCATTTTCAATAGGACTCGTGCCCAGGTGGTTCCCTACCACATACTAAAATTTCATCGAAATCGAACCATTTTTACGCATGTTATGACGCATAAAGGCAGTGGAATGGATTCCACCTTTATGCCCTAATCTTTGACCCCTTTTCTCCCATTTTCAATAGGGTTTGTCCCCAGGTGGTTCCTTACCAAATAATAAAATTTCATCGAAATCGAACCGTATTTACGTATGTTATGACGCATAAAGGCAATGAAGTGGATCCCGCTTTTATATCCTGACCTTTGACCCCATTCCACCCATTTTCAATAGGTTTCATTCCCAGGTGGTTCCTTACCACATACCAAAATTTCATCGAAATCGAACCATTTTTACGCAAGTTATGACGCATAAGGGCAATGGATTAAATCCCGCTCTTATGCCCTGCCTGACCTTTGACCCCAATTTGGCAATTTTCAATAGGGTTCGTGCCCAGGTAGTTTCCTACCACATACTGAAATTTCATCGAAATCGAACCTTATTTACGCATATTATGATGCATAAAGGCAATGAAATGGATCCCGCTCTTATGACGTGACCTTTGACCCCACTTCACCCATTTTCAGTAGGGTTCATCTCCTGGTGGTCCCCTACCACATACTAAAATTTCATCGAAATCGAACCATATTTACGCAAGTTATGACGCATAAGGGCAATTGAATTGATCCTGCTCTTATGGCGTGACCTTTGACTCCACTTCACCCATTTTCAATAGGGTTCGTCCCCTGGTGGTCCCCTACCACATACTAAAATTTCATCAAAATCGAACCATTTTTAAGTGAGTTATTGTGCCGACAGACAGACGGACGGACGGACGTAAAAAGCTGGAGCATATACGCTTCTTCAACCTACGGTTGGAAAACGTAAAAAAAGAGAAGACTATCCCGTGCGGTACGATCTAACAGAAGTAATACTGGGGCGCAACTCACCGGTAATTTGAATGTTGGTGACGGAACAAATGTCGCACAACACAGAGTACATAGCAGAGTTGGACAGGAATGCATTACAAAGTTATGGAAGTACAGATTACAATCAACGTGTAATGCATTACAAGGTAATCCCAAATATGGTTTGCCCAAGGTAATGGAATTAATCTGTATTGCATCACAATCAAGAGGATATAATTCAATTATTTAATAATGCCATTCAAACGCAATGGAATTAATTGGTAATAAAATTACCCAATTTAAACTAGGGATTAGGGTACAGTAAAATCCTACCTTGTTTTGCTACAAGCCACCTACACCTAGATATTCTACTTCTACTTTACAACGAGAATTTGTCATTTCTTTACTTTGTGATGATCTAGTTGCTCATTCTTTCCCTTGTACTCGTAGTTCACTTTGTGGTTGCCATATTTTGTAGCCATCATACCTTTCATTCCTTCCATTTCAAGTGATGTAGTGTCTCAGAGTGGTTTCCATTGGCGTTTAATGCACAATCTGTTATTTCTTGAATATTTTTTGTGTGCTTCAGTGAATTGTTTTTTGTTGAAGACTAAGATCACATGCAACGGCATTGATCTTTCTTTCATTTTTGTACTATTCTCTAACCGAAATAAACATCCCATTCGTACTTACTTCATGTGTATTATTTCGTTCGAATAACTTTACTTGCTGCGAAGACGGCGCAATTACTAGTGTCAAACACGTACAATCTCCGATACCTACATAAACGCATTTGAGGAGTGGAACAATTGTCAAATCACCTGCACAACGTGTAAGGGTGCACTGGTTGCTGGTTTATTCACGTTGTATTGTTACCTATAAGCTATTGGTTAATTACTAACATATAGTTAACCATTAATCATTATGATTATAACGGGTAACTGCTACATGTCATTACAATTACCACGTAATTCTAATGACCAGTTCATCATTACCATGTAATGGTAACGCTAAGTTCTTGTTCCCATTACCATTATGCTGTAATGCATTACCGATTAATTCAATTACGATTTTGTACAGCTCTGTAACATAGACCCTGCTGAAAATGTGGTTGCGTAGTCTCACGCTTATCGGAGTGTTCATGATAATCTCGAGCCACCGATAAAGGCGCCCCACAATAGGCACGCGAGCATCAAAATTGGACCTTGAATGTTTGTAAGAAGGTCGTCTAGTCTGATGAATCTCGTTTCCTTTTGCACCATGTCAACGGCTGTGTATGTGTGTGCGTGTGCGTCGGGTACCATGGGAGGTATTGGCACCAGTATGTACCATGGGACGAAAATAATCTGGTGAATAAAGTGTATGCTTTGAATAATATTCTGCTGGGAAACTTGAGTCCAGTCATTCACGTGCAGGAAACTATGACGTCTACCACCTACCTAAACACCATTGCATATACCAGGTACATCCTTTCATGGCAACGGCGTTGTCCTCTAGAAGTGCCTTTCTCCTACTGCATAATTCGTCATATCACACTGCCCGAAGTTTTCGAGAACTTTTCGCGGATCATCAGGAAGACTTTCAGGTATTTCCTTCAAATTCCCCAGGCATTAATCCAATCTAGTATCTGTCGTTCGTGTTGGAATAGGAAATCCAATCTGCGGCTTCACCCACGTAACTTACAACATTTTAGTAAGCTTTTGGTACCAGATACCACAAGACCATTTTTGGAATCTTGTAGCGTCCTTGCCTCGCCGAGTAAAATATATTTTGGTGGCGCGTGAAGGACCAACATCGTATTAGGCCGGTGGTTATAATGTTTTGGCTCTTCGCTGTATGACAACGGCTGCGCGCAATATCAAATCAATGGGTATGCGTAGATATATGCCGTACCAAATGTCTTGCGTTTGAGATGGAAGTTGACCTCTACATCTTAAGTGGGAAGTGAAAAGAAAAATGTTGACCTTAGTCGTTTTAGCATAATAAGTGATCGATGTAGTCATGTGAATCATGTTTCACAGAGTTCACTACCAAAGGACAATCAAGAGTAAGGTGACCTGATTATTTTCCTCTAGCTGCGTTTTATTTTATACTAATGGCCGCACTAACGGCAGAAAACTCGCGAATCTGTTGAATGAGGTACGAGGATATTGTTCATGATATGCGAGTAACAAATTTATTGTTCATGATATGCGAGTAACAAATTTAATTTAGCAGTAGTAGGCAATCCATACGGATACATGCGCTTTTTATCCTGGTAGTCAGACGGATACCTTTGTGTCGGCAACTGTTTGTACGCTAAAAACCGTTTCTCATGGTTATAATTGGATATGTTACGGCAGGTACTCTACGCCGGCAATAAGCAAGTGCGTTGCAAAGGACTAAAAGTTTCAAGTTTATGGTGGGACAAAGGCCCTGAATAATGGGAAGACATTGATTTTTCAAAGGGGAGAAGATTAAGACTATCGAATGGATATTAGGGGTTGCTCTTAGAGGTAAGTAAAGGAACGGTTATCGACTAGGAGATAGTTTGGAACGGGGTGACCTGAGGACTGTACGTTAGACTATAACGAAGTGAATTTCTCCGTCATTTTTATCCGCGCCAGGATTCGAACCCGGGTCCACTCATTCCGGAATAAGTTTCTCTACCAATTGAGCTACGCGGACGTTTTATTCTGATTCCTATCTGTCTTTATGTCGTGTGCGTCCTTCTGGCAGGTACGTCACATCTCCTGGTACGTTACATCATCACCCCTTTATTTTATTTTATTTATTTATTTTTGAAGTGCTGGAGAAGGGATTCTCTTATTTTTCCTATCTCGCGGTGTGGAAAGAACATCACACCATTGCGAGATTTTGAACGGTCGGGTCATCCGGATAGTTCGGGCGCCATTATAAAGAAGTAAATTTCTCCGTCATTTTTATCCACGCCAGGATTCGAACCCGGATCCCCTCATTCCGGAATAAGTCGCTCTACCAATTGAGCTACGCGGACGTTTTATTCTGATTCCTATCTGCCTTTATGTCGTGTGCGTCCTTCTGGCAGGTACGTCACATCTCCTGGTACGTTACAAGACATATGAGGCGCAAGAGGTTTGTGAAGTAGTAGGGGACTTGTGGTTGAGCGGAATTAGAGAGAGACCCCGGCTGAAGCCAATACATACTCGAACAAATGAGAAAATCAAAGAAATTAGAATCCTACCAGAACAGTCTCCAGAAATGTTGCTGGTCACACCTATAAACAGTTACGAGGGATGTTCAAAATGTTTAGGACACGTGTCTACGGACTTGCATTCATTTCCTTGAAGATAACGCGATGCAACTTCTCTGAAAGCTCGTTGTGTGTGTTCATTAGAAATACGCCAATGAACCATTATTTATTCAAAATAAATGCGGGGCACTGCAGACACACGCACACAAAATGAGCAGCATGAGGGATCAGTTTAATACCGGCATCTATTTTATTACAATAACAAAAAACGCTACCGAAAGCAAAGAAAAATTTCACGTTTTAATTAGGTTTCCGCATCAGTGGACAACGGTTTTGAATTCCGAGAGCGGTAATTCTACCAAGATGTTAATTACGAGTTTCGCCTAAATGCAATAATGTGCATACGCCCATAAAAGAATGTCTGATATGTGTGTCCTTGTGATACGAACACATCCTGGAATGCGCCGCTGACTTTCACTGGTTGTTCTTTCAGAGGAAGTAAACGTACTAATGAGAATGTGTGGCACTGTTGTGTCGTCTCTTCCCTCATTCTTTGTGAAAAACCTATATTGCAAATAAATAAATAAATATTTCAATATCATCACGAAATCTCGCGAGTTCGATGAAAAATTTAATCTACAATTTTGCCCTTCAGATTTTGTTTTTTCAGCTGCTCTCAAAATGTACCTATTTATTTTTCCAATACGGCGTATTTATTTTACCAATACTGAAAACAGGGCAGCATGAACTGTGCTTAAAGATTTCTTCGACCATATAAATTTTAGTCAAAACTCCCACTTTGTATCATCATCATCATGATCAAAATCCTCAATCCACTGCCCAAGACTCTTCCTTAACTCACTGTCTTGAGCAGTTCTCCCTATATTTTTTCGAATTTCTTTCATTCATCTCTCACGTGGTCTTCTTATGAGTCTTCTCTTGTCCTTTGGTATCCAGTCTAATATTTCACTTGTTCAACATGGTGGTCAGCTCTTTTAGAAGTACACTTTTTGCCAAAAAAACAAACAAACAACGATGGACCCCGAGAAAGTCGTTCGGTCCAGATAAAACTTAGCATGCAGGTACCTCAGAACCAAATGCAAATAATTAAAAATAACGACCAATGACTAAATAGAGTACCACAACAGCGCATGGGAACCGCGCATCGAGGGTGATATATCAAGAGCAAAGCTCGCACGCAGGAACAATTGTGACAGTGGATTGCGGTTGCATTAACTTCCACGGACTGTGAAGATGCTTCGACCTCGGATCCGTTCACAATACAAGCAGATGAGTGACTTTGAAAAAGGACGTATAATTGGACTGAGAGAGGCCGGTTGCTCAAGTCGCCATATCGCCAAACGTTTGGGGTGGAGCTACGAGGTAATCGGACGATGTTAGCGGCAATAGGTCAAGGTGGGAACAACCCAGTGGATGAAGGCAGTGCGCTAACGAGGGCAACGACAGAACGCGAGAATCGAGCGATTGTGAGAGCCACATTAACAGAACCGAATACGTCGCTCTCAAACATCCGTGGACATGTTGCGTCAGATACTGATATAGAGGTTGCCATCTGGACCGATGCCAGACGACTTGTGGCACGCACACTACATTCGAGAAGATCACTCCGCTGCCTGCCACTTATAAGCCAGAATCGGTGCCACCGGTTGAATTGGTGTAGGGTCAGATCAACGTCGGATTGTGTCCAGTGGCGTCGCGTTGTCTTCAGTGATAAGTCACGGTTTACACTTGCCACCGATGACCAGCGCATGCGTGTCTGGAGATGAGCTGGACAGCTCGCGGATCGTGCGTTTACCGTGGAATGGAACATGGATCACACACCTGGAGAGACTGACTGGGGAGCCATTTCCTACGATAGGCGGACACGCTCTGTATTCCTCAACGGTTCGTCGACAACATTCTACGACCTGTTGTGTTGCCATTCCTGCCGCCGTATCACGGAATAATTTTTCCACAGGATAATGCCCATTCCCCACTTACGCCCAAACATCCCAATAGGCATGTGATGATAATGTTTTGGGTCTTTGGTGCATGTGCCAGAGGCATTTCCTGAGAGTATATAGATTTTAATAGAAAGCGTTTCTTTTTGTTGAAATATTTCAAAGAGCTGGGATATGTTGTGTATAAATGTGCTTTTCTGATAGTTTATGGCGACAGTAATTTTAACATCAGCACTTAAACGAATAAATTACGGCCTGAGTTTGTTCAAATGAAACGTGTAACAATTCAGCCGTGCTTTACTCTTTGCCGTACCTCAAAGTACAGGTTCACGATATTTTTACCAACATGCAATAACACTTCCTGTGTGCACAGATGATCTCTGGCTCGAGTAATTTCAAGAAAACAGGGAATCCTATTTCAAGCAGTCTATCGACTTACATATGTAACACCGCAAACTACACTGGGAGTGGCGTTTTATTTACCTGAACCTGACTGTCAGCTGTTGTCAAAAAGAAAAAGTAAATTCTTGGGAGCTGACGTGCTATTCAGAAAGAAATCAACGGGTATTTTACACTATAACAGAAACTTAAAAGGGAAGGTCAAATTAGAGATATACATCACAGATATCAACATTACACACTGGCTTGGAAAACGTGGTACGTGTATTTCAGTACGAACAGCTGTGGGTTCCATTATGAAGACACTTCAACAATTGTCCTCATAATCGTTCGACTAGGTGAAAATACTCCAAATACGTGGCGACAGTTAATAAATAAATAAATACATCGCTCTTTCCACGTTCCAGAAACACACAGCATCCGAAAAATTCTTTTTCAGCCAACCGCTGTGGAATTGAACCAACAGAACTCTCGATATCGCGCCGAGTGCGTTACATTTAGGCCACGGTGGCCAACAATCCACGGTGCAATGTGTATTTAAGTCAGCTTCTGACATCATAAATCCGTAAGATGGGGAGCCCATCTTACGGAGCTGAGCCCATCTTACGGATTTATGATGTCAGAAGCTGACTTAAATACACATAGCACCGTGGATTGTTGGCCACCGTGGCGTAAATGTAAGGCACTCGGCGCGATATCGAGAGTTCTGTTGGTTCAATTCCACAGCGGTTGGCTGAAAAACAATTTTTCGGATGCTGTGTGTTTCTAAAACGTGGAAAGAGCGATGTATTTATTTATTTATTAACTGTCGCCACGTATTTGGAGTATTTTCACCTGGATCTCGCCCGTTGGATTTAACTGCTATAATATATATAGCTAGTGCCGTTTATGCCCACCAGATGGAGACGTCTCAGTAGCTGAGCCCATCTTACGGATTTATGATGTCAGAAGCTGACCTAAATACACATAGCACCATGGATTGTTGGCCACCGTGGCGTAAATGTAACGCACTCGGCGCGATATCGAGAGTTCTGTTGGTTCAATTCCACAGCGGTTGGCTGAAAAACAATTTTTCGGATGCTGTGTGTTTCTGGAACGTGGAAAGAGCGATGTATTTATTTATTTATTATCGTTCGACTAGGCGCAGGTTCTCAGAATTATCTATTTGCACATGATTTGACCTCACGTCGTTACCACGACATTTTAGTATGTGCTCCTTGGTTTGCCAGGTACTTGAACCTGTTAATTCGTTTTAATTTTCACTGCAAAAGAAAAGAGACATTTGGTTTTGCTATTTTCCCTTCCTGGTTATTGCTGTTGCAATGTTTGTTTTAAAACAAAGAAAACTACTCCTAGAATAAGAAGCTACACATTCGTTAGAGATTACGTAAACAACGTTAAGCTGAAAATACAGCACACAGTATAATTATTTAAAGACTTTGTATAGCACGGAGAGAAATAATTTTAGTTCTTTTGTGTCTGGTAGAACTCCGTACCACTGAAAAGAAATGTTAATTGAGATGTAAAATGAGATGCTTAATAGCAGACAGAACAAGTCATTTAACAATTTCTTGGATGATAATTAATTGTTGCCTGTTATATAGAACATCCTGCAGAAAGAAAATTCCAATTATTTAAATGACAGTCAAGAAAAATATCCTACACTGGAAAGGATTAAATATCTTCTGGGTAGCGTTAAAAAACTAAGTTTTAAATTTCTCGGTAATAGGAAGAAAAGAAAAACCGTAAGTCGAAAATCAAAGGCAGCCTCTCATTAAAGAGACAAAAGGAAGCAGATAGAGATAAAAAAAACAACTCAAGTATTTTTATAACTACGGGAAATGAAGACGATCTCGGACTCTTTAAATACGACAAAGCTTTCGTTTCATTTCCAATTTTAACATATGTGAAAACTCTTTCGATACGTTACATTTTCGCAAACATGAATAGAAATGTAAGTACTTTGTACGAATCCGACAAACAAGATAAATATAAAATTCTGTAACAATTTCAGAAATGCATAGCTCGTGCTAAATTTTACAATTGAAGCACATATACATACTAAAATATCAATTTAACTTTTTGGCACGTCTTCTGAAAAAAATAGTTATCACCATGCCTGCGCGTCCAACTGATTTAAAATTTTCTTGTCACAGATTTCTATTAAACTGATTTAAAATTTTCTTGTCACAGATTTCTATTAAACTGATTTAAAATTTTCTTGTCACAGATTTCTATTAAACTGATTTAAAATTTTCTTGTCACAGATTTCTATTAAACTGATTTAAAATTTTCTTGTCACAGATTTCTATTAAACTGATTTAAAATTTTCTTGTCACAGATTTCTATTAAACTGATTTAAAATTTTCTTGTCACAGATTTCTATTAAACTGATTTAAAATTTTCTTGTCACAGATTTCTATTAAACTGATTTAAAATTTTCTTGTCACAGATTTCTATTAAACTGATTTAAAAATTTCTTGTCAAAAATTTCTTGTTTACTTAATTAATCACTTGAAGTACAGCCTAATAACACAAGCCTGCCAAATTTAAGTCCCTGAAAGTTTTTTGTCGAATAAAAGGTATTTGGTGTACTTATTGCTACAATGACTGCTGTTTTTTCTGTGAGACATAAGGATTTCTTACAAAATGGACGTTAAGACATGGGTAAATAGCATATTCAAATGTATTCTGACGACAAGTTTGTTTTATTACAAAAAGCTAAAACATATTGGTTATGTGCAAAAAATGTTACAAGGAACCATTTAAAAACGTTATTTATATTAACAAGTGTTTATATTGTCTTTTTATTTTGCCTTCAAAGCTTGCGGATCTTCTCTATAAAGCATCCAACAGTAGTGTCCGATCATGTTGACTTTCCATCTTTACTGGTACCGTCGCTTCATCTCGCTTATACATGTATCTCGGGCGAAACCTTTCTACTTGTTCATCTCAAACGGCTCCAAGGTTTTCAGAAGAGCAGTCCGAGTGAGCGTTAGGAAGTGCGCCTTCAAACACATTTAATAACCTAAGGCTCTGAATTTTTCTATCATGTTTTTAACTATTTGCTTGTAGTTGGGATCTTTGTTGTTTCTCAGGAACTTCTTCACAGCTTCCTTGAAAGCATTCCAAGTCTCACTTTGATCAGTTTCCATTATTTGTCTTAAGCGACAATGAATTGCTGTTCGATGATACAAGGCACAAACACTCACTGCAACTTACGCCTTATTCACACTGAAAAAAGTAAACGAGATCGTTTGGCGCTAGTAAATCAATCCGCTATCGCTTGTCTTCTCGTTTCTTCTAACGAGCGGAGTGTCAAGCGACGGCAGGTTCATTTTATTAAGTTGCGCCAAACGACTTGAACTAGTTCATTTTTTGCGGTGCGAATAGACTTTTGCCGACCATAATGTCTTATGTTTCTTAGAAACACAACCTTTTACAGTAGATTTGTCAACTGATAATAACGTAAGTCAATATAGGGGCTAACATTAAAATAATTGTTTTATACGTAACAAGAGGGAAATTATTACACAACGAAATTAAATTCTTATTTTGTGGAAAAAATGGCATGAGATAGAATTTTTTTACTATTTTTCCTGAAATCAGCACTTAAATATCTATTAAAATGTGCAAACATTTTTCGGAATGTCTTTCCATCGCATACCTGTGTAATTAAATATTTACAACCTGTTTACGTTTGTTTTAGTTCTAAACATTTTCCTTTTCTCATTCTAAGAGATGTTCCTAGAAAGTACATATGTTATCTTGTAATACACTGATGACCATTTGCCCGAGAACGGTCTGGTTCGAATCCCTGTGAGGCATGGATGTTGTGTTTGTCTTGCGTCACTGGCTCTCTCCCTTCCCTGGAGCAGGTAGCCCTAAATCTGGGACGGGAAACTGCTTACAGCCCATTTAGTTGCTCACGGTGGTTGTTAAGCTGTGACGTACCTGCCAGCAGGACGCACACGATATAAAGGCAGATAGCAGTCAGAACGAAAGTCCGCGTAGCTCAATTGGTAGAGTGACTTATTCCGGAATGAGGGACCCGCCGGGTTCGAGCCCCGGCGTGGACAAAAATGACGGAGAAATTTACTTCGTTATAATGGCCCCCGAACTTTCCGGATGATCCGGCCGTTCAAGATCTCGCAATGGTGTGATGTTCTTTCCACACCGCGAGATAGGAAAAATCAGAGAATCCCTTCTCCAGCGCTTTGAAAAATATATGAGTGTGACGTTGCATTCCACACAGCAGATTAACTGGGAGTTCTCAAGTGCACGTTCTACAGCGGATGGCTGCCTGTGACGATTCATGGTCACGGCTGACACGTGGGCCATGCCCCCGGCCTTCTTTCGGGGGGGGGTAGATGTGACGTACCTGCCAGCAGGACGCACACGACATAAAAGCAGATAGCAGCTATACCGAACGTCCGCGTAGCTCAATTGGTAGAGTGACTTATTCCGGAATGAGGGGACTTGGGTTCGAGCCCAGGCATGGACAAAAATGACGGAGAAATTTACTTCGTTACAAAGCCTTTAATCAAAAGAAAAAAACTATACTGCGAAACGTGTGATGGGAAGTCCAGTACTCAGAATTTGTTTACATTATACGTAGCGGTGCTGATAAGTCTGAGGCTTTTCACATACTCTTAGACTGATAATACTTTTGTCATATCAAAATTGATTTTTGATATATGTGTCCGACCAAAGATAATCTTAGCCTGATTATTTCTTTTTATTTTGCAGGTCTGAAGTGACAATGATGCAAAACAAGCACACATTTCACCGCAAAAGAGTGCCGAGCAGTGATGAAGTATCTTTTTTTTAAAAGGGAGCTTGGCTAAAGAAATTTATTATGAAATGTCGGTTAGAATAGGTGATAAGTGTCCTTCGTATTTCGCAGTCAAGAACTGCCTTGCTAGGTTTAGTAAAGGACATTTGAGCACCGAACGCACTCCAGTGTCTTAACCTTTGACCCTATTTCGCCCATTTTCAATAGGGTTCGTCCCCAGTGGCTCCCTAGCGAAGAACGTTCTGGGATATCAACTCAAGTTTAAATTCCAGGAAACGCAGATGCCACTCATTCCATAATCCTGGATGATCGACGAGTATCCACGAAAAATATAGCAGAGACCCTGAAGATATTCCTAGAATGAGTAGACTATATTATTTACGCTTAAACTAATAACAGATTGGTTAAATGCAAATTAATTAGTTGTTAACACTAACAAAACCAAATTAATAGTTTTCTCTGATTCACAAACTTCATATTTATACGATTTACCGATTCTTTTGAATGGCGTCAGCGTTAGTACTGTCACAACCCACTCTTATCTAGGTACAACTGTACACAATGACTTGAAATGGAACAAACACATTGAAAATTTAAGTAACAAGATTTCTAGAAATATCGGGGTGGTCAGCAGTAACTTGATAAACTTAACACCAAACACATTAATCTCTATTTATCATACACTAATTCAAACACAGATTAATTATTGTATTTTAACCTGGGTACAAACTACGCAATGTAATATCAATAAACTACAGATATTGCAAAATAGCTTTATAAGACTAATAGTTCGTAAAACATCAAATGATTTTCAGCCAATCTCATTTATTCGGTCAAAAGTGAACCCCAATATATATAATATGTTAACGATTAAGCAATTATAGGACTATAACTTGGGAAAAATAATGTATAAAAGAATTAAAAATGGTTTACAGGATGATATAATGACACTAAATATACATACTCATTACCATTACCAATAATTCAATGTTCCCACAAACTGTGAAACTTAAAATGAATATAAATTATAGTGGCCCAAAATTTTGGGACTCATTGCCCCAAGAAATAACATCTATTAATAATTTTAAATAATTTAAAATAAAATTAAAAGCACATCTTATGAAATAATTAGTAAACAATATGCAATTTTGACTGAATAGATGATGATAGTGGGTAGTGGACTGTAAGCTGTATATACTGAATAGGCTATACTACGATGCATAATGTTACATGGGAAATGGGATAAGATAAAGGATAATAACTATAATATAAAGTGAAAGGATACAAGTATAGCTGCCAGGATTAATTATAAAGAGTAAAACTGAAGAAATGTGGGTTAATGTGATTAGAGAGTGAGGTGCAAACGACACTTGTTGTTTATTTAACTATAATGAAGATTATTAATGATGGAACATATTGATGTATGTATTGGCTATGAGCTAGTTCATGTTTTATTCACACATTAACCTACCATGCACACTGAAGAGCAATTGAATTAGAAACAGCTGGCGTTATGCAAATGTGGCGCTGCGGGCGGCCTGTAAACGGAAACGACATAACGTATGCAACGATCCGACAATAAAAGGAGTGATGCGACGGGAATCAGTAAGAGTCGGACGCAGTATGGGCAAGACGAAAGATCTAAGCGCATTTGATCGCGGGCAAATTGCCGGGGCCCGACGACTGGGTCACTCCATCTCGGAAGTCGTGCAGGCACTGGGATTTTTACAAGCCACTGTGTCACGGGTGCACCGTGAGTACATCGAATCCGGTAAAACCATCCCTGCAAAGGCCAACTGCCGTGGACAACAGCGTGTGGATGAGCGGGGTCATCTTCGGTTATCTCGCATTGTAACAGCGGATAGACGAGCCACAGTGCAAGAAATCACTTGGCAATTTAACGCTGGTGCACAAAAACGTGTAAGCAGCCACACCATCCAGAGCCATTTCCTCGCTATGGAGTACAGAAGCCATCGTCCCACGAGGGTACCGCTGCTGACCGTACATCAAAAGGTGCAAAGATTAGCATGGGCGCGGGAACATCGCCACTGGACCCTAGATATGTGGAAAAATGTTGCATGGACTGATGAGTCGCGATTCACGTTGGTACATGCGGATGACAGGACCACATGAAGCGATGGATCCTTCTTGTCAGCAGGATACTCTTCAAGCTGGTGGGGGTTGCATTCTCGTCTGCGGACTGTTTACGTTTACTGAAATGGGATCCCTGGTACCTGTGACATCGTCCCTCACAGGTCAACGTTACCGGGATATCCTGGACGACCATTTGCTCCCGTTTGTGCGTCTTCAACATCCCACTGGAGACCTCATCCTGCAACAAGAAGATGCACAGTGCCATCGCTCCCGAATTGTATCCGAATGGTTTGATGAACACTCCACCAACGTGACCTCGCTTCTTTGGCCAGCTGGGTCACCTGACATCAATCCAGTCGAGCACATCTGGGATGCCATCGAGAAAAATGTTCTAGTCTCTGACCCCCTCCATCAAACCTTCGTGAACTGTGGGAGCTTGTTGAGGGGTCGTGAATCCGTATGACTTCTCAACGCTTCCGGTGTCTTGTTGAGTTCATGCCGAGACGAATTGCCGCCGTCATCAGGTCGAAAGGTGGTGTTACACGTTACTAGACTGGTATCTCTAATTCAATTGCTCTTCAGTGTATATGTTGGTTTGTCGTTTTTGTTAAGCTTCATGTTTTTTTGTATTCTGGGGAGAGGAAGGCTATGTCAGGCCTTACGGCCCTTTTTTCCCCTCCTTTTCCTAGTTGCTGCAGTGGCAACTGAAGGAGTAAATAAATGAAATAAAAATTTTAGATATGAGGAAATTCTCAGCGAAAAGCTTTCCCAAATGTCTCAATGCTGACCAGAAACGTGACCGAGTGATTGCTTCACAAGCCATTTTGGACCAACTTCTGTGGGATCCTGTGAGATTTTTTGTACCGACTCGTAACTATGGATGAAACGTGGATCCATATATATGATCCAGAGACCAAAGAGCAATCCAAAGAATGGAGACACAGTGGTTCCCCGCTTCCAAAGAAGTTCAAGACAAAGAAATCCTCAAACAAGGTGTTGGCGTCTGTCTTCTTGGACAAAGATGGAATTTTGTTTGCCGATCGAAAAGGGTGCAACCGTAGCGGCGAAGTACTACGTTGCACTTCTCGACAAACTGAAGCAGCAGCTGGTCTCCAAACGCCGAGGCAAGCTTTCAAAAGGGAACTTGTTTCTTCAAGACAATGCCGTTCCTCATAAGGCGGCCATTACCGAGGAGAAATTGCTTGATCTTCAGTTTGAAATTCTGAAAAACCCGGCCTAGTCACCTGATTTGTCTCCTTCGGGCTTTACCTCTTTCCGAAATTGAAACAAAACGTCAAGGAAAAACGTTTCCAAAAATTGAGGAAGCCACAACAGCTGCGGACAAGTGGTTTTCAACACAATTGAAAGATTGTTTTATGGATAAAATAACTTAGAGCAACGAAGTCATTAGTGTGTCGATCTCAGGGGAGAAAGTGTAGAGTCCTTTTTTTTTAATCCCGTAGCTTGGTGTTTTCTTTAAAAAGCCCAAGGCTTATTAGCAGCCCCTTGTAGCTTTGCTCCTCTGCTGTAGTTTAAGGAGGACGATATCTGTCATAATTTTATTCATAATAAGAAAATGCGTGTGATGGCTCTTTTTATTTAAGTAAAAATTATGCTTCTAACAGTGCAGCAAAGATGATATTTAACCTCATTTTACGCGAAAAAATTCAATCGAAAGTTTTACGCCTTTTCTTTTCGAAATATTCGCCAGAGTGTCGTAGAAACGAAGTTTCTCATATATTTACGATAAAGAAAAAGAAAGACGTTAGAGTTTGAGCTGACTAATCATCGACGGACCTGTGTGGAAAAATCCATTAGGTTTTTGATGCTATATATCGGCCGCCGGTGTATGCGTTAATCACGTAGCTAACGTTTTCCCGTGTGTGTTGACCCTAGCACGGGAGAACTGCGCCGATGACCCTCGGGAATTGATGACCAAGTGATCTATGGATGGTGCCAAGAAGTACGGTGACGAGCTCGCCTTCCTCGGATGACGTCGATGAGGAAAAGATTACGTGACATCTGGGGTCAGACTTTGGCAAATCACTTGGAGATAAGTTTGGTAGAACCTACTGGTTAACGGTGAACAGCAAAAGTTGTCGATAAGCAATATTTTCTTTCTTTGTGTTTTCTATGAGATTAGAGGATCCCATATTTGCCAAACTATGAACTATTTGTTGTCCTGCACGACGGTTCAAGAGTAATACAATATTTGTTAAATATAAAATGTCGGAGCTGGTGATTGCAATATTATTTACAACTTTATGAAATGGTTACATCTCTTTCTTTCAAACGTTTCATATCTGCTATTTTACAGGTTGCTGTTTTGTTTCCCTGTGTTCGAGAGGGTATGAATATTTCATGATTCAATAAAATAGCAGTAATCTATTACTTTATAATCCTCTCAGTTCCTTACTTGCGGATAATGTTTGCCTGAGCTTTATGCGCAAGTTGTACACCGGGCTGCCTATTTATTAAATACACATGCGTATTAGTTCTATGGAGAGGAACGTTCACAGTTATTATATCATCTGCAGAGAGTGTTCAGAAAATAATGCCTCCATATTTATATACAAGCTTAGTGGCAAGGTAACAAATTGAAACAAAACAAGAATAAACCTTAGAATTTATAGTTTATAATTCACATATTTTTCAACATAGTTCCCTCTCACGCTCGATACAGAAACGCCAACTTTTAACAAGCTTCTTAAACCCGTTTCGGTCAAAATCTTTACGTTGTTGTTAAAGTCATTTCCTCGTATTGGCTTGAACATTTTTCGTCTCAGGTGAACTAATTTCCTGTCAGATGTCTCTTGGGAGCAAAAAACAACCAGAAAGCAGGCGGCGCCAAATCTGGGCTGTAGGTAAGGTGTTCAAGAACTTCAAACTTGATATTCTGTATGGCCACTGAAGTGAAAGCACTGGTGTGAGGTTTGGCGTTGTATTGTTCCAGTCATTGCTTTCCCCATACGAACGCGGTTTATTCCTTGCTTTAACATTTTTATGTAATACACGTGGCTCTCCGAGTTAATAGTCGAACCTTTGACCATGTGCTCCTGATGAATAATGCCTCTGTAATCCCAGAACACAGTGAGCATGCACTTACCGGCAGAAATCTGAGCTTTGAATTTTTTTCCCTCGAGGAGAAGATGGGTGGTGGTATTTCAGCGATTGATTTTGCATTTCTGGATCATAATGGTGAACCCAGCTCTCATCGTCAATCATAATGCTTTAGAAAAAAATCACTTATATGTTTTTCATAGCGAGCAACCAACCTTTGGCATGTTTGAAGTCTTCATTTCAATCGTTAGGTGACGCGGTACTCAACAAACACACACTTCGGTTAATCCAAAAACGTTAACAATGTCATTAACACTACCGAAACTGACGTTCAGCTTATCTGCTATGACTTTCTGGGTTATTCTTCAATTTTCCCTGATGAGCTCATCTACTTTTTGCCTGTTGAATCTGCTATGACTTTATCTGCTATGACTTTCTGGGTTATTCTTCAATTTTCCCTGATGAGCTCATCTACTTTTTGCCTGTTGAATCTGCTATGACTTTATCTGCTATGACTTTTTGGGTTATTCTTCAATTTTCCCTGATGAGCTCATCTACTTTTTGCCTGTTGAATCTGCTATGACTTTCTGGGTTATTCTTCAATTTTCCCTGATGAGCTCATCTACTTTTTGCCTGTTGAAATCACAAGTTTGGATTACCGGCCTTCCACTTAGCTGCTAATCCTTTATGGCCGATATTTCTCTACTGTCCTACCCAGTGACTAACAGTGTCTATGTCCAAAGTTCTAGAACCATAAACCCCCACTAATCTAGCGTGACTTTCTTTGGGAGGTACATATTCATGAGTTAGAAACTCCATAGATGATCATTATTTTACACCCGTCGACACAATTGAAAAATTATCTTTCATTTTAAAAACTATTAAATACGAGAAAATAAATAGATGTAGGGTGATCTATAACACAGTAAGATGAAGCTAATGGCACATGGAATCGTTTGCCGTCTGACTCGCTGCTAGGTAACAAATCATGCGTGAGACACTTGCGCGGAGGCATTTCTAATTGAACACACCTCGTACTCATAATAATAAAAGTGATAATGTATGCGTGCGCGTCTTCGTGTACGTGTGTGTGTGTGTGTGTGTGTGTGTGTATGTGTAAACCTTGAATAATCTGCGATTCATGGCGGGCACTTCAAAATGGAGAAGATTGTTTTTCATTTTTGTCCGGGTTTTAGTAACCGATTTCATATCAAAATTCAAAAACTGGAGCTTGCTAGAAGAAACATATTTATCATGCGATTCTTAGGGAAATCATGGATACTACTGAGAACTCTGCCGCTCCTCTGCGGCGCTGTCGGCACAGTGCGCGGGCATCCGATTATTTCGTCTCAGTGAGACCAGGCTTGATACCCGGATGAGGTATGGGTGTTATGTTTTTCATATGTCATTCATTGTCTTCCCTCCAACCAGCGTTCCTAATTTAAAGACGACCTACTGCTCATAGCTCATGGAGTTGCTATTTCCCTTATTGTCTTGCAAAGTCGTATATTCTCTTTTGAGAAACCCTGTACTGAAAGTAATTTACAACAAAGTGCATTGTTGCATGAAGTGTTTGATAACAGTTAAGCTATGCTGTATTTATTTTCCGACATGGAATAATTTGACGCACGTGAACATGAAGATACATTTTTTTAAAGATTTTGTCCAATATCACAATCAAAATCCTTGTTCTGATTGAGTTGGTCTGAAAAGCGTGCGGTGCAAATTAGTTCTCAGTGCTTTACGTAGTTTTGTTAAATTATGCGTGATTTCTGTGCTATTTCTTCACAGAAACTGATTTTCAAATAGCTAAGCCAATAGGGTGGTGCAGTGCTCGAAGAACTGGCTTCAAATCATTTGTCTGAGACGGGTCCAGGTTCGAATCCCTGTGAGTCATGGATGTTCCGCTTTTCTCACGGTTCTGGCTCTCTCCCTTACCTAGAACCAGTGGCCCTAAACTTAGGACGGGCGAATGCATACATCCCATAGAATTCCCCACGGTGGTCGTTAAACCTATTTCTGAATCCGTAATACCTCTTTATAAACTAGGTTTGTTGTATAAAATGTCTTTCTTTTCTTGCCTTTTCTCTTATTCTGTTTCAGTTGCATCGCTTTCAGACGTGGAATTGTGTTATGTTTCTTAGAAACATAAGACAATGGCTGTGGAATAAATCTCCCTCCTGTACTCTGATCTTTGAACCCATTGCGAAAAATCATTGTAAAAAAAATTCTGAAATTCACGAGTCACTTTCCGTGATTTCTTTCGTGAATTGACGAAGCGTATTTCTGATTCATCTTTTTCCGTGAAATGACAGAAAAAAACTCTGAATTTCATGGATTTTTCGTACGCCCGAAAAATTCTCAATCTTCAGAAACGTTTCCGCAATTTCTTTCTTATATTGACGGTAAATTACCGTTCTCAAGACGTGTTAACGGAAAATCCCGAACTTTCAGAAACCTTCCTACAATTAATACACTTTTCATATTAACGGAAAAACTTCGTTATCACTTTTTGGTATCAATATGACGAAACATTTCTATTAAAAGGAGAAATTCCCGGGAATGCTTGAAGTTTGATTACCTGGTAAATTTTAATCTTCTGTCGAAGTATTTGATTTTGAAGTTCTGTAGCGAAATCGCATATTAAGGATAGTATATCGCATGAATTTTTATTACTGTGTCACGGGATATTTTGTCTCCTTTCTCCCATTTTGTACACCAGCTATGATGTATTGTGTTAACGTAAAGAACCAGGTACTTAATTTAGTGCACTCGTTATTGCACGATGTCAATTTATCAGTCTGTGGAATACTTAAGACAAAAACTATAAAGTAAGCAGGGTAAATTTTGTATTTAAAAGTTTTGTGATATTATATTATAAAAAAGTACATTGCACCTTCTCTTAAAGATAATTGAAAGTTATTGTCACTTGAAACAAGTTAGTAAAATCATGCAACGCATTGATTATGATACGTTTTCCAACATACCAAAAATCATTACTCAAGTTATGAGTATAATGGCTGTGGAATAAATCTCGCTCCAGTGTCCTGACCTATGATCCCATTTCGATGATATTAAAGAAACTTGGTTCAGTATACCTCCGGAATAACATGATAAAGTTTTGTCGCAATCGAAGCATTTTTATATAAGTTATGACGCATAAGGGCGATGGAATGGATCCCGGTCGTATGTCCTGATCTTTGACCCCATTTCGCCCATTTTCAATGGGGTTCGTTCTTAGGTTGTCCCCTACCACATACTAAAATGTAATCGAAATTGATCCATTTTTACGCGAGTTATTGTGCAAACAGGCAGACGGAGAAAGCTGGAGCATATGCGCTTCTTCAACCTACGGTTGGAAAGCGTAAAAAGGGTTCTTAAATTCCAAATCATTCTGTTGCTTTGAAAAATCACGATGAAAAAACACGTACTTTGGGATAAGACTTCCTACAGAAAAAATAAAATTATCAGAAACGTATTCAATAAAATAACAAGCTCTAATGTAAAATGAAATGACTGAATCACTCGCATTAATGAAAAAATAAGCATCGCGCAATTAAATTTTACCTTGAACATGAGCCTGCCGCTCCCGTGGTGCAATGGTCTAAGTGATGGCTTCTGGCCATTCGTCCGAGATAGGTCCGTGTTCGAATCCCGTGACGCATGGAAGTTGTGTTTGGCTTACGGCACTAGCTCTCTCTCTTCCCAGTAATCAGTGGCTCTAAATTAGGGACGGGAGACTGCTTATAGCCCAATGAGTTGCTCATGGTGGTCGTTAAACCCCCAATAAAAAAAAAAAAAGCAGAATTTCAGCCTGGTTCCTGTGCATTCTGGCTCAGTGGTTAAGACTCGCGACTTCAATCTGAAGCACTGGGCTCGAACCTCTCTACCAGCTCAAAAGGATTGTCTCGCACAAAGGCTGAAATATTCGGCGAGTTGGATTTTACGGAAAACGTTGAAACGGACTTTTGTGAAATAAACGGAATTACTTACTACGGGAAATCTGTGAAAATACGGAAGTTAAAAAAACGTGCACTTTCTAAAACGGAAACTCCGTCAAAAGGCGGACAGTTACCGGCAACTTTGCTACACGTTATTTTCAGAAATTTACAGTGAATTGACACCACATATTTTTAACAAACAGATTGCTTCCCAGAAAATGACCCGAGACGTTTTCGCTGTATGACGCTGAGCAATTAGTCTTACCCCTAAACAATCCCCTCTAATACGAGAGCCGGCAATATATGTATATCAAACTCTCGTCGCTTTAATACGAGAACCGGCAATGTATAACAAACTCTCGTCGCTTTAATACCAGAACCGGAAATCATCGGACCCCATAACAAAGCGGGACCCGTTGTTAAAGAACATAATATATCAATCTGTCTGCTGGTTAAGTAAAGCACGGCACCATTCAAAATGTCTCGACGATCGTCATTAGATAGGAGCAAGCGACGTAATGGACATAGGATCTATTTTGTAACGGAAAGACTTAAAGCAGCATTTGCCGTACTTCTGATGGTAGTTCCAGCAGCTGCATGAACAGCGGAAACTTGTTGCTAGACCAAATGGCCTTCCTGTGGTGTAGTCGTTTTGCGTGCTGCAGTTTCAGGACGACGAGAGGTCATGTTTTCACGCAAAAGCTACTGCTAGCATCGAAGCAATATGACAACTAAATCACTGCGCAGTTTCCTCTGTGTCGTCTGAGCGGCATGCTTCTGACCATCCGTCCAAGATGGGCTCTGTTTCGAGTCCGGGATGAAGTGTGGGTGGTGTGCTTGCATAGTAGCGCTTGCTCTGACCGTTTCCAGGAACCAGTGTCCCCAAATTAAGAGCGGGCGACGCTTTATCATGTTAGAGTTGCTCATGATGATCGTTAAATATCGGAACAAAAAGCAAAAAAGTGTTGTGCAATCTTACGAGTCGACGTCTAGCCTCTCGAAGATCAGCAATTCGTCTCGCCTTAAATGCCCTCATTTCGCGATATGGTCGGAGAATTGGTGAATTTGGAATGTGCCCAAACTTCACTTCCAAACAGGATTCGCAGCTTATGCCGGAAGACCCTTCTCGCGTGAAAACCAGTCTCAGTTGTGACGTTACGATTGAGGCGTTCTCGCTTATATCGGCTAACTCTGCAATCAGGTTGGACCCAATATTAATAAATTGCATATCTCGGGCTCAGCTTGGCCACCTACCAATTTGCATGCGTTTCTAATCACTCCTTCAGAGTGTTGCACTTCCAGTGTTACAGAGGGTGAAATAAATGTCATAATAGAGAGTAAACTACAAGTGAATTTAAAAGATCAGGAACCTAGGGACGATATAACAATAGCCATACAGGTAAACTAATGATACGACGCCTCGGTGGTGCATGGTCTAAGCGCTAGCTTATGACCATTCGTCCGCGATGGGCCTGGATTCGAACCCTGGTGAGGCATGGATGTTGTGTTTGACATACGGCACTGGCTTGCTGCCTTCCCTAGAAGCTGTGGCCTTAAATTAGGGACGGTCGCACTGCTTATAGCCCATCGAGTTACTCATGATGGTCGTAAAACCTCCCAAACAAATTTAATAATATACCACAGCATGTTGAATACATTTATATCAATTTTGCCAACTACAGAACGCGAAATGAGGGTTATGCAATGCTATCGCGAAATGAGGGTTATGCAATGCTATCGCGAAATGAGGGTTATGCAATGCTATCGCAAAATCAGGGTTATGCAATGCTATCGAATCAGAAATCCTCATGCAGGAGCCTCAGTTCAGTTTGTGCTGTCGTTTGTAAAAACAAGTTAGTAAAATCATGCAATGAATTTATTATGATACGCTTTCCAACATACCAGAAATCATTACTCAAGGTATGACGATAATGGCTATGGAATAAATCTCGCACCTGTGCGCTGATCTTTGACCCCATTTCCGTGATATTAAACAGAATTGGTTCAGTATACCTCGAGAACAACGTGCTAAAGAAGCATTTTTAGTCAAGTTATGAAGATAATGGCTGTGGAATAAATCTCGCTCCTGTGCGCTGAACTTTGAACCCATTTCGATGATATTCATGCAACAGAACCGGTTCAGTATACCTCCGGAATAACGTGATACAGTTATGTTGCAAACGAAGCATTTTTAGTCAAGTTATGACGTATGAGAGCGATTGAATGGATCCCTCCCCTATGTCCTGACCTTTAACCCCATTTCGCCCATTTTCAATAGGGTTCGCCCCAGGTTATCCCCTACCACATACTAAAATGTCATCGAAATCGAACCCTTTTTACGCGAGTTACCGTGCGAACAAACAGACGGACAAAGCGGGAGCATTTATATGGTGGGAAAGCGTAAAAAATGAGGATTTTTTTCTTTTGAAATGAAATCCTCATTTCGGTTTTTGCTTTTGCTTGCAAACACCGTGAGATCATTTTTTTAGGGGGAAGGTTCCGAAAATAGCTCTATGGGATTAAGCTTAAAATTTCAGTAGAGTTATATGTTTCGCTTAATGTGCGCAAACTAATCTCCAAAAATTTTTTTTCGACACTTTATATAGTAAGCGATTTTAGTGAGTGATCGCCGATCTAGAAATTTACTTATTATTTTGGAGGATAGTTGACATAAAACAAAATAATTCTTGCTTTGAAATATAACTGTCATAGCCGGTCTTATAGCCAAAATATTTTACACGTCTCGAAGTTCCTTAAAGCCTGAGATATAAATCTTCCTTTTAACTTTCGCCAGCGGATATAGAGCAACAATCTCTTAAGAAGGACAGCTCAAAAGTAATATTTCCAATGTCGTCTAGATATTAAGAGTTATTGCCGAAACGATATTCGCGTTAGGCAAGGGGCTTTTGGTCTTTGATAAAAGCCAAGTCACTGGTCTCGCTTCATGAAGTCCATCGATTGAGGAAGCCAAGGACGCGCGTTTCTTACCAGAGGAGATGATTAATGAATCTCTTTGGGTAAGGAATATGGCTGAAAAATATTTCGTATCTCTCTTAACGCTTCAGAAAATTTTGTGAGACTGCAGGGCGGTAAAAACTTTTCTTTCCCACTTCGAATAAAAATCCCTATTCCAATTTAATCTTTTATTTTATATTTTCTGGATTTCAGACTTGAGGGTTGTTGAAATGCTATTCAAAAGACTAAAGCGGTGTCTTAAATAAGTCTGGTGCAGTATCGATTTGACTTCGAGAACAAAATATCTGTAAGTTGAGCTAGAGTTCCAAAAGAAATTAGTTTATTTCATAGAGTATACTCCCTATAACTATCTTTATTGCTACCTGTGATAATCAGAAGCAAAAATTAACCTATGCATGAAACTTAAATCCCAGCACAGCTAATTTAAAAGCAAGACATGAATGCCATTTGAATATATTTTCAAAATCAATTGCCATTTCTCGAAAACCCTTGAAATTTATTTTGAACATTCCACCGAACACTTTTGCTATTCTGAAATGCGATGGAAAAGCGAAGTTGTGGAAACAATCAGCTGAGTTATGTTATTCATTTAATTTTTTTTATTTTTATTTCAATATAGCACGAAATAGCCGTTACTACATTAAAATAGTAAGAACAGTGATCATAAATTTCGCAATGTTTTTTTTTTTTTTCATATGCACGATATTTTTATGACAACTCATAAATATATTTTTGTTTAGTAGGCATACCAGATAAGATTGCAATACTTTTAGGCAGAACATTTTTGTTCAGTTATATCCGTCCGTGGCGTTAAATATAACATTAGAGAAATTTGAGAACCAAATCTGTCAAGTACAACTTTCATATCATGCCAGGAATTTAATTCAAGCGTATGTCGGGAAGTCCTAACAAACCTACCTTTCAGCTGGTATTAACTTAAGGACAACTGGCACCTGAGATAGTTTGAAAGAAACTTTTCGACACGAACACGGATGCGATTCAACATTGAAATCGCTCCTGTCTGACGTTTTGAGTGATAGGTTTTTTTCCCTTTTTCTTTTTCTTACCAAACATTTCCGCAGCCTGTGACATATGAATTTATATTTTCACTGAACTTACCAAAAAAAAAAACCTTTTTTCTTCGCTTATTCTCGTTTTTGAAAGACGTGTTTCCATTAACGATTTGCTGAGCATTTATTCTTGAAAACACTACTCCTGAAATTTCTAAATAAATGTGCTACAAAGGAACTTCAAAGTATTAAATGATGAATGATTTTATTAGAAATGGTTACCCCTAGGACCGTCAGCAGTGTATGTCAAACATTACCTAGATAAAAAAAAATTCATTGTTAGAGCATGCACTACACAGAAATGCATCGTAATGGACACGTGATCAACAAATAGAGCTTATGATAGGGCGGTCATATCAGTGATATTGAATGTATACACTGGGATACTTACATTGAGTGATCGCTGAATAATAACCACCTACATCAGTGGTTCCTAAACTTTTTCGTTTCTTGGCGCCCTTGCTGAATCCAGGTTTTCGCAAAGCGCCCTATGTCAAATTCTAACAAGTACGCTTTGCCTATGTAAAATTCTAACAAGTACAGTTAGGTAAAAATAAATAAAGCACGTATTGAAGATCACAAACAATTGTGAAAAAATTCAACTACTTATAATTAGTGGGATGGATGAGCCTGCTGATCACCGCAATGCGTCACAAATGACAACGGATGAGCATATTTAATGGATCTGGTGACCTTCTCGAAACATCTGGACTGAGAGTCATTTCCAGAGGCTCGGAGAACGAGGGAGGAATGTTTATCAGAAGCACGGGGGCTGGTGCGAAAGCTCAGGTTACTTCCGGTAGTGGCCGTATGGAACACACACATTGTGCCCCCCGGCGGCAATCGTGCCGGGGGCACCTCACGCTTGTATAATTATTGTAGAGCGTCATCTAGTAACCATTTGCAGAGGCTTCTGCAAACAGTTGTTACTAAGTGAGTTACTGGTTTGCACCATGTCCGCTAGATGTCGCGTCCTATTACATTGAACTGAAAATGGGCCACCCCGGTGGCGCAGTGGTCTAAGCGATGGCTTGTGATCATTCGTCCGAAAGGGGTCCGGTTTCGAATCCCGGTGAGGCATGGATGTTGTGTTTGTCTTACGGCACTGGCTCTTTCCCTTTCCTGGAACCAGTGGCCCTAAATTAGGGACGGTCGACTGCTTATAGGCTGTGGAGATGCTCACGGTGGTCGTTAAACCTCAAATAAAAAAAAACTGAAACTGAAAATAAATCATGAAAGAAATACGGGATTACGCCATATAACACAAATTTTGAAGATGACAATCCGATTTTTGGCGTTAATGACTTACCATCCTTGTCACATTTACGCCAAAAATCGGATTGTCATCTTCAAAATTTCCGAAAATGAAATTATGAATTTTTTTAATATTTCTCGGCGCCCATATGAGGAAAGCCGCGGCGCACAATTTAAGAACCACTGACCTACATAATACTTCATATGCCGGAAGCATGGCCAGCCAAGCTGTCTGCAATGTGGCCTTCAATACAGGTGTGGAGGTAATTGGTGTATCTAGACGGTTGATATGCTGTAACATAGTGTCTTACAAGTGCTCTATGAAATTGATATCGGGGGAATTCAGAGGCCAGTCGATTTGCTGGAAATCTGAACTATGTTCCTCAAACCATTCCTGCACAACATTGTACTTGTGGCTCTGTCATTGTCAACTTAGAAGACACCGTCGACATTCGGGAAGAAGGGCTACATTGCTGAGTGTGCAGAGTAAGCACCCAATTCAAGATAGTGCACACCGGTCATACGTTGCTCTACAGGCACCAGGGGTCCAAATTTCTGCCAGTTAAACATGCTCAACACCATACAACCGCATCCACCGGCTTGAACTATGGTGACCATGCAGGATGGATCGAGCGCCTCATGTTTTTTCGCCAAGTACATACACGACCATTCACGGAGTGGAGTAAAACACGCGACTCGTCAGACCAGCACGCTTTTACTTCCAGTCCTCCGGCGTCTAACTTGTATGATTTCTGCACCAGGTGAGTCTTTTGCGCTGATGAACTGTGGTTAGCAGAGAATGTCGTAGGGGTCGTCTGCTGTTATATCTCATACGTGAGAGCGTGCAAAGCATGGGCATTACAGATACTGTTCCGGATTGACACCTGTTGTACTGGGTAGTCAACTGTTAAACAGTGCTTCGTCTGTTGGCCTGCACAAGTCGTCGGACCCAGCGCTCACGTCTCACATCAACCTTTCGCTGTCTTGTGCAGTTTTTCCTCCAGGTCATTGTTTGATCATTCATGCCAGGCCTGATACATTTTAACTACGGCTAACAACCCACAGATTTAGCAGTTTGGGATGTCAAGACACCCTCACCCCGATCTCCCACAATCTGTCCTTTCTTAAAGTACGATAAATTTGGCCGTTTACCCACTGCGCTCCTAATTTTACTACATACTGCTCCACTCGCAACTTATGTATGCTACGTCGGACGACTAATTGCGCCCTATTGGAAATCACGTGGTCAACGGGACGCATCGACCTTTGATTGGGGTGCTCATAATTCAGTGATCACTCTGTTTATATTCCGAGTATATATTGAACAAATACGTACAGTTAGCAAAACACTGGTACTGCAACGGAATTTTACTGGATTCTGACCATTCTTCCGACATGGGCCCGTGTTCAAGTCCTGTATGAGGGATTAAATATCAATTTGTCCAATGGTACTGATTTGTCCCTTTCCGGAGTCCAGTGGCTCCAAATTTGGAATAAGGGTTAAACTCAGTGTGCTGTACTGAAGAAGGAATAGCAAAGCATATGAAGAAATAAGCAAGTAATTATGAATGATAAATAAGTATCACTGGAGATCAGACAATCGGCATACTTTTGGCTAATTGATTAATTTCCACAAAAGTTTTGATTTATAGCGAAACCAATAACTTTGCAGAAGTTCAAGTTTATAAACGCATGAGTATTGTATGTAATCGTTCTTCTTCATATTACTTTTGAACAGTTATAACCTGGAAACGTAACAGAAACACTTCTCCTGGGATTAAATCATAAAGTTTTAGACAGGAGTAAATCGCAAAATTTATATGATTTAATTTACTAGAATACCCAGAAGTACATACTTACAAAGAGTTATCTTTGGCCCAAGGTTAGAAAATGTAGTTTGTAGTATACAAGATGTCAACTGTTGTAATGAAAATGCTATATTTATTTTCTCAGGTTTTCATGTAATTTCAAAATCAATTTAAATTCAAGTTTTGTAGAAACAGAAATTTGTCCGTGCCACTTCAAACCGGAGTAAGTTGCTCTCCCAACTGAGCTACATGGACAGAATGTGTCACTGCAGATTTGCCGTCGTAATACGCGATTTACTTCTGTAGTACGTCAGTGTTTGTTGCTCCTTTAGTTTCTGTCTCCTTAAACTGTGTGGATTAGTTTTACCAGGTTCTATGGGTTTTGTAAAATCTGCTGAAGATTTTTCAAACGTTTGAATTTAAACACCATTTCAAATTGCTACATGTCTACGACATTTTTTATCACCCATAGTTTTTTCTCTCCGCAAACTCTACAGTTTTTGGAACTTACTGAATCGATGTACACTGAAGAGCAATTGAATTAGAGATACCTGTCTAGTAAAGTGTAGCACCACCTTTCGTCCTGATGAGGACGGCGATTCGTCTCGGCATAGACTCGACAAGACACCGGAAATGTTGGGAAGTCATACGGATCCACGACCCCTGAACAAGCTTCCACAGTTCACGAAGATTTGATGGAGGGGGTCAGAGCCTCGAACATCTCTCTCGATGGCATCCCAGATCTGCTCGATGGGATTGTGGTCAAGGGACCAGCAGGCCAAGGAAGCGAGATCACGTCGGTGGAGTGTTCATCCAACCATTCGGATACAATTCGGGAGCTGCATTGTCTTGTTGCAGAATCAGGTCCCCAGTGGGATGTTGAAGACGCACAAACGGGAGCAAATGGTCGTCCAGGATATCCCGGTAACGTTGACCTGTGAGAGACGATGTCACATGCACCAGGGGTCCCATTTACGTCCACGTAAACAGTCCCCAGATGAGAATGCCACCGCCACCAGCTTGAAGAGTACCCTGCTGACAAGAAGGATCCATCGCTTCATGTGGTTTGCGCGGTACTCGTATCCTGCCATCCGCATGTACCAACGTGAATCTCGACTCATCAGTCCAAGCAACATTTTCCCACATGTCTAGTGTCCAATGGCAATGTTCCCGCGCCCATGCTAATCTTTGCACCCTGTGATGTGCGATCAGCAGCGGTGCCGTCGTGGGACGATGGCTTCTGTACCCCATAGCGAGGAGATGGTTCTGGATGGTGTGGCTGCTTATACGTTTTTGTGCACCAGCATTAAATTGCCGAGTGATTTCTTGCACTGTGGCCCGTCTATCCGCTGTTACAATGCGAGCTAGCCGACGATGAGCCCGCTCATCCACACGCTGTTGTTCACGGCAGTTGGCCCTTGCAGGGATGGTTTTACCAGATTCGATGTACTCACGGTGCTCCCGTGACACAGTGGCTCGTAAATATCCGAGTGCCTTCACGACTTCCGATATGGAGTGACCCATTCGTCGGGCCTCGTCAATTTGCCCACGATCAAATGCGCTTAGATCCTTCGTCTTACCCATACTGCGTCCGACTGTTTCTGATTCCCGTCGCATCTCTCCTTATATTGTCCGATCGCTGCATACGTCATGTCGTTTTGGTTTACAGTGCCGACCACAGCGCCACAATTGCATAACGCAGGCTATCCCTAATTCAATTGCTCTTCAGTGTATAAGCAAGGGGAAAAACGAAAGCAGCAGTGAAAGCCGCTGTTGCTTCTTTTTTCAAGAACGATGATATACTGTATGATTCTGATTGATATTAACGCCATTGAAAGTGTTTAAATAAGTGCTACGTTATGGTTAATATGCTATTAAATAAGTTTATGATAGTCAAATTTGCGTATGCTCACTACCAGACTGAGTTAGGAATTAATTTTCCTAAAACTACACTGGATAAAAAAAAATGCTGCATGAGAAACTTGTTTTAGATCCTGGGAAAATTGTTGTGAAGTTACACGCTAGGATTTTAATGAATATCGGTAACCTTTCCGCTAATTATCAAGTTCGTTGCTGACATGCACTGATTATATATATTATATACACTGAAATGCCAAAAGTCGTGGGATAGCAGTATACCAATTTTTTACAGGCGCTGTCGTCGTACAAAAGCTTCGGCCAGAAGTTTTATCAGTTGCGAGGTGTAGTCTCGTGAGTCAGGCTGAACAATCGCCTGTAAGATTATGGCAAGCCGACGTGAAATATCGGAGTTTAAAACTTCAGGCTTTACAAAATTAGGAAACTTCAAACATCACAAAATAAATGTATTAGATTCTTGGAATTAAAACATAACTCTGATATGAATCACTTTTCACTAATGAACTCACCTCTAATATACACGCTTCAACTTAAATAAATATAACATACTAACGTTAAAACCATTAAATAATTATAATTTGGGAAAAGTCACGTACAGGAGAATAAACAATTATACAGATCATACATTAATTGAAATGTCAATGCCTTCCCATGTCTATAATACTAGAGGTGGATCTCAACTGAGACCAATTTTACCCAGGACTCAGTATGTTAAACAGTCGTTAAATGATACTGGGCCTCAATTTTGGAATTCTGTACCTCATGATCTCAGAGTAACAAACAATTTCAATTTGATTAAAAAAATTGAAACTTTGCAATCTGGAACTACGAAGAATATAAACAAGAAAGGTGACACCGAATTTTCGGGTGTAATAAGCACGTCTTTTGAATCCGTTCTGACGCAAATTAGATTTATCAAAGCTATTCAAAGTCAATGGAACCGGTATGGATAACAATAGATCTGACGAAAGAAAGAAGATTTTCAATCGTGTTTTTAATCCCTCAGATATTGCTGTAAACAAAATCGTGAGCTTATGAACTCTTTGAAACAGAGATATCGACAAAAATAGGATGTGACTTTACGTCCCCTGGTGGGAAAACCATGCATTATTTTAGGAAGAAAGTATTCTCGAGAAGTTTATCCATATAAGCGGTATCGGTCCAAGAAAAAAAAATTAGTCTAGTTTTCAGGAGCACAGATTTTGCAACAAATACTTCAGAAGCAGAAATTAACACTTATGACCCCCTGGTGGCTAAACCATTCTTTACCAAACATTAGAAATTATGTGAAAAATATTTTCCATCAGGTCTTGTATGCGATACAGGAAGAATTTATCAAATCAGAGCTTTAGGAGCAGAAATAACGCAGAAAACGCAATTTACCTTTGTGCCCCCCTAGCGGAAAGTCTTTGATTTACTTGAAAATTTTGAATTTTATAGGAAAAAGGTTTCGCATCGGAAACACTATCTAACAAAGAAGGAATTTTTCAAATTGGACTTCTAGAAGTAGAGATATTGACAAAAATAAGATATACATCTACGCCCCTGGCGTAGAAACTATGCATCGTTTCAAGAAGAAAATTTTCCTAAAAAGTTTGTCGACATGAGTAGCATCGGCCAACAAACGACTTTTTTTTCAATCGAGGTTTTAGAAGCTCATATTTTGCTGCAAATACAACAGAAGCGGAAATTAAGACTTACGCCACCTGGTGGCCAAACCATTTCTTACAAAAATTAGAAAATATGTGCTAACGATTTCCCATCTGGACCTGTATGCGGTGCAGAAAGAAGTTTTCAAATCGGAGATTTAGAAGTAGAGATATATGGGGAAACGCAATTTGCATTTACGCCCCTAGCGGAAAGTCAATGAATAACTTGAAATTTTTGAAATTATATGAATCACATGTCACACTAGAAACACTATCCAACAAAGAAGGCATTTTTAAAATCTGACTCCTAGAAGTAAAGATATTGACAAAAATAAGATATACATGTACGCCCCTGGCGTAGAAACCATGCACTATTTTAAGAAGAAAATGTTTCTAAAGAGTTTGTCGACGTGAGTAGTATCGGTCAACAAACGACTTCTTTTTCAAACGAGATTTTAGAAGTTCATATTTTGCTGCAAATACATCAGAAGCGGAAATTAAGACTTACGCCACCTGGTGGCCAAACCATATTTTTACAAAAATTATGAATTATGTGCAAACGATTTCCCATCAGGAGCGGTATCCGGTGCAGAAAGAATTTTTCAAATCGGAGATTTAGAAGCAGAGATATAGAGGGAAACACAATTCACATCTAAGCCCCCTAGCGGAATATCTATGAATTACTTGAAAATTTTGAAATTGCATGAAAAACATGTCACACGGAAAACACTATCCAACAAAGATAGAATTTTTCAAATCGGACTCCTAGAAGTACAGATATTGACAAAAATAAGATGTACATCTACGCTCCCTGGCGGAGAAACTGTGGGATATTTTAAGAAGAAAATATTCGAAAAACGTTTATCGATGTGAGTGACATCAGTCAGAGAAAGAATTTTTTCAATCGATATTTTAGAAGCTCCTATTTTATGGAAAATACATCAGAAGCAAAAATTAACACTTACGCCCCCTGGTAACCAAAGTATTCTTTACCAAAAAATTAAAATTATAAGCAAAAGATTTTCCATCAGGAGATGTATCCGCTGAAGAAAAAAATTTCAAATCGGAGTTTTAGAAGAACAGTTATCGGGGAAATGTAATTTACTTTTACGCCCCCTAGCGGAAAATCTATGCCTAATTTGAAAAAATAACTATATCTAAAATAATCTTCGACATAAATGGAATCGAAAGATAAAAAAAAATTCAGTCGGATGTTTTGAAGCAAATATGTGGAATAAAACGTATTTTTGAATTCGACATCATCTGCATTTGTGCCCTCTAGCGGCGAAATTGTACATCGTAAAAAAAAAACGAAATAAAGGATCATCATTTGTATATTTCAAGCTTCCCAATGCAAAAAGAATTTTTCAAATCGGACTAATAGTTGCAGAGATATCGTGGGTACAGACGGACGGACGGACAAACCGATAACAGAAGCACGATCGTTTTTTACAAAAGACGTGTTAAAAAGGGGAAAAATTGAATAATAAAAAAATGAAATGGAAAGTGAAAAAAAAATGAGGGGAAAACAAGTGGCAAAAAAGGAATAAAACGGGAAAGTGGGTATATGGAGGTCGAATTAGTGGGGTAGTGGGGAAGGTTGGGAGGAGGATGGATAAAAAAGGGGGAGAGGGGACAACTTTACTAACACTAATTTCTACTACTATCTTTGAATGTTCTGCGCCATGCTTTCGGGAGTAACTCTGACTTGCCTATACTTGTATAGGGAGATAAGGGTCTTGTCAGGACTTTTGTGGCCTTTTCCCAGATCTCCCTCGCTGTTACAATTACCTACACTGTTGCTATATTACTTTGGATTTTTGGTTTTAATGTAACAGACAAAATAAACTGAATTGAATTGAATTGCCCGGATGTAGATAATGGAGTAGTGTATGACCAAATTGCAAAAAGGTGTCGTCGTTTTCTATTTTGTTTTGTTTCTTGATGATATAACGAAGTATCGGAGCAAAGGGAATTACTCCTTTGCTTAATTTTTTCTACACCAAAACGAAAGACTTCCGTTTTGCCGTTCCTTAAAATGTAGGCAGTCTGATGTAAGTAGTCGGATGAGATTGCATTAGGAGAAAAGCAGACTTCGCTGGGAATCTATGGGATGTGAAAAATCAAATTCTTCCAAGAAAACAAAATAAGCATGTGTTCATGAATAAGGTTCTGCTTCTCATGCTGTAACATTATACACGATGGATTTTATACAGATGCTATTATGAACGCCAATAGCTGTACAGCTGTCTTTTTGTTGGATTAACATTCATGCGGATTCTCAGTTCAACCACGTATTCTCACCACATAGTGTTTGCATGGAAAAGATATTAGCAAACATTTAATCGAACGGATATAATCCGTGCTTATTCCTTTCCGAAAGACGGCCACGAACTGTAACGTATGCTCTAATTTAACTTTTCTTATTGGTTCCTGTTTTGTAAATCTTGGTTCATTCTCCTTAAGCATTTTCTGATCTTAAAACTACATTTTCTGTGTCGCTAAATGGTTTTGTGGCAACCTGAATTGAGGTCAAAAGTTGAATGACGTATATGATCGAGACTGATATGAGTGATGTTTACGATGTGTCAACCCTCTCGCTAGAAGTCGGTTAGATTGTGAGATCGTTGTAATTGCTTTGGAGAGAAGTTGGGAGATTAGAGTGAGATCGTATCCACAAGTTCGTTTGATTTGAGTTTGATGTTACAGCAGCACTTATGTTGCGTGCTATAATTCTTTGCTTTTGAAGTCTCAAGTTGTTATCAAGTGGTAATACAAGAAGAAGTATTTTGTGGGATATGAGCTGTGGCTTATTTAGCTGTTCAAGCCGCCATTGATTAAACCCGATAGAAGTGATTTCGGCAATTCATGTTGTACTATCATGCAAAGTCACTACAATAACCAAGTAACTTACTGTAACTAAAACACTATTTATGTATCTGGCTATTAGCGCTCTCCAGTGCTTATTTAATTATGTGTTACATATTGTAAGCTATCCCGAGCAAGACTTAACTTTGCGGAACGTTTTAATACGAAGATTGTTTACATTTAAGTGCGATGGTGTTTTGGTGTAACAAAGACAATTAATAGACATCTTCAACTAAATGCATTAAAAACATTACAGAATTTCAAATTTACTTAAGGATCAACCTAGAGCAACCAATCTATATGTGCAGTTTATGTTTCTGAACATGTTACACAGTATTGGAATTACTTTTCATGGACACGCTTGGAAATCTTTTCATTATCAATTATTCAAAGTTCAGTGGAAGTTTTGGAGGAAGGAGTTAAAGTTAGATAAAGAACAGTTACGACATCGGATGACAAATATCGGTTTTTGAAATGTCTAAAGCTCATGGTAGAAGGTGGTTCAATTCTCCTCTTAGCATGGCCCACAGCTCTTCGTCCATGAGGAATGTTACGGAACGTATTGATCATAAGACCATCCCTGAAGCTATTTCCTTTGGTGTTTAAAAGATAGCCATGGAGGTTGAGTGACAGCCGAAAGGGAGACTCAGAGCAATAGAAATAATGAGTAAAGAAACGAGTGGTGACAGCAAATCGATGTGCTCTTATCACCCAACGAATGCGTGGCACCTACGAACAAGAAATGAGTAATGCGTTCGGCAGCTTCCTGTACCGAAGGCCTGGGTCTATTGTATTTCCCTTGGTCAATAATTCTTATTATGTTGAAAACACCGTCCTGACGACATTTAAAGGAGGGCGATTGTAGGCAATGAAAGAAGAAGATGCGGTGGGGAATGAAGACGAGGAGGAGCGGAATTTTTCTCCTCCCGAAGGAGAGGAGCTGGTGTTCTGATGAGGACAATGGTAGAGAAACTATTCGTCCACTGATTAATGTTAGCTGATTAGGTAAAAACGTAAAAAAAGATTTTCACCCTAATGTAAGTCTGAAAATATTAATGACGGCAGAATGTCTTATGATATAATGCCATTTCGAAGCCCCTTTTAAGATTCTTGCACAAATAATTGCAATGTTTTTACTGCAATCCATTAAAGATATCTGTTAATTGCCTTTAGTTACACCAAAACATTAACATACTTCAATGTAAACACTATTCTTATTCAAGTATCCCTAAAGGTAAGTCATGCTACGGATAGCTTAATTAAAAGACACAGCACTTAATGGCTCTAGCGGTCAGGTAAAATACCACTTCTTGTATTTACACATCAATTAATATGTTTATTAAGTCCACTCTAGGAACTTTAAATTGTCAGCATTTCACGGAAGCATCTAGTACTTTGACATCAGAATACATCTGTTTCATATTACTGGAATACTCCTCGAGTTATTCAACTCGACGATAATTTAAGTCTTCAGTATCTACGCAGCGTAACATTCAATGTGAAAGAATTAACCTAATTATATAAGCTGAAATGCTGATCACATAACATCAAAGTAGTCTGAGCACTCTCAACAATATATCTCTAAAGGAGTTACAACGATCTCACTCTAAAGCCGACTACTAACAAGAGCCCTGATACAATCGCACAGATCACACTTATCAGTCTCGTTGACATGCCTTGTTCGCCTTTGGCTTAAGGTCAGGTTGCCAAAACAGAATTCAGCGAGAGAGAAAACGTAGCGTCAAGGTTAGAAATTGCTTGAAGAGTATGAACCATAATTTACATAAGATAACAAGAACCAAAAAGGAAAGTTAAATTAAAGTATATGTTACATAATAGTCTATGATGCTGATACTTTGATGGTAAATCTGGCATCATATGAGAAAAAAGGGTGCTTTACCAGTTATATAGATTATGCATTAAATACGTAGTACGTTTATATGATTAATTATGTGCCTCTACTAGGTAGGGTCCGTAGTGTCTTCGTTGAACATACTCTGAATGATCACTGAATTACGATCACATACCTAATACTTCGTAAATTCTCCTTTCCCCCTCAGTACAGTGTCTATCCGACGTGAAATCGATTGAATAAGATGCCGGAAGCAGTTGCGAGGTACGATGCTGGAAACAGTTGGGAGGTAGAGGCCAATAGATATGCTGGAAGTCTGAACTGTATTACTCAAACCATTCCTACACAACTTGGACCTGCGGCTCGGCCCATTGTCATCTTAGAAAACACCGTCGCCAGTCTGGAAAAAGTGCAACATTGTGAGTCAGCAAACAATTCACGATAGCGGGCACCAGTCATACGTTGTTCTACGTGCACCAAGTGTCCAAGTTCCTGCCAGGTAAACAGACCCAACGCCATACAACCACCTCTACCAGCTTGCACTGTGGATACTATACAATTGGAGTGTTTAGTGTTATTTGCGCCAAATACGTATACCACCATCCCCGGAATGGAGTAAAAAACGCAACTCCTCAGACCAGCAAACTTTTAACCAGTTATTCGGCGTCCAACTTGCACGATATTTGCCCCAGGCGAATCTTTTGCTTTGATGAACGTGGTTAGGAAAGGATGCCGTCATGGCCGTCTGCTGTTATAGCCCATACGTGCAAGCGTGAGACGCATGGCCATGAGAGACACTGCTCCAGGTTGACCTCTGTTGTACTGGGTAATCAACTGTTGAACAGGTGTTGGTTTGTACGAGTCGTCGTACCCGGCACTCAAATCTCATATCAACCTTTAGCTGTTCAGTGCGGTTTTGCCTCCAGGTTGTTGTTTGACTATTTTCGAACAACGCGAACAACACACCAGTTCATCGGTTAGGGAAATCGAGGCACTCACTCTCCAAGCTCCAACAATCTGTCGTTTCCCAAAGTCCGATAAATTCTTCGATTTACCCATCACGCTATGAATTTTACTTCCTACTACTCCTTATTTTACTACCTGCTACTCACACCTCATATATGCTACATCGGTTGACTAATCGCACCCTCTCGGAAATCACGTGATCAGAGGGCCGCATTTACTTTTGATATGGGTGGTCATAATTGAGTGATCACTCGGTGTATAATATATTTTATTTTTATAATAATGACGTGAATAAGAATCTCAACGGCTAGAGAAAAGGATAAGCACAAGGGACTTACATACAGACTTACGTCTTTGTTCTTCTACGTACTGTATTTCACGTAAACAACATAATCTACTTTCAGAATATAATCCCGCTGTTTCAGACATATGCATTAATCTTATAACAAGGACACTTCTCCGTTGATCACATATATCACAACAAGTTTTAGAATCTTCTCGTGATCTCAGTTCATCTGTAAAACTCCACTAACTCCACAATCTATACATCCAATGTAATAACTTTATGTTCCTCCGAATCCCTGTACTTCAGAGGTTAAGCACGTGTCATGACAACAAATCTGCAGCGATACATTCCGTAGGTGTAGCCTAGACTGTTACAGCATCTCACTCCGGAGCAAGGAGACGCGGTTTCGATCACAGTCTTTGACAAATTCCTGTGCCCACTTGGGCGCCCGAACGTAAAAATGGATCTGCTGGCAGCTGGGTTCTTCAAATAATATATGATGTTCGTTCCACACATCGTCTGGAATTAATGCAACGTTTCTTATCTGCTTCAAAGGAAAAAATTAAGAGGGAGATAATGTGACGTACTTCAGAGGCGAGACAGGTGTCACGCCAAATATTCAGTGATACATTCTGTCGGTGTAGCTTAGTCGGTTAGAGCAACTTACGCCGGAGCTAGAAGACGCGACTTTAGGTCACCGACAAATTCCTGTTTTTGCATGTTGCCAAATTGCAGACCTTGTTCGGGGAAATAATGAGTCCATCAGTAAGAAACCCTTTATCTAGGGAGTAACTGAATTGACATACGAAATCGGAAACCCAAAAGGAAAGCTATTTAAAGGTATGTGACACACAGAGGATAATTTCCTAGGTTTACCAAAGGGTTTTGTAGATAAATTGTTAAACTTTTCGCGTAAAACGTACTCTTAAAATCCATTCTTGCTACATGTTTTGTACAATAATCACATATTTGTCAGATTCCCTTTTTTCAAGTCAAATGTTAACGTATGTTATTCCTATCATACAACCCTGGACTCACCTAAATCTTCATCTCGGGGGAAATCGCAATAGTGACGCTGAAGGATTTCTATAATTGCTTAAGTTGGAAAGCAACTTCTTTAATGCTAAACATGGTTTATACGGCTATCTTCTATTTATGTCTGAAGAAGTGTATGGCTAAGGAACTTGTAAACAACGTATTCGACTTTTCTTTGTGCTAAAGAAAATCTGAATTTCACATCCCATTAAGACAACAGAAATTTTCCCTTGGAACATCGTAACGTTTCAGTAATGCAAAACATCAGCGTGTACCCTGCACATCATGTTTGTCAATTTTTCGATAAAAATGTACGTATGGGCTTGGCGAGTATTCTTTATTAGTTTCCGAATATGAGAATATACTTTAGGAGTTTTATTAAAGCCCTTCTTGTTCGTTTTTAACAATACTCAACGGATATTGACAATAATCATTTTGACCAAAGAAATTTCAAGGGAAGAAATATATTAGGGGTATGAAAACGTTTCCTTAAACTGGCGGAAACTTTTGCATATTCCTAATATATACAATTCCCGTGATCATCCAATTCAAGAAAGCGCTACTCGTGCCGAATTAAAGCTCACCAATTCCACCGGAATGAGAGGAGTGCAGTAAGGGCAAGCACATCATTCATGTTTTTTTTTTTTTTTTTTTGGTTTTCAAATTCAGACACAGAAATACAAAGAACCGGAATCTCTAAAGAAATTAACCAATGTACGGCGTGTGAAAAACATTTTGTTAAATGAAACATGAAGTAAATAGACGATGACAACTGAAAAAACTTACTCGACTAGTTATCGGGAGTTCTAAAGTTCGATCCGAGTGGTGTCGGATGAACAATTTTGCAGTTGCTATGCGTTGTTTATATAAAAACGTGGACTGAGAGATGTCATCGTCTATTTAAATCATCTAATATACACTGACGGAAAAAAAAAATCCCAACACCACGAAAAAATAGTTGTAGAGGAATGAAATGGCGGCAATACATTTGTATAGGTAACATATTTAATCGATTAAGGTTTCAAGATCACAGCTTATTGTAAACGCGAGAAGAGCCATTTTAAATGTGAAGTGCTGGTACACTAATAACCGGTGTAACCGCCAGAATGTTGAATGCAAGCACGCAAACGTTCATGCATTGGGTCGTACAGGTGCTGGATGTCAGTTTGTGGGATGGCGTTCCATGCCTGTTGCACTTGGTCGGTCAATACAGGGACGGTTAATGCTGGTTGGGGGTGACGCTGGAGTTGTCGTACAATGATGTCCCATACGTGCTCGATTGGTGAAAGATCTGGTTATCTAGCAGGCCACGGCAACATGTCGACACTCTGTAGAGCATGTTGGGTTACAACAGCGGTATGCGGGCGAGCGTTATCCTGTTGGAAAACACCCCCTGGAATGCTGTTCATGAATGGCAGCACAACAGGTTGAATCACCAGACCGACGTACAACTGTGCCGTCAGGGTGCGTGGGATAACCACGAGAGTGCTCCTGCTGTCATAGGAAATTGCTCCCCAGACCATAACTCCAGGTGTAGGTCCAGTGTGTCTCGGCCGCAGACAGGTTGGTTGCAGGCGCTCACCTGGCCTCCTTCTAACCAACACACGGCCATCACTGGCACCCAGGCAGAACCAGCTTTCATCAGAAAACACAACAGATCTCCACTCCGTCCTCCAATGAGCTCTAGCTTGACACCACTGACGTCGCAAACGGCAGTGGTTTGGAGTAAGTGGAATGCACGCTACAGGGCGTCTTGCTCGGAGCTGCCCTTTAAGTAACCGATTTGTAACAGTTCGTTGTGTCACTGTGGTGGCAACTGCAGCTCGAATTGCTGCCGCAGACGCGGTACGAAGCGCCACGGCCATACGCCGTGCACGGCGGTATTAGCTGATCAACAAAATTTGATCAGCTAATACCTGAAAGATGAAACGCTTGGCGTTTTGAAAGATCTAGTAGTGTGTGAATGATCAAATAAAGATATTTTTCTGGTTGCAGGTGGTTTTAAGATCTTTTTCGGATTTGAATATTTAGATTCAAAATCTTCATCGTGTATAGACGGTAAAATAAATATAACACAACCCCTTCTTGGTGTTGGGATTTTTTCCGGCAGTGTGCTCTCTTGATGATTATCCTGAAATTTCTTTCATCTTGTTTGGTAACTTAACAGCCGTAAATCTAAAGATAAAAGCAGTCACGCGTCCGTATAATTTGGAGCCACTGTTTAAGGTAAAGAAGAGTGCGAACAGACTCCTTTTTTCAGCAAATCAAAAACGTTTCATTGATGTATAAACTCACCTGCCAAGAACTGAACTGTGAAGATCCCTAAAACGAATCGTTTGAAATTGATTTTCGACAAAAGATTTTAAATAAAAACGCATTAAAAGTCCCTTTGTTACTTCAGTTCTCACGAAGGGCTTTAATAAAACTTCTTAATGTCCCTTTGAAGTTTCTGTCCAGATCACGGGGAAATTAGCAATTAACACAATTCAGTAAACTTTGAAAATATACAAAACCGGCTGAATAAAGGCACGATTTGTACTCAAGTTTCTGTATTGTACAGATGCTCTCAATTGGAATTTCCACATATGTAATCTTGAATTGCATTTCTTCAGATCACAAGCAGGCGGGCAGGTTTTTTATGCATCTCTAGTAATTACTTTTCCGCAAATTCAATGAGTATCTCATCACATGTTTCTCACGAATCATCGGGTGGATGCTTTAAAACAACTTTTCAAAGTCTTCTCAAGAGCGGAAGAAGGTCATCAACAACGCATTTTGCTCGAATACCCCAGCTAAATCTACATGTTCAGATATCATTTTATATGCAGATGATGCAACCATATTAATACATGGAAATGATGTTGAGACATTGGTGCGACAACTACAAGTCCATTTTACATTTATCACTAATTGGTTAACAAAAAATGATCTGGCTATTAATATTAACAAAACAAAAGTAATGATTTTTTCAAGTACGTCAACCCCCACCTCCTTAATTCAGAATATTAATTTATTTTGATTATCTATAGAAGTGGTTGAAAGTCATACCTATCTTTGTATCATTATTCAGCCCGATTTAAAATCGAATTCACATGTTAACTACCTTTCTAATAAGATCTCAAGAAATATAAGCGTTATTAGCAGTGCAGTGGCCAATTTAACCCTAAAATTAATGATTTTATTATACTACACTTTAATTCAATCTCATCTAATCTATTGTATATCTGTTTGGGGATCGACTATTTTATACAATAGGAAAAAACTTCAGTCTTTACAAAATAGATTCATAAGACTATTACAATTTAAACTACAAAATACTCAAATTTCAAATACGGTCTTTCAGGCTAGACTCAGTCCAAATGATTTTAATATACTAACTATTCAACAATTGCATATCTATAGTATAGGTAAATTAATGTTTTTGAAATTTAAAAATGGTTACTACCAAGATTTAATTACAATAAGTACTCACAATCATGATTATTCCACGAGACAAAAAACAACACCAATCCCCATGTTTCCACTAACAGAACGATTTAGATAATTTATTAATTATATTGGTCCTGCATTATGGAATACATTTCCTACTGATATTATATCACTTAATAATATTAATATATTTAAAGGAAAACTCAGGCATTTCTTACTGACCGAAAGCTCATAATGTACTATTTATTACCTTTATTAATTGATAGTACCACCCTAGCTGTGTTTGATATTATGTGGACTTGACTTGTTTATGTATTTTCTGCATTTTGTTTTTATTTTCATGAAAAGTTTGATGCTGTGGTAGAAGAGGGCACGTCAGGCCTATCAGGCCCTTTCCCTCCTCATTCCCTGTTGTTACACAAATATATTATTTGTGTTATATATTTATGATTATGTGATACCATGTCTGTAACAACTAAAATGCAATGAAATGAAATGAAATAATTAGAAACCATATTTACCTCATAAGAAAATGATAAGGAGATCTTATATCTCGTAATGTTCAGAAATATACAGTATATATGTTTTCAGCGCCGAAAAGGCATATGTATTTTCCCTCAAGCTGTTCATTCGAAACCAGGCGTATGCTTTATTATTGCATTAGAAACATCTGTGTTAGCAGTAATTTTCTAATAAGGTACGTGAAAACAGGTTTGTCCACGCCGGACATCGATTTGGGGTCCCCTCACTCCGGAGTAAGTCGCTCTCCCAATTGAGCTACGTGGGAATGTGCTCTCACTGCTATTTGACTTTATCTCATGTGAGTCCTGCGGTGCAGGCACGTCACAGGTATCATAGGTAATTTTAAGTATTTAAGCGTCTAAAGTTTCCCTCGTTTCAAACGTTCCTCTAATGTGAAACTAAATGCATTTTTAAAAAGAGATTCTAAAGAGAGCTTTTTGTTTGGAGTTTAACGACAACAGTGAGAAGGTCTAAGGGATGTAAGCAATTGCCCTTCCCTGAGTTAGGACTGTTGGTTTCAGGGAAGGGAAAGTACTAGTACAGTACCACGCAACGCTGTAGGGTATCCCAGTAAACGAGTACATACTGACATTTTAAAATATTCATGATATTCAATTTTTTTGTCCTGCTGCCGATGCAAGAATCGGTTTACTAATGTAATCCAGACACACACCAACGCTAATGAAAGGCGATTAGGACCGTCCGTCTATTCATCCTAATGGCTTCGATCAGCGTTAAGCGGGAAATCGCTGAAGGACACCCTGTATGCACAAGGGGTACCGTAGAACTTGATTAACTGATATTCAAATTTACGAACAGAGTTTTTGTCAGCTATGAAATAAGCTGCATTTAGTATTGTACACTGACGGAAAAAAAATCCCAACACCACGAAAAAATAGTTGTAGAGGAATGAAATGGCGGCAATACATTTGTATATGCAACATATTTCATCGATTAAGGTTTCAACATCACAGCTTAATATAAGCGCGAGAAGAGCCATTTTAAATGTGAAATGCTGTACACTAATAACCGGTGTAACTGCCAGAATGTTGAATGCAAGCACGCAAACGTTCATGCATTGTGTCGTACAGGTGCTGGATGTCAGTTTGTGGGATAGAGTTCCATGCCTGTTGCATTTGGTCGGTCAATACAGGGACGGTTAATGCTGGTTAGGGGTGACGCTGGAGTTGTCGTCCAATGATATCCCATACGTGCTCGATTGGAGAAAGATCTGGTGATCTAGCAGGCCACGGCAACATGTCGACACTCTGTAGAGCATGTTGGGTTACAACTGCGGTATGCGGGCGAGCGTTATCCTGTTGGAAAATACCCCTGGAATGCCGTTCATGAATGGCAGCACAGCAGGTTGAATCACCAGACCGACGTACAACTGTGCCGTGAAGGTGCGTGCGATAACCACGAGAGTGCTTCTGCTGTCATAGGATATTGCTCCCAGACTATAACTCCAGGTGTAGGTCCAGTGTGTCTCGGCCGCAGACAGGTTGGTTGCAGGCGCTCAGTTGGCCTCCTTCTAACCAACACACGGCCATCCTGGCACCCAGGCAGAACCGGCTTTCATCAGAAAACACAACAGATCTCCACTCCGTCCTCCAATGAGCTCTAGCTTGACACCACTGACTTCGCAAACGGCACGGGTTTGGAGTAAGTGGAATGCACGCTACAGGGCGTCTGGCTCGGAGCTGTCATTCAAGTAACCGATTTGTAAAAGTTCGTTGTGTCACTGTGGTGGCAACTGCAGCTCGAATTGCTGCCTCAGACGCAATACGATGCGCCACGGCCATACGCCGTACACGGCGGTTTTCCCTCCCAGTAGTACCACGTGGCCGGCCGGAACCCGGTCTTCTTGAGGCAGTACCTTCCCTTGACCACCGCTGCCAACAATCATGCACAGTGGCTACATTCCTGCCAAGTCGTTCTGCAATATTGCGGAAAGAAAATCCACCTTCTCGTAGCCCTATTACACGACCTCGTTCAAACTCCGTGAGCTGTTGATAATGGCTTCTTCGTCTTCTTAAAGGCATTCTTGACTAACATCAACACACTACGTCGAATCTCAATGATAACTAACGCTCACGAACGTTACAGCGCGTTTTACAGCAAACCTGCTTTGCATGTTCCGAGTGGCGCTACTAGCGCCACACGTATGGGCTGAGCGCGAAATTTGCATAGACCTCATTTTACAGATGTACTCTCACCGCCTACCAACTGTCGTTTCTCTAACACAACCCCTTCTTGGTGTTGGGATTTTTTTCCCGTCAGTGTATATATTGTATACTTTATCCCTGTGATCGGCTATTCTCAGTGGCATCTGCGGCTTCTCAGAAACGTGGGTCAGGTTAGGACAAAGAATGAGTTCTTTATATAAACGAAGAGCGAAGGGCCGCAGGCATTTTATTGAGGAGCAGCTGGAACCCCGGTCACACGAAGCGGACGGCGGGTTAGTGGTGGAAAAGAGCAAAGTTCCGGAAGGCATATTTTTCGGTCAGGGACGCGAGAGAAGGTGTAAAGCTCTTGGAATTTAGTTTCGCAGAAAAGTCTTCCTGTTTGGGTAACGACAGCATACATGGCAGTTGCCAAAGGGGCAAGATGATCGCCCGGGAAGTCGATGTGTTCATATGTAATAAACTGTTACCCACAAACTACTGATTGAGCTGATAGCTGATTACACGAACTCTTAGTAGTACTTCGACATCAGATTTTGGCTAAAAACGATGTAGTTGAAGGACTTCCGGTAGTTTCATAATAAGGAAGCTAAACGGAGACGTGTGAGTACAACACGTATAATCATCGTAGTTACTTAAGCACTCTCAGCTGCCCTACAAGCATCAAGAAAAACACATTTCAAACAATTTAGAACTTTTCTGTAGAAGGTAAAGAAAGCTTATGGTTTTAGCCATGTGTGTCCCATGGGTGAGGAAAGATGCAATTCTTACCCGGACAGATGTGAAATTCTAAAATAAAGTGGTTGTAGCCCAAGGGTTAGTACTAGAACGAGATATACTGATGCTAGTATTAACTTTCATATTGTTTTTAGATTTTTTCTAGTTTTCCCTTTCCCTAACTTTAATTAAGGTGATGTACCTAATCAAGCGGAGCACCTACTCATATTCAAGTTTGATTCGGTAAATGAATTTATAAACAATTCTTAATTTTGTTGAACGATCTTTGCAGTTTGTTGGAAGACAAAACGCTTAAACTTTTAAACACTCTTACATTTGCCAAATCGCTAGTGAAATAAAATGATGATGACGTAACTGAATACACATAGCAATAAAACGAAAGGTGCCATCGTTTTGGTCCCTGTTTTTGGGTTTAGAGACCACCAGACCACCGTGAGCAACAACACTGAGTTCACTTTGCATTAGGAACACCTACCTAATAACGTATTAGTCCAACGTTGTGTGTAATCACGGCTCACAGACGCCTAGAAACATAATGTAAAAGGTGTCGAACATCCTCCATGTGTAACTGGTCCCATTTCCACCGCAGCAGCTCCGTCAGTTCACTCTTATTCCGTGAAAGAGGGTCAGCAGTTCTCACACCTTGTTCTAGCATATCCCACAAATGTTCAATTGAGTCATAGTCAGGGGGCTCCAAGGCAATGTGGAGAATTCGCTGTCGTTTTCGTCCAACCACGCAGTAGTTATATATGCCCTTCGCATGGTGTGTTGTCCTGTTGAAAGATGGCACTCTGCTCGGGGTAAACCTCCAGCAGATATGGATGGACATGATCGGCTAATAGGAACCTGTAACGTCCACCATTCACATTTTTGTAGGGTGATAACCAACGGATCTCGGGCTTTCCAGGAAAAAGGTACCCAGACCAGAACGCCACCTCCACCGACCTGATGAATTTCAACTGTGAAACCAGGGGATAGGGCTTCATGGTGCTTAAGCCATGTGCAAGCCTGGCCATCAGCATGCTGCAGAAGGAAACGTGACTCATCACTCAAGACAACCTTCTTGCATCTGTCGACGGTGTATTACCGTCGTTCCTTGGCCCATGCGAGGCGTTGTTTGCGATGACTTGGGGTCATCATGGGTACCATCATTGGTCTCCGGATGTGAAACCCCAATAAAAGCAAGGTATGGTGCATGGTGCATGTGGAAATAGGTCGAACTGCACCGCTGTTGTAGTGGTGGATAACCTGGGTGACTGTTGCACGTCGTTGCTGAGATACCAGTCGTGACTCCCAATGTTCACCCCTAGGATCAGCCGCGAGTGGGTGACCAAAGTGAGCCTTTCTGATGGATGTTTTTGCATGGTTATTTCAGTCCGGGTGCACACTTGATACACTAGTACGGGGCAGACAACAAGTTCAGCTGCTTGCGGAATATAAGCGCCTGCCAATATTTCGGAAACAGCCGCACTGTTGTAGTAATTTGACCACAGCCAGATAGTTGCCGGCCGGAGGGGTCTCAACTGTCTTGATTTGGCTTAGGTCGCCACGTTTCCTCATTACTGGCAAAGGTTTAGTACGTACAGAGGATAGGTGTGCACAGTCTACTGCATAGTAGCCACACGTGACGCTGATATGACGTGTAACTTCGTTATCACTCCGAATATGTAAAACGGGGTTCCTTTCTAATGAAAAAATAAATCAGTGTGTAAGAGCTATAAGTTATCTCCTGTCCCATATATTGTGCGATTGGTTCCAAGGAGATGATTGAGCCAGTACCGTAGGACAAGCGCACCAACCGTTGCACATTCAGGATTCTAGCGCGGACACACTCGGACAAAGTGTCATGATCTTTATAGGACATAAATTGTGATAGCATATCTTTAAAATATCCGAGTAATGGGAGAAATATTTTCAAAGATACTGATTTCTAACCTTACGTAAATATTCATGAGAAATCATTTCATTCAGTACTCATTAACCCTTTAACGACCATAACGCCCCAAACCCCCGTTCGTATAAACGGCTATAGCCGCCTGAAACGCCTGTCTAAAGTGAGTCAGATTCCCTGCCCATACCTGTTCTTCAAATTTTCTCGACCTATGAGGGGTCAGCAGTCACTACTGTTGTTATTAAATAAAGAAATGAACCAACAGACAGTTTCGGGTGTTATGGCATTTGGAGTGATAAAATAATTTTGAATCATGGTCGTTAAAGGGTTAAGTGATGTCAAGTAAGTACAACAAATTTCATACAAATAGATAGCAATTGGCCTATCACATTTTCAACTGGCTGAGAAAGATCAACTGCAGCGGCTCCGGTGTCCAAGCGGTTAGACGCGTTGGTTTCTGACTTTGGATATGCGTTCGATTCCCGGATGAGAAACAATTGTTTTTCTTTGCTGAATGCGGTAGCTCTGTCCATTAACTACGCATCGTCCTCAGAGTTGCTCATGACGGTCATCAAGCCCCACAAACAAAAAAGGAGTGTTTCGGTAGAATAGAAAATAATTCCTATCCAACGATATACTGCGATATACACTATATTGATAAAAGTCACCGGACACCCCTTCAAAAGCAAATGAACAGACACGCTGCGTTGTTAAGATGCGTTGTGCAGCTACAAACGGTATAAAAACAATCCTGTAGCTGGCCGCGATCATACCACACTGCAAGGTTGATACCGCACTGCAAGGTTGATAAAAACAATCCTGTAGCTGACCGTGATCATACCGCGGCTGGAGAGAACATACTTTGAGAAAAGAAATATTGTTGGGTGTTATATTAGTGGGTTGTGCATAAGAGAAACCGAGAGACGTTTAAACATACCCAAGTCAACTGTTTTGGATGTATTGAATAAGTGAAGACGCATCGCATGCCTGAAGCAGCAAAACGTAGCGAAAGGCCAAAGAAAATCATTATTAGAGAGCGTTGAAGCGTTAGGAAAGTCGTTACAGTTAATAGACGTAGTACTGTACAATACCTCAATGTACAGGTGAGTAACATTGCTGGAACCTCGTTATATACACGTACCATTCGCAGAGAACTTCATTCCATAGGTTAGTGTGGTCGTGCAGCGGCTCATAAGCCTTTCATCTCCACTCGGAATGCTACTCGTCGTTTAGCATGGTGTAAAGAACATTTATCGTCGACCGTAGATCAATGGAAACGGGTCCTATTGACTGATGAATCCAGATACACGATCCATCAGTCTGATGGTCGTGTGGGGGTATGGCGGCAGCCGGGGAAACGCCATTTACCACAGTGTACTGTTCCTACGGTCAAGTTTGCAGCTGGAAGTGTACTCGTGTGGGGGTGTTTTTCGAGGTATGGTTCCGGCCCATTGGTTAACGTTGACAAACCTATTTGCCAGCACCTCTACCTCGATATTCTGAACAATTATACCCTACCAACTCTATGGTAATACTATGGAACCGAGCCTTGTTGGTACCAGCAGGACAATGGAAAGTCTAAGCGCTAGCTTCTGATCATTCGTCTGAGATGGGTCCGGGTTCGAATCCCGTGAAGCATGGATGTTATGTTTGGCTTACGGCGCAGGCTTTCTCCCTTCCCGGGAACCAATGATCCTAAATTAGGAACGAGCGACTGCTTATAATCCATTGAGTTGCTCATTGTGGGTGCTAAACCTCCAATCAAAAAAAAAAAGAAAAGCATATCATGAGCGTGCTTTCTCCTCATGGTGTGATGGCATTCCTTTTCTGTTGTGTATTACTACCTTATCGATATATTTGTGTCCGTTCCAACTGTCATTCACCTCTATCGTGTAGATTTTGAGTTTGTCACGTAAATTGCGGACACCAGTATAGTTCAGTACTCGTTATCCATACAATTTTTTTTATCGTGCTCAGTAATGACTTTTCGTTGATGTAGCTGCCAGGTAAACATGTCCTATTTTTTGCAAAAATATGGCTTCTCTACAAACTCGGGGAAGTGTGATTAGAGTTTACCGATGCATACTTCCCGATTTATGAATACATTCTTTGCTTTCGTAATAGACGGTACTACCGCTCGTTCGTATGAAAGAAGCATAAATTAGCTGCATCTGAAAGGCTTCTGTCGGGAAAGAATATGTACGCAATCTCTTGCAATAAAGGGAAAGTAGAGGAGAGCATAAAATCAAAAGGAAATAACTGAATGGAAAAGGGAAATAAAAAGTTGGAATACAGAAGCGCATTGATGGGGAGAAGGTGGGATCCACACTAAGAAGAATCCTCTTGTTTTGCATTGGCCGTTTAAGGTAAACGCCTTCGCGTGCTTCTTTCGAAAAGACTTTGCCGTTCGTGCCTCTGAGGGCGCCGGAGTGGAATGAAATTCTCTACAGGTGGCGTGAAGCAATGGGGTGGATGAAATGGCTGCTCTTGCAGGTGCAACGCCAAACACGTTCCGAACGAAACTTAAGATTGTTTGCAGAGAGAACACTGAGTGTGGGAGTGTCTCTAGTCGCCGTTCAAGGTGCAGGGCCGAGAGATGCTACAAGCTTTCCACTCAAGAACCTGAGCTGCTTTTGTCAGATAATGATTGAACACATACTTCTGTTGTTATCTTAGAAGAATTTGATTTAGCACGTCCCAGAGATGACAAGCAGCGAAGCATGTTCTTCTCCTAACAGGATCTCATCCGACTGCTTACATCTTGCTAGTTTCACAGTCTCACATTTCACTGTTTACATTTAAGGATTGGCAGAGCGGAGGTCTCTCGTTTTCGTGTAGAAAAATAAAAAGCAAAGCAGTACAGAGGGTACTCAGAAAGTAATGCTTCCATGTTTACATACACGCCCAGTGCCTAGGTATCAAATTGAAACTAAACAAAAACAAAACTCAGAATTTCTACTTTAATATATTGCAATGGTTTCTCCGCCAATGAGCATATCTTATTTTTGTAAATATCTCTGCTTCTGATCGTCCGATTTGAAAACTTCCTTCAGTGTTGGAGAGCGTTTCAGCTGCGAAATGTTTCTCATACAATTTCAAATTTTTCTTAACGCGCGAGTCTGCCACGAGAGTGCGTAAGCTCACGTTTTCGTTTTCAGCAATAACTGCGGGATTAAAAACACCCGATTTGAAAACCTTATTTCTTCGGTCAGATACTACGGTTTTCCATATCCGTTGACTTTGAATAGCTTTGATAAATTTAATTCGGGTCAGGACGGATTCAAAATACGTGCTCATATTTTTTTTGATTGGAGGTTTAACGACCACCGTGAGCAACTCAATGGGCTATAAGCAGTCGTCCGTCCCTAATTTAGGGTCACTGGTTCCAGAAAAGGGAGAGAGCCAGTGCCGTAAGACAAATACAACATCCATGCCTCACTGGGATTCGAACCCGGATCCCTTTCGGACGAATGATCACAGGCCATCGCTTAGACCACTGCGCCACAGGGGTAAGTGCTTATTACAACAGAAATTCGGTGTCATCTGTTAGCCTTTTTATTGTTGTAATGTTCATGCAACATACTTTCACATTTGGACATCCCAAACAGAAGGGAAACCTAGTTATTAAAAACTACTCTTATTATTTTCCACCGTCATTATTGACAGGTTTTAATCTACACTGCCTGGCCACAAAGAAAGTCGCGGTTTGAATGGAAACATGCAAATATCGACAAGGGCATGACTGGCGAAGCATTCTGAATATTGGTATAATGCTGCGGCCAATACAGCCTTTGAACGGAACGGGATGAGCATGCAGCTCATCACTTCGATGCGATCATGGAGAAAGACGTTATAGGCGGTCGCGGAAAAGATGTGACAGAGTTCACAAAGGCCCAAATTATTGGCCTATGGCAAGGGCGGAAGACCTGCAAGGTGATTACTAAAATCACTGGCACAGGATTACGAACTGTCCAACACATTATTAAATCGTGGAATGATGGCGATGGGGCATCAAGTTCGCGGAAAATGTGTGATCGGAGAACAGTTCTGAATAATCGTGACCGAAGATCATTAAAATGCTTAGTGAAATCGCATCGCAAAAAAACGACACTAGAACTCACAACCATGTTCAATAGTGGAAGTAAGACCATTTCCACTAGCACGATGAGACGGGAACATAAATGACTGGGATTAAACAGCTGTGTTGCAAAAATGAAACCACTGGTTAGTGAGAGTAATTGGAAAAAAATACTCCAATTCGAAACAGAACATAAAGGTTGGACTGCTGACCAATGGGGGAGAGTCATGTGGTCTGATGTGTCGAGGTATACTCTGTTCCAAAATGATGGACGCATTAGGATTCGAAGGGAACCGCATGGAGTATTGGACCCTTCCTGTACTGTACCCACTGTACAGGACTCAGGAGGAAGTGTTATGATCTGGGGTTGCTTCTGTTCGGCTGGTCTACGCGCAGCTACACTATGCAGCAATTAAATGAAGTCACCTGAGAATCTCAGCATACTGAATGACCACCTTATTCCATCAATGGAATTTTTTTCCCCTGAAGGCAATGACCTATTCCAGGATGACAATGCCACGCTTCTTCGCGCTAAACTTGTGAAAGATTGGTTCGAGGAGTACGAGGCATCATTCGCACACTTAAATTGGCCTCCACAAAGCCCTGATTTCAGCCCCATCGAGGGTCTGTGGGATATTCTGGAGAGGAATCTAATAAGTAATTCCACTCTTCCGTCCTCAACTAAGGATCTTGGCAAAATGCTACTGCAAAGCAGGTCACAAATCAGTGGGGAGACAGTCCATAAACTCATGGACACCATGTCACCCCGAATGCGGGCTGTAATTCGTGCAAAAAGTGGACCCACGAAGTATAAACATGCACGACTTTTACTTTGGCCAGGCAGTGTAGTTACATGTACACAGTGTGGCAAAGAATTTTTAAGACTGGGTCTGTAAAATGAAATAGAAACAAGAAATTATAATTTGTTTTGGTTTCTTATTCAAAATAAGTCCCTCCGGCTTCAATACACTTGTTACAGCGATTTAATAATGATTCGAATGCCTGTTCCAGTTCAATTTGCGGAATTGCCTCCAAAGCACGCGTCGAAGCTGTTTGTATGGTCGAAATACCATCAAAATAACACCCTTTTAACTCCTTTTAAGTTTTGGGAAATAAAGAAAAGTCTCAGGGTGCAAAATCAGGCGAATACGGTGGATGATTTAACACGCAGACGTTATTTTTCGCCACGAATCTATGAACAAGAAGTGAGGTGTGACTGGGTGCATTATCGTGCAACAAACACCAACTGTTTTCATCCCGATATTCTGAACGAATGCGACAAATTCTGCCCATCAAACGCCTCAAAACATTTAAATAAAACTCACCAGTAACTGTTTGTCCACTTGGAACAAATTCTTTGTGGACTATCGAAGAATGTAATGAGCATTGTTTTGATTTTCGATGGAACTTTTTTTAACTTTTTGGCTTGTGGTGAGTTTTTTGACTTCCATTCCTCGCTTTGTCGCTTTGTCGCTTTGTTTTAGGATCATATTGAAAACACCATGTTTCATCACCTGTAACAATCGATTTTACGAAGTTTGGATCATTTTCAGCGGCTGAAATGATGTCTCTGCAATGTGCACTTCTCCTTGATTTTTGTTCATTGGTTAACGTGTGTGGAACAAATTTAGCACAGACTTTTATTTTGCCCAAATCTTCATGCAGGATGGTTCGAATAGTTTATTTGTTGATGTTTAAAGACTCTTCCATCATTCTTAGTGGCGCACATCGATTGTTTTTAACGAAATCACGCACTTTTTTAATAATCTCAGGTGACCTAGATGCACTTGGTCTTCCGGTACGCTTATCATCTTCTAGCGTATCTCTTCCGTCCAAAAAACGTTTGTGCCACAGGAAAACATTTGATCTTACTAAACAAAACTCACCGTAAACTTGTTTCATCATTTGGTGCGTTTCCGAGCCACTTTTACCAAGTTTTGCGTTAAATTTAATAACAGCCCTTTGTTCCATCTTAATAATTCTACATGAAAAAAATTTTACTTCTTTAATGAACGGCCGTTTCGTTTGAGTTACTTTAACAACTGCGCAGTACTTTTGGCAGAAAGCAAGCAGATGGTCACGGTTTATAACGCATTCGCGATTACACAGGTAACGCCACCGTAGGCTGAAATCTAGCGCCAGTTTTAAAAGTTATTTGACGCACTGTGTATACTAGGTGATAGCCCGTCAATAAAGACGGGGAGAAATAAGATATGCAGGGTAATGTTTTAGCAACAATGCATTATTTTTGTTTGTGATGTCCAAATGGGAAAGTATGTTTCATGAACATTACAACAATGAAAAAAGTATATTGGATTCGACAATTAAAACTGATAAGCGCTCTCTCCACTGCGCCACCAAAGTGCAACAAACGTTCAAAGGAAATTATATAATTCGTCCGAAAGGAGTCCGTGTCAGAATCCCAGTGAGGCATGGATGTTGTGTTTGTCTTATGGCACTGTCTCTCTCCCTTCCCTGGAACCAGTGACCCTAAGTTAACTACGGGCGACTGCTTATAGCCCATTGAGTTGCTCAGGGTTGTCGTTAAACCTCCAATAAAAAATATATATATATTGCTTCTGACTAATCAAGGTAGTCTTCTATTACGCAAAATCAATGTGTTTTAACGCGTGCCAGGTAATAATTAACAAATCCAGAATAATACACGATAATTATACGAATCATGCAACGTACTTTCATGTTGATTCCCCGAAACATAGCTGTAAGGAACAGAAAATTCTCTTTACTTTTCCAGAAGGATTTTTATCCAGCAAATTTCTGTGCTCAATACATATACGCAGAATAATCCATCTTGCAAAAGTTATGTGCCTTTACTTCCGCCGGTTACCCTATGGTCTGTTGAGGACGCGCAGCTCGATTATTTCCTCCGGGGCTAAAATGTTGGAAAATCGGATGATTACGCAAGACGTACGAGAGTATCTTCGGAAATAGAGCGCGGGAGAAGTCTGCCGAATTTACGGGAATGAATGGACTCCCTTTTATGTCGGTTGCTCGAACGGTATATTATTGCTTCCGCTTACGATTCACGAAAAGTGTAATGGCGGATGTGCTTCTCAGTAAATAAGTAGGAAAGCGACATTTTGCGCTCGGGGACACGGCTGTTAGGTGGGGGAAAAATTAGTGTTATGGTTCCGTGTTCAGAAGTAACCTTAATCATTTGACGCAAAGAAACGGACCTACTTCCTCTTTTTATGTAGGAGGAGTCCTTTTTTTAATGTTTGTGCGTTATGAGCGTGTATGACTTCTTTCCCGAGTTTTATGTGACACATTTTATTCTTTGCCGAGAGTACAGGACCATTAAAATAAGTTTGATGAAGCTAAAACGAAGAAGGTACAATTAGTAAAATCCCTGCATCACTCGGAACAACCAACAGTTAATTTAAAGACCTCTTGTTGTGACTTATTGGGTTGATGTATATGTTCATGCCGTTTTTCCACCGCTCTACAGGAATGTATTACATTAGAAGGAAAAAGGGAATCAATCAACTATGTACCCCCCCTATTGTTTAAGATGGTTTCCCAACGTCTGGATATGTCTGCAATGCCATTCTGAAAAAAAAAACGTGCAGGTTTTGCTGCGAAGAAATCATCAAGAAAATTCTGAAGATCAACATCATTGTTGAACGCTCTGCTACGGAGTGCACTCGACAGAGATCAGAACAGGTGACACTGTGAAGCGGCGACATCTTGTAACGTACCAGGAGATGTGACGTACCTGCCAGAAGGACGCACACGACATAAAGGCAGATACGAATCAGAATAAAACGTCCGCGTAGCTCAATTGGTAGAGTGACTTATTCCGGAATGAGGGGATCCGGGTTCGAATCCGGGCGTGGACAGAAATGACGGAGAAATTTACTTCGTTATAATGGCGCCCGAACTATCCGGATGACCCGACTGTTCAAAATCTCGCATTGGTGTGATGTTATTTCCATACCGCGAGATAGGAAAAATAAGAGAATCCCTTCTCCAGCACTTCGAAAAAAATAAAAAAAATAAGGGGGAGATGATGTAACGTACCAGGAGATGTGACGTACCTGCCAGAAGGACGCACACGACATAAAGGCAGATAGGAATCAGAATAAAGCGTCCGCGTAGCTCAATTGGTAGAGTGACTTATTCCGGAATGAGGGGATCCGGGTTCGAATCCGGGCGTGGACAGAAATGACGGAGAAATTTACTTCGTTATAATGGCGCCCGAACTATCCGGATGACCCGACTGTTCAAAATCTCGCATTGGTGTGATGTTATTTCCATACCGCGAGATAGGAAAAATAAGAGAATCCCTTCTCCAGCACTTCGAAAAAAATAAAAAAATAAGGGGGAGATGATGTAACGTACCAGGAGATGTGACGTACCTGCCAGAAGGACGCACACGACATAAAGGCAGATAGGAATCAGAATAAAACGTCCGCGTAGCTCAATTGGTAGAGTGACTTATTCCGGAATGAGGGAATCCGGGTTCGAATCCTGGCGCGGATAAAAATGACGGAGAAATTTACTTCGTTATAATCTGGAGAATATGAGGGATTTACAAGGATCTCCCATTTCATGTTGTTACGTATTACAGAGGCGTAAACATGTGTCAAGACGACAAATCTGCAGCGAGATATTCTGGTTGGGTAGCTCAGTTGGGAGAGCGACTTACTACTGAGTGAGGGGACACGGGCAAACTTGTGTTCTCACAATGTCCTGAATGGCCATTTTGGTCACGTTTGCAGTGTGAGGACGTGCGTTATCATGTTGGAGAAGGACACCATGGCGCCGATGTGGCCGTTTCTCCTGAATTTCTCCCTCCACACGGCGGAGTTGCACACGATAGAGAGCAGCGTTGATGGTCCGATTCCTCGGCAGCATTTCCCAGTCAATAACGTCCTCTTTGTCCCACCAGACGACCAACATGATCTTCGCAGGATGAAGGTCATGTTTTGGACTTTGTATGGGCGTCCTGTTTGGGCTTAACCATTCCCTCCGATGTCTGAAATTCACGTACACGCACCATTTTTCATCTCCAGTAACAATACGTGGCAGAAACGGTCTGTGTTCCTGAGAACATTCACCATAACGGGCGAGTAAGGAACCACATATGGCAACAAGCTGATTCTTGTGGTCCTCGATGAGAGTGTGAGGCACCAAAGACCCCGATTTCTGGACCTTTCCAATATGTTCCAGGTGTCGCACCACGGTGGACGGATCACAGTCCATCTCAGTGGCCCATTCGCATGTGGTTACATTCGGATCCAAGTGGATGAGACGGTTCAAAGAATCCTCATCAAAGTGAGGTGGACGACATGAGCGTGGAGAGTCGTTGAGTTCAAACTTGCCACCTCGGAACTGCTCAAACCATTTGCTGGTTGTCCTCGGAGCAATGGCATCCTCCCCAAATAGAGCAGAAATTTGTCGAGTGGCCTCCACCGCTGAGGATCCCTTGTCAAACTCGTAGAGGAGCAGATGTCGGAAAGGTTCTTTCCTCTTTACTTGACCCTCCATACTTCCGGACCTGAAAACCGAATAACCATTAGCCACAATCACACAACGGAATATGATTTAGAAACACGATATCACTGGCTGCATTTTGATATGCATATGGCCATTTGCACCATCACTACTAACCTGGGAAACACACGTGAAATAAAACAGCATGAACTTATGCATCAACCCAATACCATTTCGTGACCCCGCCTTTTTTCAGTGACGTACCTCTGAGGTGACGCATGAGCCACACCGGCAAGTTGCAGCTATAAGCCTTGTCGGCCCAATTCAATCGGGAGAACATCCAATGCTGGAGTAGAGAGATGTGCTTTCGAATGCCACGAAAAGGTCATTTACCACATTGGCGCCAGAACGTAAAATGATTCGATTGTGAAAACACATGTGTGATGATTCTTTCACACTTCATCTGAAATAAAACAAAACGCTTTCTGCTGCAGAGATCTGCTTCAAGCATGGTTTTTCGGCGGACCCGAAATCTTCGATTTCATGCTGACACCTTCTTATACACTATATTGACAAAGGTCATCCGACACCCTTCAAAAGCAAATGAACGGATTTTCTGCGTTGTTAAAATGAGCGGTAGAGCTGCAAACGGTATGAAAACAAGCCTGCAGCTGACTGCGATAAATATCGCACTGACAGGTTGAGTGAAAATGTCGCGGCGGGAGAGAACTGATTTTCAGAAAGGAAATGTTGTAGTGGCAGTATATTAGTGTGTTGTCCGTAAGGGAAACAGAGAGACGTTTAAACATACCCAAGTCAACCCTTTTGGATATTTGGATATACTGAACAAGTCGAAGACACATGGCGTGCCTGAAGCAGCGAAACGTACCGGAAGACCAAAGAAAATCAGTGATAGAGGACGTCGAAGCTTCAGGAGAGTCGTTACACCTAATCGACGGAGTACTGCACAAGACCTCAGTGTACAGTTGAGGAAAATGCTGGAACCTCGGTATGTACACGTACCATTTGTGACGTACCTGCCAGCAGGACGCACACGACATAAAGACAGATAGCAGTCAGAACGAACGTCCGCGTAGCTCAGTTGGTAGAGTGACTTATTCCGGAATGAGGGGATCCGTGTTCAAGCCCCGGCGTGGACAAAAATGACGGAGAAATTTACTTCGTTGTAATGGCGCCCGAACTATCCGGATGACCCGACCGTTCAAAATCTCGCAATGGTGTGATGTTCTTTCCACACCGCGAGATAGGAAAAATAAGAGAATCCCCTTCTCCAGCGCTTCGAAAAATAAATGTGTATGAAGTTGCATTCCACACACCAGATTGACTGGGAGTTCTCAAGTGCACGTTCTACAGTGGATAGCTGCCTGCAACGATTCATGGTCACGACTGACCCATGGGCTATGCCCCCGGCCCTCTTTCGGGGGGGGGGGTGACGTACCTGCCAGCAGGACGCACACGGCATAAAGACAGATAGCAGTCAGAACGAACGTCCGCGTAGCTCAGTTGGTAGAGTGACTTATTCCGGAATGAGGGGACCCATGTTCGAGCCCCGGCGTGGACAAAAGTGATGGAGAAATTTACTTCGTTATACGTTCGCACAGAACTTAATTCCATGGGTTACCGTGGTCGTGCGGCTGCTCACAAGCATTTCATCTCCACTCGAAATGCTACTCGTTGTTTAGCATGGTGTAAAGAACATTTATTGTGGACCGTAGATCAATGGAAACGGGTCCTATGGAATAATGAATCCAGATACACGATCCATCAATCTGATGGCCGTGTGTGGGTATGGCGGCAACCGGGGGAACGCTAGTTACCGCAGTGTACTGTTCCTACGGCCAAGTTTGGAGCTGGCAATGTTCTCGTGTGGGGGTATTTTTGGTGGTATGGTCCCGGCCGATTGTTTATCGCGGACAAACCTGTTAATCAGCACGTCTATCTCGATAGTCTGGACAATTATGTCCTACCAACTCTGTGGCTATACTTTGGAACCTAGCCTTGTTAGTAAAAGCGGGATAATGCACCGAGCTATAAAACAAGGACTGTTACGAAGTCCTTGTTTTATAGCTCGGTGCATTATCCCGCTTTAGTTAATACATTGATCTTTGATATTAAAACGCTTTAGTTAATACATTGATCTTTGTGATATTATGTCTCAAAATTACTGGATATAATTCAACGAAAAACCACAACTGCCATGAGGGTAATTATCGTGATGACCCGTTCTTGGTTTATGAACATGTCTTGCTGATTACGCTCTCCTTTGATGAGCTTGTCGTGCTGATTGCGTTCTCGGCTTATAGTTGTGATAGGAATCTATGTTCGTGAACATATCGTGGTGATCAGATTCCCGGAACGTGGGCACCTCGTTCTCATTGCGCTCTCATCTTATGAGCATATCGCGTTTTTGGCTTATGAACATGTTATCATTAGGTAATCTGCTTATCAACATATGATGATCTGGTTTTCGGCTCTTGAACACGCCGTGCTGATCGGATTCTCGGCTCATGAGCATATCCTGTTGATCTCTACCACTACGAAAAGTGTTATTCTTTTCTATTTGTTACTAATTTACATAAAATTGTTGATCTGTGTTTACGAAAAGCTGCTCAAATGTAACACTAAGGAAAAATGAGAAGCAATTAATTTTTAAGATATTTAAATATAATTTCTTTCTTTGAATGTGGATTTTTGTGTTTTTATGCCCCGATGAAGCAGATTTTACAGCAGTTTTTACCGATACATTCAGTCAGCATCAAAGCTAGAACCATACGACTTCATACAAACCTAGACACCTTATTTTAACAACCACCATCATGAGCAACTCTAATGCATATGTAAGCAGTCATCCGTCCCTAATTTAAGGCCACTGGTTCCAGAGAAGAGAGAGAGCGAGTTCCATAATAAAAAAAGGACCACATATGCCTTTTCCGGGACTCGCATCCAGATCTAGCGCAGAAGAATGATTAGAAACAGTCGTTTAGACCACTGCGCTACTGGCACAACGAGTCTTACACCATACGTACCTGCATTGCATTTACAAATACTGTAGTTAGTAACATATAGCATTTTCGAGAGCTTGCGTCGAAGATGTTAAAGCATTGCCGTTTACTCTTGACGGCTTCACGCAATTGTCGCAATAGCGCGGAATAATATCAAGTGAGGCTCACAGCAGATATCAAGTGAGGGTCACATTGATGAAGAAATTAATCGACGTACAAAACTTGGTTGGAGAGCTTTTGGAAGAAACAGTACAATTTTTAAGAGCAATGTGCCATTGTGTCTTAAAAGAAAAATGTTTGATCAATGCATCCTTCCAGTGCTTACGTATGGTGCAGAGACGTGGACATTACCTAAAAAAGACATACAAAGACTGCAGACAACTCAAAGGAGCATGGAGAGGTGCATTCTTGGTGTAACCAGGAGAGATAAGAGGAGAAACTCGTGGATCAGAATAGTGACCAGAATGGAAGACACCATGATCAGAATAAACTCCCTGAAATGTCAATGGGTTGGACATATTGCCAGAAGGACAGATCATCGATGGACAACTGAAATTTCAGACTAGATTCCAAGGGACAGGAAAAGACCCAGAAGAAGGCCACATGGGAGATGGGTTAATAACATTCGAAAGTATGCGGGAGTAGCATGGAGGAGACTGGCACAAGAACAAGACATACCGTTGTGTAAGAAACTTGGGGAGATCTTCATCCAGCAGTGGATTGATAATGGTTGACGATGATGAAGATGATAATATTTGCATTTTATAGTTAGTTATTGTATTGCTTAAATGAATTAATTATGATAAAACTCAAAATTTAATATTTGGTATTAAAAACGGTGCGAGAACGATGTTCTCCGGGACGTTCTGCCAGAAAAAAGCTCTGCTACCTCTAACGCCTAAAGTCTCAGAATGGAATACAATGGTGACGTAAAGAGCTTGAACTCCAAATCTACGGTGGCATTTTCTTTTCACGTCAATAATCTCACATATGGTAGAAATATGAAAGGAAGAAAAATTCCTTGTATATGCTAAAGACCTGTGCTTAGAAATAAAGTGCATTACATCGACGAGTTCGTTAGTGGTTAAAAGTCATTTACACACCGTCGTGAAAACTGGCGTACGTTTTGAAGGCTTAGTTATGATATTTTTCAACAATTACGTAACACACCTAAGTAGTGATGATACACCAGTAATTAGATTACACCCGATGAATTTCTGAGAAAACGTGTACTTTGTCCGAGGGAAGTCATTAATTTTAAAACGGTTGAAATTTATTAGGCTTATGGTTGGTATTAACGGAGCTATCAATTATTATTCATAATTACAGTCCTAGATATTTTATGCTTTCAAACGCTTTGCTACGGAAAGCGATGATTCCCTTGTGCCCCATAAGGTGCTTTAGGGCTTCGAAAATGTCCGACGCGTTTGGCTTCTCGCAGCCTTTCGGAACGACATCAAGAAATAATGTGAAATTCCCCACTGGATCTTTTATGAACATAAATATCATTAAATTTTGTACACATAAAAAAACGGGGAAATAAATTTAATCGCAGAGCATTCATCTCTTCTGTCGGTGAGGAGGACTCTTTCGCCACTTTGTGTAGACATCTTTGCTCCCAGGGGCCAAGAACGGAGTAAACGGAAAACGAGTTTCGTTATTAGAGGGTTCTTTGTCACAGATTTTACCCTGATATCTTCTTAGCTCAGAGAATCATTTTATGATCGATTTTTGGGAGATTAATATCCGAAATGCTTAATGTGAAAGTAACGAAGCACAGGTCATTATTTCAAAATGCTGCGTTTTTTCTTCAAAACCGTTGGTGCATGTAACCGAAGACTTTGTTTTTTCTTTTGCTTTTAACAGGAATTATTATTTGCTATTTTGGTTTCGGAAGTCTGCGCACACAACTGAAATTGAATGGGATGTGAATACAGGCTAAAAGAAATGATCCATGATGTTATGAATTTATCTATCCAACATCTATGCAAATGAAAAGAAATACATACGCTAGCTTCAAAAATGCTTGAAAATGTTTGGGAAGTTACTAGAGATTTTCTTAAAGGTAGTTTCCACACAAAAGTTTTATTTCTTTAATATTCGAAAGAACTGGTAGCGCAGTAACTTTGTGAAAAAGTAGCACCCTTCTTTGAGAGGGGGTATGTTCTTTAGTTTTACTTACGATTAGCTCGTGAACTTGTGCATAATTTAATTTACGTCGGGTGGCTGTTTTTCTGAATAAGCGATTTTACTACGTGTTTCTTAAGTTACCTAGATTTGTGCAAGATTCTAAATTCTCCGCCATTTGGCAAGAACGAAGTGCTTCCTGAGAAGACTGAAATGGAATATCCGAGCTTAAATGTTGCGAGGAATCTCCTTACAAAAATCAATTTTTCTTAAACGAAGCTCAGAGCACGCACTGCTAGCCTATTTGAAAATATTCAACGCAGATGGCGATAGATTTACTCTGCTGTACTCTTTACGATCCGAGATATTCGATGGCGTTCAAGCGTCATATCCTTCATTCAGCGCAGCTAAACATGAGCACGTAAGGTTAACCGCGGTATACACTACTCTGCTGGCTAAGTTAGACAAACATCATATCACACACTATATACCCCATTTGGACTCAGAGTCAAAATTCAGGAAACCTTAACTTTGAATATGATTTTTATTACTTCTGAATGCAATGGTCATAATCGCTGTTCTCTCTTTGAAAGGATAGAGAATGCGCCTTATTTTAATACGATTAATGGAATTTAATCAAATTGCAGTACAGCTACGTGCCACGACGGTTTAAACATTAATTATGAACTTCAGACGAAGTAGATGAAATTACCTTCAGACACTTAAGTGTTCCTTTTCCTGTTTCTACTTCTATTGTGAGACATTTCAGAGCCATTGCTATGAAACTCACATGATACGGTGTATAATGTTGTAAAGATTTAAGGTTAGTATATTGCTTGCTTGAACAATAGCCAAATAAATACTAGATTCGTAGCTTTTAGACGAGCTTTGCAGGATGAATGGCGCGCCATTCCTGTAGAGACGTACCGAAAATTGGTTGATAGTAAAAGCCTCGATGTGTTGCCGCTGTCATACAAGCAAACGCTGGGCCGACAAACTAGTAATTGCGATAATAAAGCCATTTGTCCCAAAACATTGTGGTGTCAGAATTTTGGTAATACTGTGTATAACTCGGAGTTGTAATTTGCACGTGACTCAGTATCCCATTTTTTGGATTCTGCAACATTCAAGAATTTGATCATGCCCAGTAATATCTCGAATTTTGGGTATACGAACCCGTATTCCACTGTTTTTACTGACATTACCCGGCCGTTTTTGCGGCGAGTCAACAGAGGTGCCGTACCTAGAGAGAGGCATAAGCGATTAGCATGTCTCACGGCTCTCCCCCAACACACACAAGGAACCTGTAGCTTTAAATAAGAGACATAGTAACTACTTATATCCGCAGGAGATGCCGATGCCACCCATTGAAGCCCGAAACAAAAGAGAAACATTGCACGGGCAATATTTTTTTTGCAGCTGAGTGCTGTGAACTCAAGCTTTTTTTTTGTCTGTTTAATATGCACCCTGAGCAAATGAATGGGCTATTAGGAATTGCCCATCCCTAATTTAGGGTCATTGGTTCCAGGGCAGATTGAGAGCCAATACTGTAAGGCAAACACAACATCCATGCCGCACCGAGATTCAAACCCGGACCCATCTCAGACGATTGGTCAGAAGCTGGCGCTTAGATTTCTAATCCTTTGGGCGGCCAACTCAATTGAAAAATTATGATGCACATGGTAAAGCGTTTAATTTTGTAAAACTGAATCAAGCGTGCGATCTGTATTTGAGTCCGCTTAGGTTCTGATAGGATTAGAATAAACACTGCTGGCCACACAAACTGCAACACCAAGAAGGACACGAGGTAGCAAAGCCAGAATTACTGGACACATAACAACAGATACAAAGATGAAACGATTGAGCTTACAGGACCGTTCGACTTGCGAAACACGCCGACATCAATAGTTAATGTGGCCCCCCAGGCTGGCAATAACGGCCGCTACACGCCGCGGCATCGAACGAAAGAAGCTATGGATGTGGGCTTGGGGTATGTTGGTCCAGGTTGCTTCCACATGTTACCACAGTTCATCAGGCGTAGCCGCGGGTGGTGCTTGCCGGGCCACTCGGTTGCCGATCAGCGACCAGACGTGTTCGATGGGCGACATATCGGGAGAACAGGCGGGCCACGGCAGTAGTGATACCTGGTGGGTCGTGAAGAATTGTTGCACGATGCGTGCCGTGTGCGGGCGCGACATGTCCTGTTGAACCGTGGCCGCTGGCAGATCCTGCGAGTAAGGGAGGACCACAGGGCTCCAAAACGTCGGAGATGTAGCGGTGGCTGTTGAGGGTACCGGCGATGCGTACCAGAAGGGTACGTGTGTCATGTCCAATTGCGCCCCGAACCATAACGCCAGGCGACCGACCGGTATGGCGATGCATAATGCAGGCGTCATACAGTCTCTCGCCGCGGTGCCACCACACGCGTATCCGACCATAGTGGTTTTGCAGGCAGAAGCGAGATTTGTCGGAGAAGACAATGTCGTGCCATTCCGTAGTCCAGGTGTTGCGTTCAACGGCCCACTACCGCCGCACTCGCCGGTGGTGTAGCGTCAATGGTAATCGGAGCAATGGCGCCGTGCGACAAGCCCCCGCTCCTGCAGACGACGTCGAATGGTACGTGCTGACACAGGTTGTTGCACAACACACCCTATTTCCTGCGCTAACGTTCGTGATGCGGCAGTACGAGCCGTCAATGCCCGCCGCACAACATGGCGGTCGTTTCTTTCGGTGGTGTGCCGCGGCTGCGGCAATCGCTCACGTCGGTCCGTCCGTCCCTTCTGCACCCACCGAATACATACTCGCCTCACTGTGGCTGGATGTCACCCGACCCGGGTGCCGATGTCTCGGAACGATAAACCGCTGTCGTGATAAGTCACTATTCGTCCTCTGTCGAACTCCGATACGTGCTGGAATGACTGCTGTATTCTGCGACGAGGCATCAGGAACGTTCCCACGCACAGGTCCGGAAGCACAACATACTTCCACTACTTACACCCTGCCTTCTGTGCACCCTTCTTATAGTGCTTCTCGGTGGCGTGCCGGGCGCACATGATTTGCATATGCCCTGCAATGCTAATCGTTTGCATCTCTTCTCGCGGGCGACGCATGCTGCTATTTCAGGCCAATCGGATGCTTCCTTCTTGGTGTTGCATTTTGGGTGGCCAGCAGTGTATTAGGAGTTGGATCAATGGCATCTAAATCAGCGTCAGGGTTAAAAATGATATGATGGTGTTAGTGGTAGTGTAAATCATGTATTATAAAGTTTAGGCCTAATTATGTGTTTCGGAATTTTTGTTCTCTCTAAACCAGTGATATATTCAAATAAAGTTTCTAAAGTTGATTGTGATCAAATTGTTCCCTCCCATTCATTAGATTATTTTTTAAGCACTGCAAAATATTCATTAGTTTACTTATTATCTCAGTATTTGGTTAAACATTTTTGGAAGGGTTACTATCTCCTCCAAAAAACGGACGACTAATCTACTAAAGCAAAGAGAACGAATTTTCGAATAAAATTTATTCAGTAAAGGTGATGTGACTAAAATGAGGTCGATACAACCAAATTACGAATCAGAAATTGAAAATCAAAAAATCGAAAAGAAAATTCCTAAATGAAAATCGTAAGATCAATTCAAACACTAGGGTTTCTGGAATTTCTGCTGGGCCAATATCTATAAACTCCCCTTTCACCTGCGGAAAACGAAAATCCTTTGATTTAATATTACTGAACGTTTCTGGACTGGAGGGCACCACATAAACTGCCGTAAGCTTTCACGTCGTCTTTCAAGTTTAAATTAATTTCCAAAGGAGATCCTTATTATCTATTCACTAAAATTCCATAACCTAAAAAATTAGGGTGGATATGCGTCAAATAATTAACGCGTTTGATTGAAGACTAGCAGATTTGGACATCTTGCTTTTATTCGTGCGTTTTATTACATCGGGAATTTTTGCTGTCTTAAATAACAAATGACCTTTGTTTCTGTCTTTTTTCCCCACAAGTTCTTCTAACCAGCGATTCAGGATATCGTGTTTCTGCTCATGACATCTAGATTATAGTTGGGATTCTTTACATCTTCATTTCAGGGGAATTTTTTTTTCGTCTTAGCTCGCAAGCTACAAAAATGAAAAATCGTGTTAGTAGCTAACAATAATTGAGGTACAAGAAAGAAGTACTACATCGCAGATAAGTACCCCCTGTGAGATATTAGAATATTTTTCTAACATGTCGTAATAGTGAAAGTATGCCTTCCTCCAAAGAGAAGTAATTACTGGTTCTGCTGTGGTAGGCTCTGCGTGACTATAACACCGCATTTAATGAGAGCTCACATGGGTCGGCATGGGGACTTTCTGGAGTCTCCATCGCAATTATTTCAAAAGGCGTTTCGTGTATCTTTTCCTCTTTCAATGTTCCGGATGGTTGCAGTTCTTGGAGTAGAATGTCTGTATTTTATCATACGTTTTAGGAACATCAGAGTAATCTTTTTTGAGACAATTTTAACAAATTCACTAATCTCTTTTTCTTATTTCACAGTGGCATCTGACTTCAGTTTTATGGTCATTATATTATTAATCAAATATCCCGTGACAAAACTAAAACCCAGTTTCATTTCTTTGCAATGTGAATTTTTCGTTAAAAAATTTAAGCGATGTACGCGAAAGACGACCTTAATTATTCGAAAACGATATTCTCGTCTTAGGAAGTTCTGTATTATCGATGCACATCAAGGAATTTTGTAGTTCTCTGCAACTAGCGGAGAGCAGAGTGAAAAAGTATATTTTTAAGACTAATCAGCCAACCAGCATAATTGCTGGCGCTGCCCGAGTGTTGTAAGGTTTAAGATGTAATCTGTATATTATAATTTTTTCTGAAGTGAATCATTGTTTTGTGAGTATAACGTCCTGGACAACCCCAATAACTAAAAATATTCGATTTTTGATAATATGCTATTTTCCTAGCTGTAGTAAAGAAAATTCCTAGTAAAAAAAATTATGTAACGAAAATGAATAACCGTGGGAGTAAGTATTCCCCAACAATAATAAAATATGCATCGTAGCGAAAATTGACTTTCTCTCGATCCCCCAAAGGGAGAGAGATTACCTGCTATTGGCAGGAGCTTTAAAATGATTTATTGGGTGTGTGCAAAAGTTCTACCCGTTTTTATAATAGATGCAAATTGCTATCGCAGTATTTACGTTACAGATGACCTACATGTCTGACGATATATTCCGCTATGAAGGCTTCAAATTAGTGAGCAGTTCTGCTTTGTGTATTCGGCGATCTCTTCTTCTACGAATTCAGCAAACCAGTTCGTCCGAAAGATTGCCCATAGTGTTCAGGTCAGGTCTCCTGGCGGGCGAATTCAATTTTTCGACCCCCATGTCTTCACACCAATGTGTATCAACGCGAGTTGTATGACACGGTGCGTTTTGCTGCTGATAAAGGTATGGGCCTTCCTCAAGGTAATGCCAAAAAGCTGGTAGTGCGTAATTGTCCAAAACATCTAGGCAAAGCTCAGCTTTCATGGTTTTATCCAAAACGATTAACGGGGCCAAACCGAACCACGAAAACCAGCTACATACCATCACGCTGCATCCACCAAACTTCATTGTGGGCACGATACAAACCGAAAGAGGATACCTTCCTCCTGCTATTTGCTATACCTAGGAATAACCATCAAACTGGTAGATTGTGTATCGTGACAGGTCAGTCCAAAGCACAGGCTTCCCGTTGGTCTACAGTCCAAGATCAATGTTCGTTACACCACGTTAATCAGCGTGTGGCATCAGTTAAAGTGATTAGAGGCTTATGAATGGTTTCTGTACCGTTGTAACCTATTCGATCTAGTCTCATTCGCCCAGTACTACTTCTAACATCAGTCCCAATAGTCTCAAATAGAGTTTTCCGGATTTGAAACAACGCTGATTTGGGTTCTGGGCTGAGAGTGATTTGCAAAGCTCTACTTTCATGCTTTGTTAGCTTCGGAGGTTTACCGTGCCGTTTCCTGGCAGATTTTTCAGACGCATGCTGCTACACTATCTACCAACAAGTAATTGGACACCTGTGATAGCAAGGAAAAACGAAGTTTATTCACCTTCAATAGTTGGTGAGGCTCAACGAGCGGCGTTTACAGCTGCGACCCTCCGGGGCATACTCACACCCAGGCGTTGTACGACGGCTAGCGGTATTTTCTTCCACTCAGCTTGGAGAAGACAGGTCAGTTCCTTCACCGATTTCGGACGGTGGGGGCACACCTTAAGTCGACGCTCCAACTCGTCCTAGAGGTGCCCGATAGAGTTAAGATCCGGGTTCTGCGCAGGCTAGTCCATTCGATTAACCCCATTGTCACCATACCAAGCCAGGGTGGACCTCGCAACATGACAGGTGGCATTGTCATCCTGAAAGTAACATGGGTCCACCCCGTAAAACTACCACAACGTAGGAAGCGCATGGTCATCCAAAATGGTGCAGTAGGTCTCGGCGTTGAGTCTACCAGGAATTGCGACCAAGGGTCCCGTGCCATACCAGGAGAAATACCCCCATAGCATAATTCCACCGCCGCCGAACTTCACAGTTGGCACAATACATTCCGGCAGGAGACGTTCTCCAGGCAGACGCCAAACCCAGACCCTGCCATCCGAACGGTAGAAGGTGAACCTTTATCCGTCGCTCCAGAGAACCTGTTTCCACTGTTCAACGGTCCACTGTCGACGTTCTTTGCACCACGTTAGCCGAGTAGCGCTATTGGACTTGGTTATCAAAGGCTTGTGGGCGGCAGCACGTCCATGACAACCGAGCAGATGTTACGGATGGTATTCATCAAAAGAACACTCCCGGATGCCTGTTGAAACTCCTCGCTGATGTGGCCCATCGATTTGGTGCTGTTCTTCCCAATTTCTCTGGCCAGCACTCGTCAGTCTCTAACTCCCAGTTTTGTGGGTCTGCCGGTTCGGGGCACATTCCAACGTCACCTGTCATCTTCCACTTGCCAATCACGTAGGCCACTGTTGATTTTGGGTACTTCAACTCGCTGGATATGTCACGTATGGATCTGCCATTTCTGTGATACCCGACCATTACACCTTTCTCGATATCTTGCATGCGACTGGTTGCGTTGTTGTTTGCCACACGATATTTAACGGCGGCTGCTGTGACGTGTATCGGAACCGCAGATATCGTCGATTGCAGGGGTGTCCAATTACACTGTCGTTCAATAGCTAAGGGCGGATGACAATAGCAACGATAGCAACCATAAAATGGAAGGCAGGAAAATGTGGAAAATAGCATAAGTGCGGGATACAGTAAGACGTGTTGTGCGTATGCAAATTTTGGATTGCTGAACTTGTTCGTGACGTCATAGCGCTGATAAGAGATATAAAGGATTTGACGCGTATTGACCGTTGTTGTTGAAACGCAAAGTTGAAAGGGAAAGAATCAATTGACGAACTTGCAATTTTCAGTATGTCTTCCCGACATCACCTAGATGATTTTACGCGTGGCCGTATTATTGGCAAGATTCAAGAAAGGCGAAAAATAACAGATGTTGCCAGGGAGTTCGACGTCAGCCACAGTGTTGTTTCAAGGCTTTGGAAATCATTTCAAACAAATGGAGAGTGAAGCAAACGTCACGGGGGAGGTCGTGTTCGCAGTACGACACCTGCAGAAGATCGGTACATAGTGCTATCAACAAAAAGACACCGGCGCAGCACAGCTAGTGAGGTAGCAAATCAGTTTATGACTGCTACTGGCAAGCGGATCTCACGAAAAACTGTCGCCAGACGTTTGCATGAAGGAGGACTATACGCCCGCCGTCCTGTTGGTGGATCCCATTGTCCAGACGTCACCGTACCGCCCGTTTGCAATGGTGCCATCAACATCGCAATTGGACTGATAACGACTGGTCTGCTGTCTTCTTCTTTATTAGATGAGAGTAGATACAGTCTATCGTCTGATTTTCGACGACAACTGATCTGGTGTGATAGTGGTACTGCATATTGTCCAGCAAACATACAGGAAAGGGACCGATATCCGACATGTAGTGTCATGGTATGGGCTGGCATCATGATCAATGGCCGTACGTCCGTCTATGTGCTTCCAACTGGGACTATGACTGGCCAACGATACATTAATGATGTTCTGCTACCTCATGTTTGCATGTTTCGTGGTGCTGTCGGTGATAAATTCATTTTTATGGACGACAACGCAACATGTCATCGAACAGTCGCTGTCCAGGAGTGTCTTGAGAGCAAGGATATTCAACGCCTCGTATGGCCAGCATGTTCTCCAGATCTGAATCCCATTGAAAATGTGTGGGATGCTTTGGGGATTAGTCTTGCTGGTCGCCAATGCCCTCCAATAAACAAGGACACCCTCACCCGTGCACTGACAGAGGAATGGGATAAATTACCCCAACAGCTGCTTGATAATGTTGTGCAAAGCATGACACGACGTGTGGAATCTTGCATCGCCCTCCATGGTGGCCATATCCCGTATTGACATCTTACGCCGGAACGCCTGCGGACGGTAATTGCATTTTTTTCACGTTTACGTGTTCTGCACAAAATGGCCTGTTTGTCCCTTGAACACGTTCCAAAGCCTTCCGGATTTCAGAGCACAATAAATTGTCTTTCTTGTAATGTCCTGGCATTCTGACATTATTTTATTTCACTTGGCATCCAACCACACATACTTTTTTATGCACTATATAGCCGTTTATGATCCGTCCTTAGCAATTGTCCAGCAGTGTACTTGTTGGTAGATACTGTATGTACATACCCCGTTACCAACAGGCGATCGACAGATCCTCGTCGCCACAGAAATGTCTCGTGGCACCCTATAATCAAAGCGCGCTAGAAATAAGCTAACTATGTCGATAGAGGCATCTTGCATTCACAGGCGTGCTATTGGCTATTCAATTCCCTCGTATCCTTATTTATAATTGGGTCAGTCACACGGGGCTTTTGTACGACCATATTTACTATAAACAACAGATGTCCTGGCATCAATGTTAGGACCATGTATGTTTACTTTCAACAACATCTTTTTGGAAGGTCGACTTGAAACTGGGCATTGTAGCTCATGCTACAATGAAAAGAATCTGCCAAATTCGGAAGTGTCTTCTATAAAATTTCCGGTAAGTTAAGACTACCAGAGACATACGCAACCACGCATATATTCTCTTCTACTAAAACGGAGAAGACGATAGTGTCAGCATTGTTTCAAGACACTTGAGCAGATAATTGAATTAAAGTCTAATAAACGTGAACGTAAGCCTCGGCTAATTCCTATTACGAAAAAGAACGTATTAGAATTCGCTAGGTGACATCATTCGTGGACTTCTGAAAACTTGAGCAAAGAGTTTTCTCAGATGATTCAACTTTTCAGCAATTCGTATCGCACACATGACACGTCTGACTTCAGAAACAGAGAGACGGGAGGAGAAATGCACAATTGCTACCGTGAAACATTCTCCAATCCAGAATAAATGGAGGAGTCGGCTATGCCAATATCTAGTACAGCTGCTATATATTTCCTGCCCTCCAACACTCCTATGAACTGACCTAGGTACGTGTGTGGAAATGTTGCAGAGCTGAAACTTACACATTTATGCATGACGGTGTTTCGCGCCACAGACCCAAGATAGTAGAAGACTTTCTGACTAAGATGAAACGCACTGTGCACGATTGAACTGGTCACAGCCTTTACCCAAATCCGTTTGATAATCATCGGGTTGTTCGAGAGAGATAAGATCACAGAAAAAATGTTATGAAATGTGAAAACTTTGATTGAACTCATCAAGTATGTTTGGTGTAAGGTAATATCTCGTGACAAAGCGAACCTCATTTTCAGCATTTCACTCCATATTCAGGCAGTAATGCGCAATAAAGGAGACCATCATATCTAGCCGAGCGCGTTAGCCTTACACCACGGGTTAATGTTCGATGGATATATAGCCCAGCGCGTTAGCCTTACACCACAGGTTGATGTTAGATCGATATCTAGCCGAGCGCGTTAAACTTACACAACGGGTTGATGTGCGATCGATATCTAGCCGAGCGCGTTAGCCTTACACCACGGGTTAATGTGCGTTGCTAAACGTGGAAAGAGCGATGTCTCTGTTTATTCCCTGACGCCACGTATTTGGAGGATTTTCACTTTCGATCTCGCCCTTTGGATTAAACTGCTATAATTAATACATAGCCAGTGCCGTTAATGCCCACCAGATGGAGACGTCTCAGTAGCTGAGCTCATCTTACGGATTTATGATTTCAGAAGCCGACAGAAAAACACACATAGTGCCGTGGATTGTTGGCTACAGAGGTGTAAGGCTAACGCGCTCGGCTAGATATCGAGAGATCTGGGTTCCGATTCGCCAGCGGTGACCGAATAACAATATGTCGGTTGCTGTGCGTTGCTTAACGTGGAAAGACTGATGTCTTTGTTTATTCACTGACGCCACGTAATTGGAAGATTTTCACTTTGGATTAAACTATAATTAATATATAGCTAGTACCGTTAATGCCCTCCATATGAAGACGTCTCAGTAGCTGAGCCTATCTTGCGGATTTATAATGTCAGATGCTGACAGAAAAACACACATAGTGCCGTGGATTGTTGGCCACCGTAGTGTAAGGCTAACGCGCTCGGCTAGATATCGAGAGATCGGGGATTCGATTCCCCGGCGTCGGCCGAATAACCATTTCTCGGTTGCTATGTGTTGCTAAAACGTGGAAAGAGCGATGTCTTTGTTTATTCACTGACGCCACGTATTTGGAAGATTTTCGATTTCGATCTCGCTGTTTGGATTTAACTGCAATAATTAATATATAGCCAGTGCCGTTAATGCCCACCAGATGGAGACGACTCATTAGCTGAGCCCATCTTACGGATTTACAATGTCAGATGCTGACAGGAAAACGCACATAGCTCCCTGGATTGCTGGTCACCGAGGTGTAAGGCTAACACGCTCGGCTAGATATCGAGAGATCCGGGATTCAATTCTCCGGCGTCGGCCGAATAACCATTTCTCGGTTGCTGTGCGTTACTAAACGTAGAAAGAGCGATGTCTTTGTTTGTCTGAAGACTTGCATGGGCCTATTTTAGAATATTTTCAGGAATACGGAAAAGCTTTAAACACCGGAACATGTTCAGCTATGCATAAAAACAAGATGAAACATGCAGTTCGCAACAAAAGAGGATTTTTATCAAAATCTGTGGGCCATGACATTGCTCGCCCAGTTATAATTTTTTAAGCTTACTTTCCTATAACTTGTATTTAAACTGGTAGTAACTATAACGTTATAACTAGCACTACAGTAACTACCTAACGGGCACAAGGTACGGAAGGCTACGATATGTCAATTACTACTAATTGGACGACAACACTTTATTTATGGCTTGCTTAGACAACTGGAGCGGCATCTTCTCTCACGAACAATTCACACCTTATTGAAACAGCATTTTAACAGACTGATTTGTTTTTAGTAGTTGAACGTTGATTTTAGTTGGAGTTAATTAGTGTTTTAACTAGACTTGTTGATGAAAGAAAAATAACTAATGTCCTTAATTAGTTCGTTGAACGTCTCACATTGTAGAAGTGACTACGTGAATAAAAAACGGCCAGGTTGAAAGGATCAGCAAAACTTATGAAAAGTCCAATTGTTCATCTCCACGCAGTAGAAGCTCAGGTATAGTATAATGAAATCGTACAGCTGACACGTAGTAACAAGCTCTTATATTAACGCATAAATTTCAGTTCTACAGCTACAATAACACACATCGTCGATTCGTATAAATCTGCAACCTTTTTCGCTATTCCAAGCATTTGCCAACATGTTTTTTTTTTTTTTTTTTGATTGAAGGTTTAACGACCGCCGTGAGCAACTCAATGGGCTATAAGCAGTCGCCCATCCCTAATTTTAGGGTCACTGGTTCCAGGGAAGGGAGAGAGAGCCAGTGCCGTAAGACAAACACAACATCCATGCCTCACCGGGATTCGAACCCAGACCCCGTTCGGACGAATGATCAGAGGCCATCGCTTAGACCACTGCGCCACCGGAATGGCGCCAACATTTTCACTATATTAGCTGTCTCCCCTTTTTCATTCAACGTTGTCTATTTATTTCTTCTGACCCACTGGTGTCGTTGCGAGAATGTGCAATCTGTTTGGGAAAGTAATGTACCTTTCAGTGAGAAAATCTTTAACGAGGAGAAAAGAAGTGTACATAATAAGATCGAACCTCAAAAGGGAAGTCAAACAGTGGCATGTCTTGTGCGCACCACTGAGGTGTCGAAGAGTTAAAGCTGCAAGATGTAGCAATAAGCCGAGGTCGGTGTAATTCATTCGGGAGAACAGCTGACTCCTGTGCGAGGAAACGATGGTTCGAAATCCGCCACAGGTAAAAAAGAGGTTGATTTTCACATTGGGGCCCGAACATAAAAATTAATTTCTTCACCGTGATGTTTGAGAATAATTTATGATGCTTTTTCCACACATCGTCGGGAATTAATAAAATCAACTCCTTCTTCTACAGTGAGGTCTCCTTTAGGCATGGTTTGCTGGGGACCCGAAACCTGCGATTTTGTGCGCCCGCCTTTCTCACGGGGAAGGGGATATATGTGACGTACTACTGTGGTGACGCAAAATTCAAAACTTCAACTTACATCCATAAGCCAAGCTCTGTGTAGTTTAGTCGGGAGAGTAACTGGCTACCGGGGGTGGAGAAAACGGGGTTTAGAATCCCACCACCGGCAAAAGGGGCTTATTTTTCCAGCATCACATACCACATTAGTATAAAAAGTAACACTCGTAATGGCTAACATGTATGTAACATATGCGGTTTAACTAGAAGCATTATATCTTCTCACTCGCACACCTCTTTCACACCGAGTTTGGCATGTTATTTGCACTGTGACTTGCTGTTACTTTTACTTTTCGCATAAGTGTATAAATAAACTTAAATTTTATAATGTGGTGGGGTGTTGAGATTGCAATAATACTAGAGAGGTAACAAAATTTACACAAGAACAAGAAACTCAAAAAGGGAAGTTAGAATAGAAATATACGCAAAAATGCAAAAATGACGACAATTAAAAACCTCAAGTTTGAGGTTCTTCCATATCCATCTTACTGCTCGTATCTCGAACCAAGTAATTTGCATCTATTCAGTCCACTGAAATAAGCATTACGTGGTCCATGATTTGGTAGCGAGCAGAGCTGAAAGAAGATGCGCATACTTGGTTCCATGGGCAGCCTAAAACCATCTTTATCGAAGGGATCAAAAAACGTGTGGGCTGTTGTAAAAAGTGTGTAGAACTGCACAGATATTACTTTAAAAAATAATGCTGCAGTTACGTATTACTTTGTCTTTGATAAATTCAACGACATTACCTTTGACTTTTTTATTTAGCATCGAGTATAACAGATACGTTTGGTTACTGCAGTCCAGGTAGGCTCGTGGTCAGACACACGATTTTCTGAAAAATCATCCGTTTTTGGCGAAGGATCTCGTCCACCAGGGAGATGATGGCGCAGACTCTGTCACGTCTGTAGGACCAGTAACTTTAAAAACGGACTTGTAATGTTAGTTGCTCGACGCGCCCGCAGCAAGTGAATAAACAATGATTGATTCCATTTGTAAACCGACACGCCATACGGCTGTGGAAAATAAAAAGTCATACAACGTGCTCAGTGCTTTCTTTTTCGAATGAAAAATGCTGGAACAAAGGGGAGGGTTACCCTATTCAAAAGAAAATCCATTTCTTGAGCACTGTTCTTTAAGCTGTTTTACTCTTGCATGATAAAAAGTCGTGTTCGCATTATATTAAATTCCTACAGTGCTTATTCAAAGCAGCATTTAATAAGTTATATACAATACTAAAATCTCTGTCAAGCTTTCTTGCAAACGAGAGTTAAATTACACTGAGGAACAGAAGCGAACTGCATTTGGCCTTAAAACATAGCCCAAATTTTCTTCAACTCTTGAAATATTTCTACCGCTCTCCTTACCTTCTTGGTTTTTGTATCTAATGTTAATGGCATTCTCGAAGGATCCACAACACGACGTATTTTGTAGGATACAAGTCGGTTAGAGGAAGCCAAATAATTTATATGAATAACAATGAGATTATTGCTGGGATTGAAAGAGAAGGCCTAACTGGTGTGGTTATCAAATTCATCTAAGGATATCCTCTTTAAATTCCCTAAAAGGAACAGCAATAGTTAGCAAAGTTCACTTCAGATGTAAAATTTGCTTAGGCTTTTCTTTTACTAGAATCTGTAGGTACTCTCTAGAACCACGAAGTATGTCTCTTTCGTTAAGTTGAAACCACTTAGATAACTTCCTGATTTCTTGTTCGCGATATGGTATTTTTCCCTTTATTATGTGTCGCTGTACACATGTCGGACAGCGTTGCATTAAGTACAGGAAAGCAGCTTTTCGGTGTGCAACTTGGAAAGAAACTCAAACGCAGGTTAAGTACTGCAGTCTCTCTGCCTTACATGTTACGATAATTTCAAGTTGCTACATGTTACGGTTATTACGTATTTTAATTAAATAATTATTCCAAAGCTCAAAACCAAAAACTTTATTTTGTCTAAAAATGTGTCGGAATGCCGTTTTGGCACGTTGAGACAATAAAAAAGCCCTGAACGTACATCACTAAATAAAAATCTAGGTTAAACGATTTTTGTAAGCATTATTAAAATGTGATGTGGCGTTAGTGTTAAATTCCATCAGAGTCGCGTTATAGGAGAAAATAAGTTTAAATTGGCTTAACGTAGTATCAAATAATTTGTATACCGCCCCTTTGTAGCTTCTTATAAGTTAATAAGCTTTGATGACATACACTACATTAACAAAAATCACCGGACACCCCTTCAAAAGCAAATGAACGGATCCGTTGCGTTGTTAAAATGCGCGGTACAGCTGCACACGGTATAAACGCAAGCCTGCAGCTGACCGCGATCATATCGCACTGTGAGGTTGAGTGAAAATGTCGCGGCGGAAGAGAGCTGACTTTGACAAAGGAAATGTTGTTGGGTGTTATATTAGTGGGTTGTCCATAAGAGAAACCGAGAGGCGTTTAAACATACCCAAGTCAAATGTTTTGGATGTACTGAATAAGTGGAAGACGCATGGCATGCCTGAAGCAGCAAAACGTACCGGCAGACCAAAGAAAATCAGTGTTAGAGGACGTCAAAGCCTCAGGAGAGTCGTTACAGCTAATCGACGGAGTACTGCACAAGACCTCAGTGTACAGGTGAGTAAAAATGCTGGAACCTCGGTATGTACACGTACCATTTGCAGAAAACGACATTCAATGGATTAGCGTGGTCGTGCGGCTGCTCATAAGCCTTTCATCTCCCCTCGGTATGCTACTCGTCGTTTAGCATGGTGTAAAGCACATTTATCGTCGACCGTAGATCAATGGAAACGGGTGATATGGACTGATGAATCCAGATACACGATCCATCAGTCTGATGGCCGTGTGTGGGTATGGCGGCAGCCGGAGGTACGCTATTTGCGACAGTGTACTGTTCCTACGGTCAAGTTTGGAGCTGGAAGTGTACTCGTGTGGAGGTGTTTTTCAGGGTATGGTCCCAGCCCATCGGTTATCGTGGACAAACCTCTTAACCAGCACGTCTATCTTGATATTCTGGACAATTATGCCCTACCAACTATGTGTCAATACTATGGAACCAAGCCTTGTTGGTACCAACCGGATAATGCACCGAGCCATAACGCAAGGACTGTTACGGCGTGGTTTCACGATAATTCCGTATCATGTGTGGACTGGCCAGCACAGAGCCTTGATCGTAATCTCATAGAGCCCCTATGGGATGAATTAGAGCGCCGCATAAGAAGTTTGGAGCCAAGGCCTACTACTAAGGAACAGTTAGCGGCAGCATTGTGTACTGAATGGAAGCGCATACCTATTGCTGTGTCCCCTTGTCGAAAGCATGTCTCGAAGGGTCAGTGCATGCATTAAGGCCAAAGGTGGACCGACACCGTACTAATGTATGTCAATAAATGCTGTGTTGTGTTTCTCTTCTAGGTGTTAGGTGTCTTTTGTCAATATAGTGTGTATCTAGGGTTGCCAGCGTGTACGGCCTCAAAAGAGTACACGTGGTACATAGAAAGAGTTCATTTAAGGTGGGTAGACACCCTAAAAAAAATTTTGTTAAAAGATGGATTTTTGTTTTATTTGTATTCTATATTTGCCACTTATCTGCTTTCGAATAATGTTAAATTTAAGAAATAAAAACCGAGTAGGTCATATGATTTTTTGAAATTTGTGTAGTTTCAATATTTTCACCGGAAGTGGTGTTACACTTTTATGGGGAGTAGTACAATATTGTCAAATTTAACTGAGATTTTACTTTTAGCCTGAGTTTCTTTTATTTAATAATAATGAAATAATATTATTTTGCCACTAAATTAGAAAGATGGCGTTTCTAACAGTAAATGAACATCATATACAGAAGAGTTGGGATACGGTTTTACAAACTGAAAAAACTAAACAAGTCAGTAAAATCATGCAATGAATTGATAATAATACGCTTTCCAACATACCAGAAATCATTACTCAAGTTATTAGGATAATGGCTGTGGAATAGATCTCGCTCCTGTGCCCTGACCTTTGATCCCACTTCGATCATATTTAACAGAACCGGTTCAGCAAACTTTCGAAATAACATGATAACGTTTTGTCGCAATGGAAGCATTTTTACATACGTTATGATGCATAAGGGCTATGGAATAGATCCCGCTCCTGTGTCCTAACCTTTGACCCCATTTCTCCCATTTTCAATATGATTCGTCCCCTGGCAGGCCCCTACAACGTACTAACATTTCATCCAAATCGAAGCATTTGTACGTAAGTTATGACGCATAATGGCGATAGAAGTGATTCCGCTCCTATGTCCTGATCTTTTACCCCATTTCGCCTATTTTCAATAGGGTTTGTCCCCAGGTGGTTCCCTACCACATACTAAAAGTTCATTGAAATTAAACGATTGTTACGCGAGTTATCTTGCAGACGGGCATACGTACACAACGCGTGACGTAATGAGGCATATGGGACTCGCGAACATCTGCTCGGAAGAGTGTGACGTCATCAAACTTTAATAGGATCCACACACAACGCGTGACGTAATGAGACAGATGGCGTGACCGCGCACCAACATCTAATGGGACGACGCCATGACACCACACTAAAAACGTGGTAATTCGGGGTGGTTATTTAACCCACTTAACGAATTTTCCTAAAGTCGAGATCAAGCTAAATCGATTTATAGAACCAGAAAACGGCAGGTTAACGACTTTCTTTAAAAATCCTTAGAGCCGTTTTCAAAATAAAATTTTCATAGATACAATAATTGCTCCTTTAATGTGCACGCCAAGTAATTTTGCTTCCTATACTTCCAATGGAAAAACGTCTGTACACATTTTCTTCACAATTATTGCGTTCCCAAGGATGAAAATTTGAACATCGATTAAAATAGCTTCATTTTATAACTTAAAATACTTTATATTTTCTAAAACATAACTATAATTATGCAATCCAACATTTATTTGTCTAGTGATATCATCAAAGTACAGATCGCGCCATCTTTTCTCTGGTTTCAACACCACCAAATGAAACGTTATTGTTTTTTAATGTAATTATGGTTATGTTTAAGAAAATGTTAAGTATTCCAAGTTATAATATGAAGTTATTTTAATCGATGTTCAAATGTCCATCCTTGGGAACACATTAATTCTGAAGGAAATGTGTAGAAAAGTTTTTCCATTGGAAATATAGGAAGCAAAATTACTTGACGTCCACCTTAATAGTATGGGATAAGGGCGATGGAATGGATCCCAATCCTATGTCCTGACCTTTGACCCCATTTGTCCCATTTTCAGTAGGGTTCCTCTCCACGTGGTCCCCTTCCACATACTAAAATTTCATTGAAATCGAGCCATTTTTACGCACTTTATGACGTATAAGGGCAATGGAATGCATCCCACTCCTATGTCCGGACCTTTAATCCCGCTTCACCCATTTTCAAAAGGGTTCGTTACCAGGCGGTCTTCAACGACATACTAAAAGTTCATTGAAATCGAACCATATTTACGCAAGTTATGAGACATAAGGGCAATGGAATGAATCCTGCTCCTATTTCGTGACCTTTAACTCCATTTGTCCCATTTTCAATAGGGTTCGTCCCCAGGTGGTCCCCTACCACATACTAAAATGTCATCCAAATCGAACCATTTTTACGGGAGTTATCGTGCCGACAGGCGGACGGATGGACAGACGGACGGAAAAAGCTAGAGCATATTCGCTTCTTCAACCTACGGTTGGAAAGCGTAAAAAAGACTGAAAAAAAAGTAAAGGCTTATGTTAAAAGACAATTTGACAGAAGCAATGCTAAACAAAAATCCAAAATTACTATACTCTTGCAATTAGGAAAAAAGTGAATACTTTAGAAAATTTGAGGCAAAACTCTTGCGCAAATATTAAACATTTCTAACTGCTCCGGTGGCACAGTGGTCTAAGTGCTGGTTTCTGATCATCCGTCATAGATGGGTCCGTCCGGGCTCGAATCCTATGAGACATGGACGGTGTGTTTTTCTTACGGCACTGGCTTCCACCCTTTCCTGGAACTAGTGGTACTAAATTACGGACGGGCGACTATTTACATCCCATTGAGTTGCTCACGGTGGTTGTTAAACCCCCAACCCCAAAAATATATTCTAGTTACACCAAACCGTCTTTTTTAAGGATAGGAATCTATTAAAGATGTACTGAAGGAATTTAAATATACGTACATGGAACTGTGTAGGGGAAAGGTGTCATCTAAGTGTCTCTGTAGAAAACTGTAAAATGCTTATGATTGTTTTAACGGCTATAACGAAGTAAATTTCTCCGTCATTTTTGTCCACTCCGGGGCCCGAACCCGGGTTCCCTCATTCCGGAATAAGTCGCTCTACCAATTGAGCTACGCGGACGTTCGTGATCGCTGCTATGTGCCTTTATATCGTGTGCGTCCTACTGGGCAGGCACGTCACACGGCCTTATGTGATTTATCTAAGACTTATTTCTTTGACCTGTCAACAGTGTGTTTTGATGTTAATCCTGCAGTTATTTCCTTCAGTGAGAATTATGAAGGACTCCAAGAAGTGTTCACAACATTTGGTTGCACATCGGGTCATTGTACGACCAAGGTGCTGAAGGGACCTCTCAGTACATTTGTTGTAGCAAAATCTAGTGGAAAGTCTTCAAAATAGAATGGAGGCTGTGGTGGCAGCAAAAGGCGAACCAAGTCTATAGTAATTCCTTTCCTATTAGAGGGAGTTTGTGGATAGGCAAGTGTCCGGATACTTTTCATCAGATCGTGTATGTCACACTTTGCTGACTTGTTATTCGATGAGTGTTTTGATGTGAAGTGTGCTTCACGGAGTTGGATTTCACCAAGAGTACATCATCAACTCTGCAATTAACGTAGAATACGGTGAAGTTCACTCAGGAAGCAGTTCATTTCAGCGGCACACGAACTCCATCCGTTATTGCTATTCCTATCTTTAGTACTCAAGTGTAGCTTTAGCACTGAAATAATAAAAACAAATAAACGCGAAAACATTGTAGAACATTATACCTGATGGAATAGACAATCTGAGCAGAATAACACTGTAGTGCAAGTGCCTTATGCATAAACAGTCGAAATATCGTTGTTCCAGATGCTATATGATCAGTTGTTATTTATTTTCGTCATAATAACCTATTCGATAAGGTTCTGTTCAAATATGAAAATAACAGTGAATCATGCATTAGCTTCGAACTTCGGATTCTGTACGTTGCATTAACTTAAGCTTCCTTCAAAAAATGCTTTCTCTTTTTAAAGACAATAAATAAATCATAAAGAAATTTACATAGGGAACATAGATTTACTACATTTGCATTGAATTTTCCCTTTATGTATGCTGACGCAGGTTAAGCTTTAAAACACTATCTGAAGCAAACACTAAAATTGTCCTTTGCCTTTTCCTATGCATAAATAGCGTTTGGAAACATGAAAGAAATAACATTGTCGGGCAATCGCTTTTCCTTTTATCTGCTTTAGTACTTTTATAATTTAAAAATGCTTTCCTTCCATATTCCTTTTGTTGTTTGAGCACATAAAGAGAGCGATCCTAACGAGATAAAAGAGATTATTGGCTCACCGCTTGCCGAGGCTCCAGATGCCCCATTAACTTTATCGGCATCAACAGCTGGCACAGTGCCAACATTCCTAGGTCACTTGTGATTATTTGAAAGAGCTTATATCCTCTCTGTTTTTCATCTCATAGTTGGCTTAAAATTTCTACCAAATATGTATAACAAAGGACATGCTAAGTGAATGCTCAACAGAGCCCAATGTTTTCCTTGGGGACTAGTGGAACGTACATTGTCAAATGCGCTTTTTTATTGAACTTTATTTTAAAGATATATCCACGAAATGAAAGGGCCTGACGCACTGGCTCTGCGATTATAATTATCAATACAACACAATTTAATCTGTGATTAGTATCAGACTAAACACCGGTTCCATGTTTCGTTAGTTCCCTACCCATGGAATGGATATTTCTCTTCCTCGTCGTATAAAATCTGTTAGTATAAACCCATAACGATTCAGAAAAGATATACTAGGAACGATATAAAAGGCGATATTTTAAGAAAATTTCTGACAATCATTGACTCATGCAGGGCCGGCGATTTTGGATTTTGCAGAGCGATCCACATTCTTTTGTAGAATGATTATTATCGAATTGCTGAAAGGTAATATGTATACTGAAGTAGAAAACTTTTAGGAACACCTACCTAACTAAGAGCTCAGATGTGGCATGGATTCAACGAGCATCATTCTATGCGCAGTTTCAGCCATACAGCTGTGGTGGCATCCGCCTATCAACCACCTATTGTTCACTAGGCTACTGTTATGAATGACTACCGGAATATTATCCAACAGATGTTCAGTTGGGTAAAGGTCTGGGGGCTGTGAGGGCCATTTGGAGCATAAAGCCACTGTCGTCCTTCTGGAACCACTTGCAATGATGCTAGACTTATGGCATGGCATATTTTCCTACTGAAAGTAGCCCAATCCATCAGGAAACGTCATGGACATGTACGGGTGTGCATAGTCCGCAATGAAATGGAGATAACGCCTGTCATCCAAATACTGTTCCAGAAAACCCAATGTCCGCCATGAAAGCAGACCATAGGTCATTACACCGGCTCTAGCAGCTTGTAAAATTAACGCTGGCAACAGGGATCCACCGTTTAGTGTTGTTGACGCCACAGTCTGGCCCATCCATCGTCGTGTATTAACTGAAAATGTGATTCCTCCGACCTGGCAAGTGTTTTCATTTCGCGGCCTTCAGTTTTTGGGCTTCTGTGCCGACTGCAGACGACTTTGGCGGTGTTTAGTAGAGACTAGCGTCAGGAAGTCTACTGTTATAGTCTATTGGCGCCAATTTGTGGCTGGATGGGTATGCTGAAATCCCCCTCTTGTACTACGCCGTTACTTGACGCAATAGAGCTAATCTCTTGCCTCGTACAATCTTCTCTCGCTGCTCTTTCGGTCAAACATTGACCAGTCGTTTCTGTCTTCTGGAAAGACCGCTAACTATTTATTTTATTATTTGTGAACCACTCGTACACACTCGATGCAGTCGTTCTTGCATAGCGGAGAAGGATTACCGTTTTTAAGATGCATGTACCTGCTCGCCTGGCACAAACTGTCACGTCTCTTTCGAAGTACATCTAATCACGAGTCTTCTCAATATTGTCGTAATATGCCCTTGTACTCGTCTAAATCCTTCGCAGTGAGATGTTTAGAAAGCCAACTCAAAGTAATAGTTTTGTACCTAAGTGAGGATGGTACGTATCTGATTCCTGCTGGGTTTACCTACTAATTTGTTATTTCGGTGTTGTATTGGGATGATTCATAAGTTCATGCCGTTCCGTTCACAGTACTACAAGAATGTATTACATCTGAAGGGAAAACGGCATCAATCAACTATGTATTCTCCACTCCATTGTTTACGATGGTGTCCCAGCGTCTGGATAGGTCTGCAATTCCATTGTTAAAAAAACGTGCAGGTTTTGCTGCGAACAAATCATCAAGGAAATTCTGGAGTTCCACGTTATTGTTGAACATTCTGCCACGGAGTGCATTCGATAGAGATCGGAACAGGTGATATTCTGAAGGGGCGACATCTGGGTAATAGGCCGGATGTAGAATGATCTCCAATTTCATGTCCTGAATGGCCATTTTGGTCATATTTAAACTGTGAGAGCGTGCGTTATCACGTTGGAGAAAGACACCATGACGCCTATGTGTCGGTTACTGCTGAATTGCTCCTTCCACACGGCCACGGCAGAGCTGCTCACAATAGAGTGTAGAGTTGATGGTCCGATTCCTCGGCAGCGTTTCCCAGTAAATAATGCCTTCCATGTCCCACCGGACACGCAAAATGATCTTCGCAGAATGAAGGTCATGCTTTGGACGTGATGTGGGCATCTTGTTTGGGCTTAACCGTTCCCTCCGATGCCTGATATTCACTAATAGGCACCACTTTTCATCTCCAATAACAATACATGACAGAAAGGGTTTGGGTTGCTGAGGACATTCGCGATAATGAACGAGCAAAAAAAAAAAACAAATATGGCAACACGCTGATTCTTGTGGTTCTCGGTGAGAGTGTGAGACACCCAAGACCCCAATTTATGGACCTTTCCCATACGTTCCAGGTGTCGCACCACAGTGGCCTGATCACAGTACATCTCATTGACCTATCGGCGTGTGGTTTGATGCGGATCCAAGTGAATCAGATGGTTCAAAGGATTTTCACCGAGTGAGATGGACGACCTGAGCGTGGAGAGTCGTTGAGGTCAAATGGCCACCTCGGAACTGCTCAAACAAGTTGTGGCCTGTCCTTGGAGCAATAGTATCCTCCCCATACACAGCACAAAATTGTCGAGTAGTCTCGGCGGCTGTGTATTCCTTGTTAAACTCGTAGAGGAGCAGATGTCGGAAATGTCCATTCCTCTCTACTTGACACTCCATATTTCCGGCACCGAAAACCAAGAAACCATTAGCTACAATCACACAGCGCAATATGGTTTAGGTACGCGATATTGCTGGCTTCATTTTGATATGAAACTGTCCATCTGCACCATCACTACTGACCTGGGAAACACTCGTGAAATAAAACGGCATCAACTTATGCATCAACCCATAAACGTATATCGTTCCGTCTGTTAGCTGACCTATCGTAACACATAAACAAGCCCAAAGAGAGGCACACAAACGTAGCCTGATACGCTTTCTAATCTATTAGAGATGGAAGTTATGAGATCGGTGTGTTACTGAAAACAATAAAGCCCGCGCACGCGCACCGGGACATTTTTGAAAGATTAGAAGTTACTGAAAAGTACTTTTCATTGAGAACCACTCTCCCAGTTCGTAAAGGCCTCAACAACGGACTTTTAAGTGACTCTAATGGCGCTTTAGGCTTACTCTGTCCACAGTAGGGGACGAAGCATATGATTGGGTGACTTCGCCAACCAATCAAACATTCATCAAGGATTTCAACCTTTCTCTGACGTCACATGTCGTCATTTATTATGAATGAGCTTGGGGTGATGCATGACTACACAAAAATCTTTTGTAGTGGTGCGTGAGCGCAACTCGGAACACAGGAGTCGCCGCTCCTAGACTTAGGTACTTCAGTTTCTTATCATCTGTGTTACTGCCTATCAAAATGTTCTTTGAGAAATATATACAAAAGACAGAATCTTTGAAATTGATAGATTTTGTGTAAAATGAATCCCTCCATTCATTCAGAAAGGAGATATTGTAAGAAATGCACGCGTACTAATTTTTTAGGAGTTTCTTAGTGATCTATTATCCATAGGAATACAGAAATTTAATTATGTTTTTTATTGAATGTATAAAATTGAAAAATGGTAAAATAACAACCCCTTTAATGTCATCTCTTGATCATTGTAGATATTCACATCTCTGTAAATGCCGCTTCGATGGCGCAGTGGTCTAAGCGATAGCTTTTGATCATTCGCTCGAGATGGGTCCGAGTTCAAATACTGGTGAGGCGTGGGCGTTGTGTTTGTCTTACGGCACTGGCTCTCTCCCTTCCCTGAAGTCAGTGACCCTGAATTAGGGACGGGTGACTGCTTACAGCCCACTGAATTGCTTTCGGTGGTCGTTAAACCCCCAATCAATCAATCAAGCTCTGCAACAGCATCTTCCTCATCAAAACTAATTTATCATCCAATTGTCTGTCGTATTGTCACACTCAACTGGGATATGAATCTCTGCGTAAGATCCCATTTAAGTGAATGAAATAAGCTGTAGCTTCAAAATGTACTCCTTTTCGAAATGGTATGGTTTGAAAACGAAACTGTGATTTGCATTAGCACAAAAGAATTGCATGAGAAATTAAATGACAATATGCTCTTAATACAAATTTTGAAGATGACAATCTGATTTTTGGTGTGAATGTGACAAGGATGGTAAGCCAGATAACATCCGGAAACTTGAAAAATTCCTCGTCCTGGAGCAGGACTCGAAGCCGCGTCTCCCAGATAGCGCCGGGGAATGCTAACCACTACACCACCCAGAACGACCAAGTCTCAAGTTTCCGATTAATAGCATACCCGTGCGCTATCACTATCAGGGCGACGCGGCTTCGAGTCCTGTTCCAGGACGAGGAAATTTTCAAGTTTTCGGATTTTATCTGGCTTACCATCCTTGTCACATTCACACTAAAAATCGGATTGTCATTTTCAAAATTTGTATTATATGGTGTAGTCCCGTATTTATTTTGTGGTTAATCTGCTCTTAAGTTAAAGTTTGTTAAACAAAACCTGTGAAAGGTACAAAGGTTTAATAAATAATCTACGCCGCAGCTATTTTTACCCTGAGATACTTTGCTGCATTTCTACCGATTCCAAACAATAATTTAGACATCAAAATTTCAATGGGTGCAGGAAAATTAAAGAAGAAATGTGTACAAAAGCTAACATTTAAATACAAAGGAACTGTCTAAAATACTGGGTGCGGATGGATGGTGGCAACGAGGGGAGTCCATTTTCTACCAGGGGAACACACGGGTCCTAAAACTATAAGAACAAACAGGATAAGAAGGTGCAAATGAGTTAATAGAGAACTACCCCGGTTTGAAATTAGATGAAAAGAAAGTGTCCGAGATGTAGAACCTGTGAAAACCTAAAATTACCGACGGCGGTTCTCGATCCCACATCCTTCTGCTCCGGAGTCGAATGCACTTTTTTTTTTCTTTTTTTTTTTTTTTTTTTGGTGGTTTAACGACCACCGTGAGCAACTCAATGGGCTATAAGCAGTCACCCGTCCCAAATTTAGGATCACTGGTTCCAGGGAAGGGAGAGAGCCAGTGCCGTAAGACAAACACGACATCCATGCCTCACCGGGATTTGAACCCAGACTCCTTACGGACGAATAATAACAGGCCATCGCTTAGACCACTGCGCCACCGAGGCGGCCCGAATGCGTTCCCAGTTAATTTACGTCGGCAAGGGCTTATCACTGCTATCTGCCGTCGTGACTTGTGCGTCACCTCTGTAGTACGTCACATATATCTCCCCTTTCAGAAAGCCGCTGGCACGACATCGCAGGTTGCGGGTCGACCGCAAAGCATGCTTGAAGTAGCTCGCTGTAGAAAAAGGAATTCTGATTAATTCCAGACGATGTGTGGAAGAAGCATCACACATGTCTCGAAGCGAAGAAGAAATTATCATTAATTTCAGACGATGCGTGGAAGGAACATCAGACATCTTTCGAAGAACCTAACGGCCAGTAGATACATTTTTACCTTCGGGCGCCTATGTAAAACCAAAATTTGCCGGTGGCGGATTTGGGTTGGATTGGATTGGATTAAAGGTTTAACGACCACCGTGAGCAACTCAATGGGCTATAAGCAGTCGCCCGTCTCTAATTTAGGGTTACTGGTTCCAGGGAAGGGAGAGAGTCAGTGCCGTAAGACAAACACAACATCCATGCCTCACCGGGATTTGAACCCGGACCCCGTTCGGACGAATTATCAGAGGCCATCGCTTAGGCCACTGCGCCACCGGGGCGGCCCGGTGGCGGAACTCGAATCATTATGTTCCGGAGCCAGATGACTTCCCAATTCAGCTACATTGACAAAAGCTTTTACTCCTACTTGCCGTCTTGACATGTGAGCCACCTCTTCAGTACTTCACAAACAGTTAAGATAATCATGACCGTATCCACGGGAGAGGTTTTTAGAGTCGAAACTCTTCCCGCCGCCCCGAATTGTTCTGGGCAAAATTTTTTTGCTTCCTTATCGTAAGTTATTAGATCAATAGGATTTGCCTTTATCTTCTTTTAATTTTTTTTTTACAAATTGTTTCTGTTATTTCCTTTGATAAACCTTACTTCAGAAGAAAAAATATCTCTCTACCTACTGGTCAGCAGTAATAAATTTATAGAATAGAGGAAACTCTGTGTCTGGCACTTTATTAATCGGAATTGCTCTATTATCAGGAATTTGCTTTTTGATTGGAGGTTTAACGACCACCGTGAGCAACTCAGGTGGCTATAAGCAGTCGCCTGTCCCTAATTTAGGGCCACTGGTTCCAGCAAAGGGAGAGAGCCAGCACCGTAAGGCAAACACAACATCCATGCCTCACCGCGATTCGAACCCGGACCCGGCTCTGACGAATGATCAGAAGCTATCGCTTAGAGCACTACGCCGCCGGGACGGCCCAGGTATTTTAGAAATCGCTCATTTATTTAGTGAGACAGACGGAAAAATGACAGTTGGAATCGTAGTTTATTGTTTCTTTATAACATCGAGATGTCACTCTGGGATGGGTTCTGTTTAGAAAAGTGAGAGCGCATTGAGTGATTGCATCCCATAGGCATATTGACACTTGTTTGATCTGCGAAATGTCCGTCGTTTCTTCTGCCTTCACGGTGAAACATTTTGCAGCATTTACATTTTTTACAACTGTATCCTGAATAATGTATCTGCAAATGTTGATAAGATGGTTTGGAATTAAAGGACTGGTATATTGCGTGTTTGCTGCGCCTAATTTTAGATGCTTTGCAAGCTCAGAATAACCAGAAGGAACTCGGATCCTCAGAAGTTCACGCTAATTACAATCGTTGCTATGATAGCAATTATTAGACGGCCAATTCAACGTCAAAGTCCGTTGGTTTGGTGGCTTCATCTTGTTATCAAAATTTTTAAAATCAACTTCCTCTGACGGAGATTTCGAATTTGTTTATCATTTTCATTTTTCAGACAGTACTTGCTCTCATTCTGTCTTCTGCGTAATGTTGTTTTCATGTGATCTCTGTCTCATATTGTTCAGTTTGTTTTCCTGTAAATGTTGAGTAAGTTCATATGCCGTTACTCGCTAATTAATACTAATATAATAAAAACCAAAGAGTTTATTTATTGTTAAGTGATTAGACGGATAGATAGATAGATAGATTTATTCTTGCTGTGGAATAGTTTAAAAAAAAAACGAAACAAAAGTGTAAATACGGCCCTGATAGATAGATATACAGATATATTACATTTCTTCAGTGGAATATATTTACCCCCCCCCCCAGAAATTAAAATCTAGTTACGGCCGTGAAGATAATCATCCAGTTGTCCTCTAAAAAGTTATTCGCATAAGCATCTAGATATACGGGATAATAAAATAATATAAGCACATCAAATGCTGAGATCAATTTGATGATTAGAAAAAGGGCGATTTAAGGCATAAGTCTTAAGAAGGATCAGAAGAGGGGCGATGATCACCAAATTAACTAGATATCAGTATAAGAAAAATGATATCAGAAGTTTAAAACTGATAATGAGCTTTTCTTCAGAGAAATGCAAAGGTAGACTGGCCCTTAACTGAAGACAATTTCAATGGCAAAAATAACTCAGCGCAATAAGAGGGAAAATAAATGGAAGATTCAATGAGAGAAGACACTTCTATCTAGCAGAGTGTTCTAGGAGAATGAACATAGAACCAAATGCTCGCTGAACTTTCAGCCGAGATGAAGGTATCAAGGATTTTCTGCGATATCCGCAGCTCAGCCGTCAGAGTCGGAAGGGTGCTGTAGTGGTGCCAAAGAATATTGCGGCTTAAATGTGATTATAAATCAACGTGAAGCCACGAATGGAGGTGAAATTATTTTCATGAGACTCTTTTATGAGGACGGCATTCCTTCAACTAGGAAAAGAAGCTCCTATAACACTGGCGGCATTACGAGACACAACAACGTGTTGATTGATTTAAATTGCTCGTTCGCTCCTATCTTAAACACCCATTAGTTTGCTTAATTCAGCGAGCTTAACTCTTCACGTTGATGGTAATCTATCTCGTTAACATATTTTCGGAACGAGGAGAAAATAATTTTACAGGATTTTCGTCAGTCACAATCGTGTTAGTAAGAGAGCCTATGCGATTCCGGAAACCCGGTCAAAGTGCTTACTTTCTCTGCTGTTAATTTCTAGCTTAAAGAGATCAAGGATTTTTTAGAAACCTCATGATTAAATTAGAAACTATAATGTGCATCCTGAAATTAAAAATAATATCAGAAGATACAGTTTTTACCATCTGGCCGAAATTCTTAAAACAAACATTTCAGAAGTTGTGTTAAGCACCCTTTTTCCTTTACCAAAAAAAAAATCATATATGTATATACACTTACTGGACAGGAATCATGGTATATCTATCTAGTGACTGTTAGATCTCCATATCGGTTACACAAAATTAATTAAATGACTTGATACGGGATCTGTGACAGTTAGACCTGCCAGAAGTTTACACAAAGTGAATTAAATGACTTGGTACGGGATTTAAATCTGCCTAAGGAAAATGCACAACTTTTAGGATCAAGACTCAAAAACAAAAATTTGCTTGCTCCAGGAACAACAGTTTCATGGTACAGAAACTGAGAAAAGGAATTTGTTGAATATTTCGCCCAAGAAGAGTCGCTTGTATTTTGCATAGACATTCCTGGACTTATAATGCATTTGCCTTCCACTGTTCATGACCCATCACAGTGGAGATTGTTCATTGATTTTAGTAAGAGAAGCTTAAAAGGAGTTTTTTTGCATAACGGCAACATTTCCCCCTCAATACCAGCTGCTCATTCAGTACATCTGAAGGAATTTCACAAAAATCTTGACGTTCAACTTAATAAAATAAGATATCAGAAATACAACTGGCCAATTTGTGAAGATTTTAAAATTCCGAGCATGATATTAGGGCAGCAAAGTGGCTGGACAAAAATGCCATGTTTCATCTGTGAATAGGACAGTAGAGCTTATAAGCTACATTGGATCACAAGAAATGGCCTAAAAGAGAAAACTTGATACCAGGATCAAAGAACGTTCTCCATCCGAACCTAGTGGATACAGAAAAAGTTATTTTACCACCCTTGCATATTAAATTAGGAACGATGAAATAATTGTCAAGGATCCGGACAAAAATGGTGAATGTTTTCAATATTTGATTAATGTTTTTCCACATTTATCAGAGGCAAAAATCAAAGAAGGAGTGTTTGTTGGCTCCGATATAAGGCGGTTAACTAAAGATAAAACTTTTAAGAAAAAATGACAACAACAGAAAAATAAGCATGGATTTAGTTTCAGAAATGTCATTTAAAATTTTCTAGGCAATTACAAGGAGCTTAATTACAGAGCCATCGTAGCATATATGCTAAAAACATTTAAGAATCTCGGTTTCAACATGAGCTTGAAAATTAATTTTCTGCATTCTCAAATTGATTATTTTCCCGAAAATCTTGGTGCTGTGAGTGAAGAGTAAGGTAAAAGATTTCACCAAGATCTGAAATGTATGGAAAAACGATATCAAGGACGATGGAATGTAAATATGATGGCGGATTACTGCTGGGGTTTAAAAGGAGATTCTGCTTCTGAAATTTCACCGGATAAAAAAAGCCGTATACTTGTTCGTTTGACGTAAGAGGAAAATGATTTTGTAAGAACACATTAATTTTAATTAATTTTGTATTTGATATTTTTTTCATTAACTATTTTTTATCTTCACACAAGTGATTTTTATTTAGATTGTACCAATATCAGTGGGTCGTGGATTCTATATTCGCTTAAGAAACCCCCAGTAGAAAAGTTAAATTTTGTAGAGTAGTGAAATTAGCAGCTTTGCATTTGCAGACATTACTTTCTTTTCAACCCATAAAAACCCCAAAGTATTGGGTTGTCGGAAAAGTCATGACCTATTTTAGCCATGTTTTGCAATAGCCATTTATTGATAGAAAGAACAAAGATCAATCAATGATATAATGCCCGTTTTGTTCGATAACCTTTGGCCATCTTTCAGTGAGCTGCAGAATGCCTCGTTCATAGAAGGACATGTCTTTCGTGGCGAAAAACTATACAAGGTGCTGATTTACAGCCTCCTCTGAATTGAACGTTATAACACGCAAGGACTGTTGAAGAGAGCAAAACAAGTGGAAGTCTGACGGCGCAAGGTCAGGCGAGTATGCTGGGTGTGGCAACACATCCCACCCAAGCTCCAATAATTTTTGGCGGGTGATCAAACTTGTTTGTGGTCTCGCGTTGTCGTAATGAAACACAACACCTTTACGATGAACGAATTCTGGACGTTTCTGGATGATGGATTCGTTCAAACTGTCCAATTGGCGACAGTACACATGTGAATTGATCGTTTGGTTCCGTGGCAGGAGCTCGAAAAACACGACACTTTTAAAATCCCACCACACTGAGACCAGAACCTTCCGCTGATGAATGTCTGCTTTGGATGTCGTTTGAGGCAAAGCAGCACGTCGGAACCAAGACCATTTGCCCAGCACATTGTTGTACACAATCCACTTTTCGTCACCAGTTATCAGTCGCTTCAAAAAAGGATCGTTTTCTTCACGTTTAATGAGCATATCGCAGATGTTCATACTCGCCGTCAATTGAGCTTCTTTGAGTTTATCAGGAACCCCCACACATCGACCTTGTTTACATATCCCAGCTTCTTCAGGTGGTCGTGAACGCTTTAATGATGGATGTGCAATGTGTCTGCAATCTCTCGTGTCGAGTAACGTGGTTTTGACTCAATCAATGCCTTGATTTGGTCGTCATCAACCCCGGTTCGCCTCCCCGACCGAGGAGCATCGTTGCGGTCAAAATCACCAGCACGGAGTTTCGCGAACCACCGCTGACACTAACGTTCTTGTAGAGCATTATCACCGTACACTTTACGCAATTTTTTACAAGCTTGACGCGCATTCTTCTATGTACGGAAGTAAAACAGTAAAATATGGCGAAAATGCACAGTTTGGTCTTCCATCTTCAACTTGATATCAAATCTCCGCAAATCAACCAAACTGCTCACTATTCATTCTAGACTGCAGCTAGAACTGGCACCTATCGAATGCCATAGCGATACCAGAGCTGCGCATGCCTGTAGTACTTTCAAAACCGTCCAACCGCCATTGGGTGCCAAAATATGTCGTGACTTTTCCGACAACCCAATAACTTGCTTTGGTTTGTTGAAGCCATCTGTTACTCCAAACGGAAAAACAAAATAGTGGTGTTATACGCTGATAGAAAATGCACAACCGCTCAGTCTTATTTTTGATGATTTTAAGAGGTTAATTCAAGATTTCCATCAGATTTCATCCCATAGAATACGGCAGGGTTATGTATAAGAGGGAATATTTTGCACCGTCCCTTATGCTCCCAGTGAAAGTCAAGGAATGTAAGATGTCTTAATTGCACCACTGAAAACCTGCTAGTTGGTTTTGACATTACAATCCAAAGTGTCGCTGTGTCTCAAGGATAGTGCTGTGTGTTGACTAGCTGAGATACACACACTTTTTTAACAAACACACTAATGAGTGGAAATTATTTCTTTGGGTGAAAGGAAAGAATAAAAAAAGAAACAACTAACTTAAATATCTTTGGGCTTTTGACATTTCCTGATAACATAATTGTCCTAATCAAGTATCATGATGTTTGACAATCCATCGAAGCGGAAGTACAATTGATATACCACACTCCAAATCGCCATCAAACACGCTACATTCCTATTCAAGTGAACTAGTACTTTTGTCTTTCTATGCTGCAATAGAATGAAGAGGAATCTTCCGCTAGTCTAGGTAATTCAAAAAACACATTATTCAAAAACGCTTAAATTTAGAAACACAGGATATAGATTTGAATTGCGCATCATTATCTCAGTAGGGAAAATTTCGTACCTTAAGCACATTGCAACAGATGCGAGACAGAAATGTTTTACACTCAGCCAATATGTTCTATGTTGTTGTTTCGAGGGTGACGTGCAACTCTAATGAGCCCCATCCATAATTTGGGTGTGCTGAATTCAGGAGAGGACCAGCGATGCACGACAAGGGCTCCACCCATGCCTCATGAGAGGCCCGGACCCAGGCCCAGCTCAAAACACTACCTAGGAACTTACACCTCTGTCTATTCTGTAACACGGGTGTCGCAATCCGTGGGTTATGGTAGGTAACATGCAATTTTCACGAGTTGCTTAGTTTTACACCAAAGAGCCAAAACATTATGCAGACGAGTGCGTCTTTATGAAAATCGACGCAATTCCAAGTAAAAAACAAAGCTTGTCGGGTGTTCGTGGTCATCCGTAGTTACTACCTTCAAAAAGTGGTCCGAAGAGAAACAAGTTAGTAAAATCATACAATGCATTGATTATAATACGCTTTCCAACATACCAGAAATTATTACTCAAGTTATCACTCAAGTTATGAGAATATTGGCTGTTATATACTGAACAGAACCGGTTCAGTATACCTCCAAAGTAACATGATAAAGTTTTGTCGCAATGGAAGCATTTTTACGTACGTTATGATGCATAAGGGCTATGGAATAGATCCCGCTCCTGTGTCCTAACCTTTGACCCCATTTCGCACATTTTCAATAGGTTTCGTCACCAGGCAGGCCCCTACAACATACTAACATTTCATCCAAGTCGAAGATTGTTTACGTAAGTTATAACGCATAATGGCCATGAAAGTTATTCGGCTCCTATGTCCAGACCTTTGACCCCATTTCACCCATTTTCAATTGGGTTTGTCCCCAGGTGGTCCTCTACCACATACTAAAATTTCATCGAAATCGAACTTTATTTTTACGTTAGTTATGACGCATAGGGGCAGTGGAATGGATCCCGCTCCTTTGTCCTGACGTTTGACCCCATTTCGTTCACTTTCAATAGGGTTCTATCCCAGGTATTCTCCTTTCACATACTAAACGTTCATCGAAATCGAACAATTTTTACGCGAGTTATCGTACGGAAGGGCATACTCACACGACGCGTGACGTAATGAGGCAGATTGGAATCGCGACCATCTGCTCGAAAGAGTGTGGCGTCTTAAACCCTTAATAGGATACACACGCAACGCGTGACGTAATGAGACAGACGGCGTGACCGCGCGCCAACACCTCAATCTCCAGATTGTGACGTCATAAGATTTCTTAGCATGGGCAACATTAATGGGACGACGCCATGACACTAAAAACGTGGTGATTCAGTGTGATTATTTAACGCTCTAAACGAATTTTTCTAAAGTCGAGATCAAGCTAGATCGATTTTTAGTACCAGCAAACGGTAGGTTAACGACTTTCATCAAAATCCTCAGAGCAGTTTTCAAAATAAAATTTACATACATACAAGAATTGCTCCTTTAATAGTATGGGATAAGGGCGATGGAATTGATCCCGATCCTATGTCCTGACCTTTGACCCTATTTCGTCTATTTTCAATAGGGTTCGTCCCCAGAGGTCCCCTACCACATACTAAAAGTTCATCAAAATCGAACCATTTTTACGCACGTTATGACGCATAAGGGCAATGGAATGCATCCCGCTCCTATGTCCTGATCTTTGACCCCACTTCAACCATTTTCAATAGGGTTGTCCCCAGTGGTCCCCTACCACATACTAAAATGTCATCGAAATCGAACCATTTTTACGGGAGTTATCGTGCCGACAGACAGACGGACGGATGGACGGGCAAAGTGGGAGCATTTACGCTTCTTCAACCTACGGTTGGAAAGCGTAAAAGAACCGTCAACCGACGGCAAGTTGCGCGCCCACCAAGGCTTATCGTACAGATGAACAAAGCCTATCCCGTGTAGTACCAACCAACAGAAGAGATACTGTGGCGTAATTCGCCGGTAATGTGAAGATGGCCGCCCCGATGGCGCAGTGGTCTAAGGCGCTGGCCTCTGATCATTCGTCCGTAAGGGGTCCGGGTTTGAATCCCGGTGAGGCATGGATGTTGTGTTTGTCTTACGGCACTGGCTCTCTCCCTTCCCTGGAACCAGTGACCCTAAATTAGGGACGGGCGACTGCTTATAGCCCATTGAGTTGCTCACGGCGGTCGTTAAACCTCGAATCAAAAAAAAATGTGAAGATTTTGAAAATAAAAAACATAATGTGTAGATGTTCACACATTACATGGAACCCTCCTGGAAACATGGCTGTGGAGCTGCAGGCCGCTCAAAGTGACCATGCTAACCTCAGTTCATCGTCGAAAGCGCATATAATGGGCACACGAGCATCAAAACTGGACCTTGAAAGATCGATTGGAAGAAGGTCATCTGGTCTGGTGAATCTGGTTTCCGGTTTCACCATGTGGATTGCCGGGTACGTTCACGTCAGTTACCCGTGGAAGTATTGGCACCAGGATGCAGGGTGGGACATAAACAAGCCGGTGGAGAAAGGGTAATGCTTTGCGCAATGTTTTACAGGGAAATCCTGGGTCCAGTCCTTCATGTACAGAAAATTACGACGTCTACCACCTACTTAAACATCAATACAAACCAGGTACTTTCATTCATGGCAACGGCATTCCGCTGTAGTAGTGCCTTCTTTCAGCAGATTGTTGTGCTATGCCGCACTTCCCGGATGGTCCGAGATGTGACGTACTACAGAGGTAAAGCACGTGTCAAGACTACAAATCTGCAGCGATACATTCCGTCCGTGGAGCTTAGTTGGGAGAGCAACTGACTCCGGAATGAGGGAGCGCGGTTTCGATCTTCGTCACGGACAAACTTGTGTTTTCACATTGGAGCCCGAATGTAAAAATGGATATACTGGTCTTTGGGTTCTTCGAAAAATGTGTGATGTGCATTCCACACATCGTCTGGCATTAATGAAAAATTCCTACTTCGCTTCAAATAAAAAAAATTAATTAAGATGAAGATAATGTGACGTACTACAGAGGTAAAGCACCTGTCAAGACGACAAATCTGCAGCGATACATTCCGTCCGTGTAACTTAGCAACTTACTCCGGAGTGCGCGGTTTCGATTTCTGTCACGGACTAAATTGTGTTTTCACAGAGAATGGTTCGTGGAACACGAGGAAGACTTCAAGGTATTGCCCTGACCTTCGAATTCCTTAGACATCAATCCAATCGAGCATATGTGGTTTGTGTCGGAACAACAAATCCAATCTGCGGTGTCTTAACCACTTAGCTTACAAGAATCTGATATTAATGTGTGGCTACCATATACCACAAGAAACTTTTGTGAATCTTCTTGCGTCTAAGCCTCCTTATTTTAAGAGCTGTTTTGCGGCACGAGGAGGACCAGCATCATAATGTTTTGTGTATTCGGTGTATGTTCAGATTGCATAAATATAAAAAAAAAGGAAGATCAGGTAGGAGTCAAATGTAGACCAATAGGACTGAGTCTTTATTCTGTCGCGAACTTATAGTCACATTTTGTAAATTAATTCTCTGAAGGATATTTTCATTTTCTGCAGTATAGCAGGCTTTCGTTACCAATTTTCGAAAACCCTGCAGGTTCGAATTACTTAGAAACTCATGTAATATCATTTTTATTTTATTTTATATACATGAGGTACATTGCATTAACGTAATCAGCGATGGTTATGTTTTTTAAATTTATGAAGATAAAACTCCTTATAGAGGTAAACAGGTTGTAATGCATATTTAAAATATATTTATTATCAAAAACAGATTTCGAACGCACAATGTTTATCATTAGTGCAGAAAGTGACATGTTAATTAACACAGCAATCGGACATCGCCGAATTGACTGTAATTACTGTTTTATTAACCTTTTCCGATGCAAAAGCATGGGCTAAGTTTTCGTAAAAGCTTGAAACTGACGCTTAAGAGATTAAAACGTTCAATAAGACTACGCAACCCTTAAAGTATGCATGACCCCACACAGCAAAACTACTACAGAGATTATATTTACTACGAGATTCATTTCCAAATCACATCCTCAGATTTTGATGAAAATCCGTGTACAAATTCGTAATGATAAGCAAAGACGATCTTGTATCGTGCTTACGATTTCGTCCTATTGTACGTAAATGATGTTTAAACATACACTACATTATGAAAAATATTCGGACACCACAATGTTTTGGCACAAACGGCTTTATTTTTATCTCAACTAGTAGCACGTAGGTCCACCTTTTGCTTGTATGACAGTGGCTACACATCGGGGCATACTATCAACCAATTTCCGGTAGGTCTCGACAGGAATGGCTCGCAATTCATCCTACAAAGCTGCTGCCAGAGTGGAGAGCGGCAGTTGTGGTCGATTTCGTATCCTTATCTCCAGTTCATCCCAGAGGTGTTCTTTGGCATTAAGATCAGGAATACAAGCAATGATTCCACATCATTTCTTGAAACCAGCCCTGAACAGGCCGTGCAGTTTGGCAGCGAGCTCGACGTGTGGGAAGAGGCAACGACCATTTCCATAATTCTGCCACATTGTTGGAAGGGCAGAATTATCAAAATACACATCAGAGCTCATAGTTTGTAATATAATAACCAACGGGAGAAATCACATCCACGAAAAGCAACTCCATACCATGACGGAGACTTCGCCGAAAATACAACCTGATTTCGGTCTTCGCTATATGTCTATTTCAAAATGTCCGATTTGAGAAATTATTCTTCCATCGGAAACAGTTTTTCATAGAAAATGGTTTGCATATAATTTCTAATTTTTTTGTGAGGAATGTTTTGGCCACCAGGTGGCTTAAGTGTTTGTTTCTGCTTCTGATGTATTTGCAGGAAAATCTAAGCTTCTCGAAACTTGAGTGAACAAAAATTGTGTACCGATACTTCTCACCTCGAAAAACCGTTTGAGAGTACCTCCTCTTAAACTTGCTCACAGTTTTCCCACCAGGGAGCGTAGATGTACATCCCATTTTTGTCTATATCTCTGCTTCTAAGAGTCCGATTTCAAAAGTGCTTCCTTTGTTAAAGGGAGTTTCCGGTGCGACATGTTTCTTATATTGTTTTAAAATTTCCAAGTAATGCGTAGATTTACGGCTAGGAGCGTAGAGGTAAATTGCGTTTCCCCGATATGTCTGCTACTAAAACTCCGAGCCGCCCCGGTGGCGCAGTGGTCTAAGGCGTTGGCCTATGATCATTCGTCCGTAAGGGGTCCGGGTTCGAATCCCGGTCAGGCATGGGTGTTGTGTTTGTCTTACGGCACTGGCTCTCTCCCTTCCCTGGAACCAGTGACCCTAAATTAGGGATGGGCGACTGCTTATAGCCCATTGAGTTGCTCACGGTGGTCGTTAACCCCCAATAAAAAAAAAAAAAAACTCCGATTTTTTTTTCCTGCATTGGTTACAGCTTGTGATCTGAAACGTTTTGCATATAATTCCTAATGTTTGATAAATAATGGTTTGATCAACAGGGGTAGTAAATTTTAATTGCTGCTTCTGAATGTATTTGCAGCACAATCTGAGTTTCTGAAAACTAGATTGAAAAAAAATTGTTCATTGGCTGATATCGCTCACCTCAGACAACCTTTTCAGGATACTTTCTTTTTAAAATAATGCATAGTTTTTTCGCCAGGTGACGTAGATGCATATAATATATTTGTCGATATCTCTGCATCTAGGAGACCGATGTGAAAGATTATTTCTTTGTTGGACACCGTTTCCGGTGCGAAATGTTTTTTATGTAATTTAAGATTTTTCGATTATTTCTTTGTTGGACACCGTTTCCGGTGCGAAATGTTTTTTTATGTAATTTAAGATTTTTCGTAGCGCACAAGTTTGCCGCTAGAGAGCGTACGTTCACGTTTCCAATTAATGGAATATCTGCGGGATTAACAATACGATTGAAAAATCCTTTTTCAGTCAGATACTACTTACTAACTGTGAAAGCCTTTGACACATGTAGAAGCAGGGATATTGAGAATCTGTTTTTCTCAATATCCCTGCTTCTACATGTGTCATTTAAATATTCCTTTCAACACCGGATGCCGTTTACCTGGTGGAACACTTTAGGGTAGTATTTCAGGAGTTTTATAGTTCACAGTTCTGTCGCTAGGCGGCGTTTTTGTACTTCTGTTTGTAGCTGCATCTCCGTTTCTAAAAACCCTATTGAGATATTTTTTTATTCTGTATGCCGTTCGCTACAATAGAGATGTGGAGTATTAGCCTCTTTAAATAATGCACAGATTCCCTACCAGAGGCGTAAATACTGTTTTGCCTATTTTCAATTTTTCCATTATTCAAGTTTCTTCCGCTAGAAAGCGTAGAATTATAGCATGTTTCCTTCTATATATTTTCCTTTAACTTTCCGATTTGAAAATCATTTTGTCTCCGATAATTCTTCCTACTATGATAAGCTGGTTGAGCGGCATTTGTTTATTTTCATAACATTATTTTTAGCCGCTGTTGAAAGTAGCTGTTTCTATTTCTGGACGTTTCATCAATTGTAGAAATCCGGTTGATTTTGTTCTAACAGGTTGCATTGACTTTGAGTAACTTTGATAAATTAAATTCGCGTCAGAAGGGATTCAAAAGACATACTCATTACAACCAGAAATTCGGTGTCATCTTTTTTTACGCTTTCCAACCGTAGGTTGAAGAAACCTATATGCTCCAGCTTTTTCCGTCCGTCTGTCCGTCCGTCCGCCTGTCGGCACGATAACTCACGTAAAAATGGTTCGATTTTGATGAAATTTTAGTATGTGGTAGGGGACCGCCAGGGGACGAACCCTGTTGAAAATGGGTGAAGTGGGGTCAAAGGTCACGACATAAAAGCGGAATTCATTCAATTGCCCTTATGCGTCATAACTTGCGTAAATAAGGTTCGATTTCAATGAAATATTAGTATGTGGTAGGGGACCACCTAGGGACAAACCCTGTTGAAAATGGGTGAAGTGGGGTCAAAGGTCAGGACACAGGAGCGGGATGTATTCCATTGCCCTTATGCGGCATAAGGTGCGTAAAACTGGTTCGATTTCGATGAAATTTTAGTATGTGGTAGGGGACCACCTGGAGAGTGATCCTATTGAAAATGGGACAAATGGAATCAAAGGTCAGGACATAGGATCGGGATCCATTACATCGCCCTTATCCCACACTATTAAGGTGGACGTCAAGTAATTTTGCTTCCTATATTTCCAATGGAAAACCTTTTGTACACATTTCCTTCACAATTAGTGTGTTCCCAAGGATGGAAATTTGAACATCCATTAAAATAACTTCATACTATAACTTGGAATACTTAACATTTTGTAAAACATAAGCATAATTATATTAAAAAACAATAACGTTTCTTTTGGTGGTGTTGAAACCAGAAAAAAGATGGTTTGATCTGTGCTTTGATGACGTCAGTGGACAAATAAATGTTGGATTGCATAATTACGGTTATGGTTTAGAAAATATTAAGTATTCCAAGAGATGAAATGAAGCTATTTTAATGGATGTTCAAATTTTCATCCTTGGGAACGCATTGTTTGTGAAGAAAATGTGTACAGAAGTTTATCCATTGGAAGTACAGGAAGCAAAATTACTTGACGTCCACCTTAAAGTAGCAATTCTTGTATGTATGTATGTACATTTTATTTTGAAACGGCTCTAAGAATTTTGATGAAGGTCGTTAGCCTACAGTTTTCTGGTACTTGAAATCGATTTAGCTTGATCTCGACTTTAGGAGAATTCGTTTAGTGGGTTAAATACCCACCCCGAATTATAACGTTTTTATAGGCATGGCGTCGTTCCATTAATGTTATCAATGCTTAGAAATCTTATGACATCACAATCTCGCGTTTGAGATTGTTGGCGCGCGGTCACGCCATCGGTCTCATTACGTCACGCGTTGTGTGTGGACCCTATGAAAGTTTTATGACGTCACACTCTTGCGGCGAGCAGATGGTCGCGATTCCCAACTGCCTCATTACGTCACACGTTGTGTGCGTATGTCCGTCCGCACGATAACTCGCGTAACAATCGTTCGATTTCGATGAAATTTTAGTATCGGGTACGGGATCACCTGGGAAGGAACCCTGTTTAAAGTGAATAAAATGGGGTCAAAAGTCAGTACATAGGAGCGGGATCCTTTCCACTGCTTTTATGCGCCATAACTAACGTAAAAAAGATGGATTTCGATGAAATTTTATTATGTGGTTGGGGACCACCTGGCGACAAACCCTATTCAAAATGGGTAAAATGGGGTCAAAGGTCACGACATAGGAGCGGAAACACTTCCATCGCCATTATGCGTCATAACTTACGTAAAAATGCTTCGATTTTGATAAAATGGTAGTATATTGTAGGGGCCTGTCTGGGGACGAAGTCTGTTGAAAATGGGCGAAATGGGGTCAAAGGTTAGGACACAGGAGCGGGATCTATTCCATAGCCCTTATGCATCATTACTTACGTAAAAATGCTTCGAATGCGACAAACCTTTGTCATGTTATTTCGGAGGTATACCGAACCGGTTCTGTTGAATATCATCGAAATGGGATCTAAGGTCAGGGCACAGGATCGAGATTTATTCCACAGCCATAATTCTCATAACTTGCGTGATAACTTGATTAATGATTTCTGGTATGTTGGAAAGCGTGTCATAATGAATGCATTGCATGATTTTACTAACTTGTTGTTATATATTTAACGAATATTGTATTTAAAAATAAAAGTGTTGTGGATTTTTTTAATGGCATGCCCAATGAATTGTTGGACAAAAGTTGGAAGTGTACAAGAAAAGAGTGTTGTAAAATTTGTTAATGAGGAATCTCAAAATATTCTTTCAGATGAAGCACATTTCGAATTTTGATCTGACGATTAATAAAAGTCATTCGATAGGACACAATTCTGAAATAATACGCAAAGATGCTCGCGTTACTCGCATTACAACGTGCGTGAGAAAGGGGAAATAAAATGAGGAATATATTAAAGTCGGTCTTTTCCTTTTTGGAGATAATGAATATCCACGGCAGGCAATGGGTAATTTGCGAAAAAGAAATAGCAAATCGCAGCTTAAAATCCTATTTTCTCTCGTCCTTGCAATCAAAGCATGAAAGGTTTGTTGATAAGCCTGTTGACTTTTTAAGCGGAAAAAACGAGATTTAAAAACTCGCAATATTGATTCGTTTATTTCACGAATAAAAAATAAATTAAACAAAGCGATTTATGCTTCATATTTTGTAAGCTAACAAACTGCAAAAATGTGAAGCTCACACTATCATAGAAAAAGCAATTTTGCCATATGCCAAAGTAATTGGCAACTGTTTGCCTGGAGACGATTTCGTTAAGAAGTTCAAGATGCTAAGTGTTTCTAACAGTACAGTGGCTCGTCGAATACATAGGTCAGATGATTTGAGTTAGTTATTATGGAAATAGAAAAAACAAACAAAGTCTATTTACGCTACTTGAGACGACTGATGTCTGTAATCTATCAATTTTAATTACATTTGTATGAAGGTAAAATGAATGAAAATACCATGTTTTGTTGTCAGTGGACGGGTCATACAATAGGGGAAGACACATATAATATAATTAATTCATACTTTAAAGAAAAATAAATAAAATGATTCTATTTTTATTGAGTTTGCACAGAAGGAGTACAATTGACGACTGAAAAATTTTTAAACGTTGTTTCGCGCATTAATACAATTAACACGAATATAATATGGACCCACTGCAGCATACACAAACAAGTTTTGGCATCAAAGAGAACGCCAGAACAACTCAAAAACGTGTTAGACGGTGCTCTCAAAATAATTAATTTTACAAAATCAAGAGTTAACTCCCGAGTGTTTACCATTTTATGTAAAGAAATTGGCTGCGAGCATGTACTTCTAACACGCATAGATGTTAGGTGGCTTTCCTATGGCAGAGTTATTACTCGCTTGTTTGAATTAAAATATAGGTTAGTTTTATTCCTTGCTGAGCTTTGTTTTTACCTGAGTTAGCGTACATATAATATGATATGACTATAAATGTTAGAGTACTTAGCAGACATGTTTTCAAAAATTAACGAACTCAACATGGCGGTTTTGGGTTCGGTTTGGTTATTTAACAACCACTGTGGGCAACTCGATGGGATAGAAGCAGTCGCGCATCCCTAACTTAGGGTCACTGGTTCCAGGGAAGGGAGAGAGACAGTGCCGTAAGACAAACGCAGCATCCATGCCTCACGAGATTCGAATCAAGACACATCTCGGATGAATGATCGAAAGTCAGTGCTTAGACCACTGCGCCACCTGGGCGGTGAACTCAACATATCACTATAGGGTGAAAATGCAAAAATATTCAGTGTTCGAGACAACGTAAAAGTATGAGTAAGACGTTACACTGGCGGAAAGTGAAAAAATAACCCCAAGAAAGAGACGTCTGATACCAACGAAATTTATACAGCATAATAACGGAATACAGAGGATAACGTAATCAACACATTATGGCAAAATACAGCTGTATTTGCTGGTAAACTGAAAAATAACATTTCCATGTCACATAACCATGTTACATGGAAATGTTATTAGTTATTAGTACGAGGTTGAACCGCCATGAACTGCGTCACACTGTGCAATTCTGGCATGGAGTCTGTCGTACAGATGTTGGATGTAAGTTTGGAGTATTGAGTTCCAAGCATCCTCAACCTGGACGCGTAAATCGGGGATGGTCGTGGCTGGCCGTGGAGACCGGATAAGTCGTTGTCCTATAAAATCCCACACGTGCTCAATGGGGGACAAATCCGGTGAACGTGCAGGTCATGGATGTTGTCTTACACCCTGAAGTGCATGTTGCGGTGCACGTGCCGTGTGTGGGCGGGCGTTATCTTGCTGTAAAACACCACGATGGACCGACCTTACAAATGGCACAACAAAGGGCTGAATGATGTTGTTGATGTAGTAGGTGCTGTTTAACGTACCCGGTACAAACACTAGTTTTGTACGGGAGTGATAGCTGATCGCTCCCCACACCAGGAGACCAGGTGTAGGCCCTGTGTGTCGCTGGCGGATGCAAAAAAGGTGGAGACGCTCCCCTGTGCGTCCACAAACACGCATACGGCCATCGGAGGCTCCCAAGCAGAATCGGCTTCCATCGCTGAACACGACAGATCGCCATTGCGTTCTCCAGTGCAGACGTTGGCGACAGCACTGCAGCCATTCCTGACGGTGGGCTGGAGTCAGAGGTACACATGCCAGAGGCACACGTGCACGTAGTCCTGCAGCCATTTGACGGTTGCGGATTGTTCGCACAGTCACCTCAGGTGCAACGGAAGCTCGGATTTGCGTCGCAGTGGATGTTCTGCTTGACAACGCCGCTCTTCTTATGCGTCGATCGGTCCGCTCATCAGTCCGTCTGTGACTCCCGGTTCCACGTCTTCTCGTGTGGGAATGTTTCTCGGACCATCTACGCCACCATCGTACCACCACTGATACTTCCCGTCCAATTCGCTCTGCAATACGACGATGCGACCACCCGGCCCCGCGGAGTCCGACTAGGCGACCTCGCTCAAAGTCCGATAACTGCTGAAATCCTACACGTCTTCCATGTCCAGGCATTGCAGCTTCTTCAGGGTCTTCGCACGTGTCCGTACGCTGACGACTGATTACATTCACTTTGCCATACTCCTTAAATACCACCGGCGATAATTTGCATATTATGCCGTGCTGTGGCGTAAGCATTCAGCGGTTGGTCCCGAAATTAACAACACACCTACGTAAACTCGAACCCCATTAACATATGTAAATTTCATGATCGTCCGCCAATTCCTTCTTGGTGTTCTTTTTTCACTTTCCGGCAGTGTAAAATTTTGGAACCACACAACTGAGAACAGGACGGAGGACTTTGTGGCATTACTTCAATCCTTATCAGAAAAGTTCGTATCTTTGGATCACACAATCAAGAAAGGCACCAGTGAAAATCTTAAATTCTTAGAAGTGATTTTCGTTGAATATTTTTCTGATATTTCCAATAAATTACATTGGATTTGCAACCTATTTGTCTTTGACTTAATAATTAAGAATGGATTAAAAAAAATAATTGACATATCAACGGATTTTGGACTACAAACAACATTAAAATATCACGGCTCCATAAATTACGGGGTAAAGGTAAAACTTTATCTCAGCAGAAGAGCTTTTAAAATTCTCCCACCATCTGCCACCACATATTTCTGTGAGCAAGAATTCACACTTTATTCTTGTTTTATATCAAAATTCAAATATAAACCCTATGGTGTACCAGATTCAAGGTTGTGTTTGTTTGGCGTTGAGCCAAATTGTTCAAATAAAAAAGTCCAACATTGATATTAAGTTTATATGTGATTATTACACTACGTTAAACACATCCGAGATGAACAAACGCCATTAACAATTTCATCTTTATTGAATATAATATATTCAACAACATTTTCGCAATACAGAAATTTAATATGAAGTCTTGCAGTGAATTATTTTATAATTAGTTCTATAATGTTATACTTAAAATTTAATTTTTAAAGGTTTCACAATTATAGATAGTACCATTTTTTATTTAATATCTGTAGTTATGTAATGTATATTTTTATTTGAAACTTTCTTTTAGTCATTATTATCCTAGATGTTCGCGTTATAAATTTTTGGCTGAAAGCAGTTTGTGGGACATAAATGTTGGGAACTACTGCATTAAACCATCAGAATTGAGATGTGCTCATCAGAGAGACTGCAGAAACATGTAAAAAGCGTTAGAGGATACGACCGTTCCATTTCCCAGGAGCTACATCCCCTCTGGACGGATATCTTGAGTTTTCTTGTTTTTTTACTTGCTTTTAGCAAGTAAAAGGACAAGAAAAGCTCAAGATATTCAAATAAAATGTACATCACCATAGGGTTTCCCCATAGAGTTTATATTTGAAAACGTTATGTTTTATGTAGATAATAAACTTGACTCCAGTATTTTATTTTTTGAATTTTCGATGAAACTTCTTCACATGTTTTTTTTTGTGTTAGTTTGCCATGAGAAAGCCATCTGTAGGGGTGCTAAAGCTCGGCTCTTATCCATTATATATACCTATAAAACCTGATGATTTTCTAATTAGTTTAATCAGGTATTGTTTTAAACCGCGTATTTGTAACAAAAGAAAGATCAAGCAAAAACAATATAAAATTGATTCAACGTGTTTGGTTAATCTTCCTAAGAATACACGCAAAACAGTTCCTCATATAATATTCGATTTAAGTAAATAAATAGTTCTGTTACATTCTGACTGCCACAATTTCCGCCTCCGGATCTTTCGGACTTAAAGTATCCATTTAATACTCTTAGAGGTTCTAAATGTAACTTCCCGTACCGGATACCTGTTTTGACAGCCATGAGTTTTGGGCGACCAAATATTCCAATCATGACTTAGTTTATGCAATACAATAGCCTCGTTAATGAGGGACAATAGATTAAGCGCTACCGCTGGCGAAAATTCTAGACGGCCGAAGTTTAAATTGTTGGAGAAAAGCCTATGTAAGCACTCAAGTTTCCTTCAGCACAAGCAAATCAGTTCTCGTGGTAACTCGAACTGACTGAAAGGGTGCAAAAGTTGGCAGTTTAATTAACATTCATGTTCCGTCGCTACAGAATATGTGAGCACGCTAGGGTCGATAATGTTCCCTCTCATTCGTGCTACCTGCCTTGCATCCCCAGCTTTATAGATGGGTTTATAATATCCCCACCATGTTTAGATTTCTCTCGTGAGGGCGACGTTTGTCCTCAGAGAAATAAAGGAAATTTCTGTCTGCACTCTTCAGTTTTATTTTCAAGAATGTTAAAAAATTTAACCAAAAACACGTCCAGGTTTTTGCACAAAATTTTATGCAAATACATTTCCATGCGCTTTTTAAAAATCTAAAATGTGGTTTAGGCAACATTCTGCAGTTTTATCAATGCTATATTTTCCTAAAAGAAGAAACCTTTTTCATTTACATTTCTGCATGAATGATATGAAAGTGTTCTTATTGTATTGTATGCATCCCGCCCGTTACCAGCGATACGAGAGAGATGCATTTGTTTTTAAAACCATGTACTCCTTGAACATTATTTCATATGTATTTTTTCTGCTATTACTTTGTAATCAAAATACTGAAAATTTTAAAATTACACTAGTGGCCAATATTGTGGAAAACTTCCGAAAAATTTGCATTTCTAAGGTTTGATGGCTCACAACGTAAGTCGTTTTTCCAATAATACCATAAAATCATATATCATTAGAAAGATCATGTAATGGAAAATGTAATGCAACAAGCTGTGTGGAATTATCTTTACTCTATCAACACGTATTGCCAAATAACCAGAAAGAGAAAACCTTACGGACTTATGTAACAAGAAGTGGATTTCCTTAACTCAAAACTGACAAATGAGACTTATTGTTCTGATAGCCAATCAAATGCTATTAGCACACACCATGGAACCAATAAGATGCTAGCATGAGTCAGCTGTCATTTCCAGGTATCGTAGCTATTAGTACAACTCCTATTCTGTTCTGTGAGTGTCATCAAGTTGGCCACGGGTTTTTTTCACCGATTTTTCCATTCCTTGGTAACTTCAGCTGTGTATTAAGTGTAAAAATAAGTTTTAAGCGTTTTAAGACAACGCAACATGTAATTTCAGAGAAAACAACAATACCGTTATGAATCAAAATATGCGTGGTCATTATTTATCACCTTCCGCTATCGGACGGGCAGTTGACGGATTTCAGCCATGAAGAATACTTCGTCGTGTGACGCGATGAAGTCGTCAACCCATTTTTGCATTTCGTCACATGTCCGGAACCGTACAGCAGACAAACCATGTTACATCGATTGGAACAAATGATATTCTGAAGGGGCTATGTCGGGACTATACGCCGGGTGCTGGCAAACGTCCCAGCCAAACATCAATAAAGTTTCCTTGACCGATTTCGCGACATGTGGCCTAGCGTTGTCGTGCAGTAATTTCACGGGACACAATCCTTTTTCCTGTGAATGGACGTTTCCGACAGAATTCCTGGTTCATTCGCAACAATCGTTGCTTGTAGTGATCAGCAGTAACAGTTTGACCCTGTTCCAATAGTTCATAATAGAGCACACCCTTCATATCCCACCAGATGCACATCAGAACTTTCTTATAGTGAATATTGCGTTTCGGTGTCGAAGTCGTTTCTTCACTGGAGTATACTCTGTGTTTTTTTCATCTGGGAGTGTCGTACCATATCCACTTTTCATCATACGTAACGATTTTCTACAAGAAAGACTTTCTCTGTTGTTTATTCAACAGATTCAAGCACTTCATGACACGCTCATCCTTGTTCCTCTGGCTCAGGTCATGTGGCAACCATTTGCCTTCCTTCTGAATCTTTCCCATTGCGCGTAAACGATTGGAAATGGTTTGTTGAGTTACCCCCAGTTGTTCATCTAGTTCTTTTTGCGTTTGAGACGAATCTTCATCCAGCAATGCTTGCAGTTCCTCATGTGCAACCTTCTGCGGGGCGCCGCTACGTTATCGATCGCTAACATCAAAATCTCCTGCTTTAAACTCTCTAAACCAAAACTCACACATGATTGTAGATGTGTGAGTTTTGGTTTAGAGGGTTTAAAGCAGGAGTTTTGGAGGAGGGTTTAAAGCGCTATTCTCTCCCAGAACGGAACAGATGGATGCACATGCTTTTGCAGCACTTTTTCCTTGATGAAATTCGTAACGAATGCAGTGTCGAACAAATGCAGTATCGCTTCCTACCTTTCACCTACCGATGTGTAAGTGCGCTTGACTGTTGGGCATACTTCTGTGTCATATTGTATACTCGTACCAGTTACGGTCATATGGCAGCAATGCGGGGTAATGTCGGATATGTAAATTAGCGGACTACGTCACACAAAAAACGCTTTGAAACTGATCTGACACCTAACAAATTAGTACGATGACGAACAGAGTGAAAAAAACGGACTGCTCACCTAGAAAGCGATGTAAAATACTGACTTTGCGCGAAAAAGTCTACACCTATCAGGAAATTACAAGAAAAGTAGATGAAAATCTAACGAAAGGGAGTATTTCTAAATTGTGCAAGAGGTATCAACACTCAATCAATTCAAACTGTTAAAATCAGGAAAAGGTGCACAGCCGCAGGTGGTGACAAAAACACTAGAATAATGTGTTTAAGTGACAGAAGAAAATCATCTGAGCCAATTAAAAATGAATTGTCTCAATGTGATTTGAAGATCGGTGGCAGGACTGTTAAATGAGTATTCCAAGATTTTGGTTTATATTCTAGAATTCCATGGAAAAAGTTATTTCTATCTCCCAAACAAAGAAGGAATATATTATACTTGACTAAAAACTATATTAATTGGTCTGAGGAACAATGGGATAGTCATCTGGAGTGATGAGACCAGATTAGCCAGATTTGGTTCTGATGGAATAAATATGTACGAGAAAGGAATGGAGAAGAGTTGCTGCCTGAATGCATTACAGCTATCTTGAAGCATCGCGTTAGTGTTAAGATCTGGGGTCGTATGACATTAAAATGTCTGTGGGAAGAATTTGGGAACTTAACGGTACTTTAAATGGCTAAAATACATCATTGATATACTTGAGCCAATACTGAAGCCTTCGGCACGTGTTCTTTTCCAGGAAAATGAAGCCTATGTAATTCAACAAGATTCAGCTCCTTATCATATTGCTGCAGTGTGCAAAAAGTGGCTTCAGGAAAATCATATTTCACTGCTCGAATGACCAGGAAATATCCCTGACCTGATTCCAATAGAAAGTCTGTAGACCCGATTAAATAAACGTATTAGTCAGAAGCAACCAAGGAATAAAACACAACTGACAGAAGCAACAAGCAAGCATGCAATCTTTTTGGCACATTGTAACACCTGATGAACTAAAACCCTTGGTTCACTCCATAGGATGCCGTTGTAAGGTTGTAATTGCGGCAATAGATTTCCCGCCTAAGTACTAACACAAATGGTGAGACGCTATGAAATACGTTTTATCATGGTTTTCTGTGTATACCTTCTTTTAAAATACATTTTTTAAATAAAGTGTGCTGCATTACATTCTGCATTAAATTACACTAGACAACAACCAAAATTGGCCTGAGACAAAATTAGCTAACATGCTGATCACGAAAATGAATTTAAAAAACGCGAATGGGTCTAGTATTCCAGGTACGGGGGAGGGGAGTTCAGAGGGAATGGATGGACCGCAGCGGAAGTCCGATATGTCGAGCTCGTGATTCCCGACGGGACCAGTGGCACACCCACGGGAAGAGCCGATGGGATGGTGAATATACTGTGTTTGATATACGTGGAGATAATGTAAATAGACTATGTCATCGCTCTGCTCGTTCTTTGGATTTTCAGCTGTAATTAAATAGCTTGCTCTGTTGAATGCCACCAGATGGCGACACATCAGTTGCAGGGTCCATCAATGCGGATTTGTGTAGTCAGATGCTGACTGATAAACCACGCACAGCGCTGTGAATTGTTGGCACCGTAGCGTACAGCAAACGCACTCGGCGAGTTATCGATATATCTGGTGTTCGATCCCAATGGAAGAACAATTTTTCAGTTGCTATGCATTGCTTATAAAATAACGTGAATAGAGCGATGACATCGTCTATTTACATTATCTCCACGTATTTCAAATACACTGAAGTGCCATAAAAACTGGTACAGACGAGTTTATGCAAAATACATACCAACGTCACCCATGGGCGTATTCGGTTGCGTCCGCCAGTGCGTATATAAAGCGGTAGATATCCTTGCCAGCTGTCAGAGCTGTTTTCGGCATGAGAATGACAATTAATAACGATTAGGGTGATTTTCGAACCTGGGTCATAGTTGGCGCTCGTGAGATGTGTCATAGTATTTCGGAGGCAGGAATGACAAATAATAACGATTTAAGCGATTTTCAACGGGTGTCATAGTTGGCGCTCGTGAGATGGGCCATAGTATTTCGGAGGTAGAAACGAAGTTCGGATTTTCACGGACGACCATTGCAAGGGTGTACCGTGACTACAAGAATCCCGGCGAAACCTTCAACCTACGATACCAGTGTGGCCATAAAAAGGCATTAGGTGAACGTGATCATCGTCGGCGGTCAAGAATCGTTTCACGCGATAGGCGTGCAACACTCTCGCAGGTATCATCGGAATTCAATGCTGGAGCCTCAACAAGAATCAGCGTCCGGACTGTGCAACGTACCCTGCACGATATGGGCTTTGGGAGACAACGCCCAACTCGAGTCCCCTTTATTGGTGCACGACACAGAGCTATGCACCTCGCTTGTGCACGGCAAGACCGCCACTGGACATTTGATGACTGGAAAAAAGTAGCCTGGTCTGACGAGTCGCGTTTCCAACTGTCTCGGGCAGATGGAAGGATTCGTGTGTGGCACAAACCCCATGAAGCCATAGATCCCGCCTGTCAACAGGGAACTGTACCGGCTGGTGGAAGTCCGTAATGGTATGGGGCGTGTTTAGCTGGACTTCACTAGGACCCCTGGTACGTCTACAAACGTCTGTGACAAGCCAACGCTATGTGCGCATCCTAAATGCTGACGAGGTACACCCGTTCATGTCCTGCATTCATGCTGATGGGTTGGGCCTGTTCCAACAGGACAATGCACCTCCCCACAAGTGTCGGGATGCCACATTATGGTTAGAGGAGCATTCATCTGAGTTTGGGGAGTTGCCATTCCTATCCAAGTCCGCAGATCTGAAAGTGATAGAACACATTTGGGATGCCATGCAACACGCTATCGAACACAGAAATCCGAGACCTCGGAATACACTCGAATTGTGGAACGCTCTACAGGAAGTGCATTGCCTACAGCATATTTCGAAAAGCTAGTGGAGTCCATGCCTAGTCGTATTTCTGGAGTCCTGCGCTTCCGTGGGGGACCTACCAAGTATTAGACTGGTGTACCAGTTTTTCTGGCACTTCAGTGTATGTTCACCGTATAAATTTTCCAAAAGGTTTCCACAATTTTGGACACTCGTATTATACGTTAGATACCACGTCAGCAAAAATTCCAACCAAAATACATATAATAAATTGTTTATATTATTATAAAACTCGAACAATTTACCTAATGAAGACTAAATAAATGTGTAAGAAAACATACAGTTCAGCTGGAATAGGCACATTTTGATTGAATTTATGCTTTGGGTTTGATTCATATAGAAATAAGATTTTAGGAATAGTCACTGAAAAAGTGAAGTATACATTATTAGACCATTTTGGTTTACTACTGACAAAACTGGGATGTTATTTTTTTCCATTTTTTTTTCTATTTGTACAGTTCCATTTCAAATTCCGACAGCGTTTGAATTTTCAAAATCGCACGTGTAGAAATTGAGGTACTCGCCACACCGAAATCCCGTGGCGTCTCCTACCAAGTATTAGACTGGTGTACCAGTTTTTCTGGCACTTCAGTGTATGTTCACCGTATAAATTTTCCAAAAGGTTTCCACAATTTTGGACACTCGTATTATACGTTAGATACCACGTCAGCAAAAATTCCAACCAAAATACATATAATAAATTGTTTATATTATTATAAAACTCGAACAATTTACCTAATGAAGACTAAATAAATGTGTAAGAAAACATACAGTTCAGCTGGAATAGGCACATTTTGATTGAATTTATGCTTTGGGTTTGATTCATATAGAAATAAGATTTTAGGAATAGTCACTGAAAAAGTGAAGTATACATTATTAGACCATTTTGGTTTACTACTGAGAAAACTGGGATGTAATTTTTTTCCAATTTTTTTTTCTATTTGTACAGTTCCATTTCAAATTCCGACAGCGTTTGAATTTTCAAAATCGCACGTGTAGAAATTGAGGTACTCGCCACACCGAAATCCCGTGGCGTCTGAGACCCACCCCGGCAAACCAGTTGGTGATATCAGCTTAACGGGAAGAGCGTTGCGTGCCAAGCAGCAGTTTTACACTCACGGTTAAGGAAACAGAGGGTGACGTCTTTTCCTTAACGCAAATATTTGTTACATCCAAGAACGAAATTTAGGTGGATACGAAATTTGGGGTATCTCCGGAAAAGATGGTTTCACATCAAATAAAAAGTGGTGTGATATCAACGAGCGTGTTGGGATTCTTCATCAAGTTCTATATTACATTTTTCGTATTTTGAATATTAGATATTTGCTACATTGCAGAATTGCAGTAAATCGACCACCATCCAGCTTTCTGATGCTAGAACATATTTCTGTAATGTGGCATGCACTAACTGGAAACAAACGTATATTTGAAATTTTCCAGAGAAAATGCGTTGTGTGTTTGCCTTTTGTTGGGCATAGATTAAACGAAAGGATCTATAAGTTTTTATATGTGCTAAGTATCAAGAATATTGAGCCCTATCTTCTCGCCTTTTCGTTTGATTCCAATTACGGTATTTTTCCGTGTAAGACAACCCCTAATTTTTCGAACCGAAAATCAAGAAATCAGTGTTTTTATTAAAAAAAGGACGCATTTCCAAACGTCCGTACTATTCGTGCCAACTAAATACACTAAAACAACTGATTGCTGTTTAGACACGATACCAGACAATGGAGATAATTGCAGATTAAAAGATGAACTTTTATTTACAACTTAAAACCATATATACATGCGAGATCTTTCAGACCCACTATGGGTCCATCATCGGATACCGCAGAGGGGTGGTTCCGGGATTATAAAGTCGGGAAAAAAACCCCAAATGCATTGGCTTGGAGGCGCCCCTCAAGCCCACGCACGGCCACCGGTGATTCATGGATTTTGTGTTAGTCTAACGGTACTGGCTCTCTCCCTTCCCTAGAACCAGTGACCCTAAATTAGGGACGGGTGACTGCTTATAGCCCATTGAGGTGCTCACGGTGGTCGTAAACCTTCAACCAAAAAAAAAAAAAAGCCCACGCATGCGCACTTAAACATGCAAATATTACAAAGATACAATAAACACGATTGCGGATCACGATGCTATGTACAGTGGTGTAAAATAAAATGTCTCCATGATGAGGGTAATGTAAACGGCATGTTGTCATTACAACAGTGGTTAGCAAATAGAGTTATATACATGAATTCAGTGAATAATAAACCAGTCTTAGTTGCAGGTGTCGCTAAGATCTTGGTGTTGTTCCAGTCCGGGATGTGTTGGCCTTGTTTAACTAGTCGGGATAAGGCAGTGGTACCCGATCCAGTCCGGACATTGTGCAAGTGTTCATTTGATATTTTTTCAAAAATTCGGTAATATCATTGAAGTACATTTGGAAATTAGGTAATATCACAGACAAAGCCTGTGGTAATATATAAAAAAGAAGTTTGGAGATTTATGTTATTTAGAAATTAAATAAAATTTTTAAGATACAAACTATGAAATTATGCATCACTTTGTTCAGCACTATTAGTTCCAGACATCACTTTTTTCAACCTCAACTGCATCACTGGTGTCGTCTAAGTCACTGTCTCTATTTATTAGATTATCCTCAGTTCCATCCATGGTATTGCTGATCCCACATTTCTTTAAGGACTTCACAACCACCCCTTGCTTGACTCCATTTCATGAGTTTAGGATCCAGTTGCACACCTCAGTAACGGTTCTTTTTTTCACTCTCCCTGTGGGTGTGAATTTATCACCTGCTTTTTGCATCCATTTATTCCATTCATCTTTCATCAGGGATTTGAAGGGCTTGTTGATGGAAACATCTAGAGGCTGTAGCTGAACTGTAAGTCCGCCAGGAATAACTGCTTGTAAGTCGTAGTGGGGTGAGGGGATAAGAGATACTGGCAGTTTCGCCGCGGTAACCGCAGGGTTCCTTCAACCGGTTACCCCCGCGTATAAGGCGACCCCCAATTTTTGGTCTAAAAAGTTTGGAAAAAAATATCTTCTTATACACGGGAAAATACGGTAATAGAACGTGCCGGAATGAGGACCATACTGAATTATAAATACGGTGTTGGGCTTACAGCATTATCATTAGCCAGGCTGCTGTTTGCCATAAATTCCGCAAAGTGCTCGAATGCATCTACGTCTACAGAATACCAGGCGTTTACCAGCAAGTCCTTTTACTGGCTCAGATTTCACGGAAGAGGACTTTGCTGGCGAAGAAAGATGTTGGAGTGGCTGTCATGCTCGTTAAGTCCCTGCTGAACACATTTTGAGCGATGGACAATAGCAGTGCCCTCAGTCAAACATCCGTCACCAGCACAATAAAAAGTCAACACTGGAGGATGGACTTGATTGACAACAATGTTCAGATAATCCTTGGAAAACACCCGTCCTTCCATCAGTAACATGGGAGACCGTTTTTTACCCACAGAACGTACCCAACTCCATGACATCACCTCCACAACCTTGCATTGTGCTTACAAGGCAAGCTGAGTCCATGCTTTCATGGGGCTGCCATCAAACTCTCTGCCTACCGTCGGTATAGTATCGGGGTACACCGACTACCTGGTCCACATGACTTTTTCCCAGTCTTCCAGTGTCCAGTCACTGTGTTCCTGACACCACAGTAGACGATATTCCCTGTTCTTCACAGAAATCAGTAGTATCCACATAATTATGAGACTGCCAATACTGATTGTCTTCAATCGCCTGCGCACAGTTCGCTGAGATATGGATCAGGAACCGCCTTCTTTTTTTTTTTTTTTTTTTTTGATTGGAGGTTTAACGACCACCGTGAGCAACTCAATGGGCTATAAGCAGTCGCCGGTCCCTAATTTAGGGTCACTGGTTCCAGGGAAGGGAGAGAGCCAGTGCCGTAAGACAAACACAACATCCATGCCTCACCGGGATTCGAACCCGGACCCCTTACGGACGAATGATCAGAGGCCAACGCCTTAGACCACTGCGCCACCGGGGCGGCAGGAACCGCCTTCTTTGAATGCTTCCGTCAATAGCTACACAATGGAAGTCATGTTTCTCTGTAGCAGCCTCCTCATACGGACGGCGATGATCTCATTCCTCACAGATTGATTGACGGTTATGCATCTTACACAAGTAATGTGGGTTATTTTTCCACTGATTAACAGAACCCATCTTTTGAGAAAACTGTCATCTCTGCGGTTTTCAAAATCTTCGCTCCTGCCAGACAAGCACTCACAATAAGCCCATTAGCGAACTCCGAAAGATGCTTTGTTTTTTCCCATTGTGATCAACACTACTGACGGTTACTGACGAGCAGCAGTCTTAAATGGTTGCCTAGATCACGTGGTGACACACGTGACAACGTATTCTCTATATACGCTACGTAATTGACGCTTACGTGAATCTGCGTAAACGTTTCTAATTCAATGGCTGGTGTTTGTATAAGGTTCACAGTAAAGCAGTTAATGTCTTATGTGCTACACTCAGTTTGACAATAACATACATCTTCAGACCAAAATCGACCTCAGAATGTTAAGTTTCTAAAATTTTGTGACACTGAAGTGAGTTGAAAACAACAGGGCCTATCATTTTACGATTCGCTGGAAATCTTTCAGGAATTTAAATGCGCTTGCTCTATCTGAAAGGTGATTAGGTTTGATATATTTCATTTTGTCTCATGAGTCTTTGCATAATAAGCGGAAAAGGAGAAAAAAGATTGAATTCAGTAGTAAATTTTCTGCATCACGGGAAACAAAGGCCTTGAAGTATTGCACATCTTCGAGAGCATTTGGTATGCGGAGTTAATTTTCCTAAGCGAGTGCTGCTCCAAAATGTTCCGTTCCAATAAAACATTTGTGAAGAATTCCAGCGCTATTGGTAATTCTGCATTTTTCTAGGCTGCTTTGAATGTACAGTAATTCGTTCCATAATGAGTATACGAGTATTTTTACAGTAATCATTTTGAAACAGGAATTCCCAGTTTCTGTTGCAGGGGTATATCAAAATAATGCAAACACCACCAGCGACTGGAGTACACGCAATGCGCCGTATGCGAATCAGAGGCACGACGTCCCCCGCAATGTGAGTTGAATAAAGGGTTGTAGTACGGTGCTGGCTATCACGAAGCAATATCACAGTCGCAGGTGAAACAGCTGTTGCGAAGTAATTGTCGACCATTGCAGATCTCAGTGACTTCAAGATCTGCCATGGTCAACGACTACAAAAGACCTCAGTCACGTCAGAGTATTGAAGCTCCTACTGCCGCCCCGGTGGCGCAGTGGTCTAAGGCGCTGGCCTCTGATCGTTCGTCCGTAAGGGGTACGGGTTCGAATCCCGGTGAGGCATGGATGTTGTGTTTGTCTTACGGCACTGGCTTTCTCCCTTCCCTGGAACCAGTGACCCTAAATTGGGGACGGGCGACTGCCTATAGCCCATTGAGTTGCTCACGGTGGTCGTTAAACCTCCAATCAAAAAAAAAAAAAAAAAAAAAAAGCTCCTACAAGACGCACACCATTAGTGTGCGTCTGCACTTGCAAGATTAGTTAACCAGGGAGCTCACATCCCTCTGTGGAATGAGGCAAGAGTTATTTCTTCTCACAAAAACAAAAATGCGACTTTGCTAGCGGAGAGTTTACACATCGTCAATAACGCTGATAAATGTTGTAACGATGAAGTACACAGATTCATACCTCCAACTTGGATGCAGTTAATTTCGAACAAGAAGAAGCAAATAAACCAATAACTCGAACTTTATTTCGGAACTCACCCAATAACAATTCAGACACAACAATCATAAGTCAGAGTATGGTGACGTTTTTTGAACTCATTTGGGAGCTGAACGCGATGTATATAAACAAAAGCGATGTTCCACGGTGGACTCTTTTCAAATTTTTACAATACTTGTTTTATAATTCACCCTGAGGATGTGCTGAGAGCCAGCACGAAAGATCTAGTGATGTGTTTTTGGCTTTCAGCTTTTGATTCAGTGTAAATAAAAGTCATTTTCCATCGTTAAATTTGAATTTCATCTTTTATCGTGCAACAACGGCATTCTAGTAATTAGTGTCATTGGCACGAATTTCATCAACGACTTCAGTCTTTGGTGAATCCCCAGCATTGTGCGGGGCTCCAAGAAGCAACCTGCCAAATTGGATTGGCAGTTACTGTGAGTGAGTGTGGAGGAATTCGAGGCCGCTGTGGTGCAGTGGAAGCATATCTGGCGCGTAACTGGAAGACCCTGACTTCGATTCCTGGTGGCGGCCAATGAGAATTTTTCTGTGACTCACTTATAAACGGGGAAAGAGCTATGACCTCTGTTTGATGCAGAAATAATAAATGAAATGGTACAGTGTACATCTGGCGAAAATCCAAAGAAGCATAGCTCCACGACTGCTTAGTTCCGACTGTGAAGCATGGAGGTGGATCCTTGGGTGTTGATGGGTGAGATATCATGGCATTCCTTAGGGTCATTGTTTTTCTGCAGGTGGTGTTATACAATATCTGCAACGTGTGAATCGATTAATGAGGACCACCAGCACCCAATGTTGCAGTCATTGTTCCCTAATAACCGTCCCTGGTTTCAAGCCGATCATGCTTCCACGCATTGTGCGAAATGTATCGAGTTCTGGTTTGCAGAGCATTAGGATGGGGTCAAACCTCTATGCTAGCCACCTCGATATCATTGAATATTTGTGAGGATATATGTTAGATCACACTTTCCACCTCCAACATCAGTGGCACAGTTGGGGCATTTTTTACATAAACTATTGTCCCAAATTCCATTATGGTGTGTGCATGACTTGTATAAGCCTATTTCAAATCAAACTGTTTCTGTTCTGAAAGCCCGAAGGGGATCACAGCTGATTAATAGAAAGTTCACCTCAAACACTAAGTGTCTCCACTGTTTGGAAAAACCATTTATAATGAAGCAAATTTCTCCGTCATTTTTATCCACGCCGGGGCTCGAACCCGGTCCCCTCATTCCGGAATAAGTCACTCTGCCAATTGAGCTACGCGGACGTTCGTTCTGACTGCTATCTGTCTTTATGTCGTGTGCGTCCTGCTGGAAGGTACGTCACATCCCCCCCATCCAAAGAGGGCCGGGGGCATGGCCCACGGGTCAGCCGTGACCATGAATTGTTGCAGGCAGCCATCCGCTGTAGAACGTGCACTTGAGAACTCCCAGTCATTTTTATTTTTTTTATTTTTCGAAGTGCTGGAGAAGGGTTTCTTTGATTTTTCCTCTCTCGCGGTGTGGAAATAACATCACACCATTGCGACATTTTGAACGGCCAGGTCATCGGAAAGTTCGGGCGCCATTATAACGGGTCCCCTCATTCCGGAATAAATCACTCTACCAATTGAGCTACGCGGACGTTCGTTCAGACTGCTATCTGCCTTTATGTCGTGTGCGTCCTGCTGGCAGGTACGTCACACATTGTATCATCCCTACGTTAAAAATTCCATTTCGTGAAATGAAATTTTTTTAGAAGAAAATCGTGCATTTTATGCGTTATCAAACGCAAATGCTTAGTATTTTTGGAACTACGGTATGACGGTTATATCAACGTTGAGTGGCATCTCTGAGTTGCATAAAATGGGGGCTTTGCATGTGGTTCAAAACGCGGATTTTATTTACAACGAAAGTGTGTCTTGACAGACTGCTGTGAATTTTATGAAATATATTTGTTTACCCTGAACATCCGCAGACATAGCTAAAAAAATGATCTGACGCTCTGTAGTTTGCACTTGAAGCTCGCTCCTGTTAGTGCGTTGGAGTAACAAAAGGGAAAGAACATTACATTGCCTCATAGGAGAAAATGTTTTGGAATCATAAGCCCCGGTCTCGGAGAAAAGACTTCATTTTTCTCCTTTCAGCAATGATGGAGAGGCTGCACTACTTTCACAACGTGCAGAACACTTTCTACGTGAGTTCTTTGAAAGATATTTGCTGAAATTGGTTATCAATTTCTAATATTGGTATAGCACTTGTGAAAAAATATTTGCGATGCCAGTATTACTTGCGCCTGTCCTAAAGCAAGCGGAAACTGTGTCGATTACAAGATGACGCATGCAAAAACGCGTATCTTTAGTGTCTGTTTGCATTATTCTTTTTGTCAAATGTTTATCGTCTTCTATAAAGTGGATGTGATGTGCGGGAGCAACAAACGAGAAAGATGACACCGAATTTTCGGTTGTAATGAGCACGTCTTTTGAATCCTCTCAGACGCGAGCAAAATATTTCAAAGTTATTCATATTCAAAGGAACCCAAAACAAAAGAAAACAATAAAACAAATCAACCGCATTTCTACAATCCATAAATATCTAGAAAGCGAAACAGTTACTTTCCCCAACAGCAATTGAAAGGTCTGTTACCAAAATTAACACATTGTGCTCAAAAAATACCCTTCGGTGAAGGAACGTATCAGAGACAAAGCTATATTTATATCAAACTGTTAAAACAATAGATTAGAGGCGTAACAAGGGCGGGGAAGGCGGGCGGCTCCCCCAGGCGCATCTCAAGAGAGGGCGCAAAAATCGCTACGTACAATATGATTATATTCGGAATCGAAACTTTTGCACAAGTTTTTGGTGCAACTTTTACAGCCATAGTTTGTCGTTCGTCCATTTACTGTGTAACTTCTATTTGCTTAGTGTAACTTCTGCCCGTTTCGGTAGCTTTGCAGCCAAAAATCTGAATTGCTTCGTGAAAATGTGCAAAGGATGTCATTTGTTCACATTCAGAAATGAAGCGCGGTTGTTCGTACGTTGCAAGATAAGGATGTCGTTCATGTTTGCTGAAGATTCTCTGGGGGCAATTCGATCATTACTGCTCCACAACAAGCTGCACGTAATGTGATACCAAAGGTCCGAACTCCAAAGCAGTTCGGAATCTCATCCCTTTTTTTAACCTTTTGTATTTTGCAGCGCATTTAGGGTTGTATAATACACAAGTTGCTGAACGTTAGGGAATGGGAAATGTACGAAACCCTTCTGCTGAATCCTGCCACCCATTTCCTACATTCAAGAGGATAAAATGCCGTTCCCGTCTGGGATAAGAAATGACACCTAGTTTGTTAATGCCATATTTACTGTATCATGTCCCAATAAAAATATTTAACTGTTAGATTGTTGAACTACAATGAAAATGGCAGTGAGGACTGTGGTAACTTCGCAAAGTTATTTCTCTGGTCCGCCAAAACACTATCCTATTCTTAAACTCTATTGCACAACTGTTAATGATTATTAGTTATCAATTAACTACAAGAGAATGTGATAAAGAAAATATAGCATAAATTTCGGTATGAAGCGAAACGTCAAAAGCTAGTTCCGGTGGCCAGTGTTAGTTATTTTGAAAAATTGTAATTTCATATACATCTGGATAATATTGTAATTGCATATACGTCTGTATATCTGTGCGCAATCAACACGCAAGACCGGTGTTACTGTTCCTATGAACTTATCTAACAAGCATGGCTATAATATTTCAAGGACCAAGCGCTAAAGGTTTAGGTTTTTTTGTCTTAAGGACTTGCGGTGGGAAGGCGCAATATTTGTAGCTTGTCCCGGTGGCAGAAATGTCTATATAGTTATGTCTCTGGAACAGATATAATGGAAAACATGACCTAGCTTTAGGCACCCTAGTAGAAGAATTTTTAATAATATAGAAGTAGAAAATATGTGGAAAGTATTCTTCACAGCAAAAGCTATACAAAGAAAAACGAATTTCTAAAACATGTCTCTTGGAAAAGGGTTTGATATCTTGGCTGTGCACTATTTTAAAAATATAATATTTCCCATCTTTACTGTAACGAACAGCATGCAGTACAAACATTTTTTTTCAAAAGGACTTTTAAAAGCGGAGATACAGCAAAAAACACAAATAAACACTATTACCACCTAGTGCCAGATCTGTGATCTCTTAAACAAGAATCCACGAGTGCGGTGTTTGACAGGATAAATAGTGTATGGCGTTCAAGGAATTTTTAAAGCGAACTTTTATTATAAAAGCAGAGATACTAACAAAGACCGATAAGGCCTTTGCGCCCTTAGTGAGAAAATTGTGAACTATTTTTGGCAGTAGTATCTGACCGAAAAGGAATTTTTTCAATCGCTTTGCAGTTTTTTCAGTCCAAATGCTCCGAAAGAGGCACAATTTTCTCTCATCAATTATGTTGATAATAAATGACAACGCTGCCGGTGTAGCCAAATATTTTTTTGTTGTTTGGGGGTTAAACGACCACCGTGAGCAACTCAGTGGACTATATTCAGTCGTCCGTTTCTAATCCAAGCGAACAGGGACCTGGAAAAGTAGCGATCTAGTGCTGTAATACAACCGCACTACCCGTGCCTCTTCCGGGTCTCGAACGATGGCCCACGGGGGCGAACCGAGAGGTTTCAAGCGTTGGTTTCTACTCATTAGTCCCAGATGGGTCCAGCTTGAGTCCAATATGAGTCACGTATGATATGTTTGTGTCAAGGTGGCTGTCTGTCTTTCGTAGAGCAAGTGTCCCTAAATTAGGAATGGGCGATTGCATATCCCTCTAAGTAGCTCATGGTTGTCATTAAACCACGAAACAAACTAAAAGGAACTTATGGCACAGAAAATTTATTATAATGTTCTTATTCTTGCTACTGCATTTGACTCAGTACAGTAGGAATCCTAACTGGGACCAAACCGGATCTCAAGTGGGGACAGATATATTTTATGGAGATTAAGATAAGACAACGTAGTTGTCACAAATGTTAATTTTTTCAAGCCGACCATGGTTTCGCTGGGTATTGACCTAGCTTCATCAGGACGAATGGCACGTAAATACTCAAATTGTATATGACGTCATAAATGGTGTTTACAGTCACGTGTTTTGGTTACATGCTTCCACGCGCTTGATAGAAACGGCGTGGATGCCATGTCATTAACAAGTTGCGAAGACTTCTGCTATATATGGAAAGCTTCCAAAATATCAAGTTTGGTGGTTGAATCTGGCTTTTCAATAAGTTTTGCTTCTCCAAAGAGAAATTTGTGGTCCTTTTCGTAACAGTGTTTAGCCATCGATGACTTCTTTAGGTCACAATTCCGAATGTAGGTCTTGTGCTCCTTCAATCGAAAACGCAAGGCTCTACGGGTCTGTCCTATGTACGAAGCGCCACATTCACATGGAATTTGATAAATTCGCCACGAGTTTTTGTCTTCAACATAGTCTTTTGATTCTAAAGATCTCATTTTGTTTATAGGCTTAAAAAACACCTTAAAATTAAAGGTTTTGAGAATGTTTGTAATTTTGAAGGCAATGTCACGGGAAAATGGAATAATGGCAAAATTCTCTCGCAATGGGGGCATCACAGGAGTCAATGTGGAGATGGGCTTCGGTTTCCGGAATTTTGTTAGAGCCTTGTCTATAATGGAAGGGTTATATCCTCGCTGTACTGCAACACGTTTAAGGAAATGAAGTTCTTTTCCAAACTGTCCTTATCTGAACATTTATGTATCGCGCGATATACGCATCTGTAAAAGGCGCTTAGTTTTTGTTGATAAGGTTGATTAGACTTGGCATGTGGAGGTGAAAAAATCGCGAAAGGCTTCCGATAAATTGGTGTTGCGAGAGATCCATTTAAGCGGGTTACCAGGACGTCAAGGAATGGTAGGCATCCGTTCTTTTCAGTTTCGTAGCTGAATTGAATGTGAGGATCAATATAATTTATAAGTTTGACTAATTCCGGAATTTCAGAATGTTTTCCCTTCCATAGAACGAAAGTATCGTCTACATATCTTATCCATAAGTCAAATAGACAAGGCTCTAACAAAATTCCGGAAACCGAAGCCCATCTCCACATTGACTCCTGTGATGCGTCCATTGCGAGAGAATTTTGCCATTATTCCATTTTCCCGTGACATTGCCTTCAAAATTACAAAAATTCTCAAAACCTTTAATTTTAAGGTGTTTTTGAGCCTATAAACAAAATGAGATTTTTAGGATGAAAGGACTATGTTGAAGACAAAAACTCATGGGGAATTTATCAAATTCCATGTGAATGTGGCGCTTCGTACATAGGACAGACCCGTAGAGCCTTGCGTTTTCGATTGAAGGAGCACAAGACCTACATTCGGAATTGTGACCTAAAGAAGTCATCGATGGCTAAACACTGTTACGAAAAAGACCACAAATTTCTCTTTGAAGAAGCAAAACTTATTGAAAAGCCAGATTCAACCACCAAACTTGATATTTTGGAAGCTTTCCATATATATCAGAAGTCTTCGCAACTTGTTAATGACATGGCATCCACGCCATTTCTATCAAGCGCGTGGAAGCATCTAACCAAAACACGTGACTGTAAACACCATTTATGACGTCATATACAATTTGAATATTTACGTTCCATTCGTCCTGATGAAGCTAGGTCAATACCCAGCAAAACCATGTCGGCTTGAGAAAAATAAACATTTGTGACAACTACGTTGTCTTATCTTAATCTATATACAATCGTCACAAGACTTGTAGTCTTTGAGATATAAAATCTACAGATATATTTTGTCTGTGGTTTGAATTCAGCAACAATGGTTTTGGATGGAAATGGCGATAAGATTGTTGTGGGTGTCATTCATGGCACAACATTTCGTGGAAATGCAGAGTTCTATTGCATCAGTCGTGTGATTAAGTAACATCGCGACCTATATTAGTGTGTTGATTGGACGGCAATAACGTTCCGTTTACTGACGATATTTACCTGCTATGACGATGCAATTTACTACAGCTATCACAAAGTATTTCTAGAGATGCTTATTTTTTTCGTCGAAAGATTTGCAACTCATTAGCTGGTGCTCTCATAACTGCATACGCACCCGGTTTAGAGAACATCCGTTGAAATTTGGAAATGAATATTCGCGTTTGGGAATTTGTCATCTGTTCATCGAAATAGCTTTCATTTCCTGAAACATGTCTGGAGGTGCTCTTGCTACGCTTGCTATCCAGTACTGTCCGTCTAATACTGTGTCCTATGACGAAGTAAATTTCTCGGTCATTTTTGTCCACGCCGGGGCTCGAACTCGGGTCCCCTCATTCTGGAATAAGTCACTCTACCAATTGAGCTACGCGGACGTTCGTTCTGACTTCTATCTGCCTTTATGTCGTGTGCGTCATGCTGGGCAGGCACGTCATATCTCCCCCCTCGAAAGGGGGCCGGGGGCATGGCCCACGGGCCAGCCGTGACCATGAGTCGTCGCAGGCAGCCATCCGCTGTAGAATGTGCACCTCGGAACTCCCAGTCAATCTGGTGTGTGGAATGCAACGTCACACAAATTTATTTTTTGAAACGCTGGAGAAGGAATTCTCTTATTTTTCTTCTCTCGCGGTGTAGAAAGAACATCACACCATTGCGAGATTTTGAACGGCCGGGTTATCTGGAAAGTTCGGGCGCCATTATAATGAAGTAAATTTCTCCGTCATTTTTGTCCACGCCGGGACTCGAACCCGGGTCCCGTCATTCCGGAATAAGTCACTCTACCAATTGAGCTGCGCGAACGTTCGTTCTGACTGCTATCTGCCTTTATGTCGTGTGCGTCCTGCTGGGCAGGCACGTCACAGTCCCATTTCTTTCTTGGTGTACTTAAAACACCCTTTGGACACTATTCAAGAAATTAATTAAATTAGTTAGAACACTTAACATCTCTGTCATAAATAATAGGTGAAAAGTTTAGTTTTATCACATGTTTTACCGCCACATAGAGAGAGTCAGCTATGTAAGTTTGGAAGGCACTCTGGCGCAATGGTCTAAGCCCTGGCTTCTAACCATTCGTCCGAGATGGGTCCAGGTTAGAACTGTGGGTGAGACATACTTGTTAAGTTTGTGTTACAGTGCTGTCCCTTCCGTGGTGCCAATGGCCTAAAATTTGGAACGGGAGAATTCGTGTGGCCGATTAAGTTTCTGACAATGGCAGTTAAACTTCCACACAAGGAAACAAGACGTAAGAATACATTCAGCTATTTCAGCTGTTGTTTGAACTCGACTTTTTAAGAGTCGCGTGCCTAGAATATTTCCAAACTACACCTCCTTGAAAATACCATAAAGTACTATGTAAACAGCATTGGAGTCTATTCCCCATTGTATGATTAGCCGATTATGGAGTCTATTCCCCATTGTATGAGTAGCCGATTATTTAGCTTTCTCCGTGAACTTCGATGACCATTTTTCAGTTGTATCTACAGCTCATGCATCTCGGAAGAATTCACTTAAATTTTAAATCCTCCATTTTAAATTCTGTGCTTTTCGTAACGATGCCCGACTAATTCTGAGAGTAGCTTTTCGCAGTTGAATCTTTTTCTTCCGTTTCGAAGGGGTGAGAAGGACTATAGGAAACTTGTTTGTTCTATAAGGGATGATCGAAAAGTTTCTGTCCGTCGTCGCTGCAAGACCGCGTAACACCGAAGCCTGGACGAAAATCATTCTACACTCCTGGCCACCCAACATGAAACACCAAGAAGGACACGAGATAGCATAGCCAGATATACTGGACACATAACAACAGATACAAAGATGAAACGATTGAGCTTACAGGCTCGTGCGACTTGCGGAACACGCATACATCAATAGTTCGTGTGGCCCCCATATCTGGCAATAACGGCCGCTACACGCGCCCGGAATCGAACGAAAGAGGCTTTGGATGTGGGCTTGGGATATCCCGGTCCAGAATGCTTCAACTCGTTGCCACAGTTCATCAGGCGTAGCCGCGGGTGGTGCTAGCCGGGCCACTCGGTTGACGATCAACGACCAGACGTGTTCGATGGGCGACATATCGGGAGAACAGGCGGGCCACGGCAGCAGTGACACCTCGTGAGCCGTGAAAACTTGTTGTACGATGCGTGCCACGTGCGGGCGCGCATTGTCCTGTTGAAACGTGGCCGCTGGAAGGTCCTGCAGGAAAGGGAGGACTACCGGCTCCAAAACGTCGGAGATGGTGCGCTGACTGTTGAGTGTACAGGCGATGCGTACCAGAGGGGTACGGGTGTCATAACCAATTGCGCCCTAAACCATAACGTCAGGTGACGAACCGGTATGGCGATGCATAATGCAGGCGTCATACAGTCTCTCGCCTCGGTGCCGCTACATGCGGATCCGGCCATCGTGGTTTTGCAAGCAGAAGCGGGATTCGTCAGAGAAGACAATCTCGTGCCATTCCGTAGTCCAGGTGCGGCGTTCAATGGCACACTGCCGCCGCACTCGCCGGTGGTGTAACGTCAATGGTAATCGAAGCAATAGGCGCTGTGCGACAAGTCCCCGCTCCTGCAGACGACGTCGAATGGTACGTGCTGACACAAGTTGTTGCGAAACACACCCTAATTCCTCCACTAACGTTCGTGATGTGACGGTGCGAGCCGTCGATGCCAGCCGCACATCATGCCGGTCCTATCGCCCAATCGCTCACGTTGGTCCGTCCGTCCTTCCTGCACCCACCGAATCCATACTCGACTCACTGTGGCTGGATGTCGCCCCACACGGGGGCCGATGTCTCTGTACGATAAAACACTGTCGCGATAAGCCACTATTCTTCCTCTGTAGAACTGCGAAACGTGCTGAAATGACTGCCGTGTTCTGCGACGAGGCATGAGGAAGCTTCCCACGTACAGGTCCGGCAGCACAACACATTTCCACTACTTACACCCCGCGCTCTGTGCACCCTTCTTATAGTGCTTCTCGGTGGCGCGCCGGACGTACATGATTTGCATATGCCCTGCAATGCTAATCGTTTGTATGTCCTCTCGCGGGCGACGCATGCTGCGAATTTCAGGTCAATCGGATGCTTCCTTCTTGGTGTTGCATTTTGGGTCGCCAGCAGTGTATATAAAGCCGGTTAGCAATATGTGTGTGCAACAGTCGAAGTTTGGCATAGTTCTATGTTTGTTGTTCATGTCATACACATATTGATGGCATCATTGTTACCGATCACGTCGAAAACAGATCAACGAGCTGTTTTTCTGTCTCTATCCGCTGAAGAAAAGAATCCTGCAGAAATGCATCGCAGAATTGTGGCGGTGCATGTGATGAGTGCTTGTCAAATATCTCCGTTGTGGAATGGCGTCCAAAATGTCATGAATATCGCAGTACGACACACAATTTTTAGCTGTCTGGGTGTCTCTCCACATCAAACGCCCGATAACATCAAAAATGTGAAAGCCGCTATTCTCAAAGATTGGAGAGTATATATTCGTAAATTGGCATTGATTTCAACATGCGCTACGGAAGTATTCAAGGCATCATACAGGGTCTCGGGTGGCGTAAAGTGTTCTGTAAATGTATCCCGTGAGCCTTCAATAGTGATCAGGAAACACATCGTATGGCAGGCTGTCTGCAACACTTTCTGTGTTTCAACGTGGAGGACAACGCATTCTTGGAGCGCATTGTGGCCAAGAAAGAAATCTTATGCTTCCACTTTCAACCAGAATCTAAGTCTGCGAGCTTGCAATTGCAGCATCCGTCCTCTCCCCGTCCGAGGAATTTCATAGGGCAAGCAACTGCTGGAAAAGTGATGGCATCAGTGTACTTCGACCACCAAGGCCCATTACTGGTAATGTTCAAGGAACCAGGTGCCGGTATCAATATAGGAGGACACTAAGACTGACTTGAGCGTTTGCGTAGTGCTATTAAAAATAAACGTCCGGGCAAACTCAGTAAAGGGGTAACCTTACTGCACGAAAATGCGCGCCCTCATGTTGCTGACGTCGAAAAGCACGAATTGCAGGCCCTTAAATGGTATACCCTGAAACATGCTCCTTACAGTCCAGACCTCATCCTTTGCGATTTCCACTTCTTAGGTCTCTGAAAAAGACACTGAAAGAACATAAGTTCCAGTCGTGTGATGGCGTGAAGCAGGCTGTTTTGTTTTTTGTACTCAACAGACAACAGACGTCTGCCACCACGGCATCTTAAAACATGTTCGTCTATGGGATAATTGCCTTAACGTCTACAGCAAGTACTTTTAAGTATCTGTAATCTATCTGAGCTTTTCGACTCCGAACGGAAACTTTTCGATCATACCAATATACATACATCGTTCTGTATTTTAACATTAGGAACCGTTTCTAACCGAAAGCTGCATGAAATCCGTGATAATCTCTTATCATAGGGATCTGGTTTCAGTTTAACACAAGTTAGTAAAATCATGCAATGCATTAATTATGATACGCTTTCCAACATACCTGAAATCATTACTCAAGCTATGAGGATAATGGCTGTGGAATAAATCTCGCTCCTGTGCCCTGACCTTTGACCCTATTTTGATGATATTCAACAGAACCGGTTCAGTATACCTCCGAAACAACATACTACAGTTTTGTTGCAATAGAATCATTTTTAGTCAATTTATGAGGATAATGACTATGGAATAAATGTCGCTCCTGTGTCCTGACCTTTGACCCTATTTCGATGATATTCAACAGAACCGCTTCAGTATACCTCCGGAACAACATGATAAAGTTGTGTCGCAATCGAAGAATATTTACGTAAGTAATGACGCAGAAGAGCCATGGAATGTATTCCACTCCTATGTGATAATATGTTATCCGTGATAATCTGCTATCGTTCCTATGATAACAGATTATCACGGGACATTTGACCCCATTTCGTCCATTTTCAATAGGATTCGTTCCCAGTTAGTCCCCTACCACATACTAATATTTCATCGAAATCCAACCATTTTTACGCGAGTTATCGTGCGGACGGACAGACAGACGGACAAAGCTGGAGCATATACGCTTTTTAACCTAAGGTTGGAAAGCGTAAAAAGCGATAAAGATTATACGAAATGCGTGACATTCCAGTTCCATTTATTTTAACTTGAACGCTGAAGTTTATGTTCCACCATTTGAGGTTTAGATTTATGGCGATATTCGTATATTTTTCTTTAGATGCTTAAGTACAGTATTCTAATTTCCTTTAATTGGTAACTTTCCAATTCAGACATCTGAAATCATGGAATTAAAATATATTCCACAAAAGCACTTAACTTTGAAGATATTTTAAAGGTTTTTCCATACCAACACGTTAATGATCGCAACATTTAAGCTATCTCAAAGTATTTAATTTAATTATTTTGCAGGTGTTTTTCTTTATGTTCTTACATGATGTCTCTTTATTGCAATATTGTAATTGTTCGATCCTTATCAATTTTAACATCGCTGTATTCCTGCATTATCTGTGATTCATATAATAATTATTACTAACCGCATTATTGTTGCCTTGATTTATTCTGACCCGACTTAGAGAAAAGGATATTAATTTGCGATAATTCCTTTGTTCAATTCGAGTTCGTTGTTAGTGATAGACAAGCTTTTGCGTTAAACATCGCACTACGCAATTTGATATCTGAATGTCACAAACGGGCAGGCTTAAAACAATGGAAAATCACAACACGTAAATAGCTGCTTTATTGGAGTGATTGGAACGCCGCAGTAATCTGTGACGTCGGTGTCGGCAAAGACGGGACCATAGAGCTGTACGGACAGGACTGACTCATTGTTTCGAAAGAAAATTCGTTCCGCGGGGTTTACACCGGGTCGTTGAAAATATGCTCAAAATAAGAAGACATGAAGCATACCTGTAATTTACGAAAAAGGTCCTTGGAACTCCCTGAAGCTGGTTTAACCATGTTGACTAGTGCCAGGATTTTTTGTTTGTTCCGACATTTAATGATCACCGAGAGCACTGAGTATGTTATGGGCAATTGCCATTACATAAATAACACTACTGGTTCCAGGGAAGGGTGAAACTCAGGGATGTAAGAAAAGCACACCATCCATGCCACAATTCAAATCCGGACCCATCTCGGGCAAATGGCCAAAAGCCAGACCTTAGACTACAATGGGCAGAGGACGCCTTTACTTCACTACACTGCGAGACCAGGCTGACATCGACGGACTACATAGGGAGTAGATCGCCTTCTCCGAAGAATGATATTGTGCGATAATTTCGTCACGTAATTACGCTTCATTGAGAGCAGTGAAGAGCTGCAGCAGAAAATATGCCCCACTGACCTGATTTGGCAAAAAGCTATTGCAAGAAGTTCGACATTCTACTCTAACCATAAGCCCATTCGTTGCTCCCGTGTCAGACTAGTAACTGGTCCACCGCCAGCAAACTACGCTGTGTTCAAAATATAAGCATAATTTATACATTTTTTACATAATGCGAAGTATGTATTTATGATAAAATTCAATGAAATATGGAAAAGATGTTAATATTATAACCTTGTGATATTCCTAAAAGAGCAGTGAATTGAACCGTACGCATATGCAAAGTCTTTTGCATAAGACTTGCTATTTTAATATCGACTATGTTCCCTCTTGAAAGCCACGTAGCTCAAGCAACGGCTTCTCATACTGTTAATGAGGGTGTGGATAAGGTCTTGATGGATTAATGACCACTCCTAAACAAGACTTGTTCTGAGTACTTGAAGTATTTGGGCTGGCGAGCTCCAATGCGTCTCTCTAGAGCACACCATACATGCTGAATGGACTGAGGTCAGGGGATATGGGTGGTTACTCCATTCGGCAAATATATTCCTCTTCGTGAGCATCGGCAACAAAGTGAGTTCGATGAGGTTAAGCATTTCGTCGGTAAGAAGAAACTATGGACTGAGGGCATTGTCTGAGATATGAGTTCAGGGTCTCGTCTGTAAACCTCAGAACAGTAACAGAGAGACCCTGAAAGATGTGTAGGTCTGAGCAATGGTTCATCATGATTTATAATCACACAATCATGTTAGTAGGATCGTTTCGGGTCCGCGGTTCACTCCAGACTTGAATATGTTGCGAAGAAGTACTTAATAGGAATTGCAATTTGTCTGTGAAAAGGACATTTACCCGCCTACTGGTTTGTACTCCAAGTGTGTTGTTGACGATTCCAGGTTTAACTAGCTCACTGAGCGGTGGAAGTTACGGGACACAAATACTAGTTTCCTTACCTAAGAGGTATACTCACGAAATCTAATGCATTTTCTAGACTGCTGCAAACACCAAAGAGATTTGCCTAGCGGGCCTCTCTCTGTTCCACCTGGCAGTCATACTGATACAGAGATCCTTTGCAGCAGCTATGGATCTCAGACGGTCTTGATTTGGTCGACAATAAATATCTCCTCTCTGTTGTACCCTATCTAGAGTCTAAACAGGATATTTTGGGGAACATTCAGTCCTCTGGAAACTTTAGACCGGGACTGACGTGTTTCCATTCTACGAAGCGCTTTCCACGGCCAAAAATTATCCATGCCATATTTTCGTGAGCACAATTGAACTCCACGTGCCAATGAAGTGGAAGCAAGAATAACCTAAGACAGATGCAATATGCTAATACACCGATGAGTGATTTCGTTATGACCACGTACCTAATAAGCTGTAGGACCCCCTTTAGTCTGCAAAACAGCAGCCATTCGGCGAGGCATTAATTCGATGAGGTGCCAATAGGTATCTTGGGACATCTGGTACCATAATCTCAACCGCAAGTCCTCTTGTTCCCATACATTTCGGGGTGATAGTGATTTAGCGTGAAACCGGGGTGATAGTCATCACCAGCAGGGAAAACAGTTGTCATGAATGGGGGAACATGGGTCCGGAACGATGTTCAGATACCTTACAGTTCTCAGGGATAGTGCTACTGGGATAATGGGGACTAGAATGTCCCAAGCAAAACATCGCCTACAGCATATCACCGACGACGCCAGCCTGTTTCCGCCCAAGAATGCATCCGGGTGTCATTGCCTCCGTTGGTAATCGGAGTATCATCGCTCGGTCGTCTACGTGATGCACAAGCAATCTTGAACCGTGGGACCAGGCCAATTTCTTCCAATCATTTACGGTCCAATTCCGATGATCTTGGGCCCATTTCATGCGCTTTTGGCGATGATGTGCAGTGACCACGTGTACCCGGCTGGGTCTTCAGCTACGCAGGTACATGCGCAAAAGGCTGCGATGAACTGTGTGCTGTGACACATTGCTCTGATCACAAGTAGTAACTGCGAGCGATTTTTCGCGATGTGGACCCGCGGTCACTGTGAAAAATGCGCGACAGTCTTCGCTTCCCTGTAGCGTCAATGGGCTGCGGACGACACACGACTGGACCACGGTTCATTGTTTGGTCATCTGTGCACCACTTTTGATACGTACTCACTACAGCGGCACGCGAACAACACACATACCGCGCCGTGTCCGAGATCGTAGTTCGGAGGCGCCGTGCTATCACAATTTGTCCTTTATCTAACTCCGACATATCAGCAGCTTTTCCCATTCTGACTCGGAAAATTCTACTAAACGAAAGCCGGTTTTCGGGTTGTATATATACTGCTCTGTGAACTCCACCTACGCAACCGTTCTGTCTCCAGCCGCGCTCATTGCTCAATAATGGGTGTGTCATAATGTCATCGGTGTAAACTCGCTTCTCTTTTTAACGTCATCCCAATTTGCAAATTCCGACCTACATGCTGCAGCAATATATTCAGGATAACTTTCGGCATAACGACATTTGCGTGTTCGTTAATTTTAAATACATTATTTTACATATATTGGCATTATACGTTTTTGTAGGTTACTCTTTAATTTTGAGCACCAGTGTAGATGTAGCACAGAGTTATGTACAATGGTTAAACAACACCCGCCTTATCGATAATGTGCCACCGTGTGATTCCACATTATCGGTAAGACGAGTGATGGTATTTTACACATAAAATTTATTAGACCTGAACGATGTGAACCACTTAGAATTATATATCACTACTGTATAGAAATGCTCTCAAAAGGGCTATAAAAATCCAAATTTAAAACATTCACTTAGTCCAGCATTGTAAGATTTTCCACCATTATTTATAGATACATAAACTGAAGAGCAATTAAATAAGAGACAGCTGGGGTTGTGCAAATCTGGCGCTGTGGGCGGCCCTGTAAACGGAAACGACATGACGTATGCAGCGATCCGACAATATAAAGAGTGATGCGTGGGAATCAGTAAGAGTCGGACGCAGTTTGGGTAAGACGGAGGATCTAAGCGCATTTGATCGTGGGCGAATTTTCGGGGCCCGACGAATGGGCCACTCCATCTCAGAAGTTGTGCAGGCACTGGGTATTTCACGAGCCACTGTGTTACGGGTGCACCGTGAGTACATCGAATTTGGTAAAACCATCCCTGCAAGGACCAACTGCCGTGGACAACAGCGTGTGGATGAGCGGGATCATCGTCGGCTAGCTCGCATTGTAACAGCGGATAGACGGGCCACCGTGCAAGAAATCACTCGGCAATTTAACGCTGGTGCACAAAAACGTGTAAGCAGCCACGCTTTCCAGAACCATCTCCTTGCTATGATGTACAGAAGCCATCGCCTTACGAGGGAACCGCTGCTAACCGCACATCACAGGGTGAAGAGATTAGCTTGGACGCGGGAACATTGCCACGGGACCGTAGACATGTGGGAAAATGTTGCCCGGACTGATGAGTCGAGATTCATGTTGGTACATGCGAGTGGCAGGATACGAGTACGGCGCAAACCACATGAAGCGATGGATCCTTCTTGCCAGCAGGGAACTCTTCCAGCTGGTGGGGATGGTATTCTCGTCTGGGGACTGTTTACGTGGACAGAAATGGGACCCCTGCTACGTGTGACATCTTCCCTCACAGGTCAACGTTACCGGGATATCCTGGACGTCCATTGCTCCCGTTTGTGCGTCTTCAGCATACCACTGGGGACCTCATCCTGCTAAAAGACAATGCACCGTGCCATCTCCCGAATTGTATCCGAATGGTTGCATGAACACTCCACCGATGTGACCTCGCTTCCTTGGCCAGCCAGGTCACATCTGGGATGCCATCGAAAGAGATGTTCGAGGCTCTGCCCCCTCTCCATCAAATCTTCGTGAACTCTGGGAGCTTGTTCAGGGGTCGTGGATCCGTATGGCTTCCCAACGCTTCCGGTGTCTTGCCGAGTCCATGTCGAGACGAATCGCCGCCGTCATCAGGGCGAAAGGTGGTGCTACACGTTACTAGACAGGTATCTCTAATTCAATTGCTCTTCAGTGCATGGTCGTTTTTTATTATTGTTTTTATCAACGTTATTTAAAGAAAATAGAAGTTTGTGATTTTTATTTGATTAGGATATGCAGGGACAATACATTCTGTTGAGTAATCACTAATCATATAGAATCTGAAAATCTTCCAAATACGTGGCGTCAGTGAATAAACAAAGACATCGTTCTTTCCACGTTTTAGCAACACACAGCAAACGAAAAATTGTTATTCGCTCACCGCTGGGGAATCGAATCTGAGATGTCTCGATATCTAGCCAAGAGCGTTAGCCTTACACCACGGTGGCTAACAATTCACGGCGCTATGTGTGTTTTTCTGTCCGCTTCTGACATCATAAATCCGTAAGATGGGCTCAGCTACTGAGACGTCTCCATTTGGTGAGCATAAACGGCACTTGCTATTAATTAATTATAACGTGGAAAGAGCGATGTCTTTGTTTATTCACTGACGCCACGTATTTGGAGGATTTTCACTTTGGATCTCGCCCTTTGGATTTAACTGCCAAAAGTTAATATTTAGCCAGTGCCGTTAATGCCCACCAGATGGAGACGTCTCAGTAGATGGGCCCATCGTACGGACTTATGATGTCAGAGGCTGACAGAAAAGCACACATAGCGCCGTGGATTGTTGGCCACTGTGGTGTAAGGCTAACGCGCTCAGCTAGATATCGAGAGATCTGGGGTTCGATTTCTCAGAAGTGGCGGAATAACAATTTTTCGGTTGCTGTGTGTTGCTAAAACGTGGAAAGAGCGATGCTTTTGTTTATTCATTTAAAATCTGTTATTAGCATGAGAAAAATTTTAATATTTGCATTTCAAAGGCTTCTATGGATGCACCTGTATAAAGCGGAAACCCCTCTAAAACGAAAAGTATTTCCAGGATCTTGGATTCCGTGTCAAACAGGTTTCACTGTATGTAAACCATATTAATATATAGGACCAATCCAATTGCTGGGTTATTGTACATAACAAAGAACGCTCGTGCAGTAACGACACAACTAATGCGTCGTTACATGAGGCTACCAGCCTCAATCTGTTATTTCCGGAGGAAGCGATATTCGTACTGAATGCCAAAGCACCAAATTCTCAGATGATATAATCATTTGAGTGCGTTTGAAAGAGGAAGGATTATTCGTCTACAAGAGGGTGAATTGTCGATGCGCAGCATTTGTACACTGACACCAGAACAGTTCATTAAAGGCTTCAGTACGTTCTGAGAGAAGATTGGACTCTCCTCCGCCTTGAAATGGAGCTCCAGGACGACCACACAATGGGAAGACAAACTGATTTGGAGAGATGCTTCCGCCGCCAGTACAGCTACTCTGATTACTAACAGAAGATTAATAAATATTGCGACCCACCACAAGACAAACCCTACCTTGAAGCCAAAGCGGCAGGACTTCCATCGTGGTGCCATGGCGTCCTTTTCTCCTGTCCGATTACCATCATTGTCAGCGTACGGAGTGGGCTTTGCTTTTTTTTTGTTTTGTTTGAGGGTTTAACGAGAACCGCGAGCAACTCGATGGGATATAAGCAGTCGCCCGTCCCTAATTTAGGACCATGCTCGGTGACGTGAAACAATCAAAATATCCATGTCTTACCGGGAATGGAAGTCGAACCGTCACGGACGAATGGACAGAAGTCTGCACTTAGTTCACTTCGCCACCGGGGCTGCAGGTGCCATGTTTGAATGAGCCGGAAGACAGAACGGCGTAGTGGGATATTCAGCGAAGAAACTTGCCTTTGTTTGGCCTAAAATAATCTCGGGATCAAGCGTGGAGACGATGGGATGTACGAATAAATTCAAGATTTTGTGCTCAGCATCATACGGCGTGACCGCCAGGTGTTAAGATCTGGGGAGGAATCCGTGATCACAGCCAACCATTTCTACAATTCCTGACAAACAGCCGGACAGCTCGGCCGTATGTGTGTACAATATACTGGATGTTATTGCTATCTCTTTCGTAAGAGGAGGTGTGGAATCCTGTTTCAGCAAGATAACGCGCTTCGAGGTACTGCAAACATCGGCTAAGAAAATATACGCGCTGTAAACGTCTTGATATGGCCCGCAAGGTCTACTATTCTGTCCCCGCTTATATATACACTGAGTGGCCAAATTATTATGACTACAAGATTATTTTATGCAAAGTAGCTATCCCGTAAAAGCTGCTGACGCAAGATGGCTGAATCGGTATAAAACGACAACGCATGCGAAGAATAATGAAGTGCACTGCGCAAGAAATAATGGGTAAATGATCTCATGGAAAATCAATCCTGATCTGATGGACAATCAACGTGGAATGACCGTAGGTACTCGAAGCATTGGTGCGAAGCAAAAGCATGGTACTCAAAGCAAAAGTATGGGTACTCGAAGCAAAACTGCTGCACTCGGGAAATGTTCGAGGACACCAGTTGTTAAAGTTCACAAAGAGTGGTAGAGCACCAGTCAAAAATCGGGGTCTGAGCGCATGGCGTGTGATCGTCAACAGCGAATTGATGCTTGAGTTGAGTTGATAGTAGGCAGACTTATTCCGTCCAACAGACGGGTAACAGTTCGTTAAATTACAGATAATATGAACCGGAAACCATGTCAGATGACCTATCAACGTACAGGTGAGGATACCGCCTCTCAGCGTACAGCTGAGGATATTGCCTCTCAGCGTTCAGGTGAGGATATTGCCTCTCAGCGTACAGCTGAGGATATACAGGAGATGACAGGTGAGGATATAAAGACGGCAGCACGAAACCATGGTCCATTCTTGCATGCTCACTACTCTTAAAGTTGGCGGAGGCACCATTATGGTACGGAACATGTTTTCGGGGGATTTGATTTGTGGAGAGTAAAACCCCACGAATCAAATCCCACGAAAACATGTGATTCGTGGGGAGTAAAACGCCCAAAAATGTTTAAATATGATTGCAGACAAAGTCCACCCAGTTATGTTGATGGTTATCCCAAGGGTCATGGATACTGCTCAATCTGTACGAGAATAATTTGGGGAGCATCACGGAGACTTTTTTCCCTACTACATCGGCCTCCTCAATAACCGAATCCTTACACAATGGAGTATTTGTGGGATGAAGTCAGAAAGGGCATCAGAGAACTGTGTCCGCTGCCATCAAATCTTCAAGAGCCGGGGGTGCAATTCATCGCATATGCCCCAAGCCACTTACTGACCGTTAATAAAGTCCATACCGAGACGGATTCTAGCAGTATTAAGGGCAAATTGTGGTCCAACAACGTACTAACCTGCTGATCATTATAATTTGGGCATTCAGTGTATATGGTACATAACTGGGCGGCTTTTAACACACATAGGCATCGAGTGCAGGCAGTGGCCATTCGGCAATACCAGGTACAGTAAACATCTTACGTAGTGTTGGAAGAGCTCATTAAAAGTCTATATGTTACAATGGCATGATTCATTACTGAATGCATTACTAACAGAGGTAGTAGCACCTCTCAGTGATGTACCTTAGTTTTCAGTGAATGAAATTGTGCATTAGCTTTAAAACTTTTATCACGTCTATCTTGTCTCCCGTGATGTACCACCCATGAATGTAAGCTGAATTTTACCTCTGCATTTGGATGTAATAATTTCAGTGTTACAGAGTGAATATAAATTGATCACTTCCAATTTCGTAATCTTCCGCATCAGTGTCAAACATTAGCTACTGAAATAGTGTATATAATTTGAAAACAGTAGGACTGAAATGTATTTTCCAGTAACTAGATTTGTTCCCAATAGTGTTATGAAATGCAAATTAGGCCACGATAGCTTCCATACTAGCAAGCTGAACATCGATATCTTCCGGAGCTTAAGATGACTGAACAGCAATGCGTAAGCAAACATGAATCTAATTATATACGGCATAGGAGTTTATTTTACGCAGAACATTTATTAGACCTGAAAATGGTGCCGATGATAGCGCATTATTCATCAGTACCGCATAGAAATGCTCTCAAAAATAGCCACATAAATCGAAATTTAAAGCGTCAATTAGTCCATCATTGCCAGGTTTTCTATCATTATTTACAATGGAGCCATCAATCAGAATTAGCTTTTCCGATGGAAGACAGGATCATGTTAATCCTTTTCTAATAAACATAACTGCTGAAAGTCCTACAGTATCTTTCACAGGAAATGGTGCTCACGTGATAAATTCAAATGAGGATTTAAACCGAGTTAAATCAAGGAATGAGATTTCAAAATGAAACTTTACTTATGAAATGAAATGCATAACTGAATAAACGGACGCACCTTCAGTTTATATGGAAAATAGACTTGATTATGAAAGCACCAGGTAAAACTGCCGGAAAATAGGCGCTCCTCATTTGTCATTCAAAAAAGATTGGAATATTAGTTTGCACGTGTTATATTATTACAGTGAGTACATAAGAAGGAAAAATAGTCTTTCTCAAAAACAAAAAAAAAAACGAAGCACCCAGAAGGAATCATCCAATCGAGATGATATTGGTATGTGCAATGTATATGTGTAGGAATGGAAATGATTGTAATTCCAGAGCAGTTGGGTCATTTATTCGCACAAAAATGCTACGCGAGTGGGACAAGTCAGTACGTTGTAGCGCCAACTCCGGCTCGGAGACAGGCGGTACGACAGAGACAGCGCTTATACCACTGTGCCTAACAGGTAATACGGTCTAAGCGCTGAGTTCTGATCGCTCGCCCGAGATGTGTCTGTGTTCTAGTACTGGTTCAGGCATGGATGGGGTGTTTCTCTTACCGCACTGGATCTCCTATTACTAGGGAGACTACTTATCTCCTATAGAGTTGCTCACGGTGGTCGTTAAACTCCGAAATAAAAACGAATGCTGCGAGTATCAAAATGCATGAGTTAATGTACTTAAAAGTATCTAAGGAAATGCAAGTGAAACAGATTGCTGTTCGAGGACACAGCCCATATAAATTCTGAAAAGCAAGAAAGAAACCGGAACAGTATATCATTCGAGCTCTTCAATGTAACATTGCTGAATGTATTAAAGTAATTGAACTAGGAAGACAAGGGGATAAAGATCAATGCATATTATTTAACCTGCCTTTGTTTTTGCTGAAGATATAGTCATATTTAGAAGTACCACATCAATGCACAGTATGATCCAGGAACTTTCTGACAAGGGTAAGGAAGTGAGCTTAAAGAAGAATTCCCAGAAAGAAAACTGATGTACTAATTTTTTACAGTAACTAAAGATTTAAAGGTTGGAAGTTTTAAAAATAGCAGTATATACACAACCTCTCGTGGTCCTCGGGTTGTATATATACTGCTATCTGAACTTACCTGCGCCACCGTTCTGTCTCCAGGCGCGCTAATTTCTCTAGGCTGGTGGTTGTCAAAATGGAATGGCTCGTCGGTGTATTAAGCTCTTAAAACGCCTGTCATAAGTAATGTAGTGTATGTATACTAGACGATGATGTCCCTTATGTATGTGTATTAAAATTTAGAATATATTTAAAACTAATTAAATCATCTGACTCATGTCACGATTGTTCCATAACATGATATTTCATTTCACTAAGAACATTTGTTTGTTTGTTTTTGACAGAGAATGTTTTCCGCGAGAAACATATCAGAAATCGCCTTCACAATTTCCTGCAGCTTATTTTAAATTGTGTTTCCTTCATACTTGATATTTTTAAACCAAAGAAAGGGATAAAAGAACACACTGTTTTGTTTTGACGCACGCAGTGAAAACAAATTTAAATCTCATTGTGCTGGAATTCATGATTTAAACATACTAAAATATAGAAGCCAATAAAATGTCACTCTCATTTTAGTGAGGCTTCCACTTTTAAGTTCTTAAAACGCCTGCAGAATTCTCCAGAGCTTATTATAAGGAGAATTTTTACCGTAAATTCGCGAGTACATTTTAAGCTAAGGCAAAAAAACAGTGTCAAAACTCTGATCTCTTTCATCTCAGACAAAGAAAACAAATTCATATATATAATTTTGTTTGTAGTCGTTATCCGAATGTAGTGAAATTTAAAAGCCAATGTAAATTTATTCTCATTTTCAAAAGGGATTACCTTTGATGTGTTTCATTTCATTAAAAAAAATATTTATTTTAACATTACTAGATGATTAATATTTAAGAAATTCATCCCTGCAAACAGAGCTTTATTTTTTCCCGTCATCTCATATTCCGATGAATTATTTAAATAATCCCTATAGCGGAAAAGGTTTCAATTTTGCAAAAAATCGACTAATAGCACTGGAAACTCAAGAAACAGAAAATCTCTTTCGCTGCGTTTTCTTGCATTATTGAAAAACATATTACGGAAGTTTAAACTCATAGAGGAAAAAGTTAGGTTCTGATTACGGAAATAAAAATATCAGGTCCCTTATACGAGAGTAATAGGAATTGTTAGGAGATATTTCTCTCTGCAGCCGACGATCCAATTTTTTTGACGTATTATTTTTTTTTTATTAGCGGCCTCTTGAAATGTTTTTAAGCATTTCTAAGGACACGTCAGATTGCAATTCTTGGATTTTGAAAAGCTCCAACTAAAATAGATGCAGTGTTCTTGCAGTTACAAACAGTCATCAATTACAAAATGAAACAGAGATCAGTGTACGTAAGGTTTTTCAGTATTTCTCATAGAATTTGGAAACAGAATGATCTTGTGCCATATTTTAAAGATCTGTTGAAAATATGTTTATCTTCATTGTATTAAACAAGAGAAATTTCAAGCATTTTTATTTGTCTTGAATTCTCAAGGATCACTTTGGTGGAACTCAATCATTTATTTTTGGATTCAGACAAGTAGCGGCATCTGAAAGCATACCAAAAAAATTCCCAATACTTAGCTCCCTTCTTATGGCACTTTTTATGAATATTTACCTAATAAACGCAAAACATATCCCGAAAATCTGAAGGAATACTTTAGTAAAAGATTTTCAAGAAATGTAAAAATCCCAAAAATGTGAAATCGATAGCACGTAATTCCGATTACATTCACTGATAACCTGTGTAAGCAGCCACAAAGTAAATATCACGGAAATTACTTTCTTGCAGTTAGATTACGCATTAGTATATTTTTATCTATTTAAAAATTAGCATTTATCTATCACTTGATAAGAGAAAGAATGTAATGCAAAAATCAGTAATTAAAAACTGACTAAATCTCAGTATGCGTCAAAGAACATTCTCGAAGATAAATCTCAAATGTATTAGGAAACAGACAACCTCCCAGGTCGCGCGCTAGCGTCTGACACTGCGCCTGAGTGTCTCCAGTTTCAGGTCCTGGATGGGCTTTTTTTTTTTTTAATGAAAACGGTGGATCTCTTTCTTCCCTGAAATCAGTGTCCCTAAATTAGTAGGATCGGACGACCGCTAATAGCCCTTCGAATTGCTCACGGTTATTGTTAAACCCTGATATCAAAACAAAGGAAGATTACAGTAAAATTAAATGTAAATATGAAATTAAACTGAAAAACGATTAATACTTTTTCTTTGTGCAGATATTTTGCATTCAGGTATTTAGAAACATTCTAAGAATGCGGCAAAAGAGAACAGTACACTCACTTCGTCGAAGCCGTATCCGGGATTTCAACTCAGAGCTGACTCGCACAAGTATGACTTGTCACGCCCTTGCTCATTTGATCATCAAAGCGACACCAGGACAGGCGTTTTTGTCGTATTACGCGCTTCAGCACTCGACGGTTCTGCCAAAACCGTCTCGAGTACTAGATTCATAAGCCATTTCGCCGTTTGTGACGTCAGTAGCTGGGCCATAATAAACCTCACTACAATGACCAAACCAGCTACGAATGAAACAGAGAGACAATTTACCGGCGTGTGTCTCGTAGTGAGAATGCTGAAGAGCTGATCTGCTATATGACGATCAGAAGATAAGTTAGTAATTTTATTAATTTAGATTGCATATTCCTTATGAATTGATTAGCTGGGATATTTTATTGAAAACATAATAGTTCGCGCGTAAGTAATTAGGCTTAAGCAACGTTTCAGGAATCAATAGGTTTGCACAGTATACCGTTTCATGAATCATCATGCGTTTTTTTTTGTTTTTGTTTTCCTCATAACTTGAGTAATGATTTCGGTTATGTTGGAAAGCGTATCATAATCAATGCATTGCATGATTTTCCTAACTTGTTTTTATTGAGGGTTTAACGGCCACCGTGAGTAACCCAACGGGCTGTAAGCAGTCGGCCGTCCCTAATTTAGGGCCACTGACTCCCGAGAAGGGAGAGAGAGCCAGTGTTGTAAGACAAAAACAACATCCATTCCTCACCGAGATTCGACCTCGGACCCATCTTGGGTGAAAGATCAGAAGCCATCGCTTAGACCACTGCGACGCCGAGGGCGGCACCAATAGGATAAGCAAGTGGTCTTTCATTGTCCGACAACCATTTCTATGGTTCCGCAAAAACGTTTTTGTACCAAAACTTTCGTTCTTATAATATTACTGCGTCCGTCGTTCTGTGGATACCATATTTCTGAAACCATTAGTCCAATTTCAAGTTGCCGCCCCGGTAGCACAGTGGTCTAAGCGATGGCCTCTGATCATTCGTCCGTAAGGGGTCCGGGTTCGAATCCCGGTCAGGCATGGATGTTGTGTTTGTCTTACGGCACTGGCTCTCTCCTTCCCTGGAACCAGTGACCCTAAATTAGGAACGAGCGACTGCTTATAGCCCATTGAGTTGCTCACGGTGGTCGTTAAACCTCCAATCAAAAAAAAAAAAAAAAAAATTTGAATTTTTTCTTTCTTTCTTTTTTTTTGTTGAATTTATAAGTCCAAAATCTGACACCGATGATCCTTGCTTTTCGTTTTTTTGATTGGAGGTTTAACGACCACCGTGAGCAACTCAATGGGCTATAAGCAGTCGCCCGTCCCTAATTTAGGGTTACTGGTTCCAGGGAAGGGAGAGAGCCAGTGCCGTAAGACAAACACAACATCCATGCCTGACCGGGATTCGAACCCGGACCCCTTACGGACGAATGACCATAGGCCAGCGCCTTAGACCACTGCGCCACCGGGGCCGGCTCCTTTCCCACTGCAAAACATCTTCCTAGAAGACGTAAATACCGATGTTATTGAATTCAAAATACAGTCTATTCCTATAATTGCCTCCAGATATCCGATTGAAAACAATTTTTGGCCATTCGATACCACTAGTTTGAAACTTTAAACCGAAGTTTTTTCTACAAAGTAATGCGACATCTTCTATCACAAATCAGAACTATCTAATTAATCGACAATGTGCTTTTGGAGCGACATCTGTTTTTAGATGCAATTTTGCTCACTTTGACATCTTAACATTTCAGTTTTTATTGTAGGTTAGAGCGTTTAGATAGACCGATATTTTGCAAAATGTATAATAAAATCAGCATAAATTAAAAAAGTTAAAAATAAATAAAGCGCAGAAATTAATATTCGAATTGTGCTAAATTAAATTAATATAAAAACTCAACTTGCTGTAATATTAAGATTTCAGTTCGAATTTTGTAGATCGGATAAATAGAACTGGAGTCATTGATAACCCAATTTTTCTAAATTAGCACGCGATCACTTTGATATCTGAAAGTGATCGCCTGCTATTTTGCAGTATAGTACGCAATCACTTTGACTTTAGATCGCGTGCTATTGAATAGCACGCAATCACTTTGACTTTAGATCGCGTGCTATTGAATAGCACGCAATCACTTTGACATCTCGAGAGCACACACGAATTGATTGATACGTGGTGGCGCAACAATGCAGACGTTGCTGTGACGTCAAGCGTTTCAGAAAGATCAGGCTGTTTACATTATTAATTATTTCAGCAAGAAGCAAAAGATTCCACCCGTTGCTTCGAAAAACATACAACAGAAATACTTATTCACTAGTACAGGATATCGGGATGCAAGGTCAGGTGATGCGTAACATCACAGCCTCTCCTTGACAAATGTCAACCCCGCCTTCTCGTGGTGCATCCTGTTCCCACTAAAGGGGCTCTGACGACCGCCCATAGCGGTATAACTATACCATCGGGATCAGAGGAAATTCTATCCCACACTCACCAACCCGCTTGGCCAGCGTGGTGAGTTATGGCCAAACCCTCCAAAATGATTCCACAACTTAAATCTTGGCCCTCAGTCTCCGGCAGCTGGAATGTACCTGGCCAAGGCAGCGGCCAGTGCGACATGAAGGCAGAGGGTGCTAAGAATCCCCGGAGGACCGGACTAGGCTGCCATCTGATGCTGACCTTGGCTACTTACAATGGACGCTCCCTATCTTCTGATTCAAGGCTTCTTGAATTGGAAGAGGAACTACAAAGGATCAAGTGGGACATCGTGGGGCTAAGTGAGGTAAGGAGAAAAGGAGAAGATCTCATCGAACTGAAAAGTGGACACCTCTTCTACTATCGTGGGACAGATACTGGCAGAACTAGTGGTGTTGGATTTATAATAAACAAGAAACTGAAGGATAAAGTTGTAGAAGTTGAAAGTTCCTCTGACAGAGCTGCACGACTTGTTATCCAACTCTCGAAAAGATACCAGGCTCAGATTATTCAAACTTATGCACCCACCACAAGTCATCCTGAAGAAGAAATTGAAGAATTTTATGAGGAAATTTGTCATCTAAATAATAAAGGTAAGCAGCACTTGAAAATAATTATGGGAGATTTCAATGCAAAAATAGGGCAACGGCAACAGAATGAAACTTCAGTAGGTAAATTCGGTCATGGCAACAGAAACCAGCGTGGAAATACTCTCGTTGAGTTTGCAGAGGCAGAAGGGTTTTTCATCTTGAACTCCTTCTTCAAGAAAAAGCCACACAGGAAATGGACATGGAGACATCCAAATGGGACCACAAGGGAAATTGATTTTATTATGTGTAACAAAAAATTCGTCATAGAAGACTGCAGTGTGCTAAACAAGTTCAACACAGGTAGTGACCATAGATTGGTGAGATGTAAGATGCACCTCAACACTAAACTTGAACGTGGCAAGCTCATAAGACAAACAAAATCTATTGACATAACCAACCTTAAAAAACACCATAATACCTTCAAGTTAGAACTGAAGAACAGGTTCTCTGCTTTAGAAGGCCTAACATCGGAAGAAGTGGACATCTCTGAAGTTAACAGAAAAGTAACCAAAGCTCTTATGGAAACAGCAACAAAATTAGCTGGGTCTAAGAACAAGTTGCATGTGAACAAATTATCAGGAAAAACCAAAATGTTGATGCAAAAAAGAAGAGAGATGAGGACAACTAAAGAAGATGTGACTCCCAAAGTGGAATATATAGAGCTATGCAAGACAGTAAGAAAAAGTATCACTGAAGACGTAAGGAAATTCAACTGTGAACTAGTGAGGAAAGCAATTGAAAACAACCAAAGCCTAAAGATAGCAAAGGGACATCTCAGTAAGGGAAGAAAACAGATTATGGCACTGAGAAAAGAAGATGGTTCTGTAACAAGAAATAGAGGCGAAATTTTGACAAGAGTGAAAGATTTCTACTCCAAATTATATGAAAGGGATGATATATGCACTCCAGACATCATGAAAGATACCAGTACCAGAGTTCCTCCAGTCCTTCCAGCAGAAGTTGCACATGCAATCAAGAACATGAAGCGAGGAAAAGCTCCAGGAGAAGATGGAATTACTGTAGACATCATACAAGAAGCAAGTGGAGAAATCGAAACAGTACTCGCCCAAATTTTCACTCGATGCCTTAATGAAGGAAAGATTCCTGAGGATTGGAACACCGCTACAATGATCCTGCTACATAAGAAAGGTGACATTGAGGATCTCGGAAACTACAGACCTATCAGCCTCCTATCAGTAGTTTATAAAATCTTCACTAAAGTTCTTTCACACCGCTTGAAGGTAGCACTAGACATGGCTCAACCGAGAGAACAAGCTGGATTCAGGAGTGGCTACAGCACAATAGATCATATCCACGTGCTGAGAGAACTAATTGAAAGAGCGAGGGAATATGAACTTCCATTGTGCATGGCTTTTATCGATTATGAAAAAGCCTTTGATTCGGTGAAACCATCAGCAGTTACAATGGCCCTGAAAACCTGCGGTATTGAAGATGCATACATTAATATTATTAATAACATCTATGAAAATGCAAGTGCAAAGATTAGGCTGTTTGAAAAATACAACACACGTAAAAATTGGAAAGGGAGTGAGACAAGGTGACACCATATCTCCGAAGCTCTTTAATGCCACATTGGAGGGTGTTTTTCAGTCGCTGAGCTGGGAAAACAAGGGGATAAAGATTAATGGAGATTATCTAACCCACCTTCGTTTTGCTGATGACGTAGTCATTTTTGCAACTACCCCATCAGAGCTGCAGAGTATGATCCAGGAACTTGCTGACAAGAGTAAAGAAGTGGGATTAAAAATGAACTTTCAGAAGACAAAAGTGATGTTCAATGCTTTTACAAGAAATGAAGATTTATCGATTGATGGAGAAAAGCTGGAGATAACAGACACGTACGTTTATCTTGGACAGCAGATATCAAGTGAGGGTCACATTGATGAAGAAATTAATCGGCGTACAAAACTTGCCTGGAGAGCTTTTGGAAGAAACAGCATAATTTTCAAGAGCAATATGCCATTATGTCTTAAAAGAAAAGTGTTTGATCAATGCATCCTTCCAGTGCTTACGTATGGTGCAGAGACGTGGACCTTAACTAAAAGAGACATACAAAGGCTGCAGACAACTCAAAGAAGCATGGAGAGGTGCATGCTTGGTGTAACCAGGAGAGATAAGAAGAGGAACTCGTGGATCCGAAAATGACAAGAGTGGAAGACATCATGATCAGAGTTAAATCCCTGAAATGGCAATGGGCTGGACATACTGCCAGAAGGACAGATCATCGATGGACAGCCGAAAGTTTAGATTGGATTCCAAGGGACAGGAAAAGACCCAGAAGAAGACCACATAGGAGATGGGTGGATGAAATTCGAAAGTATGCAGGGGTGACATGGAGGAGACTGGCACAAGACAGACCGTTGTGGAGGAAACTTGGGGAGACCTTCGTCCAGCAGTGGATTGATAATGGTTGACAATGATGATGATGATGACAGGATATCAAGGAAGGTTTAGAAAACGACCGCATTAAAGATAAATACATGGGGTTGAAAAAAATGGGGTTGCGCATATTTTATACCTGAGACTAGCTGGGTACAGCTCGTAGCCTTATACTAGTGTTGGTATTCACACAAAGCTATGAAGAAATTTGTGATTTATTTGATTGAAATAATTTAAACGAAAATGTTTTGATACAGTTCTGCAATTGTGAGATTTCTTTTCTTTCTGAATCCAAATGATGATGGATAAGCTGAATTAGCATCCTTTAAAATATAACTGGCATAAGAACGAACAAGGCATTATTTTGCTCGGTAATTGCACTGGTAATTCCAGCCAAATTGGAATTAAATCTCTGTGCTCTTTAAGCAGATAAACAACTTCGTAGCACTGCCGTTTAGAATGCAGTTTAAGAGAAACGTTTAAGACTCTTCGTAAGCTATTGGTTGCCACACTCGTGAGAAGAAAAACTGGACCAGTTTCTTTGAACTAAATTTCTTAACTTTAAATATTTAAGCTTGCATCTTAAACTAAACGCAGTTAAGTAACTGAAAAAGCCAAACGAGCTGCGTCTACAAGCTTTGTACTTAGATCGCATTAAGTTTCATTCAAAGTTTTTATCTCGTTAACTGCAAGCAATTACAGTCGTTTCATTATGCATAAAACATTTAGTCGACACAAAGTCCGGCTGAATCACGTGGCAGTAGCAAATCATTCGAAGATACTAAAGAAGAGCCATTAGTATAGTGAGATTCTTACGAGATCTCGGGCTTAACACTGAAGGGATTTGAGATGACTTTCCCATACACATTATCATTAACGTAAATCTGTTAAGAAACTTCGTACTTCCAGGAAATTTCATTCCAGATTTAGATTAGCGAATTCTCAGTGTTTCTTTAAAAATATTGAAGTATTAATAACATATTATTTTCCTCTTTATTTCCTGAAGCTGAAAGTACAATGTTAAAACAGTCGCTCTCGGAAAACAGCCCAAGAGCACATTTCTAACAAGATATTCTGTTTCTCAGCGTAGCCGGTATGGTGTGGACTTTTGATAAAGACTAAGATAAAGAATCACGCATTGGTTGGGGGTTTGACGTATGGCGCTATTTCTAAGCTTTCCCTGGAACAAGTTGTTGTAAATTAGGAATCCGCTGCCACGGTGATGCTCAAAAGCATGACAAAATTTGAAACAACTAATTTATGTTCTTAACACAGAAACTAGGGAAAACAGGCTTTTCGTAAGTTTAATTGGCCTAGTTTTCGAAAAATACAAGCGATAATGTCTTTATTCTTCTGTGAGTAGTTTGTCATAATATTCGAAAGTTAAATTGCGCGTTTGCACCTTTTTTTTACGCTTTTCAACCGTAGGTTGAAGAAGCGTATATGCTCCAGCTTTGTCCGTCCGTCTGTCCGTACGATAACTCACGTGAAAATGATTCGATTTCGACGAAATTTTAGTATGTGGTAGGGGACCACCTGGGGACAAATCCTTTTAAAAATAGGCGAAACAGGGTCAAAGGTCAGGACATAGGAGCGGGATCAATTCCATTGCTCTTATGCGTCATAACGTGCGTAAAAATGGATCGATTTCGATGGAATTTTAGTATGTGGTAGGGAACCACCTGGGGACGATCCCTATTGAAAATATATGAAATGGGGTCAAAGGTCAGGACATAGGAGCGGGATCTATTCCATTGCTCTTATGCGTCATAACTTGCGTAAAAATGGTTCGATTTCGATGGAATTTTAGTATGTCGTAGGGAACCACTGGGGAAGATCCCCATTGAAAATAAATGAAATTAGGTCAAAGGTCAGGACATAGGAGCGGGATCCATTCCATTGCCTTTATGCGTCATAACTTGCGTAAAAATGGTTCGATTTCAATCAAATTTTAGTATGCGGTAGGGAGCCACTGGGGACGAACCCTCTTGTAAATGGGCGGAATGGGGTCAAAGGTCAGGGTATAAAAGCGGGATCCATTCCATTGCCTTTATGCGTCATAACATGCGTAAATATGGTTCGCTGTTCGATGAAATTGTACTATGTGGTAGGTAACCACCTGGGCACGAACATTATTGAAAATGGGCGAAATGGGGTCAAAGGTCAGGACACTGGAATGGGATCCATTCCATTGCTCTCGTGTATTATAAATTACCTAAAAATGTTTCGATTGCGACAAAACGTTATCATGTTGTTCCGAAAGTATAGTGAACCGGTTCTGTTGAATATCAACGAAATGGGGTCAAAGGTCCTTGCACAAAAGCAAGATTTATTCCACAGCCATTATTCTCATAACTTCCGTAAAACTGCTTCTATTGCGACAAAACTTTAATATGTTATTCTTGAGGTATACTGAACCGGTTTTGTTGAATATCATCGAAATGGTGTCAAAGGTCAGGACACAGGAGCGAGATTTATTCCACAGCCATTCTCCTCATAACTTGAGTAATAATTTCTGGTATGTTGGAAAGCGTATCATAATCAATGCATTGCATGATTTTACTAACTTGTTTTTTGTGTGTGTGGCTAATTAGCATAGATTTAACCGGTTACGTTATGGATGTTGTTATGGGGTTTAACGACCGTTGTGAGCAACTCCAGAGGCTATAATTGGTCGCCTGTCCCTAATTTAAAGACAATGGTTCTAGGAAAGGGAGAGAGAGCCAGTGTCGTTAGGCAACCACACCAGCCATGCCTCACCCAGTATTAAAACCCGGGCCCATCTCGGACGAATGATTGGACACCAACGCTTCGTACCACTCGGTCACCAGGGTTGTCTTCTCGGGGCTGCAGGTCGACTTTCTTGCATAACAGATTTGCGTAATATACACCCGCTTTGAAATGTATGCTGATCGTTTATCACATTGTACAACATGGCCTCTAAGTCTGCAATCTTGGTTTTGCTGCGTCATTACTGAAAGCCAAAGCTGCTGAAGTAGCTCGAAAAATAGACGAAATTTATTTGGTGATTTAAAGACCACCAAAGATGTCTGCTAAACATAAGACTCAAAGAAAAAATCAAAAATGAAGAAATAAGAGCTAAAACAAAAATTTTATATATTGGAGATACCATACTTGGAAAGAAATGGAAACGGGATGGACACATTGCAGGGCTGAAGTACAATAGATGGACAAAAGTTATACAGGAGTGGCGACCATATGAAAGTAAAAGGTTAGCTGGAAGGCCTGAAAGAAGATGGTCAGATGATATAAGGAAAACAATTGGAATTTTTTGGCACCAACGAGCTCAGGATAGAAATAGATGGAAAGAATTGGGATATACCTATAGTTAGAAGTGGCTATGAAAAGCGTTAAAAGAAAGACAGAAAGAAAGAACGACCACCGTGAAGAACACAATGGGCTATAAGCAGTCCGTCTATTCTAATTTGGGGCCACTGGTTTCCAGGAAGGGTGAAACACGAACCATCCATGTTGCCACATGCACCATCCATGCTTTGGCAGGGTTTCGGTCACGGCCCTGTTTGGCTGAACGGCCTAGAGCCAGTTCTTAGCGCACTACTCCACCGGGGCTGCCATAAATTAAGTAAACGTTCTCAAAATAGTTATGAGATTTTCACCTGTAACAGAAAAGACGTTTTGGCAAAACCCCTCTGTAGTAGATTCCGAAGCCCTTCGCACGGCTCTTGAAGCAAATCCAACAATAAGCACCAGTAAATTGTCACCCGAACTGGGAATTCCATAATCCACTAAGTATCTCTGGTCGTCTGCACAAACTTAGAAATGTCTGCAGACTTTCCTACAGAATTGGCCCCAGCTCACGCTCGACGACCTGTAGAAGACTGTATCGAACTACTCAGCAATCCGCAGGGCAGTCAGTTCACTAAACGGACAGTTGATAGGGATGAGAATTAGATCTGACTGCATAATACAACTTGTAGTGGGTCCTCGGTGAAACATCTTTACCTATCCCCAAACGCGGAGAATTCGAGGAAAATATCATATGGCCTGAAATGTCACGCACGGGACAACTGCTTATGTGGTAAGATAGTATCAATTCGCCCTGGAAATCAGTTCACTTTGTAGATCGAGGCATCTTACATTCACCGTCGTGCAACTGTCTCACCATAACCCAACGAGAATATTCAAAGTTGGGTAGGTGACGTAATGCTTGCGTAGGACTGAATTTACTAACATTAGATGGGTGTCCGTATATTAACGGAAAGGAGCGTAAAAGAGTACAGATGCACAACATATATTTAAGAAATTGTAGTAGGCCTAATGATTTCTAGAAGGAAGGAACTGAGTTTATTTTCCATACCCGCAATGCACTCCACTTCAAAGCATTGCCCAATGGTTCAAAATGCCGTAAAACCTGGCCAAAATTCCTTTTTAGAACTTTTGAAAATCGATTTGGTTAGCTCTCAGTTTTAGTCATGAAGGATCATTGAGCTCTAAAGAACCTCAGTTATCATCCTTGTTGGTGTGCTTAACCACGTATTTGACAGTGAAAGTTGGGCACATCTCATGAAGAGTTTGCATTCGTTCGCTTGCTGATATCGTATTCAAAACTTTAAACTCAGTTTTCTTTTGGTACGTACACTTTCATCGTTAATTGTCTTTTATTTTAATTTTTTTCGACCACTTAGAACTGTACTCAGTGAATTTCAAGTAAATTCATAAATTTGTGACAGGACAAACAGCATAATCAGTCCGGTATGTACTCGTAATATTACTGTTTCATGAAACAGAATTTAATGTTTTCAGTGGCACACAAAATGATTGCTGACGATTGCTGTTCTAATTTTACGTTTTAGTAGGAGAACTAATGTCACTTTTGAAGTGCCAAAAATCCGAATCTGCTCAAACTCGCCCTTTTGCCCAAAATACTAGGTTCAAGCAAAGAGTGGGCAATTACAAAAGATGTTACATGAGCACAGTAGAGTTGGAAAAAGTATTCATTATGGTATTTTTCATTTTGTATTTTGTTACCTCTTACCAAATAATTACCTGGCGAGCAGAAGACATATTATATACATTATGGTGAAAGACATGTAGGTTTGACCTATGGCATTTCTGTTTAGATTGTGAACATTACATGCGCGGAGTAAATTTTTAGTATGTATCCTTCATCTTTCATACAGACTAGAGATATGTCAATAGCAGGTGAGGGGTGAAGACAAGAAAAAAGTGGCCAGGAGAAAGACAGAAAGTCAGGGAAAGTTGAAGAAAGAACTTAGTTTGATTGTCGATCAGCCATGGCCTTGGTAGTTGAACTAGCAATGATGAGGACACAGCTCGCAGGTTTTTTTTGAAAATCCTAAACAGATTTCAAAGATTATTGGAGTTAACCAGGAACTAATAGAAAGGTGCGCTGTTATCTTGAAAACCATTTCCTGTGAGTTGGAGGTGGATTCGACATTATGCACATGACACAGCAAGGGTATATGTAAAACATTACTCCTGGTTTCACATGCCGGCCTCAGTTCATGAAATATTAATACATGGATCTTCTGCCATCTCAGCTGCATTAGTACAAATAGGACAGATGTCCAAAGAGGAAAGACACAAACACTTCAAGCAGTATCGAGAGAGACATAGCAGAAAAACAAGCAGGATAGGCACCTTAACATATATGATGCATCTACTGTAGGACACCTCCGATCCTCTTGTCTCATCTATTCGTCGATCTCTCGAAATGAAAATGAAGCATAAACCGTTACCAAAAGAGGTTCAGCATTTACTTCGAATTTATCCAACACCAAGCACGACATCAGGAACTAGTGATACACAATAGGAGATATTATTTTCGTATGTCATTTAATTTAGTGTTAGTTATTAATAATGATCGTAAATTAAATTCATTATAAATTAAGTGCTTTACCTTGTCTAAAGAGCATTTCTGTTCATATCTAGTATTTCTAACTGTATCGGTTTACAAATAACAAGGTTGTTTCGAAGTTTCAGGTGTTGACCACACTGTTAAAAATTGTGTGGTAGGTTGCACCAAAAAGTGGTGCTACCGTATATGTCATTTAATTTAGTGTTAGTTATTAATAATGATCGTAAATTAAATTCATTATAAATTAAGTGCTTTACCTTGTCTAAAGAGCATTTCTGTTCATATCTAGTATTTCTAACTGTATCGGTTTACAAATAACAAGGTTGTTTCGAAGTTTCAGGTGTTGACCACACTGTTAAAAATTGTGTGGTAGGTTGCACCAAAAAGTGGTGCTACCGTATATGTCATTTAATTTAGTGTTAGTTATTAATAATGATCGTAAATTAAATTCATTATAAATTAAGTGCTTTACCTTGTCTAAAGAGCATTTCTGTTCATATCTAGTATTTCTAACTGTATCGGTTTACAAATAACAAGGTTGTTTCGAAGTTTCAGGTGTTGACCACACTGTTAAAAATTGTGTGGTAGGTTGCACCAAAAAGTGGTGCTACCGTATATGTCATTTAATTTAGTGTTAGTTATTAATAATGATCGTAAATTAAATTCATTATAAATTAAGTGCTTTACCTTGTCTAAAGAGCATTTCTGTTCATATCTAGTATTTCTAACTGTATCGGTTTACAAATAACAAGGTTGTTTCGAAGTTTCAGGTGTTGACCACACTGTTAAAAATTGTGTGGTAGGTTGCACCAAAAAGTGGTGCTACCGTATATGTCATTTAATTTAGTGTTAGTTATTAATAATGATCGTAAATTAAATTCATTATAAATTAAGTGCTTTACCTTGTCTAAAGAGCATTTCTGTTCATATCTAGTATTTCTAACTGTATCGGTTTACAAATAACAAGGTTGTTTCGAAGTTTCAGGTGTTGACCACACTGTTAAAAATTGTGTGGTAGGTTGCACCAAAAAGTGGTGCTACCGTATATGTCATTTAATTTAGTGTTAGTTATTAATAATGATCGTAAATTAAATTCATTATAAATTAAGTGCTTTACCTTGTCTAAAGAGCATTTCTGTTCATATCTAGTATTTCTAACTGTATCGGTTTACAAATAACAAGGTTGTTTCGAAGTTTCAGGTGTTGACCACACTGTTAAAAATTGTGTGGTAGGTTGCACCAAAAAGTGGTGCTACACCAACTGTACCACTTTCTCAGAAAAGGTACACCACTGTGTGGTGCAAACAAAACACAAAACCATGATGCGACTTTGCACAACGTTACGGTACAAAGTTGCACTTCACTATGGTGCAAGGTTGCACCCCGTTTTGCGAGTTTTGTTTGCTCCACTCAATGGTGTATATTTTCTTAGAAGGTGGTGCAGCTGGTGTAGCACCACTTTTTGGTACAACCTACCAGATCATTTTTAACAGTGCATGTTTTAAGACGTTCTGAACCACTGTGCATTGTATCACGTGGATGTTCTTTCCTTTTCTTTTTTTTTCGGTGTTTAACCCTCCCTATGTGCACTAAGACTATAGTGTTATCCATCCCTTGTTTAGGACGGCTGGCTTGAGAGAAGGGATACAGCCAGCTGTTTTGGACAAACTCAGTGCCTATTCATCTCCCCGGCCTCCAGTCTGGGTTCATCTCCGGTGATTAGCCAGATGTCCGAGAACCTGACAAGTCCACCATCAAAGTGACTGTATGGGTATTTTGAATAACCGTTACGGTTTTTCTTTTACATGAGTGTTAGGTATTACGTGTGCATCTTAATTCTCGGCCCCTAACAGCAAGCAATCATATAACGTCGGCAAATGCAAATAGATGTGTACGATAGTGGCTAATTGCAGCACCATCCAACAGCTTTCCTGGCAACCGTAACCGCTCAGAGCTGTAGTCACAAAACGGACGAAAGTTGACGATTAAAGCAATGTCGTTCAAGAAGCAACATTTGAAGCACTGCCTCCGGTTTGCATTTCAGATGCAAAAAGTGCCGCGGAAGCCCAGTAAATGATCTGTGCTGATTTGGGTGAGGCTGATGTGTCCTACAGTACGTGTAAGAAGTGGTTCTACCGGTTTAAGCAGGGCAATTTCGATCTCTGTGATGCAGAACGTCCGGGACAGCCACATAAAGTTGACGATGAGGACTTGAAACAACTGTTGGACGCAGATCTCTCGCCCAGGAACTCTGAGTAACACGGCAAGCGGCTGCACGAGCTTAGATGGATTCACAAGGACGGCCGTTGGGTGCCCCACCAACTCACAGCTGCGAACAAGTCTAGGCGCCACGATAAAGCGGTGTCCTTGCTCTCCAGTTTCAAGAAGGATTTCTTCCACAAGCTGTTGACCTGTGATGAGAAGTATATCTTCTCCGATAATCATAAGCGGCGCAAATCGTGGGTTTATCCAGATCACCCTATCACCAGTACCACCAAACCGAATATCCATGACAGGAAGTTGTTGCTGTGCGTACTGAGTAGGATGGGATCAGCACGGGGTCGTACACTATGATTTGCTCAAACCTGGTGAAACGGTCAATGCTGAGCGTTATTGTCAGCAACTCATTCGTGTGAGTAACGCAATGGAGGCAAAAAGGTCATACACCGGCAAGGACAGAAGGTCGGTCCTGTTGCTTCAGGATAGCGCGCGTCCTCACACCGCGAAAAGGACTTTAAACACGATCACCGACCTGGGATGAGAGATTTTGTCCCACCCGGCGTATTCTCCAGATTTCGCAAAGTCGGATTATCACCTCTTTCGCTCCCTGCATCATCACCTGAGTGATACGCCCTTCACTTCTGTCGAAGAGGTCCACACAAGTATTGATGACTTTATCAACTCGAAACAGCCTTCTTTTTTGCAGTGGCATTCGGAAGTTCCCTGACCGATGGCTGAAATGTATCCAACACGACGGGGATTATTTCCCTGATTAGGTACGTATTCGATTTCCTATAATTTGCTGTCAGCGTGTCGTTCCTGTGGCCGACAATTAAGTTGCACACCTAATACATTACGGGAGGACAATGCATAAATATTTTTCATGGGAATGAAACTAGATATCCCAACATATCTAACAGGAAAGAACTTTCGAGCACGTTAGCAAAGAGCATACAACAAAGACAAAAGCACTACTAACAACGGTTCTTTCTACTTTAATTCGCCTGTAAGTTAATATTAAAATTTATAGTGAATTATATTCTGTAATGTGCTGTCTTGAGAATCTACTAAGGACCAATAAATATTGAATGGCCTACCCTGTAAAAAATAGGTGGTGTTAATTCATGGAAATTTTCTAAAAATAACGAGCAGCAAAGTTGCCGGTAGGTATCCGTGTTTTTCAGAAATTTCCATTTTTAAAAGTGCCCGTTTATTTTAACATCCGTTTTTTCTCATATTTTCTGTAGAAAGAAATTCCGTTTGTTTCAGAAAAGTCAACTTCAGCTTTTTCCGTACTTTAACTGAAATTCGGCAAAATCAACTACCTGTAGAGAACTTACTCCAGACAATCCCTTCCGCTGAGGTCAGCATTGAACCCCCGTCGTTAAAGCTAGCTCAGCAGGTAACTCGCGCCTTTAACAACTGAGCCATAAACGCTCGACAATTTTGTTTTTTGTCATTAAAGTGAGTGATTTAGTCATTTTATTTTCTGTTGGAGCTTATTGTTTTTCTGAATAAGTTTGTAATTATTTTTTTTCTGTAGGAGAACTTTTCACCAATTAAGCATTTTTCATCGTGATTTTTAGAAGCAACAAAATGCTTTGCAAAATGATTTTTTAAACTGACAGTGACTTTCAGTTATCTTTAAACAAGTTGAAATGTCCTTTTTATATTATTATTTCACAAAAAAAACATTAAATATAAAATTTACTAATTTTGAAGATGCCAATCCGATTTTTGGCGTAAATGTGACGAGGATGGTAAGTCAGATAATATCCGAAAACTTGAAAATTTTCATCGTCCTGGAGCGGGACTCGAACCCGCGTCTCCCAGAAAAGGTCTAGGTATGCTAACCACTACACCACCAAAAAAAAATTGATCGGAAACTTGAAACTTGGTCGTTCTGGGTGGTGTAGTGGTTAGCATACCTAAACGTTTTCTGGGAGACGCGGGTTCGACTCCCGCTCCAGGACGATGAAAATTTTCAAGTTTAAGGATATTATCTGACTTACCATCCTTGTCACATTTACGCCAAAAATCGGATTGTCATCTTCAAAATTTGTATTATATGGCGTAATCCCGTATTTCTTTCATAAAATTTACTATTGATAACAATAATAGTTTTTGTCTTAAGTTGTCCGAAGACTGACACACATACATCGTATAATCATCTGTACAATAATTACCCGGTTTCTTACAGTAGCACAATATATAATAAGTAGCTGGTGCACCAAATAGGGAAAGCAGGAGAAATATCCTGTGCAACAATAAAAAAATCCATACGATTTGCCCTCCACAAAAAATTCTAAATTCGACAGACAATTGAAATTTAAAAGTTAATCAAACCTCAGGTATTCTCACCAATCACTCCTATTACAGGTGATTTCTCGTCATACGTATACAGAAAAAGTGAGAACGGAGATTTTCCGTTAATATACAAAAGGAATTGCAGAAACGTTTCTGAAAATTCAGAATTTTCCGTTGACGCATCTCTAAAACGGTAATTTACCGTCAATATAAGAAAGAAACTGCGGAAAGGTTTCTGAGAATTCAGAATTTTCCCGTGGTACTAAAAATCCGGTAAATTCGGGTTTTCTTTCCCTCATTTCACAGAAAGAGTTGTATCAGAATATGATTCGTTAGTTCACGAAAGAAAAGACGGAAACTTGTCCCTGAATTTCAGAAACTTTGCTACAGTGTAGTACTTAGACTGTGAGTTTCCTGATCGTACAGGTTATTTAGTTCTGTATTATGTTAAATTATCCTGACCACGACTTAACTTTACAGAAAATTTCAGTTCGAAGGGTGTTTACGTTGAAGTACGCTAGAGTTTTGTTGTAACATAAACAATTAGCACAATTCTTCACACCCATTTCAAAGCTAAAACACTGCGATAGGTTGATGTGCCGGAAAAATTAAAAAAAACAGGATTGGATCCTGGTCCGCTCATTTTTCTTTTCTGGTAATTTCCAAAACATCTGAAGCGTCCAAGAAAAAATAATGGGAAGGATTTCGCACGATATAAGGTGTTGGAATTTAACTCCATCGAAATGTGAATATGATGACTTACGTGAAAATCCTCGAAATACAGTGAATAAACAAATACAGTCAAACCCCTATTTAGCGGACTGCGATGTAACGAATTCCGCGATTTTACGTACATTTTTTGTGGTACGGACGGAACCACATTGAAATTAATGCTTGGCATTTCCCGTTTCTCAATTTAGCAAAAAATTGGGAAACGGATTTTACGTTAAACGTTTCCCAATTTAGCGAACATCTTTTTTCTTTTTTTAAACCACCAAACTATGTTCACCAGCATTTTCACGTTAAAAGTCAGCTAGAAAGAGAGCTTCGCGTAACAGGACAATTTTACACATGCAGTTAAGCAGCGTTTCAAAGAACACCATCCGCGACACAGTTTGACGGAACCATAAATCAGTTCGCCTTTCCTCGAACTATCAATCCTAAGCTACTTACAGGAGGAAGCAAATGACCAACAAGTTCCAAAGGAGCGCAACGTTTTCTTGCATGGGTGGGAAGTTGGAAAATGAAAGGCCGTATGGGGGAGGAAATCTAGAGTACCCTGGGAATTCTTGTTTTCAGCTACAAACAGAAAAATAGCACTCTGTGAAGTCAGGGACATACATGGTACGTACCCATTCCTGAGCCTGTGGAATCCTTCGCCAAATCGCGCTTTTTGTTTTTCTTTTTTTCTCAGTGTTAAATCTACAGCTCAAATTAAACAACACAGCTCGTTTATGGACAAAGTCTGGATGAACACCGGTTGCACTAGAAAAGTTAGTCACAGAAAGAAAGAGAACATGGCTGCTTACGTATTCTATTATGAATACTAGCTTAATTTGAATGTTTCATTCAAAAGACTTCCTCGATTTAGCGAATTCTGCGATTTTACGTACAAGATTGTTGGTCCCTTGGAGTTCGTTAAATCGAGGTTTGACTGTACATCGCTATTTCCACGTTTTAGCAACACACAGCAACCGAAAAATCGCTATCCGGTAACTCCCGGCGAATGACGTACTATTGTTACTAAACATATTGACTAAAAATGTTCTGTTTCGATAATGGGAGTCCTTGAAAGGAAATCAGGAAAGTAAAACTTAATCTTTCGAGTACCTAAACAAAGAACATATAACTGAAACAAGAGCACTATTAGCTACCGTTCTTTGTTCTTCAAATCACTTTCGCAAGTAGAAGACATATTGCAGTATTCCCTTTTATTCTGAAATGAAATTTAGACACGTTGCAGAAAATCCTTCTTAGCGTTCTTTTTGAATTTGTTAAATATTCTGACATGATGGAATAAGAAAGGTGGTTAAAATGATTGGAGACAGATGATGTGTTTAAGTCATTGGAAAATGTCTTCAAAGATGCAGACACTCTATTATGTGGATCATTTTCTGGACAAAACAAATTAATTCCCCCTGTAATTAATTGCAAGTACATTCAGAAGCAGAAACGCTTTAAACCCGAAAATGAAAGCAATCTAAATAAAGAATTCAACTTCTAAGGACAGATTCTTATTAACAGACATAACGTAGCTCGAGCAGTCTGATTCTCATCGCATCGGCATGAACTACAAAGCAATGACGCACATGCGGTGCTTAAGACATTTTGCTGTCATCAGAAGCAGAGAGTAGTTTTAAACAAACATGTCTTACCTGGAATAGCTTCAAGTTTTCTCCATCTCCATCTTTTACTTTACTAAAGAGAGTGCTCGCTCGTTGGAAACTTGACAGAATGAACTGCTTCTGCATATTATTCCCAAGAACACAAATGTTAAAAGCTCCTGCTTGTAGTTTAAAGTATTTCTTATAAATTGTTTTGTGCCCTTTGCGAATTTGGTAGACAATTTCTGCATTATTCTAACACGTGGGAATTATTTTTCAATTTCTTAGCATTTACTTGCAGTTCCTAAACATATTATTGGGTTGGAAAGAGTGTAATGTCTGCAAATGCAAGCAATCGAAAAGTGCTAATTATCGTGTATACAAGTACAGGTCAGTCCAAAATGTAGTCGTCATCGTTTGCCACGACCTGTTCCCATCATCTGGGTACCATCCATGTAGAATTGTGGCGGCTTCGGCGAAAGACGTTGTATAACGAAGTAAATTTCTCCGTGATGTCTGTTGACGCCAGGATTCGAACCCGGATCCCCTCATTCCGGAATAAATCACTCTACCAATTGAGCTACGCGGACGTTTTATTTTGATTCCTATCTGCCTTTATGTCGTGTGCGTCCTTCTGGCAGGTACGTTACATTATCTCCCCCTTATTATTTTTTTCGAAGTGCTGGAGAAGGGATTCTCTTATTTTCCCTATCTCTCGGTGTGGAAAGAACATCACACCAATGCGAGATTTTGAACGGTCGGGTCATCCGGATAGTTCGGGCGCCATTATAACGAAGCAAATTTCTCCGTCACTTCTGTCCACGCCAGGATTCGAACCCGGGTCCCCTCATTCCGGAATAAGTTGCTCTACCAATTGAGCTACGCGGACGTTTTATTCTGATTCCTATCTGCCTTTATGCGTCCTTCTGGCATGTACGTCACATCTCCTGGTACGTTACAGTTGTGACGTGCCTGCACCGCAGGACGCACACGAGGCAAAGGCAGATAGCAGCGACAGCATACGTCCGCGTAGCTCAGTTCGGAGAGCGACTTATTCCGGAATGAGGGGACCAGGGTTCGATGCCCGGCGTGGGCAGAAATGACGGAGAAATTTACTACGTTATATTGGCGCCCGAACTTCAAGAATGACCTGGCCGTTAAAGTTCTCGCAGTGGTGCGATGTTCTTTCCATACCGCGAGATAGAAAAAGAAGAGAATCCCTTTTTCAGCGCCTCGAAAAATAAATGTGTGGGATGTTACGTTCCACACACCAAATTGACTGGGATTTCTCCAATGTACGTTCTTCAGCGGATGACTGCTTACAGCGACTCATTGTCCCGGCTGAACCGTGGGCCATGCCCCCGGCCCTCTTTCGTGTGGGTGTGAGATGTGACGTGCCTGCATCGCAGGACGCACATAAGATAAAGGCAGATAGCAGCGATAGCATACGTCCGCGTAGCTCAGTTGGGAGAGCGACTTATTCCGGAATGAGGGGACCAGGGTTCGATGCCCGGCGTTGACAAAAATGAAGGAGAAATTTACTTCGTTATAAAGTAAGTAAGTGCGCGTTCGACATCGACCCAGTTCGTGAACCGCTGTCCGTCTATAAAAATGCTGCAACGACGGGAAAAGGTGGTAGTGAAGTGAGACAATGTCCAGGGAATAGGTTGGGTGCGACAGCAGTCCCCATCCCAGTTCCCGGAAGTAGTGACAGGTTTCTCGTTCTGTGTAAGTTCTCGCTCCATCGTGCTGTAGGAGGACGCCATTGCGGCCCAGTGCTGCAGGTCATTTCTACGTTAGCGATTAGTGTAGATCGTCAAGCTGACGGCGGTACGCATCGGGGAATATAGTGGCGTTGTCGAGCAGCAGTTCAAAAAACACTACCCCTAGCATATCCCACCAAACAAACAGCAGGGCCATACGAGGGTGTAAGCCGACTTTGGGATCAGTATGAACTTCTGCTTTTCGTTCAACCATTGTTTCGGAGCGCTGACATTGTCAAACAGGACCGCTTCCTCGTCATCTGTCACAACGCCGTCCCAGAACGATTCCACGTGGTCATTTATAAGCAGAGAAGCCCGTGCGTTCTGCTTTCTGCTCAACTGTGAATTGAGAGTGTACCCAAACTCACCCCCCTTGTGCACCTTCCAAAGTTGAGGCAAGGGCGTGATAATGCTCGTGTGGGTAGTCCCAAACTGTTTGGCAACGCCCGCGTGGACACATGCGGATCGGTCTCAACTAAGGTCTTCAGCATGTCCATATCCACTGTTGCGGGTCTTCCGATTTTGGGACGATCTGACAGGGTACTATTTCACTCTCGAAACCTTTCGAACCAACAATAGTACTGACGATGGGATATGGCGTTGGGGTACACACTGATAATGCTCCTTAAGATACTTGCTGGGGTGCTACCGTGACGAAACTCAAACAGCATACAATGGCGGATGTGCTCCTTGACCACTTCCATTATGGCTGGCGCTCACACTCTGATAATGCTCCTTAAAATACTTGCTGGGGTGCTACCGTGACGAAACTCAAACAGCATACAATGGCGGATGTGCTCCTTGACCACTTCCATTATGGCTGGCGCTCACACTCTTCGCATTCTGACGGCTAACTGCCACTTACTTAAGTCCCATACTTGCCGATACCACGCCGGTGTGCTGCGCAGTCTCAATGTTCAATGTGCGCCGTGGCCGGTGCTTCGACTTTAGGTACCGTGTCATCAGAAATTACTTTCTCTCTAACACAATACTAATTTCCGTTCTTTCAATGCGCTTTTCAAAACAACGAAACGGGTGGCATTGCTGAATATTGGTATGAATAAACTGATCTTCTTTATGATTTTGTACTGTTCTTTAGTCATTCTTTTAGTTCCTTAGTCAAGATTTTAGCTGTCGCACGCTTTGTTGCCCAATCGCGAGAAAGACGGTAGTTTTGCCGCCAAAAGTCACGAATGAAGGGGCCAAAATGCTAATGGTGAAGATTTTTTGAAATGCATAGCTAATTAACATAATGTCTTGATCAATTGAATAAATATGCATTTTGAAACACCTGGGAAATAAGGTCAAAAATATTACTAGACATCGCTCATTTTAAGCGATCATTGCTTCACAGTCGGTGGTGAATCGTACGCCGGAGAGAATTTTTAATGCTTGTGGGCGATGATGCTGAACATAAGAGCGACGGATCTGCGGGGTGACCGTTCTCCATATGACTTCGGGAGAACGGATGGCAGTAAATATGAGTGCGAGCTACCATCCAGAAACCAATAAGGTATTGGTTACTCAAGTTACACTGAACTTCGCATACTATTCCGAATTTTATTCTTACGAAATATCAAAGTATGTGACCGACTGGTGTTACACATTGCTATAAAATCCCAAGCGTTCGCTTGTTCCATTTGCAAAAGTAATTCGTTTGCATCTTTATTCAAGTGGTTACACTGAAGTAGCAAATTATTAGAAACATCCAATGGCAATAAGACACCTGCCACCCTCACTTACGTATACAACATGGACGCGGGCCTTAGAAACACCTCATTACAAACGAGTCCAACGAGTACCAAGGCTTGATAGCGCCATAATTGGAATAAATCGTGATTTAAGCAACTTTCAATGAGGCATGATAACTGGCGCAAGAATCTGAGAAACGGCACACCTTCGACGCTATGCAAGAACAACCGTATAGAGGCTGTACATTGACTGGTGCACAAATAACAAAACAGCAGGCTGTCGGTAGTCTTCCTGGAGAGAAACTTCATAAATGAAAGCATATTGAGGAAGACTGTAAAGGCGACTCCTTAGAAGAAAGCGCATCGCGATTAGAGATTTTGATGCCTCGACTTGAAAGAAGTGCACTTTGAAACAGCGTCGTGATTGAAACGCATATACATTCATGTTCATAAAAAACTGAACTCTTAAATGGAGTCGAGTTACGAAATTGATTTCTACAGGATATGCTAATCAGGCAATATCGCAGAAATGATAAGCATTTCTGCGTCATAGGTGCATGCGTACGGCGTCTTGAAAATCAGTTCGAGCAAGGTCACAGACCAGAAACCGGTCTTTTTTCTGTTACAAGCGCCGTATGGCTCTGTCGCCATGCTTGATCAGAAACGGGTAAGGATCCCTCGTCGTCGTGTAAGACAGTCATTCAGTCACATTAGCAGTTCGACAGAGGTGGCATTATTGGTATGAGAGACTGCAACACTTCGGTCCCGGAGAAAGCCGGGCTTGCTGGACGCAGTGTTTCCGACGTGGAAAGAGTGTGCACGGAATGGTACGAGAAGGGCGTAGGACACGAAGAGAAGGTTCTGGACGTCGTACACAGACAACACCGAAGGAAAAACCATCATCTCATTAGGACGTCTTTGAGTGACCGTTCTTCATCATCGACGGCGTTGGCGCAGCAGTGGCGAACTGTTATACATTCTCGCAAGTCAGCTGCCACTGGTTATTACATGTCGCCGTTTAGCAGTTCGGGCTGCAGGCTCGTCATTCCCTCTCAGGCTACCTTCGACACCGCAGCAACGGATTGCCAGGCTGCAATTTTGCATCGAACGAAGGGAGTGGTGTGACAAATGGCGCAATATCGTGTTCTCAGACGAAACGCGCTTCTGTTTAGGCGAAAATGTTGACCACATCTATGTCGAACAACGACAGGAAGTGATGCGTCTGGCAGAGTGTATTTGCACTAGGCATACCGCACCAACAATGGGCGTTATGGTGTGGGGTACTATCGGGAATGAAAGCAGATGATCCCTCTCGAGAGTCCGTAGCACCATAACGTGTGCCCGTTACGTCAATGACATGCTACGACCAGTCGCCCTTTTCGTATCTGCAGGATGTCCGTTTGGACATATTTCAGCAGGACAATGTCACACTGTATGTTGCAGCGACAATACGTGCCTTCTTCAGGGATAACAATGTTCTACTTCTGCCGTGACCGGCTAGATCGTCAGATTTGTCACCTATAGAAATTCTCTGGAACATGCTGAAAGGATAGGTGCTGGGGTACGACCATCCGCCAGCAACCCCTGATGAACTTTGGACGAGGGTCAATACAGCCTGAATGGCTATTCCACAGGACACCATTCTCACGTTATCTGATTCGATGCCTCAGCGCGTGAAACATGTGATACAAGCTAGAGGTGGCCACAGCGGTTATAAGCTACATTGACGCACCTGGTACATCAGGCACCGATATACTAATAATTTGTTCTGCATTGCCTAATGAACATATCCTGTAAAAATCAAATTCGTCGCTCGACTCCTCTCAGGTGTTCTGATTTTATGAACCTAAGCGTATTTTGAATGCTATATGAATTGAAAACAACAAGTTCGTATTTTCTCGCTAACGTGATCTTCTTGTGATGAAGTTCTATTGACGAAAGTAGAAGTGAGGATTAATCGTAAGTTTATGTTGATCCATATCCTTGGCCGCTTATGTTTTCTACCACGTAGTGACTGCTATTTATGTTCTCAAGTTCATGACTTAATAACGTTGGCATTTAAGCATGTACTGCACAACGGCCGTTCCTTAAAAACTGAGAGGAAAATCACACAAAAGGAAGAAATACAGGTACAGCAAAATATGTATGTTATTCTCTCTCAAAATATCTTCCATCGGATGATATGCAACGGTTCCATTGTTCAGTCCATTTTTCAAAGCATGTAGCGAAGGCATTTTGTGGAAGCTGCTTTAGCGACCACTGTACAGCTTGAATAACGTCAGCATCAGTGTTGAATGTTGCGCCACGAAACTTCTTCATTGTTGGAAACAACCAGAAATCGCACGGGACGAGGTCAGACTGTAGAGTCTGTGGCGCATGATTTCAATACTGAATTTTGAAAGCCATTCTTGACCACAAGCAGTCACATGTGGACGGGCGTTATCATGGTGTAAGGTTCACTTCCCCACTAGTTCCGGTCGCTAAATAGATATGCGTCGTCGCAGACGCTTCAAGACTGAAATGTGATACTCAGCATTGACATTAATTTGTGGAAGAACGGCATGCTGGTAGACTACACCTTTATGATCAAAGAAAATTATCATCATCCCCTTCCCAGCTGATTTGGTTGTGCGGACGTTTTTCGGAGGTGGCGAGCCTGTGTTTTCCTAAACACTCGTTGCGCACTTCGGGAGGGAGTCGAAACAGTGGATCCATGTCTCATTGGAAGTTGTTACTGTGTTTAGAAAGTTTGGATACTTTGCAACCATTTGTTTTCCACTCATGACACACCTGACCTCTGGCCAACAACTGTTCTCTCGTCAGGTGATCAGGTACCCATCCGGATCACACACGACACAACAGTAATTTGTCGCGTAGAATGCGGAATGCCGACGTTTCTGAAATGTTAGTTGACGCCGCTGCGAAATGTTAGTTGACGCCGTCGATCTTCTGGAAGGATTTCCCAAACAGTGTTAACAATACGCTCCATAACAGCATCTTCAGCTCGACCAGGCTTAGGAGCGAGTTCTGCTAACAAACGCCCAATTTTGAAATCCTGGTGCGATCTAAAAACCGTTGACCCACCCAAACATTAATCTTTGTAAGCTTTTTCATTAAATCACCTGTATCTGGAACCGTTTAATCCAAACGATGGCAAAATTTTATCGCACAACGCATTTCGCTTCTTAACCCTGAATCACTCACCTCCGTAGGTGTATGGCGAAATGCAAACGTACCTTAAACAACTGCTTAATAACAAAACGAGAATCGTCTGCCACGGCTAATAACTGTTGCCATAGATACTTTCTTAATTCAGTTAGTCGTCTGCGTGGCTATTTTCCTCCTTCGTACTGTTGCCAACTCAAAAAATTTACTCACAATTTTTATGGAACGTCTTTTGTATGTCTTACAACTACAGCTTACAGTTAAAACTGAAACCGTAACCTATTATTACAGTGAAACCATATTTCGTGTAGCATCTTTCGTACTGTATTACTCCTCTTTTTCACCTTTCTCCTATTGCACCGCTTGCCTTATTTGTCTTGTAAATCCTTCTGTATATTAATCTCTTGTTGACTTTTGATGTCTTTTTCTTTAGGTTATTCTGGAAAATCCTGCTACTTGTCTCTTTGTCTCACTTGCACTCTTATTCCAGCAAACGTCATCAAACAAACAATCATTTCAGCCATTGTGACAGTTTCTTTTTCTAATACGTTTTGTACACCGATCAATAATTGAATGCAAAAGCAGCAGCAAATGCCGTCGTTAGCACAACGATCCAGGACTTCTGGTGGGTTGGGAACGACTGCTCTGCTTAGGATCGAATCACGCGATCAACACGGGCGGGTGTTGTGTTAGTACCTACAGCTGAGGGTATCGAAAGTAGTATACTTTGATTCATATTTTTTTCTTTCAGTGTCTCCAAATGCAAATCAAAGTACACTACTTTCAAATGGGAATCAAGTACACTACAGGCATGTGTCAGCCCCACAATCACGTTTTAGCAGCTTCAGGTTAGGGATCAGCGATTTCTTATACCTTTCGTGCTCACAGCGGCCGTTATGCAATGGAACAAAGAAATACGTATTTCTATCAGTTTCAAAAACTTCTTTTCATGATGCATTCACGCGCTACGTTTTTTACTATACACAGAGAAATACCAGTATATTAGGTGCATCTGATCACGTCGCATAAATGACACACTTCAAAGCGTAAGAGTTGAGCACGGTTTGCAGAATAAATCAGGCAGAACAGCTCGTCGAATATCAGTTAGCGTTCGACTGAGTAACGGAACGAGCAAAACGAGTGTTCTGAGCGACTTTGGACGCGGCACATAAGTTGGCGCCAGACTCACTCGGCCAAGTGTCTCATAAATGGCCGTCCTTCCGGGCTTTAAATGCAAAACTATAGTAAGGGTTTACCGTGAATAGTGTAACACACAAAAATCTTTCAGCAAACGGCGGCGTTCCTCTGGACGCAAACCAGAGAGGGGATCAAGCTCAGCAGACAAGAATCAAGCAAACGGACGGGTGCTTAATCGGCAAAGCACTTCGGAGTTCAACATTGGTTGAATTCTGAAGTGACTGTGGCAGGTAGCACACTTGCCGCATGTCACGTATCGTACCATGCAAGAGCAGATGCCGTTCTGGAACGCCGATGTTGTCAGCGTTGAATGAGAGTGTGCGCCTTCAGTGGGGCCGGTTACATTGACACTGGACAGGGTGTGAAAACATTTCACTGGACGGACCAATCAAAATGAATCTGGTGTCAAGGTAATGCCAGTATAGAAATTCGGCCCAAGCAACATGAGGCTACGGAGCCATCCTTCCAGGTGTCACCAGTAGAGGATCCGTGGTGGCGTGTTGTTCCCGGGAATGCTCTCCTGACAAGCATTAGATGTCCTGATACACGCCGAAGGACATCTTAGGGCCACTGCTTATCTGAAAATCGTCGCCGAGTATTGATGCTTTGGCCTGCACAGTTCCCGGATTTGAGCATATCTGGTATGAGCTGGAACGGGATGTTCGCAGTGCGACTGTGTGGCATTGCGCGTCAGAGTCATTTTTGCATGGTACAACATTCTTGAACGAGCCTTTCAGCCTTTGATATGCTTCATTCCCGACCAATTCGGGCTTTTGTGAAGGCGTAACACGCTATTGAGTACGTACACATAATAAACTGGAATCTCAGTATATGTATTTCATCTACTGTGTCTCGTTTTATCACAGCTGAACACGTCTGCGATGAAAAATGTCTCCTTGTTCACACTTTCTCATGGATCTTTTAGTGCTGATTTCAGGATGAATAGTAAAAAAATTCCATCACACAAAAAATAATAAATTATTTTTAAAATAAGAATTAACTTCGCTACCCATTCGCTCATCTGTTCTTATGTATAAAAAATTACTTTAAGATTTGCACCCTTGTATTCTGTATTTTTTGATAAACCTGCTGTCAAGAGATTATGTTTGCAACAAAAAGAAAACATTAGGGTCGGTAAAACCTTGTGGACATTGCAAAAGGAAACTAGTTTGTTCTAAGAAAGTTGTGAAAATGTACCCTTACTTCTCACGAAGCTCAAGTATAATGATCACAGGTGGATGATATGTGGTGATCATGAAGTACTGTCCATTATCCTTGGGCAGCAAGAATGATACACAAAACACCTATGCTTTTTCTGCGAATGGGAGAGCCAAACGAACAGCCAAAGCTGTATCAAAAAACAATTACAACGCAGGGCTGCTTTAAAACCAAGAAACAAAATATCTGTGAAAGTTTCGCTGATCCCTAAAAAAAGTACTCGAACCCTCATACCTCCATTGTATACCAAACTTGAATTTATGGCAGTTTGTAAGAGCTTTGACAAGAGAAGGAGAGTGTTTTAAGTATCTGTATAAAGAGTTTCTGAAGTTGTCAGAAGGCATTTTTGTAAGTCCAAATATTCGAAAACTCCTAAAAGACAGTGTATTGCAAACATAAATGTTAACTTGACTTTCTTGTGAGGCTAAAATTCCCTTAATGGTGTAAATAAAACACTCAATAATTGCCGAGCTTTCGCGCTTCACTGGGAGGTTTCGTCAGGGCTAGATTATTAGAGTTTCATTGTAGCCACTCCTTCAGAAAACTTGAAAATTGTATTTCCAAGGAGTGGAAATCGAATCCGCATCTCCCGATTTCCGTTCGAGTATGCTATCTGTTACACCATCCAGGACAAGGAAGTTCCAAGCAACTGAAGCTAAGCAGATGTAGCTTAGAAATCTGAGAATTGTTCAGATTTGCGCTAGTCGAAGCAATTATGCGCTCCCCCGTAGCGTAACAACAACTTTTTCTCACATGCGGGGGTCGGTGCTTCAGAGAACATCATACATAAGTAGGAAACGAATGAAGCACTGGAACTCGTAACCTACATCCGACCCCGGATGTGAGAAAAGGTCGTGGTGGCGCTATGAGGGAGCGCATAATTGCTTCAACTAGCGGAAATCTGAGCAGTTCTCAGATTTCTAAGCTACATCTTCTTAAGCTTCAATTGCTTGGAACTTTCTTGTCTTGGGTGGTGTGAAAGATAGCATGTTCGAAAGGAAATTTGGAGGAGCGGGTTCTATTCCTGCTCTAGGGCGATGTAATTTTCAAGTTTTCTGAAGAAGTGGCTACATTGATACAGTGAAAATACGGCATATGTGTGCCAGCGAATACATTTGTCTTGCCTTCATGGTATTTGTGAAGTATTATTTCTTCAGGGACATTCGTCTCCCACTTATGTACAACAGAAGGTGTTCCCCCATACATCGCCAGCATGTCTCAAACAAGGTTGTACCACGTGAATGGTACAGCTGGTTTTTCCAAAAGGTGATAAATTTTGAATTGTTTCAGCGTTGCCTGTTATTGTTCTAAGTCTTTGGGAATCTAGACCAGACCAAGTCTCCGAGTGTAGCGCGAAAGCTCGGCAATTATTGAGTGTTTTTATTTACGCCATTAAGGGAAATTTTAGACTCACATGAGTCATGTGTTATATTATAAAGATGGTGTAGTATATTCGGTAAAAATGGAAACTGCTGAAAGAGCGTCTTGGAATGCTTTTAAAGCAGTGTTGAAGAAATTCTTGGGGAACTTCAAAAATCACAATAGCAAGCAAATAGTAAAAAACATGGTAGAAAATTTCAAAGCATTAGGTTGTTCAATATGCTTCAAAGTGCACTTTCTGAATGCTCACTTGGAATACTTTCCTGAAAACCTCGTAGATGTTAGGGAGAAAGAAGAAGAAATGTTCCATGAAGATGAGATGGAACGAAGACACCAGGGAGGAGGAAATGTCAACATGATGGCAGACTATTGTTAGATGATGCACAGCGAAGGCCTACAATCAGCGCATCGAAGAAAAGGTACTCAATGAAGCTTTGAAGGCAAAAGTAATAGGCAGTATAACGACATGTAAACAAAAAGGGCATTTTAATATGGTTCTTTCAAACATTTTGTTCGTATAAAAATATTTTCGATTTTTTGTAATAACATTTTATCAGAATGTATATGAATAGGCCATTTCCCCATATCTTCACATCCATTCTGAAGAAAAGCCTTAGGTCTCAGAGGAAAATCGTAGTCATTTTGTAAATCAGCACACCAAATACCTTTAGAATGAGTTCAAAACGTGCAGACAGATTTTAGTCACTCAAATTTTGCAGGCCTGTGCAATGTGATAAGAGGGTTGTTCCGAAAGTAATGCAAAAGTAGTCACAATTTTTTTTATTTACTATCAGAGGTCGTTCAAATTGCCCATGTTGGTAGAGTAACTCTTGCTCTATACAAAGATACTACTCAAAATAATCTCCATCACAAGCGATGCATTTGCGCCATCTTTGAACCCAACCCTCGAATCCACTTTGAAAATTTTCGGGCTTTGACTGTTATACTCACTTCTTCAAAGCCACTTTGACCTCCTCTGTGTCATCAAATCGTTGTCCGCGGAGACTGTCCTGCATTGGACCGGACAGGTGGAAGCCGAAGGGCGCCAGATCTGGGCTGTACGGTGGATAGGGAACCACCGACCAGCCTAATTTGCTGATCGTCTGCTTTGTTCCTTAAAATGTGTGTGGTCTCGCATTGTCATGGTGAATGTGGATCCTTTTCAGATTCTTGCTCGGTCTCTTCCTCCTTACGGCTCCTCTAAGCTTCTTGATTGTGTCAATGGCCGGTACGGCCACGTTCCAGAAAATCAAGGAAAATGAAAATCCTGTCATCCCAAAAAACAGTCACCGTGACTTTCTGTGCTGATCGCCTGCTCTTGATCTTCTTAGGATTTTGTGAAGAGGTGTAACGCCATTCGATGGATTGACTCTTTGTTTCCGGATCGTAAAAATACTCCCTCGTTTCATCCCCAATCACCAGATCGGAAAAAGCATATCTTCATTGTCTACACACACTTTCCGATACCCTAAATCTTCCACCATCTTCCGTATGGCATTGTGACCACAGACTAGTTGTGCAACAAGCTCATGGTTAGTGACTCGTCACTCCGCACGAATCAATTCATCCGCTCGCTGACGATTCGTGTCAGTGGTCGCAGATGATGGTCTCCCACTGCGTGGTTTGTCTTAAATGCTGGTTTCCCCTTCTTTAAACTTCTTCATATATCCGTGCACTTTGCTCTTTTCAACGGTGTCATCTACGTTAACATATGTTGCCTTTTGTGTATATGGAACAACCTACACATTTCCTTCGTCAAGAAATCAGTGAGGGCAGGTTGCTTCTGCTTGGAATTCATTATTTACCTGCAATGAAGAAGAAGGGTTACCACAGAGGAAGAGCTACTCTACCAGAATTTGCAATTTGAACGACCTCTGTAAGTTAATAAAAAAGTTATGCCACTTTTGCATTACTTTCGGTTACAAGCCTCGCATTTGAAATCCTTCATCGCCAAAATTTTTGCTGCAAGAGTGATTTGTTAAACTACGTCCTTTACTTTTTTACCATTTGCTGCAACACGAACACACATACACACACACACGCAAACACACTCACAAACACACCCAAATATCAATAAAATTATTTTCTTCACCTTGTAAATATATCCATTTTCATGTGTAGATATTTAAATTCCATTAAATAGACATAAAATATCTTAAACCGTTTTACAGTAAGGACGAATTCCTTGATAAAGCAATGGTTATTCTGTCGTTTATTTGCTGAAAGCATGGCTTTAGTAAGTACAAACAATCACATTTTGGTAGAAAATATATAATTATAAGATTATCTCAATAGGAAAGGAGATTTGGCCGTTACGAGGTCATGTAACACTACTTAACAAGATGAACAAATCTGTATATATTGTAATTCACATATTTCACTGAACTACAAGATTATTACATAGCTTCGACATTACCAGCCAACAACAACAAAAAATTAAATAAAAAACTAAAGAAAGAAACGACGTTAAAAAGAATGAGCTTTGAGGAATTGTGCTTCATTGATTTGAGAAAACATTGCTTCCTGAAGGGGAAGAACTAAATCTTTTTGACGGGTATGTTGTAAAATGAAATGATCATTAAGGCAGCTTGAAGTCGTCAGGAGTGTACCTGAAAAGGAGCGGGTGTAATTAATTCAAAAGGAATTCTCTCAAAATGCACTTATTTTTCCATAGAAATGTGTGACCTTATCAAATTGTCGCAATAAGGAACTGGGCAACTTGACTACTTGCAGGTGATCCATGGAAGTAGAACTTTTGCGTAATTATATTTACAAAGGTAAATTGCATTTGCATACCAATTTTAAGCGCATTTTTCAAACTAATGTGGCTACATGTGGCATTACGTGCTGATTAATTTGTCATATCCACTACAATATTGCACGGGAATGTCACTTGCTTTAAAATAATTGGCACTTTTCCTAATTAAGTAATTCCTAATGGAAATCAATTATAAGCGTTAATTTCAAACATCCGTAGTTGTTTTGAAATCCATTCTCCAAATGAGCAGCAGTCATCAGAGGACGCCTTTTCTGAAGCAATCGGAGCACTTTAACGACCTGTTTGTTCGCTTCCGAAACATTCTTGACTGCTATAGAGAGTCGGTACGGAACATGTTCTCATTTCCGAAAGCATAAATTTAGTTACGTTTGATATTGATTTGCTTTAGGCAGATATTACTGGCGTGCGTGCGTTGCAGTTATCAGAAAGAGTGGTACTTCAGTTTTAATGTTCCAGTTTCTGAAGATGTGAATTGCGAGCCGAATCATTCGATGGGAAGAAAACTGAATGCGAGAAACCATTTCCTTCACCGAACAAACATAGCACTCTTTTATTTTGATTTCGAATAAAGTGATGACTTTGGGTGATATTTAAAAGTTCACATCCGGATCTAAATTAAAGCATGCTGGTTATTTTTTTCAGGAAACTGAATTGAAAGCCTGTTTACTGACGTATAATGCTCAACCCCCCCGCTACAAATTAAATGAATCTGTTTCTAGCACCAAAATTTTCATGCTATTCGCAAAGCGAGACTAAAACTTAGCAACAAAGCACCTTTTTAAGAGGAGAATGGGCTTGAAAATTTCAGGCTTGAATTAAAATAAGTAGTAGGCAGCAATCTCTCGCGAAAAAAAACCCCATGCATTTAAGATCCTAAGGGAAAGGAAGAATTCTCCAGTAATATCATAGCAAATAAAAAAGACGTAAAACTCGGGCGTTTGAGACGTCTAACGTCAAAAAACTTAATGCCCGCTCCGGCAGGCAATAAAGCGCCGTGCATTCTCCCTGTAAAAAGGCGCATACTTAAGAAAAGAAAGTGCTAACAACATAATCTTTATCCCTTAAATATTAGGTGAAATATTAAAGAAGAAGAATAGCTTGATGGATGCATTTGCTCCAAATGTGTTCAGAACACAGTCCTAGTACTCTGAATAAATTTTTAGAATGATCTTAGATAAGTGCCAGGCAAAAACATAACAAAAGCGAAAAAAGTGTGAATAGACACATCAATTTCAAATGATGCATTTTTTCTTATTTATAATTTAAGAAATTGAAACTATAGTCTGTGCAAGAGGAGATGTTGGTTCAGTTAGTGTCTCCAAGTACTGATGGCGCAGTGGTCTAAGCGTTGGCTTCTGACCATTCGTCCAGGGTCGAATCCCAGTGACTCATGGTTGTTGTGTATGTCTTGCAGCAATGACTATCTCTCTCTCTTCCCGAGAACCATTCCCTCTAATTTAGGGACGAGGGACTGCTTATATAGCCCATTGATTTGCTCCCGGTGGCCGTTAAACACTCAAACCAAAAAAGTGAAATTGGTCAGCGTTTTGCTCCAGGCGCAGACTGAGCCGCCATGATAGCGGGAGAATTCCCTGTGGGCCGCCGTATTCTGGGGCGGTAGGCCTTATGCTAACTCAAGAAAAAATAAGTACATATATACTTGTACTTCACTATTCTTAAATCTGTGTTGGAACATAATGCTAATATTCACTTTTTAAATATTCTTCACGTTTTTCAAATTCCTTTTTTTTTTTAATTTTTTGATTGGAGGTTTAACGGACACCGTAAGCAACTCAATGGGTTATAAGCGTCTTCATAGGACTCTTAAAAGTCGAAAATTCTTAAAAACTGCAGAACATTATTTCAATTAACACTTATCAAGTCTCATTTGATGATCAAGTATCATTTTAAGTTCTTCTTAATGTTCTTCTTTTGATGATCTAGTAGCAAGAGATCGCACCCGTCGGAGTGGTTGCATGGCATGAACGGGAGAAAATGATCACCAAGGATGGTTACGTAGTCTTCACTGCCCAGAGAGGTCTGAAGACGTAGAAGCGGTCCTAATGCGTGCCGGCTAAAACACCCTACGGACTTCGGGGGTGGCTAAAGTGGGATTTTATCCACACCCGAAGTCCGCCACCTGCTCGAAACAGTTGGTACCGCGATTCGTCGGATCGGGATATACGTTTCCAGTTATCTTGCGTCCAATAGCGATGTTTGCGAACCCAGACGAGGTACACAGCCTTGGGGTATCGGGTCAGTAATTGCAACCGGGTGGGCCAGCGGCTCCGGACTTCCACAGAACACAAGAAACGTTTCACTGTCCAAATGCTGATACTACTACTGGCCCCAGCATTGAATCGCGCTGTGATTTTGTTGCAATGTTGTGACACTTTATTCCCTTCACAATCGTTCAAAATAATCGACCAGTTGAGTCAGAGGATCCCGTCTGTTCGCTCATGCTATACGAAATATCCTTTGTTCACTCCTACCATCGATGTTCCGTTATCGGGCCACACCTTGCCAGCGTATCGTGTTTTTTGCCCCTTGTGACTACGTACAAACAACGTCTTACTGTGCGCTCCCCACATGCCTGGCCGTCTGGAAAATGCTCTGACCCAGTCGTGTGACCACTACATTTTGGCCTTGGTCCACGTCGCATTAATCTTCTGCCTTTCCCAAATGAAGAACATGAATAACACTGAATAACAGTGCTCAACATCAGGTGTCATTTACACTGAAGAGCAATTGAATTAGTGGTGCCTGTCTAGTAACGTGTAGCACCACCTTTCGACCTGATAACGGCGACGACTCGTCTTGGCATGGACTCGATAAGACACCGGAAGCGTTGGGTAGCCATACGGATCCATGACCCCTGAACAAGCTCCCATAGTTCACGAACATTCCATGGAGGGGGTCATCTCTCTCGATGGCATCACAGATGTGCTGAGGTCAGGTGACCTAGCTGGCCAAGGAAGCGAGGTCACGTCCGCGAAGTGTTCATCCAACCATTCGGATACAATTCGGGAGCTGCATTGTCTTGTTGCAGGATGAGGTCTTCAGTGGGATATTAAAGACGCACAAACGGGAGCAAATGGTCGTCCAGGATATCCCGGTAACGTTGACCTCTGAGGAACGATGTCAAACGTACCAAGGTGTCGCATTTCAGTCCACGTAAACAGTCCCCAGACAAGAATGCCACCTCCACCAGCTTGAAGAGTACCTTGCTGGCAAGAAGGATCCATCGCTTCATGTGGTTTGCGCCGTACTCGTATCCTGCCATCCGCATGTACCAACGTGAATCTCGACTCATCAATACAGGCAACATTTTTCCACATGTCTAGGGTCCAATGGGGGTCCAATGGCGTTGTTCCCGCGCCCATGCTAATCTTTGCACCATGTGATGTGTGGTCAGCAGCGGTACCCTCGTGGGACGATGATTTCTGAACCCCATAGCGAGGAGATGGTTCTGGATGGTGTGGCTCCTTACACGCTTTTGTGCACAAGCGTTAAATTGCCGAGTGATTTCTGGCAGTGTGGCCCATCTATCCGCTGTTACAATGCGAGCTAGCCGACGATGACCCCGCTCATCCACACGCTGTTGTCCACGGCAGTTGGTCCTTGCAGGGATGGTTTTACCAGATTCGATGTACTCACGGTGCACCCATGACGCAGTGGCTCGTGAAATACCCAGTGCCTACACAACTTCCGAAGTGGAGTGACCCATTCGTCGGGCCCCGAAAATTTTTCCACGATCAAATGCGCTTAGATCCTTCGTCTTACCCATACTACGTCCGACTCATAATGATTCTTGTCGCATCACTCCTCATATTGTAGGATCGCTGCATACGTTATGTCGTTTCCGTTCACAGGGCCGCCCACAGCGCCACATTTGCATAATGCCAGCTGTCTCTAATTCAATTGCTCTTCAGTGTACAAGTCAGAGCTCTATACTGTTTCATGATATTCACACGCGCCGTTGTTTACCAGCAATTGCTTCGATTTGATAAAGACGTCCTGGTAATAATGTTTCGCTCTTCTGTGTATTTGCAGCGAAACATTTATCTCTAGCCTCAAAAATTTCCCATTCTAGCCCGTACTCAGTGTATTGTAATACACCGGGTGAATCACTCGGAACTGAACGCTTATTAAATGGAATATATGAGATAGGGAATATACAATAAGCGTGAAACCCGAACGGAGCTGTTCTTTATTCCCTGATGAAGCAGTCGACATGCATTACCTGTGAATAAATTGACTCCCCGGCAGCTATGTGGTGCCGTGCTGACGCGCCATCTGTCTACTAGTGGTGGGGGAATAGCCTATCTCCGCAGGTAGTTTACGCGAGGAATTCGAATGAAGATGGTGTACTCAATTATGCGTCAGTACTGGGTAACCGGTTACCTCAAACAATGTCAGAAGAAGTTTCTGAAAAAGTTTGGTGAGCGTAAACGACCGACCACAGCCACCATTTTGAACCTGGCAAAAAAGCTGGAGAGAGCGGGAATCTTGGTGGATCCGCATACGGGCAGACGACCCCAAATGGCGGAGGACACGATGGAGGATGTGTAGCCGCGATTATAGGCATCCCCACGAAAATCTACTCAGTGGCTATCCCAAGCTAATGGACGATCGTATTCGACATATGAAAGAGCAGCCAAACAGGCGGAGATTAAGCCGTGCCTTATCACGGCTGTGAACGAGTTGCAGCCACCGGATTTTGCAAAGTGATTGGCATATCAAAGGTTTGCAAAATTTTTCGCCCAAAACCCCGCCCTGTTGGACATAACATGGTTTACTGACGAAGTATGGTTCCATTTATCCGGCTATGTAAACTCGCAAAACACACGGGCTAGTGATAATCCGCACGCCATCCATGAAAAGCCATTGCATCCAATGAAAATCAGTGTCTTGGGTGCGGTGTCGCGGCGCCGTATCATTGGGGCAATCATTTTTAAAGACACGGCGAATACCGATTGAAACTTGGACAACTTTAATAAGCTTGTGAACCAGCTCGGTGATCAGGAACTTGTAGATGGTTACTTTCAATAGCCCGGGCGCAACGTGCCACACCTCCAATAAGAACATGGTAGGAATTCGCAGCTTTTCCAGGACAGGATTATCTCCAAAGACCTGTGGCCGCCTAGGTCTCCAGACCTGAAACCCCCAAATTTCTTTCTCTGGGGACTTTTAAAAAGCGAGGTTTATGCCAACAAGCCAAAGTCAATTGAGGAACTGAAAGACAACATCACACGTGAAATTGCTGCTATCGACGTCGCTACGCTACATCGCACATTCGCCAATAGTCGGGTGAGTATGTGCCTGGTGGGCACTTCCAGCATCTTCTATGAGACATTTCTTTTTGTCATGGATCAAGGTGTGTTTCACTTTAATTTCATTCAAATGTGCCTATGCATTCGTGAATTAATTGGAAAAATATGTATTCAGCCCGGAGTGAAACACCCTGTAGTACATGTTTAGGAAGCTGTCACTTCACTGTTCGAAAAACAGGCAGATAACTTTGCTTTAGATTTAAAATCTTCGATCCAGAACTTCTTTATGAGCTGCAATTACTTATTATTATTTTCTACAAAATATCTTGATACACTTTGATGCCGCCCCGGTGGCCCAGTGGTCTAAGCGATGGCGTTTGATCATTCGTCCAAGATGGTTCCGCGTTTGAATCCAGTTAAGGCATGGATTTTGTGTTTGTCTTACCGCGCTGACTCTCTCCCTTCCCTGGAACCAGTGGCTCTAAATTAGGGACGGGCGACTGTTCATAGCCCACTGAGTTGCTCACGGTGGTCGTTAAACTTCCAATAAAATAAAATAAATAATATTGCTTCAACTTGTGTTTGTCTTACTGCGCTGGCTCTCTCCCTTCCCTGGAACCAGTGGCTCAAAATTAGGGACGGGCGACTGCTCATAGCCCACTGAGTTGCTCACGGTGGTCGTTAAACTTCCAATAAAATAAAATAAATAATATCGGTTCAACTTGTGTTTGTCTTACTACGCTGGCTCTCTCCCTTGCCAGGAACTAGTGGCTCTAAATTAGGGACGGGCGACTGCTTATAGCCCACTGAGTTGCTCACGGTGGTCGTTAAACTTCCAATAAAATAAAGTAAATAATATCGGTTCAACTTGTGTTTGTCTTACTGCGTTGGCTCTCTCCCTTCCCTGGAACCAGTGGCTCTAAATTAGGGACGGGCGACTGCTTATAGCCCATTGAGTTGCTCACGGTGGTCGTTAAACCTCCAATCAAAAAAAATGGAAGGCCGAAGAATTCATGGACGACCAGTTTCAGTAATCCCTGTATGAGAAAAAGATGAGTATGAAGTACAAAAGGTCTTATGTGACAGTGAAGCTCGAGTTAAGTAAACAGATTAGTGTAATTTTGGACGTTTGGTGCATTGTAGGTTTAACGATCACCGTGAGCAACGCAATGGGCTATAAGCAGTTGTCCGTCCCTAATTTTGGGCCACTGACTCCAGGGAAGGGTGAGAGCCAGTGCCGTACGACAAACAAAAGATCCATGCCTCACCGGGATTCGAACGAGGACCCCTTTCGGACGAATGTTCATAAGCCAGCGATTAGACCCCCATGCCACCGGGATGTCGTTTGATGCCCTCACAATAAATTATATGAACCGTCAGTAACTTTTATTTCCCAGACGATCTTTCTTAGAGGAGATAACTTCTAGATCTCGGAGAAAGGCTTAATGGTATGTATGCATGTATGTGCGACGTATGCTTTGCAGTGTAAGATGTCTCAAATTATTTTATATCTCTAGCATTTGTTAATAATGTCAACATAGCAATGTGAGTGCATAGAAATCCAGATTCACTAATATCTAACAAAAATAATTATTAAAGCATTTGAAATTCATTTATTTCTTAATTTATGTACAAATTTCTGGGATTTTTTTGACATCAGTTTATCTTATACCGTAACTATTTTCTTTTATGAGAGCAATAGATGTCTTTATTCCAGGGTTCCTCCAAAACACCCCAGTTTGTGTTGTGTAGTAAATTTAGAACAATCAGCCGATAAAAAAAATAGAAGCCGAAGTGACACCCTATCGATCTGGTAGCAATGCTAACTCAATCACTTTCAACTTCGCTTTCGTATAATAGAACTGTTATTCCCATAAAAACTTATGTATAAGAAGGGCAGACGTCAAATAAAACTGCAAAGCGAAAAGAACCTGTTTTCTAAGTCATCATTCTCAGTTTCTCTTTAAATGATACGACAAATTTTAGTTTTAAAAAGGCAGCTATAAAATGCAGGAACTTCATAAATGCTAGTTTTGACAGAAACAATATCAAAGAGACTTTACAACTCCAATAATTTCAATACATATCATCACCAATAGGTAAAAACACACAATAGTTATATTTACCTAGGTTTGCATTAGATAAACGACACACACTCTTATTCAAAATGTATTTTTAGCATGTTCTTTGTAAAAAGAAAATGTGCTTGCTTGTGATATCACTTGGTCCGTCCATCCGTTTGTAGACACCATATCTCTGCAACTATTAGATAGATTTAAAAATTATTTTTGGTTTCAGAAGTTTAAAATGTGATAAGGATTATCTTTTCTTTCCAGTTTTTCTCGAAGCATAAATTCGCAGATGCTGATGCTATAGAATTCAAAACGTATTTTATTCTATATCATGGTTTCTAAATATCCAATAACGAGAAAAAGTATTTATTCCCTTCAATACAACTTACACCGATAAGTCATTACATTATGACCACCTACCTAATAAGCCGTAGGATACTCTTTAGCCCGCAAAACAGCGGTCACTCGGCGAGGCATCGATTCGATGAGGTGGCGATAGGTATCCTGGAGTATGTGGTACCATAATTTCAACAGCAGGTCCTCCAGTTCCGGTACATTTCGTGGTGTGGTGATTTAGCTCCAACCCGGTTTTCCAAGTAGAACCACAAATGTTCGATTGGGTTCATCTCAGGTAAATTTGGAGTCCAGGGCATTATATAGTAAGTCACCAGCATGTTCCTCGAAACACTCCTTGACAATTCTGGCAGTGTGGCATGGCGCATTATCCTTTTGGTAATGGCCATCAAAAGCAGGGAACACGGTTGCTATAAATGGGTGAACTTGGTCTGCAACGATATTCAGATACTTGACAGCTGTCAGGGATTGTGTTGTTGGGATAATGGGGCCTAAAGTGTCCCAAGAAAACATCGCCCACAGAATAACACCGCCGTCACTGGACTGTTTCCGCCCAACAACGTATCCAGGTGCCATAGCCTCCGTAGGTAATCGGCCGTAAGGTTCGAGAACACTGTGGGAGGCTTCTTCCACATGTTTTCTGTAATTTATCACAATTCCTTCTTCTACAGTTGTAACGTACCAGGAGATGTGACGTACCTGCCAGAAGGACGCACACGACATAAAGGCAGATAGGAATCAGAATAAAACGTCCGTGTAGCTCAATTGGTAGAGCAACTTATTCCGGAATGAGGGGACCCGGGTTCGAATCCTGGCAGGGATAAAAATGACAGAGAAATTTCCTTCGTTATACAGTGAGCTTCCAGGGAAGACGTATGTTATGTCTCAGAGGTGACGCACATGTCGCACCAGCAAGTTGCAACGATAAGCCTTCGTCGGAGTAGTTTAAGCGGAACACAGGAAAATGAAGATGTGGGTTTGAAACTCATCACCGGCAAGTTCAGACTTTTACGCTATCGGTGCGCCTATTAACATCCTGATTCAGCATATTTTGTTTTTGATGCGCATTGTTTCTATTTTTGGTCAAGGGGTTTAACGACACCCGTGAGCCACTCATTGGGCTACAAGCAGTCGCTCGTCCCTAATTTAGGGCCATTTGATCTTGTGAAGGGAGAGATTCAGTGCCGCAAGACAAACACAACATCCATCCCGGGACTCGAACCTGGACCCATCTTGACAGAATGGTCAGAAGCCAGCGCTTAGACCACTGCGCCGTTGGGGCGGCGATGCGCAATTCAAAATCATTCTCTGTTCATAAAATTAGTTTGTGTCGTAGGCTTGTTGAAGTAAATAGAAAAAAATCCCGTTGAAATGAAACAAGAAAGATGACACCGAATTTTCGGGTGTAATAAGCACGTCCTTTGAATCCGTTCTGACGCAAATTAAATTTATCAAAGCTGTTCAAAGTCAATGGTACCGGTATGGAAAACAATAGATATGACGAAAGAAAGAAGATTTTTAATCGGGTTTTTAATCCCTCAGATATTGCTGTAAACGGAATCGTGAGCTTACGAACTCTTAGAAACAGAGATATCGACAAAAATAAGATGTGACTTTACGTCCCCTGGTGGGAAAACCATGCATTGTTTTAGGAAGAAAGTATTCTCAAAAGGTTTATCCATATAAACGGTGTCGGTCCAAGAAAAAAATTGGTCTAGTTTTCAGGAGCCCAGATTTTGCTACAAATATATCAGAAGCAGAAATTAACACTTATGACCCCTGGTGGCCAAACCATTCTTTACCAAACATTAGAAATTATGTGAAAAATATTTTCCATCAGGTCTTGTATGCGATACAGGAAGAATTTTTCAAATCGGAGCTTTAGGAGCAGAAATAACGCAGAAAACGCAATTTACCTTTGTGCCCCCTAGCGGAAAGTCTATGATTTACTTGTAAATTTTGAATTTATAGGAAAAACATTTCGCATCGGAAATACTATCCAACAAAGAAGGATTTTTTTCAAATCGGACTCTTAGAAGTAGAGATATTGACAAAAATAAGATATACATCTATGCCCCCTGACGTAGAAACCATGCATTATTTCAAGAAGAAAATGTTCCTAAAATGTTTGTCGACATAAGTAGTATCGGTCAACAAACGACTTTTTTTTCAATCGAGTTTTTAGAAGCTCATATTTTGCTGCAAATACTTCAGAAGCGGGAATTAAGGCTTACGCCACCTGGTGGCCAAACCATTTTTTTTACAAACATTAGAAATTATGTGCAAACGATTTCCCATCAGGAGCTGTATTCGGTGCAGAAAGAACTTTTCAAATTGGAGATTCAGAAACAGAGATATAGGAGGAAGCATAATTTACATCTACGCTCCCTAGCGGAAAGTTTATGAATTACTTGAAAATTTTGAAATTATGGGAAACACATGTCACATGGAAAACCCTATCCAACAAAGAAGGAATTTTTCAAATCGGACTTCCAGAAGTAGAGATATTGACAAAAATAAGATGTACATCTACGCCTCCTGGCGGAGAAACTGTGGAATATTTTAGGAAAACAATATTCCAAAAAGCTTTATCAATGTGTGTGGCATCAGTCCACGAAATAATTTTTTCAATCGATATTTTAGAAGCTCAGATTTTATGGAAAATACATCAGAAGCAAAAATTTACACTTACACACCCAGGTGGCCAAAGTATTATTTACCAAAAATTTAAAATTATATGCAAAAGCTTTACTATCATGAGATGTATCCGCTGAAGAAATAATTTTTCAAATCGGAGTTTTAGAAGAAGAGTTATCGGGAAAAATTTAATTAAAGTTTACGCATCCTAGCGGAAAATCTATGCGTAATTTGAAAAAGTAACTATATCTAAAATACTCTACAACTTAAATGGATTTATAACGAAGGGAATTTCTCCGTCATTTTATCCGCGACAGGACTCGAACCCGGGTCCACTCATTCCGGAATAAGTTGCTCTACCAATTGAGCTACGCGGACATTTTATTCTGATTCCTATCTGCCTTTATGCCGTGTGCGTCCTTCTGGCAGGTACGTCACATCTCCTGGTACGTTACATCATCTCCCCCTTCTTTTTTTTTTTTTTTCGAAGTGCTGCTCTTATTTTTCCTATCTCGCGGTGTGGAAATAACATCACACCATTGCGAGATTGCGAACGGTCGGGTCATCCGGATAGTTCGGGCGCCATTATAACGAAGTAAATTTCTCCGTCAGTTTTAGTCTACGCCGGGATTCGAACCCGGGTGCACTCATTCCGGAATAAGTTGCTCTACCAATTGAGCTACGCGGACATTTTATTCTGATTCCTATCTGCCTTTATGTCGTGTGCGTCCTTCTGGCAGGTACGTCACATCTCCTGGTACGTTACAGATTCGAAAGTTATATATATATGTGGAATAAAATGTATTTTTTAATTCGACAGCATCTGCATTTACACCCTCTAGCGGCTAAATTGTGCATCGTAAAAAAAACGAGATGAAGGATCATCATTCGCATATTTCAAGCTTCCGAATGCAAAAAGAATTTTTCAAGTCGGACTAATAGTTGCAGAGATATCGTGGGTACAGACGGACGGACGTGACAAACCGATAACATAAGCACGATCTTTTTTTTTTACAAAAGACGTGCTAAAAATTAAATTAACAACGACTAGAAAAACGAAAGTGGCTGAAGAGAGAATTTCTTCGATTTTCTCTACAAATCGAGTATGATTCATTTACACGAAATGCATCCAGCTATTTACTTCTAAATAAAACCTTGAGCGAAACTCTCAGGCAATGACTCTTGAGAAAATAAATTTTAAAAAACCTATATAATTCATTGTTTCAGGTGACGGTGATTCTAGTAGTTTAATCCACTCCCCGTCACTTGAGAGCGAAGCAGTTGTCACCTATAAGAGTTGACGAAGAGCAATTGGAATGCTTACTTCCTCACTATCATGCGCGCTCACAGCCTCCGGGTAAAAAGGAAAGTTGTGATTTGTTGATAGACAGGTAGTCAAGAAGGGTGGCGAGACATTTGAAATTGATGCCAGTCTTATGCTCCCTTATGCCACTTGAATGGGTTTGCATCGCCCACGGCAAAGGAAAGGCTGTGTTCCTTCTTTTTTTTTTTATTGAGTTTGTTTCATCCAAATATTTGCACACTTTGCAAGAACTTCTGAAAACACCGGCAACGCTCTCTGAGTTTCTTTTTATTTCTTGATGCTTCATAGCATTCGAAGATTTTTATTGGTGCTCTTAACCGTTTAGACTCGACGTCTGCGATTAAGGCTTAAGGCTCTCCATCGTTTCCCATTTTAGATTTCGAGATACTTTGTTTTTCTTTGAAAAAGCTTTGAGTGGGTGAATTTTTTTTTCACCGTATGAAATAAATTTTAAAAATATGTGTGCATTATTTAAACGGTGAGGAACTGGAATCACGATGCAGAATTCTGCTGCATTTTCCAGAAATAATATTGGGAACAGACAAATATTTTTGTAGAATGAAATTTTTCTGTGCATATTAATGAGTAGTTAAGAAATAATATGTGAGTACACATGATTAACGTCGGAATGTAAATCAAGAAAGTATGCAGGGCAAGTCTGCATGATAAAGTAATAAACAAAAATAACATGATCAGTGAACCCAACAGTTCAGTAACAGAGAAGTGGGCGCTTTTATGGTAATTTAAGTAAAACCCAATTGATTCACACGTAGCGAGAAAACGATATATGCATATATGTACACAGCAGGCCACCCAAAATGCAACATCAAGAAGGACCCGAGAGCGCAAAGCCAGATTTACTGGACACATAACAACAGATACGAAGATGAAACGATTGAGCTTACAGGCCCGTAAGACATTCGGAACACGCAGACATCAATAGTTCGTGTGGCCCCCATGGCTGGCAATATGGCCGCTAAACGCCACGGCATCGAACGAAAGAGGCTTTGGATGTGGACTTGGAGTATGTCGGTCCAGGTTGCTTCCACACGTTGCCACAGTTCATCAGGCGTAGCCGCGGGTGGTGCTTGCGAGGCTACTCGGTTCCCGATTAGCGACCAGACGTGTTCGATGGCCGACATATCGGGAAAACAGGCGGGCCACGGCAGCAGTGTCCCCTTGTGAGCCGTGAAAAATTGTTGCACGATGTGTGCCACGTGCGGACGCGCATTGTTCTGTTGAAACGTGGCCGCTGGAAGGTCCTGCATGTAAGGAAGGACTACAGGCTCCAAAATGTCGGAGATGTAGCTATGGCTGTTAAGTGTACCGTTGATGCGTACCAGAGGGGTGCGGGTCTCATATCCAATTGCGCCCCAAACCATAACGCCAGGCGACCGACCGGTATGGCGACGCATAATGCAGGCGTCATACATTCTTTCGCTGCGGTGCCGCCACACGTTATTCCGACCATCGTGGTGTTGCAGGCAGAACCGGGATTCATCGGAGAAGACAATGTCTTGCCATTCCTTAGTCCAGGTGCGGCGTTTAATGGCCCACTACCGCCGCACTCACCGGTGGTGTAACGTCAATGGTAATCGAAGCAATGGGCGCCGTGCGACAAGCCCCCGCTCCTGCAGACCACGTCGAACGGTACGTGCTGACACAGGTTGTTGCGCAACACACCCTAATTCCTGCAGTAACGTTCGTGATGTGGCGGGGCGAGCCGTCAATGTCCGCCGTCCGTCCCTCCTGCACCCATTGAACCCGTCAGTCCGTCCGTCCCTCCTGCACCCACCGAATCCATACTCGCCTCACTGTGGCTTGATGTCGTCCCGCACGGGCCCCGATGTCTCGGTACGATAAACCGCTGTCGCGATAAGCCACTATTCGTCCTCTGTCGAACTCCGAAACGTGCTGGAATGACTGCCGTATTCTGCGACGAGGTATCAGGAAGCTTCCCGCCCACAGGTCCAGCCGCACGGCACACTTCCACTACTAACACCCCACCTTCTGTGCACCCTTCTCATGGTGCTTCTCGGTGGCGTGCCGGGCGCACATGATTTGCATATGCCCTGCAATGCTAATTGTTTGTATGTCCTCTCGCGGGCGACGCATGCTGCGAAGTTCAGGCCAATCGGATGCTTCCTTCTTGGTGTTGCATTTTGGGTGGCCAGCAGTGTATATATATATAGGTGGGCTTTTGGTTTATTCCAGCTCTTGCCGTGATTTGAAAGGCCACACACCTTTGGTGTTCCCCTGATGAGAACAAATGGCTTCATAACGTATTTCTTTCATACTACGATTTTCTGACTTTCTGATTTTTCGTGTTTCATGTTTTGCAGTTTCGGGGTTTCGGGAACATGTCTTTTAATGCTGCCTAGTACACATGATTAATGTTATCGGAATTGGACCTCCGCTGATTCGCAAAATATTGCCTTCTCCAATGAGTCACGTTTTCTGCTTCACCGAACGGATGGACGTCGGCGTATAAGGAAAGCAACATACGGAGAACAAACGCACTTCAACCCTTGCTGGAAGAACAGAAGCTGGTGGGGGCAACGTTATGATCTGGGGAATGGTTTCGTGACATTTTCTGGGTTTATTCATGCCTGTGGAATGCACTGTGGACGGAATTTGTTGTGAATCTGTCCTTGCAGACGACATACACCCACACAGGCAGATTATCTCCCATGGGGAGGATGGGATCTTCCATGACGACAATGCGACGTGTTGCACAGCTGGAAATGTCTGAGAGTGGTTGAAAGAGCACAATGAAGATTTCACAGTACTTCCCTGGCCCCCTAATTTCCCACTCTTAAACCCAGTTGAGCATTTGTGGAACCACCTGGATCGTGTTATTCTCTCTATCGATACTCCACCACGCACCCTCCAGGAACTGTCAGATGTCCTGCAGTTATCATGGCTCCACATACCTGTGAACACCTTTCAGCACCTTATCGAGTCACTCCTAAGCCGTCTAGCAGCTGTCTGCGTTGCGTATGGTGGTTACTCTGGACATTAACTGGTGGTCACAATAATATGACTCGACCGTGTGCGTATATATGTATATATAGCGAAGTAGCAAATTGTAGCTAACCTTCTACCTAATAACGTGTTGGTCCTCCCTTGGCCTTCAAAACAGCCTCGATTCGATGTGACATGGCTTTAACAAGGTGTTAACATCCTTATACAGGAATGTTAAGCTAAGTGGGTGTGATGGAGTCTTTCAATTTTGTTCCGTACACAGAGAAAGCAGATGGTGCTGGGTCGCATTTTAGTCTTCGACGGCATATTATGTCTCTATAGAAATGCGTTTCCGGCGGTATCTACTTTTTTTCATCAGAATCGGCGGTAAAATAGTTTCCAAATTTTGTCCAAACTTTTTTACAAACGTCCTGTATAAAAACACGGCGACAGCTCTTGTGTCGCAGTATTCTAAGCGCTGGCTTCTGATCTTTCGTCTCCGATGGGTACGGGTTTGAATCCCGGGTAAGACATGGATCGCGTATTTGTCTTACGGCACTGGCTCTTTCCCTTCCATGGAACCAGTGACCCTAAATTAGGACGGGCGACAGCTTATAGCTCATTGAGTTGCTCACTATGGTCGTTAAACCAGTAGAATTGGAAACGGGTCAAAAATGTTGGACCCGGACGTCGTATAATCAGACCCGACCCGGATCCGTAACTGCTCCGACACGGGCAAATCTGCTTTGAACTATACAGAAAATTCAAAACTCAATTAATAATTATACATAATCATGTATATACATGTGTAATGTGTATATATACATATATAGGGCGTTCCAAAAGTCTATCCGCAGTGGGTATGGTGGGTTATATGGAAATCAAATAAATGTATTACGGGAACGTATAATTGACACACTTACTTATAGGAAGTGGTGAATGCGTCGTCCTTCATTTGCTAGATATAACCTAACCGTTCTACACATGTTTTCAAACATATCTGCGAAAGTCGAAAAGACGCCTTTTCAATCTCCTTAGTAATACGTTCCTTCGTATTATTAACAAACTAAAATGCTACCCGGCTTCGCACGGTAGCAATTTAGAATTTACGTCGAATCTAAAGAGAGACGATTATTTCGTTCAACAGGAGATTGTCTTTCTCTTCGTAAATCCACTCTTTGTCTGTCATTTGCCAATCAAGATTCTGTTTCCTTGAATATTTCATTATGACGGGATAAACAAATTATTTTAGTGTCCGATGTACTACGACCTATATGCGATTTTAGTCTCAGCATAATGTTAATACAATATTTAAATTTTAATTAAAGAGCTAATCAAACAGATACATACCTGTGGACGAAAACAACTATGCATTTAGTCTGTGCGAGCGCCGATAAACCAATTATCTTTCAGCGTCCGATGTAACTACGCATTTAATCTGTGCGAGCGCCGATGAACCAATTCTTTCAGCGTCCGATGCAACTACGCATTTAGTCTGTGACCTTACATACTGTCAGACTGGCTGCCGCGCATGCGCCTCACGTTGTTTCCCCCAATGAGCAAACATGTTTCGTAAACCGGTCGCAGCGCATGCGCCTCACGTTTTTTCCCCAATGAGCAAACATGTTTCGTAAACCGGTCGCCGCGCATCGTTTAATACGCAGTGCAAGATACGAAAGAATGCGAATGGCCGTTTTTTATTTGACTTGTCACTAAAATCGTTACTGCCCGGCCCGCTTTTGTTATAGATTAATGTTTTATACACCTAAATCTTCCGCGAGAAATGCTCTATGGAATGGTGAAAACAACATGAAAATCCGTCTAGCGATTCTCGACATTATCCTGAACAAACAGACAGACGCCTACCGGGGATTTTATTTTATACTATGCAGAGATAAGGCATTAATTCTGACATGACGTGCCATGGGAACGGGATTTTAGCAAGTCAAACAAAAACGTCTGAATGCTCAATGCAGAAGATGCGATGTCAAACGTAACACTCGATTTTACAACGTGACACGTGGAGTGCGACAGAGGGAATCAGCAGAGAAGCAGGCAACAGCCGTTTGTCTGTACTTTGCTTCGGACAATCGCACTGAAAGCTAGCGCAAAGTAAGTATCGTTTTACGATATGGTGTGGGTGTATCTAACGTCGATGCCGTATCGTATGTCGGCGGAAATCTTCGTTGCTTTAAGGAAGATACGACAACATTTTTACATGACAGATCATCTTTCACTCCATGGGTATCGAGCACAAAATTCATGAGTGCACATTTTTTAAATATTTTTTTGCACATTTTTTTAAATATTTTTTTTCTTTTCAAAAATATAACGGAAATAAAACATGGTGGGGAACACCTCGACCGAACCCGTTTGACCCGCAAGAAATTGTCGACCCGTTGACCCGTCACCCGTTTCTATCTCTGTAAACGTCAAACAAACAAAAGTAATAAAAGCACAAGAAGCCAGATTCAACTAATTCAAACCGAAGAAGAGTTGCACAATGGTAAAGGAAGCTACGTTCTGGAGTGATCGATCATAAGGGAGCTTCGGCATACATATTTCACAATCAGAGTAAACCAGCATGAAATACGTGTCCTACGGAGGACTCGAACCGAGCGGTAACATTACCGATAATTAGAAGCCCCACCTGAAATCACTCACCCATCAAAAGAGACGAGACCAACACGTATTCAAGCTCCCTTTAATAATCTTTCCAGAATAAGCTCCCTTAACTTAGCTTTCAGCACAATAGATCACTGAAATTTAATGATATGAAAAAAACAGTTTAAAAACTTCAAGTAATGAGCTATATATATATAGGCACCTATATATTAAGCACTTCTCTCGTACTTTAAATGAGGTACTAAGTCCACTGACGTTTGAAGTAGAGTGGATGCAAGAACAGGGGCATTCAAAATCACTCATACGAGAAGGTCTGTTAACTACTCTCTGATTCTCAAAGTAATTCGGAGAGAAAACAAATTCTGAGAAAAATTTGCAGAACCGAAAGACATTCACGGGAAGCACTGACGTTGAAAACATGCATTTAATTCCATTCGGTGAATATCGTACTTGTAAATAAACGTTGTGAAACTGGCAACGAGGAAGCGGGATTATTATCTGTGCAAATATGCTGCACATACATCGTATTTTTCTCAAAGGTAATTTATCTCGAAATGTAAATCCATTAGTGTGGAAAACTACAACTAATAAATTATGTCTGGAAATACTCGAAAGGAGTTTCATAATTCCTTAGTTAAATAGATTGTTTCTATCTGATAAACTATACTTCCTGAAATTTTAAATTAAACAAATGCCATTTTACTGGAAGATAAATTCAAAATTTGAATGTCTTTCGAAATAAATCATGAGGCAAAACGATAAGCAAGCTATTTTTCTTCTTGGAAAGAGTGCCAGTATTCATAGCTTGCGACGAAAGGCTGTTGCAAATTGGAATTTTGGGGGCATTCTTTGAAAATTGAATGTGATAACGCTCAAAAACGCTACGCTTTCTAAAAGAATAAAAACACATACACTATATTATTATTAAAAGAATTCGGACATAACCAAATTTTTGAATAAGTGCAAAGAACGACTGCGCAGGAAGATGCACTGTAAGTGGGGAGGTACATATAAACTGAGTGGCTACTTTATTATGACCACCTGACAGTTTTAAGCAAATGAGCTATGGCTGCACGCGGTTGCCACCAGAGGGCGAGGCTAGTATAAAAAGGGAAAGCTTAGTGCTTGCTACAGTAGTAGAAGTGATTTTTGGGTGACGAGATGGGTAAAAAATGTGATTTGACGGACTTTCAACGTGGGATGATTGTAGGAGTTTGGAGCCATGGAGCGAGTATCACCGAAACCGCCGCATACGTGAAATGTTCCAGAACAGCTGTTGCTAAAGTGTTTAAAGACTGGACTGTCAGCCAAAAAACTGGGTCTCTACGCGCAACGTGTGGTCGTCATCGACTAGTGACTGCTCGGGCGGAGCGGTGAGTGTCCAGACTGGTAACAGATAACAGAAAAGCAACCGTGCAGTAAATTTCAGACCATCTTAATCAAGGATCCCCTTAAATTATCTCTGCACGCACAGTTCGCCGTACACTGCATCGGGTGGGATATGACAGCCGAAGGCCTGTTCGAACACCTCTGCTGTGTGCAGTTAACAAGAGAAAACGTCTCCAGTTCACATGGAGCACAAGGATTGGGCAGTCGGTAATTGGAAACAAATTATGTGGTCCGATAAATCACGTTTCCAGTTGTAACCATGCCGATGGCTGAGTGAGAATTTGGCGAAAACAGCCACAAAAGCATGGACCAAATGCATTGCTACCACCCTTTAGGCTAGTGGAGGCAGCGTTGTGGTTTGGGGAATGCATTAGTGGCATGCTTTGGGCCCTTTAATTCGTGTTGATCAACGTTTGAATGGCACATCATATCAAAACATCGTTACGGACCAAGTGCACCCTGTCATGTGGATGGTTTATTCCAATGACTTTCAACAAGATAATGCGTCCTGCCATAGTGCGCGTATTGTACAGGATTGGTTTGAGGAGCATGCCGGAGAGTTTACTTTGCTTAGGTGGCCCCTATAATTCCCATTTAGAATTTGTGGGATGAAGTTGAACGAGCCATCAGACAGCTGGATCCACAACCCTGCAATCTCAGACTCCTGGAAAGTGCTATTCATCAAGCATGGCCTCAGATTAAACAAACCACCTATCACCATCTCGTGGAGTCCATGCCACGAAGAATTGACGCAGTATTAAAGGCAAAAGGTGGCCCAACGAAGTACTGAGGGGGTGGGCATAATAAAGTGGCCACTCATTGTATAAAGCCGACATGTTCTGTTGTGTTATCAGTAACTTTGAAGCGGATATGAAGCGTGGATGTGAACTTCCCGAGTTCCAGCGCGGGCTGGCATAGATGTCATTTGAGTACCGTTTCCATACGGAGCATTTCAGCTAAACTAAACATACCAAAATGTATTGTAAGTAATGTCGTGATGAGATGGAAGCAGGACAGTGCAACTACAAAAAAAATACTCAAGAAGGCTGCACACACTCACGAAACATGACTGAGAGCCATTGTAAGAAATGATAAGAAATCCCGTTCTTCCTCTGCCGTTTCCATCGCTGCTGAAGTAGGAAATGCTTGAAATGGCTCGGCTAGTTCCATAACTATCCGCAGAAAGTTGCATAGTGTGGGTTATGATGGTAGAGTAGCGGCACATAAGCCACACATCACTACCGTGAATGCGAAGCGCTGTTTGGAATGGTATGTCTCCCGCCAGTCCTGTACTGTGGGTGATTGAAAAGCTGTTCTTTGGAGTGATGTGTCACGCTGTACACTCTCCCAAGCTGATAGGCGTGTTTGGACTAGACGACAGCTTCGAGCGGTTTTCGTCGGACCGTGTTCTTCCAACTGTTAAGTTCGGCGGGGGCTCCGTCATGGTATGGTGGAGAGGACTCGGCACATTGATTATTATACCACCAACCATGAACTCTGAAGTATACCTTGGCGTCTTGGATATTTCCTACCAATAATTTAGCAGTATAATGGAAATGACCAATGTCTCTTCCAACAATATCGAGCTCCTTGACACACTGCACGGCGTGTGCAGAACTGGTTTCTTGAAAACGAGGTGGAGTTGTTGGACTGGCTTTCTCGGATCTTTATCCCATAGAACACCGCTGGGATAAACTAGAGCGACTGATACGAAATCGACCACAACCACCGTCTTCGCTCACCAATCTGGCAGCAGCTTTGGAGAACAAATGGGGTGTCATTCATGTCATGACCTACAGGAAATTGTTTGATAGTATGTCTTGACGTGTTGCCCCTGTCAGACAAAGAAGGTTGGACCGACGAACTGCTAATTGCGATACTAAAACCATTGGTTCCAAAACATTGTGATGTCTGAATACTTTTAATAATATAGTGTATCGGATACGTACACATTAAACGTAATTTACACTGAAAGGACAAATTATTACGTACACCCCGATGAAAATGCGCACAGCAAGACAGCAGCAAATCGCAGTGTGCAGGAAAATCGGTTGGGGCTATAAATAGAATGTGTCGGTATGCACAGAAATACACTCCGTCAAGTGCCAGCACGGGTCGAGGACGAGACTTAAATGAGTTTGATCGAGGTTAAGTTGTGGGAGCCAGGAAGGCCGGGTGTTCAATCCGCGCAAACGGCGAAACTGTTAGAAATTCCGCAACAAACCATAGCAAGTGGAGTACGCGAAATCCGGCAAAACTGCTAACAATCGGATGAAATGTGGCCATAAATGTGCATTGGATGAGTGAAGGAGCCGAGGATTAATCCAAATCATACAGATAAATCGGAAGGCTTGTTTGCAGCAGATCCCGTCACAATTTACTGAAGCAGGATCCACAAACCTATGATCAAAGACATCCCGTCAACACATGGCACAACTCGGCTCGGGCAGTCAACCACCACGTCGTGTCCCGATGTTAACGACAGAGCAACACATGATTTGGCAGTGGTTTGCGAAGGCCCATCGATACAGAAGCATGGGTGATAAAACGCGTCATACGGTCTGACGAATTCCGTTTCGCACGGTATCGCGCTGATGGCAGGCAGCGTGTATGGCGTAAACCACACGAAGCTATGGATCCCGCATGCCAAGTTGGGGTACCACAGGCCGGGGGAGGCGGTGTAACTGTTTGGGCAGCTTTCACGTGGTCCGGCCTTGGTACCTCTTGAGTCTTCCGTCGCTGGTTCCAGCGATGTGCAGCTCTTGGCCGATCATATCTACCCTTTCATTACGTGCCACTGTCCGAACGAAGCTCTGATCTTTCAACGGGACAACACTTCACCCCATCGGTCCTGGCTAACGACCAACTGGCTGCAGGACCTCACTCGCATGGACCCCTCGCTCACCGGACACACAACCCCATTGAGAATTTATGGGACACATTGGAACGAGCTGTTCGTGATCAACCATCCCCACCTACATCTCTGCCTGCTCTACGCCAAGCACTCTTAGATTGTTGGTCAGCGTTACCTGAGTCTGTGTTCCGGAACCACATTGCTCCCGTACCACGACGTTTGGGCGCTGTCCTGCATCGATATTCTGGAAGTCTGAACTGTGTTCCACAAACCATTCTGCGGAACATTAGACCTGTGACTCGACGCATTGTGATCTTGGAAGACACCGTCACCATTCGGGAAAACGTGCAACATTGTTGGGAGTATAGAGTGTGCAAGCAATTCATGATAGTGGGCACCAGTCATATGTTGTTACACATGAACCAGGGGTCCAAGGTCAATGAAACATATCCCACACCATACAACCACCTCCACCGGCTTGCGCTGTGGAGACCATGCAGGATGGATAGAGGTCCTCATGTTCTTTTCGCCAAATACGTACACGACCATCCACGGAGTAGACTAAAAAAGCGACTCTTCAGACCAGCATATTTTCTTTGAGTTATCCGATGTTCAGCTTGCATGATTTTTGCTCCAGGTAAATCTTCTGCGCCGATGAACCGTAGTTTGCAAAGGATGTCGTCGGGGTCTTCTGCTATTTATAGCCGATATGTGCGAACGTACGACGCATGTTCATGATAGATACTGTTCCGGGTTGACCTCTGTTGTATTAGGTAGCCAACTGTTGAACAGTGCTGTGTCTGTTGACATTAACGAGACATTGGATTTGACGCACACCCCTCACATCACCCTTTTGCTGCCCTGTGCAATTTGCCTCCGGATCGTAGCTTGATCATTTTCACGCCAGTCCTGATATACTTTAACTACGTCGGATCGCTAACAATCCACCAGTTCAGCCGTGTAGGAAAACGAGGCAGCCGCTCTCCGAGAAGCCAGAATATGTCCTTTCTCGAAGTCCGATAAATCCTTACTTTGACCCATCACACTCCGAATTTTAATACCTGCGGCGCCACTCACATCATATACACTATCTACCAAACAAGTAATTGGACACCTGTGATAGCAAAGGAAAACGAAGTTTGTTCACCTTCAATAGTTGGTGGAGCCTCCACGAGCGGCGATTACAGCTGCGACCCTCCGAGGCATACCCTCAACCAGGCGTTGTACGACGGCTAGCGGTATTTTCTTCAACTCGGCTTGGAGAAGATAGGTCAGTTCCTTCACCGATTTCGGACGATGGGGGCACCCCTTAAGTCGACGCTCCAACACGTCCCAGAGGTGCTCGATAGGGTTAAGGTTCGGGCTCTTCGCAGGTCAGTCCATTCGATTAACCCCATTGTCACCATACCAAGCCATGGTGGACCTCGCAACATGACAGGTGGCATTGTCATCCTGAAAGTAACATGGGTCCACCCCGTAAAGCTGCCACAACGTAGGAAGCGCATGGTCATCCAAAATGGTGCAGTAGGTCTCGGCGTTGAGTCTACAAGGAATTGTGACCAAGGGTCCCGTGCCATACCAGGAGAAACACCCCCATAGCATAATTCCACCGCCGCCGAACTTCACATTTGACACAATACATTCCGGCAGGAGGCGTTCTCCAGGCAGACGCCAAACCCAGACTCTGCCATCCGAACGGTAGAGGGTGAACCTTGATTAGTCACTCCAGAGAAATTGTTTCCACTGTTCAACGGTAAAATGTCGACGTCCTTTGCACCACGTTAGCCGAGCAGCGCTATTGGACTTGGTGATCAAAGGCTTGTGGGCGGCAGCACGTCCAGGATAACCGAGCAGATGGGCTTCCTTACGGATGATATTCATCGAAAGAACACTCCTGGATGCCTGTTGAAACTCTTCGAGGATGTGGCCCATCAAAATGGTGCGGTTCTTCCGAATTTCTCTGGCCTGCACATGTCGGTCTCTAACTCCCAGTTTTGTGGGTCTGCCGGTTCGGGGCACATTCCAACAGTCACCTCTTATCTTCCACTTGCCAATCACGTAGGCCACTGTTGATTTTACATACTTCAACTCGCTGGATATGTCACGTATGGATCGGCCATTTCTGTGATACCCGACGATTACACCTTACTCGAAATCAGAGAGCTCCGAACTGCGTGGGATCTTGCATGCGACTGGTTGCGTTGTTGTTTCCCACACGATATTTAACGGCGGCGACCGTGACGTGTATCAGGACCGCATATATCGACGATTGCAGGGGTGTCGAATAACTTGTTGGTAGATAGTGTATATTCTAGGTCGGTCGACTAATTGCGCCCTCTCGGAAATCAAGTGGTCAACGGACCGCATCTTATTTTTATAGAGGTGGTCATAATTCAGTGATATATGGGTGTATATTCTGGGACATACATAATTTCTAAATTTCGTGTAACAATTTTGCAAAAGTTTTGGAAAGAAATAATTTGATAAAAAGTTGTTTAATACTTTTACCCCATTTTCGCTACAGTTTTACGTGATGGTCTCAGCGTTTTCTTTTTTTCTGTTCCGGAACATTTCACGTATGCTTCGAAAAGTGATTTTAATCTACCGTTAGGAGTGAATTCCTTCTCCACTTCGCGAATTGCTATATTCAATACCATTTCATGCATCAGCGTAAAAAGAATGACTTCACCAAAGAACTAACGGGTGTAAAGACGACACGTATAAATAAATAAATGAATAAATAAATAAATAAAAGCAACTAGAGAAATGTGAGAACAAGATACCATCACAATTCTTGCTGGACAAAGCAGTTTACTTAGTTTTCGCTTTTGGTGAAGTGCTGAGCATCACGGAAGATTTCTTCTTCTAGACGTTGAACAGCTATTTCATCTAATATATACGACAGAAGGATTCTCCATTGATTCCTTTTGATCCCTTGAGACACAAAGCACATGTGGTGAGGTACACAAGGGGCAAAAAAACAGCAGTCAGCACGTCAGTAGTTTCCTCTGAGCGCATGACGTAAATTCAATCCATTTTGTCTTTTGGAAAGCCAAGGTCCTTCCTGTCAGGTGAAGTCAACACATGACGAGGTGACAAGAAGCAATCGTTTTGCTTCCTTCCTTCTTCCTTCTCTTCTTCCTCATCCACTTCTTCGTCGCTGCTTCCTCATATCTGAAGGGAAAGGAATGGGGAACGACGTGATTCGTTGATGGGCAGGTAGCCGTGAAGGATGGAGGCATGGTGACACTGATGCTGCTCTTATGTTCTCATTACTGGGAAAGATACTGCTACCGACGTGAATGCTATTGGGGTTTCTTTTTGCTACTCTGTTTTTCTACCTTCCGCGTTCCCCTAGAGCAAATCGAAAGCATTGACTTATGCAATATTTGCCTGAACCTGCGCAATTTTTTGCGGATAAAGTTATGCTCCTTTCCACAAATACTTACCAGCGGATTTGCAAACATTTTATTCTCTTTGCGTCAATTCATCCATCTCCACAACCCCCACAATCACAGATTTATTCGTCTATACTAATTATTTTTCATAGATCTATATTTTTTTAAAGATGCAAGTTCTGCTGAAGAAAAAACGCGCTCTTCCGAAGGAATCATTCTAGGACAGGGGTAGCCAACCCACGGCTTGCTACGTGCCATTTTTGATGTAGATAACCTTGAACGTGCCACTCCACCTTAACCTACGCCTCCTCCACGGTTGCCAGAAAGGATACAGAAAATATGTATCTCTTTACACTTCAAATAAAATAGTACTGAAGAAGAGAAAAATATTATTAAACCTATTGTAACATATCACTAATAATGATTCAAGTACTAGTTTACTAGAATATTAAAAACACAAATTCCGTGCAAAGAAAGAAACATACACTGCTGGCCACCTATAAATGCAACACCAAGAAGGCCACGAGATGGCAAAGCCAGACTTACTGGACACATAACAACAGATACAAAGATGAAACGATTGAGCTTACACGTGCGACTTGCAGAACACGCAGACATCAATATTTCGTGTGGCCCCTATGGCTGGTAATAACGGCAGCTACACGCCGCGGCATCGAACGAAAGAGGCTTTACATGTGGGCTTGGGGTATGTCGGTCCAGGCTACTTCCACACGTTGCCACAGTTCATCAGGCGTAGCCGCAGGTGGTGCTTGCCGGGCCACTCGGTTGCCGATCAGTGACCAGACGTGTTCGATGGGCGACATATCAGGAGAACAGGCGGGCCACGGCAGCAGTGACACCTGGTGGGCCGTGAAGAATTGTTGCACGATGCGTGCCACGTGCGGGTGCGCATTGGCCTGTTGAAACGTGGCCGCTGGTTAGTACTGCAGGTAAGGGAGGACTACCGGCTCCAAAACGTCGGAGATGTAGCGGTGGCTGTTGAGTGTACCGGCGATGCATAACAGAGGGATGCGTGTGTCGTTATCAATTGCGACCCAAACCATACGGCCAGGCGACGGACCGGTATGGCGATGCATAATGCAGGCGTCATGCAGTCTCCCGCTGCGGTGTTGCCACACGCGGATCCGAGCATCGTGGTGTTGCAGGCAGAAGCGGGATTCGTCGGAGAAGACAATGTCGTGTCATTCCGTAGTCCAGGTGCGGCGTTCAACGGCCCACTGACGCCGCAATCGCCGCTGGTGTAACGTCAATGGTAATCGGAGCAATTGGTGCCGTACGACAAGTCCCCGCTCCTGCAGACGACGTCGAACGTACCTGCTGACACAGGTTGTCGCGCAACACACCCTAATTCCTGCGCTAACGTTCGTGACGCGGGGGTGCGAGCCGTCGATGCACGCCGTACAACATGCTTATCCTCTCATTCGGTGGTGTGCCGCGGGTGCGGCAATCGCTCACGTCGTTCCGTCCGTTCCTCCTCCACCCATCGGATCCATACTCGCCTTACTGTGGCTGGATGTCGTCCCACACAGGCGCCGACTTCGAGGCCGCCCCTGTGGCGCAGTGGTCCGAGCGATGGCTTCTGATCATCGTCCAAGATGGATCCGGGTTCGAATCCAGTCGAGGCATGGGTATTGTGTTGGTCGTACGGCGCTGCTCTCTCCCTTCCCTGGACCAGTGACCTTAAATCCGGGAAGGGAACCTGCTTATAGCCCACTGAGTTGCTCACGGTGGTCGTTAACCCTCCAATAAAAAACATCGAGCTTATTATGACGTTAGTCGATATTTTTAGCTTGCTATAAGTTCTGTTAATTTCATCGTACATGAAATAATTTTACCATTCAGATTATGAGAAGATCAGCCACAGTAAATCTGCTATCGGTAAAACGTAACTAATACGCTGCCGTTAGAAAATTACGAAATTAGTTCATGTAGGAATTCTTCATGACCTGTATCCCAAAAGGAAGATTAGCAGCCATGGAAGCGAGTAAGATTGTAAGTAATTTCCCCTGCTCTTAATCCAGTCATGTTTTTCAAATCATCCACATATATTCTTCTTCTTCTTCGGCCATCAATCTTAAGGTTAATTAAAACATTTGCCCACATTAAGCTAGTTTTAGTTGCTTTTATGTCTTTTGAAAGAGTCACTATAACTAGCATTATATATGGAATAATTGTTTTCGAAGAAAGTTTGGCTTTGCTGGCCGTATTGTTTTTTTTTTCAAGATGGCGTTCATGCCCAACCTTTTTTTTTTAAGTTATTTTTGTTCATTAGATTATCATCCTTATATTAATCTTGGAACATTAAAAAAGACATTCAAATTGAATTCCTGCGAATTCTCCAAAAAGGAAATTGTAAAAAATCACGATAAAAGTGAATTTATTGGGTTCCCGTTAGCGGTTAACTATCGAAATTAATGGATTAGAATTATTTGAAAAATAAGAAAGCTGCATTCATACCTGTATGTTTTGCTGAAACTAGTTCTGATGCATATTGCCTTAAAACATGTCAATCAATACTTCATTGAGCTGGCTACGGGTGACGATGTAATTCTGTTAGAAGAACTAAATAAATTTTCGTATTTCTCATTAAGTTAAGAACATTTAATTTGATATATTAATCTAATTAAGAATTCTTGAGAAGGCAGAAATATTAGCCGCCATGATGTCGGAGGCGTGGGATTCTGGATAATCGTCTGAGTTGGGTCGGGAATCGAGTCACGGATAAAGAGCAGTGTGTTTCTTTTATCGTGCTGCTTCTTACCATCTCTGGAACAACTGGTCTTATATAAGGGATAGGTGATTACTTATAGCCTTACATTATAAGGGTGTTCGTTAAATCCAGAAGCAAAGAAAGAAAGAAATAATTTGAGGAATGTATCTGCCTGGAAGTGGGGGAAGTTTCCCTCCCAAAACATAAAAGGGATTTCTTGTCTCACTTCAGCAGTAGTTTTATGAAAATCGTGTTACAATTGCTGTAAAGCTTTTCGAGTTGTCATCGCCCACTACTGAAAAAAGTGCCACTACCAGGTTTAGAATCTACCTACTTATGGAAATGATCAAGTGTACGTTGTTGATCGGAAATATCACACAAACATACACAGTCGAGTCACATTATAGTGACCACCTCCTAGTTTTGAGGTCAACAGCGCGTAGCAAATGAAAGAAGGCACTTGTCATCGGCTGGCTGGGAGGGTATATAAGGCGTGCTGTAGGTAATCTGAAAACATATCACTCGCTGCTGTCATGGATAAAAGGAGCGATTTTTCAAATTTGCAAAGAGGGATGATTATTGGCTTTCGGGACAAGGCTTGCAGTATTCCTGAAACAGCGCAGTTTGTGAACTGATCGCGTGCTGTTGTGGTTAAGGTGTATCGTGATTGGATAAATGGCGTCATTGCGAATTAGCAACGTGGAAACTTCAGAGCACCAGGTGCCATTGATGTGAGAGATGAACGTGAGCTTCGAAAGTGCGTGAGGCCCGATCGACACGCTACAGTAGAGCAACGCACTGGCCGAATGAACCACGGGAGAAATGGAAGTGTGTCTAAAACGACAGTTCTGCGAACCCTGCTGCGTAGTGGTCTCCGATGTCCACGGATAGTCACTGAACTTATGCTAAAGAAGGTGCATCGGCAGAAAAGGCTTACATTTCCACGGCAGTGTCGGAATTGGACCTCCGCTGATTGGCAAAGGATTGCCTTCTCCGATGAGTCACGTTTTCTGCTGCATCGAACGGATGGACGTTGGCGTATAAGGCGAGAAACAACGGAGAACAAACACTCTTCAACCATTGCTGGAAAAACGCTAGCTGGTAGGGACAGCGTTATGGTCTGGGGAATGTATTCGTGGAATTCCTTTGGTCCACTCGTACCTGTGGAAGGCACGAATTCGTTATAAATCCATCCTTGTAGATCAGGTACACCCATACAGGCTGATTGTCTTCCCTGGTGCTGGCGGAATCTTCTAGCACGGTAATGCAACGTGGCATACCGCTAGAAATGTCCGAGAGTGGTTTTTAAAACACGATGAAGACTTCAAAGTACTTCGCTGGCCCTCTAATTCCCCAGAACTAAACCCAGTTGAGCATCTTTGGAGACCACCTCGCTCGTGTTGATCGCTCTATGGTCTTCCACCACGCACCCTCCAGTAGCTGCCAGATGCACTGCAGTCAGCATGGCTGCACATACCTGTGAACACCTTCCAGCACCTTATTGAGGCACTGGCTATGTATTAATTATAGCAGTTTAATCCAAAGGGCGAGATCGAAAGTGAAAATCCTCCAAATACGTGGCGTCAGTGAATAAACAAAGACATCGCTTTTTCCACGTTCAGCCAGGCACAGCAAACGAAAACTTTTTATTCGGCCGCCCCCGGAGAATTGAATCCGGGATCTCTCGATATCTAGCCGAGCGCGTTAGCCTTACCCCACGGTAGCCACCAATCCACGGCGCTATGTGCGCCTTTCTGTCAGCATCTGACATTATAAATCCGTAAGGTGGTCCCAGCCACTGAGACGTCTCCATCTGGTGGGTACCAACGTCACCGGCTGGGCTCATCTTACGGATTTATAATGTCAGATGCTGGCAGAAAGGCGCACATAGCGCCGTGGGTTCTTGGCCACCGTGGTGTAAGGCTAACGCGCTCGGCTAGATATCGAGAGATCCGGGATTCAATTCCCCGGCAGCTGCCGAATAACAAGTTTTCGCTTGCTGTGAGTGGCTAAACGTGGAAAGAGCGATGTCTTTGTTTATTCACTGACGCCACGTATTTGTAGGATTTTCACTTTGGAAAGATTTTATAGCTCTTAGCTAATTCAAGAAACCCTAGAAACTCAAAATTTAAGCAGCAATAAGAAATTCATGCTTGAAGTACTGCCTCATGAGGAAGTCAACGGTATCTTATCTTTCGATCGGCTGAATATCATTTTCCTAAAGAAATGACGATAGCAATCAGGGAAAAGGTTTTATTCACCTTTTCACGTAAGAAAGAACAACAAATATTTATAGCAAATATCTGGTATGACAGCAAAGGTAAAGAAACTTTCATTGCATTTATCATGGCTGTACAAAGAGCATATTTTCAGAATCAACCTGCTCGTGCTCAAAATAAAAAAATGCAAGGGTTTATCAAAATAAAGGAAACACTTGTTATTTGTAGAGAACATTTTATTAATAAGATGTAGGCACACCTCCGTCTTCAAGATAGGAAGCAATTAGATATTCAATAGACTTACAACGATCAGCCATTACAATATGACCAACCTAGCCTAGAGAAATGAGCGCGCCTGGAGACCGAACGGTAGCGCAGGTGAATTTCACAGAGCAGTATATATACAACCTGAGGACCGGCTTTCAGTTTGTAGACTGTTCGGAGTCAGAATGGGAAAAGCTAACGATTTATCGGAATTTGATACAAGACATATCGCGATGGGACGGCGCCTCGGAACTACGATCTCGGAAACTACGATCACTTCCACTTGTGGGTTGTTCATGTGCCGCTGTAGTGATTACGTATCAAAAGTGGTGCACAGATGGGTCAAACGACAAACCGTCGTCCAGCTGGGTGTTGTCCTCAGATCAATGATGCCAGAGGGGAGCGGAGACTGACTGTCGCGCATTGTTCACAGCGGCCGCAAGGCCACAGTGCTACAAATCATCCGCATCTACAAGAGTGGTGACCAGGGCAATGTCTTACAGCACACAGTTCATCGCAGCCAGTCTCCGCATGGGCCTTCGTAGACGAATAACCAGCCGGGTCCCCATACTTACTGCCCTTCATCGACAACAACACATGAAATGGGCCCAAGATCATCATGATTGGACAGTGGATGGTTTGAAAAACGTGACCTGGTCTGACGAATCAAGAATCCTGGTGCATCACGTAGACGGCCGAGCGCAGATACGTCGATAACCAACGGAGGCTAATGCACCTGGATGCACTGTTGGGAGCAAACAGGCCGGCTGCGACTCTGTTTTGCGGTGGGAGATCATTTCTTGGGACACTTTAGGCCCCATTATCCCAATAGCACAATTTCTGACAGTTGTCAGGTATCTGAACATCGTTGCGGACCAAGGTCCCCCATTCATGGCAACTGTGTTCCCTTACCAATAGGATAATGCGTCATGCCACACTGCCAGAAGCGTGTTCCTCGAACAATTCCTCACTGCCAGGAGTTGTTCGAGGAACATGCTGGTGACTGCGCTGGCCTCCAAATTTACCTGACATGAATCCAATCGAACATTTGTGGTTCGACTTGGAAAAGCGGGTTCGCGCTAAATCACCACCACCCCGAAATGTACGGGAACTGGAGGTCTTGCTGTTGACATTATGGTACCAGATACCCCAGGATACCTATCGCCACCTCATCGAATCGATGCCTCGCCGAGTGGTTGCTGTTTTGCTGGCTAAAGTGGATCCTACAGCTTATTAGGTAGGTGGTGATAACGTAATGGCTCCGCATTGTATACCAGCTATTAACATACGATAATAAGGGAATTTGAGACAATTCTTTCTGTAAAATAGGTCACAAATGTGCCAGTAATGTTGGAGGGCGAAAGTGTGATCAGAAATTTCTCTCCAGATATTCCAACAAATGTTCAATAGTACTGAGGTGTCGAAATTACAGTATTCTGATACGATTGTGTAAGAGTCATGTTTTAGCATCAAATCGGGGTCCGCATGCACGAGTGTATTTTACGTCTTAAAAACAGTACAAAATTATACACTTCCACTCGTGTCAATAGAAACGGACAAAAAAACGATTTCTGTGCCTCCGCAATCATTACTTTTATTTCTTTAATATGTGCGCTAAAGCACGCTATGGACGAAACTGATAATTGGTTGTTGGCGAATTGTTTCTCTCCTTTCATTGTTGGATAGAATTTCGTAATCCGTATTATGTTTACTTTTTCACACCTATCACTTGCATTGTCGTCACAACAAAACACCGTGCAACTTTGAGAAAATCTCTTATTCCGGGCGAATTGCTTTTAAATGTATTTAACTCAGGTGTTGCAGAAAACTTTGAAGACACTGTTTGGCATTTATATGTGGAACAGTTTCACATTTCTTTTCTTAAAAACAATCTTGTTTTCCTCGCCCCCTTTTTTTCCGCCATCTGCAATTTTTTTTTACTTGTGTAAGTTTACTAAAAGTATGGTGACAGGGATGGGTAGGGGAAGAGAATGGAGAAGAATAAGCCAGAAGGGGGGGGGGGTGAAGGAAAAACAGCAGATGAGAGAGAGCCATTTTCTAAAAAAAGCCTGCTAAATCTACTTCCGCGAGATAGGCACATGAATGCCTCGTAGTGCCACAGGAAATCCGAAAGATTTAGTTTTTAGAAAACAATAAAATTTCCGATATCGCTTTTTTTTTTTTCTTTCTTTACGTTTCCTTTTGCAGCCTGAAATCCTTTCTAGTAGGAAAAAATAGGAGGAACGAAGTTATCTTAAATGCGAATTCAGCTTCTATCCACAGTTCGGACTTTCGTATGTGTCGTTTTGTATCAACGAATGAAGTGCTTACCGGTAAACGCATTTGTCCTCTTCCTTCTTCACTAGGATAACACAAGCTAGCTTATTTAATGCCATGGAATATTTTCACCTAAGATCCAACGAATAAGTAGCAAACACAAAGATCTTATGCAAAATGGGAAGTATTGATCCTAAGGTACATAAAGCTGCAACCAAAAAGAGATGTTCTTTTCTTCTGTAGGAATTTTCTGGTGTATTAATAATAAATGCGTTTACCAGGTATCGGTGTTATTGAACAGAGATGATATACAGACATAGTCAAAAAATAGCTGCACCCAGAAGGAAGCAACCGACAGGAATGGAACTTTGTGGGTAGGTTTGACATCTTTAGACATGCAATGGATTAAAGTATCACGCTCAGCCATGCATGTGACGCAAGCAAGCAGGGGTTGTAGCGCTATGCCTCACCTGCTATATAACGTCGTCCCGTTGCGTGTGCCTGCCATTCTAACACGTGCTGTTGTATTGGCTGCATCTTTTGCAAGTGAAGTATGCCTAGGAAAAAAAGCTTGGAAGCAATTCGAGCATTTGGAGGTGTTCAAGAGGGGCCGCATCGTCAGGCTCTGGGAAGCGGGACGGTCTTATCGCCGTATTGCGCGCCATAACGGTCGTGCGGATATCGCCATAGCACGCTGTTGGTGGCAGTGGATAGGAGCCAACATATTGCCTTTTTGGTACATTCGCGGTTTTCCTCTACGGAAAACCGCGAATTACTTAAATGACGCCATGTGAGTAATGTTCTTTATGGTGAATAGAACCTGTTACGAAAAAAGAAGGACACTGCAATCAACCACGAGAAAGTCAACAACTGGTAAAACACACACAAACTGAAATAGATGTACGCCCGCTAGCCGCAGAAAAGCGTCTTACGAAAAAATTCAAAGAAATGAAGAGATATTTTGTACACAAAATGTTCCTCCTAGCTGAAGATATCCGGCATTTAGTATGGGTAGTGTGTCTATCTTAAGTCTTTGGATATATCTATTTCCTGGACTCAGTGGCCACAAATTAGAAACGGGTGACTGTCTTCTGCCATTTAGGTTGCTCGTAGAGGTATTAAACCAGAAAACATAAAATAAAGCAGCACTGCCCTTTTGGAAGTCAATATACAAGGGCATAAAGAAGCAAATTTCTCCGTCATTTTTGGTCCACGCCGGGAATTGAACCCGAGTCCACTTATTACCGAACAAGTCGCTCTACCAACTGAGCTACGCAGACGTTCATTCTTGCTGCTATCTGCCTTTGTGTCGTATGCGTCCTGCGGGGCAGGCACCTCACAGACGCTGGTTGCAGAAAAGGGAGATAGTCGACGCCGTAAAAACAACATAGCACCTATCGATGTCTCATTCGATACTCCAAAAGTAATCCGAATTGCCAAACATAAACAAGAGAGAATTACCGCACTACATTTAACACCGGTAGTGCTCTTAACCGGATATTTTATATATTATTTTCAAAATAAAAACTAGTGATGTCATACCTACCACTGTAGCGCTAGTATCATCTGTACACTTCTTAGGACACTACTCGAAGTAGCTAATAGCCGCCCCGGTGGCGCAGTGGTCTAAGGCGCTGGCCTCTGATCATTCGTCCGTAAGTGGTCCGGGTTCGAATCCCGGTCAGGCATGGATGTTGTGTTTGTCTTGCGGCACTGGCTCTCTCCCTTCTCTGGAACCAGTGACCCTAAATTAGGGACGGGCGACTGCTTATAGCCCATTGAGTTGCTCACGGTGGTCGTTAAACCTCCAATCAAAAAAAAAAAAAAGTAGCTAATTCACAACAAATGTACGTGCTCCTACCAAAAAGACGTTACATGTGCTACTGCGAAATATTCATGCCTAAATATCTGTCTCCTGAAACGAATTTGCCGCGCCGGTGGCACCGTGGTCTAAGTGCTGGCTTCTGACTAATTGTGAGAGATGGGTCCGGGTTCGAATCCCGGTGAGGCAAGGATGTTTTGTTTGCGTTTCGGCACTGTGGGCCCTAAATTAGGGACGCACAACAGCTTATAGCCCATCGAGTTGCTCACAGTGGTAGGTAAACCCTCAAGCGGAAGCAGAAAATGGAACGGAAAGGTATTTTTACGAGGTTACTGGATCCAGGGAATGGGGAGAGCCAGTACCGTAAGGCAAACATGCCATCCATGTCTCATCCAGGACTCCAAACTAGGCCAATCCGTCAGAGGACAACGTTGGGCCATTGCAAATAAGTGGCGGCTGATATAGATTTAGAGGTGGGCAATGATGAAAATGCTACAAATACTACGCATTGTTCTGTAAAAATACGGAAAAGCACGTATCATACTATGTCACATGACGTAGATGACATACTGCTGAGGTGTCACATGAGTCAAATTGACAATGAAGCTCGATGAAACTGCCAACACAGTTCATTTGGGAAAACAGCCGCTCCGGAGTAGGAAGACGTGTGTTTGAATCAAACCATCGGCAAAAGAGTATTGTGACGATCCCCCATCGCATAATTAATTGGCGAGAGGCGTGGTTAATTAACGGTAATTGAAACTTGATTGGGGGTTTTAATTAACAGAGAGTTATAATTTAAACACTTACGACGGGCGGTATATTAAGAAAAGATCTTCTAGCACTTTGAATTCAAGTGGCGAGTTGCAGGTGTTTGCCACGAGAACAAAGAGCCCATAAGCGGAAATGGGACGGGTCAGAGTTCAAAAGCTATTTCCCATGACTCAAAAGTGTTTGGACGGCAAAAGCGTTTGAAGCTTTTGTCTGTGCCGCGCGCTAAACAATGGGAAAGCTCTTAGACTTAAAAAGCGGTTTATAATAAATGTCGCGGTTTCAAGTGTTGGAATTCACCGCTTACCAATTTCTTGGAGAGGGAAGTTGTTGTTGAAGACCGATCCCGTTTGATATCCGAGAGAACTGGGCCTCGATTTTTCCGCGTGCTAGAAAATGCTTGCCGTCCGTCTGCGTGCTCTTACAATTTTGAGCATAAGAAGGGAATCCAGCTGAAAGCATAAGCTGATGAATAATAAGCCCCAGATCTGCCTGGAAACTTTCTTTTCCTCGCTGGACTACGGATACCTGTCGTAAGGAGCCATTTCAGGTGAAATGCGGACAGAGAAATAATAATTACGGAATATCGCCTCACTCATGCAGAGAGAGAAGAGAAACGCCAGCCTCGGAAACCGCAGAGGAGCCCAGCCTCCCTGCAGAGCCTCTTCGCAAAGAAAGCGGGTAGAGAACTTTTGTGCGTGTGTCTGAGTACGTGCGTTCAGCGACTAGGGATGATGTCGTTTTGACCAAGAGACCGTAAGCAACGCGGCCTCATCCAACAAGGAAAAAGAGCTACCCGTAGTGCCAACATATTAGTGAATGTGAGTGAGTGTTGTGTTTTTTTCTGGGTGTCATCATACTGTGGATACTCAAGGACCTATGTAAGTACTTTTTTAACCAATACTTTTATTTGCGGCCCACTGTGAACGAACAGACTTTTCGTTAGGACATATTTTCTGAAACACCGAAGAGGGCCAAAGCTGGCCGGAAACTATGGTTTTGTAATTAGATGAAGAATCCGGTGTAATTTATGCATGTATCTATTAAATCCCTGTTTTAATTGTTATACTGTGCCTCCATTGGTTTATTGGTGTACTGTGTCAGCTAATTGGCTAACGAGGTATTGGCGGATCCAGTGATTCGAATCGCAGTCCGGAATTAATTTGGCATTCTGATATCTAAAGACCAAAAGGTCGCAACAGTATGTTATATTAGCGCTCGAACCAAAGTAAAACTCCTGACCGTAACGTTTGAAAATTTTGTCTGAGGCGTCTTCCCTATAGCAAACGTAAATAATAAAATTTATCCTTCTGCAGTGAGATGGTCATTCGCGCATAGTTGTCGGCTGACCTGAAACCTGCGATTTCGTGCAAATGCCTTTTTCAAGTGGGGGATGATGTGACGTAGTAAGTAACATGACGTAAATGACGTACTACTGAGGTGACTCATGAATCAAATCGGCAATGAAGCAGCAATAAACCTGTAGTTCAGTTAGTAATGTTCAGATTTTAGATATATAATGATTTCAGTATATTAATAAACAGAATGTGTTTTACATCTCATTAATTAATTGGTTCCATTGTTTCTCATCAGAATGGAGGAAAAAGAACACGCTTAAATTATTAGTGCAACATAAACGCACATCTTCGAAGCAATATCAGGAAAGGCGACTTTTTTGGCGGCTAATTCTTTGAAACATACGACCGTAAATTTCTTTCATGCGTCTGGAAACAGGAAAGATTAATAACAATGCAGTGTACTTTCCTGTGGGTAGTTATATTAGATGTGTCATTTGCTTTCTGTTCCGTGAAACACGCCGCAAAGCTATAAATTTTAGCGCCCAATGGCCTCGTGCGCTGTATGAGGCAAACAATTCTCCTCACGTATCCCAACACGAGTGTGTATCCAATTTTTATGGAAAATTTTATCGCACAATTTTCCACGTTCTTTATTACCTTATTCGTAAATTTCTTTTGGGCATAAGAGGAGAGACTGAGCACGATTACATTTACCACTCTCCAATGAACCAAGCTATCCCGAGGGCAGAAACAGCATCAATATAAATTGCTACTTGGAACTTGATGCCTTCATCTCGTTAAAACGTATAAATGCCTAATAAAAGCAGGAGGCTCATGTGCAGTGTACAGCTATCGTAAAGAACGAAGAGAATTGAAAATAAGTTCCAATAAACGTTAGTAAACAACAATAAAACTTGACGACTTTCCCTTAAGGCAAATGAGAAACTTTGCAAGATTTAAATAGTTTACTGAATCACGGTGAATGGCCAAATTTAGGTTATGCAATTTCCGTGAAGTTGCTTTATTAAATAGTTAAGTAAAAATTGAGCTGTTGACATTTGAACTTTGGCCATAATCGACCACATTTTTTTCTTGTTCAATCCAGTTGAATTACTTTCCTTCCAATTTATTTGCTTGCTTTCGATTCGAATATATTTCCGCAAGTTTAAAGTAAAAACGCATAATGGAAATGTGCACACTAAAAGTTTATCTTATGATTTAAAATGTCTTTCCCTTTTAACCGTAGCGTAGGTGTTTCTGATGGGAGTAAGGCAGGAGAAACTGGCTATGAAAGAAAAGTTGTGAATGAGCCTTTTTACCGGTCATCCAGCAAAAAAACTTGATTTTTATGCTCATGACAAGATACTTATCCCGCTATCACTCTCGAATTGAACCGTGAACTGGAGATTAAATACTAAATACCCATTGGAAGATGAAAAGGTGTATGCATTTCAAGAGAAAGTAATGAGTAATATTATTAGCATAACAAACAAATCGATGTAAAATGTGTAATGTTCGTGTAAATATGTCTGTCAGAATACTACGTACATATATCAGTTCTTAATAATTTCACTTTTAAGTCTATCTATCATGAGTCATTCAAATAACTTCTGAAAATGTTATCTTAGTATTTGATTTTATTCAGCAAAAATGTTTTCAGCACGACTCAGTTATTAAATTGAAAACAAATGCCGTCTCCTGCACGATACACTTTAATGATAAAAACTATCTACAATTTAAAATAAGTATATGTTTAAGACCTTTCAATGCAACAAAGGCGTCGTTCTCAGAAACAATGGAGCAGTGAGCACAGAAGTGAACGGCCTATATACTTTAACAAGTAAAATAGCAGTTAATGCGTATGTGTAATAACGGCAAGGTCCAAATCAAGTTCAGTGGGCACAAGCATAGTTGGTGGGCTTGATCTGCCCAAAAAGTGTTCTCCAAGGAAGGGTGATAAACAAGGAAGGTTCATCGTTGCAAGATCTTTCTCCATTGACAAATATGTGAATACGTTCGGACAAAAGTTTTGCAACGACGATTCTTGGGAGAATCCAGGATAATGGTATCATTCCGACATGGTAGGTAAGCACCATTTAAACAAAGTCTCGACAAAGATGCAACACCAGAAGGTGTCCTAAGATTATACTGATGTTCGTAAATGCGGCGCCCCAAATTACGAGTGGTAGAGCCCACATAACATGAATCGATCTCAGCAGGGTTAGTAGATTTAACTCTGACAAGCAATTGGATTTTTTCACTAATACAGTCTTCAACAGTATTAGTGAAAAAATTAAATTACTTGTTAGAGAATGTTTAACGAGAAGCAAAAAGTCTAAATACAATGACGTCCATAAATTAAGGGGCAGTTATATTTGTAGAGAAAAGTTTTTTTCTGACAAGATGATGATGATGATGATAAATATGTTAATATGAGGTACAGGCAGACTTAACAAAAATTTATACGCATAAAGAAGCAGTCTTTCAGGTAATACAAGACCAAATTAACAAAACGTACCATTTTTGGTCCTTCGCAAAGCAGAAACAAAACAGACACTTGGAATACTGTCCCCTGTCAAAGTTTAATTGGGGATATGTCCAACCCTCACTGCAGTGCATGCATAACATCGGTTGCGTATGCTCTTGATAAAATTGTCCAGCAGATCTTGAGGTAGGTTGCGCCACTCTTGTTTCAGCGCCATAACCAGATCATTTTTGATACGCGGTGGGATATTTGCGTTTCGCCATGCGCCCCACAGACCACCCCATACATGATCTATGGGATTCAGTTCACGAAAGTACGCACGCAGGCCACTCGATGCGGTCTATTTCTTCGCTGTTGAGCAGGTCATCAACACAGGCCGAACGATGACAACGGCATTGTCATTCATAAAGATGAAATAATTTAAAACAGCTCCACGAAAAGTGCGTTCATGAGGAACGATAACATCCTGAAAATAAAGCTGAGCATTCATGGTTCCACTTTGCAACACGTAAGTTTCGGTACGTCCATTCGTAATGATACCGATCCAGATAATCACTCCACCGCCTCTGTAATGATCAACTTTCACGATGTTGGTGGAAGAATAGGCAGTGCGTTCATCACGCCTGATGCATTGGCGCCTCAAATCGGATGACAAACAAAATCCCCTTTCGTTCGAGAACAGGACTTTGGCCTATTGCTGGTCAGTCCAGTTGGCGTGTTCACTACACCATCGATACGTATGTGCTTTGTGTGACGTGGCCAAAGTCACACATCATATCGGCTTGCCGGCATGCAATCCAACACTATTTAATCGCCTTGACACAGTCTGGAGCGATATTGTGGAACACGGGCTTTCCTGAAGCTCTCGTGCTAAACTTGGCAGCAGTTCTGCGACGACATCTTTTCTCCGTTACAGTTATATAACGATCATCAGCAGGGGTTGTTTTGCGTGGTCGACCACTGCTGTGCCGTCTGGTAGCGGTTCCACTTTCAGAAAATTGTTTCCACAGCCGTGCGACTATGCTTTTCCCAACTGCAAACTTATTGACTTCATCTCGCGTTGAACGTCCTGCTTCTAATTTTCCCACAATTCTTCCACGGGTAAAATCATCGAGATGTGTTCTTCGTGATCATGTGTCACTCGCGATAACAACTAATAACCAATAACAACAAGTAACAAGCAGTCTAACACACCTAAAATTAACTCTAACGCTTCAGCTTTTATCGTTGGTTAGAAATCTCGTGCTCTCACGTGTTTCCACATATATAAATTATGGGCAGCTAATCGGTCGTATCTGCTGCCTCGTATGTCGGTTGTTACCATCAGCGATTTTCCGCGAATAAAGACCTACTTCAACGTCCCCAAATTTGCATATTGCCTCTGCCCCTTAATTTATGGACATCAGTGTATTAAATTACGCAAACATCAAGAAACCACAACTTCAAGTACTTCAATTTCAGCAACTAATATTATATCATCATACTACCATCATCTCCATGCAATGCTGCTGCTTAAACATTATATAACGTACAGTTCTCATCGGACACGTACACACGTCATACGTTCCGATCTCAAAAGTGCTGCCAGACATTCTCTTGCGAGAGGGAAGCTATCACGTTAAGTTTGAAAAATGATGAGGAGAACGAACTCAAACTTACGCTAAGAAAGTTAAATTTGAGTATACATACCAAATACTGACACGCTAATTTTTCTCATTCATCTCATTCTCTTCCGCTCTGAAACCTGACCTACAAGTTCAGAAAAAAATTGTTTTGGATGTTATAAAAGTGCAATAATTATCAAACGTTTTCTCTCCTTTAATTTTTTTTAATATATTTCTGTGGTTCCTCCGCCAGTTCTAGTACCACGCAAAAAGAAGCTTTCATATCTTAAGATCTCTAATGAACATTTGATGTCCGCACTGGGGAAACGAATAGCTTACCGATACACTGTTTACTATAGGGAAAATTTGGTTGATCTAGCTTGCTTTGTTCGGAATATTTTAGCCGATGCTCAGAATATTTTTATTATTCTGAACATTGGCTAACTTACGTATGCAATATTTGAAGGACTCAACCTCAATCAGTACCATAGCCCCAAGAGAAGGGTAATTGTTTCGAAATTTTCGGGGCTCTAGATTTAATACATTTGCCCTTAAGCCGAAAAATATGTGTTTAGCAGACAAATGCTTCACGTCTGACTTTTCTAAGAGTAAAGTTCGAGAAGCGAACTTCAGGAGTTACATATTACATATTCTTGGGGGAAAGGGTCACTTTGGTACGTTTTTAGTCTCAGAGAAAGTCTTCCGTTTTCACACTCCAGCGCATAACTGCGGTAAACCAGAAAAAGAGTACATATGAAAAATAAAGACTTGAACCAGTGAGAAGGTACAAGACAAAAATAAGCGAAGAATGACCTACAACAGCGTCCGGGCCTACCTGTGGAAGAGTGTTGCTGGATAATTCTATGAAACTCTGCTCAGATAATGTGCAACTGTTCTAGTAAGCTCTTTGTCAGGTATGTTGCATTAGTAACGCTTGCCAAAATGAACATTAAGGGCCTTTCAAAAACTGCATTCTGCTTAAACGCAAAGGTTTAATTTTTTTTTTTTGGTGTGTCGGCATTTGAAATGCTGGTTTGACCTAACTTTACCAAATTCTTACCATTTGTTTTAATCGCATTCATAAACGTTTCTTCGTTATCGATAGCGTGGTAATTGCATCAATTGGAGATCTTCTCATGCACAAAGGAAACCATTATGATTAATTAAGGCAGGCCTAGTTAAGCGATGTTGCTGGAAAATGTTACATCTGAGCGCATTTTAATAAAATAATATACATTGAGTTACCATGCGATCCTACTAACAGAATGGTTTGGGAAATGCCTTTCGTCAGTTTGTTTAACAGAATTGAGTTAGAATCCAAAATATTTACTGTCGCTTTTTAATCTCCGCCTGCAATATTCAAAGACGGTTTCGAGCCACATGATAACAATTGGAAAAAAATTGCTATGCACGATTTTTGGTTTTAAGTGACCCTAACATACGTTTCCTGAAGTACCTCAGTTCTTTTGTATTTATTAGATGAAATAGAGAAAAAATGCCACAGTCCCATTACAACTAAAAAGCTTGCCAGTTAACTTGAATATAAGACTGTTTTCTTAATGAAAAATAGTTGAAAACTTTCGAAGGTTCGACAATATGATTTATATCCCTGCTGTTCGAATCTACAGTAGACAATCTGTAACGCTGCGAGAACGAAAAGAGAACGATGGGAGCATGTTTTGAGAAAATGAGTTAAACTGTAAAAATAAATGTTTGCAATAACAAAATGAAAGTGCAAAATCATAAGAAAACAGCTTTATAGGGTAAAAATGCGAATAGGACTAATGATGAGCTCGGTCGACTTTCTGAATTCGTTAATTAAACTCTTCGGTAGGGACTAATACGGTGGCGCCGCCCTTCACTGGGAGAGCAACATCGATTCTCCTCAGCATGTAATCTACAAAACCGTTACAACCTTTCTGTGAGCGGGTTGCCCATGTAGACATGACAGCGTCTCTTAATTTCCGAAGAGAGGATCCTAGCTGAGATAAACGTACCGTAGCAGGCCCTTCCATCGTATCTTAGGAAAGAAATTTTTGATGTTGAGAAGGTGTAGGGACTGTGATTGCTGGTGACGTAAGAACGATAAATAAGTATCCCCTTTGTTAATTAGAACTAGAGATAAGGTAACCATGCTAGTTAACTCTCTGAAAAACGTAGGATTCTTTTACTTTCGAAGATCACGCGGGAATAAACGTATCCAGGTAGAATTTCCAGCCCTGTCTCAGAAAAAGAATTTTTTGATACATTATATTAGAGGAATTGTGCAGCCTGGTGATGTGGGAAAGATAAAAACTGCTTACTTCGATTCTGAGAACTGTTCTGCATATCTAGAATTCTTGCAAAGGAATGGAAAGTTAGCAGATGTTAATAGTTTAATTATGAATTAATACATGCAACCTCAACGAAGTAACACGGATTTGAGAAGCTATAGTCCCCTATCATCAAGGGTACTAATGTTATTTCGCAATTACATGCCTAAACCAATAACATAAAATCTAATTTATCGTGTTTCGGGATAACACATCGTACATTTTCTGCTTTATATGTCTTTTTTTTTTGTTGGATTTGATTCCTTCAGCTGGTATAACATGTTCGAAAGTGCGTTTTCTGTGTTTGGGGGTTTAACGACCACCGTGAGCAACTCAATAGGCTAAAAGCAGTCGTCCATACGTTAGTTTAGGACCACTGGTCCCAGGGAAGGGAGAGGGCCAGTGCCGTAAGCTAAACACAAAATCCATGCCTCACCGGGCATTCGAACCTATTTCGGAGGAAATCTCAGAAGTCAGCGCTCAGACCACTGCGCCACCAAGCGGCAGTAATTAAAGGCTGGATCCATTTCAACGAGCACATTTTTCTCTTGGCCCCTGTAATCTATGCCTGAAACATCTTCACCCACAACATAGATTCATGGTTGTTAAATTTACAAGGTGAAATGGCTGAAGGTTAAAAGTTTATTTTCAAATATTTTCCATGCACGATTTTGTCACTTATGTATTTACCGACAGGTAATGCAATTGTTTCCTGCACAGGTCATTTACCTAAAAACATTTCTTCCGCTGTGCACCTTACATAAATCCCATCAATTCGCTCTGCAAGTTTCTAACACGACACCGTCTGAGTTGTGATTAACATGCACTTTATTCCAGTACGTGTCCAAGCCATTATATATGTTTACTCCGCAACAACAACGCTGTTAACACATTCATAAAAGCAGAACTGCTCGGTAAATCACGTAAATCCGTGGATGAGCTTACAACACGTTTAGTAAACCGAAACTCTACGTTATAGCAAATTGATTTTTAAGCTGCACGCGTTAGTGATGAACGTCTAATTCGGTAAATCAAATAGCACGAGTTTTCAAAATGTGGTGATTTCATTCTTAGCGGCAGCATGCCAAGGGAGTACAATAAAAGCTTTTGTCGAGGATATATCATCACATCTTGATTTTACTAAATGAAATGGCCTTCCAAAAGTTTAGCTTCTCTTTAAACCTGAAAAGACAATCTTGTGAGCATCAAGAACTACGCATAATTGCTGCGCTCTATACACGATAACACTTGTACATGCTAAAAACACCACGAGTTAAAAAAAATTATTATGATGACACAGAATTAAAAACACTCATGTGATATTTCGGACACTGCTGCAGTTTCATCCTCAGATGAAGGAACAGAGTAGAACAGAGCAAGCCAATAAATACAGTAGGCTATGACAGGAAAAGATGCTCATAGACCAACACGCCATTGCGTGATCAATGGTTAAGGTTTTGAGTTAGAGTTACTTATAGTTAATTATGTAGACACGTGTGAAATGAAACTATTTAAATCATGAAATAAATACGGGATTACACCATGTAATAAAAGTTTTGAAGATGACAATCGGAGTTTTGGTGTAAATGTGACAAGGATGTTAAGTCAGATTAAATTTTCAAGTTTTCGGATATTATCTAACTTAACATCCTTGTCACATTTAAACCAAAAATCGGATTGACATCTTCAAAACTATTTAACTTAGTTATGATAGAAGTCCAAGGCTGCGGGATATTACATGGACGGCAGTCGTTACAACAATTATGTATTATTAATAATTATGCTGTTACGTGTGAGCTTAATACATTTATGTCATTTCATAGTTAATTTACATAACAGCAAGGGGAAACAAAGGAAAGGCCTAATAAGGTCTTACATGCCCTGATTCCCCACTTTCAATTAAGCAGTCACAGGGATGTCAACAGTGGCCAGTGGTTAAATTAAACACATTGTATTAGTTTCAGCATATTATTGCCGCCATATGATTAAGACTCTAGAACCCCCACCCCCTTTTTTGTATTAGTAATTCATTAGAATTATTTTAGTTGTTTTTTTTTAAATAAAAAAATGTTGTTTATTTCAGTTAATTCTGCTGGTAAATTTTTCCAAAATACTGGGCCAATATAATTTATACTTTTTTTATCATTAAGGATTTTGGGTTAATAGGTTGTAAAAGAGATATACCTCTAGTTCTATAGTTATAAGCAACTCATTTTATATCTATGATATTAATATGTAAGTTATATTTTATTCTTTGAAACATTTATTTGCCAATATGAAAATTAAATAATTGAGATATCGACATAATTCCGTATTTATTGGGATCCACATGTACGTGATGATATTGAAACGTTTTTAGGTTATTTGGGTGTAAAGAATTATTTTTTAAATCCATTAGTCTGATAAACTTATTTTGGTGTCTTTGTAATTTTAGTGAATCAGCTTTAGTAGTTTGACCCCATGAGGTAATGCAATAGTTGATATTTTTAGAGATTTAAGCGTAAAACATAATATATTTTTACTTATAAAGCCAATGTTTCTAGAAGTTTTATTTGCAATGTAGTCCACATGGGTGCTCCATTTTAAGGTTGGGTGTAATATTATTCACAAGAATTTCAAACTCTGAACTATTTCGATAGGTATATTATTTAGTACTAAATGATGAAATTGTAATTGTTCTATTTTTAATCTACTGAAGACCATACTTTATGTTTTATTGAGATTAAGTATTAAATCATTACGTGTTAACCGTTCAGAGTATATTTGTAATGGCCTATTCGATTGTATAATCAAATCATTAATATGTATTCCTTTTATTAGTATTGTTATATCATCTGCATATAGCAGTAAATTATCAGGAGTATCAACATTAAATATATTATTTATATAAAGTTTGAAAAGCAAAGGTACTACACAGGGTAATGGGTGCCGCTACAAACCAAACGTAATTATTGGCTCCGTATTTATTTGCTTGATATGTTCTGCTGTGTTCTTTCATCTGAGAAAGGACATGCAGCAGCGTCCGAAAGAGCTCATGGGTGATTTTAATTTTGTGTCATAATAAGTTTTTTAACTCGTGATGTTTTGAACATGTACAAGTGTTATCTTGTATAGACGGCAGAAAATTATGCGTAGTTCTCGTTGATCCGTTTGGGCATGGTGCTTCAGGAGCCAAATTATTGCTGAACCCAAGTGTAAAGGACCTGCTACTTAGGTCCCCTGTAGGTTCTAACCATCAACTCTAACTTTTTAATTATTCTGCGAGAGGAGGAAAGAAAGCGTCGTTCCAGAAATAAGACCATGTCTTTATTAACCCTTTAACGACCATAACGCCCCAACGTCCGTACATACAAACGGCCGTAGCCACCCGAAACGCCTGTCTAGAGTGAGTCAGAGTTCCTACCCTTACATGTTCTTCAAATTTTCTCGACCTATCAGGGATCAGCAGGAGTCACCTTCAGTCACTATCGCTGTTATCAAACAAAGAAGTCAACCAACAGACAGTTTCGGCCGTTATGATATTTGGAATGATAAAAGACTTTTGGGTCATGGTCGTTAAAGAGTTAAACATGAACAGATTAAAAAAAAAATCACAATTTATTCGGTTTTCCGTAACGTGAACTACGTGGCACAGTATATCCACTATTAGCTGCTATAGGTACATGTTCAGCTACCATGAGGTTCACCCCTCACTGCAGCCCCCGGAAGCGACCTCTTTCTACTCCCGCTTCCGGTTTCTCCTCTCCGAAGTTACGCGTTCCCTCCTGCGAAATCACTTCACCTTGAAAACTTTTGCTAATACCCTCCTCTTGGCGTGGGTACCCGTTTCTAAGAGTGCAAAACGCGTCTTAAACGTTTCAGTTTTGCATTGAGTCTTCCAAAGAAAAACTAAGAAAATTCGTCTTGGAGCAATACTGTTGTTCGTACACAATCTTCTAGAATGCATCACCACGTGAGGTACGTATAATAAAATAGGGAAACGAATTCTCCCGAAGAAATAATTTTTCATAAATACATGTTAGGCATTATAATGCTATTATTGGCATATGTTCAGTGTATTCCATGTAACCACTTCCTTCAGAAAACTTGAAAATTTTCATCGTCCTGGAGCGGGAATCGAACCCGCACGTCCCGATTTCCGGTCGAGCATGCTAGTTGACACTATAATTCGTGCATAAATACTAATATTAAGAGAAATCCGTCTTGTTGCACGATGATATTTATTCAGCTAAAAAATGAAATCTATATACAGTTTAAAAACACATGAGCACTTTCGGTGTCACATTGACACCTTCATCAGATGTAATTTAATACAATTACATCTGATGAAGGTGTCAATGTGACACCGAAAGTGCTCATGTGTTTTTAAACTGTATATAGATTTCATTTTTTAGCTGAATAAATATCATCGTGCAACAAGACGGATTTCTTTAATATTAGCATGCTAGTCATTACATTACGCAGGACAGGAAAATTTCAAGCAACCCAACATAGATATCTTAATATATCTATATAAATCGGGAGGTGCGGATTAGATTAACTCTCCAGGACGATGAGAATTTTCGAGTTTTCTGCAGGGAGTGGTTACATGGAATACAGTGAAAATATGCCAATTACGTGAGGTACCTCTAAATCACGCGAAACCTCACATGTGGCATAAATGTGCAGCAGTGTGAATCAAAAGATTATATCCACAATCTTTCGTAAAATTTTACAGATACGTGAAACCAATAATTTGTATCCCCTTCTTTAAGGTAATGAGAAACTGTTTGTTAATAAAAAAAAAGCCGCAGCACTCTAAAAGCAATTCAGGTTTAAGTTAATTTTCGTAGCCTTTGCGTTCTTTCAAAATTGCTCGGTAGTTGCCCCGAAATTATTTCTTGAAAACAAAGATAACACCTTTCTAAGATTCCCGTTACTCCGAAGTTTTCCAGAACGTGTATTTTGAACAACAAAATGGTAGTTATTTTTCATTTATGATGCTAAACGATGTCAACACAGGAATAATGAAATTCTGATAAGCACTTATGTCTTTATTCCCTGGTAGAGTTCTTTCTTCTCGCTTCTTTTTAACTGACTAACAAGACTGCGTCTTCGATTATTTTATCGCATAATTCACAAAGGGTAATGTTGATCGTTAAATGCATTGCATGTCGTCATTAAAATACCAGCTACACATGTTGTCGACAGTGCAAGTTACGACAGCGACATTGTTATTATGATTTCGGAAACGACAGCACTGAAACTTCTTACGAAGAATCTCGCGAGAGATAAAAGATTAGGTTTATCTTACTTTAAGAAAATGTATCGGTAAGTTAATAGAATAATGGGTTCTCACGTGCTAAATCCATTTCTCCAGAGAAAGAGGAACCGCGCCATGTAAAAGAGAGATGAAGTTCACTGAACATTTTTTGTGTATTTTCTGGTACCTCCGAGCCACCAATACCACTAAAATTTATGTTTCTAAAAGTAAACCTATTGATGTGTAACAGGAAAAACTTAGGAATTTCTATTAAGGTATCACACTATGTTGGGGGCACGCCTTTTGAAAAATACAAGAATGGGTAATATTTTTTTAGGAAGGCTTACACACAAAAGCACATAAACGCTGATAAAAAAATGATATCAATATAAGTTTTCAAGAAATTGGGAAATTTCCGAAATAATGTAAGGAAATATATCGTTTACGGTAAAAGTTCTAAATAAAAAGGTTACAGATATATGATGGCATTTTTTGCATCAGTATATGCGCATGACTATTATCTTTGCAGTGAACTAAAAGGTAAGTGATGTTCCTAAACACTGCTGAGATACACTCATTCCTACATGCATTATTGTCTACTTTCAAAACATCTCTTCACTATGTTGTATGAAAATAGCTATTACCTAACTTTGAACTGACAAACAGCAAAACGTTTAGTTCATTGCATGCACAACATTGTAAGAGATATGTATTCCAAGTTTCATCAATTTGTTTACATGCCTTTTGCAGTTATCAGGTTTTCCGTAAAGAGTTCGAGACGAAAATCTCATCCTGCAGAAAACGCATACTAAGTGTCACTTCCTGTTCGTTTGACACCTGATTTTAGTGTTTCCGATTACTGTAACTCTTTATCTATTAATCGTAGACAAGAAACAAGGGCAGTTTTGGAATCCTAAAGAATGGGGCTTTAAAATGAACGGGAAGTGACACTTAGCGAGAACAACTCAAAGCGAGAACAACTGAAATGAATAACGGGAATGATTTCTCTTACTCAGAAAATAATACACAGTGAGGCAATTACATAATGACACTGAATTTCAAAAAAAAAATGGAAAAGCAGAAATCATTAAGTGAATATAAAGTGTGATTCATATAAAACTAACACATTTCATTATCAATTTATGTAAACAAGAATAAAGCTAACAGCAAGTTATGCCATCTGAAATGCAGCATATCTATGGGAGTTTACATCAAATGCTGAAAACATCGGCCCCCATCCGGGAGGCACATCTTGACAATTCGTTCCATGTTCGTTGGAGCATCGTCTTGTACATACCGTTGATTTTGTTTATAATTCTCTCCTTCAATTCGTCCAATGTCCGAGGGAGTGTGGAATTCATTCTTTTCTTAAGAAACCCCTACAGAAAGAAATCTGTTGTTGTAAAATCTAGTGATCTTGGTGGCCACAAGTTACGGGAAATTATGCGGTCCTCAGTGAAACTTTGAATCAAAGCCATGGTCTCATTTGATGTATGGCACGTGACGCCATCCTGTTGAAAATAGCCTTGAAGCAGCGCTATGTCATGCAATTGCTCAACAATGCCCATGAAAATTCGTTGGTACCCTGCCGTGTTGACAGTCCCGTTGAAACAAATGGTACCCACTATTCTTTTAGAGGATATTGCGCACCAAACGCCGACTTTTTGTGGGTGAATAAGTGCTTCGTGAAGGGTGTACGGATCTTGTGCGGCCCAAATGCGTGTGTCCTGTGAATTGAGACATAGTTACATAAGTGGAACCACGCCTCGTTCGTGAACCACCTGGTGGATAATATGCTAGGATTTTGAGCAATGAAGTCCTGAAACCAGTGACAATAGTGCATCCGCTTTCCCTTATCTGGCTCCAGCAACTCATGATCAGCCATCAACATATACGGCTTTAGCCTCGCTTTTTCAGTAGCTCTCTGACACATGGAGTACGAGTGCCCGGACTCCTGCGACAGACGCCATAGTGATTTCAGGGGTGACCGCTGCAGTCGTGCCTCAACATCTGCAGCAACCGTCGGCAGTGCAGATGAACGATGCTAGCCGGTTTCACTCACAAAGGATCCTGTTGTTTCCAACTTGCGTGAAAGCTCCCGTATAACGTTCCTTTGGGGAGGTTTGCTAACACCAAATTTCCTCGCGTATGCCCTTTGCGTAGCAGTGATCGAGTTTCTAACCAGTGCGTTTTCACTAGGAATACTCGTTGCTGTAACGGGTACTGCATCTTCACTGTGAGTGAGGCAATCGGGCGGCGACAGCTACCACATACTGCACAGCAGAGCCCTCTCTGAGAATAGAGGAATCTCAGAGATGCCCCGCGTCGTTTAACACTGACACGGGTCGTTACGATTTACTCCTGCTGAAATAAAACGAACAGGAAATGTGTTAGTTTTCTGTGAATCACCCTGTATTTTCTTCAAAGTACATTCCTCCTGCGTTAACACAACACGTGCCCAATCAACGAACGAGAGGAAGGATTTCTAAAGGTCATATTTTGGTATGGAATGAAGAGTTGATGCCACAGTTCTTTGTTTGTCTTTAACACATTGAAAAACTTTTACCTTTAAAGGCTGCTTTGATTTAGGGAAGAGAAAGTAGTCATACATTGACAAATCTGGAGAACTGGTAGGATGGCTTAGTACACACACATGGTTTCATGCCAGAAATTGCTGTACATTGTGTGCTCTGTGTGCGGGTGCGTTATCGTAAAGAAGGAACCGTTGCCCGTTTTTGTACTGAGGCCTGACACAAACAATCGTCTTCCACGATCGTTCCAAAATGGACAGTTGCACCTTCAAGAATGAACTCGTGTTGTGGAATCCCTTGCTATCGTAAGAACACACAAACATTGTCTTGATTTTGTACTTCTGTAACCAGATCTCCTTTTATTTGGGTGACTGTAGCGACTTCAACTGAGCACGCTGACGCTTCCTTTATAGATCATAACGAAAACACTTTCTCTCGTCACCTGCCACAATGCTTTAGAGAAAATTGTGCATTGTTTCTGCAGTCTTCACAATGACTTTTGCGTACTCACCTCGGGCATGTTTCTGGTCGTCTGAGAAAGCCTGCGGAATGATGAACACATTTTTTCCCCAAAAATCTTGCATTAACGTATGACAAATAGACCCCTTGTAACACCGAGCTCTCTTTTCAGCGTCCTCAAATTCCCACCACGGTCACTTTTTATACTTTGGCGAACTTTTCCGATGCGTTCAGACGTGTGCACTGAAATCGGGCATCCTTCTCCTTCGTCATTTTCCAAATCTCCCCACCCATCCTTGAAATGTGCATACCGTCAGAATATTTGAGCACAAGATACGCGAGTAGCCACATACACAACACGCAACAATTCAATTGTTTTAGATGCAGTTTTACCGATTTTCAAGCACAACCAGATGTTTTTGCTCTGCACCAGACATAACTGTGACAATGTTCTTTCACCGAATGACGTCAGACACAGCAAATTTGACGCGTGCATACAACCGACAATGAAGCAGTAGTACATCATCTCATATATATAATACATTACAAACCCTGACAACTGGTCAAAGGGTCATGATGTATGCTAAAGCTGAAGATAAGAGCTACTGTTTTGGAATATCTCTCTCTCTCTCTCTATTTTATTGTATTGAAGGTTTAACGACCACCGTCAGCAACTCAATGGGCTATAAGCAGTCTCCCGTTCCTAATTTAGAGTCGTTGGTTCCAGGAAAGGGGGAGAGCTAGTGTAGTAAGACAAACACAACATCCATGCCTCACCGGAATTCGAACCCGGACCCTTCACGGACGAGTGATCATAAGCCAGCGTTTAGACCACTGCGCCACCGGGGCGACCCCTCTCTCTCTCTCTCTCTCTCTGTCTCTCTCTCTCTCTCTCTCTCTTTCTCTCTCACCCTCTCTCACTTCTTACTCTCTTGTTCTTGACGCTGATTATGTTTTATGATTACAATATTTTCACTACGCCATTCTGAATTGTTAGAAAATGCCACCTACGAATTTACTGCAGCGAGCTCAGTGTTGTATGTTGCTGAGATAAACAGGACATTTCTTTGGGACTAAGCTACATAATTCCCCTTTTACTTCACCGACATCGCAGATAAATTCATTAGACAAAAAGCCATCTTGTGCACGATAAAATATTTACTAGTTAAAAACACATAGGTTAAAACATACTATGAACATGAAATCTTTCGAATTGGCTACCAATTCGTCTTCAGATGTAATCACATGTGACACAAAGACAAGAAACCCACGAGTATAAATACAAAACAAAACACAGCGTGACATAAATGCAGTTTGTGGAATGGACTGACCAATGAATTCACAAAGATACACAAACGGTGACAAAAAATTAATGATTAGGGTATACTTATTTTAATTTTGTGTCACCGTTTGTGTATCTTTGGGAATTCATTGGTCAGTCTATTTCACACAATGCTTATGTTACGCTGTGTTTTGTTTTGAATTTATACTCGTGGGTTTCTTGCCCTTGCGTCACATGTGTTTGCATCTGAAGACGAATTAGTAGCCAATTCGAAAGATCTCATGTTAATAGTATGTTTTAACCTATGTGTTTTTAACTAGTAAAGATTTCATCGTGCAGAAGACGGCTTTTTGTCTAATGTATTAGATTTAGCACGACTTAAGAATCATTATTTTAATCGGAGATAAATTTCCTACATATGTAGAACGTGGGGTTTCAGAATATACCGTGATATTTACTCTCAGATTTGTGTTGGTGGGAGAGGAGTTTAAAGATCACAGTGAGCAGATATACGGGCTATAAATAATCGGCCGTCCCTGCTTTAGAGTAACACGTTTCAGGGAAGGGAGAGAGCCAGAGTCGTAAGGCAAACACACCACCTATGCTTCACACCAGAAGTGAAGCCAGGTCACCTCAGACGGACGTTCAGAAGACAGCGCTTAGACCAAAACTGCGGCTTCTTTGTTTCTATTATAACAAGACTAACATATGAATAATTATTGCTATCTTAAGAATCAGATTACATAATTCACTTATGGTATTCTCAGAAAATAAATTTAAATATGGCACTTGCATCTTAATAGATATATTGGATTAATTTATCTTAGTGGTCATAAAGTTCAGAGTATTTGTTTAGCTAAGAAAATGTTACAGTTGCTAGATAGGAGTACGTTACTTCGAGCAAATTTAATTTCCATTATATCTTCATCCTCTAAAGATTTTTCTGAAGTTTTTTTTTTTTTTTTTTTTTTTTTTTTTTCGTTTCGGGGTTTGAGGACCAACATGAGCTAATCGTAGGGCTGTTCCTAATTTAGGTCCACTGGTTTCATGTAGCAGGTAGAGATAACGACATCAAACAAACACACCAACCATTCACATCCAAAACAAGAATCAGAGTCTATATTGGACAAAGTGTGAAAGACCCTCGTGTCAGTTTTCCAGTGTTTACATCCCAGTCCTCACTGTCTGAACACCTTTCCGATATTTTATGACCTCTCGTTAGATCAGCAGCCAGAGGCGAACCGCAACACCATGGAATAATACTGCATCGCAATATTAACAATTTCATAATAAAATAATACCTCGGCTCACCGTAATCGGATTGGCGAACAGTTATATGAGGTTGAGCACCACATCAATAGTACTGCATGAACAGTGCGATCTTTCTATCACAAATGCTACCGAGAATGCTTAGTCTCTCACTACCGATTGTTATGCCAAGAGGAACTCTAAAATCCCCAGGAGATTAAAATGCTTCTGTGGAACAGTAGGCATCACATTTACCTGAGTCACTTGACAGTCTCATCAGCATGATACATCATCATGGTGAAACCTATATCGTGACTAAGCAACGCCATATCTCGACTGACAAGTACTTGAAATTCCAGAAAATGCATTATTTCGCCACCCGTAATTTACAAACGCGTATTACTGGTATTAGCTGCCACTGCGAATGCAACAAGGCATATCATCTTGAAAGCTTTCAACTGAATATTTCCTTGAAAACAAGAAAACTCCTATTTTCAATATTAGATTCGAAATTGATATCGTATGCGTTCGTTACAAGATTTGCTCGCCGATATCAGATTTTTCATCTACAAATTGCACTTTTAATATCTTCTAACACAATGAATAGTTTAATGCAAAAGTTATCGCAAAGCTGCTGCTTTTAAATATGAGACTCTTAGGGTGTCTGTACTTTTTTGTTTTCTGAAAGCGCAATGAATTCCTGGGTAAACCTTTCTAATTTAAAATGCAATTTGTGTTGCTATTTTCTAACACTAGTGATTGAACTGTATTTATCTGTTGGTAAGAGATATTTGCCTGCATATTTAGACATGTAGAAAGCTTATGACTGAGTGAACAGAGTGATTCCGTAGAACAAATTAAAATTATAGCATAAGTGAAAATTTTCTAGGATGTGTTGTGATAATGCCAACAGCCATCATAAAAAAGTGAGAATTGTTTATGTAATTAACTGCCCAGAGGAGCAAAACTGAGCGAAGCGGTGAAAGCATTTTGCCATTAGGTTAAGTGTTAATGCAAGTTAGCTGCATGGCGTTTTGTGTTGTATTTGTGCTGGCACCTGTGGAAGAATGGTGAATCATAAACCAAGAGACGATTTGCAAAACAGGGGTTCGATTTTTGAAGGCATTGCCAGCAGACAGATTTTACTTGGCGTCTGGAGCTGTTGTTTTGCTCCGTAAGGGGAGAACGCCAGCGTATTTTAATTTTAATGTTTCTATACATGTTGTACCGTCCTTACGTTCGTATACTTTTGCTAAAATCCATTTACTTAACACCTTGCATTTTATTTGTATAATGCTACATGTAAATTTGCGCCGAACTGCGGTAATGAGGAATGGCTGGAGATGATAAGTTCCAGTCTACGTCGATGCTAGCATAAACAAGAGTACGTGTGAGTGTAATCAAAACCACCACATGTATTAAAATTTATTGACGAGCGGTGGTATTAACACTTCCATAAAGTCTTAACATAACATGTGTTAAAACAATTTAAGCAGGCAATACAAAATACCTGCGTATAAATGACGTTTTATCGAAATGGTTCAATGCAGGAGTCAGACAAAGTTATGTGATACTTCTACTGCTGTTAAATGCATTCATGGATACATGGGTACATGATACAAAGATAGAGAGTACTGGTTTACGTCATGCTGACAACACAGTCCTGTTGTCAGAGAGCAAACGTGAGCAGAATATGCTTTGCAGAACAAAAAGAATTTCGAACTGAGTACAGTATAAGAAAGGGAAAACCAAAGTAATGGATTTTCAGTAAAGGACGAATAGTACTGAATGCAAGAACAAAAGCAAAGGAAAATCTTTATCTTGGTCTTTCAGCCACACACCCACAGCTGCGACCATCTCACACACATACAGGCATTTTATTTCCCAAGAATATTTTCCTTTCTCTCGAGAAATATCAGTGTGAGTCAAATGTTAGTCCCGTTCGCAGCTAAAACGTTTAATGATTCAAGCAGGACATGCACTCTCCTCTCACTCTACAAAGTACAGGTCGTTGTTTTCTATACTCTTTTGCCGACGTTCCATCAGAGCCACTATCCCACGATGGAAACACTGGCCAGGTTTCGTAGACTGAAGTTCCCTGATACCAGATTCCATATCCTCCACTAAAGCGGAGTGCCGTAATTCTAAGAAATGTGTCATGCAGTGAAACGGATGGTATGCAGATGGGGTAAGGCCCGGACGGAATGGAGGATGGTGTAAGATTTCAATTCATTCCAAAACTTGTACTTTTCGGCTGACCGATCTGGAGGTGTGGCCTGAAACATTATCCACTTCCATGAATGCCTGCATCTTATTGGTGAGTGCTAAGCAGCGTTGGCCCAGGGCATCATGGACCCCAGAAGATGTTCGGCATAGAGGATCCGGTTCATAACTTGACCATCTGGCACCAATTCAAACCGCCCTCTTTGCATAACGTGACTATCGCCCTCTCAAATCGCCCTCTTTGCATAACTTGACTATCGCCCTCTCAAATCGCCCTCTTGGCATAACTTGACTATCGCCCTCTCCAATCGCCCTCTTTGCATAACTTGACTATCGCCCTCTCAAATCGCCCTCTTTGCATAACTTGACTATCGCCCTCTCAAATCGCCCTCTTTGCATAACTTGACCATCTGGCACCAGGTCCCAGGTACACAAGGCCCTCACAATTAGAGCAAAGGCGCACTCCATGACTTTCCTCTCAAACCGCACTCTTTGCATAACTGACTGTGGTTCTTGGCTGGGCCTCAGCAACTGCTACCCACTGGCAGTATTCCGTAGGAATATCAACTTTTCGTCACCTATGGCGATGCGGCGAAAATCTGTAACATAGTGTGGATTTGACAACAATCTGAATCAGAGAGCGGCACGTTGTTTCGCATGCTTGGGGCAAAATTTTATGGGTAACTATTCTATGGTTCCGGCCGAAGAAACCAAGCTGGGGCAGGTCAGGTGACGAAAAATTATGGATTGGGAAGACCCCACATCTTCTGCCAATGGTCGTGTTCTGGTAAAGGGAATCACTGCCACAGTTTCAAGCACGGTGCCAGTATTGGTGGTCAATGGACGTCCTGATCACGGCTTTACTTCGAGACTGGTTTTCCCAGCAATGAAATTCCAAAACCATTTTAGTGCAGTCCTGCAGGCCACTGTTCCCTCACCTGTAACTGCAGAAATTTCTCCCTTTACTAATGCCGCGATTAACTCTCTTTTTCCAATAATGGCGTAAGAGCACTCGACCATAACGTTTATCGAAATCCATCCCCGTCTTACCTTTTAACGCTCGGTGCCTCTGTGTCAAATGTAAGTCGTCAGCCAACTGTGTTCCACAACATCACGGTACCCGTTCAACGCTACCGCGCGTTTCGCGAAGGAATGGAGTCTCAAAATTTTGTGTAGATCAAAATGGAACGAACGTTTGACTCACCCTGTTAAATAAATTCACTAATGGCACCGTCGGGAGAATAAAGTGGTTGCTAAAGCAACTGAGTTTTGTGTGGCTGTCTTCTCAATCTGCGAGATGTGACCCGGTGCATTATGATGACGAAGAATTCACCTCTCTACAAATTTTCACTCTGCTTTCCCTTGATGAACGCACGAAGTTGGCTTGTTAAGATAGAGTAGTACGTACCAGTCACAGTGGTGTCAATGTTCAGGAAGTCGATCATTATTGTGTGTTCCGTATCCCAAAGCAATAGTACCATTATATTGCAGGCTTACGGAGCAACACGAAGCATCTTGGGACGCGGAGAAGTTTGCTTCTACATTAGACTTTGTTTTCTAATATCCGAGACATTGTGATGAACCTACATTTCATCTATTATAATAATCCGGGACCAATCCTGTAACACGACATTTATATTCTTGGTAAGCTTGGTGGAAAATGAAATCGATTTGACGTCATATTTACGAAAGCAAAAATACACTGACCAAATAAAAGAAAGTGAGTATTGCAGTAGCAACCATCCACGGGTAGCCAGCCACATGTTGTATTGGTATCGAACGCATGAATGTAAGACATTCAGAGCAAGAAACATAAAACAGACAACACACAAGCCATTTAAACAAATTAACGGCAATTATATGGCAACATGTAAAGTGAAGTTGCGCATGAACAAATGTAGAAAAGCAGTGCGTATTGATCGTTGTATGGTATGTGGTTACAAACGAACACTACACCACTGACACAGCGTCGAAACGATGAGGTTTTCCAGCAGTGTTCGTTGGTGATCTCCACCAGTCCTCTTTGAGGGAGAAGGGCGAGATGCAACACTTCTGCTTTATAAGTCCTGCGTGTGCTGAATGAGATTGAAGTCCGGAGAGCTCGAAAGCCAGTTCAGAAGATCGATTCTTTCTCCCCGAAATATGTTTCTTTATGTAGCAGGATTTCATCACAATATCTAACTCTTCCAAAGGTCCATTCTAGATGGCGTAGATGTTTTCATGCCCGTCATTGCTAATGCCCACTCCCCAGAGCACCTCTCCAACACGGAAGGCGTCTCTTTCCTGCGTTGAGTATGGTTTATTAAATGTTTCTTATTCAGATCAGAGAAGTTCAACACGATTATTAGACTGCAGACTGAACCGCGACTCATCCGAGAACAGAGCGGGACGCCACTGTTTACTGTCTCAACCACGATACTATTCAGCCTACCATGTGCAGGATCTCGTGTTGTGCAGAGAGAGGAACGCGCAGCATCGGTCTCTAGACATGCAGTCCTCTTTGGTGGGCAGATTACGTAGGGAAAATATGAAAAGCTGTCATCTTATGGCCGCAGTAAGCTGTCGTTGCAGCTGGGTTGCATTTCGTTAGATGTTCCTAAGAGCCAATAAACTCGACTAGTGGCCGAAACTGCTGTGGTCTTCTTCGTACTGTTCCGGTCTGAACGACATGTACTGATGGCCCTTTGAAACCCTCAAATCGCTTCTGTCACTATCTCCTGGGTTCCAGCATTTTGATTGGTCTCCTAGATGTTGATTTTGGAAAATCGCGTTGCTGGGACGTCGTTTAACTGAAACACACCTGCAGCAGCAACTTCCTACTGGATTGGACTGACTCAGCGAGCGAGGTAGTTACAAATGGTTTGCTTTGGTTTTAACGTGGTGCCTTTTGTCGTTAAACAATTCTTAACACTCTGTTGCTAGAAATAATAAATCGCTGCTCTGTGATTTTAGAATATCAACCATACCACTCGCGCTTTAGAATACCAACAATAAAAAACCTGCGATTGTGTTCCTTTCTTTTTTGTGATGTGTAGGAAGAGGGTAGGATTTTTTCTGAAGCAAATATTTCAAACGAAAATGCGAGAAAAAAACATGTATTTTCTTGCAAACAGATGAAATGACGAAATCAGTTACTTTTCGAAGGCGGGCGTGTTAAAGGCAGTAGAAATATGCTGAATCTGGAATTGTTTTCGCAATATCTTTGAGAGGATCTGCGAGAAAAAAGAAATCAAGCGCTACGTCTAACCAAGCCATTTCAGGGTACATAACCTAAAAGACTACGTTTGCTGTTTCAAATAGAGATTACTGTTACGTGATCTGCTTGATAAATGGTGCTGCCATGTAATGAGATTAACGTGTATCTAATCACCGACTAGTATTGGTTTTTTCCGAGTAAGATAACGAGCCGTCTTTTATTAAATCTCGGAACATTTATTTAAACGAGAAGCCGCATTAGACACGTGCTTTCTTCAAACCGCTATTGCGGCTCGTGCTTGTCAGACCTGTGCACCATCAGCAAGTCAAATATGGTAAAGCCATTGCAAAGGAACACGTGTGTGTCCTAGTATCCCTTTAAGTTTAGAATGTCATTGATCGCTGTTATGGGGTGTTTTCCAAAGGCTTACACTCTGTGTGCAGAAGAAATTCTGTTTTCTAAGTGTGCCATGATATAATATCATATATCTTGGCTTGTTGCCAATACGTCTGCCGTTGATAACAAAAATCCTTATCTTATCGTCATACAACCAAATTTTGTGGCTTCCTATGGGCTACGCAGGTCAGTCAAAAATTAATTTTACTTGCATATACAAAAAGAGAACATTTTGGGAAATGTTTATACATTCGTAGGAAATATAATAGAACAGCTATTTTTCGATGTAATCGCCTAGTTTATTTAAACATTTATCGTAGCGTGGCACGAGTTTGTCTACCCCTTCTTGAAAGAAATGTCGTTCATATTGCGCTAATCATTTTTGCGTCGCATTTGTGACGTCTCCATCAAAGTGATATCGGAAGGTCATTTTATGGAGTCGAACACATCACAAGGCGATAGGTATAGACTGCAGCGGGGGTGTTCTCACACCTCCTATTTGAATTTGGCGAGGTGGGGGTTCGTGACGCCTGCCGAATGTGGTATAGTGTTGTCATGCAGAAGAGCAATGCATCTTGACAGTTTTCCAAGCCGTCGATCTTTAATTTCCTTTCTCAGCCTCTTAAGGGTTTCACAATATGATGTCGCATTAATCGTGGATCCCTTGGGCTTAAATTCATAATGCACAACACCTTAATTGTCGAAGAAAATGGTGAGCATAACCTTTCCTGCAGAAGAAACAATTCTGCACCTCTTTAGAGGCGGAGAATGTGAATGTTTCCACTCACATGAAGTCTGCTTCGTTTCCTATGAGAAATGAGGGACACAAGTCTGGTCTCCGGTTGCGATATGGTCCAAAAATTCATTTTATTTTCTGTGATAATGATCCAAAAGAGAGTGCTCTTTGAGATCGTTGCCCCTTGTGTTGTCCTGTGAGTAAGCGAGGCACCCATCGAGCACAAACGTTTCGAAACTCAAGACGCTTGGTGGTGGTGTGGTGCACACTTCCATGCGGAATATAAAATTCATCCGCAATCTCGTCCCTGTTTGCATGAACAATTCGTTAATGAGGTCCACGTTTTCATTCGTCGTCCAAGTTGACGGCTTTCCTTCGTTTTGATCGCCTTCGATATCCGTGCGCCCATTTTCGAACAACGAACACCATTTTGCAACCGCCTGCCGCGAAAACGATTTGTCACCGTACACTTCAATTTATCTGGCTTTAAATTTCTGTGGGGTTCAGCTTTTTGGCCCTTAGAAAACGGACTACTGAGCGGATTTCAAATTTGGACGCTACTTTCAACTGACACGTCTTTCACGAATGATAACAGACGGACTGCTCACGCCACGTCGACAAAGTTAACACGGCTGCTTTCAGAAGGAGTTACAAGTGGCGCCCCCACATAGCATTCAAATATCACAACTCCCGTGCTATATACTCCACTGTCATATGCAAATTGGAAACGCACTCATTGGTGCCCATCAAGGTACTCTCCGCGTATGTGGCGAAAGCTGATCAATGATATCAGCCTTTAAAAAACGGAGCAATTTTGGCCCTGCTCAGTTGCACGCTTAGCGACATGAGTGTTCTTTGGGAGAAATAGGTGTTACTAATTTGTACCAGCAGCCCGAAGACAGAGTTAACGAAATAACTTGCTGAAAGTGTTAGGTTTAACCGTTTAAGTGGCTGCTGTACTTGAACAAAATAGTGCTCAAAACTCACTAAGCTTTCGAAACAGAAATGTCCACATAGCGATGGGGTTTAACAAAACCTACGAAAAACGAGTTGCTCTCCCATTCTCATCTCAGTATTACCGACCATATACCTGTCACTGGTGCTAGCATATAAAATAAAATCGCACAGTTACGAATTATCTCTGTTGCCAATTTTAAGTTTCACTCTAATCCGGATATTTTGAATTGCATTTTAAACGATGAAATCTCTCTACTTTTAGAAATGTCGTCGTTAATACAACATAACCCCGTAGAATCAAAACAAAATCAAATACTTATCTAGATTCTACGTAATCACTAATTTCTACTTTTTCTGAGCCAGTCTTTGGCCTTTTTAGCACCTCTTTTGAAAATTAAGAGCGTACTTGTCTTATCGGCTTGTCCGTCCGTCGTCTGTAGACCACCGTATCTGAGCAACTGTTAGTCCGATTTTAAAAATTAATTTTGTACTGAGAAGTTTGAAATATGCGAATGATGATCCTTTATTTCGTTTTTATTTACGATGTACAATTTCGCCACTAGGGGGAGTAAATGCAAATAATGGCGAATTCAAAATACATTTTACTCCATACATTTTCTCCTAAACATCCGAGTGAAAAAATTATTTTATCTTTCTATTCCATTTATGTCGAAGAGTATTTTAGGTATAGTTACTTTTTCAAGTTACGCATAGATTTTCCGCTACAGGGCGTAAAATAAAATTAAGTTTTCTCCGATATCTCTTCTTCAAGAAGTCCGATTTGAAAAGATTTTTCTTCAGCAGATACAGCAGATAATGGGAAATCATTTGCATATAATTTCAAATTTTTGGTAAAGAATACTTTGGCCACAGGGAGGCGTAAGTGTTAATTTTTGCACCTGATTTATTTGCCATAAAATCTGAGCTTCTAAAATCTCGATTGAAAAACTTATTTCGTGGACAGATGCCACTCTCGTCGATAAACCTTTTCGGAATATTTTCTTTTTAAAATAGTGCATAGTTTCGCCGCCAAGGGGAGTAGATGTATATTTAATTTTTGTCAATATCTCTACTTTAAGGAGTCCGATTTGAAAAATTCCTTCTTTGTAGCATAGTGTTTCCGATGCGAACTGCTTTTTCATGTAAATTCAAAATTGTTAAGTAAATCATATACTTTCCGCTAGGGGGCGCAAAGGTAAATTGCGTTTTCTGTGTTATTTCTGCTTCTAAAACCCCCGATTTGAAAAAAACTTCCTCTATTACATACATCTCCTGATGGAAAATGTTTTTCATATAATTTCTGATATTTGGTAAAGAATGGTTTGGCCACCAGAGAGCATAAGTTTTCATTGCTACTTCTGATGTATTTGCAGCAAAATTTGAGCTCCTGAAAACTCGAATATTTTTTTTTTTTTTTAGCTCGGACCGATACCGCGTACATCGAAAAACCTTTAAGAATACTTTCTCCCTAAAATGATGCACGGTTTTCACGCTAGGGGGTGTATATGCATATCTTATTTTTGTCCATACCTCTGCTGTAAAAAGTCCGATTTAAAAAAAATATTTCTTTGTCGGAGAGCGTTTCCGCTGCGAAATGTTTCTTATATAAATTCAAATTTTTCTTAACGCACAAGTCGGCAACCAGAGGGCATAAGCTCACGATTCCGTTTGCAGCAATATCAGCGGGATTACAAACTCGATTGAAAAAACTTCTTTCTTCCGTCAGATAATATTGTTTTCCATATCGGTTCCATTGACTTAGAATAGCTTTGATACATTTTATTTGCATCAGAACGGAGTCAAAAGACGTGCTCATTACACCCGAAAATTCGATGTCAGCTTTCTTGCTAACATTTGGTGACGATGACTTTTCATTTCTGTTACTCTAGCCAATATGAGCCACCCGATATCATCCAAATATATAATTTGCTAGATCCCTCCTCCTCCTCCTCTTCCTTGCCACTTTTTAAGTCGTCATAGCAACAACCGAGAAACAAATGTTCCTGACGTCACGCTTACATTTTTCGTGTTTTCGTGTAAGTGGCGTCCTCACGTACATGCGCACAGTCCACGCGTATCACTTTGTTTTGTTGTCATAGCAACAAAGAACACAGCTGAGCCGCCCCGGTGGCGCAGTGGTCTAAGGCAATGGCCTCTGATCATTCGTCCGAAAGGGGTCCGGGTTCGAATCCCGGCGAGGCATGGATGTTGTGTTTGTCTTACGGCACTGGCTCTCTCTCCCTTCCCTGGAACCAGTGACCCTAAATTAGGGACGGGCGACTGCTTATAGCCCATTGAGTTGCTCACGGTGGTCGTTAAACCTCCAATAAAAAAAAACAAAAAAACAACACAGCTGCGGATGTGACGTCATCTAATCCAAATCATTCTCATATGACGTCAGAGTTGCGTCACACGGTCAACTCTTTTTCTTTTTTTTTTGATTGGAGGTTTAACGACCACCGTGAGCAACTCAATGGGCTATAAGCAGTCGCCCGTCACTAATTTAGGGTCACTGATTCCAGGGAAAGGAGAGAACCAGTGCCGTAAGACAAGCACAACATCCATGCTTGACCGGGATTCGAACCCGGACCCCTTGAGGACGAATGATCAGAGGCCAGCGCCTTAGACCACTGCGCCAACGGGGCGGCGGTCAACTGTTTAGAGATACGAAAACTTTACATTCGGAATTTTGGTTCACTACCTGACCCGGTGTTTAGCCATCTGTATGTAGCAACGTCCACAGTAGGACGATCTGACGACGTCAAGATAAAAATAGTCACGGAAAAGAACAGGGGTTTTTGATACAGGGTTCACAGGCAGTGAATACAAAAAATGTCACGTACAAGGAAGTGTTGACGAAATAGGGACTGAAGATTTTACAAAACACATAATAAAGAGACAGCCTGTCTTATTAAATTCCATAACCGACTGCTCGGGAAATTTTCAGAAAACTGTGAGCCAACGTCGCCATCTATTGATGCGGAGCTCAAAGACTCAATAAATAAATACCAATAATTTCTGTATCATAAATACCGTCATTTTTGACCGTGACTTTTATCTAGTTACTAATGAAACTGATAAGAAAAATATATTTTATTTTTGTTCTTTCGGGGATTTACGACGAATGTGAGGAACTCTAAGGGACAGATGCAGTCCCTCGTTCCTAATTTAAAGTCACTAGTTTTAAGGACGTGGAGATCCAGTGCTGAAAGACAAACACCCCGCCAATGATTCAATCGAGACCCCTGCTCAGGCCCAACTCGGATCATTAGCTAGACACAGCTCCTTTTACCATTTGGCCACCGGGCACTGGAAAGAAGTGTTCTTTCATTGGAAGTGAAATAAATGTCCCATCTTGAAATCAAAGAAGCGAGAGAGAGAGTGGTTTTTACTATCCAGTCTTTTTTGTGCATGTGTGTTTGAGGGTCACTATAAGGCAAAGATAGTTGATTCTATTGATTTTCAATCTAACAAAAGCTGCACATGTACTATGGAATTCATTTGGTCTTCATCAACAAATAAGCCATTCAGAAAACAATAGAGGCATTCAAACTATAAACTAAGTATCAACAAGAAAGATGACATCGAATTTTTTTTTTTCGGTCGCTGCCCCGGTGGCGCAGTGGTCTAAGCGATGGCTTCTGATCGTTCGTCCGAACGGGGTCCGGATTCGAATCCCGGTGAGGCATGGATGTTGTGTTTGTCTTCCAGCACTGGCTCTCTCCCTTCCCTGGAACCAGTAACCCTAAATTCGGTACGGGCGACTGCTTATAGCCCATTGAGTTGCTCACGGTGGTCGTTAAACCTCCAATCAAAAAAAAAAAAAAATTCGGTTGTAATGAACACTTCTCCTGAATTCGTTAACAAGAATGAAATTTATAAAAGTTACTCATAAACAACGGAACCGGCTAGAAATAAAAATCAACTGGATTTGTAAAATCGATAAGACATCCAGAACAGTTTCTTACTTCCACCAGAGGCTAAAAAGTATGTTACGAAGATTAACAACCCAGCAAAAACACAAGTACTGGGAAACTGCTGGCCACCAGCTGGCAGTGATGGCCCAGCAAAAACACAAGTGCTGGGAAACTGCTGGCCACCAGCTGGCAGTGATGGGTCACTGCTGGCTGAAATCTGCCGCTCACGGCCCGGTAGTGGTTGGTCCGTTGGTGGCAGCGCTATCAGTTGGCGAGCCATTGATGGCCCTGCAGCATCGCCGTGAATTGTGGGCCTCCAAGCAAGTGCCACTAGTAGGCCCGTTGCTGGCAACCAATGCAACCCCCAACAGCAGGTAGAAGCATCGGGACTGCGCATGCGCAGAAGCAACACTTGCTGTGATCTCTGATGGTACCAGTTAGTTGAAGACGACGCTATCGCCATCGTGTTATTTTAGTGGATGGTAAGAAAAAAATCCATATGTGGAGAGGCGAATTAATTTCCTAATGAAATTTTACGTCGACGAAGATATCAGATTAAGCCGTAAAATACTAGATTACAGCCATGAAATACACCCACTCCATTCCCATGAATAACAATTTATGGAATGGAGTGGATGAATAACAAGAAAAAATTTGAAACCGCTTGAAACACATATCCTGGAAAACCATTAAAATAGCGTTTGTTGGAAAAAAAGAATTATACGGGTACCAAATTTATTAAATATTTGAAAGAAAAAAAAAGCAACGCTATGTGGTGTACTCATCCATGGGTTGAATACACAAGGCTGGGAGGAATTCGCTTCTAAAAATAACGAGAAGTAAAATAAAATATATTTTACTCTTTAAAACAAATGTAGCTTCGGACAACGGAAAGGAAAGACACAACGTTAAAAATGTAACAGAATGTGACATGAATCCGGGTAAATATATATTTATTCAACAATCTCTTTTCAAGACGGCAAGGACAGTACAAAACTTTGGAAAGCGAGTCTAAGAATGTAGACGCCTTGAAAATGAGTGAAGTTCCCTTAACGTAAAAAAAAAAAAACTATCGTTACGTCGAAAAAAATAATTTATCAATTATATTAAACTGACTTTTATGAAAAATACCTCGCAATATTGTAAAATGAAAGAGGGAAGCATTCGATTACACATTGCATACCAAATAGACAGCTTTAAGCATATGCTCGAACGTGGCAAATTCGTCCGGTCGGTAGCAGAGCTCAGCTATCACGTTGAACGTAGCAGGTTCGAAACTACTCAGATAAAAACGGGTGTTTTTCCGATCTGTTGAGAAAAATTCCCCAGCGCAGTGCGTTAATTCACAAGCTTCGTAAGAGTAGAAAAGAAGAAATTGTAGCTTTGGGAAACGGCGGTTATCTTTGTGTTTTTTTTATTATTATGGCTACTACCGGGAAATTGACGGACAAGATTCGGCAAGCCACCAGTTACGTCACGTGGTTGCCGGCTGCCACTAACGGCACACTAGCGGACCACATTAGGCTAACCATAATTTCTGGCACGTGCTTGCAGAGCCACTGAAGCGCCACTTGTGGCAGGTACTGCCTCTGATGGACCACTGATGGCCCTGCTGTGGCATATGACAACTGATGGGGTGCCAACTGTTGGCCAGCTGTTGGCCTGAACTGCTGGCCCTTCTGTTGGCCGCCTGGACATTTTATTGACGGTTCGGCAGCGGCAACATAGTGCTGGGCCAGCAAGACTGTTTTTGCTGGGAAATGGCGCACAAATATTTTCTCATAGCAGAACAAAGGTATTAGAGACAAAGAGATTTTGAAACCGAACACTTAAAATAAGAAACATAGAAGGAACCAAGATATAACTCAACGCCTCCTAAGGGAAGAATTTTGCATAATAGTTGAAAATATGCCAAAGGTGTCTTTCATGGAAAAAAGCTATGCTAAGGCAGAATAACATTTTAAATACGTTTCCGGGAAGCAGAGACAGCAAGAAAAATATTTTGACAATCACGCTCCATAGCGGGAAACACGTGTATTATTTGAAGAGGTTAATTAATGTTCCCATTTTTATTGTAGCGAACCACATAAATTAAATAAAAGAAGAAATTTCTCAATACGGTTTTCAGAAGAAGGGAAACAGCTGCAAACAGAAGTACAAAAGCACCACCTAGCTACAGAATTGCGAACAACAAGAACTCCGCAAGCACAAGCCTAAAGTGTTTCACAAGGTAAATGGTATCCCGTGTAAAATGATTTTTTTTTTTAATCGGTCATTTAGTAACAGAGATATTGAGGAAAACAAATTAAATATTTGCGCCCCTAGCGGCGTAATTGTCCATTTCGAGGAAGGAAATACACACACATTGTTTTCATAGTTAATAGTATCTGACCGAAATATATATTTTTAATCGGGTTTTTAATCCCGCAGATACTGCTGCAACCATGCTGTAAACGGAAACGTGAGCTTACGCCCTCTAGTGGCACACTTCTGCACTAAGAAAAATTTTAAATTATATAAGGAACATTTCATAAAGGAAACGCTCTCTGACAAAGAAATGATTTTTGAAATTGGACTCTTGGAAGCAGAGATATCGACAACCATAAAATATATATCTACATCCTGATAGAAAAAACTATGCACCATTTGAAGCAGAAATCATTTTCAAGATAATTTACGAGCTGGGCCGTACGGGTCCACGCAAAAGGAGTTTTTCAATCGTGTTTCCAGAAACTTAGATTTTTCTGCAAAAGCTTCAGAAACAAAAATAGACACTTTATCCCTCTAGTCGCCACTTTATTCTCTTGCAAAAATTGTAAATTATATGCTGAACGTTTGCCATCAGGAGCCGAATCCGATGAAGAAAGCATTTTTCTAAAAGGACTTACAGAAGCAGAGATATCGGGGAAATCGCAATTTATCGTTATGCCCCCTAGAGGAAAATCTATTCATTACTTGATAAAGAAACGGTACCTAAATTAGCCTTCGTTACAAATGCTGTTGAAAGGAAGAAAGGATATTTTCAATCGTATATTTAGAAGTAAATATGTGGAATAAATAGCGGTATAACTATACCATCGGGATCAGAGGAAATGCTATCCCACACTCACCAACCCGCTTGGCCAGCGTGGTGAGTTATGGCCAAACACCTCCAAAATGACTCTACAACTTAAATCTTGGCCCTCAGTCTCCGGCAGCTGGAATGTACCTGGCCAAGGTAGCGGCCAGTGCGACATGAAGGCAGAGGGTGCTAAGAATCCCCGGAGGACCGGACTAGGCTGCCATTTGATGCTGACCTTGGCTACCTATAACGGACGCTCCCTATCTTCTGATTCAAGGCTTCTTGAATTGGAAGAGGAACTACAAAGGATCAAGTGGGACATCGTCGGGCTAAGTGAGGTAAGGAGAAAAGGAGAAGATCTCATTGAACTGAAAAGTGGACATCTCTTCTATTATCGTGGGACACATACTGGCAGAACTAGTGGTGTTGGATTTATAATAAACAAGAAACTGAAGGATAAAGTGGTAGAAGTTGAAAGTTCCTCTGACAGAGCTGTACGACTCGTTATCCAACTATCGAGAAGATACCAGGCTCAGATTATTCAAACTTATGCACCCACCACAAGTCATCCTGAAGAAGAAATTGAAGAATTTTATGAGGAAATTCGTCATCTAAATAATAAAGGTAAGCAGCACTTGAAGATAATTATGGGAGATTTCAATGCAAAAATAGGGCAACGGCAACAGAATGAAACTTCAGTAGGTAAATTCGGTCACGGCAACAGAAACCAGCGTGGAAATACTCTCGTTGAGTTTGCAGAGGCAGAAGGATTTTTCATCTTGAACTCCTTTTTCAAGAAAAAGCCACACAGGAAATGGACATGGAGACATCCAATTGGGACGACAAGTGAAATTGATTTTATTATGTGTAACAAAAAATTCGTCATCGAAGACTGCAGTGTGCTGAACAAGTTCAACACAGGTAGTGACCATAGATTGGTGAGATGTAAGATGCACCTCAACACTAAACTGGAACGTGGCAAGCTCATAAGACAAACAAAATGTATTGACATAACCAACCTTAAAAAACACCATAATACTTTCAAGTTGGAACTGAAGAACAGATTCTCTGCTTTAGAAGTCCTAACATCGGAAGAAGTGGATATTTCGGAAGTTAACAGAAAAGTAACCAAAGCTCTAATGGAAACAGCAACAAAATTAGCTGGGTCTAAGAACAAATTGCATGTGAACAAATAATCAGGAAAAACCAAAATGTTGATGCAAAAAGAAGAGAGATGAGGACAACTAAAGAAGATGTGACTTCCAAAGTGGAATATATAGAGCTATGCAAGACAACACGAAAAAGTATCACTGAAGACGTAAGGAAATTCAACTGTGAGCTAGTGAGGAAAGCAATTGAAAACAACCAAAGCCTTAAGCTAGCAAAGGGACATCTCAGTAAGGGAAGAAAACAGATTATGGCTCTGAGAAAAGAAGATGGTTCTATAACAAGAAATAGAGGCGAAATTTTGACAAGAGTGAAAGATTTCTACTCCAAATTATATGAAAGGGATGATACATGCACTCCAGACATCATGAAAGGTACCAGAGTTCTTCCAGTCCTCCCAGCAGAAGTTGCTGATGCAATCAAGAACATGAAGCGGGGGAAAGCTCCAGGAGAAGATGGAATTACTATAGACATCATACAAGAAGCAAGTGGAGAAATTGAAACAGTACTCGCCCAAATTTTCACTCGATGCCTTAATGAAGGGAAGATTCCTGAGGATTGGAACAACGCTACAATGATCCTGCTACATAAAAAAGGTGACATTGAGGATCTCAGGAACTACAGACCTATCAGCCTCCTATCAGTGGTTTATAAAATCTTCACTAAAGTTCTTTCACACCGCTTGAAGGTAACACTGGACATGGCTCAACCGAGAGAACAAGCTGGATTCAGGAGTGGCTACAGCACAATAGATCATATCCACGTTCTGAGAGAACTAATTGAAAGAGCGAGGGAATATGAACTTCCATTGTGCATGGCTTTTATCGATTATGAAAAAGCCTTTGATTCGGTGAAACCATCAGCAGTTACCACGGCTCTGAAATCCTGCGGTATTGAAGATGCATACATTAATATTATTAATAACATCTATGAAAATGCAAGTGCAAAGATTCGGCTGTTTGAAAATACAACACACATAAAAATTGGAAAGGGAGTGAGACAAGGTGACACCATATCTCCGAAGCTCTTTAATGCCACATTGGAAAATGTCTTTCAATCACTGAACTGGGAAAACAAAGGGATAAAGATTAATGGAGATTATCTAACCCACCTTCGTTTTGCTGATGACGTAGTCATTTTTGCAACTACCCCATCAGAGCTGCAGAGTATGATCCAGGAACTTGCTGACAAGAGTAAAGAAGTGGGATTAAAAATGAACTTTCAGAAGACAAAAGTGATGTTCAATGCTTTTACAAGAAATGAAGATTTATCGATTGATGGAGAAAAACTGGAGATAACAGATACATATGTTTATCTTGGACAGCAGATATCAAGTGAGGGTCACATTGATGAAGAAATTAATCGGCGTACAAAACTTGCCTGGAGAGCTTTTGGAAGAAACAGCATAATTTTCAAGAGCAATATGCCATTATGTCTTTAAAAAAAGTGTTTGATCAATGCATCCTTCCAGTGCTTACGTATGGTGCAGAGACGTGGACCTTAACTAAAAGAGACATACAAAGGCTGCAGACAACTCAAAGAAGCATGGAGAGGTGCATGCTTGGTATAACCAGGAGAGATAAGAAGAGGAACTCGTGGATCCGAAAAATGACGAGAGTGGAAGACATCATGATCAGAGTTAAATCCCTGAAATGGCAATGGGCTGGACATACTGCCAGAAGGACAGACCATAGATGGACAGCCGAAATTTTAGATTGGATTCCAAGGGACAGGAAAAGACCCAGAAAAAGACCACATGGGAGATGGGTGGATGAAATTCGTAAATATGCGGGAGTGACATGGAGGAGACTGGCACAAGACAGACCGTTGTGGAGGAAACTTGGGGAGACCTTCGTCCAGCAGTGGATTGATAATGGTTGACAATGATGATGATGATGATGTGGAATAAAATGTATTTTGATATCAATAGTACCTGCATTTGCGCCTCCTAGCGGCGTAATGATGCAGCAGAAGAAATCCGGAACGCAAGGATCATCGTTCTCACATTTTAAGTTTGCCAACGCTGATATAATTTTTCAAATCGAACTAATAATTGTAGAGACATGGTGTTCACAGAAGGACGGACGGACAGACAAAGTGATGAAATATGCACGATTTTATTTTACAAAAGACGAGCTAAAAATCAATAAAACTGAAATTCCGTGTTGTCGAAAACAGAAAAATTTTCATTAGAAGGCTCAGAAAAATTGTATCAAGTTAATAGCAAACGGAAAATGATCACAAATTAGGGAAAGAATAAATTTAGGTTCTTATTTGTATTAGCAAACATTATGATGATATTGCAATCCGAAAGTGAAGAAACGAATGGTAATAGGCGATCAATCGACGGAAAACAGCTCTCACATGAGACTCAGAATTAAGTGTATTGCAACAGCTTGGGATAGAAAAACTTTCTTACCAATCTTGTAATCCTCGACCAATAAATCCATTCGTCCGCGAGAATAATGTTTACACAAGTGAAGTGGTTCTCCCAAATTAATCCGAAAACAATTTAAAGACATCGTAAAGAAATCCTGTTTGCCAGATACTCTGCGCCTATTGATTTCCCCCTATTAGTTTAAATAAAAGATAACGAAAGTTATCATTTTCTGATATTTCAAAGGAACTTTTAATGAAGTCATTACGTCACTTATTCATAGAAACAGCTGATATTCTAATATCTTCAGTGTCATTTTATATCAGACCACCTGGTATGTCTGCTTTTCTTACGCCATTGGCGAATGAACTCTATCCCAGCGGAGTCGCATTAATTCCCGTAGCCATGTATTAGGTGTACAAATAAATTTTAAAACGTTTTTTGTGTGGCGTGTACCGCTAATTTACATATCCGACATTCTCCCGCGTTGTTTCCATGCGACCGTAACTGGTCCAGAGTATAAAATGTGACACGGAAGTTTGCCCAACAGTCAAACGCACTTGCACATCGGTAGGTGAAAAATGGCAAGCGATACTGCACTTATTCGACACTGCATTCGTTACGAATTTCATCAAGGAAAAGAGGCTACAAAAATCATGTGCATCGATCTGTTCTGTTCTGGGGAAGAATGTTGTATCGAAAAGCACGTATGAGTTTTGGTTTAGACGGTTTAAAAACGGTGATTTTAATGCTAGCGATCGAGAACGTAGCGGCGCCCCACAGAAGGTAGCATATGAGGAACTACAAGCATTGCTGGATGAAGATTCGTTTCAAACGCAAAGAGAACTAGCTGGTCAACTGGGGGTAGCTCAAGAAACCATTTCCAATCATTTACGGCCAATGGGAAAGCTTCAGAAGGAAGGAAAATAGGTGCCACATGACCTGAGCCAGATGAACAAGGATTAGCGTGTTATAAAAAGTTCGAATCTGTTTAATAAACAACACAGACAGTTTTTTCTGTCAAAAACCGTTACGGGTGATGAAAAGTGGATATGGTACGACAATCCTAAACGCAAAAAACACTGGGTAAAACCCTGTGAAGCAGCGACTTCCACACCGAAACGCTATATTCAATCAAAGAAAGTTCTGCTGTGCATCTGGTGGGATATGAAGGGTGTGCTCGATTATGGACTATTGGAACAGGGTCAAACTGTTACTGCTGATCGCTAAAAGCAACAATTACTGCGATTGAACCAAGAAATATATTGGAAACGTCCATTCACAGGCAAAGGATTGCGCCCCGGGAAATTACTGCATGACAGCGCTAGGCCGCATGTCACGAAATCGGTCCAGGAAACGTTATTGACTCTTGGCTGGGGAGTTTTGTAGCACCCGGCGTATAGTCCTGACATAGCCCCTTCGGACTATCATTTGTTCCGATCGCTGCAACATGGTTTGTCTGCTGTACGATTCCAGACATGTGACGAAGTGCAAAAAAATGCGTTGACGAATTCATCGCGTCACACACACGACGAAGTATTCTTCATAGCTGAAATTCGTCAGCTGCCCGACCAATGGGGGAAGGTGAGAGATAATGATGGCGTGTATTTTGATTCGTAAAGGTATTGTTATTTTCTCTCAAATTATATGTTGCGTTGTCTTAAAATGCTTTAAAACTTACTCGTATACTTAATACTCAGTCCTGTTGTGCAAATTATTTGGAAATCTTAGCATGCAAGATATTTCCTAAAAATCACAACGTGATGTACGTCTGTTTAAAAAAATGTAATCAGAGAACTAGTTCTACTAGAGGCGTTCAAAAATTTCTTGGCATTCATTTTCAGAATAAAAACCATTTCACTAAATTCCATGGAACACTGACTGTCCTTAAAAGTAATACTCTCTTAGGGATGCTATGCAAATTTTTAGAGTTCTACGACGATTATGGAATGCTTGAAAGCATTCTGTAACGTTCATTATAATTTGAAACGTACACACGTGGCTTTGGGGACACTACGTATCGTTTGTTCTTATTCTCTCACTCTAACTAAAAAATGAAGCACTCATATAAAGTTCAAGAAAGAATTGCTTACAGTTCGTCTTTTATTTCCGCTTCACTTGGCTAATAAAGACTTTTAAGAAATCATTCCAATCACAACAATAGTCCCTTGTTCAAATTATGAAACAGAATATTAGTTTCACGAGATCGACACAATATACACTGAGTGGCCACTTTATTATGACCACCCCTCAGTACTTCGTTGGGCCACCTTTTGCATTTAATACTGCATCGATTCTTCGTGGAAAGGACTCCACGAAATGTTGATAAGTGGTTTGTGGAATCTGAGACAATGCTTGATGAATAGCACTCTCCAGGAGTGTGAGATTGCAGAGTTGTGGATCCAGCTGTCTGATGGCTCGTTCAACTTCATCCCACAAAAGCTCAACGGGGTTGAGATCTGAAGATTATTGGGTCCACCTAAGCAAAGTAAACTCACCGGCATGTTCCTGAAACCAATCCTGTACAATTCGAGCACTATGGCAGGACGCATTATCTTGTAGAATGTAGCCATCGCCATTGGAATAAACCATCCACATGACAGGATGCACTTAGTCCGCAACGATGTTTAGATATGATATGCCAGTCAGACGTTGATCAACACGAATAAAAGGGCCCAAAGCATGCCAGGAAAACATTCCCCAAACCATAACGTTGCCTCCACCTGCTTGAAGGGTTGTAGCAGTATATTTGGGGTCCATGCTTTTGAGCTGTTTTCGCCAAATTCTCACTCTGCCATCGGCATGGTGCAACTTAAAACATGATTCATCGGACAACATAATTTGTTTCGAATTATCGAATGTCCAATCCTTGTGCTCCTGTGCGAACTGGAGACGTTTTCTCTTGTTAACTGCAGACAGCAAAGGTATTCGAACAGGTCTTCGGCTGCCATATAACATCCTATGCAGTGTACGGCAAACAATGAGTGCAGAGATCATTTGAGAGGATCCGTGATTAAAATGGTCTGTAATTTACTGCTCTGTTGCCCTTCTGTTGTCTTGTTACCAGTCTGGACACTGTCCGTTCCGCCTGAGCAGTCACTAGACTATGACGACCACACGTTGCACGTAGAGACCCAGTTTTTTGACTGACAGTCCAGTCTTTAAACACTTTAACAACAGCTGCTCTGGAACTTTCACGAATGCGGCGGTTTTGCTGATACTCGCTCCATGGCTCCGAGCTCCAACAATCATCCCACGTTTAAAGTCCGTCAAATCGCATTTTTTACCCATCTCGTCACCCAAACATCACCTCTACTACTGTCGCAAGCACTAAGCTTTCTCTTTTTATACTAGCCTCGCTCTCTGGCGGCAACAGTGTACAGCCATAGCTCACTTGCCTAAAATTGTCAGGTGGTCATAACAAAGTGGCCACTCAGTGTATACTGTATATACACTATATTGACAAACGTCACCGGACACCTAGAAGAAAAGCACAACATAGCATTTATTCATATACATTAGAATGGCGTCTGTGCACCTTTGGCCTTAATGCATGCACTGACCCTTCGAGACATGCTTTCTGCAAAGTTTTGAGTAACATCGATAGGTATGCGCTTCCATTCAGTACATAATGCTTCTGCTAACTGCTGCTTAGTAGCAGACCTTAGTTCCAAACTTCTTATGCGGCGCTCTAGTTCATCCCATAGGTGCTCTATGGAATTTAGATCAGGTGTCTGTGCTGGCCCGTCCACACACGATAAGGAATTATCGTCAAATACGACGTAACAGTCCCAGCTTTATGGCTGGGTGCATTATTCTGCTGGTACCAACAAGGCTGAGTTTCATGGAATTGCCACAGAGTTGGTAGGGCTTAATTGTACAGAATATCGAGGTAGGCGTGCTGGTTAACAGGTTTGTCTACGATAACCAATGGGCCGGGACCATACCACGAAAAAAACCCCACACGAGTACACTGCCAGCTCTAAACTTGACCGTAGGAACAGTACACTGTGGTGAATAGCGTTCCCCCGGCTGCCGCCATACCCACACACATCCATTATACTGATGGATCGTGTATCTTGATTCATCGGTCCATAAGACCCGTTTCCATTAATCTACGGTCCGCGATAAATGTTCTTTGCACCATGTTAAACGATGAGTAGCATTCCGAGTGGATATGAAAGGCTTATGAGCAGCAGCACGACCACGGTAACCCATGGAATGAAGTTGTCTGCGAATGGTACGTGTACATACCGAGGTTCCAGCATTTTTACTCACCCGTACACTGAGGTCTTGTGCAGTATTCCGTCAATTAACTGTAACGACCCTCCTGAGGCTTCGACATACGCTATCACTGATTTTCTTTGGTCTGCCGGTCAGTTTTGCTGCTTTTCAGGCACGTCATGTGGCTTCCACTTATCTAGTTAAACGCCTCTCGGTTTCTCTTATGGACAACCCACTAATATAACACCCAAAACAACTTTTCCTTTGCTTCTCTTATTAAACCAAAAACTAATGTTTAGACTGTACACCATTCTTTTCGATGAAACGTCTGAACATTATCACATTTAAATAATTCGCTGTTTTCCACGTTAAGTGGCATAAAATCTCTTTCTCGATATCTCCATTTGCAGAAGTCGTTGTAAAAACGAATTTCCTTCGCATAACTTTTACTATGAAGCATACGGTGCGCATATTTTCATATTTTCTGCTTTTTTACGCTTCCCAACTGTAGGTTGAAGAAGCGTATATGCTCCAGCTTTGTTCGTCTGTATGTCTCTCCGCACAATAACTCACGTAAAAATGGTTCGATGTCGATTAAATTTTAGTATGTAGTAGGGGACAACCTGGAGACGGACCCCGTTGAAAATGGAAAAGATGGGGTCAAAGATCAGGACATAGGAGCGGGATCCATTCCATCACCCTTATGCGTCATACCTTGACTAAAAATACTTTTGTTGCGACAAAACTTTAGTATGTTGTTCCGGAGGTATACTGAACCACGTGTGTTTAATATAATAGAAATGGGGACAAAGGTCAGGGCACAGAAGCGAGATTTATTCCACAGTCAGTAACCTCAGAACTTGAGTAATGCCTTCTGGTATGTTGGAAATCGTATCATTATCAATGCGTTGCGTGATTTTACTAACTTTTTTGTTATTCGTAATTCTTCCGCCTCGAGGTCAGTTCATATTTCAACCCGCGCGCGCGTGTGTGTGTAATTGTGCGCGCATGTGTGTGGAAAAGACAATCTCCGATTCCACAAATCCTGGGGTAATCCTCTCTTTGTAGGATACTTTTCATTATGAAGACTATTTTGCACTTGTTTTTCCCTTTAAGTAATCAAAAACGTTTCGCTAGGGGTGAGAAGTGATATCACTTTTTATTTTCCATATCTCTTCTGCCAGAGGTATCTTCCTTTGTGAGAAATGTTTTGTGCGGAAAGCGGATTTTCATTACACCCGTTTCAGCCGGTAATGGCAGAAAATAGCCATGTTTATGTGTGGATCCTTTATCGATAGCAGAAATGAGCTTTGTTTTTCTCTTGTACCCGATTTACCTAGATAACTCTTTGTTGGTTGTAGGATTTGAACCTATCTTATTCTGAACGGCCTTTATCCCAACTGAACTACGCTGGCATTCTTATCGCTGATTCGTTCTCGATTTAACTCACGCGTCAGCTTAATAGTGCGTCATCTACGGCATGTCGAGCAGTAAGCTACATATCATCCCCCCCGATAAAGGCGGGGGCAGAAAATCGCAAGCTTCGGGTCAGCCCACAAACATGCTCGAAGAACCATCTATCTGTAGAAGGAAACATTTTATTTAATGCGTGTGCTATGCAGAAGGCTCATCACACAAATTTTTCAAACTTAACGCCGAGGAGATTCACTTTCGTTCGGGCTCCAATATAACTTGCAACCCTTTTGCCTGTTCCGGATCCACGTATACCTACCTCTCGGAACGGCTGTTTTTCCAACTGAACTTCGCCGGCAGATATATCGCTGCTTCTTCGTCGTTTACTACAAAGAGCACTACTCAAATAGAGTACTTAAATTATGAATAGATTTATTCTAGGATGCTCAAATGCAGTTTCTTTTTGAGCTGAATTTTTCTTCTAAATACCTGCTTTTAAATATCGTTTCCATGTCGGAAAGGAGCCAAAAGACATACTCGTTTGCAGTGGAGAATTCATTGTCATCTACTATATTACACTGAAGAGCAATTGAATTAGAGACAGCTGGCGTTATGCAAATGTGGCGCTGTGAACGGCCCTGTAAACGGAAACGACATGACGTATGCAGCGATCCGACAATCTAAGGAATGAGGCGACGGGAATCAGTAAGAGTCGGACGCAGTATGGGTAAGACGAAGCATCAAAGCGCATTTGATCGTGAGCAAATTGTCTGGGTCCGACGAATGGGTCACTCCATCTCGGAAATCGTGCAGGCCCTGGGATTTTCACGAGCCACTGTGTCACGGGTGCACCGTGACACAGTGGCCACACCATCCAGAACCATCTCCTCGCCTGTAAGCAGCCACACCATCCAGAACTATCTCCTCGCTATGAGGTACAGAAGCCGTCGTCCCACGAGGGAACCGCTACTGACCGCATATCACAGGGTGCAAAGATTAGCACGGGCGCGGGAACATCGCCACTGGACCCTAGACATGTGGAATAATGTTGCCTGGACTGATGAGTCGAGAGATTCACGTTGGTACATGCGGATGGCAGGGTACGAGTACGGCGCAAACCACTTGAAACGATGGATCTTTTTTGCCAGCAGGGTACTATTCAAGCTGGTGGGGGTGGCATTCTCGTCTGGGGACTGTTTACGTGGACTAAAATGGGACCCCTGGTACGTATGACATCGTCTCTCACAGGTCAACGTTGCCGGGATATCCTGGACGACCATTTGCTCCCGTTTGTGCGTCTTCAACATCCCACTGGGGACCTCATCCGGCAACAAGACAATGCGCCGTGCCATTCCTCCCGAATTGTATCCGAATGGGTGGATGAACACTCCACCGACGTGACCTTGCTTCCTTGGCCAGCTAGGTCACCTGACCTCAATCCCATCGAGCACATCTGGGATGCCATCGAGATAGATGTTCGAGGCTCTGACCCCCCTCCATGAAATTTTCGTGAACTGTGGGAGCTTGTTCAGGGGTCGTGGATCCGTATGGCTTCCCAACGCTTCCGGTGTCTTGTCGAGTCCATGCCGAGACGAATCGCCCCCGTCATTAGGGCGAAAGGTGGTGCTACACGTTACTAGACAGGTATCTCTAATTCAATTGCTCTTCAGTGTATATAATCAAATTTCTTTGGACACTGACGAATCTTTGCATACTGGCAAAGACCGGTATGCACGTATACAAAGCTGAGATGACAACTTATGCGTACTTAGACGTAACTTTTAAACGTACATGCCAGGTGGAAGTGAACTTTCCGAGTTTAAGCTTGGGCTGGTCATAGGATGTCATTTGAGCAACGTTTCCATACGGAACGTTGCAGCTAAGCATACCAAAATCAATTCTAAGTGGTGTTATGAAGAGATGGAAGCAAGACGATGAAGCTACAGCAAAAAAACTTTGAGGAAGGCCGCACAAACTGACGGAACGTGACAGAAGACCCATGGTAAGAAATGTTAAGGAATCCCGTTCTTCCTCTGCCGTTCGCATCGCTGCTGACGTACGAAATGATTTCAGCGGCTTGGTTAGTAGTGCCATAACGATCTACAGAAATCTGCACCGTTTGTATTATTGTGATACAGCATCGGACACAAGCCACATATCACTACCGTGGATGCAAAGGGCCGTTCGGAGTGGTGTGTTGCCCATCATTCCTGGACAGTGGGGGACTGGAAAGTTGTTCTTTTGAGTGATGAGTCACATTTTTGACTCTTCCAATCTGATGGGCGTAATTGGATTTGGCGATAGCCCGGGGAACGATTTTGGTTAGACTGTGTTCTTCCAACTGCCAAGTTTAACGTAGGCTCCATCATGGTATGGTATTGTTTTTTTGTGGATGGAAGTCGACCCGTTTGTTATTATACCACAAACCATGAACTCTGAAGTGTACTTTGACGTTCTGGATAATTCTGCTCAACCGACAGTGTGGCAATAATATGGAAATGGCCGTTGTTCCTTCCAACAAGGTCCAGCTCCCTACCACACTGCACGGAGTGTGCATGACTGTTTTCTTGAAAATGAGGTGGAATTGTTAGACTGGCTTGCACGGACTCCTAATCTTAATCCCATATAATACTTCCGTGATGAACTACAGCGACGGATACGAAATCGACCACAAGGACCGTTTTCGCTCTTCACTCTGGTAGCAGCTTTGCAGGACGAATGGCAAATCATTTTTTTCAAGACCTTCCGAAATTTGGTTGATAGTATGCATCAACGTTGTGCTGCTAAAGGTGGACAGACTAAGTACTAAATGCGATAATAAAGCCATTTGTTTCAAAACATTCTGGCTTCCGAATGCTTTTCATAATATAGTGTATCTTTTTTTATGTTGTGTCCAAAGCGTAAGTTCTTTATTCCAAGAACATTAGCTCAGATGAAACCGCAACCATTATTGGTGATTTTATATAAAGGCTGCGCTAATTTCTTTCATCAAGCATTAAGCTTATTTTTAGCAAAGAAATCGTTCACCTGATTTAACGATTATGCATGGTAATATCAAGATTTATGTGTGCAAGGTCATTAAAGTGTTTTGAATATTTTCTCAGTATTTTTCTTTCTACGTTACTACTGAACCAAATTAGGAAAGCTATCTGGTATCTTCGTTAATCACGCAGACCTATGCCCCTGAACATACTCTTCCACCCATTCGTTAAGTATCTTAAAGCTTAGAAGCAAAATTAATATTTTATTTCGGTACTTCGCCGTAAATGCTGTGGATAAGGTTGTTGTAAAGTACTTTGGGAAGCGTTTAGCCTCAGGTTATGGGCTTCCGCATTATGTTTGAATTAGTAATTTAAAGGTGAATATCGTTGTTTGAAGTCTGAGCAATATATTATTCTTCATTATGGGGCTTGTGTTTAATGTTAATGTAATTGTTGGAACTTGCAGAGAAGACCACTGGAAAGCTCGGTCGATCTAAATCTGCAGAAAGGATGCTTGTGTCATTAATGCGAATTGAGCATGAGGACATTTCCCAAAGCCAGTTAAGAGTTGTAGTTTTAATACTAAGATGAAGCATTATCACTTGAAAATGTGTCCTGCAGCTCGGAAATGAAATGCAAAGAATGCGTCGTCTCGTAGCATTTATCGCATAAAGGATTTCCCGTGAAAAGTATAAGAATAAATTGCCCATTTATCCCATGAAGGAGCTTTACAAACAGATAAGCTCGCCTGGCATACGCCTGGATGTAAACATCTAGGTTTTGACGTACGTGCAAAAAGAATGAGTTAAATGCTAAAGCGAAGGCACGTTAGGCATGCATTTTGGAAATTCTGATGTCGTTGTTTTGAAGTAACGCGTTTTACGCGATGTAAATTTACCTGTCAACTCCTTTTTTCAGGTTTTCATGAATTAATATGTTTTGTATTTAAAATAAAATACATTGACAGCGACTATGTCATCTGCATGCGATGTCTAAGTATGTTTAGCTGTACATGAAGGATTGCAAACCGAAAGTGGGCTGCACCAATTCCTTAGAAACTCAAATCTGCCACAAAGGTGCTTTAGAATCTTTAAGTCTGGGGAATAAAGGGTAGTTTCTTTTCTTTTATGTTTTTTATTGAAGTGAAGTGTGATTAATGGAAAAAGAAGGCAAAACCATGAAATATCTCTTGGATTTAAAAGTTTAATACTGGTGCAACTCTGTATGAAGATTATTCTAAAGACATAATATAATTTTCTAAAGAATTCTCCTGCAAAATTACCATACATTTGCTGAAGATAGAGTCGAACCGTTTTAAAACGCCAACGTTTTTTTCATATATTTTTCTACATTTGCTCCTGTTAAACCAGGGTAGTGCTTCAAAAAAAGAAGGGTGCCACACCAATGGCGACAATTCTTAAAAAATGTTGGGTGGGGATCCGTGCTTCTTAACTATTATATTTATTTTCATATGGAATGGATGAAAAATGATTGTTTTTCTTGCAATTATATTACGTTTTTGACAATACTTTTTATTTTCTTTATGCTATACGTCTTTCCCGACAGCAGTAAAGTATATTCCAACAAAAAAATTTAGATGCTGTTGGAACTTGGACTTAGCACGGGCAGCCCAGCTGCTTGCGATTGTTAGTGGGTGACGTCAGACCCGTAACCTGGGTACGCTGATGGTTTTGGTTCCGGTTTTAACTCACGTGAGGAGACGAAGTGCGAATGTAGAGAGACATTGAGAAATGAGAATTAAATAATATGCTTGTGGTTTTGTTGTGTAAATGTTTCTGTGAGAGTCAGTGTTTTGTGTGTTTATTTGTTCATGTATTAGGTGTACAAATAGGTTTTAAAGAGTTTTAACGCAAAGGAACATCCCAGCAAAAACAGTCTTGCTGGCCCAGCACTATGTTGCCGCTGCCGAACCGTCAATAAAATGTCCAGGCGGCCAACAGAAGGGCCAGCAGTTCAGGCCAACAGTTGGCACCCCATCAGTTGTCATATGCCACAACAGGGCCATCAGTGGTCGCATCAGAGGCAGTAGCTGCCACAAGTGGCGCTTCAGTGGCCCTGCAAGCACGTGCCAGAAATGATGGCTAGCCTAATGTGGTCAGCTGGTGTTCCGTTAGTGGCAGCCAGCAACCACGTGACGTAACTGGTGGCTTACCGAATCTTGTCCGCCAATATCCCAGTAGTAGCCATAATAAAAAAAAAAAAAGCAAAGATAACCGCAGCTTTCCAAAGCTACAATTTTTTTTTCTACTGTTACGAAGCTTGTAAATTAACGACCGGCGCTGGAGAAATTTTCTCAACAGATCGGAAAAACACCAGTTTGTATTTGAGCAGACTTGAACCTAGGACGTTGGCGTGATAGCTGAGCTCTCTACCGACCGGACTAATTTGGCACGCACAAACATATGCTTAAAGCTGTCTGTTTGGTATGCGAGGTATTTTTCATAAAAGCCAGTTTCATATAATTGATAAATATATTTTTTCAACGTAACGATAGTTTTTTTTTTTTTTAACCTTAAGGGAACTTCACTCATTTTCAAGGCGTGTACATACTTAGAGTCGCTTTCCAAAGTTTTGTACTGTCCTTGCCGTCTTGAAAAGACATTGTTGAATAAATGTATATTTACCCAGGTTCATGTCACATTCTGTTACATTTTTAACGTTGTGTCTTTTCCTTTCCGTTGTCCGAAGCTACATTTGTTTTAAACAGTAAAAGATATTTTATTTTACTTCTCGTTATTTTTAGAAGCGAATTCCTCCTAGTCTTGTGTATTCAACCCATGGATGAGACACCACATAGCGTTGCTTTTTTTCTTTCAAATAATTAATAAATTTTGTACGCGTGTGATTCTTTTTTTCCAACAAACGTTGTTTTAATGGTTTTCCAGGATATTTGTTTCAAGCGGTTTCAAATTTTTTCTTGTTATTCATCCTCTCAATTCCATGAATTGTTATTCATCGGAATGGAGTGGGTGTATTTCATTTCTGTAATCTAGTATTTCACGGCTTAATCTGATATCTTCGTCGACGTAAAATTTCATTAGGAAATTAGTTCGCCTCTCCACATACGTATTTTTTTCTTAACATCCACTAAAATAACACGATGGCGATAGCGTCGTCTTCAACTAACTGATACCATGAGAGACACAGCAAGTGTTGCTTCCACCTGCTGTTGGAGGTTGCATTGGTTGCCAGCAACGGGCCAATAGTGGCACTTGCTTGAAGGCCACAATTTCCGGTGATGCTGCAGGGCCATCACTGGCTCGCCAACTTATAGCGCTGCCACCAACGGACCACTACCGGGCTGTGAGCGGCAGATTTCAGCCAGCAGTGATCTATCACTGCCAGCTGGTTGCCAGCAGTTTCCCAACACTTGTGTTTTTGCTGGGATGTAATTTGAGAGAAGACAACAACACCTTTATGAACCAAAATATGCGCCGTCATTATCTATAACCTTCCGCCATCGGTCGGGCAGCATCCTTGCTCCATCGGACTATATTCCCAAACCTTAAAAAAGTTTGAAAGGGAAGGATTTTTCGAATCATTCGGAAGTGATATCAGCAGCAGAGCAGTATTTGAGTGATCAGACTTCAGAATTTGTTTTGAAGGGTTAAAGAAACTCCAGAAACGCTGTGCCAGGTGTGTTGAATTTCGGGGTGAATATGTAGAATAGTTTGTAAGTTTCATGGCTCTTGCCCATTTCCTTCTTGGTGAGGCCGGGAAATTATCAGCATCCCCTCATAATTAGCACCCCCTCATAATCAGCACCCCTTCATAATCAGCACCCCCGCAGCTTCAAACAATCTGTATGCTTTAAGAACAATAGCCCACCCTTCAGGTCCGGAACAAAATTTCCTATCTAGCGGGAGGGAGGAGACTTAAATGACGCTCTTTTGTGTGTTCAAAAGTTCTACTCAAATAGTACACAGTATGTCTTTTCTCACACCATCGTTATAGGGAAAGTACACACGCCGGCCACTGAATTAGAAATCTTGATACAGATGTACATAAACTTCACTTAGCTCAACGAATACGCAAATAACTGGGCATTTGCCTCAAAACGTTATTTAGGCAACTGTTTAGGGCTGCTATTCGTTAATAGTGTTGATCACAATGGGAGATACAAAGGATCTTTCGGAGTTCGATAAACGGCTTATTGTGGGTGTGCGCCTGGCTGGAGCGACGATTTTGAAACAACAGACTGACTGGTTTCTCAAATAGGTGAGATATTCTGGGTTTCTAATTAGTGAAAAATAAACCACACATCGTTTTTTACGTTTTCCAACCGTAAGTGGAAAGAGCGTAAATGCTGCAGCTTTGTCCAGCTGTATGTCTATCTGCTTGTCCGCACGATAACTCGAGTAGAAATGGTTCGATTTCGATGAAAGTTTAGTATGTGGTTGGGGACAACCTGGGGGCAAAACCTATCGAAAACGGGCGAAATGGGGTTATATGGTCAAATGACAGTTACGTTTGTGTGTGTGTGTGCGGGCGCGCGATTCATTATTCATTTAACTAAGTCACAGTTCTCATTACGAGCCATTCAAAACGTTCGACCTAAACCAAAGAAAAAATTGAAAATACCCATAGCATCAATTTCTTAGAGTTTCATATCGACGCCATAGATGCACAGTAGAAGCAAACCGTTATGATGACTCCCTATAGGACATTTGGATCGCTGAGTTGCACTCGTGTGGACCTATGAAGCACCTTTTGTAACACGAGCAATATCAGTCAAAGATGAAAGGGTAGTTAGTTTCAGTGGGTAAAGGACATACCTTGCCTCACAGAGAAAATTCCACACGTATAAGCTATGCACGTGATTGCATTTGCAAGCCAATCGGACGAACGGCGCGCGGGAGATAAGCGGATAACCAGCCTGTGAGGCCATCAGTCAAGACGTCGTCAAGGCCGCGAGGAGTGAGTGGTTCTACTGCAACCGAGCATGGAGAACGAACAAGTGGTGCCAGAGCCGTTAAGACGCCGTCGTACGCGATTTCGTCAAACGGATGAGTTTTCGTCTTGCGCGGTATTGCGGAAGAAACGCGACGTGTTGCCACAACCGTTGGCCGCATTTGAAGACAGTGGTCCGAGGAAGGATCTGTGCTACGTCGTAGGGAGACCGGGGCACGGAGACGTATAAAACCCAGCGCCGCATCCGACGTCATGCCGTAGCGAACCCACAGGCCACAACGGGCGACATTTTGCGGAGTGTACGGGAGGCTTGGATGCTCCCATATCGTCGCGAACAGTGTCTCACCGATTGGCTGCGTCTGGTTTGCTGTTCAGCCCCGTCCGTTGCGAAGGCTACCCTTAAAAGCGAGCCATCGTCTTCACTGCTTGGCGTGGTGTCGATCCATAACTGCGTGAGGTGCCGAATGGAACAGTGTGGTGTTCAGAGACGAATCGCGGTTCTGTCTCACCACGCATGATCGCCGTGTGAGCGTCTGTAGGCGACGTGGACAACGGGCGGATTCCTCCGCCCTTGTGGAGCGCCACACGGCCCGGCAACGTGGAATCGTGGAGTGGAGTGCTATCAGCGCCACCAGCAGCTTACCACTGGTACGCATTACGGGCGCATTGACGACACGTAGCTATGTTGGGTGAGGCGTTGCGACCCGTGGTACTACCGTATCTGCAGTGAATCTTAAACGTCGTTTTTCAACAGGATAACACCCGGCTGCATACCGCTCGGATCAGCCTGAATGGTTTACAGGGTGTGCGGATTCCCTAGCCAGTACAATCCCCCGACCACTCGCCCATTGAGCCTCTGTGGGACACGATTGTACATCGGTTGAGTACCCTTCCACCCCCGCAAAATGAAGATGAACTGCGGACTCGGATCAACACCACATGGCTCACGATACCCCAGGACTCTATTCGGACTCTCATTGCCTCGATGCCACGTCGGATTCAATGCTGTATTACCGAAAATAGGGGACCATACTCCTTATTGATCATCCTGTATATATGGCCACATTGAGCAGAGTCTGTATGTGACAATTAAATAATTTGTTCAGGACTTACTTGGCTATCTGTGTGTGCAGTTTGGTCTGTTTTTCGAGCATTCCTTCATGGTGTGGCATTTTCTCTGCCAGGCAGGACAATTTGACCACTGAGGAAAAAGGCATGATCATCAGATGCAGAACAAATTGTGGAAATATCCGGCTGTTCATGGTCTATCGTAGCTAAATTGAACGGAGAGTGGATGGAAAGAGGTGCTTTACAACACCGGCAAATGCGCAAGAGTTGCTTCGCAACACCGGCGAATACTCGAGGAAAGATGCGGCACGGACACATTGTCCCGAACTACCTTGATAAAACTGGTCATGATCTGCAACCGGGAAGCATAAAGGTATGCATGCAGAGCTACAGTGCAACAATCTCTCCACGGCACGGGACTAAGGTGTAAACGCATTACCACAGCACCCCTCACCTCAACACTACATCAGGGACAACGATTGGGCCGCCCCTAAGGTGCTAAGTGCTGGCTTCTCATCATTCGCCCGTGATGTGTCCAGGTTCGAATTCCGGTGAGGCTTGGAAGTTGTGTTTATCTTACGGCACTGCCTGTCTCCCTGCCCTGGAACCACTAGCCTTAAATTAGGGACGGCTGATTGCTTATATCCCGTTGAGGTGCTTGCAGTGGTCGTTAAACCTCTAAACAAACACACAAAGACAACGACTGGAGCTTTCCAGAAAGCATGGGATAAAAAGCTACTGAAGCATGCGCAATGGCCACGTTCGTTTCACAAGGAGAAATGCAGGTCACTATTCATAACATTTTATTGAAAGAACAAAAATACATGTGTAAAAACAAGAGTAGTTAAAGGTACTTACAACATGCTAGTAATAAAACATGCTGACCAGGAAAATTAAATGACAAGAAGGGAGTGAAATAACTAAAGAGGAATTCTGGTGATTAGTTCATGGATGAAAATGTTTGGATGAAGCACGCAAGTAATTTATAGGCAGGCACGCCAGTGGTGTGACGAAGAAAGTTTAATAACGGAGTAGTCTGATGAAAAGTGATGATAGTCGAGGGTGATGAACAGCGCGCATCCAGAGGGAATCATCATATTCTAAGGCGAATACGGTTGTGATGGACAGATGTCCATCCGGTTGGTGTAAACCATGAAGAATGAAACTGCTGAAGTTAAGTGTTTTGACGAGCTGCAGTGTAAGTTAGCTAAATACGTGAAGTGAGCACAAAGCGGAACTGATAAAGAAGTTGATGACGGCCATTCCGAATGGATGCAGATACAGTTGCTGCAGTGTGTTCCATAAAGAAACGACAGATGACTGATTTTATTGCGACTGCCACTGACTTTTAAAAAGTTACTTTGCTTTCTGTTTTTTCAGCTGGAAGCTAGACAGCGTAATTTGTTTTTATCATCAAAGAGAAGGCATCGCTCCTTCCACGTTTATAAGTGAGTCACAGAAAAATTCTCATTGGTCGCCACCGGAAATCAAACCCAGGGTCTTCCAGTTACGTGCCGCATATATGCTTCCACTGCACCACAGCGGTCTCGAATTCTTCCAGACTCACATACACTAACTGCCAAGCCAATTGACAGATTGCTTCTTGGAGCCCCGCACAATGCTGGGGATTCAACCAAAGATGGTAAGCAGCAACGGAACAAATAATTAGAAGGCGAATGGATAATTAATACAAACACTTGACGTGGACTAGGAACATCAAAGAGAAGTCATCGCTCCTTCCACGTTTATAAGTGAGTCACGGGAAAATTCTTATTGGCCGCCACCGGGAATCGAACCCAACTTATGAACTATAACAAAATCACTTATAAACGTTGAAGAAGCGATGACTTCTCTTTGATGTTCCTAGTCCACGTCAAATGTCTGTATTAATTTTTTGTATCATGCTTGTTAGTGTAGCCAAGAAAGTCATTTGACGTGCATGGATAAAATAGGTGCATTGTACTAATTTCGTTCTGCGTTAATACAGTATAATGCACTTCGATATCCCTCTATTTCGCATACGTTTCAAGTTAAGGTTAACAAAAAAGTGCCTTTTGTTCGGTACCTTTTTAGAATTGATACAATATTTGTGAATGTTGATTCATGCATTTCGGAAATGTCTGACATTGTGTTATTTCACCCAGTATTCTACAAATATACGTGGTCTCAGTTTGATATAATTCTTGAAAACTGGCCAAATTAATTTCGTAAAAGAAATAATTTCGAATGTCTCAATGTGGTTCGAAGACAAGTGCTAGGACTTTTAGATGCAGACTTAAAGACTTTGGTTTAAATTCTAGAATTCCAAGAAACAATCCATCTCTATCTCACAAGCAAAGAAGGAACAGATTAGAATGGACAAACACCATGTTAATTCGTGTGAGGAACAATGAGGCAGAGTCATCTGGAGTGATAAACCAAAATATTCATATTTGGTAGTGATGGAATAAAGTATGGTAAGAAGAAGAAATGGGGATTTGCTCTCTGAATACATAACAGCTACCATGAACTGTCCAATTAGTGTTATCATCTTGACAGCAAAACGTGTGGGCAGAATTTGTGTGATTAATGCATCATTGACATAGTTGAGCCAAAATTGAAGCCTCCGGCGCGTGATCTTTTATAGGGCAATGAAGCTTATATATTTCAGCAGGATTCAGCTCCTTGTCATGTTGCTGCTATGTGGGGAAACTTGGTTTCAGGAAAATCATACCACACTGCTCGAGTAGCCAGTTAATAATCGGATCTGAATCCTATATAAAATTTGTGGAGCCGATTAAAGAAACTTGTTAGTCAGAAGCAACCAAGGAATTAAACACAATTGACAGAAGCAATCAGACAATCTTGATTTCGCATTGTAACACCTGATGAAGTACAACGCGTGGCTGACTCCATGCGACGCCGTTGTAAGGATGTAATTGCGGCAGAAGGTTTCTCGACTAAATACTAACAGAAATGGTAAGAAGTTATGAAATACGCTTTATCATGGATTTCTGTGTATAACTTCTTTTAAAATGTAATTTTTCATAAAGTGTGCTGCATTACATTCTGCATTAAATTATCTTTCTAATGATATATAATGTTATGGTATTATTCTAAAACAGACTGATGTTATTAGACATAAAATCCCAGAAATACAAATTTTTCAAAAGGTTCCCACAATTTTGTTCGGTAGTGTATTGCTAGAAGAACTGACCAGCACTGGACATGTGAACTCAGTCCCGGGCAATTCGTCCAATGACGATTGGCCCAATGCCGATTAGTCTAATGCCGATTTGTCCAAAGAGAGCATTGGACGAATGCCGTTATGTCCAATGGGATGATTGGTCTAATGCCGATTTGTCCAAAGAGAGCATTGGACGAATGCCGTTATGTCCAATGGGATGATTGGTCTAATGCCGATTCGTCCAATGGTTTCATCCTACCAACGCCCAATGTTTTTGTTTTTTTATTTTTATGAAAGGAATAATAATTTAAGTTGTTTTCCTCTTCATATAATTTTGAAAAAATATTTCCATATATTTGGTATTTAAAAACATTTTATAAACCTGGTTAAAGGCACTCAACGGAACATTTATCAGTTGTTTACAAAGCACCTAGCCCGCGGGCCTTTTTAGATTTGGTAATGGTAAACATTTTATAAAACCTAATAAAATGCACGCAGCGGAACATTTCTCAAGACTTTTTAAATCACTTTACAAGGTATAAAGAGCGCGGACCTTTTTAGAAGATTTTAAGGTGCAACTTAGATATTTGGTACTTGTAAACATTTTACAAAATCTAATAAAGGGCACTCAACGGATCATTTCTCAGCTGTTTACAAGGCAACTAGGCCGCGGGCCTTTTTAGGAGATTTTAAGTTAAAACCTAGATATTTGGTACTTGATATGTAAAATTTATGAATCATCGATAGAATAAAAACTATTAAAAGGCATAAGTCCGAACCCCGTCCAGTTTTCAAGTGGCCACTTAGCCAAATCCAACTGCATGCTACAAACAGAAACGGGAAACTAATCTTTTCTATTGTTTAATGCAAGAGCGAAACATCGAAGTTGATTGAATGGCTCGTACATCAGTAACCTCATACGCAGCGAGAATAGTATAACAAGAAAAAGCTATTCCCACAAAAACAAATCTATAACCGCAATATTACGCTTGAAATGTATCATTATTTAACATTTTTTGGACTACGGGTACTTACATACAACATCGAAGACAGAATTAGAACCGATGAGATTTGTTTCGCAAGAGATCAGACGGAATTGGACTAATCGTACCATTGGACGAATCGGCATTGAACCAATCGTACCATTGGACGAATCGGCATTGAACCAATCGTACCATTGGACGAATCGTTCCTTTGGACCAATTGTCCACTGGACGAATTATCCCTTTGGACGAATCAGCATTTGACCAATCGGCATTGGACTAATCGGCATTCGATCAATCGTCTTTAGACGAATCGTACCAGTCCCAGTGAACAACCAGTCTGGATGCCAAGAGATCGGGAATGAATCAGAAAACCACGTGGAAAATGGGTGGATATAATTCGAAAGCTTACCACATACCACGGAAGAAAACTGCTGAAGACCGAGATTTGTGGAAGACGTTCTGGAAGACTTCTTCAATCGGGCAAATAGAAGATAGTTGTAGATGAAGAACTAAATTTTTACGCTGCGTATTTGAATTACAAGTTTCAGAAATAAAAAGTACCTCTATTTTCCTTCAATGTGATGGTAATTTGAGGTGCGTTAGTTTAATTACCGTAAAGGTGGCGTAGTGTGGCCCTTATGTCGACGTGGGGGGGGGGGCGACTCACGTGTCCATGCGTGTCTGGACATGTTTCAAATAGTGCATGAGTTAACCGCAAGCCAATAGAACCAGCGACTCGTGTGTGAGCAGTAGCGAAAGGAATGCAAATCTGTGTGTGAGTTTTGAAGTAAAAATGAGTGGTAGAAATTTAGAGCAACGCATTAATAATCAAATACTGTGTGAAGATCGGTAAATCTACTATTGAAACCTTTGAGCTATTAAAAGTGGCGTACGGTGAGGATATTATGAATATTTCAAGTGACTTTTAGTTCTATATAAAAGCTGTAAAAAGCGCGCAGGTCACCTTCGCAGTTCAAGACCATGCTTTTGTGTTTTTTTGAGCTCAAGAGGATAGTTCATCACGAATCCATTAAACAGGGACAAATGGTCAACCAACAATTATATTTAGAGGTGTTGAAAATGTTAATGGAGTCTGTTCGAAGGAAAAGAGCCGAACTGTTGCCTGACAATACCCCAACCCATGATGCGCTCAGTGTTCGAGACTTCCTGGCTAGAAAATGAATTACGAAATTGGATCATCCACCCTATTCACCTGGCTTAGACCCTTGTGACTCATAGCTCTTCCCCAAAATAAAAACTGTAATAAAAGGACGAAAATTTTCAGACATCTCTGACATCTAGCGTAACGTGAAAAAGGAACTTAAGAGTATTTCTAGAAAAAACGTTCTCAGTATTTTTCCAGAAATGGCAGCAGCGTATAACTAAATGCATAGCTATGGAAGGGGGTTGCTTCGAACGCCACAGTAGCCGCTAGTGCACGGGCACGCGTACATTTTTTCTACAGGTGCATTCCTACAATTAAATTATCACACTTCGTAGAGTTAGCCTTGCAGAATAAAGAAAAGGAAATATTTGTCCGTTAGAAACTCTCCGAGGAGAAGGAAAATTTAATCCCGAACAGAGTTTCCTTTCCGGCATGAGATATCACGGCATTTATACTTAAATTACTGTTTTGCTCCGAGTACGATAGCTGTTAATTTAAAAATGTTCGATTGCAGTCGTTTCGTCCTCGTTTTTCTTCGTGTAGTTACAATTTCTAATCTATTTTTTTCCCTTTTTCCCAAGGTGTTCCACTGAAGATATGATCAGAAAGATGATGTTTGTTGCTTCAGTCATTTTGAAAGATCAATTTTGCTCATTCGCTCTAGCAGCGTGATACCCAGTGGTAGAAAAGGAAAATATTAAATCCCATTGTTAAACAAGTACTTCGGCACAATTTCAACTACAGAGGAACGTTTGTCAACTCAGTGTCATATTATTAATTTAAAAAATTGGATTTATTCAAATGTCGCTGATTTTCTTCGGGAGTCTGGTTTCGTATTCTAAGTTAACTGCAGCGCAACTTTAAAAGCTGTGGTGTTGTTCTCTCTGGGAAAAGAAGCATATACGAACTGAATTTTTATAAACATTTTTACAGTGACATTCTTTCCAGGGCCGCTGAAATGAAAAAATACATGGAAAGCAGCTGTTTGTGTATATGCTAATGCAAATGAATCAGCTGTTTTCGATAGCGGTCGTGAGCTGATAGGATTTAAAGGGATAGTGTGCAAACCTTACTATGCAGAATTTTAAGTAGCCATCCAGCAATGGAGGAGGGGAAAAAGTCCGGCAGTGCTGGAAAAAAATGCATTCGGTTGTCATGGAAACCGAAGTCGATGAGCATAAGTGTGTGGTGGGGTGAGAAAATGGGTAAGGAAAGATGCCATTCTTCAGTAGCTCTGGAAGTCAGTGTAGGTCAATCGATTTCAATGATGGTCATATCGGCCTTGCGTGATTTCGTTTCATCCAAAGATTGTATGATTTCTCCCGAGTTTCCAATGTATACCTTTGGGCTAACTGCACTATAAATAGCATGATGAAAGTCATGATGCTATGTGTGGAGAAAAGAGCAAGTGCGTGACATTACACATCGTTTCACTCAACAGAATGGATGAAAACTATTGTCTTAAATCAAACCAAGCAGAAGCGTATCTCTGAAGTCGTAAAAGACGGGTTACGACAGAGTTTACATTTAAAAAGAAAGATATTAATAAAGTTAAAAACGCATATGCCGCTTTTGGCAAAGGGGCAATTTCTGACCAAATATATGATGGGAAATATCCAAACAGGACAGAAAGTGAAATATAGAAGGACGGAAATTGTACACGTATTTTAGTTACCATAAAAATTATTATTTTAAAGATATGGACAGAGTGTGGGTATAAAACACTTTCTCGAGTAAAAGGTTAAATTATGACCAAACTATATTAGAATAATGAACACAAAATATCCTGCGAAAAAAAATCACCGACACCTGTGAAAAGTAAGAGAGTGGCGCAATGGTCTAATCTGGCTTCTAACTATTCTTCCAAGATGGGTCTGGGTTCGAATCCCGGTGAGGCATGGATGTTGCGTTTTTCTTACGGCCTGACTCTCTCACTTCCCTGAAAGCAGTGATTAGAGACGGGCGACTGGTTATAGTCCACTGAGTTGCTCACGGTTGTCACTAAACCTCCAACAAAAAAAAGAAAAAATAATCTTTAAAAAAAAATACAGGTAGACTCAGTTCTAATTGAGAAGTCAATTTGGAACGTAGGACTACGACCTGTAGATCGGAGAGTTGAAATTAGCTAGTCGAGTATGGTTTCAAAGCGGTTATTTAATTTCTTATAGCCAACACAGGTCTATGATATGAAAAGTGGCTTACATATTTTTTACAAATAATGTTGGATACATTTCGAACACATAGCAGATCGATACACGAATTACCCAACATGGTGCTCTGTCTTCTTGGGCTACTTACATACTTCATCACTTGCTCTTGCCTCTCGTTTTGATTTTATCCACTTTTGCTTGCGCTCATTCTGCGAATTCCGTGGCATTGTGGAAAATGTTAACCCGTTCACACGAAAACAATTTTTAAAAAATTTAGTTTAAACCGGTGCGGTATTTTATTTATATATTTAAATAGATCACGTCGAGTGCTTTAAAACGATACCACGCACAGTTATTTTGCCCTAACGGTTGTCCTGATAAACTGCGATATTGTCAAAAGTGTTCACCGGTTCACAAGAAAACAATTTTTTTAATGTTCAGTTAAAAGAACTGCGAAATGTTTTTCGTATATTTGAATAGATCACGATACCACGCACGGTCGTATTGCTCTCACTGTTGCCGATATAAACTGAGTCAAACGCGGCGGTACACCCAGAAATATTGCCTCACCTCTCCCGCGCACAGGGAGCGAGGGGAGCTTCGCGCGTGCTATGTAGTGCGCAGTACGCAAAATGGACTCCGTGCTGTTTATGAACATGCTAACACGATTAGTGTGCGGCACGTATTTTTAACACTATAATGATTTCAATTGGGACCTCTTTTTGTCACAGGCAGTCTGCCGTAATTCGCCCCTTATTATCCGCGGAGTTAGACGTAGTCCTACGTCAAAATGGAGAAGATACAACGAAGAGCCAAAACATTATGACTAGCGCGTTTTTATGCAAATCGCAGCAAATGCAGGTAAACGACGATGCCTGCGGAGGTCATGAAACGGTATAAATAACTGTGACGTATATTCAAATAAAACTTTAATTTTTAGTTCCTTTTCCTATGTAAATTTGAGTTTGTTCTCTTTTGCACTTACCGAACTTAACGTGATATCTTCTTTCTCACATGAATGAGGTTGGTAACACTTTTGAGGTCAGAGAGAGAGTGACGTATGAATGTGATAACAACTATACAGCAGTTACTTAGTGTATAGCGAGTGTGCGGAGATCTTCGATCGTTGTTAAGCTAAATTATACGATTGATAGTTGAGGTATTGTATGTGAAGTGTAAAACACGTAGTGCTATATTGTGGATTTCATCAATCGTTGCTGGACCAATGAAAGGATATCGGAGATTTGGTTTCTGTATATGTTTCGTCTGGCCGTAATTTGAACTATCCCGTGTAACCATTGCATCGTATTCTCATTTAGTTCAGTATTTCCTTAGTCATGGTTTTAGACATAGCGTAACACCAATCTCGCATAGCAAAGGGTTACGCTATACACTGAGTGGCCACTTTATTATGACCACCTGACAGTTTTAAGCAAGTGAGCTATGGCTGCACGCTGTTGCCGCAAGAGGGCGAGGCTAGTATAAAAAGGCAAAGCTTAGTGCTTGCGACAGTAGTAGATGTGATTTTTGTGTCACGAGATGCGTAAAAAATGCGATTTGACGGAATTTCAACGTGGGATGATTGTAGGAGCTCGGAGCCATGGAGCGAGTATTACCGAAACCGCCGCATTCGTGAAAGGTTCCAGAGCAGCTGTTGTTAAAGTGTTTAAAGACTGGACTGTCAGCCAAAAAACTGGGTCTCTACGTGCAACTTGTGGTCGTCATCGACTAGTGACTGGTCGGGCGGAACGGAGAGTGTCCAGACTGGTAACAGACAACAGAAGGGCAACAGTGCAGCAAACAACAGACCAACTTAATCAAGGATTCCCTCAAACGATCTCTGCACGCATTGTTTGCTGCACACTCCATCGGATGGGATATGGCAGCCGTAGGCCTGTTCGAACACCTTTGCTGTCTGCAGTTAACAAGAGAAAACGTCTCCAGTTCGCACAGGAGCACAAGGATTGGACAGTCGATAATTGGAAACAAATTATGTGGTCAGATGAATCACGTTTTCAGTTGCACCATGCCGATGACCGAGTGAGAATTTGGCGGAAACAGCACGAAAACATGGACCCCAAATGTATTGCTAAAATCTTTCAAGCTGGTGGAGGCAACGTTATGGTTTGGGGAATGTTCTCCTCGCATGCTTTGAGCTCCTTAATTCGTGTTGATTAACGTCTGACTGGCATATCATATCTAAACATCGTTGCTGACTAAGTGCATCCTGTCATGTGGATGGTTTATTCCAATGGCGATGGCTACATTCTACAAGATAATGCGTACTGCCATAGTGCTCAAATTGTACAGGATTGGTTTCAGGAACATGCCGGTGAGTTTATTTTCCTTAGGTGCTCCCCACAATCTTCAGATGTCAACCCCATTGAGAATTTGTGGAATGAATTTGAACGAGCCATCAGAGAGCTGGATCCACACCCTGCAATCTCACACTCCTGGAAAGTGCTATTCATCAAGCATGGTCTCAGATACCACAAACCACCTATCAACATCTCGTGCAGTCCATGCCACGAAGAATCGACGCAGTATTAAAGGCAAAAGGTGGCCCAACGAAGTTCTGAGGGGTGGTCATAATGAAATGGCCACTCAGTGTATAACACCTGATATCGAGCTCTGTTAATCATTGTTGTTCTTGTTCTTCAGATGGCTAAAGTAGAGGACTTAGCAAGTTTTATAAAGGCCACATTGTAATGGCCACACGACTGGGTCAGAGCCTTCGCGAAGCGGCGACGCACGTGGAATTCTCACAATCAGGCGTTGTTAATGCTTTCAAAAAATGGTCCGAGGCGGGGAAGAACCACCATCCACTAGCGAGCAGTGAACCGATCACGGCTCATCAATGCTACATGTGGCAAAGGCTATCCGGTATAGTGTAAACCAACAAAAGGGTTACTGTGACTCAGCTCTCCAGTAATTTGAATGGTAAGAATGGTAGTAATGCGTCACAACACACAATACATCGAACTCTATTGGAAATGGTGCATTTTAGCCGCAGGCAACTTCGAGAGCCAATCCTAACCTTGGTTCACTGTCAAAAGCACGTAGAATGGGCGCACGAGCACAAAACCTGGACATTAAATTATTGGAAGAAGGTTATCCTGTTGCACCAATTGGACGCCCAGGTACGTGTGCTTCGTTTACCTGGGGAAGTTTTGGCACCATGATTCGCTGTGGAAAGAAACTAAGGCGATGGAGAAAATGTAGTGTTTTGGTAAATGTTTTGCTGAGAAACCCTAGTTCCAGTCATTCGTGTGCAGGAGGCTATGAACTCTCAGACCAACCTCAACATCATTGCTGACTAGGTACATCCTTTCACGGAACCTTTAGTTTCCTCTAGTAGTGCCTTACTCCAGCACCATAATGCGACATACCACACTGACCGGATTGCTCGAGAATGGTTCGCGGAATATGAGGAAGACTTCCATGTAATGCTCTGGCCTCCAAATTCCTCAGACATCAATCCAAACGAGCATGTGTGGTATATGTTGGAACAGCAAATCCGATCTGCCCGGATTGTTCGAGAATGGTTCGCGGAACATGAGGAAGACTTCCAGGTATTCCAAATTCCCCAGACATCAATCCAATCGAGTATCTGTGGTTTGTGTTGGAACAGCAAATCCGATCTGCCCGAATTGTTCGAGAATGGTTTGCGGAACATGAGGAAGACTTCCAGGTATTCGAAATTCCCCAGACATCAATTCAGCCGAGTATGTGTGGTTTATGTTAGAGCAGCAAATCCAGTCTGCGGTGGATCATCCACGTAACATACAAGAGTTAAAGGATCTGCTGGTAACATGCTGGAATCAGATACCACTAGAGACCTACAAACATCTTGTAGCGTCTATCATCGCCGGGTGAGATATTTTCTGGCGGCACGTGGAGGCTCAGCATCATATTAGGCAAGTAATCATAATGGTTTGTCTCTTTGGGTATGAATAGGTGTACAAATAAGTTTAAAAGCGTTTTAAGACAACGCAACATGTAATTTGAGAGAAAAGAACAATACATTTACGAATCAAAATATGAGCCTTCACCATCTATCACCTTCCGCCATCGGCCGGGCAGCTGATTATAAAGAATACTTCGTCGTGTGACGTCGGCCGGGCAGCTGATTATAAAGAATACTTCGTCGGTGGATCATCCACGTAACATACAAGAGTTAAAGGATCTGCTGGTAACATGCTGGAATCAGATACCACTAGAGACCTACAAACATCTTGTAGCGTCTATCATCGCCGGGTGAGATATTTTCTGGCGGCACGTGGAGGCTCAGCATCATATTAGGCAAGTAATCATAATGGTTTGTCTCTTTGGGTATGAATAGGTGTACAAATAAGTTTAAAAGCGTTTTAAGACAACGCAACATGTAATTTGAGAGAAAAGAACAATACATTTACGAATCAAAATATGAGCCTTCACCATCTATCACCTTCCGCCATCGGCCGGGCAGCTGATTATAAAGAATACTTCGTCGTGTGACGTGATGAAGTCGTCAACCAATTTTTGCACTTCGTCACATGTCCGGAACCCTACAGCTGACAAACCATGTTGCATCGATGGGAACAAATAATAGCCTGAAGGAGCTATGTCTGGACTATACGCCAGATTCTCCAAACTTCCCAGCCAAGCGCCAATAACGTTTCCTTGACCAATTTCGAGACATGTGACCTAGTGTTGTCATGCAGTAATTTCATGGGACGCAATCCTTTGCCTGTAAATGGACGTTTCCGACAGATTTCCTGGTTCAATCGCAACAATCGTGGCTTGTACCGATCAGCAGTAACAGTTCGACATTGTTCAAACAGTTCATAATAGAACACACCCTTCATATCCCATCAGATGCACATGAGAAATTTCTTGGAGTGAATATTGCGTTTTGGTGCCGACGTCGTTGCGTCACAGGGGTCTACGCAGTGTGTTCTGCGTTTGGGAATGTCGTACCATATCCACTTTTCATCACTCGTAAAGATTTTCCACAGGAAAGACATTCTGTGTTGTTTATTCAACAGATTCAAACACTTCATGACCGCTCGTCCTTTTTCCTCTGACTCAGATCATGTGGCACCTATTTACCTAACTTCTGAATCTTTCCCGTTGCGCGTAAACGATCGGAAATGGTTTGTTGAGTTACCCCCAGTTGTTCAACTTGTTCTTTTTACGTTTGAAACGAATCTTCATCCAGCAATGCTTGCAGCTGCTCATGTGCAACCTTCTACGGGGAGTCGATCTCTAACATCAAAATCACCTGCTTTAAACCGTCTAAACCAAAACTCACACGTGCTTTTTAATATAATATTTTTCCCCAGAACAGAACACATCGATTCACATGTTTTTGCAGCACTTTTTCTGTGATGAAATTCGTAACGAATGCAGTGTCGAATAAATGCAGTATGGCTTGCCATTTTCATCTACCGATATTCAAGTGCGTTTGACTGTTGGGCAAACTTCTGTGTCACATTTTATACTATGGACCAGTTACGGTCACATGAAAACAACGCAGGGGAATGTCGGATATGTAAATTAGCGGTATACGTCACACAAAAAATGCTTTAAAGCTTATTTATACACCTAACATTTTTGAGTAGATCTCTCTATTTTTGGAAACATTAATCCCAATTTTTCAGTCCATCTGACTCTTCATCTCATTGGGCACTAAAATTAAATGTACTAAAAATTAGATTAAGTACATTTAATTTTAATAATTGTTTATGCTAAGTTTCTAACACTTTTTACGCTAGTTCATAGCAGTCATATTATTCAAATTTATATCCGTATTTTCAATATCCTAAAATTATTCTTTCTTTTTTAAAAAGTTTGTTGCGTATTTTCAACATACAATTCTTTAACACTGTCAACAAACCATATATTTTTTATCATAGTTATTGCTAATAATTTGAAGTTGCTTTAACGCACAAAATTCTACGATCCTTAGCTTTTGTATTTCAGAAATCCGTTTACAATATTTGCTTGTTACTTTGTATTATGACGTACTACGTATCTTGAAAAAAATATCTGCAAAAAGCAAATTTATTCTTTCCGATATATTCATTTAAGAATTCTTTATTTTTGCGATTCAAAGATATTCATAAAAGCGAGAAAGATTTGCTAATTATCTCTTAATAAAACTACTTGGAAAAAGACAGGCGCTGTGGCTATGTTAAGGATAATTATCTGAATGTGGAAAAAAAAATGTATTACTTATAACCTGAGGTATTCTTGAAAAAGCCTCTTCGCATTGAAAGAATCTTTAAGAAACTGGATTAAATTAAATTGAAAAAATATGGATGATTATAATTACGTAATGTTTCAACATTGGGAAAAGGATTTCCTTAAAACTGGAGAAGTCCTTCTGGTGCAATTAATTCCCTGCACAAGCTCATTAGTACATTTGCAGTGTGATAAATAGCTTGAACTTGAAATAACTAGGGGTTCCTAAATGGAGTTTTCTAAGTTGAAACATTTTACTGTGCGATTTTCCAATGAATTTCTTCTTAAAGTTGATGATTAATGTATAATGTTTTTCGAAAGTTCATATACAATAATTGAGGCTTCTTACTTTTGTTGATCAGTTTGATTTATACATCAGGCTGCATTCCTAGAAGTGTTGCACGTGTGCAGTAATTGACATGTGATCCTTTTTTATTTATTTTTTATTTTTTTGTTGAAGGTTCAACAACCTCCGTGAGCAACTCAGTGGGCTATTAGCAGTCAACCGTCCTTAATTGAGGGCCACTGGTTCCAGGGAAAGGAGAGAGCCAGCGCCGTGTGACAAACACGACATCCATGCCTCACCGAGATTCGAACCCGGACCCATCACGGACGAATTATCAGAAGCCATCGCTTAGACCACTGCCCCATGTGATCTTCGTTTAGTTATATTGAATTATACACTGAAGTAGCAAAATTTTAGGAACACCTACCGGACTACGTATTGGGTAGCAACTGGCTTTCTAAACATCGTCAATTCGATGTGAGAAGATTCATCGAGATGCGGGCATTATTTTACAGAAAGCGGATGTAATGTCGTCCATTAATTGCCGAATGTTTGCTGGAGGAGAACCTCTGCGATGAATGCCTCACAGATTTTCAAATGCGTTACGTGCTAGGGACTGTGGTGGCCATTTTAGCACTCTGAAGTAACTTTCCTGCTACTGGAATCCACAGTATGTCCATTCCAGCCTTGTGGCAGGGCTCATTATCTTACTAGAAGTCACCCGTCTCCATTAGGCAGCACGACGCATATCTACGGGTGTGCCCCGTCCGAGATGATATTATAATAGCTCTGGACATACAAATGCTGTTCCAGGGCTATTACAGAACATAATTCTTGCTTTGAAAACAAGTCCCATACTATGACACTGCCTCCACTAGCTTTCACAGTTAAAGCTAGGCAGCACGGAACCATCGATTCGTGCGAATGTCTCCATAGTCTCGCTTGACCACTGTGACGTATATTATAATATAACTTTCATTTGTATTTCCTTTTCCTATGTAAATTTGAGTTTGTTCTTTTTTATACTTCCATACTTAACGTGACATCTTCTCCCTCTCACTAGAATGAGGTTGGCAACACATCTGAAGTCAGAGAGAAAGTGACGTATGAATGTGATAAGAACGATGGATAAAAAGAGCGATACAACAGTTGCTCATGTGTGTGTAGACGTTCGATCGCTAAGCATAATGTAAAGTTTACCTGCTGTGCTATATGTTGGATCTACTGAAGTATTGCTGGACAAATAAAAAGTTATCATAAGTTGACTTCTGTTTATGTTTCGTCTGGTCGTAAACTATTCTATCGTATTCTTATTTAATGGCTTTAGACTTAGCGTAACGTCAATCTTGCTCACGAAAAAGACATTACATTATAAGCATATTCTGCGTATTAAGTTCAAACGTGATTTTTCGAACCAGGCGACATTTTGTTAGTCTTCAAGAGTCCTGTTTTGTGTTTTCGGCTTTTAGCAGATACGAGTTGTGCACGAAGAGGACGCGCGTCTTCTGTTATAACAAATTCTCGCCAATGTGCGGTGTGCTGTGTACGTTGAAATTATCTTCTTGATATTACTCATGTACTGCGTGGTTACCTGGCTCAGTGGAGCACGTCTGTTACCTCGTACAATGCTCTCCAGCCGCCGTTGCCCTCGAACGTCGACCAATGGCTCCTGCCCACTGGTAGACAGCTGACTGCTTGTTTTTGTATTTGTTTCTGCTCCAATAATTGTACACACTCGAGACAATTCTTGGATAACAGAAGAGGTTTGCTGTTTCTCAGATGGTTACTGCTGCCCGCTTAGGCCTATACTAACGTTCTGCTTCGAAAGTCGTTTAAATCACGAGTGTTTCGCACATTGCCGATATCAACGCTTCTTACACGACTGAAACTTTTGCAGTGAGATGTTTACAAAGATATCTCAGCGTCATATCCCACCCGCTAAGAGAGACTCTTACGTGTCTGATTGCTATTGGGTGTTCCAAATAATTTGCCACCTGAGGGTTTATGATTTTGGATAATTTTTGTGCAAAATACCTTTCTGAAATGTTCGATGGAATTAAACAGTTGTGTGAATTTTCATCGTTTTCTTACACATGGAGACTTTACGAACCATGGAAGTTCACCAAAGCGATCATTTTCTTAAGTGTTTTATTCATTTTGAGATTTAACAGTTACGTAAGATTCTGCCATCGAAGAATTAAGATTTAAGACACGTCGTGTATAAAAACCTCTAAGCCCATTTATTTCACCTCCATGGTATACTCTGTCTCTATTTCTCTACCACTTACAGGTTCAGCGCCACATTTGACTATTTAATAAATTAGTAACGAGACCTCGTTTTGCATAAGTAGAAACGTGACCTTTTTAGACCTTAGTTTAGCGGGTATCGTTCACTTGACCGAAAATCACTTGATCGAAAGGTACATTTCACCGAAGGGTCACTTGACCGAAAATCACTTGATCGAAAGGTACATTTCACCGAAGGGTCACTTGACCGAAGAGTTCATTTCACCGAAAGGTCACTTCACCGAAGGGTCCCTTGACCGAAAAGTTCGTTTCACCGAAAGGTCACTTCCCCTAAAAGTTCATTTCATCGAAAAGTTCATTTCACCGAAGGGTTACTTTTCCTAAAAGTTCATTATATCGAAAGATCATTTCTCCGAATGGTCAGTTTATCGAAAACTTAGAATTTTGTTGTTAGAGATCTATTGGAGTGTGGTGCGGTTTTTTTGAAAAACTGGCCACCTAATCATTATCGGATTGTATAAAAAATACACTTTTAATTTCAACCTCCCCATGAGTAGTTTTTTCGAAATATAACATTAATTATAAGACCTAGATCCGTGCCTTTTTGTCAGATGTGAATCCTTCGATCTCATATTCATAAAGGTTACATTATAGCAAATCAAGAAAATAATATTTCACTTTTACTCAGCCACAAAACATAAATTTTTTGACCGTAGGCCTAGAAACTGGCCATTTTAACAGATTTTAACCCTACTCATATTTAAAAGCATTACATAAAATGTAAAGTAACTTTTTATGTAAACCTTATGAAAATAAGCACGCACAGTTTAAATTTGCTAAAAATGCCTAAGCCGAGAATTACGGCCCTAAAATTGATTCTTTTTGCCTTAAAAACTCTACAACGTTATTAACTTGACTTTTTTAACCTTATGAACATGAGTTCGCACGATTAAAATCGACAAAAAAGGCTTAAGCCAAGGCCTAGGGACCTAAACTTGATTCTGTTTGCCTGACGAAATAGGCAAAATTATTAATTTTACTTCTTATGTAAACCTTGTGAACATGAGTACCGAACAGGACTTTTATGTAAACCTTATGAACATAAATAAAATTTGACGCACAATACTGTATTCGTCTGAATTCCAGATGTATGTGTTAACCACGACCAATGTATGAATTCAAGTTGTATGTGTTACCTGGGACCAATAAATAATTAAAAAAATACAAATTTAAGCCTCCAATAAAAAAAATACGAACAAAACATTGCATTTATTCACGACACTCACGACAACACCAAGTATTAGACCGGTACATAGTAATTCGAATTAAATCATAACAAGGAACAGTATGGTTTACTGATTCCTGAATGCAAGCACTACTTATATAGGTTAGCTAATGAATGTTATTGTCGTAAAACCAATCAAAGAAGATATGTGAGTCATAAAAGTAAATATTTACTAATATTTCGACAGTTTTGTTTTTTAAAAACAATATTTATTATTATTATTATTATTATTATTTGTATATATTATTTATATTTAGACGAACGTAAGAAACGACTCTGACACCGATGAAATGGGATGTAGCTACGAAACTCCATCTCTGCATGCACTAGCTAAAATCTGACCTCAAAATGGAAATCACAGCTAGTGACGGGGATAGGTAATTTTTAGTCTCCGATTTCTACAGGTTACACAACATCGTGTTATACAACATTTCAAAGATCTCATCAACAGCATGTAACCTCCCTTTTGGGGGGGGGGATCCAGAGAAAACCAAATTTCACTACGACGTAAACTGTGGAAAAAGATACATAGCATCAAAATGCAGTTTTATAATTGCTTTCATCACATTTAGCATCAGGTTCTCGTAATTTATGCAGATTTAAATGAGATAGTGCTACATTTACCTAAAGCGTCGTGAAATGTTCGGAGATAGTTTAGTAAAATATATTGTTGAGTAACAAGAAAATTAACCATATCACACCGAGAAAGAAGGTTTGTTTGAAACAACAAAATAATTTTGTTGAGCTGTTTTGTCGATTTATTTGTTGCTTCAGCAAAACTCCATCGGAATTGTTTTGTTGGCAACACAAAATTATTTCGTTGGCTATATTTTGTTAATTCAACTATATGGAGGTGGAATCGACCTTACGAAAAAGCGCATGCGATTACTAGCTATTCCATACGGGCACTACCAGACTACCACTGACCAGAAGAATCTCGTTTTGCGCTTAAGATTTCGGCTGACTACGAAGTGAGTGAATTGTTAGAAGACTGGGAACTATCAACTCTGATAGAGACATTCAGAGGTAAGAATCTCTAATATATCCTAATAATTACGACGTATTTTTATGCTAGTGTTTATTATGTGTTATTTTGGTTGGATTCAGTAAATTTTAATGATAATTTGGCCTCGCTTTGTAGACTCATAATTACAATGAACACGATAGAATCCGCATCTTATTAGATGCACAAGGACACGTATTAAATTTAAACTCAGATTTTTTGATAAAGCAATAATACATTTCTTATAACGGCTTGCGGCTCCTGATCGCAAATAAAAATGTGCACATGAGGTGATGATGAGTTGTGATTTATGTATAGAGGTTGATTTCCTGTACAGGCTATATATATACAAGTTGTTTCAAAATTCGTGCGGCAACCAAAGATTACATGGTGATAGTACCCTGGAACATATAGAACGTTAATAAAATAATACGATTTTTTTTGTCTAACCAAAAATGTCAACAATTTGTTTCATGAAAAAATTAAGGAAACCATTTAAAAAGAAATCGGATTTAGAAACATGTTACACACGCACCAAAATAGTGTCAATACATCGTTATGTTAAGTACACTTCGTCCGTGAACGTTCTGGAAGATAATAAACCCACCTTCAAATGCTGAATTCGTAGATAAGAGGTTGCTTGCAAAGACAGGTACAGCCTAGAGGTTAGCACGCCTAGTTCTTAAACTGGAAGTCTCAGATTCGAATCCGCTCGGTGAGAGATTTTTCGCTGGCTCGGAAAATAATTCCCTTGTGACGTAACGCCGTCCAAATTCATTTAAACACCACTGGAAAGTAATTACGTCGGGAAAAATTAAAAGATGGGGCGGAAAAAAATGGCTGACACCCAGGGTCGAAGCACCGCCTAAAATTATTGCACCGGCAAAGTGTTGCCATTGGAAAAAAAGTTACAGGTCAAAGTGGGCCAGCTACATAACTCTAAATTCTGTTGGAGCAAGAAATTACTGTGTCACGATAACAATATGTTTGGTTGCAGCAACAAAACGTTTTATCATGATAACAATACATATTGTTGGATCAAAGAAATTCCCCAAAATCGACAAAATTATTTTGTTAAATGAACAAAACGTTTTGTCATGATAATAATAAGTTTTGTAGAATGAACAATAATTTTCATCAAAATAATTTTGTTAATTTAACAAACTTTTTTGTTGACCGTATATCGACCGAATTTTTTTTTTTTTGATTCAACAATTTTTTTGTTGAATTAACGAAACGTTTTTCTCAGTGCAGTGTTACTGCATGGAACAGCATTCAAAAATCAGTTTTCAACAATGGGTTTGACTACTTCCTTTACCCATTTTCGTTACATCGAAATTTTTTACTTGGGATTTACTTTACTAATATCGGAAAAGACGGTAAAATACGAAAAAAGGCACTTAATTTTGCGCAAGATTTGACCGTGCACCATTAGTAGCATTCTCTACTTTTTAAAGCATTTTCCTTTCAATACGTGAACCCGAGTACCAGCAACAAATATTTCCCGTTTTATGAAAATATGTACGACTCACTTCCATCTTACAAAACACAGAAGTAACAGTACTTGAAAGAAGTACGTCTGTGTGTACTTGACTACCAATGAAGTTGCCAATTGGATTGTCAAGCAGTAACCAACGGGAGAATCGAAGGACAAAGGGGGTTAATCAGTGCACTTGCTGAGGAACGGAAAAAGGTACGGCCTCAAAGCCACACTCTGCTTGTGGGGTTGCAGTGACCTAAAATCTCTAAGGATTAAAGGGGAATATTTAGCTGCAATTTACCTACACCCTATAAATAAGGGGCTGGCGGCTGCTCATAGGGCTTAGCGCCGCGTGTAGCCTAGTGGGAAACGTTCGTGACTGCCACGGAAAGGGCCTCAGGTTCGATCCCAGGCAGGTACGAACGCTCGATCCACATTACGTGCCTGAACCGCCGTGCGTCGGTTCGGCACGTTATGCCGTCGGACACCGGGCACTGGCCCCCGGTAATATATAAGGGCGTCTTCCTCTCCCTTTCTACTTCGCTTCCGTGTCACTTTCCTATCGGGCACTCTAGCCCAAATCTCCTAGCTTCCTATTTCTACGGGTTGTTTAAGACCTGGGGTCAGACACTCCCTTCCAAAAATCCTCTACATATGATCATTTGCTCATAGGGCTTTGAGATACTCAGGGTGATCGTTTAATCCCGAAACAGAAAATAGTTAAAATTAATTCAGTCTTGGTAAAATTTTCATAGTCTTTCCTTAATTTGTATATTTTTATAATAAACTTCTAGGGTATGAAGTTTCGATGTTTATACAGGGTTACAAGGAAAGTCCGTGATCAAGCCAATATCGCACAAACTATGGCAGTTAGCGATTTATTTCTTGTGCAGTTGTATAGGAAACCCCCTATGGCGCACACAATAACACCACGAGGGATCCCCTCGCCCACTTGGGGGTGTTGAGGGGGCTATCGGGCCCCCTTTGCAGGTAGGGCAAAGAAGTCAACTGCAAACTTGTTCAGCGAGGCAAAAATAGTACATAAATGTTTTTGTCCCATAACAAAAGATGGAAGGGTATTCTCCAAATGCGAAAAAATCAGAAAGCTACCTGAGTCGCTGTGTCCAAAGCATATTTGCATTAATTTCAAATGTGCTTTCTGCTCCGCCGTCAGAAAACAAAAATGATATGCGTGGTCGTGTGAAGCAGTGACGGGAAGTCGAAAGCTTTGCAATGTACGCAGGTCAATTACTTAATGCTATTTCTTCTTGTCTGAGTGTATTTTTTTACTGCATTGGACATCAAAGTCTGATATTGAATATGTCTAGGAACTAACTGCGTTTTATTTCAGAACAAAACCTGCTGATAAGGTTTGTAGGAAAACTTTTCCATTGTGCTTTCATTTACTTAGAACTTACGAGTTTAGATAAGTCCTAAGTAATAAGTTCTTGTCTAAATACTCTGTCGTTGCTTCCGGATGTTGTGATTTTTTTGGTGCCCAATTCCCGGTCCCCTTCCATTTTTAGTTATGGGACAAAAACATTTATGTGATATGTTTGCATCGCTGAACAAGTTTGTAATTGACATTTTTTCCCTATCTGCAAAGGGGGCAAGATAGGCCCCTCAAACCTCTCCAAAAGGGGGCGAGGAAAACCCTCGCGGTGTTATTGTGTGCGCCATAGGGGGTTTCCTATACAACTGCACAAGAAGTAAATCGCTAACTGCCATAGTTCGTGAGACATTGGCCTGATCAAGGACTTTCCTTGTAACCCTCTATATATAGCATTGCAGTATAGTACGTGTTTATTTTATAATTTCTGTGTTGCGTTTTTCGATTAATAAAAAGGAATTAAGCCGTCGAATTCTTTGCCTTCACTTTAATTTTTTCCTATTGATAATGAAGCACAATCGAACGTACGAAGAATCATGCGATTCTGTAATTTTATTTGTTATTAATTACCAGCTATCGTGCTGTGATGCGATTTCTATATGTCGCCTTGCATGGCTTTCATTATGTTGTTTATTGCAAAACTTAAAATTATTTTTTTTGTTAAATGAGTAAGAAAATGCACCCTAACTTTGTAACGCACCTCCAGTCTTAAGAAATAACGTCTTTTTTGCAGAAAACATCGGCAAGGTGTTTTCTAGTAGCACTTTTCGAAGCACAGTCCAGTCAAAAAATTATAACCACTCCTGATGTAAGAAGGAACCGTAAACAGCAGCCAGGTGGCGTACGTAGCAACATATGCAAATCTTGTAAGGCATTTAAGAAGACACGTACTCGCGCACGGTATGCACTCTCGTGAAAATAGGAAAAGGACGTGACCTAAACAGAGTTTGGAAAAAGAATGATTGTGACAATCCGTTTTTTGGTGTAAATATGACAAGGATGGTAAGTCAGATAATATCCGCAAACTTGAAAATTTCGTCGTCCTGGAGCGCGAATCCGCGTCTCCCAGATAGCGCCCGGATATGCTATCCACTACACCACCCAGAACGACCAAGTCTTAAGTTTCCGATAAATTTGAATATAACCTTCACAAGACTCGCTAGTCGAAGCAACCGACATTCATGTTTAGCTAATCTGGAGGTTAAGAATCCTATCCGATGATTTCCCGGAGGAGCATAAATAGAATACGGGATGCAGATAAATCATAAATGGAATACGGGATATTACACCATACAATACAAATTTTGAAGATGACAATCCATTTTTTTGGTGTAAATATGACAAGGATGGTAAGTTAGATAATATCTGAAAACTTAAAAATTTCGTCTTCCTGGAACGGGAATCGAACCCGATTTAAATTCAAATTAAATGTTTATATTCAAATTAATATTCAACGGTTATATTCAAATTAATCGGAAACTTGAGACTAGGTCGTTCTGGGTGGTGTAGTGGGTAGTATACCCGGTCGCTAACTGGGAGACGCGGATTCGATTCTCGCTCCAGGACGCCGAAATTTGCAAGTTTTCGTATATTACCTGACTTTCCATCCTTGTCATATTTACACCAAAAAAATGGATTGTCGTCTTCAAAATGTGTATTGTATGGTGTAATCCCGTATTCCATTTAAGAATGATTGTGGCTATCGACTGAGCGAGGGTAGCATTACAGAAAAGGCCGATATTGTGAGTTAGGCATGTGATGCAGTTATTAAAGTATTCCAGGAATGGAAGGCAATTGGCAATACCGCATCTTGAAAGAGATTTTGGTGACAATCATTCGAAGTGAGGAGCAAATGATTTTTTAACAAACCCGAAACAAGTAATCATTTTAATTCAACATACACAGAAAAACGTGTAAGTTTAAATGTATGAGTTTAATGCTTATGTGCAGATTTCTGGAAAATGTGGAATGCTGCTGTCTAGAGAGATTGTTTCAATGCTTTAAATTCTTAGGCTGAAAATTGCTATTATATCGGATATGCCCAGCTGCGTGCGGCGCTCCAACTTTGACCACTGCCATAGGGTAACAGCTGCATTGTGAGATACCATAAGGAATTCCAGCGAAAACGTTCATTGCAGTCCTTTGAAAACGCCCTTCTTTATTTCAAAACATATCATTTTATTCAAACAGCTAATGCATTTACTTTCAATTTATGGGTGGCGCTTTTCGATTGATTCTTCCCCGGGATGCGAACAGAGCATGTCTCACCCGCATTGCTATATAAACATTACCTGAACTGAACTTTTTCGATGCATTGCTAAAGAAAGCCTGAAAGTGGATAAGAATGCGATAGGGTTATTTTAATATCTGAGCGGATTCCTGCATAAATCCATTTCTTATTTCAAAATATTTTTCTTTCGAACTCCTAGGAGTTATTTTTGCTGGGACAGTGAATGTAAATCCTCCAAACAAATTTCATTTTACAGTAAAAATTGAACAGTTAAACGCCGTTTATTTAATTTTTGACTGCAACAAACAGGCGTGCAGCCTGCTTGGCTGGTTCCATGGAGGTGGGAGCAGGTGAAGAATATCACTTTACATAAAGCTCCACATCTATTTTTTTATGCTGTATCTGGTGCACAACTTGATATTTAAGACACCTGATACCTTGGTCGACAATATTGTGAATAACTGTGTAGAAAATGTGATACGACATTTTTAAGAAATTTAAGAAAACGGAAGCATATTCTGCTGCCGTTGGCTTTGTGGAAGCTCATAAAGTAAAGTTTTGTGGAACGTGTTATATTTTTGTGTGGGGATGTCAACCATTATGATAATTCTGGTTCCGTGATAGGTTTGCAGGGTGATGAGTATTTTAATCAGTTTTATCGACAGTCACTTGGTCACAATTTTTACCTTATTTTTGTGATCCAAAGAATATTAGAGAAATTAGCCATTGCTGTCACCAGTCGAGAATGGAGTTAAGGAAACGACCACTTTACTCAGATTCTATTCTACAGGCGTGGTCAAGAATTCACATTGATTTTGGACAGAGCTGTTACGATTTGTCAACAGTAATAAGAATTTGTTCCTATTACAGGATATGATGTGATGCATGGCATTCAGGTTGTTTTTGGATGATGAACTACAGCGTGCGGTAAATAAATGTTTAGGTGAACAGTTGCACATTGCCTTTACATTATTGCTGCAGAAGTCCTTTACGCCGCCCGACGAGGTGTCGTAGTGGTCCAAACGCTGGCTTATGATTATTCGTCCGTGTTGGGTCCGGGTTCGAATTTATGTGTTACGGCAGTGGCTTTCTTATTTCTCTGGAACCACCGGCTCTAAATTAGGGAAGGACTACTGCTCACATCCCATTAAGTTGCTCACAGTAGTCATTAAATCCCCGAACAAGAAGAGAGAGTGGTTTGTTATGAGGAGTAATAAATTAAGAAATTTGTACTCGTGTATTTACTGTAAAAGGTATAATATGATAAGCGAAGGAATTTGTTAATTGCAATGAATATGTATTCGGATAATTCGTTTAACACTGAATCATTTTGCAACCGGCATGTACATATGCTAATAATAAAATTAGTAATAACAAAAAACGTTTTGTAACATTTTTAGAAGGTTTAGTAAGTATGATGCTCATCTAAGGCTGTAAGGGGCCTTCCATCCCTAATTCATGGCCACTTATTCACAGTTAGGGAAAGAACTAGTGCCGTGGAAAACAATTACATATTACCCTTTGAGTGCTCCTCTGAGGTCCTCATCTGGGACATACCCTTGGGTCACCACGGCTCTTTCCATAAGAACGGCACGTGTATTTCATTTAGAAATAAGATAAGGAAAATAGGAAAATAAAATCTCATACATTCAGCGTTTTGGAATTATTATAAGTATTTTTCAAAGAAAAAATATTTTACTATACACCGAAAAGCGCGGAAACCGATAAACTGCGAAAGCTTTTTCTGAATATACATTAAACTCGGTGAAAATTGACAAAGCGATTTCAGGAATAAATTGTTAAATTCGAGTCAATCTTTTTTCTGAGATGTAAATGAAAATATTTGCATTTTATTAAATTAGCACAAAGGGTGGCTTCCACGCATTGAAATACTAGCGCTGACTCATTTTGACGAAGAAGTCTCGGATGTGGTCTTGCTCTGTGTTATTTCAGGCGTGTTCCAATCAAGCCTTCATCTGTGGGATCGAAAATAAAGCTTTTGATTATCAGCTCAGATGTCTTCTAATTGCGATCCGGGGATGCTCCGGATCGGGCGAAGAAATTTAATTTGTGCGATGATTTGGTGTATTGACAGAAGTGGGAAAACATTGCAGTCTTGCGGAGGTGCATTATCATACCCTTGAAACAAGACATTATTCAAGTACGCAAAACAATGTTTGAACAGTGGGGTTTATAATACTCGTACATGTAATATGGACTGCCTTACTGCTTTGCGCAACACTAGGGGTCCTGTAATGTCTTAAATAATTGGGATAATAGACCAAAACAGAGACGACTCTGATCCTAAAATACTTCTAATAGCCGTTCTATCCTTCAGATGGCCGTGCGTTACACAACTAAATACATGCAAGGCGATGAGTAGGAGTAAGATAAACGGTTCAGTGAGAATCCTGATCTCAGTAGCCCTTTCAATAATCGACTCCAAAATTAGTGATGACGTCCCACGGGGCGCCTCCGATTTGAGAATTGGCTACCGATGCGCGGCCGTTGTCCAGCGAATAAGCCCGTTGTTCCTTTAGTTTTACGCCTGGGAGGTATTGTACTTAATCTCTCTCTATATAAAAACTTCCTTTTTCCCCATCTTATCCCGCATCGATAACATATAAGCACCTCTTGGTTAAATAACCCGGTAACATCGCAGATCCACATAGAGCTCTCTAGTATGCCAGCTGCTCCTGTAGTGTGTAAATTTTGCATTAGAAACAGTCTGCTCTCATTTTTGGCATTACCTTGAAATTTCAATGCCTTTTAACAAAAGCCTGAGAAAATGCACACTGATAACAGAACTTCAACTCTACGATTTATTCCGAAAACATATTGAATTCCTTTTGACACTTAATCAAACCTGACAATCTATCCTTTTCATCATTTTCAAATATTTCCACAGAATTTCATCAAAAGACGACATTAGTGCTGTTTGGGGCATTTACCCATTTGTCCTTCATATTTTTTTAGAATCTTTCACATTGTATCAACAGCTTCGTGAAGCTGGATAAATCATAAAGTAGTTATTCATTTGCGTTACAGTTAATGTATTTCTTAATTTGCGGAAGTAGTTCCTTTTCATCTGCGAATTCAATCCGTAATCTTTGATGTTTGATAATCGTATCATATGTGTTTGTGTTTTACGTCGGCATTGGCTTGAATATTGATAAATTGTATCTATTCATCTTGCATCTTAGACAAAATCAAAATTGGCTTGAGTTCCAATTTGTGTAGAATCGTTTTGCTTCCTCTTATGCCTTGCACGAAAAGAAAAAGTTTTGAGCTCCGGTAAAAATCCGCTTAGGCAAAGAAGATGAATGTATAATAACAGCTATGACGAGGATCCTGTTTAAGTCTGGAGGGAAATCCCTCCCGAAAATGACGTTTTTAAACTTTTAGAATTTCATTCAGAACTGGATAGATCTTAAATAAAAGAAATATTTTTATTTTACAGAGCTGAATTCGATTTTTATTTTACAGCGCGGAATTCGATTTTTATTTCACAAACGGAACATAATTTTGAAATATTCATGTAAATTGTATAAAGATGACGTATAATAAGCAGATGAAATATTTTTTTCTTACGTTTTATTCCATTATGATTTTAATTTTAAGCGAAATTGTGAATACTGGTAGCAGAAAGTTTTTATTAATATGTTGGGATGTCTTTGAATGCATAATATTACTACTGTGATATTCTAAAACTGAGAGAATATACACTGGCTGAAAGTGAAAAAAGAACACCAAGAAGGAATTGGCGGACGATCATGAAATTTAATGTAATTGGCGGACGATCATGCAATTCCGGTACCAACCGGTGAGCGCTTACGCCACAGCACGGCATAATATGCAAATTATCGTCGGTGGTATTTAAGGAGTACGGCGAAGTGAATGTAATCAGTCGTCGGCGTACGGACACGTGCGAAGACCCTGAAGAAGCTGCAATGCCTGGACATGGAAGACGTGTAGGATTTCAGAAGTTATCGGACTTTGTGCGAGGTCATCTAGTCGGACTCCACGAAGCCGGGTGGTCGTATCGTCGTATTGCGGAGCGAATTGGACGGGAAGTATCGGTGGTGGTACGATGGTGGCGTAGATGGTCCGAGGAATATTCCCACACGAGAAGACGTGGAACCGGGAGTCACAGACGGACTGATGAGCGGACCGATCGACGCATAAGAAGAGCGGCGCTGTCAAGCAGAACATCTACTGCGACGCAAAACCGAGCTGTCGTTGCACCTGAGGTGACTGTGCGAACAATCCGCAACCGTCTATTGGATGCAGGACTACGTGCACGTGTGCCTCTGACTCCAGCCTACCGTCAAGAACGGCTGCAGTGGTGTCGCCAACTTCTGCACTGAAGAACGCAATGGCGATCTGTCGTGTTCAGCGATGAAAGCCGATTCTGCTTGGGAGCCTCCGATGGCCGTATGCGTGTTCGCAGACGCACAGGGGAGCGTCTCCACCTTTCTTGCATCCGCCAGCGACACACAGAACCTACACCTGGTCTCCTGGTGTGGGGAGTGATCAGCTATCACTCCGGTACACAACTCGTGTTTGTACCGGGTACGTTAAACAGCACCTCCTACATCAACAACATCATTCAGCCCGTTGTTGTGCCATTTGTAAGGTCGGTCCATCGTGGTGTTTTCTAGCAAGATAACGCACGCCCACACACGGCACGTGCAACGCAACATGCACTTCAGGGTGTGAGACAACTTCCATGGCCTGCACGTCCACCGGATTTGTCCCTCATTGAGCACGTGTGGGATTTTATGGGACAACGACTTATCCGGTCTCCACAGCCAGCCATGACCATCTCCGATTTACGCGTCCAGGCTGAGGACGCTTGGAACTCAATACCCCAAACTTACATCCAACATCTTTACGACAGACTCCATGCCAGAATTGCACAGTGTGACGCTGTTCATGGCGGTTCAACCTCGTACTAACCATGTTACATGGAAATGTTATTTTTCAGTTTACCAGCAAATACAGCTGTATTTTGCCATAATGTTTTGATCACGTTATCCTCTGTATTCCGTTATTATGCTGTATAAATTTCGTTGGTATCAGACGTCTCCTTCTTGGTGTTCTTTTTTCACTTTCCGCCAGTGTAAATTATTTTGCAGAAATTTGATCCTGGTTAACTGAATATATTTGTGCGTGTGCGTGTGGACTATGCTATGGAAGTACAGTATGTATACACTACCCTATAGATTAGATCCAGTGTACGAGCTTGGCGATGATTATCTGGAGTTCTTCAGTTCTAGTAGCATACAATCGGGATAAAATAAGAAATACCTTAACTTGAAAGAAATTCTACATTAACGACATATCAATGAAACATGTGAAAGGCAATAAAGCAAAATATGAAGAATTAAGAACAAACGAGAACTTCCAATGTGCATTTTGAAACACCCACGGAAATAAAATTCTTCGCAGGGTGTTTACATACAGTAGACATGTTGACACTCGGCGAAGACACGCCTTTGCCTTTTGTTGTTCTTGATTTCAAGCTGCTTGTCACGTGACCTCTGAGCAATAGAGACACCTTTCGCTTAACATCGGCTTTATAAATTGCTTCTCGCTGTTTCTGTTAATTATATTCAAAAATGGCCATTTTCCTCTTTCCTTGCAAAGGGGTACCCTTTTTTGGGGGTGGAAAAATAAATTTCTGACAGTACTGTTCCCTGTTCTTCAACATCACACAAACATAGCAAAGATATTAACAAGCCCCTTTACAATAACGCCATCCAGTCATCCGTAATGAAATTTATTCGCATGTTGTCGTATTGTTTTCAGTCTGTTGAGGTGTTGAATACTCCAAATGCCGCCCCGGTGGCGCAGTGGTCTAAGCGATGGCCACTGATCATTCGTCCGAACGAGGTCCGGGTTCGAATCCCGGTGAGGCATGGATGTTGTGTTTGTCTTACGGCACTGGCTCTCTCCCTTTCCTAGAACCAGTGACCCTAAAATTAGGGACGGGCGACTGCTTATAGCCCATTGAGTTGCTTACGGTGGTTGGTAAACCTCCACTGAAAAAAAATACGAATACTCCAAATAACACTAAAATCACAACACCCTGAAGGAATTATGGGAAGCAGATGCTAATCAGTAAACAGCAAAGTTTATCATAGACCTGCACATGATTAAATTATGATACCAATCCGATTTCAGCGCTTGCCGATGTAAGCGAGAAAGTCTCTCACATAACGCTACAACTAAGTCTGGTTTCCTCTTGAGAAGAGTCTTCCCGTTTTGAGCTGAGATTTCTAGCAGGGAACGAATTTCGTTGGAATGCCGTGGCACCAAATTTGTTAATCACATCGTCCGTTCAGGGCATTTCTTAAGGAACGGATTATCGGTGTCCGTGACGGTAGATGGTCGTCTCGCCGTATAGCACAGCATTTGGACCGGGGCAACACAGGAGTGCATGGGTGCTAGCTGCAGTTTTTAAGATAATGTACGACGTCTCATTGGCCTGGAAATGGGACACGTGGGATTTCCACAATACGGAAGACCAGTTGGTCTAGTAACAAGCTTCCTTCACTCTTCCTACTATCAGAAGTGGGATAAATGTTACTTTAAGTTGCTCCTGCAAAAAGACAAATCCGATCGCGAAAGCTGGCGGAGACAGAATTTCCAGCACAGCGTCCATTGCATCGCTTCACTCTATTCAGTTGTCATCTTCTGGAGTGGTGGAGTGAACTGATAGAATGGCACCATGTGATCCTCATCGACAAGTCTCGCTTTTTGAGGTGCCCGATAATGAACAGTTCCACATATGAAGACGACGTGGACAGGTGCATAATTCAAGAGTAATGGTACGACAACATGCACCGCGAACAGTAGAAGCCATAGTTTCGGGACCAATACGCCATGAGAGCCTGCAATCTCTAGCATTTCTCACAGGTAGTTTGACAACTCGGAAGTTTTCGGAGAATATCCTGGGTGATGTTGCTACGTCTTTCGTAAGGGGATCTTCACCTAGAACCACTCTGCAGCAAGCTAATGCTCGTCTGCATAGTAAAAACATCTCCAGGTAGCATCTACGCGCTACCAAGAACCTTGAATGACCAGATACATTCCAGGATCTGTCTTTTCTAGTACATTATGTGTCATAGATGGACGGCATCTCAACACTCGCTTGCAGCTGGCAAAATGAAAAACAAAAGGCGATCAGCCTTCAAGACATAATGCAAGGAACATGGTGCAATGTAAAAAAATTCCTGAAATTCACCTGCCATTTTCCGCGCTTCATTTCGAGAATTAACGACATTTATTCCATACTCAACCACAGGAATTTCACGGATTTGTAAGCCAGAAAAAATCTTGATTTCTATAAAACTTTCCGCAGTTCCATTCTACATAGATTAACGGTAAATTGTCATTTTCAAAAGGTGTTAAAGGAAAATTCCGAATATTGCAGAAACATAACCTTATGTTCATACATTGTTTACGTGCGCTAATTTCTTAGCAGGCAGTATTTAACTTTAGCAGACGTTTCGCTCGTGTTCATCTAACACGTTGTTGCCAGTTTCAACTCTTTGACCTGCTTCTATCTTCTGTAATTTCTTATCAAAAACGTTCTGAAAAGGTGTGAACATCCCTATATGTACGGTGTTTCTGAAACATACTACGAAGCAGTACATTTCCCCTTTTCTTAGACATAATTGAAAGTCATTGTGAGTTTTAAAAGATCCCGAATTCCGTTAATTGAAAAATCACGACGAAAAGAAATGCAGTTTGTGGTAAGTCTTCTAATAGAAAAAATATAATTATTCTAAACCCCGTTTGGAAAAAAACGAGAAGCTCCGATATAAATATAATGACAAGTTAACCCACATTAGTAGCGAAAAATATTTCATCATCGCGCGATTTTAGTCATTTTCATTTCTTCCTTAAAAGTGTTGTCTTTCAAGATCACTCGGCAAAGCGCTTCGCTTGTCGTAGATTACGTACCCCATCAGAAGAAAAGAATTGAGCCAGTATATATAAACGGAAAAACTGTCAAAATACTAAAGTTAGAAACGGAAATATAAAAACGGTAATTTCATTAAAAAACACAGAGATTTACAGGAATTTTCCTTCAATTCACGTCAGTTGTATTTCACAATGAATATAGTAGGACTGGAAGCCATCAGGATTCAGGCCATGACGCATTACTGAATGCATTGCTAATAAATTTGGTTGTAACTTTTACTTGAGCCTTATTCTATCCTTAGTAAATTTGTGCGTTAAATTTGAATACTTAATCTTCTATTTCTTGTCTGTCATACAGCTCCATAGGTGAACATCAGTTGAATGTTACCACCGCTCTAGGTTTCGCAATTTTAATGTTAGCGTGCACATTTCCAGCGCTTTAAAATTGTAACATTGAATCACATGCACGTGTACAATAGTGAGTACTAATAACGGAAAGTTATTATATTGACTTAAATTGCAATAAATCGACATAAATTAAGCATGTACACAAAATTCAAAGTTGTGAAAGGATCTAAATTTTCCAAAAAGGCGAGTGATTTGTTTAGAATGCGGGTTGTACGTTTTTGGCAATTACAATGGATTTCTGTTTCATATCGCAGGTGTATGTACCTTCCAATTTTTTACAGCGATTTGAAGGTTCGATTTTGCAGAGAACATAAGTTATCTATATTTTTGCACAACTGTAGTAAGTAATGGTTCTTGACTTTGTTCATTTACATCTACACTTATTTTACTTGAAATCCACAGTGAAGGGAAGAAATGAAACTTCTATGAGAACAGTTAGGCAATACAGGAATATCAAGAATATATCTACATATGTACTACATGATCAAAATTATCCAGACACCTCTTTTGGGTAGTGGATGTGGTGATGAGACGCCATTATTGCGCGAAAGAGAAGGGATGAAGAAACTGCAGCCATTTTTGTGACAAGCTCACAGGAATCGGGAAAAGGTTTCGACTTTCTAAGAATTTGGAATGTGGAATCCATAGAGGCCATAGCAACAACAGAGTGGGCATCTGGATTATGTCATGGGAAGGAGACAAGACTCGGATACCATAGGGTGCCTACTAGGGCGTAGTAATGCAAGCCTGTGATTGGTCGTGAACTCTCCAGGGTCCGACAGAAAGTTGAGGGACGCAAAACATGAGATTTTGGCGGGACTCCTCGTATAGATTTCTCTGGGAAAAGTGCGAGGGGTCCTGGTTCATCCCCAGAAGACCTAAAAGTTTGGGCGCTCAGCTGCGGTTGGGTCGCCAGCGTTGATTTTCACTGGCTGAGGTTAGTGGTTGAACCTAATAATTACCGATACTAGGTCGTGGTCTAGACATCTAAACTAAGTAGATAGCTGGCGAGATTATTCATTCCCAGGGTTTCCGTAGCCCTGTTGTCACTGTCTAAAGTGTGAAGTGACTGGAACAATTCTATACCTCTGCAAATGTAAAAGCCTGTGTGTATTCATGTAACGACATAAGGAAATTCAATCTCGGAACTCTAACAAGTAGGCTGCCAACTGCCATTTATGCACGGGAGATATACCGGGTGTTCAATAAATGACCAAACACTTAGTTTGGGAATAACTTTTGAAATACGCACGAGAGGGCAGCACTATCAGTTTTTCTTCGACCAAGTGCTTGTAAGTAATTGAATCAGTGTTCGATCGACTGTGTTTTAGTGCAAGTTAGAAATGGTGTATTCAAACGAACAACGCGTTTTTATTGTGAAAACTTGGTATGAAACAAACAAAAGGTCTTCTGAAACACTGAGAAAGTGGTCAACGGCTTACGAGAATGTTCGAAAGCCATAAAAGGCAACAGTTATGCTGGAAAACAAGTTTCTCCCGGAAATTCTACGTCTGGGAATGATCGATGGTTTCTGGTTCATGCAAGATGGTGCACCTCTGCCATGCACTCTGGGTGTGTTTAGGACCATAAGCAGCCATTTTTGACATAACGTACTTGCTCTCAAATACCCCAGTCATTGGCCTGGATCTATCGAATGGCCTCCTTATTCTCCCGACTCAAATCCCTGTGACTTTTTTCTTTGGAGATACATCAAAGATTTAGTCTACAAATAACGCCCTAACACTGTGACTGAGTTCAAGGATGGTCTCACTGAGGCTTTTTCCTTTGTAACTCGAGATACTCTAGGCCGAGTCATAGAGAACTTTGAAGCCCAAATGCGCGATCTTGTGGTAATGGGAGGCAAACGCTTTGAAACTTTTATCACTTAATTATCTTTTGAGCCCACTTCAAAGAAGCACTGTTTGCTTATAATATATATTTTGTCTATAAAGCGTTTTCTACAAACTAAGTGTTCAATCATTTATTGAACACCCTGTAGAAGTCCAATCAGTGTATTTCCACCATCAATGTAAATATTTATCGTATACAGAATGCAAATAAAGTTGTTGTGTAATTTAATTTGGATCAGATTCTAACAACGACTGCAAGTAACTTTCTCCATGCCTCTGAAAATGAGATTATGAATAAGGTGGTCCAGGCGGTGCAATTATTCTGGCTGGTGGCAGCGAATAATATGTTCAAGACAATCAGGTAAAAATTCTAACGAAGTGCATGTTTGATAATGTGTGAAAATATTTATCATAAGCAAATATCACTAGTGATTTAAATAAATACTACAACAACACCAACCGAACGAAGAACACAAAATACATGGTATGTCTAAAGTCTTTTCCTGATTACGATAAATCGTATAAAATGAACCGACTAGTTAGGCGTACACGGTTTGTTGCATTCATTGGGTTATATTCTCAAGTTTTTTGTTCTTTGTAATTTTGGAACAATGGGTGGTCCTGTACGTCAGCATCGTAGTTTTTCGTTGAATGCGTCAGTCGACGAAATGGCGTCTACGCAGGAGAAGGCTAATTGTGTTCTCTGGTTCATGAAACCAAATCTGCAATTTCAGTGCAGCGGAAGTTTAGGCGTGAGTCTGATAGAGCTCCGCCTGATGTGAAGAGCGTTAGGAACTGGAATAAAAAGTTTAAACAGACGGGCAGTGTCGTTGACCATGCAAGAAGTGGAAGACCTTCCATTAGTGAGGAAACTGAAGACGCTGTGCGTAAGGCATTCGTACGAAGCCCGAGGATATCCATTCGTCATGCCTCTGGTGACCTGGGAATGCCTATGAAGACAGTGCATCGCATTTTAAGAAAGTGGCTTCGTTTTTTTGCATACAAACTGCAAGTTGTTCAAGCCTTTGAACCTAATGAAGGGCCCAGACGTGTGACATTCGCTATGGATATTCTTGAAAGAATAGGCGCAGCTAATAATTACCTGAAGGGGATTTGTTTTACAGACGAAACAAATTTTCCTACCTCAGGTAAAGTGAACACGCATAATGCCCATATCTGGGGTTCAGAGAAACCACATGTGGTTTTGGAAAAACAGAGGGATAGCTCTAAAATCAATGTTTGGTACGGACTAATTCACAACAAAATAATTGGACCGTTAGTTCTTATTGAACCCACCTTTACATCGGGTATTGTACCTCGACATGATGTAGCTGTATGTTGCATGCCAATTGGAAGAGCTACAACCATGGGTAATGCAGGCGGTGCGCCTTCGCACTGGGGTGTACCTGTCCGTCAATTCTTAGATGACACATTCCCTAACAGATAGGCATAGATGGTGCCATAATTTGGGCACCAAGATCCGCAGACATTACGCCCCTTGACTTCTTTTTATGGGGCTACAGTAAGGGTCAAGTTTCTAAAACACCAGTTGCAGATATTAACACTTTGAAAGGAAGAATAACAAGCGTTAGCGACCGTCACAGATGACATGTTATAGCAGACATGGAAAGAGATAGAGTACCAGCTGGATGCCTTCTGTGTAACAAAAGGACCCCACGTTGAGATATACTGACGACCCGGAAAAAAACTTTGGATTTCATGTTAGCTATATTCTAAACCCGAGCGTGGATCATTTCATACGATTTACCGTAATTAGGGAAGGACTTTAGACACACCCTATATAACACTGGATTTTCCCATATACGTCACAACCATCGCCCTTACAGCTATAAAAAGACGCACGTGTCCTGGCAAACACTACAGACGAGCATGAACAGTGGAAATGGCCGTATGGCAGAGCTCAGTGGTTTTCATGGTGGCATGATCATAGGATGCCATCTTAGCAAAAAGTCAGTTCCGGAAATATCTACCCTGTTACAGATGCCCCGATCCACAGTAAGTGACGCTATTTATTGTAAAGTGAAAACGCCTAGGACCAGCAGCAGTGCAATCCCGAACTTGTAGGTCACGAGAAATGAAAAAACTGCATCAACAAGTGATGAAATGGGTGGCGCGACAGAATCACCCATCCTTGGTTGCACCACTGACCACCGACTTCTAAAACGCGTCATGAAGTAGCGCCAGAAACATAACGGTTCGTCTAGAAATTAAGGTGATGGGTTTCCACGGCAGAGCAGTCGCACACAAACCTAGAACCACTAAACTCAGCGCCAGTCGGTTAGAGTAGTGTGGAGCTCGGCATCAGTGGATTCGGGAACAGCAGAAGCGCGTTTTCTGGGGTCTCGTCTACTCGTCCGTCGGACTGGCAGTTGGTGAAGCACACTTCACCATGTGCCAGTCCGACGGACGGGTCTGGGTGAGAAAGATTCCAGGTGAATGCTACCAGCCCGGCTGTGTTGTGTCAACTGTAAAGTCTGGTGGAGGGGGCAGAGTGCACTGGGACTGTTTCTTATGCCTTTGTCTGGACCTATTTGTTCCAGAGCCCGCAGGTCTTAACGCTACTGTCTATAGTAATATTCGCGACAATTCTGTGTTCCCGACATTCTGAAAACAACTCGATGAAGGCCCTTTCCTTTACTAACCACAATGCTTCCGTACACAAAGCGAAGTCCGTACAGGGATGATTTGATGAGATGGGTGTGGTAGATCTTGACTGGTCTGCACAAAGCACCGATGTGAACCCCATGCAATACCTTTGGGGTGAATTGGAGCTCCTATTGAGAGCCCGGCCGAACCTCCCTATATTGGTGACTGACTTGATTAATGTTCTTGCGGAAGAATGGAAGGCAATTCCTGCAACAACCTACCACGTTCTACGTAATATCGTTCCCAGTAGAGTAGAGGCTGTGATTGCAGCAGAAGCGTTGAACACTCGATAGTAGTTCCTTTCCTATTACAGGGATTTTGTGTATCGGTAAATGTCCCGATACTTTTGATAATATAGTGTACGTAAAATCTGTTTCAAAATGCACAGTTACGTGTAACTGTTTCAACTTCTCTATGATAGTTTTGGTTTCGGCAATTTTTTCTGTTGATTAAAACACAGAATTCTGTAAAAAAACAGAGCAAAAAAGGATATATTTCTGTCGTAAACAGATGGAATATATTTATATTTTTGAAAATAGAATGCAATTCTTTGGAAGAAAACCCTCCAAAATCTCCAAGGAAGAAAGAAGGCAAATTTATTTGCATGTTTTCAGAAAACCGAAGCTGGGAAAGCCGATTCAGCGACTGAATTTGACTGGATTCTGCACAGGTCTTGTTGCTGCATAGCGACTCAAAAATATAAGAATAAAAAATCAAAGTATTTTCCACAGATGTAGATAAAAGAAAAAGATAAGAGGATCATGTGGGCGTCAAACAAAAATGGGAAGAAAGTGTAATAGCTCTCAAACCCTGTGGAAGAGGAATTTCGTGAAGTATGATAGTAACAAACCAGCGGAGCGCAAAGCTCGTTGTCGTAGCCTGAAATACGAGTTTCGATTGGGCTGGTGGTGTCTTTAACTACCTATAAGTATTCTGCAATGTAAGCCGTATTTAAACAGACACTTGAGCTTGCAATACAAATGGAAATTATTTTATTTTTATACACTCAGTTAAATACCAGTGCTTAGGAATTCCACAACGCTAAAAAAAATGGGTACTTTTGATCAATGCTTACAACAAGAAAGATTTATATTTCTAAACGTTTATTTTCACATTCCCTGTGCAGAATCCAATATTTCCAAATTATCTGTGATAATGCATTAAAGTACATTAATTATAAAGAACGTTTTCCTCACTTCTAAGAAAACAGGACGAGTGCTCAGAGGTGTAGGGTTCTGAATAATCTCCTGGGTTTGGCTTCGAGTTTTGGGTGAGGCAAACTGGGTGCTCTTTTCTTATGAGCCTATCTCTGTCCCTTTCCTGGAAGCAGCAATTCCATACTGGAGACCAGAAACTATTTATAGCATTTAGAGGTGCTCATGGTGGTTGTTTCCATCCCGAAACAAAAAAAATAGAATCGAAAACAAAATTACTAATAACTTCAAGAAAAATGTAGTTGGCGAATGTCTTTACCGAAAGTTCAATAGCCATACTTATATCCAGAAAATAGTTTGTTGCAGTTTTCTTTACTGCAATGATGATTTCATACTGTTAGAATTCCCGAAATGTTGAGCATGGTATTACAAAAAACATGGTAAATCCAATATATACTGAAGTAACAAATTATTAGGAACACGCAATAGCAATAAGACATGTGTAGGTGTGAGAAGTTACGCGTAAAGAATTATTTTCTACGCATCGCATAAAATACGCGTACACAATTCGTAATTTATGTCATAAATGTAAAAAATGCAATGAATTCAAAACTTGCTTTAAATACAATAAAAAAAAACAAAGTGTTACAATGTTACTTGAGTTCCCAGGCTAACAGAGACATGTACGTGGGTTACTTGCGGCAAATCCAGCGAGCTCTCCATATCACATTTTTCATTTCTTCTGTCCTTTCCAACGACACGCAGACACTACACATTAGTTTCCCAAGTTGCTTTGCTGACTGTCTGCCAATTAGTAACGGGCTGATTGAGAATAAACCGTTGATTTCCTAATGACTTTTGTTGTCTCTAAGATTTTGTTGAATTGATATTAGTTGAATAATAATTAAGACTTTCCACTGCAGCGAAATGTGAAGCTGTCTTGGTTCAACTTAGGTAAGCTTTAAGTGCTGTTGTGCAGTGAAGCCAGTTTAATCCGCGAAGTTTAGTCATATGTGGGATAAATTGTGTAGTGCCTTACAGGAAATCTAACTTTAAAATAATAGATACAGCATACAAATATTCTTAAAATGTAACTAATATTCTACATTTATTGTCCAAGTGGATATTGCCTCGCACAAACGGTCTAGAACAAGGTTCCCCAAACTGTGGTACATGGACCTCTTTGGGTACGAGTAGAGTTTGTACGGGGTACGCTGCGAATGAGTGAAGAGCAAATGTTGATTTATTCACACTTTACAGAGATAACCCGCGCCTGGTGCAACACAAGCAGTCTACTGCTGACTATTGTAGGGCACAAGTACGCCTGTTAGTTAAAGTGTTATACACTGCCGGACAATTGCTAAGGACGGATGACAATAGCACCGATAGCAACCATAAAATGGAAGGCAGGAAAATGTGGAAATTAGCATAAGTGCGGGATACAGTAAGACTTGTTGTGCGTATGCAAAGTTTGGATTGCCGAACTTGTTCGTGACGTCATAGCGCTGATAAGAGATATAAAGGATTTGACGCGTATTGACCGTTGTTGTTCAAACGCAAAGTTGAAAGGGAAAGAATCAATTGACGAACTTGCAATTTTCAGCATGTCTTCCCGACATCACCTAGGTGATTTTACGCGTGGCCGTATTATTGGCAAGATTGAAGAAGGGCGAAAACTAACAGATGTTGCCAGGGAGTTCGACGTCAGCCACAGTGTTGTTTCAAGGCTTTGGAAATCATTTCAAACAAATGGAGAGTGTAGCAAACGCCACGGGGAGGTCGTGTTCGCAGTACGACACCTACAGAAGATCGGTACATAGTGCTATCAACAAAAGGACACCGGCGCAGCACAGCTAGTGAGGTAGCAAATTAGTTTATGGCTGCTACTGGCAAGCGGATCTCCCGAAAAACTGTCGCCAGACGTTTGCATGAAGGACGACTATATGCCCGCCGTCCTGTTGTGTGCATCCCATTGTCCAGACGTCACCGTACCGCCCGTTTGCAATGGTGCCATCAACATCGCAATTGGACTGATAACGAGTGGTCTGCTGTCCTCTTCTCAGATGAGAGTAGATACAGTCTATCGTCTGATTGTCGACGACAACTGATCTGGCGTGATAGTGGTACTGCATATTGTCCAGCAAACATACAGGAAAGGGACCGATATCCGACATGTAGTGTCATGGTATGGGCTGGCATCATGATCAATGGCCGTACGTCCCTCTATGTGCTTCCAACTGGGACTATGGCTGGCCAACGATACATTAATGATGTTCTGCTACCTCATGTTCGCATGTTCCATGGTGCTGTCGGTGATAGATTCATTTTCATGGACGACAAAGCAACATGTCATCGAACAATCGCTGTCCAGGAGTGTCTTGAGAGCGAGGATATTCAACGCCTCGTATGGCCAGCACGTTCTCCAGATCTGAATCCCATTGAAAATGTGTGGGATGCTTTGGGGAGGAGTCTTGCTGGTCGCCAATGCCCTCCAATAAAAAAGGACACCCTCATCCTTGCACTGACAGATTAATGCGATAAATTACCCCAACAGCTGCATGATAATGTTGTGCAAAGCATGACACGACGTGCGGAATCCTGCATCGCCCTCCATGGTGGCCATATCCCGTATTGACATCTTACGCCGGAACGCCTGCCGACGGTAATTGCATTTTTTTACACGTTTACGTATTCTGCACAAAATGGCCTGTTTGTCCCTTGAACACGTTCCAAAGCCTTCTGGATTTCAGAGCACAATAAATTGTCTTTCTCGTAATGTCCTGGCATTCTGACATTATTTTATTTCACTTGGCATCCAACCACACTTACTTTTTTATGCGCTATATAGCAGTTTATGATCCGTCCTTAGCAATTGTCCAGCAGTGTACTGTTAATTCTTAATATAAAAAGTTCGTTATTATTTTGTGTTAATAATTAAGCTCCATCGATTTTGACAATTAATATTTAATATTTTCTTTGGTCCTTAAAGTTCAAGAATATGGATCGCTGGTTGAAAACTGCGTCTTTTAAACGGAAAGAAAGCAGTGTCTGTAGTAGCAACCAACAAATAGGAATGGAGGGGCTTATTTATTACTCAGGGAGCTCAGTGTATTTTCCTAATAGGGGTACTCAGTGTTACGAAAATAGTTGAATGGGCACACAGATGTCGAAACTTAGGGAAACACTGGTCTAGAACGACAATTCGCTTTATTTATTTTAATCAGATAAGATATCAATGTTTCTGAGAAGCATATGTAGAGATTGTTTCAATCAGTTCATACACTAGCACTTTTAATTTCGCTTTCATATTTCTAGTTTATTTCTAACGCAAAAATAATGTCCCAAATAAGTTCGTTGGTCCTGATAAAAACTAAAGCACAATCGTCCTTATTAGTCGCTGGCGAGATCCCGCTAGCCGCCAGTTTTTTCTGCTTTTTCCCCGCCCGCAGTAGTTAGTGACTTTACCAATCATAATATCTTCCCGGTTTACAAGCTTAATGGATTTCTTTTCCCGGTATCGGAGACAGAACGTCGAGAAAAGAGTACTTTACTGCTTACATACATCTTAGGGACCAAATGACCACTACAGAATCTGATCAGAGAAGAAAGAGCAGAACCCACACCTCCCGAGTGTTTGCAGTGATATCTCTAAGTCGTAGATCTGAACTTTCTTCTACTTGAGTGCAGGTAGCAGATAGGGCAACAGAAAGAAAAGGAATTTTCTTAGCTCTTTCTAAGGAAGCATGGGAAGCTGAGTAGAGTAAATGCATCAGTATCTTCCACCGAGCTGAGATCATCTAATTGCTTAGCACCATTACGCTCCGTGTTTTTCTCTTTCTTTCGATCTTTTTTCTTATACTTCTTTTCAATCACAAGCAAAATTGTGAGAAAGTCTTTGTAAATATATTTTATCAGCACGGTAGTTTAGGCAAGAGACAAAACCAATTGCGATTCGTGTAACAAATAAAACAATACTTGTTTTTTTTTATCAATATCTGTTATTTTAAGGAATATGTTTATGGTTTCTAGCAACTGTTTTCCTAATGTTATGTTTTTTTCTGTGTACGACGATGACTATGGGCTTGTTAGGCTTAAGTTTGTTTTAGTTTCACTGAAATACTCGTTGAACCCGGGTAGCTTGAAGAATTAGCTGCAATTTTTAATCAAATATATGCTAACTAAGCACTTTTAGATAAAGGCTAGGTTGAGCAAATTCCGCCCATTTCGTTTATTAACTTTCGTCAATAATAAGTCACTTCGCAAACACTTTGTTCCATCATATAGCTTAGTCACAGAAAATTTCCAAACAGCTCCAATCCTCTCTATCGCAGCAATAAACAACACGGAGCTTGCTTCAGTACAAATCGTGAGTAGCAGTTTAGAACAATTTAAAATGTCGTGCTCAAAACGTCATAATTGTGAAGCATAGTAGGCATCGAAAAACAAATGAGACCCTAAAACAAAGGAGATTAGTAAACAAGTGAGCGCTTACACAAGTCAGTGATACTTTCTTATCGCCGCCCCGGTGGCGCAGTGGTCTAAGGCGTTGGCCTCTGATCATTCGTCCGTAAGGGGTCCGGGTTCGAATCCCGGTCAGGCATGGGTGTTGTGTTTGTCTTACGGCACTGGCTCTCTCCCTTCCCTGGAACCAGTGACCCTAAATTAGGGACGGGCGACTGCTTATAGCCCATTGAGTTGCTCATGGTAGTCGTTAAACCTCCAATCAAAAAAAAAAAAAAAAAAAAAAAAAAAAAAAAAAAGATACTTTCTTATCTTCTGCTTGAGCATACATCATTATATTTGACTGGTTGTCAGTGTTGCCATCACGAAATCGTTGTGAGAGAAAAATGTATTGTTCAGGCTGCAAAACGTTTAACGAGAATAAACCAAATTTACATAAGAAGACAGGAATGGAAACTCAGAGTAAATTGCAGTATGCGCGACATAATTTAGGATCTCTTAAGGCAACACATGACGAATATATTCTAATTTAACTTTACATTTTAGTTAGCTGTTCTTTTTTTTAATTATATTATTTCTAGTTATCTCTTCTTACTAAACGTCATATCTCCGAAGAATTTACATTTTCGAGAGATCCTGGCGGGCAGTTACGTCAGTAATCCGTTGTGACGTGTATCTAAAATGTAACCTTTCCCTTTGAATTTCTGTTTTTATGTAAATTATGTTATTTATCTGTTAGATTGCTTCGCGAAGGGCTCGTCAACTTTGGCAACGACTGCCAGTGAGTCAAAGGTAACTAAAAAACACGCTTAGAGTTAAAAGGCGTGTGCCTGGTAGGGCGCACACAAGATGATTTACTGCTTGAAATGGGATCGTATGTTATCTGATATTCAGAGAGTTTAAAGTTTGTCTGATCGCTTAATAACTTTTTATGAAAGTTGATGTTCTATTGAAGCTTATAACGAAGTAAATTTCTCCGTCATTTAAGTCAACGCCGGACATCGATTCCGGGTCCCTTCGCACCGGACTAAGTCGGTCCCCCATCTAAGCTACGCGGACGTATGCTCTCGCTGCTATCTGCCGTTATCTCATGTGCGTCCTGCGTGGCAGGCACGTCACATCCCGCCCCCGAAAGAGGGCCGGGGGCATGGCCCACGGGTCAGCCGGGACCATGTGTGGCTGTAGGTAGTCATCCGCTGAAGAGCGTACATTAAAGAAATCCAAGTCAATTTGGTGTGTGGAACGTAATATCACACACATTTTTATTTTTCAAAACGCTGAAAAAGGGATTCTCTTATTCTTCCTGTCTCGCGGTGTGGAAAGAACATCACACCATTGCGGGAACTTTAACGGCCAGGTCATTCTTGAAGTTCGGGCGCCAATATAACGAAGTAAATTTCTCCGTCATTGTTGTCTACGCCGGGCAAAAATACCAGGGTCCCCTCACTCCTCCGGAGTAAGTCGCTCTCCCAACTGAGCTACGCGGACGTATGCTCTCGCTGATATCCGCTTTTATCTCATGTGCGTCCTGCGTAGTAGTTACCTCACAAGCTCGACTTCGACTGACGGCAAGAAACTAAAAACCAGCGGGACTTTTTCGTGTCGTTTTTCAAACTTAGTTGTATAAATGCAAATTCTAAGGTTAATGGTCTACGTTCAGCATTCTTAAAAAATGCAACTTTAAAGCATTGTTACATAGATACAGTAAAAACCCACCGCGCTGCCCCGGTCACGCAGTGGTCCAAGTGCTGGCATCTGACCATTCATCCGTGATGGGTTAGGTTCGAATCCAGTAAGGGCTGGAGGCCATGTTTGTCTGACGGCACTGGCTTTGTCCCTTCCCTTGAGCCAGGGGCCCTACATTAGGAGCGAACGACTGCATATAGCCAACTGAGGTGCTCACATTGGTCATTAAACCTCCAGAAGAAAAAAAACCATTGATTGAACTATGGGAGAGACTTCTGTGACAAATTTATGATCAAATAATTTGTTCTAAGTGCTTGATAATGCTATCAGAAAATATTTCATATTTGTATGTTTAAGTATCAGCATTTAATTTCATTTATTGGTCTTCAACAAGTAATTACGTAGTGCGATCAAAAAGTTCCAAGACTAGGTACGTAGCGCGCCAACAGATGGCAGTACGCGGATGCGCGACCAGCGGTCTAGGGCAATGACCTTCATGTGCCATTGTGCCGAGTTGTGTCGTTCTGTGAGCATCGGGAGCTGTGCTACACGATATTTGGTGGCCACATGCAGAACACAACTGCGATTTCGGCATGGACTACAAACTAGAGCAGCGAGCGAACATTAAATTCTGCGTCAAACGCGGGAAATCGGGAACGGAGACGTATGAAATGTTGCGGCAGACTTATGGCAATGAGTCGTGTGAGGTGTTTTGAGTGGCACTTGCGTTTCTAGAGCGGCAGAATGGCCCTGGAAGACGATGAGAGGTCAGGGAGACAGTCCACGAGCAAAACCCCCGAAAATGTGGGCAGAATTAGGGAACTGGTGCATGAAGATCGTCGGAGAACCATTCAAGACATTGCTGTCATCGTCAATGCGTCATACGGAACAGTACAAAAATTCTGACGGCGGTTTTGAACATGCACCGCATTGCTGCAAAGTTTGTGCCAAAGATTCTAAACCCCGAACAGAAGGCGCTTCATGTCGAACTCTGTCAAGATCTTCGTCAGTAGGTGGTGAATGAACCAACGTTTCTGTCGCGGGTCATCACTGGGGACAACTCTTGGGTCTACGGTTACAACTTGGAGACCAAACAACAGTCGTCGCAGTGGAAGAGCCCGGCATCTCCACTACCGATGAAGGCCCGACATGTCCAGAGCGCAACCCAAATCATGCTCATCGTGTTCTTCGGCATTCGTGGAGTTGTGCATGGTGAATTCTTCCCCAAGGGCCAGACAGTCACCGCCCTGTTTTGCTGCGTTGTTCTGCCACGTCTTAGGGTGGACATTCGATGCAAACAACCTGAAATGTGGCGCAGGGGCGATTTCCTCCTCCTTCACGACAATGCAGAAGCTCACGGAGCTTTAGCAACACGCCAGATTTGCAGCCACCACAGCACCACTACTATTTCTCATCCTCCTTACTCGCCGGACTTGGCCCCCTGCCACTTCTTTCTGTCCCCGAAGATCAAGCTGAAACTCAAGGGTCGCCGTTTTGAAAATGTGGACGATATCCAGCGCCAATCGCAGACAGCGCTTGGCACAATTCGCGAACGGAACTTCCCGGGAGCGTTCCGACAGTGGCAAAAACGCTGGCAGCAATGTACCGCTGCCCTAGTTGACTACTTTGAGGGAAATCATAGCCAGACCTAAATAGAGTAAGTACTTTGTTGTATATCGGCCTAGTCTAGGAACTTTTGAACGGACCTATTGCAGGGTTGGATATTTGCAAATACAATAAAGATCAATGTAAGTGTTTATTACGTCTCTCATTCTTTCTTGTCGTATGTAAATAGAAGGTACTATTGAATTCCTCTTAAAACTTGATAAATGTTTCCCAATTTCACTTTTCTCTGAAAACCTTTCAGGAAACATAAATGTTCGGTGTATCTCGCAGAAGTATTACTGCATACATGGGGATCATAATGCTGGATAATAGCAGAATGCATCAATAATACGCAAATTCTAATCAAATTTTTAGTCTCGCTGGCAACGCAGAGGTCTAAACGCAGGGTTTTAACCATTCGTTCGGGGTCTAATCCCGGCGAGGCATCAATTTTGTGTTCCTCTTACGGTACTAGATCTCTCTCGTCCCTGGAATTCGTAGTCCCAAACTTTGGGACGTGCGACTTGTTATATTGATGACGATTATCAACAAACCCCAGAAACAAAAATAAGCAACTTCATGAGGGTTATCATGTTCTTATTATTAAATTTGCAAATAGCATTTCCATTCTACGTACAGGAAAATATAACTACATATCTCTTACTTTGAAAATATAGTTAGAAGATAAAATGCATCTCTACATCAGAAATTTTTAAAAATATAAACGTTCCTTTCCTCTTATGCATTAACTGCATTACATTTAGGCATCAAATAAAAAAAATGGATTCTCGTATAAGCTACAGTTTTTGATATTTACCTATAAAAGCCAAGTTGATGTTTCTGTCTAGAACGATAACTACGGTCATATGCGGATATAAGTAGTTGTCTGTTCCTAATTTAGGGTCACTGGCTCCAGACAACCAGAAGAGGCAGCTCCGCAACACTAACACACTACACATGCCTCGAACCGAAAGTTGCTGTTTATGTCTTAAACGATCACCACGGCTGCACACGAATATAAGTAGTCGTCTGTCCCTAATTTAGGGTAATTGACTCCAAAAATGGAACAACGGATTAATACACAAACCGCGCCTTATTCTGGACTCGAACCAGTGCCCAACATAGATGATTAGTCAGAAACGTACCCCTCCGGCCAGTCGGGTACCGCGTCGACAAAACCAAGCTTCACACTTGCGTGTGGTATCCGGAAGTAATACGAGCGTATTGCAGGTATCCACGGAAGTGCCTTGTCGTCTATTATGTAACTTCAAAAATGAATGCGTTACTTATTTTTGTGCAAACTGGATACCAGAAAGAATTCCTTAGTCGCGACCATTATTAAATCACAATGTAAACGAGCAAAAAAGCATCCTTTGCAGAAGGCAAATATTTTATGTTACTTGTGTAAATATTCTAAATTTTCTTATCACTGTCTCCTACCAAATCGACAAAAGTTAGGGAAAAAGGACTAACACACAGAAGCACACACACACACACACACACACACACACACACATACACTGAGTGGCTAAATTATTGTGACCACCTGGTTAGTACGTTGTTGGACCACATTTCATCCTTAATACTGCTTCTTGAATTCATCTTTGTATGGACTCTATTAAAAGTTGGTAAGTGTCTTGGGCTATATTAACCCAAATGCGATGAATTACACCCTCCAGTTCTTGAAGATTTGATGGCAGCGGATACAACTGTCTGAGACCCCTTTCGACTTTATCCCACGAATGCACCATTGGATTGAGATCCGGTGATTGAAGAGGTTAATGTAACAGGAAAATGTCTCCCTGATGCTGCCCAAACCATTCGCGTACAATGCGAGCACTATGACATAAAGCATTGCCCTGTTGGAATCACATCGATCCCCACTGGGATAAATAATCAATATAACTGCGTAAACTTGGTCGGCAACGATATTTAAATGCCTTTGTAGGGTCAGACGTTACTACACACGAATCAGAGAGCCCAAACACTCCCACTAAAACATGCCCCAGAGCACAACGTTAGCTCCTCCAGCTTGAAGAGTAATGACGATGCAAGATGGGTCCATGCTTTGATGCCTCTGTCTCCATACCCTTCCACCTGCATGGTGTAGATGAAAAAGTGGATCGTCGGACTAGACTATATTACCTATTTCTCTCCTTTTGCTGTCCAATTCTTAGGTTCCTTAGAGGACTTGACGTGTTTCTTCTTGTTCGCTGCAGAGAGCAATGGCTTACGAGCAGACCGCCTGCTTCTCTAGCTTATACGATGTAATGTGCGGCAAACTTACGTTGAGAGGCCATCGGACTTGGTTCCTGATTTAGGCTATCTGTAATCTGACGAAGTGTTGCCCGTCTGTTGGACTGAACAAGTCTGCTTTCACTCCGCTCAGCTCGATTATCCAGCAGACATTGACAACCACACACCTTGCACTATTCACTCTATAAACTTTAACAAATGCTGCCCTCGAACATTCTACAAGTGCAGCCGTTTTTGTAATGGTCGCTCTAAGGCCTCGAGCATCCACAATTGTTCCACGTACAAAGTCCCTCAGATCGCTTCTTTTGCCTATTATATCTTGCACAATGCACTTCATTAATCTCTGCATGCCTACAGCATTTCCTTTTTATATCGATACTGCCATGTTGCGTTAGCAGCATCTGCGGGATAGCTACTTTGCCTAAAATGGTCTGGTGGTCCACTCAATGTACATCTAGTAGATTCTCGTTAATCAGGACACATCGAGAATAGAACACCGGCCCAATTAAGCGGCTGCCCCAATTATGCGAAGCTTTTTCCCGAAAAGCTAATTTAGGATGTCCTAATTTGGGACATATGCGTATATATATAAACATGCGGTAGACAGACTTGCCATTTAGCGTTGGCGTAACGGCAAGCCATCGTCTTTTAGGTAGCACAGACTTGCCATTTAGCGTTGGCCTAACGGCGAGCCATCGTCTTTTAGGAAAGAAGACGGTGGCTCAGTGTCGTGCCTACTTTAAATTGCAACGTGGGATATATTTATACCGGCAATTCAAGGCCCCACAAATCTCGAAACATGCGTGCGTGTGTGTGTGTGTGTGTGTGTGTGTGTTTGTTTGTCTATGTCTCTGTGTGTGTTTGTTTGTCTATGTCTGTGTGTGTGTTCACTGAACGTGCAGGTTGGGAGAGCATCTCCACCCACCGTATAGGTGGGAAGTGAACCATTGTGATTTCAACTGTTTTAGCTATTTGAAAAGGGAGGTTTCTGGTACTCGGCACAACAACAAACACGATGTGGATCTCCCTATCACAGAACGTTTCCATAGTCTAAATGAGACTGGAAGTGTTAATAATGTTCGTGAAATACCTACAGTTTGGGGACGTATTATTGATAAAGAGCCGAATGATTAATAAATATCTTCAAATATTGTGATCATTCCTATTACAGGGATTATGATAATTTGAAACTGCTCTCTTGCTTCACGAACGACTTAACAGTGTTAGGCATCAGGTACTAAATTCCGTACATCAACCTCTAAGTCTTCAGTTCCTGTAAAAACATTGTGCCTAAATTTTGTTTTCTCTGCAAGTCCAGCATTAATTCAATTTTTTTTATTTTTATCAGTACGTTCCTTGATGATACTCTACATCTCTGAGAGGTTACTTACGAAACATGAAGATGTCGTTAGCAAAACCAAGGTGGGTTAAACTATTTTCATTAATCTTTATCCTTTTGAATTCGTTGTTTACTGATTAAAATACCTTCAGCAATGCGACATTGAACATCTTGAAGTTCTACAAATGGTTCCTGTAAAATATTTAAAACATAAGTACTCACTTCCAATATGCGTTTCGTCATTTCTGGTAAAAATAATTCTTACCTTGAACCTTCCTCGCACTGCATGAAATGATATGTCCCTGAACAAGGTAAAAAAACACAATGAAAATTGCATACGTAAAATTGAATCATAAGTGGTATGCGTGTGTGTCTTAGTGAAACCCAGTGACGTAACCATGTTTCAAAATCTGGGGTGGTCCGATCATACATACACACATTATATGTATACATTTATATACAATATTATATGCATACATACTGTATAAGATAGAGTTTGGAACCCTCTCTTCCTACACATACGCAGGAGCAAAGCAGTTGCTGAGGCGCGAACTAACAGGCACGACATAGGCGCCTCTGTTGGCGAATTGTGGAACTTAGCGAACACAACTAAAGCTATGATAGGTAAGGCAGAAAAGTAAATTACAAAGTCGCAGAACTGAATTTGCTTATTAGGAATCGATAGCGCTGATTTTTTTTTGATTTTTTTTTATTGGAGGTTTAACGACCACCGTGAGCAACTCAATGGGCTATAAGCAGTCGCCCGTCCCTAATTTTGGGTCACCGGTTCCAGGGAAGGGAGAGAGCCAGTGCCGTAAGACAAACACAACATCCATACCTCACTGGGATTCGAACCCGTACCCCTTTCGGACGAATGATCAGAGGCCATTGCCTTAGACCACTGCGCCACCGGGGCGGCATAGCGCTGATTTATTAAGTACGTATTATACACGTGTTTGCATTCGAAAATTTACAATCTTCTATTATTAAATTTAGCTGGTTCATACCATAAAAAAGTGTGCATTTATATCATTATATTCCCAAAACATTTGGGGGTTCCTTTACAATATGGGGGTCCTGACCCCCGGACCCACCCTCGCAATGGTTACGCCTATTGTGAAACACTTTCATTTGATGTTACTGGGAGCGCAGCAATTTATGTGCAAATGTCGTTTGGAAACCTTTCCATAACTCCCATCAAGAACGAATTCGTAAGAGCAAGTCAAGAGTGTAGCTTCCTTAAAGCGCCAGCACTTAAAATGCTACCGATTTGTCTGCAGCCGATTTGTCATTTTAATATGGTTGTGTCCAAGGTCAGGTGGCGTGTCATAAAAGGTACGTGTCCAAGACATGTAAGGACCATCTGTGACCCTGACCTGTGAGAAATAGCTTGGAGTTAATAATCTGTCAGATTACTACTCCATGCAGTGTTTTATGTCTTGCGTTTCTTGGTTAAACTTCAAGTTGCGTAATATGTCATGTGAAAGGAATATGAAACTTTCCTCTCCCAATGAATGCGATTCCTTTTATTCAGTCATATTTACTCTTGTTCACCTCGCGATTGATCCCGCAGGCAAACCTTATATGTATCTATGCATTTCCTTTTCGACTTATTATGCGAAAGGGAAATATTTACCGAAATATAAAATGTAGGACGATTTTCCAATAATAATTAATTCCAAGCTATATTGAAATCTATATTTGCGCGGAAATTTGATTCATGCAAATATATAGCCGAATTTATTTCTTCAAGTTTCTTCCTTTCATATTATCAATTGTAACGTATACTCTAGATTCAGTTTCTTTTTGATTTTACTATCTCTTGTTATTTTATTTTCCTATGCAGATTATCTCCTCACTTAACGAGATATTGTTTCTCCCGCTGAATTATATGTGGCAACGAGTGTAAGTCATGACGTGGTGGTATGCAGTATATATAGGCGCGCTCAAGATACCAGAGAGCTTCGTTTTATATGTCATAGGTTTTTCCTGATTATTGATATGCGAGTTAGCTACTTTTCTACGATATTACGATAGTACGAAAGTTCGGGCTATCAGTAGTTGTGTTATTTTGGAGTGTGTATTTGAGTAATACCAGGAGCTCCCGAATAAAAGATTAAAAGTGAGTACGTTTTCTTAGTTCATTTTATTGTCAGACCTCTGTCTGGCCGTTAAGTCTATTTCATTGAGTGTTTACTTTAAGTTCAGGGTATATTGTGTTTACCGCTCTAATAAGGAGCCTTCAAGGTACTAATGTACTAAAACCGAAGTTATATTACTGATATTCAAGATAATGAGGAACGCTGAGTAAAAAATAAATTCCATATTCTTGGAATTTATTGCACGTGCGTGTCTTACCTAAACAAACTCTAGCACTTTGAAGATTAAGCACACTTTAGCTACGTCAAGTAACCTTTCAATAACCCTAACGTGACTTAACGTAAGCTTTCCTGCACTACACGTCCAGCCGGAGAATTTTATTCATTATACAATATTTGAGCACAATAAGTATATCAGCTCTTCTGTGGGCATATTTGTTTTCTTTCTTGAATAAAGTATTTGAAAGCATTTATTCCGTTAAGACAAGCTATAATATAAGGTCAAATCAATCAATCGAAGTCACTAAGCTGTTCTCTGAGATTCGTAGGTTAGCTCCACAAAGGCACACCAACTACCAGATAATTTTTATTTACTCTTGCCGTATCAAACTTTCCCATATTACAGCGATCTTGATATACAACTCAGGCTTCACTGACATCCATCACACGCCGTACACAAGATCTTCTATACTTCATATCCATAATCTTTTCCTCATGCAGACACTCCTGAATCTGATCCTCCCATGACTTCCTTGGCCTTACTCTGCCTTTCCTTCCTGCCACTTGGGCTAAAAACTTTTTGTTAGTAAGCACTTCAACACTCATTCTTTCAGCATGGCCAAACCACCGAAGCCTATTAGTCTACATCTTGCCAACGACATTTTGCTGCACATTACACAACTGCAACACATCTTCATTCCTCACACAATCAGAACGTTTTTTGCCACAAACCTCCCGTAAATACAGCATTTCTCTAGCACACAAACGACTCCTATGTTTCTTCTGTAGTACCCAGGTTTCACTGCCATACATCAGATTAGGAACAATTACAATTTCGTACACAGCCATGCGGGACTCTCTTGAAAACCCATCATTCCTGTGAAAATCTCCCATGACTTTCAATGAAGAATTCACTCGCCTACTAATTTCCCCATCCAATTTGTTCTCTCTGTGAAACATGCTTCTTAAATTCACAAACTCATTCACCTGGTCAATCACTGTGCCATTTAGACTCATATTACATTCAGTTTAATAATATAAGGTACTTTATGCCATGGACCTCTTTATCGCCACCAAACGAATTATTTGTAACGATACCAGATAGTGGTAGTTTACCGTACGGATCGGCATTCATGGGCCATGTAGCGAGAAACAGTTTTTGCAGACGTCTACCATAATTTACGAACGAAGGGGTATATCCGCCCTTTGCCCTTGAGACACGGAACTTAAAGTCTGCTCAATATCAAGGTAACAGAAAAGAACTGATTTCGTAGATACCATAAAGAACAACGTTCTAAAACTATACATGTTTTTGATGTTTGAAGCTTCGTCTATAGAGAGAACTTTTCTGATTTACATAAAATTTCGAAATGTTACAGAAACAGATGTAGAATGGCATCAAATACTCGGTGGCCCTGTAACGACATGGTGGCGTTAAAGTTGAACATACAAGATGTTTAGGTCATTCACGACACTTATGTAAATCTTCGTCATGTTAAATTCATTCCCATTTTATCAGAGGATCACGCGTAAATCGTTGAGCAAGCGTAATCAAGACTTCTATGTTTAAATGATTACGTGCAGGAATCGACCGTGCGCCAAGCGACCCTGTGGAAAATCGTGCGCGAAGCGACCCTGTTATATTCCATCGTGGACGAAGCGACCCTGCTAATCGCATAAGTTTACTTATATATATATACAGTATATCATCATCATTGTCAACCATTATCAATCCACTGCTGGACGAAGGTCTCCCCAAGTTTCCTCCACAACGGTCTGTCTTGTGCCAGTCTCCTCCATGTCACTCCCGCATACTTTCGAATTTCATCCACCCATCTTCCATGTGGTCTTCTTCTGGGTCTTTTCCTGTCCCTTGGAATCCAATCTAAAATTTCGGCTGTCCATCGATGGTCTGTTCTTCTGGCAGTATGTCCAGCCCATTGCCATTTCAGGGATTTAACTCTGATCATGATGCCTTCCACTCTTGTCATTTTTCGGATCCACGTGTTCCTCTTCTTATCTCTCCTGGTTACACCAAGCATGCACCTCTCCATGCTTCTTTGAGTTGTCTGCAGCCTTTGTATGTCTCTTTTAGTTAAGGTCCACGTCTCTGCACCATACGTAAGCACTGGAAGGATGCATTGATCAAACACTTTTCTTTTCAGACATAATGGCATATTGCTCTTGAAAATTATGCTGTTTCTTCCAAAAGCTCTCCAGGCAAGTTTTGTACGCCGATTAATTTCTTCACCAATGTGACCCTCACTTGATATCTGCTGTCCAAGATAAACGTACGTGTCTGTTATCTCCAGCTTTTCTCCATCAATCGATAAATCTTCATTCCTTGTAAAAGCATTGTACATCACTTTTGTCTTCTTAAAGTTCATTTTTAATCCCACTTCTTTACTCTTGTCAGCAAGTTTTTGGATCATACTCTGTAGCTCTGATGTGGTAGTTGCAAAAATGACTATGTCATCAGCAAAACGAAGGTGGGTTAGATAATCTCCATTAATCTTTATCCCTTTGTTTTCCCAGTTCAGTGATTGAAAGACATTTTCCAATGTCGCATTAAAGAGCTTCGGAGATATGGTGTCACCTTGTCTCACTCCTTTTCCAATTTTTATGTGTGTTGTATTTTCAAACAGCCGAATCTTTGCACTTGCATTTTCATAGATGCTATTAATAATATTAATGTATGCATCTTCAATACCGCAGGATTTCAGAGCCATTGCAACTGCTGATGGTTTCACCGAATCAAAGGCTTTTTCATAATCGATAAAAGCCATGCACAATGGAAGTTCATATTCCCTCGCTCTTTCAATTAGTTCTCTCAGTACGTGGATATGATCTATTGTGCTGTAGCCACTCCTGAATCCAGCTTGTTCTCTCGGTTGAGCCATGTCCAGTGTCACCTTCAAGCAGTGTGAAAGAACTTAAGTGAAGATTTTATAAACCACTGATAGGAGGCTGATAGGTCTGTAGTTCCTGAGATCCTCAATGTCACCTTTTTTATGTAGCAAGATCATTGTAGCGTTGTTCCAATCCTCAGGAATTTTCCCTTCGTTAAGGCATCGAGTGAACATTTGGGCGAGTACTGTTTCGATTATTCCACTTGCTTCTTGTATGATGTCTACAGTAATTCCATCTTCTCCTGGAGCTTTTCCCCGCTTCATGTTCTTGATTGCATGTGCAACTTCTGCTGGAAGGACTGGAAGAACTCTGGTACTGGTACCTTTCATTATGTCTGGAGTACATGTATCATCCCTTTCATATAATTTGGAGTAGAAATCTTTCACTCTTGTCAAAATTTCGCCTCTATTTCTTGTTACAGAACCATCTTCTTTTCTCAGTGCCATAATCTGTTTTTTCCCCTTACTGAGATGTCCCTTTGCTATCTTTAGGCTTTGGTTGTTTTCAATAGCTTTCCTTACTAGTTCACAGTTGAATTTCCTTACGTCTTCAGTGATACCTTTTCGTACTGTCTTGCATAGCTCTATATATTCCACTTTAGAAGTCACATCTTCTTTAGTTGTCCTCATCACTCTTCTTTTTTGCATCAACAGTTTGGTTTTTCCTGATAATTTGTTCACATGCAATTTGTTCTTAGACCCAGCTAATTTTGTTGCTGTTTCCATAAGAGCTTTGGTTACTTTTCTGTTAACTTCAGAAATATCCACTTCTTCCAATGTTAGGCCTTCTAAAGCAGAGAATCTGTTCTTCAGTTCCAATTTGAAGGTATTATGGTGTTTTTTAAGGTTGGTTATGTCAATACATTTTGTTTGTCTTATGAGCTTGCCACGTTCGAGTTTAGTGTTGAGGTGCATCTTACATCTCACCAATCTATGGTCACTACCTGTGTTGAACTTGTTCAGCACACTGCAGTCTTGGATGACGAATGTTTTGTTACACATAATAAAATCAATTTCACTTGTCGTCCCATTTGGATGTCTCCAAGTCCATTTCCTGTGTGGCTTTTTCTTGAAAAAGGAGTTCAAGATGAAAAACCCTTCTGCCTCTGCAAACTCTACGAGAGTATTTCCACGCTGGTTTCTGTTGCCGTGACGGAATTTACCTACTGAAGTTTCATTCTGTTGCCGTTGCCCTATTTTTGCATTGAAATCTCCCATAATTATCTTCAAGTGCTGCTTACCTTTATTATTTAGATCACGAATTTCCTCATAAAATTCTTCAATTTCTTCTTCAGCATGACTTGTGGTTGGTGCATAAGTTTGAATAATCTGAGCCTTGTATCTTCTCGAGAGTTGGATAACTAGTCGTGCAGCTCTGTCAGAGGAACTTTCAACTTCTACAACTTTATCCTTCAGTTGCTTGTTTATTATAAATCCAACACCACTAGTTCTGCCAGTATCTGTCCCACGATAGTAGAATAGATGTCCACTTTTCAGTTCAATGAGATCTTCTCCTTTTCTCCTTACCTCACTTAGCCCGATGATGTCCCACTTGATCCTTTGTAGTTCCTCTTCCAATTCAAGAAGCCTTGAATCAGAAGATAGGGAGCGTCCGTTATACGTAGCCAAAATCAGCATCAGATGGCAGCCTAGTCCGGTCCTCCGGGGATTCTTAGCACCCTCTGCCTTCATGTCGCACTGGCCGCTGCCTTGGCCAGGTACATTCCAGCTGCCGGAGACTGAGGGCCAAGATTTAAGTTGTGGAGTCATTTTGGAGGGGTTTGGCCATAACTCACCACGCTGGCCAAGCGGGTTGGTGAGTGTGGGATAGCATTTCCTCTAATCCCGATGGTATAGTTATACCGCTATTGGCGGTCGTCAGAGCCCCTTTAGTGGGAACAGGATGTACCACGAGAAGGCGGGGTTGACATTCGTCAAGGAGAGGCTGTGATGTTACGCATCACCTGACCTTACAACCCATACAGTATATATATATATATATATATATATAAATCGTTGTCAAATTATTTACATCTAATTATTTAATTACTTACATCAAGTTTTTGATACTGAATACAAGTTTTTAATATCATTTTACATATATATATACAAATCGTAGTCAAATTATTTACACGTTATTAATTAAATACTTACATCTTCTGAATTTTGATGCTTTCAGACATTTTTTAAGTACTTACATCTTCTGAATTTTGATAGCTTTATGCTTTCAGGTATTTTTTAAGGTCTTTAGAATTTCCAAATTCCGCCATGATATTACGAATGAGTTCTTCTACTTGTATACACATTTTTTTCCTTTTTGGACCAAGTTCTCTTAATTATTTTAATTGTTGTTTGTGCATCACACGTCAAATTTGGAAATTTAAAGACCTTAAAAAATGCCTGAAAGAATTATGCTATCTTACCAAGTTGGACTAAGGACAAAAGCTACAAAATTCAGAAGATGTAAGTACTTAATTAATTAGATGTAAATAACTTGAGTACGATATATATATATATATATATATATATATATGGGATGTAAGGTCAGGTGATGCGTAACATCACAGCCTCTCCTTGACAAATGTCAACCCCGCCTTCTCGTGGTGCATCCTGTTCCTACTAAAGGGGCTCTGACGACCGCCAATAGCGGTATAACTATACCATCGGGATTAGAGGAAATTCTATCCCACACTCACCAACCCGCTTGGCCAGCGTGGTGAGTTATGGCCAAACCCTTCCAAAATGACTCCACAACTTAAATCTTGGCCCTCAGTCTCCGGCAGCTGGAATGTACCTGGCCAAGGCAGCGGCCAGTGCGACATGAAGGCAGAGGGTGCTAAGAATCCCCGGAGGACCGGACTAGGCTGCCATCTGATGCTGACCTTGGCAACGTACAATGGACGCTCCCTATCTTCTGATTCAAGGCTTCTTGAATTAGAAGAGGAACTACAAAGGATCAAGTGGGACATCGTGGGGCTAAGTGAGGTAAGGAGAAAAGGAGAAGATCTCATCGAACTGAAAAGTGGACATCTCTTCTACTATCGTGGGACAGATACTGGCAGAACTAGTGGTGTTGGATTTATAATAAACAAGAAACTGAAGGATAAAGTTGTAGAAGTTGAAAGTTCCTCTGACAGAGCTGCACGGCTTGTTATCCAACTCTCGAAAAGATACCAGGCTCAGATTATTCAAACTTATGCACCCACCACAAGTCATCCTGAAGAAGAAATTGAAGAATTTTATGAGGAAATTTGTCATCTAAATAATAAAGGTAAGCAGCACTTGAAAATAATTATGGGAGATTTCAATGCAAAAATAGGGCAACGGCAACAGAATGAAACTTCAGTAGGTAAATTCGGTCACGGCAACAGAAACCAGCGTGGAAATACTCTCGTTGAGTTTGCAGAGGCAGAAGGGTTTTTCATCTTGAACTCCTTCTTCAAGAAAAAGCCACACAGGAAATGGACATGGAGACATCCATGTCCATTTCCATTTCCATATATATATATGATATATATATCATCATCATCATCATTGTCAACCATTATCAATCCACTGCTGGACGAAGGTCTCCCCAAGTTTCCTCCACAACGGTCTGTCTTGTGCCAGTCTCCTCCATGTCACCCCTGCATACTTTCGAATTTCATCCACCCATCTCCCATGTGGTCTTCTTCTGGGTCTTTTCCTGTCCCTTGGAATCCAATCTAAAATTTCGGCTGTCCATCGATGATCTGTCCTTCTGGCAGTATGTCCAGCCCATTGCCATTTCAGGGATTTAACTCTGATCATGATGTCTTCCACTCTTGTCATTTTTCGGATCCACGAGTTCCTCTTCTTATCTCTCCTGGTTACACCAAGTATGCACCTCTCCATGCTTCTTTGAGTTGTCTGCAGCCTTTGTATGTCTCTTTTAGTTAAGGTCCACGTCTCTGCACCATACGTAAGCACTGGAAGGATGCATTGATCAAACACTTTTCTTTTAAGACATAATGGCATATTGCTCTTGAAAATTATGCTGTTTCTTCCAAAAGCTCTCCAGGCAAGTTTTGTACGCCGATTAATTTCTTCATCAATGTGACCCTCACTTGATATCTGCTGTCCAAGATAAACGTACGTGTCTGTTATCTCCAGCTTTTCTCCATCAATCGATAAATCTTCATTTCTTGTAAAAGCATTGAACATCACTTTTGTCTTCTGAAAGTTCATTTTTAATCCCACTTCTTTACTCTTGTCAGCAAGTTCCTGGATCATACTCTGCAGCTCTGATGGGGTAGTTGCAAAAATGACTACATCATCAGCAAAACGAAGGTGGGTTAGATAATCTCCATTAATCTTTATCCCCTTGTTTTCCCAGCTCAGCGACTGAAAAACACCCTCCAATGTGGCATTAAAGAGCTTCGGAGATATGGTGTCACCTTGTCTCACTCCCTTTCCAATTTTTACGTGTGTTGTATTTTCAAACAGCCTAATCTTTGCACTTGCATTTTCATAGATGTTATTAATAATATTAATGTATGCATCTTCAATACCGCAGGTTTTCAGAGCCATTGTAACTGCTGATGGTTTCACCGAATCAAAGGCTTTTTCATAATCGATAAAAGCCATGCACAATGGAAGTTCATATTCCCTCGCTCTTTCAATTAGTTCTCTCAGCACGTGGATATGATCTATTGTGCTGTAGCCACTCCTGAATCCAGCTTGTTCTCTCGGTTGAGCCATGTCCAGTGTTACCTTCAAACGGTGTGAAAGAACTTTAGTGAAGATTTTATAAACTACTGATAGGAGGCTGATAGGTCTGTAGTTTCCTAGATCCTCAATGTCACCTTTCTTATGTAGCAGGATCATTGTAGCGGTGTTCCAATCCTCAGGAATCTTTCCTTCATTAAGGCATCGAGTGAAAATTTGGGCGAGTACTGTTTCGATTTCTCCACTTGCTTCTTGTATGATGTCTACAGTAATTCCATCTTCTCCTGGAGCTTTTCCCCGCTTCATGTTCTTGATTGCATGTGCAACTTCTGCTGGAAGGACTGGAGGAACTCTGGTACTGGTATCTTTCATGATGTCTGGAGTGCATGTATCATCCCTTTCATATAATTTGGAGTAGAAATCTTTCACTCTTGTCAAAATTTCGCCTCTATTTCTTGTTACCGAACCATCTTCTTTTCTCAGTGCCATAATCTGTTTTCTTCCCTTACTGAGATGTCCCTTTGCTATCTTTAGGCTTTGGTTGTTTTCAATTGCTTTCCTCACTAGTTCACAGTTGAATTTTCTTACGTCTTCAGTGATACTTTTTCTTACTGTCTTGCATAGCTCTATATATTCCACTTTGGAAGTCACATCTTCTTTAGTTGTCCTCATCTCTCTTCTTTTTTGCATCAACATTTTCGTTTTTCCTGATAATTTGTTTACATGCAACTTGTTCTTAGACCCAGCTAATTTTGTTGCTGTTTCCATAAGAGCTTTGGTTACTTTTCTGTTAACTTCAGAGATGTCCACTTCTTCTGATGTTAGGCCTTCTAAAGCAGAGAACCTGTTCTTCAGTTCCAACTTGAAGGTATTATGGTGTTTTTTAAGGTTGGTTATGTCGATACATTTTGTTTGTCTTATGAGCTTGCCACGTTCAAGTTTAGTGTTGAGGTGCATCTTACATCTCACCAATCTATGGTCACTACCTGTGTTGAACTTGTTTAGCACACTGCAGTCTTCTATGACGAATTTTTTGTTACACATAATAAAATCAATTTCACTTGTCGTCCCATTTGGATGTCTCCAAGTCCATTTCCTGTGTGGCTTTTTCTTGAAGAAGGAGTTCAAGATGAAAAACCCTTCTGCCTCTGCAAACTCAACGAGAGTATTTCCACGCTGGTTTCTGTTGCCGTGACCGAATTTACCTACTGAAGTTTCATTCTGTTGCCGTTGCCCTATTTTTGCATTGAAATCTCCCATAATTATCTTCAAGTGCTGCTTACCTTTATTATTTAGATCACGAATTTCCTCATAAAATTCTTCAATTTCTTCTTCAGGATGACTTGTGGTGGGTGCATAAGTTTGAATAATCTGAGCCTGGTATCTTTTCGAGAGTTGGATAACAAGTCGTGCAGCTCTGTCAGAGGAACTTTCAACTTCTACAACTTTATCCTTCAGTTTCTTGTTTATTATAAATCCAACACCACTAGTTCTGCCAGTATCTGTCCCACGATAGTAGAAGAGATGTCCACTTTTCAGTTCGATGAGATCTTCTCCTTTTCTCCTTACCTCACTTAGCCCCACGATGTCCCACTTGATCCTTTGTAGTTCCTCTTCCAATTCAAGAAGCCTTGAATCAGAAGATAGGGAGCGTCCATTGTACGTTGCCAAGGTCAGCATCAGATGGCAGCCTAGTCCGGTCCTCCGGGGATTCTTAGCACCCTCTGCCTTCATGTCGCACTGGCCGCTGCCTTGGCCAGGTACATTCCAGCTGCCGGAGACTGAGGGCCAAGATTTAAGTTGTGGAATCATTTTGGAGGGGTTTGGCCATAACTCACCACGCTGGCCAAGCGGGTTGGTGAGTGTGGGATAGAATTTCCTCTAATCCCGATGGTATAGTTATACCGCTATTGGCGGTCGTCAGAGCCCCTTTAGTGGGAACAGGATGCACCACGAGAAGGCGGGGTTGACATTTGTCAAGAAGAGGCTGTGATGTTACGCATCACCTGACCTTACATCCCATATATATATATATATATATATATATATATATAATGATAATAAAAACTTGTGCTTAGTATAAAAAAAACTTGATGTAAGTAATTAATTAATTAGATGTAAGTAATTTGACTACGATTTGTGTGTATATATATATAAGTAAAATAATTCGATTAGCAGGGTGGCTTCGTCCACGGTAAAATATAACAGGGTCGCTTCGTCCACGGTAAAATATAACAGGGTCGCTTCGTGCACGATTTCCAGAGGGTCGCTTGGCGCACTGTCGCTTCGCGCAAGACACCATTTAAAGATGCGAAGTTACTGACGAAAAATTCGTCAACGAAAACCCAGAAAAGATCTAAATCAGTCCCAAACAGAAGTGAAAATGTTGAGTCATAACCAAGCGCGAGCAAAAAGCTGGATGTGTTTTATTTGTGATGAAGATCGCGTAGGGAACATACATGTCTTTGTGCAACTTTTGTGTGAGGTATTTATATGATAAGCATGGTGGAAGCATCAGAAGGAACACAAATCTTTCAACTTAACAGACGTTCAGAATATGCAGAGTGATAGTTTCTCCCCTATAAATTTTAAAACTCTTACGTATTTTCGAACTTTTCTAACACGTTGTTCGCATTGTGTGAAAGACTGTATTTTTGCCAATATCATTCTTTTTAATAACCCAGAACGTTCATGACATATTTTTGCCTATTACAGCTGTTGTTTCTTCTGAAGACCAAGAAAAACTTAATAATGAGTGCATATTTATCATTTTGTTACATAAACTCCTAATAGATTTGATGTTGTTGCCTTTTGATTAAATAATGTCAGTTTTGGGGAAAAGACAGGGTGTCCCACTCGCTACTGAACCCGGCATTTCTTTAATAATATTAACACCAATGAAGATATTGCAACGAAATTTGAAGTGGACTTACCACATTTCTTTCCAAATGTGATGACATCACTACATCTGTTGGAGGTGGCCACCATTTGCGTTCAGACAGCATTGAATCCGACGCTGTCCGTCAGCCAGCCTGAGTACTCCTTAGTGGCAGACACATTCCTTAGTGTATCGCCACTGAGGAGCAGTCCGTCAGCCAGCCGGACGTGCCTCTCTGCTGCTTTGTTATGCCGTTTCGCTAAGCGTGTCTACACAATACGGTTGTTGATAGTGAATGTTCGTGCTCGTTTCGCGTACGTGTGAAAATGTATCGGTATACTCTGGAGGAGCAAATATTTATTGTTTGAACTTGTTGGAAAACAGAAATTGGAGGACGGTGGATATTACCAGCATGATGGAGCGACATCACACACCAGTATGGCCGAAATTCAGTCCTTTTTCGGCGACTGCGTCATTTCGAAAGGTCTATGGCCACCGCGCTCGCCCTATCCGACATCACCTGATTACTTTACATGGGGATATCTAAAAGGGAGAGTTTACCAAAGAAACCGCGAATTATGGAAGCCTTGAAAGCAAGCATCACATAATAATTCGGGCAGTGACGACGGACGTACTGGCAAGGACTTTCTCCAATATGGTGCGCCGGATTCAATGCTATCTGGACGCAAATGGTGGCCACGTCCAGCCCATGTTGTGATGTCATCACATTTCGCAAGAAATGAGGTAAATACACTTCAAATTTCGTTGCAATATCTTCATTGGTGTTAATATTATTAAAGAAATGCCAGGTTCGGTGGCAAGTGAGACACCCTGTATTCCGTAATGTTATGTTAAAGTATAGATAGCGTTAATTGTGAGCCCTTGTTCCTAATAACGCCACCATGCAAGCTTTTCCTAACTCAGTTTTGCAAGCTTTTCCTAACTCAGTTTTATTTCACCTACGCATCGCCGGTACACTCAACAGCCACCGCTACATCTCCGACGTTTTGGAGCCTGTAGTCCACCCTTACCTGCAGGACCTGCCAGCGGCCACGTTTCAGCATGACAATGCGCGCCCGCACGTGGCACGTATCGTGCAACAATTCTTCACGGCCCACCAGGTGTCACTGCTGCCGTGGCCTGCCTGTTCTCCCGATATGTCGCCCATTGAACACGTCTGGTCGATGATCGGCAACCGAGTAGCCCGGCAAGCACCACCCGCGGCTACGCCTGATGAACTGTGGCAACGTGTGGAAGCAGCCTGGACCGACATACCCCAAGCCCAGTTCCAAAGCCTCTTTCGTTCGAAGCCGCGGCGTGTAGCGGCCGTTATTGCCAGCCATGGGGGCCACACGAACTATTGCTGTGTGCGTGTTCCGCAAGTCGCACGGGCCTGTAAGCTCAATCGTTTCATCTTTGTATCTGTTGTTATGTGTCCAGTAACTCTGACTTTGCTATCTCGTGTCCTTCTTAGTGTTGCATTTTGGGTGGCCAGCAGTGTACATTCTTTATTACTGCACTTCTATAGCGGGTGATTCAAAAATTCGGTGCAAAAGTAAAATGCTATTAAAAAAGATCTATGGGTGGGAGAGACATGCGGTTTGCAGATTAATAGTCACCGAGGTACGGGATTTTGCAAGGCATCAAAAAAAAAGTTAAAAATCTCGACAATAGAGGGCGCTACTGCAAAGAAAACAATGAGAGATGGGAATTGTGAAATGAGATTTACGTTAAATTCTCGAAACTTACTTTATTTCAGCATGTTCTACAGATGCAAGTGCTCAATGTGTCCTCCACCACATTCCAGTACTGCGTACAGTCGTGGTATTACGCCCGATACAGCATTGAAGAACATGTCAACGGGAATGGTTGATACCTGCTGCCGTATGGCGTATTTCAGCGATGGTAAGGTCTGGGGATTGCTTCCATAGACACGGGATTTCAAGTAGTCCCACAACCAGAAATCAGCGGGTGTGAGATCTAGAGATCTATAAGGCTATTCGTGTGCATTATGCCAGCTCAATAGACGATCGGCACTAAACGTGTCACCCTAACGTAGCTATGTCATACCTTAACGTTGCTTTGTGCGAGAATGCGCAAACGTTACTTATGTAGCATTTTCTGCAGCAGCGCCCTCTATTGTCGAGAATTTGAACTATTTTTTCTTGATGATATTCAAAATCCCGTACCTCGGTGAATATTGATCTGCAAACCTCATGTCTCTCCGACCCATAGATCTTTTATAATGGCATTTCACTTTTGCACCGAACTTTTGAATCACCCGGTATGAATAAGCTTGTAAGGAAGAAAACATTGTATTTTCAACACCATATAGGAAATACTGTGGGGAAGTAAAAACCTGCATCTTGTACTTTGGTGCTAGGCAAAATAAAACGTGTTCCATTCTTTTTACTGAAATACGCTGATTTAAATCTCACCTAACCATATGGTATTTGTAGTTGACTAACCGTGTCAAAACAGGAGAAAAACAACGATTTCGTTTCTTTTTCGCTACCCTAGCATGAACAAAAAAAGAAAAAAATCAAAGAAACAGAAGACCATGAATGAAATCAATGAATGACATACGGGATTACACCTTGTGCAAAACAAACGTGGAAGTTGTGAATCCGTTTACTGGTGCAAATACATTATGAATGGTAAGTCAGATAATATCCGAAAACTTCAAAATTTTGTCTTCCTGGAGCGGAAATCGAATCCGTGTCTCCCGGATAGCGCCCGAGTATGCTAACCACTATACCACCCAGAATGACCAAGTTCCAAGTTTCCGATTAATTTGAATAACAGCCTACTCTTGCTTTCCATCAGAAATACGCACTACCCACCAAAATTTAGGGATAATACATAAAATGATGGATGTATGTATCTGACTCAAGTAACATGGATTCAGCCCATAAATATATGTCCATGCTAATAGGAAAAATAGTAGTATGGAAATATACCTCACTGCTATTAGCCCATTGATTTGCTCACGGTGGTTGTTAAACACACTTCGTGAGCGTGCAAACCAGTGTATAGATGCTGGAGGAAGATACTTCGAATAAACCAAGGTTGTTAATTTACTACAGTGAATCATTAGTTTTATCTAGCATTAGTTTTCCAACTGCCTCACTGTGTATCACTGAATTTAAGACAGAACGGAGGGGATTGTGAAAGTGTCTTCAAAGCTCAACCGAACTGGTCCTATTACGCTTGGAATCTCCTTAACTTCCATACTTACATTTCATCTGGTGGAAACATGTGGTAGAAGCGCCCAACTTACAACAACGGTCTTACTTCTGGCTCCTAGTGAAAGATTTAGGGAATCACTCTCCTAAATTACAAAATCGGATGGAAGAAAGAAATCAAGAGCAAGCGCTTCACAGCAGGCTGCATTAAAACATGCAAGTCTCTTGTATTTTTTATTTTAAAGTAAGGAGGAGAGAAAGTTTGGCAAATTGAACCCTTTGTGTTGGGCGGGTACCTGTCAAGCCGGTCATTTTTTACGCTTTCTAACCGTAGGTTGAAGAAGCGTATATGCCCCAGCTTTGTCTGTCCGTCCGTGTGACCGCACGATAACTCGCGTATAAATGGTTTGATTTTGATTACATTTTAGTATGTGGTAGGGCACAACCTGGGAACGAACCCTTTGAAAATGGGCAAAATGGGGTCAAAGATCAGGACATAGGAGCATGTTCCATTCTATCGTTCTTATGCGTCATAACGTACGTAAAAATGCTTCAATTGAGACGAAATGTGTACAATACGTTGCTTCGTAACGACTTTGGAAGCAGTTCTGCCAAAAACGTTTTTTTTTTGTGCCAGAAACTGCGGGCAGTGCGCATACCTAAGATTCGTCAGCCATTATTTTCGGACGATAACCCGTGAAAATTACCCGATTTAGATAGGATTTTTAATTATAAAACGGCTTATGTGTGGTAGCTCTTGATAATAGAAATAGGTAACAAGGGCACAAAGTGATTAAATTTTGATATATGTAAAACGTTGTACCCTAGTTTGGTCGCCTCAAAACCAAAGCATTTTGCTATGATTTCTGGAAGGTTGGAAAGCGTCTCATAATTAATACATTGTATAATTTTACTAACTTGTTTCATAGAACGATCGATTATCTTGTTAGTTTGGTTTTACTGTATGGCTGTATATAGTTTTTGATTGTCTTATCATAACGGTTCCTAATTTTTTGACAAAGTTATTGTTGATTTTACGATAAGAGTAGATAATTAGGAATATTCATATTCTTCAAAAATACATGGAGTTCGAAAACGCGTGGTGAAATATCAAATGCAGTTTTTTAAATTGGAAAATAGAATTTCTCAAAATTCTTCCTTTCATCATTTCTTTTAGGCGCTGAAGAACGAATTTCCGCTCCGTAAAGACATATGAACATTTAGCGTGCTGAGAACGCGAAAGGGCTGTCGCTTTTGCGCTGCAATGGTTTTGACATCGCTTACCGTTTCCGATAAGGTTGGGCTATACTACATTTTTAGCTTCTATCGCTCTCAGCATTAGAAAGAAGATTTTACTGTGACAGATGTAGGATAGAGTTTTGCGCGATAAAAAATATTCATCGGGTAAAAAGTCACCTGTCAGATGTGATAAAAGTTGTGTCGGAGCATTGTTCGAAAAATGAGAAAGCTAAAAACCGAAAGTGAAAAAAATAAGAAGGAAAGTAAAACCATTCTGCAGAAATCCGTCTTAACACAAGTATTTTGAAATAAAAGCAGTTCAGTGAAAATTCCTATGGATATATAAACTATGCGCAAAGGGTTAACGATATAAGCTATATGCAAAGAAGTTAGTAAAATCATGCAATGCATTTATTATGATACGCTTTCCAATATACTATAAATCGCGAAAAAAAACGTTTTCCCTACCCTGACTATTGATTCGTTCAGTATACCTCCGGAACAACATACTAAAGTTTTGTCGCAAAAAAAACATTTTTACTTAAGTTATTACCCACGTTATGAGGATAATGGCTGTGGAATAAATCTCGCTCTTGTGCCCTGACCTCTGACCCCATGTCGATTATATTAAATAGAATTGGTTCAGTATACGTCCGGAACAACATACAAAAGTTTTGTCGCAATAGAAGCTTTTTTAGTGAAGTTATGAGGATAATAGTTGTGGAATAAATCTCGCTCCTGTGCTCTGACCTTTGACCCCATTTCGATGATGTTCAATGGAACTGGTTCAGTATACCTCCGTAACAACATGATAACGTTTTGTCAGGTTGACCAGACCCAGGAGCGAGTTCTGCCGACATACGCCCTTTTTTGAATTCATGGTGCCATCTAAAAATCGTTGACTCACCCAAACATTTATCTTTGTAAGCTTTTTCGGTTAAATCAGCTCTTTCTGCAGCCGTTTCAACCAAACGATAGCAAAATTTTATCGCACGACGCATTTCACTTCCTAACTCTGAATCACTCTGCTCCATAGCTGTATGGCGAAATGCAGATGTACCTTAAACAACTGCACAATAACAAAACCGAAATCGTCTGTCACGGCTAATAAATGTTGTCATAGATACGTCTTTAATTCATTTAGTTGTCTACGTGGTTAATTCCCCTATTCGCACTGTTGCTAACCCCCTCCAAAAATCCTTAGTTTTTATGGAACGGCTTTTGTATTTGGTTTAATTTGTAAGTATTGTTATTTTAGTCTTAAACGTAAAGTTAAAATTTTGCAGGAGGAGAAATTAACTTCAAAATTCCTGCATTTGTTTTCATACAATAGGTAAGCTAAGATCCATTATATAACTCTTAAGTAATACAAAACATTAGTTAAAAAAGTGCTGAATTTTTCCCCTCTGTTCTAATCCGCAAAATATTTTTTTAATATCTTTAGCAGCACTTCAGGTTTTCGGTCAATGTTTAACAGCGCTTCAGGTTTTGAAGCTAGTTTCTTTACACAAGGGAATTTGTGTGTGTGAAGAAAGCGTCTAATTACATAGTGAAACAATGTCCAAATATTGGGTTGTCGAAAAAGTCATGACGTATTTTGGCACCCGATGGCGGTTGGGCGGTTTTGGAAGTACTAGAGGGATGCGCAGCTCTGTTATCGCTATGGCATTCGACAGGTGCTCTAGCTGCAGTCTAAAAGGTAAGGTGAGCGATTTGGTTGATTTGCAAAGATTTGACATCAAGTTGAAGATGGAAGCCCAAACTGTGCATTTTCGCCATATTTTACTGTTTTACTTCCGTAAAGGGAAGAACGCGCGTGAAGCTTGTGAAAAGTTGCGTAAAGTGTACGGTGATAATGCTCTACAAGAACGTCAGTGCCAGCGGTGGTTCGCAAAATTCCGTGCTGGGGATTTTGACCTCAACAATGCACCTCGGTCCCGGAGGCCAACCGAGGTTGATGACGACCAAATCAAGGCATTGATCGAGTCAAACCCTAGTAACACGACACGAGAGATTGCAGATACATTGCACATCCATCATTCAAGCGTTCACGACCACCTGAAGAACCTGGGTTACGTAAGCAAGATCGATGTGTGGGTTCTTCATGATCTCAAAGAAGCTCAATTGACGGCTCGTATAAATATCTGCGATATGCTCATTAAACGTGAGGAAAACGATCCTTTTCTGAAGCGACTGATAACTAGTGACGAAAATTGGATTGTGTACAACAATGTGCCGCGCAAACGGTCTTGGTCCCGACGTGCTGCTTCTCCTCAAAGGACATCCAAAGCAGATATTCATCAACGAAAGGTTCTGGTTTCAGTGTGGTTGGATTTTAAAGGTGTCGTGTTTATCGAGCTCCTAATACAAAACCAAACAATCAATTCGAATGTGTACTGTCGGCAATTGGACAGTTTGAACGAATCCATCATCCAGAAACGTCCAGAGCTCGTTCATCGTAAAGGTTTTGTGTTCCATCACGACAACGCGAGACCACACACAAGTTTGATCACCCGCCAAATATTATTGGAGCCTGGGTGGAATGTGTGGCCCAACCCATCATACTCGCCTGACCTTGCGCTGTCAGATTTCCACTTGTTTCTCTCTCTTCAACAGTTCTTGCGTGGTATAACGTTCAATTCAGATGAGGCTGTAAATCAGCACCTTGTACAGTTTTTCGCCATAAAAGACAGGTCTTTCTATGAACGAGGCATTCTGCAGCTCACTGAAAGATGATTAAAGGTTATCGAACAAAACGGGCATTATATCATTGATTGATCTTTGTTCTTTCTATCAATAAATGACCTTTGCAAAAAATGGCTAAAATACGTCATGACTTTTCCGACAACCCATTATTTTCCCCCGTAATATGTTTCATCATTCTGTATTTTGATCTGATTTCTTTATTAAAAACCTGAAACAAATAGGGAAACACTAAATATTTCTCTCTCACTCACTGAGGAACCCCAGTGATAAAACAAAAGTTATTAATATATTCTGCCTAAAGTATTTCAACAGGGAGAGGTATTAAAAATGCATACCTAAATTTTAAAACTAAAACTGAAAAATATAAATCCCGAAATAATCATTAAAGCTGCTGTACTTTAATATTGCAATGACAGTCTTGTGGCGACATGTTCATTGAAAAGGTTCGTCCATTTAATATGTATGAAAAATTAGCCCGCTGCAACGTTAGTAATTTCTAATTTTGAACAAGTTGTCTGTACATTTGCATTTCACCGCAGTTTTTAAAACTGTAAATTTCGGGAATCCTATATAACGTGCGCAGAATTCCTTTCTTAAACTTCAAAAGAAGCAAAAAACGGTCTTAGATAATCGGTGTGTGAAAACTGACACGCAATTTTTCAAACGAAAAGTTGTTTCCAGAGAAATTAGCCACGGACTTGAAGAAACGTTTATTCTTCTTTCATCGCTTTATGCACATATCGTTATTCCATATAAATGGGCCCGAAAAATTAATAACTTAACGAGGACATCACCTTCAGCGTCAGCATTACCTAATTAGCCCCTAACTGGTGATGTCTGTACGGCTTGTTTGGTTTGCCTTTTTAATGATGTTAATGAAGAATAGCGGACATAAATTATCTTAGCCATCTCTCCTTTCTCACATCGTTAATTTGACACAGGCGTGGAAATGCCTAGACGGTATTCCAGGATATGTATCTACTTAGTGAAAATTAGAGGCGCTCTTAGGACTCACAGAACGAGGTTTACGCTGCAGAACCGAAAAGGAAATCTGTCAAAGACGTTATTTGTACTTTGAAAGACACAGATTAGTCTGATTATAGATGAATTCACACGTCAGATATATGGTTTCTTAAGGCAATAATATTCCTGAAGATAATGCTGTTAACAGTGATTCATGGGAAAATCTAAAGGTTAATAAGGCCGTTATAGGAAAATGTTGTACTAGGACCATCCAGAAAGTACCGTTTGAAGAAAAAACAAAAAAAAAAATATATATGGATAACCAATTTTTAATGTGCGATGAATTTTACATAATTTAATTTACTTCTCAAAATATTCCCCGTGGATATTGAAGTTAATTTTTCTCTTGGATGACTTATTACAAATCTTATTACAAAGCGAGGATTTAATTTTTCTCTAGGACTTATTACAAATTAGGTATTTTTTCATCGTGATTTTTCGAAGCAACAGAATGTTTTGGAACTTGAAATGTTCTAAACTCATAGTGACTTTCAATTGCATTTATGGAAAATTGCAATGCACTGCTTAATAGCAATGTTTAACAGAACTCCTAAATATAAAATTTACCCTTGATAGCTATAAAAGCTTTCATCTTAAAGGGCACACAGATTATACATAGGCATTTTACAATCCCCTGTACAAAAATTCAAGTACCTGGTTTCTGACGATAACACTGTTCAATAGCGGGTGCACGAAAAGGGAGAGAGCGAAAGGAACATTCGGCGTCACAATAACCAAATTTTCATGCGACATGCTATTTACAATATCGGATCTCCCTACAGAACTTCAAAATCATATTCTCTGACAGACGATTGAAATTTAATAGTTAATCAAACCCCAAGTGCTCCCACGAATCGCGCCTATTACAAAACATTTTCCGTCTTATGGATATGGAAAAGTGAGAATACAATTTTTATATAAATCTACGAAAGAAATTGCAGAAAGATTTCAGAAAATTCACAAGTTTCTTGGCGTACGAAAAAACCGTTAAATTCCGAGATTTTTTTATCATTTCGTGGAAAAGGTTTAGTCAGAAATACGCTACTTTAATTCACGAAAGGAATCACGGGAAATGGCTTGTGAATTTCCGAAAATGTTTACAGTGTATAAATATTTCGTTCGGAAAATGCTCAAATCTATTGAACATCCCGAAATATAGTTTTTTATGCCAAATGTAAAATTGCAAACGTACATTATTTGAGACGTGCACAACCCCCAGCACGCGAGTCTCATGCGGCTCTCGGCCTGATTGTATATTGCCCGCGCGCACAAAATCCCAGGGGGAGGGGGGCACAAAGCCGAAATTAATCAAAGAATTTTAGAAAAAACTGAAAAATTACAGTGATATGAACATTTTATAGGGAGTTCACACAAATATTTATAAAGGAATGAAAACTTTATGGGGTACATACAAATATATGACGTGTTTGCAACACAATTCGCAACTAATATTGAAGCGGCGTTCTTCGATTTTCAGATGGAGCCTACTGATCTTCAAGATAACTCCGAACTGAAGGCTAAATTTGTAGAAGTTTCTTTAGAACTTTACATAAGCTACTTGCCTTGTGAAATGAAGACATTGGAAATCTACCCTCGAAAAATGCAAGTTATTCAGCACCTACTTATGCGAACAATCATTTTCTGGAATGAAACAGGAGAAATCAAGCGAACGTTCTCGTTTAACTGATGAGCACTTGGAGGGAAACCTGTGGACCGATGTGTCTGTGTCCAGATGCAGATTACTGATCTTCAAGATAACTCCGAACTGAAGGCTAAATCTGTAGAAGTTTCTTTAGAACTTTACATAAGCTACTTGCCTTGTGAAATGAAGACATTGGAAATCTACCCTCGAAAAATGCAAGTTATTCAGCACCTACTTATGCGAACAATCATTTTCTGGAATGAAACAGGAGAAATCAAGCGAACGTTCTCGTTTAACTGATGAGCACTTGGAGGGAAACCTGTGGACCGATGTGTCTGTGTCCAGATGCAGATTACTGATCTTCAAGATAACTCCGAACTGAAGGCTAAATCTGTAGAAGTTTCTTTAGAACTTTACATAAGCTACTTGCCTTGTGAAATGAAGACATTGGAAATCTACCCTCGAAAAATGCAAGTTATTCAGCACCTACTTATGCGAACAATCATTTTCTGGAATGAAACAGGAGAAATCAAGCGAACGTTCTCGTTTAACTGATGAGCACTTGGTGGGAAACCTGTGGACCGATGTGTCTGTGTCCAGATGCAGATTACTGATCTTCAAGATAACTCCGAACTGAAGGCTAAATCTGTAGAAGTTTCTTTAGAACTTTACATAAGCTACTTGCCTTGTGAAATGAAGACATTGGAAATCTACCCTCGAAAAATGCAAGTTATTCAGCACCTACTTATGCGAACAATCATTTTCTGGAATGAAACAGGAGAAATCAAGCGAACGTTCTCGTTTAACTGATGAGCACTTGGAGGGAAACCTGTGGACCGATGTGTCTGTGTCCAAATGCAGATTACTGATCTTCAAGATAACTCCGAACTGAAGGCTAAATCTGTAGAAGTTTCTTTAGAACTTTACATAAACTACTTGTACTTACCTTGTGAAATGAAGACATTGTAAATCTACCCTCGAAAAACGCAAGTTATTCAGTACCTACTTATGCGAACAATCATTTTATGTAATGAAACAGGAGAAATCAAGAGATCGTTCTTGTCTAACTGATGAATACTTAGAAAGAAACCTGCGGATCTCGGTGTCCAAAACTGAACCATATATAGTGTAACGTACCAGGAGATGTGACGTACCTGCCCGAAGGACGCACACGACATAAAGGCAGATAGGAATCAGAATAAAACGTCCGCGTAGCTCAATTGGTAGAGCAACTTATTCCGGAATGAGGGGACCCGGGTTCGAATCCTGGCGCGGATAGCAATGACGGAGAAATTTACTTCGTTATAATGGCGCCCGAACTATCCGGATGACCCGACCGTTCAAAAATCGCGCATTGGTGTGATGTTATTTCCACACCGTGAGATAGGAAAAATAAGAGAATCCTTTCTCCAGCACTTCGAAAAAAAAAATAAAAATAAGGGGGAGATGATGTAACGTACCAGGAGATGTGACGTACCTGCCCGAAGGACGCACACGACATAAAGGCAGATAGGAATCAGAATAAAACGTCCGCTAGCTCAATTGGTAGAGTGACTTGTTCCGGAATGAGGGGATCCGGGTTCGAATCCTGGCGTGGACAGAAATGACGGAGAAATTTACTTCGTTATAATGGCGCCCGAACTATCCGGATGACCCGACCGTTCAAAATCTCGCATTGGTGTGATGTTATTTCCATACCGCGAGATAGGAAAATTAAGAGAATCCCTTCTCCAGCACTTCGAAAAAAAAATAAGGGGGAGATGATGTAACGTACCAGGAGATGTGACGTACCTGCCCGAAGGACGCACACGACATAAAGGCAGATAAGAATCAGAACAAAACGTCCGCGTAGCTCAATTGGTAGAGTGACTTATTCCGGAATGAGGGGATCCGGGTTCGAATCCTGGCGTGGACAGAAATGACGGAGAAATTTACTTCGTTATAATAGAAAGACTAACAAAAAAGAAAAAAACAATGTAAAATTTCTCAATAGAGACTTGCAAAACAATAAAAAGGTTTTGGTGACAGCTGCATATTTTTTCCAGCAAATAAGTTCTTTTGTTTAATCAAGTTGTTTTGTTTATCAATTTTTGTTTGCTAAGACGCATTAAAAATTATTTGCACGCAGACATCATACAAATTGTACTTCAGATACACACACACATGACACACGCATTAAATCGCATATTCGGCCTATTCATCCGAAGACGGAGACCATGAAACAAAGTAAAAATTACAATGGCCCACACTACTGGAACTCATTACCGACTGAAATGACTTCTTTAAATAATTTTAACATTTTTAAATAAAAAATTAAAGAACCTCATAATGAATTGCTGCTCCTCAAATTGATGATTGCAGTGGAGGGGACTATGACTTGTATATCTCGATGTAAATTGATGTTTCAATGGTATTATCTATAATGTGTATTATCTTCTCATATATCATTACCTCTGTTTTTTGTTTTATTTCTATGAAACACTAATTTATCTGTAGCTAAAACTACTGACCTCAGTGTAAAACTAGCCTAGGGAGCATGGGACCCTGTCAGGCCTGGCTGGCCTTTTTCCCCTGCTTCCTTGCTGTGCGTTGTTTCAATTAATATTTTTGTAACACTGGTTTTTAGCTCAGCAAAATAAATCAATTGAATTGAATTGAATGTCTGTACATTTTTTTCAGTTTTCATTTTTATTATTTTTAATATTTTAGTTTTGGGATTTTTCAGAATATTTTTTGAGGGGCTACACCCAGCGGCCCGTCGTTGTTCAGTGAGTCTGAAACTGTCCCGTAGGTGCTAAAATGTTGTGCACTCCTGCATTTAGTTATATTGTTTACGGCTGCAATGATTGCAGAAAAAATTAATATGAAAATTCCATTTATTTAACGGATAAGTCCTGCTGGAAATTTGATCTCGTCCGCTTTTCCAATTTACTGTACAATTCCTGAGAGATATTTAAATTACTGTGAGAAAAGCGATGTTTTAAAACAGCAAAGTTTAAGGTGTTCTATTCTAATGTAAAAAGCAGTAATTTCATGCTTCCTAGCTTGCTCAATAACATTACTTGAGTGTCGAAATCTGCTGAATACATTTTAAGAAGCGCTGTATTTTAGATGGAAATATCATCGGCAACTGCCATTCTAACAAACTAAGAGGAATGACTATGTCGATTTCATTTTCAAATAAAAACTTCGTCATAAACTCTACCGATGTTCATTTGTCTTAAAAGAACGAAACTCGTGGCATTTCATTTGTATAAAATTTGCACTACTAAAGGGTTTCCTTACACTTAAGGCGTTTTGGTATTCACATTAAATGCGAATCTACAAATATTCAAGAATATTTTAACATGGAATAATTGTGTTCTCAAAATCTTCCGTGTTTGAACAAATAGTGCGGTAGGAGAGGCATTTGCAAAAGATTTCCGACTACAACTTAGAACAATCGGCCTTTAAGGCCATTAATCGGCGGCATTTGAATACATTTCTGACATTTGCGTGTGGCACGTGTTTGAGACCGAATTTCAACTGCGAATCCCTTCATCTTTGAAAAGAAAGCCTACTGCAACTGAGTATTCAAATCGAAATACTCTCCGAGAAATTGGAAAATGTCAGTTCGCGGACTTCTCTTATCCGAGTGTTAAGAAAATATTTTATTCATTCAGTTCCTCTATTCACATCCAGATGTACTCAGTTCTGCGCCATTCATGCGCGTTTCTGGTTTCTGTCATTAGGTGGCATTATAAATTTAAATATCAAGACGGAAGAAAAATCCGTGCAAATGATAAATTATAGACCAAGAAACAGCTTTCACATAGTGAGAAGAATTTAACTTCGGAGAACGTCGATTTTCACAAAGCAGTGAATGCAACAAATAATCAAAAAGAGCGATTTTAACTATATGACTGTAAGCTGTTGTAAGAGGGCTAACGTATGAGCAACAAATAGTAAAGACGTAGTTGTCACATTGTGAAGTGTACTCATGTGAAAATGTATGCGCCATAATCGCAAACACTGATCGGCATGGATGCTGCGAAAAATAGAAAAAACATAGGTCTTCCCATTTTTCCTTGGAAGCAGGAGAGAAAGAATGCAAACGAAGAGATGTAATGAATTAAGTAAAACTTCTGGTAATCAGCTGTAGTACATGAATGCGTTAAACTCAGAAAGGTAGTTTAAAAATGTTCATATTTCAATTTTGTCGCATTTATTTAACATGCTAAGATAAAGTATGGTTTTACCTTTGATACAGAAATGCACCGTATGCGGTGTTACCACTGGGAACAGCTTTATAAATAGAAATAATGTATTCAAGTAAGACGCTGTAATGAAGTGCAAATTACACATGATGTCGTTCAGTTTACACAGTAGAGCCAACACATTATGACCTTTCGTCTTTATGGAAACCGAAGCAACTGAAGGAAACGACGGAACGTGCGAAGTTCATGAAGCAGTTTAAATAAAATCTGATACTGAGCTTTATTAATCAGTGTAACTCCTGTTCTTCAGATGCGAAAGGCAGCGAGTTTGAGACAGGTCAAATTGTCATGTACAAATGCCTGGATCAGAGCATGGTTTTTGGGGTGCTAACGGACAGTCGTGGTTAGTACCTCAAAAAGTGGTCCGAGGAGGGAACAAACCACGAGCCGCCGGCAACGTGTGGGCCGACCCCGGTTCATTCATGCTAAAGGTGAGCGAAAGCTATCCCGCATGGTACGATACAACAAAGGGATACTGTGTGGCAACTCGCTTGTAAACCTGAGGGCTGCTGACGAGAGTAATGTTTCACAATACATAATATATCAAACTCTGTTGAAAATGGGGTGTGTAGACGTACGCTGCTCAGCGTGTCAATCCTAAGCTCGGCGTACCGTCGAAAGCCCCTCAACGGGCACGGGAGCATGAAAACTGGAACTTGAATGATTGCAAAAAACCTTGTGAATGGTTACTTCGATTAGAATGCATGTTGAATGCCGGTTGCTTCGACTAGCGAAGCCTGTCATGGATATATTTATATTAATCGGAAACTTGAGGCTTGGTCGTTCTGGGTGGTGTAGTGGTTAACATACCTGGGCGCTATCTGGGAGACGCAAGTTCGATTCCCGCTCCAGGACGACGAAATAAGTTTTCGGATATTATCTGACTTACCATCCTTGTCATATTTACACCAAAAACCGGATTGGCATTTTCAAAATTTGTAGTGTATGGTGTAATCCCGTATTCCATTCATGATTTATCTGCTCCTCCGGGCAATCACGGTATAGGATTCTTAACCTCCAGATTCGCTGAACATGAATGCCGGTTGCTTCGACCAGCGAATCCTGTCTTGGTTATATTCATATTAATCGGAAACTTGCGACTTTCTCGTTCTGGGTGGTAAGCATACCCGGGCGCTATCTGGGAGACGCTGGTTCAATTCCCTCTCCAGGACGACGAAATTTTTCAGTTTTCGGATCTTATCTGACTTACCATCCTAGTCATATTTACACAAAAAAAACGGATTGTCATTTTCAAAATTTGTAAAAAAGTTGTTTCGTTCGATGAACCTCGTTTCCTGTTGCACCTTGTGGACGGCCGGGTACGTGTTGGGCGTTTAAGTGGGGAAGTGTTGGAATGCACCGTGTAACAAAGACAAGCCGGTCGAGGAAGAGTAATGCTTTGGGCAATGTTCTGCTGAGAAACCCTGTGTCTAGTGATTCATGTGCAGGAATCTATGGCGTCTACCACCTACCTGAACAACACTGCAGACAAGGTACACACTTTCATGGCAACGGTATTTCTCTCTTGAAGTGCCTTCTTGAATCAGGATAATGCGCCATGCCACAATGCTTGGACTGTTCGAAAATGGTTAGCCGCATATGAGATAGGTTTCCAGGTGTTGCCCTGGCTTTCAGTTTCCCCAGATGTTAATCCAATCGAATACCTGTGGTTTGCTTCGAAACAGCAAATCCGATCTGCGGCGGCTCAATCACGTAACTTATAAGAGTTAAAGGATCTGCTGGTAACGTGTTGGTGCCACATGCCACGAGACATCTTTTGAAATTTTATAGCTGCACGCCTCGCCGGATAAAAGCTGTTTTGGCGGCACGTGGATGGCCAGCATCATATAGGCTAAGTAGTATTAATGTTTCGGCTCCGCGATGTATATTGGCCTTCGAAAGATACCCCGCGGTGGTCTGCTTTGCAAACGAATGGATAGCGAAGCCATTGCTAAGGGGCAAGCTCAAGCGTTTATACTTACAGTACTGGTGGCGAAACATTGCGAGATCTGTCGACTGAGCTTGCGCGCGAATCCACTGGAAACTCTGACGTCGCTCTAATCTACAGAACATAACCCTCTTTCTCACTAATGCTGTATTTGGAAACACGAGTGTTCTTAGTTGGTGAATAATTTCGTATTTTTAATTTCATTCCAGTGCTTTTCTCGCTTTGTTTTGGGAGTTACTAACTGCATGCTCACAACTCTTTTATTATTACTGAGTAAATCATTTGCACGTCTTTTATAAAAAAATATCGTGTATCACTTTGCCCATCAGTCCGCCTGTGTACACCATATCTCGGCAAATGGTGCGGTTTTAAAAATTACTTTTGCACTTTGAAACTTAAAATGATGATCTTTGCGTTCTGGTTTTTCCCAATGCACAACTTCGCCGCCAGAGGGCTTAAACGCAGATGATATCGAATTTGAAATTCATTTTATTCCATATATTTGCGTCTAAATGTCCGATTAAAAAATATTTTTCCTTACGGTGCCACTTATATCGAAGACTATATTAGGTGCAAATTTTCCGTTAGGGGTGTAAAGGTAAATTGCGGTTTCCCGATATCTCTTCTTCCAAAACTACAATTTGAAAAATTCTTCCTGCATTGGATAGAGCTCTAGATGCGAAATGTTTTACATATAATTTCTAATTTTTTTTATAAAGAGTGGTTTAGCCATCAGAGGGCGTAATTGTTCATTTCTAGTTCTGAAGTATTTGCAGCAAAATTTGTGCTTCTGAAAATTGGATTGAAAAACTTATTTTTAGGATTCGTTCATTTGGATCAATTCAAACACTGTAATGTTTCACATTACTTTTAAATTCGCTAATTACACCGAGTGATCACTAAACTATGACCATTCCTATCAAAAGTGGATGCGGCCCATTGACCACGTGATTTCTGAGAGGATGCGATCAGTAGCATATACTCTATCTACCAACAAGTAATTGGACATCTGTGATAGCAAAGGAAAACAAAGTTTATTTACCTTCAATAGTTGGTGGAGCCTCCACGAGCGGCGATTACAGCTGCGACCCTCCGGGGCATACTATCAACCAGGCGCTGTACGACGGCTAGCGGTATTTTCTTCCACTCGGCTTGGAGAAGACAGGCCAGTTCCTTCACCGATTTCGGACGGTAGGGGCACCCCTTAGGTCGACGCTTCAACTGGTCCCAGAGGTGCTCGATAGGGTTAAAGTCCGGGCTCTGCGCAGGCCAGTCCATTTGATTAACCCCATTGTCACCATACCAAGCCATGGTGGACCTCGCAACATGACAGGTGGCACTGTCATCCTGAAAGTAACATGGGTCCACCCCGTAAAACTGTCACAACGTAGGAAGCGCATGGTCATCCAAAATGGTGCAGTAGGTCTCGGCGTTGAGTCTACCAGGAATGGCGACCAAGGGTCCCGTGCTATACCAGGAGAAACACCCCCATAGCGTAATTCGACCACCGCCGAACTTCACGGTTGGCACAATACATTCCGGAAGGAGACGTTCTCCAGGCAGACGCCAAAACCAGACCCTGCCATCCAAGCGGTAGAGGGTGAACCTTGATTCGTTGCTCCAGAGAATCTGTTTCCACTGTTCAACGGTCCAGAGTCGACGTTCTTTGCACCACGTCAGCCGAGCAGCACTATTGGACTTGGTGATCAAAGACTTGTGGGCGGCAGCAATTCCATAATAACCAAGCAGATGGGCTTCCTTACGGATGGTATTCATCAAAAACACTCCCGCATGCCTGTTGAAACTCCTCGCTGATGTGGCCCATCGATTTGGTGCGGTTCTTCCGAATTTCTCTGGCCAGCACCCGTCGATCTCTAACTCCCAGTTTTGTGGGTCTGCCGAGTCTGGGCACATTCCGACAGTCACCTCTCATCTTTCATTTGCTAATCACGTAGGCCGCTGTCGATTTTGGGTACTTCAACTCGCTGGATATGTCACGTATGGATCGTCCATTTCTGTGATACCCGACGATTACACCTTTCTCGAAATCAGAGAGCTCCGAACTGCGCGGCATCTTGCATGCGACTGGTTGCGTTGTTGTTTCCCGCACGATATTTAACGGCGGCGGCGGTGACGTGTGTCAGGACTGCAGATATCGTCGATTGCAGGGGCGTCCAATTACTTGTTGGTAGATAGTGTATAAGGTTTGAGGTAGTATAATTCAGAGCGTCATGGCTAATAGGAAGGATTTATTGGACTTTGAGAAAGGACAGATTGTAGGATCTCTGAGAGCCGGTGCCTCGATTCCCCAAACGGCTGAATTGGTGGGTTGTTCGCAAGCAGACGTATAAAGTTTATCAGGAACTGGAGTAAAAATGGTCAAAAAGCGACCCGGAAGCAAAACTGCACAGGACAGCGAAAGGCTGATGTGACTGGTGTGCTCGGGATCCTACGACTCGTACAAGTCAAAAGACGGTGCACTGTACCACAATTGACTATACCCAATACAACAGAGGCAACCCTGAACAGTATCTTTCATGATCATGTGTCGCACGCTGGAATGTATCAGCTTTAACATTAGATGACACCGACAACATCCTCACCTAACCTAACCACGGTTCATCGGTGCAAAAACTCGCCTAGTGCAAAGATCACGCAAATTGAACGTTGGATGGAAAGAAGTTTGCTGGTCTGAAAAGACGCGTTTTTTTTACTTCACTCCGTGAATGGTTGTGTACATGTTTAACACAAACAGTATGAGACACTCGATCCATCCTGCATGGTCTTCACAGCACAAGCCGGTGGAGGCAGTTGTATAGTGTGGGACAAATTTTCCCTGCAGGAGCTTGGGCCCCTGGTGCATGTGGAACAACCCAGCAAAAGCACAAGTGCTGGGAAACTGCTGGCTGAAATCTGCCACTCATGGCCCGGTAGCAGTCTGATGGTGGCAGCGCCATCAGTTGGCATCCATTGATGGCCCTGCAGCATCGCCTCCAAGAAAGTACCACTAGTGGCTTGTAGCTGGTAACCGATGCAACCCCAACACCAATTGGAAGCAACGGGACTGCGCATGCGCAGAAGCAACACGTGCTGTGTCTCTCGTGGTACCAGTTAGTTGAAGACGACGGTATCGCCATCGTGTTATTTTAGTGGATGTTAAGAAAAAAAGCCATACGTAGAGAGGCGAATTAATTTTCAATTGAAATGCCACGTCGACGAAGAAATCAGATTAAGCCATGAAATACACCCACTCCATTCTCATGAATAACAAGAAATAATTTATGTGTAAAATTTCGTTTTAACATACACTAAACCGCTTGAAACAACAGTCCTGGAAAACCATTCAAAAAACGTTTGTTGGAAAAAAAAAAAGGAATTATACACGTACAAAATTTATCAGTTATTTGAAAAAGCAAAATAAAAAAACCCAAAGCTATGTGGATATAATGTACTCTTCTATGGGTTGAATACACAAGATTGGAGGAATTCACTTCTAAAAATAACGAGAAGTTGAATAAAATATCTTTCCTCTTTAAAAGAAATGTAGCTTCGGACATCGTAAAGGAAAGATGCAGCGTTAAAAATGTAACAGAATGTGACATGAAGGGGTAAATATATTTATTCAACAATTGCCTTTCCAGACGACAAGGACAGCTTGAAACTTTGGAAAGCGCCTTTGAGTTGGTACACTCCTTGAAAATGAGAGAAGTTCCCTTAAGGTAAAAAACAAATATCGTTACGTTCAAAAAATAAATTTATGAATTATATGAAACTGACATTTATGTAAAATACCTCGCAATATTGTAAAATTAAAGAGAGAACCATTCTAACACACATTCCGCAGGAAAGAGACTCAGCTTAAAGCTAATGACCGGACGTGGCAAATCAGTCCAGTTGGTAGAGCGCGCGTTTCCCACGCATACTGTCCTTAGTCCGTTTCCAGCCAGATCCAAACGGGCGTTTTTATGTCTGTTGAGAAAATTTCCCCAGTGCAGTGTTATTATTCAGAAGTTCCGTAAGGGGGAAAAAAGTTGCAGCTTCGGGAAACAACGGCTATGTTTGTTTTTTTATTCATGACTACTACTTCGGAGTCCACAAGATTCGGCAAGCCATCAGTTATGCCACATGATTGCCGACTGCCACTGCCGGGAAACTAGCGGTTCACAATAAGCTAGCCATCATTTATTGCACGTGCTTGCAGCGCCGCTGATGGGCCACTTGTGGCAGCTACTGCCTGTGATGTATAACTGATGGCCCTGTTGTGGCTTATGACAACTGATGGGGGTGCCAACTCTTAGTCAGCTGCTGTCCTGAAGTGCTGGCTCTTATGTTGGCTGCCCGGACATTTTATTGACGGTTCGGCAGCGGCAACATAGTGCTGGGCCATTGCTGGCAGTGCTGGCCCAGCAAGATTGTTTCTGCTGGGAACGTATGACTCGTGCCTACTATCGTGAATTGCTTGCAGACTCTGTACCACCAGCAATGTTGCAGTTTGTCCCGAATGGTGGTGGTGTCTTCGAAAATGAAAATTCGCTGAGCCAGAGGTCCAATGTCGAGCAGGAATGCTGTGAGGAAAACACCTCAGACTCCAGCATATCGATTGGTCTCGGAACTCCCCGTTATCAATCCCATAGATCACTTGTGTGACACTATGGAACGGCATATCAGGCGTCTATATATACCAATCACCTCTATGTATACTTGTATTAGGGGCCGCATTACGCACGTCTTGGTTGGCCATATCTCCGAATAGCTTCCGGCACCTTATTGAATCGATGCCACGTCAGATAGATGCTGTAGTGAGGGCGAAAGGAGGACCTACGAAGTATTACGTAGGTGATCATTATTCAGTGATCAATCAATATATATTTTTTCAAGACACCTGGCTAAACGTTCTACGGCACTACTGTCGAATTTGGTCCAGTTTGCTTCTAGTTGATGTTACACCAATCTTCAACTTAACGTCCGTCCAAAATGCAACACTTTTAATTATACCATTTGCAATCATTCCGTGCTTGAAGGCGATTTCGTCTCCTATTTATGAGGAATTCATGACTTGGGTGTTTTTTTTAGAATTTAGATATTAATTTAGAATGTATGCCGTATTTCAGTGCTTAATAAGATTCATGATGGAAGACTTTAAGAGGAATGCGATATATTATGTGTATCGAAGACCGCTCTGTTCCACTTTGTTTTCTTAATACGTATAAATAATTGACGACTAATTAAAAACACACGGTTTCTTTGTGAGTGAGAGAAAAACGCATCCTCAGCGGCAAAGATTTATCCCGAAAACTGAAACGTGCTGCTTTAAAATATGCTAACCTACTTAGTAAATCGTCCTAGCTGCAAGTGGACTGAATTAGATAATTTCCTACTCGTAAGCTAACATAACTATTTTTGTTCATGACATTTTCGTTGCATTCGAAGATAATAAGTTCTAAAATTCATTATTTGCATAATTTCAGAAACGCCGAAGGATTACATTAAGAATGCAAAAAACTTGCAGTAATTTAGAAAGACAAAATCTGGTTAGGAGTTTGTTATGGAAAAAATTGCTAAGCAGATTCTCTTCTACGACAAGAAATGTATTTATCTGCTTTTGACATAAAACAATCGCTAAAATTAGGCAAATTTAGCCCCGTTAGGGAACAAAAAAATTACAAACAACGTGGAATTTATTCAATATCCTAAAAATTCTTAATTCGCACTTGATTTCGTTATGCAAAGGTGTATAAAAACTAAATGAGAAGAGAAGGTATGAAGATGAGAAATGAATGTGTTAAAGCAAGTTATTCTGAAATAATGCTCCGTCATTCTAAGTGTTTAAAAAAGCAGCTTCAATGTCAATTTAAGTAATTTTTATTTATATATCTCTGAAATGTTTATACGTGTAACCATTTGTGTGAAAAATACGTGCAATTAAAACCTCTACTCTTACGCATTTGGATGAAAAAATTAAATTCTCAAGGGCAATCTGTCAGTATCTCTTAAGTGTTTATTTAATCAGTGTATCTTACTTGTCCTTATGTATGGCTCTGGGACATGGCGTTTAACTAAAAGGCATGCGCTAAAATGCCAAAAGTCATAGGATACGTACCAAATATCATGTAGGACCTCCTTTAGCTCGGCGAAGTTCCGCAACTCGACATGTCATCGTTTCCGATAGTGGCCTTAAGACTTCTGGAGAGATGTTGAGCCATGCCGTCTGAATGCCAGTTCCCTGGCATTTGTAGGTGCAGGATCTTGGGTGCGAATGGACCTTTCCACCACATCCCACGATACTGGGTTCATGTCGGGCGAAGGTGCCGGCCACACCATCCTTCGAAACTCCAGAATGCTCCTTGAACCAATTTTGGACAACTTGAACCCGAACACTTGGTGTATTGCCCGACTGGTAAATCCCATCTTTGTTGAGGTACATGAAGTCCACAAAAGAATGAAAATGGTTGCTCAGCATAGCAACAAAGCGATTACCGGTTAATGACGTGTTTACGATAACCAGAGGACCCAACCCATGCCACGTAAAGACATCCCGCACATGTATGGAACCACCAGCAACTTGCACGGTACCTTGTTGACAACTTGAGTCCATGGCCTCATGGGGTCTACGCCACACCTGAACCCTACCATCAGCTTGTAACAACTAGTAGCGTGACCACATGTTGCCAGTCTTCCGGGATCCAATTACCGTGTTTACGAGCCCAGGTGAAGCGCTCTGTCCGCTGTCGTAGTGTTAACAAACGCACTCTAGTAGGTGTTCTGCTCCCATACCTCATGGACGGTAAGTAACACACTCTCCTGTTGGATATGTCTCTGGTACCTCCTCCATTGAATGTGGATGTTATTTGAGCCAGTGTCGCTTGTCTGTTAGCATGGATAATCCTGGTCAGACACCGCTGGTCACGGTCATTGAGTACATGTGGCAAGCCACTGCGCTGTCAACGGTGGGTAGTAATACCTTCCATGAGGTATTCTCAGTATAGACGTGACATTGTGGATTGAGGAATGTTGCATGTTTGCATAACTTTGGAAATTGAATGTACAATCCGTCTGGCTCCCACTACCATGCCTCGTTAAATCTCTGATACTTCACGTCGGCATGCCATAATCGTACTGACGGTTGTTCAGCCTGACTCACAAGACTACACTTCGCAACTGATAAAACTTCTGGCCGAAGCTTTTCTAGGACGACAGCGCCAGTTAAAAATTTGCATACTGCTATCCCATGACTTTTGGCACTTCAGAGTCTAGCGGTTGTTGAAAAATCAGAGAAGCATTTTGAAGTGTGCGTTTCTTGTAATCAAGAAAAATAGAAAAAAGAACTGATAGATCAGGGCAATGACAAGGGTGGAAGATATCTTGATCAAAATGTAGACCCTCAAGTGTTAATGAATTGGAACTACAAATTGCTGACCACTGTAAGACAACATAAACACTGCACTGGATACCAAGAAATAGAAAAAGTCCTAGAAGAAGACCACATGGGAGATGGATGAATGGGTGGAATTCAAAATCATGCCGGAATGACATGAAAAACAAAAAGATGTGGAAGAAAGTTAGGGACACCTTCATTCAAAAGTGGATTGAGAAGGATTGGTGACGATAAAAAATATTAATCACAGTATGCTACATTACGAGATCCATTTTTCTCCCCATACAATGATTTAGATGCTTTGCGGGTTCTAAATACTCAACCTACCACAATTTGGTGAATGATCCTAAATCTCAGGGCTACGGCTACAGGAATCTAAGTAATCCAACTCTAGTCTGCAGAAAGGAGATTGTACAAATTCATCATCCATGTCTGAAACATGCGCTCCAGACCACGTGACAAGCTACCGAAGGTGCAACGTTTAAAGCACAGTACGAAATGACTCCAGCCAAGTTCTGCGTATCCCAGATTATGTTTTAATCATCGCAAGCTGAAAATAGCATCGGCTCTTTAAGCGAACTATCATTGTACACCAGGTATGATTAAAAATGAATAAGTTAAAATCAAATGAAAACACCACCCTATGATATTGAATTTTATGAAGCGCGATGTTACCTTTCGCTTTCTTGCATGTTACGGAATTATATGCGGTTCGTGCATACCATCAAGCAAAGTGGGCTGCTTATGCAACGGTAGTCTTAAGCAGGCGGGTGAATTAAACAGGGAAGGGAGATTATTTCCATGCGAAATGCTTCGTATGTCTTCTTGAAAGTACGTCAGCTAGATGCTAAAACGTTGATTCGTCATTGATAGTTGCCAGCTTTTGAATGAATTCGTGTGCTGTTTGCGGTGAACAGAATTGTGAAGTACAACTGAGAGTTCTGAAAATTATGCCGTTGAGGATTAACGAAAACAAGCGCTTTAACATGTGTTCTGTTATATTAATATAGCAAGGGTAACACAAACCGTAGTTTTTCAGAACAGAAATAACATATTGAAATTATTTTAATGCGTTTTGTCTTACGTTTAAAGAATATTTCCCTTCAATTATATGAAGAAATTTATGGATAGCCAACTCTCCCAAAGAATTTATTTTTTATCCTTTAAATTCATTATGCTGACAGTTTCTATGTTACTCTGAGTTTTTTTTTATTCTTCCAGCGTTTTCCTGTACCCTAACAGTAAGAATGCACCTTTTTTATTCAGTTTAATGAAAGGATCCTGTGATATTACAAAAACTGTCAGGTATTACGCAGACTGGAGATAATGCCTAACAATCGTGTTTCTGGAAACATTTTCCAGATGCTCCTCATAAAGTAATTAAGCTTATGATGGGCTACCCTGCTTAACGAACACTGGGAAAGTGAAAAGACGAATTTTAAAATATGTAAATCAGAAACATTTTTGTTTGAAAGAATTCAGTACATCATATTAAATTAGGTCTATAGATACCCATGCCATACGTATAACGTGCTATTATCTGAGGAATAACTTATAGAATGATAAAATCTTGAGCTTTTTATTTGCTTCCCAGTCATCAGGATGTTAAGTGTTTTCAAGGTGTAACTGAGAAGTGCAATAGCGAAAAGCTTGATATTCATTCATATACACGGAACGAAAATGAAATGAGGCTGTCTTAATCTGAAGAAATTTTGAATGTAAATTAGCAGATAAACGCTGGCAAACGGTTTGGTGGTACTAAACTCTTCTTAATAGAACTGAAACTCACCTTAAACTTGACGAACAAATTCGTGGGAAGCATGCAGATAGAACAGCACTTTGTAGGACGTTCAATACGATACAAGAAAAACATGCCCTCTACAATAACGTGCTAAACAAACTGGGAAGGACGTTCCATTTCATACTGCTACACAAGTACAATAAATGGTATCTTCGGTAAACGACGTACATACAGGGTGTTTCAAAACTAATGGAACAAACTTTAAGGGTTGGTAGAACACACCGAAACAAGCACTTTTCGTCGGAGAATGCATGGTCGCAAGTTACACGGTTAGGCGCTGTAGGGCGCTTTCCGTTTCCCCACACACGCAAAGACCCATATCTTTTACCGAAACGTCTGGATAGGAGGACGTACCTTATTTTCCTTCAACAAGTCTTTCCCGAATTGATCCAGCATGTACCAGCAGCCGTCCGCCGTAAAATGTGGTCCCAGCATGATGGAGCGTGATTACTTGAACGCCACATTTCCATGCCAATGGATTGGCCGAGGTGGACCCATCGCTTGGCCCCTCACGATCACCAGATCTGTACCCTCTGGATTTATTTTTATGGGGCCATCTAAAGTCGGTAATTTACGACACTCCCGTTGATTCCAATGAGGAACTAGTCGCCAGACTTTCAATCGCTGCTGCAGCTGTCCGGGAAATGCCTGGTATTTTCCACAACCTACGGGTATCTTTACGTCGACGATGCGAAGACGTCGACGTAAAGATGCCCGTATGCCCGTACGATATCAGGAGTGGCTGTCGTCCTTTAGAGCAGCTTTTGTAAATCTAATTAATTAATATATTTACTTGTTAATGTTTGCAGATTTGATGTAATTTTGTGATGTCACGTTTTGTTTTTTACGCTCTCCAACCGTAGGTTGAAGAAACGTATATGCTCCAGCTTTGTCCGTCTGTCCGCACGATAACTCGCGTAAAAATGGTTCGATTTCGATTAAATGTTAGTATGTGGTAGGGGACAATCTGCGGACGAACCCTATTGAAAACGTACAAAATGCGGTCAAAGGTCACGACATAGGAGCGGGATCCATTCCATTGCCCTTATGCGTCATTTACTTACCTAAATATGGTTCGATTTTAAAAAACACATTTAGTATGTGGTACGGGGCCACATGGGGACGAACCCTATTGAAAATGGGTGAAGTGGGGTCAAAGGTCAGGAGATAGGAGCGGGATGCATTGCATTGCCCTTATGCGTCATAACTTGCATACAAATGGTTCGATTTCGATGAAATTTTATTACGTAGTAGGGGACGACCCGGGGACGAATCCTATTGAAAATGGGCGAAATGGGGTCAAAGGTCAGGACATAGGATTGGGATCCATTCCATCGCCCTTCTGCGTTTTAACTTACGTAAAAAATGCTTCGATTGAGACAAAACTTTATCATGTTGTTCCGGGAGTATACTTTACCGATTCTCTTGAATATCATTGAAATGGGGTCAAAGGTCAGGGCATAGGAGTGAGATTTATTCCACAGCCATTATCCTCATAACTTGAGTAATGATTTCTGGTGTGTTGAAAAGCGTACCATAATCAATGCATTGCATGATTTTACTAACTTGTTTATTTTGTCTGCAATAAAGCTATGTTTTGATTTGCTGTGTCATTCCTGTTTTTGCGTTGCGAGAGACGGCATGTGTATGGAAACGGAAAGCGGCCTCCGGCGACTAACGGCGTAACTTGCAACCATTCATTCTATGACGAAAAGTGCTTGTTTCGGTGTGTTTTATCACCCCTTAAAGTTTGTTTCATTAGTTTTGAAACACCCTGCACAGTGGCAGATAAATTCGCAAGCTCAAGCGCATCATTCGGAATTTAGATGGTAGCTTATCAGGATTTAAGCGATTTCGAGCGTGGTAGGATAGTCAGCACCCAGCAGATGGGTCACTCAATCTCAGAAATTACCACGTAATTTAGATTTACACGGTTAACAATTTAAACAGAGTACCTGGACTAAAGAAACTGAAGGAAAAATCCAGAGTACGAGACCGGTGTGGCCGTAGAAAAGCCCCTACTCCTGAGACACTCGGAACAGTGCAGTAAAATAGCAAGGTAGTAAAATCTTGCAATGCATTGATTATGATACCCTTTCCAATATACTAGAAATCATTACTCATGCTATTACTCAAGTTATGAGGAAAATGGCTGTGGAATAAATCTCACCCCTGTGCCCTGACCTTTGATCCATTTGGATGATATTCAACAGAACTGGTTCAGTATATCTCCGAATTCGTCCAACAGGATTCGTCCCCAGACAGGTCCCTACAACATACCAACATTTCATCCAAATCGAAACATTTTTACGTAATTTATGACTCATAATGGCGATGGAAATGATTCCGTTCCTATGTTCTGACCTGTGACCCCCATTTCGCCAATTTTCAATAGGGTTTGTCCCCAGGTGGTCTCCTACCACATATTAAAATTTAATCGAAATCGAACTTGTTTTACGTTAGTTATGACGCATAAGAGCAGTGGAATAGATCCTGCTCTTATGTCCTGACCTTTGACCCCATTTCGTTCACTTTCAATAGGATTCCTTCCCAGGTGTTCCCCTACCACATACTAAAATTTCATCGAAATCGAAAGATTTTTACGCGAGTTATCGTGCGGGCGAACATACGCACCCAACGCGTGACGTAATAAGGCAGATGGGAATCGCGACCATCTGCTAGCAAGGTGTGACGTCATAAAACTTTAATAGTATCAACAAACAACACGTGACGCAATGAGATAGATGGCATGACCGCGCGCCAACATCTAATGGGGCGACGCCATGACACCACACTTGGAATACTTAATATTTTCTAAAACATAACCATAATTATGCAGCCAACATTTTTCTGTCTGCTGACGTCATGAAAATACAGGCCGCGCCGTTTTTTTTTCTGGACATTTAATGTGTTCACAAGGATGAAAATTTGAACATCGATTAAAATATCATCATTTTATAACTTGGGATACTTAATATTTTCTAAAACATAACCATAATTATGCAATCCAACATTTGTTTGTCTACTGACGTCATCAAAGTACAGGTCGCGCCATCCTTTTTCTGGTTTCAACACCACCAAAGGAAAAGTTATTGATTTTTAATATAATTATGGTTATGTTATAGAAAATATTAAGTATTCCAAGTTATAATAAAGTTATTTTAATCGATGTTCAAATTTTCATCCTCGGGAACACATTAATTGTGAAGGAAATGTGTACAAAAGTTTTTCCATTGGAAGTATAGGCAGCAAAATTACTTCACGTCCACCTTAATAATATTGGATAAGAGCGATGGAATGGATCGCAATCATATGTCCTGACCTTTGACCCCATTTCGTCCACATTCAATAGGGTTCGTCCCCAGGTGGTCCCCTACCACATACTGAAATTTCATCGAAATCGAACCATTTTTACGCACGTTATGACGCATAAGGGCAATGGAATGCATCCCGCTCTTATGTCCTGACCTTTGACCCCACTTCTCCCATTTTGAATAAGATTCGTCCCCAGGAGGTCCCCTACCACATAGTAAACTTTCATTGTAATCGAAGCATATTTACTCAAGTTATGACTCATAGGGGCCATGGAAGGATCCCGCTCCTACGTCTTGACCTTTGACCCCATTTGTCCCATTTTCAATAGGGTTCGTCATCAGGTGGTCCGCTACCACATACTAAAATTTCATCGAAATCGAACCATTTTTACGCCAGTTATCGTGCGGACGGACGGACGGACAAAGCTGGAGCATATACGCTTCTTCAACCTACGGTTGTTGTTTGCCGCCCCGGTGGCGCAGTGGTCTAAGGCGCTGGCCTTGTAAAGGTTGTGTTGACCTGTGCTCCGTGTTTGACCTGCGTTTATTGGTGTTCTTTTGTGTGTGTGCCGTCATTTTGTGTATCTCCTGTGTTGTGAACGTCTCGTGTGTCGATTGAGTCCGACTTTGACGTCCTGTAAGTAAAACTTTACTTGTACTAACTCTTTTTCCGTCCTGGCTTTGCCCAGGGTCGGGTTTAGCAAGTCAGCCATTGCAAATGGCGGCGACCGCATCTGATAGGCCAGGTCTGAAGCTTGATAGCAAAGCTCCGCCACCACCTGGCCACATTCGGTCATCGTCACTACCACACGCAGCTGGTTTCCAAGCCGCGTTATCTGATGTTACCACTTCTTCTTCCAACTTTATGGATGTTGATTTCCCAACATTTTCCACCACCGTGACGTCATTAACTTCTTCAGTATCCGTTGCCTCTGGTACTTCATCTGCTCCTGCGAGCACTGCGTCTCGACCTTCCCCATCTCCGCCCATTCCTACGGCAACTCTACCTTATGCTTCCGTTGTGAAGGGTACCAGTTCATCTTCCTCTACAGCGAAGAATCCATGTACAACGCCTCTTGATATGATTGTCACTAGAGACAACAAGAAATTACGCATCGAAATTCCGGAAACTTCAGCTGCTGGGCAGGAGGTTTTACGCACACAGAAACTTGGCATATGTTTTGATGCCCTCCCGGACACCAGCCTTAAGAAATACTCCTTAGCCGTCCGCCAAATCCTCCCTAAGGGAGCGATCACCCATATGGCGAGGAAGCCTAGGACTGTTCTCATCTACTTTGCGAAGCCAGAGTTTGTGGAGCGCGTCTTATCTGACGGACTGCATGTTGGGGATCATACCTTACTGGGAGTCCCGCTCACGCAGCGCCCCGTACTTGTTACGTGCTACCCCGTACCACCAGAAATCAAGGACCATTACTTAATGGCGGCCCTTTCCCGTTGTGGAAAAGTAGTTGGATCCATTTCCACTCTGTCTTCCGCACCAACAGACCCGGATGACAGGAACATCTTAGGTCTGCGTCGCCAAGCAAGGATCCTGTTTCCTACTGAAGAGGCCATTGCTGATTGCCCTACTGACCTCACTGTGGTTGTAAGGAAGCAGATTTTCCGGATCGATATCGTTACTGCCTTGCATTGTTTTAAATGCAAGGCATATGGCCACATCCAATCACGTTGTCCACATGTATCTGCCAAGCCCCTATTTCCATACTACCCAAAGTCAACACCCCAGCCTCAACACCAGTTTCTCTGGCCACACCAAGTTCGGCTCCAACACCAGTTTCTCTGGCCACATCAAGTTCGGCTCCACAGACGTCCTTGATCCCTTCTACTGTTGTTCCAGATGATTCTCCCCCAGCAAGTGATGATTCATCATCAGTCTCCAAGTCTTCGATATCTACTACAGGTACTTTGGCCACCCTCCATCGTTGGACCCACTTGCTGCTGTGGTACCTCTACGTTCTTCGGAGGGTATTCTCTCAGAAAAGGAATGGCAACCCCTCCGTCGTGTTGCTTCATCTTCTTCCCTTGGATCCCCTAATGTGGAGTCAGATCTAACTGTCCTACACCCACCAGCTTCTCCCGGCGTTCCCACGTTGAAACGTACCAGACAGAGTTCCATCTCGCCAGTGACGTCTTCTCCACGCTGCTCTCGTTCCCGTTCGCCAATTCGACAGTCTTTCTCTCCAACAGCAGTTCCTACATCTCTTAAGTCCCCAGCTGTTCCAAAATTGTTGGATCTAAAAGCTTTCGCTGAATATCTGGAAACTTTCCCTGCATTAGACGGGCCGCTGGCGCCCTCTGATCTTGCTCTCATTATACTCAATCAACCGTCACGTCCTCTCAAGCAGCTAGACTGCGTTCAATCACGTAATGCTCAGCTTTCCACTATTATCACCCAACTTCAGAATCTACTTGCTCTTTTGCCAAAAATTAACACAGTCACTAATGCGCAGACATCTAACTTAAAGAAACGTGTAACCAGTCTTCACAAAAGTGCTGATAGTAATATTCAACCACTACAACCTCTTTCAAGTTAAAATTACTTTCTTTCAACTGTAAGGGATGCTCCGTCCCTCCTACCAATGCGTTAGTGTTTGAAGACATTACACCGCATGATGCGGATATATTATTGCTACAGGAGACTAACTGCCATCCCAACACCCCATACCACCGGTGGCGAACCTGGCCATTTCAATTCTACCATGCCCATCGACTTAGTCTTCACGCAGGACTTGCGGTGGCCATCAATTTTCGTCTTCTATCCTTCATTACTGATATCACGGTCAAACCGATTTATCGTGACCTCCTGCAGCTTCTGTCTTTCCGACTTCACAACTTCCGATACCATATCTTCAACATCTATGTTTCCGGCAATCAACAGTATGCAGACTGTCTTTTTGAGCATTTTGTTTCCTGTGTTCAAGGTCTTCCGGCCACTGATATTGTCATCTTAGGTGGTGATTTTAACTGCACCCTTGACCCATCCCTCGACAGATCGGACGGTTCCACGGATACCAGGTATTTTCTTACCAGAGCACTTTCTACAGCCATCAACCAGCTACAACTCCAAGATGCTTTTCGACACCTGCACCCATTTCTTCGTTCGTACACCTGGCGCTCCTACTCCACTTCCTCCCCTACAACTGCCCGACTTGACCGGTTTTATGTTTCTTCAATTCTTCTTCCTTCAGTTATCTCCCTTTCTCATACACCGACAGTTTCTTCCGACCACAGCTGTGTCGTAATGTGTCTTCACACCGGTCCATCTCCTCGGCAATACTACCGTACTTGGACCCTTGATGATGATCTTTTACTTGATTCAAATTACGTAAATTCCATCCAATCGCAGCTCCAACAAGCCTTATATACGCTCCCTTTTGCTTCTTGTCCCTTGCAACACTGGTTAAATGTCAAATCCCAAATTATTCTTTATACCAAGCAATATTCCCACGAAAAACGTACCACCGCCTCTATGAAGATTGATGCTGCACGCTCGATTTTTTCCACCCTATATCTTGATTCTCCGCTGTTTTCTCATTACCAAGCTGAACTTCGTGCCTTGCTACTTCCTGTCTCCCAACAAGCTCTTCACCGCCTCAAGCTCCTTTATCTCCAGCCAAATGACTATCTATGTGAACAGGTTCAACAACTGGAATTCCACAAACGTTCTGCTCATCACCTCCGTAATCTGAAGTTACCCAATGGAACTGTTACTAATGACACCACTCTCATTTGCTCCGGTGTTAGAACATATTTCCAGTCACGTTTTGCTCAGTTCCAGTCAAGTTCTCCGCATGCTGATTCGATTCTTCGTGCCTTACCACATATTCCATCGCATCTTGTTACATCTCTTTCTATGCCTATCACCCCAGCAGAAGTAGTACAGTCACTTGCCTTACTTAACTGTCACTCGTCACCTGGTCCTGACGGGTTGACAGTTAATTTCTTTCGTACGTTTTCCTCTTTCTTACACCCTCTCCTATTGCCTTGCTTTACAGCTGCTTTTTCCTTATCTGTTCTTCCCCCCGCTTTTACTCTAGCTCACATCATTCTTCTTCCAAAGGGGTGTCTGCTAGAGTTGGATAACTGGGGTCCTATATCCATCCTTAATGTTGACTACAAGATTTATACTAAAATACTCTCTCTTCGATTGAACCCTGTCCTTCCCACCGTCATACATCCCGACCAAACGTACACCATCCCTGGCCGAAGCATTCATACTAATATTAATCTCCTCCGTGACTCATATTGCCTTGCCCACCTTTCCTCCGAACCTTTAGCCTTCCTCAATCTTGATCAGAGGCAGGCCTTTGATAACGTAAGTCACCAGTGGCTTGTCTCTGTGCTCTCTGCCTTCGGTTTCCTATCTGTCTTCATCACAGCCCTCCTTGCCCTGTACCAGGCCTCAGTTGTCCATATCCGGACGGCCTCCTTCCTTACAGCCCCCATTCCGTTTCGTAAGGGCATTCGTCAAGGATGTCCTCTTTCCGGACAACTTTTCTCTCTAGTCTTTGAGCCGTTTCTTTGCTCTATCCGCTCTCTTCTTCAACCTCCCCCCTCCACCATTCGGCATAGCACCAGGCACCATTCTATCGTTCTTACTGCCTACGCCGATGATATCACAGTTCTCATCCGAGAAGAATGGCAATTCACAATTGTTCTTGCATGGTTTCAAGTGTATGCTGCGGCTTCCGGCGCTTCGTTAAACCTTTCAAAGTGTACAGGCTTGTGGTGTGGCTCCTGGAGACATCGCCCCGATACACCGTGGGGCGCTCATTGGACGTCCACCAGTCAAAAGATACTTGGGGTGCACATTGGCAGCCGGGTCTCAGCAGCGGCTGCCACCTGGAGACCCCTCGTCAGGAAACTACGTCACACCGCTGCTTACTGGTCCAAGCTCAAGTGCTGTTTGACCTACCACAGTCGTGCACGGCTTTCTGGCACCCACATCCTCACGTTAGTTTATCATTCCTGGATTGCACAACCGCCACCAGCCTACGTTCAAACTGCAACAACATCAGCAATGCTCAGCATTGTTTGGTCATCTACTCATTGGTTATCTTCCTCAGTATTGTCTCTACCTTCGACTTGTGGTGGCCTCAATATGCCAGAGATTACCGTACGTTATAAAGCTGTAAGAATTTTCAATTTCCTCCGTTTAACAGTTCAACCAGACTCTTCCGCTTCCATTCTTCTGCATAATGTTCTGACTTCTCCCCTTAATCCCTGCCTCACCGTCCATCTTCTTCTCAAGATGGATATTCACACTGTCATTCCCCCCGTTTTCCTCTAGTCTACCATGAAGCTGTTCAGTTCCTTCGTTCTTTACCGCTCATTCGTCAACCCCCTCTTCCACTCTTGATCTTCTTTCCGAGCCTCTTTTTTCTCCTCCGTCCTCCACCCCCTACTGCCAACTTTTTCTTTTTCCCCGCATGGCTACACGCTGGTGTAGTCTCCGTTTCCCAACTGGTCCTCCCCGATTTTTCATGGAAACCCGTTTCCGAACTTTTTCCCACCCTACCACCCTCGCCCGAACTCTCTGATAACTTCCTCCAACTTAAACATGCTCTTCAATCACTTTTTCCTTCCCTAGTCGATTCCTCTGGCCTCCTTTCCGTTTCCTCTGCCTCTCTCCCTTTTCCGTTCTTCCTTCCCTTTTCCGGTGATCTCCTCCCTCTCCACAGTCTTTCCACCCGCACCCTGTACCGTTTTCTCCGTTCTTCTTCTGCGGTACCTTGCCCTATTCCCTCTGTTCCTTCTTTTGCACTAACCTCAGTCTGGTCTACTGCCCAACATTCACCGGCCCTCTCCTCAGAACTTAATGTGCATTGGAGGTTTTTGCACAATCGACTGCCTGTCCCTTCGACTTTGTTCCGGAGAAATATAGTATCATCAGATCTCTGTCCTTTTTGTAACGTAGTTGGAGACGTCTTACACATGTTTGTTTACTGTCCAACGCTGCTCCCACTATTTCACAGTATGTTCCAACTTGCACATCCTTCTTGTACCAGTGATCTCACCCTAGAAGATTATCGTTTCCTCGGCCACAGTTCTACAAGTTTCTGCTCTATTTTACCAGTTTGTTCGTATTTATTTATTCTAGCTAAATATATTATTTTCTCTCACCTGCTACAGTTACAAGATCCAAATCCTATTACATTCTCTACCTCCTTGGTTGCACACTACCGCAACAGGGTTAAAGCCAGACTAACCCTGGGATATTCCTTGGCGAAAGATACGGCACGGTTACCTGCCTTCTTCACAACATGGTCGCCGTGTCGTCCCTGGTTTCAGTTTTCTAGTGCCCAGACTGTTCATCTGCTGTTTTAATAAACCTACGTCGGAACTTTCAATTTTTACTGTTCCCTCACCATGTTTTCTTCTGGAACTGGATTGTGTTTGCTTCCTGCTGATGTCACCTTTTGTACACAGTTCTCTTCATCCGCACAGTGACTCTCTGCCACCAGTGATTCCCATGTCACTAGAACTGCACAGTTTTTTCTGTAAAATTTTTCGCTCCAGTAATGTTCCAAGACTTCGATGAACATTTCTGCCAGAGCTACTGCTGTTTACAGCAAATAATGCAATGCCTGTCATTGCACATCTGTACAATTATCATTTCATTGTAAATATCTACATTTTGTTTTATTTCTCCCCTTCTCTCACACTGCGTGTGAGGTTGGGGATGTTCTGTTGTAATTCTTTTACGTGAATAAAAGCGAATATTGAAACTAAGGCGTTGGCCTCTGATCATTCGTCCGTAAGGAATCCGGGTTCGAATCCCGGTCAGGCATGGATGTTTTGTTTGTCTTACGGCACTGGCTCTCTCCCTTCCCTGGAACCAGTGACCCTAAATTAGGGACGGGCGACTGCTTATAGCCCATTGAGTTGCTCACGGTGGTCGTTAAACCTCCAATCAAAAAAACAAAAAAACCTACGGTTGGAAAGCGTAAAAAATTAAACACATCCGGTTAATTTCCGTCATTTGATCGAACAAGGCATTCCATGTGCGAATTCGTCAAACATATTCTTCACCCTAAGTTCATCTGAGGAATATCTTTTTCAAATTTTTAGATCTTTCGGCTTGCGTTCTAAATAGATTTAAGAGAAAAACGATTAACTACTTCATTTTATAGCAAACAATGAAGGTTCCTTCGTCTTTTACTAAAATTCTTATTTGCGGGAAACCTTCCCTAAAACTAAATTTTTTGAAAAAAGCACATATTTAAACGTCCTGTTGGAAAGTGCAAATCTGAACGACACGCACTTGCCATTAAATTTGAAACCTTCATGCCGAAGTACGCAAAAGCCACGCAGCGTATATGCAAAATACGTAGTCACGTGCTTTACTGCGTGATCTATGCAAAATACGTAGTCACGTGCTTTACTGCGTGATCTATGCAACTATTTAATACTGCTGCTTGTCAGTAATGATGATAGCAATGGGTAAAAAGCAAAGGAGCCTTCGGAGTTCGAACAAGGGCTCATTGCGAGTGTCTGTCTGGCTGCAGAGACGATTTTTAGAACTGATTGGTTTCTCAAATGATGAGATATAGCGGGGTTTTAATCAGTGGAAAACTAACCCACAATGCTTGTCTCAGGAGCATGAGTGTGAAGAGACGACAACCTCTCAGGAGCGATATCGCCGTCGTCTGATAAGGCTTGACCAGAGAAAAAGCACTTCCTGTACACAGCGATAGACCGAAGCATTCAATAAAGGCTGTTCACATCCCATATCTCAACGAACTACGCGCAGGGGATTGAAGAGGATGTAGGCAGTCCTGGGCAACTCGAGTCATGTGCGGGCGGGCATCATCCTACTGGTATAGCACACCTGGAATCCCGGCCAGGAATGGGTGCACATGGGGCCGTAGGATCTCATCCACATACCGCTGGCCAGTCAATCAGCTATCGTAGGCTATGGCTCCCCAAACCATAATGTCTGCAGTGGGGCAGGTGTGGCGCTCGATAGCGAGGTTGGCATTGCGCCGTTGACACGGGGATCTCCACACCCGGACACGATGATCATCTGTCCCCAAAACGAATCGGCACAAATCGCTAAACACCACACGTCGTCAGTCTGTGGCGTTCCACGTTGCTCTGGCCTGGCACCACTGCAAACGTAGCCCGCAATGTTCCGGAATGGCAGCACACGTAAGGGATACTGGGGTCACCGACTCACTTCCGCGAGGCGTCGAGAAATGGTTCGTGGGTACACAGGAGCCTCTACATCTCCCTGTATAGTGTACCGGGTCCGCTTGGGATCCGTTCGTGCCTGGCTCGCGATCCGTTGATCCTCTCTACGGGTAGTCCGCCTGGTCCGTCTGGAGCCGCTTCGCCGCGTGGCTGTGCCGTCACGTGTACATTGCTCCCAACACAGTCGGACGGTATGGTCAGAACGATCCACGTGGCGGGCTATACGGCGGGCTGACCACCCTCCGGTTTTCAGCCCGATGATCAGGCTTTTCTCAAAGTCCGTGGGTTGCGTAAATCGACGTCGCTGGCATCTACCCGGCATTCTTGTCACTCTGCACTCTTGCTTGCGTCGGACGGGGCGTTTCCCTTTCATGGGGCATCGACTACATGCCGGTTTATAAGGCTGCCGGTTCGTGATTGCAGCACCACCACGGAATGTGCGGTCATGCGCAATCGCACCAAACGTGGATCATTTGCATACCAGCACGCACTCCAGCTGTGTGCAAAGGTTCGCGGTTGTAGCATGTGTTCTTCTAGTTGCGCAAATTTCATTGTCCTTGACTGTATTTCGAAGGCTACGTGTTCTACTTTAATGACAGTGTTGTTTTTCGTAGTCAAATGTTATTGTGGATATTAACTCAAGTTCCAGTGTTGTGTTTCATAGTTAATTGTTATTGTGGACGTTGACGCAAGTTTCGTTGGTCTCACCTTGTTGAAGTGCAAATGATCAAATGACTATTGACAGCAATAAAGGATTAGCTGTAAGTAACAACTTCTTGAACTTTATTTGAGTGACTCGTATTTTACTGTAGGTAAGGTTTTTGACTATGTAGTGTAATTCAATGAGTCAGCTACACACAAACGCTACAACATGTATGGGGAATAACACCGAGTCATCACTGAATTGTGACCAACCTTACCAAAAGTGGATGCTGCCCTTTGACCACATGATCTCTCAGAGGGCGCGATTAGTCGACGGCGTAGCATGTATTAGCTGTGAGTAAAGCAGTAGGTAGTGAAATTTGGAGCATGATGGGGAAAACGGAAAGATTTATCATATTCGAGACGGGGCAGATTGTGGGAAAGACATAGGAGTCGTTTGTGTGCCGGAGAAATTCGTTACTCTCGGGGGGGGGGGGTTCTGGGAAGACACGTTCTGATCATGTGATGAATGAAGATATGTTGCATTTGTGTAAGCAAAATGTTCTTAGCAAGGTGGAGACTAATATTCTTAGGTGGTTTGGCCATGTTGAAAGAATGAGTGATGAGATGCTTACTAAGATAAAACTTTTCGGCGCAAGTGGCAGGAAAGAAAGCCAGAGGAAGACCAAGGAAGTCAATGGAGAATCAAATTCAGGAGTGTCTGAATGAGAAAAAAATTATTATGAAGTACAGAAGGTCTTGTGTACGTCGTGTGATGGATGTCACTGAAGCCCGTGTTGTGTGTCAAGATCGCTGCAAATGGAGAAGTTTGATACGGCAACAGTAAGTAAATATTCAGTTAAGAATTTATCTGTTGGTTTGTATTCCTTTGTGGAGATAATCTCAGAGAACACCTTAGTGATATATTTTATCAGTTAAATGTTTATTTGTCAGATGGTCTTCTTTGATTAGCCAACCTCTGAATATCAGGGAACAGCTTAATGGTATGTATGTTGTGACGTATATTCTACATTAATTTTCATTTTTAGTTTTTTTTTCCCTATGTAAATTTGAGTTGTTCTCCTTATACTTCCAAACTTAATGTGACACCTTTTCCCTCAAACGAGAATACTGTTGGCAGCACAATTGAGGTCGGAGTGAACGTGACGCATGAATGTACGAGATAAGAACGGTAGCTAAAAGGACGAGATAACAGTTGCTCATGTGTGGTGGATGTGTGGGTGTAGACGTTCATTTAAAAGTATGTTATTTGATATAGGCTGTCTTATTGCGGAAAAATACTGAATTGGTGCTGAAATAAAGAAAATTCCCGTACGTTGAATTCTGTTTTAGGATTTGTCTCGTCGTAATAATTCGATTAGGAACAGTTGCATCGTATTCTTATGTGATGGTTTAGGCATAACGTAGGATCCAATATCTCTACACTAAAAAGAATCTTCGTTATATTGGCGCCCAAACTTCAAGTATGACCTGGCTGTTAAAGTTCTTGCAATGGTGTGATGTTCTTTCTACACCGCGAGACAGGAAAAATAAGAGAATCGCTTCTTTAGCGCTTCGAAAAATAGATGTGTGTGATGTCACGTTTAACACATCATATTGACTGGGCCGCCCCGGTGGCGCAGTGGTCTAAGGCGCTGGCCTCTGATCATTCGTCCGTAAGGGGTCCGGGTTCGAATCCCGGTCGGGCATGGATGTTGTGTTTGTCTTACGGCGCTGGCTCTCTCCCTTCCCTGGAACCAGTGACCCTAAATTAGGGACGGGCGACTGCTTATAGCCCATTGAGTTGCTCACGGTGGTCGTTAAACCTCCAACCAAAAAAAAAAAAAAAAATATTGACTGGGATTTTTCCAGTGTATGTTCTTCAGCGGATGATTGCCTACAGCGACACATGGTCCCGGCTGACCCGTTGCCCATGCCCCCGGCACTCTTTCGCAGGGGGGATGTGAGCAACTCGGTGAGTTATAAGCAGTCCCCTGTCCCTAATTTAGTGCAGTGGTTCCAGGGAAGAGAGAGAGCCAGTGCCACAAGATAAACGCAACATCCATTCCACACGGGATTCAAACCCGGACCCATCTCGGACAAATTGTCAGAAGCCAGCGTTTAGACCAATGCTGCAATGGGGCGGCGTCACATTTTGGGCACATCTCTACAAATTCCTTTTTTTCGTTACCAGGACAAAGAATATTCGACTCAAAACAGCAGTCCTATACGCTATCATTCGTATTAACACTAATAGCGCGCACTTTTGAGGTGTGGCTCCACTAATCCTAAGACGGCTACCTCAATTGCGTAATGGCAGTGACATTGTCTTTACTGAAAACTTGCGCTTGTGTCTCAGTTCTAAAAACTATCGTATTTGCGTTTGGACGGCAAAAGTACAGTACATTGCCCTACAGTTAATATCCGGATATTCTTCTGATGATAGTGAATTTGGTACTAACCAAGCTCCACATCACACACCCTAATATAAATATGTTCTTTGAGCTATGCTAAGACTGTGAATACAAGATGCCTCGATCGACAGTATTAAGTGATTTCCGTCGTAGAACGATAACACGGTGACAAATAAGTAATTGTACCATACGTGACTCTTCAGTAACACTGAAGATCCGTAGTCGACGGTTGGTAATGTGATATGTAAATGTAGCGTCATTGTGCCTGCATCTGCTGAAAAATGATCCGGTAAACCTCCAAAGCAAACAGAACGTGACAAGTGGGTTCTTCAAAGGACTATCCACTCCGAACGCAAAGCAACATCGCATCATATCATGCAAACTCTATGTGAGATTATTGGTACTGTTGTTAGCACCTACACAGAGCGGAGGAGGCTGTACTACATGAGATACCCTGGTCAGAAGAACACCCACGAGCCGTTAATCACCTCAACCAATGCTAAATGTCGATTAGCGTGCTGTACGGAATGTAAATATTGGACTGTATAGCAATGGAAAACTGCTTTCGATTTACCAGTTACGATACACAAACTACCTGTTTAACGGTCGCTCCTGAGTGGGGCAGATGCCGGGAGAAAAGTACCTTCCGAACTGTATGGTCCAGAAAATGAAGTTTGGTGGTGTCAGCGTGATGGTATAGATCTGTTTTCCGTGGTTTGGCTTGGTTCCATTAGTCATTTTTGACAAAACCGTGAAAGCTGAGCTCTACCTAAACGTCCTGGACAATTACGCACAATGTACCTACTTTGTAGCAGTACTTTGGAGAAGATCCATATCTCTACCAGCAGGAAGGGGTAACACGCATTCATAATGCTCGCGTTTTCACAAATTGATATGTGTTCGTTGAAAATTATGGATTGGCTATCCCAGAGTCTCTACCTGAAAGCTGTAGAGAATCTCTGGGACGAATTGGATTGACGAGTGCGTTTAAGGGGACCAGTCCTACAAAAACTTTATGTAATCTTTTTTTTTATTTCAATTTTTTGTTCCTGCAGAGTTTGCTGAATCGAATGGTATACGGCACTTGAGCAAAGCAGAGGAAGTTCAGCAAAGCAGAGGAAAAGGAGTATGACGCGGGAGGCTTCTAGTCACAGGTCTTCTTCGTTTTTTGCCTCCCATGAAAAGTTGTGGTTTTGTACATTTAGGAACATTTTTCTCATAAACCACTAAAGATAATGGCTTGAAACATTTTTTATACCTTACTGTATATATCAACAACCACCTGAACTAGAATCATGACTAAATAATGTACTTAATTAAAATTATAAATACAATTGCTAATGAAAACGTCAGCAAAATTGACAGCAATCTTGATTAATTAATACAAAATTAATTAATTGACCGATTGCGATCATTCTAGGTCAGGTGTTGTATAATATCCTTAGGCAAATGTATACCAAGTTTGCAATTAATAGGTCAATTCTATCGTGAGAAACATGTACTTAAGTACATCGAGACCTCCCATAAGGTTAACATGCAGAAGCCTAAAAAGGTACTGGTCCCTTTAAGAAAAGGTTTTCCAACGAAACTAGCTGAACAGATCGCTTCTTTGATGGCGGAATGGTGCAATATATCTGCTGCCATTAACCCTAAATTCACCCATGCCTTAGAATGGATCAACTGTTTCATATTTAGTTAAAATAATGACAAATTAAATAAAAACATTTTTTTCATATAAAATGCAGCAGTTATTGTTAATCCATAATTAATCATACCTCTGTTAGAAGAAGTGTGAGTGAATATCAACCCAGGGTAGCAGTAGCGTTTAAAAAATTTGAGTAGCATGATAGGGTTAAAAAAATCGGATGGTTAGCATTCGACGAAGACAAGGGGCAATCCACACAAATGTTTCATGAAATAATATTAACTTTTCTGTAAATGAAATGGATTTGTAGACATGTAGGTGTCAGGATATGAATGGTAAGGCAGTGTATATCCGCATTATGGGAACGTAATATCCTTTCGCTGACAGCGTTCCTAAACAAGCCTTTGTTAATCACTGAAGCGTGCAACACGCCTCTTTAGGGCTAGGCAAAATGCCAACGTCGCCTAACGTTCCGTTGGAGTATTACTCTCGGCTAATATTACCTGTGCCTTCCTGTTACAAGATTATTCTTGCCCTCATATGGCTATCATCTCTAGTGTGCATTGCGAAGCATTAACAATCTCTATGCTGTACCTCAAAAGATCTCCAAGTGCAACGTTTATCAAGCACATTTAGTGTATGCTACGACTTTGCTTAAAGTCCGTTTCCAAAGAGAACCAAGATATAGATTTTCCACGCAAAAGAACCGCACGATATTGGTAGGGATCTGTCACGGTATAAAAACATGCTAAAAAGCAGGAACTTATGATCTTCAGTCCCGCGAAGTGTCTTGGAGTTTATAGGGTAAAATGAGTTTCTTTCTTCACGAAATGCTTACATGACTTTTATTCTCGAAATCATTAAGCGCATTGCAGAACACTTCTATCATACCAGGCGTGTATATGTGTGCTTGGGTGCAGAACTTTAAAATAGTTTTTTAAACTTATTTTTCGGGGTTAACATCCACAAATAGCAAATAGGATTTTGCAAACGAAGTTGAATCGAAAATATCTAGTATTTGAAGATCATTTCTAAAAAATGATGGCTGAAATTTCAAAAAAATGTATGAGCTTCTCAAACCTATAAATATAATTTTTTGTTATTGTTCATTAGTCAAATTCTATGCCCTGAAAGCAAATGTCGGCTAAAACTGCAAAGGAGAACAATTACGACATAACGTGCGTCTTCGCATCATCGCAATACGCTCATTATATCTGAAATATATTGAATTCCAAAAATGAAATATAGAATTCCACTATAAATATCAGATACCTCTACAGACTAATGAACAAAGAAACGAAAATACGCCTGGAGCTGTAGAAACATTTAAGCTTGTTTCCTGATTCGAAACATTTTACGCTGTTTTACCATAATTGCGTGTTTAACATTTAAAACCATTACTCCATGGCGAATCAATCGCAAAATGATGTTAATATTGTAGTTTTTAAGCTAAATGGAAGCAAATACCGAAATTGCCGGAGAGGTCTAAGCTCTGACCTCTAACTATATGTTTGAATGGATCTAGGTTCGACTTCCACATAAATTATGAGTAGTGTGCTTACGGCACTGATTCTCTGTTGCCTGAAACTAGTGGCCCCAAATTATGAACGGGCAACTTCTTCACAGCTGCTACCGTTTCCTATGATGGTCTTTAAATCCCTAAAAAATTATCGAAAGTCTTACCTTGACGAAAATGATAAAACATTTAAAACTCAAACACTTTGTCTTTCATGGATTCCTACGGAGCTATCCGCTAAATGTTTCTACTTTTCATTTCGACCCTGCCAAACACTTCAGCACGAACTACATTTTTTAATCGCAATGCATCCTACTGGTTCGTGATTGGCCATGAGCTGCAACGGCTCGTTTATTTTGCTCTTAAATTCTTCTCAGTATAACGAAGTAAATTTCTCCTTCATTTCTGTTAACGCCAGGATTCGAACCCAGATCCCCTCATTCCGGAATAAGTTGCTCTACCAATTGAGCTACGCGGACGTTTTATTCTGATTCCTATCTGCCTTTATGTCGTGTGCGTCCTTCGCGCAGGTACGTCACATCTCCTGGTACGTTGCATCATCTCCCCCTTATTTTTTTTTTCGAAGTGCTGGAGAAGGGATTCTCTTATTTTTCCTATCTCGCGGGGTGGAAATAACATCACACCAATGCGAGATTTTGAACGCTCGGGTCATCCGGATAGTTCGGGCGCCATTATAACGAAGTAAATTTCTCCGTCATTTCTATCCGCGCCAGGATTCGAACCCGGATCCCCTCACTCCGGAATAAGTCACTCTACCAATTGAGCTACACGGACGTTTTATTCTGCTTCCTTTCTGCCTTTATGTCGTGTGCGTCCTTCTGGCAGGTACGTCACATCTCCTGGTACGTTACATCAGCACTAAAGTATTTTCTTATCCTCACATTTTAGCCATAACGACTGGGTTACACAAAACGTGGCATGCAGATATTTAGCGGTGTTCATTCCCATCTCTACCACACGATTTTAAGGTGGTTGCACCTAAAATATCTGCCGTATGTTTCCAATGGTAAAACTTTTTTACATATTTTCTTCGCAATTAATGTATTCCTTAGGATGCAAATTTGCACATCGATAAAACTAACTTTAAGTTATAGCATGGGATGCTTAATACTTGCTAAAACATAACCACGATTATATTAAAAATCAATCATTTTTCTTTGAGTAATGTTCAGACCTGTTTTTAACATTACTCAAAGTTCAGATAGATGGCGCAACCTGTACATTGATGACGTCAGTAGACGAAGAAATGTTGGATTGCTTAATTTTGGTTATGTTTTAGCAAGTATTAAGTATCCCATGCTATAACTTAAAGTTAGTTTTATAGATGTGCAAATTTTCATCCTTGGGAATACATTAATTGCGAAGAAAATATGTAAAGGATCTTTACCATTGGAAACATAAGGCAGGGATTTTAAGTGGAACCACCTTAAGCATGGATAGTCTAACAAAGTGTTGAAATTATCTCTCAGAAACATCTTTACTACCGTAAAAATGTATCTAAGAGATAATTTCAAAAACTAACTGTTGTAGTCAAAATGTAAATATTTGGTTGTGTAAATACCGAATATTTCGGCTTATACGCAAGTAGATATGGAGTATAAGTTGAAAAAGTAAAACTTCTAAATTACCTTATCTTCATTCATACATAAGTCGATATGGAGTATAAGTTGAAAAAGTTAAACTTCTAAATTACCTTATCTTCATTCATACATAAGTCGATATGGAGTATAAGTTGAAAAAGTTAAACTTCTAAATTACCTTATCTTCATTCATACATAAGTCGATATGAAGTATAAGTTGAAAAAGTTAAACTTCTAAATTACCTTATCTTCATTCATACATAAGTCGATATGGAGTATAAGTTGAAAAAGTTAAACTTCTAAATTACCTTATCTTCATTCATACATAAGTCGATATGAAGTATAAGTTGAAAAAGTTAAACTTCTAAATTACCTTATCTTCATTCATACATAAGTCGATATGGAGTATAAGATGAAAAAGTTAAACTTCTAAATTACCTTATCTTCATTCATACATAAGTCGAACCTGAGTGTAAGACGAGGTTATAACAAATACATTTAGTGTTCTGAAATTCTGTAACTGTATTTTTAATGTTTCGATATATATTAAAAGGAAGAGAAAGGGAAAACCTGCAGCACTTTTTTTTTCGGAGAAAATGTTGAATTTCGTACGTTTATCTTTTTTATAACGAACTGGCGTTACCGTAACCCTTCTCGCTGACAGAACAGTTGGGGAAGCCGTCGCGCAGAGGTGAAATAAAAAAAGAGGGAAGGGGGGGGGGTCACACATATGTGCTAAATGAGAGTGATGCTTGCATCGTGAGTTATAGTTCGCTATAGTTTCTTACATACTCCGACTGAAATCAGAAAACAAAAGTTCATTTTTTATTCCAATCGGAAACATGAAATAAATTAAGGTAAGCATAATAAGTGAAATATTAGCAAATAGTAACAATTGCATTGAAATCCTACGGCATTGAAGATGCATATATTAATATTATTAATAACATCTATGAAAATGCAAGTGGAAATATTCGGCTATTTTAGAGTACAGCTCCCATAAAGATTGGAAAGGGAGTGAGACAAGGTGGCACCATATGTCCAAAATTATTTAATGCCACATTGCAAAATGTCTAATGTCTTTCAATCACTGAACTGGGAAAACAAAGGAATGAAGATTAAAGGACATTATATAACTCATCTTCATTTTGCTGATGACGTAGTTATTTTTGCAACTACCTCGTCAAAGCTGCAGGGTATGGTCCACGAACGTGCTGAGAATAATAAATTAGTGGGATTAAAAATGAACTTTCATAATACAAAAGTGATGTACAATACTTTCACAGGAAATGAAGATTTATCGATTGATGAGGAAAAGCTGGAGATAACAGATACCTAGATTTACCTTGAACAGCAGATATCAAGTGAGGGTCACATTGATGAAGAAATTAATGGGCGTATAAAACTTGCTTGGAGAACTTTTGGAAGAAATAGTATAATTTTCAAGAACAATATGCCATTATGTCTTAACAGAAAAGCGTTTGATCAATTCATCCTTCCAGTGCTTACATATGGTGCACAGACGTGGACCTTAACTAAAAAACATACAAAGACTGCATACAGCTCAAAGAAGCATGGAGAGGTGCATGCTTGGTGTAACCAGGAGAGATAAGAAGAGGAACTCGTTGATCAGAATAATGACAAGAGTGGAAGACATCATAATCAGAATAAAATCCCTGAAATTATTAATACAGACATTTAACGTGGACCAGGAACATCAACCAAAGATCTTTGCTCTTTGTTTCCGTGACTCACTTATAAACGGGGAAAGAGCGAAGATCTTTGTTTGATGTCCCTGAAATGGCAATGGTTTTTGGTTTTGGTAATTGCGGGTACCAAAGGTGCCTAGTGAATTGCAATCATGGAATACATACATAGGATATATCACTGAAAAGTGCAACATAAAAATCATAAACAGGAAAAATCTGGTTTATCCACAACACAAGCTGAAGAGCAAACAGAAGAATACATCAAGTTGCATATATAGTAAAATGACAATGTACACAAAAAAAGGAAAATTAGATTGACATATCATTCGATATCAAGTAGAACATGTACAACATTTTAAACATATGAACAAGGGAATAAGCACAAAATTAACAAATTTAGTATTAAAAAAAACCGCGACAAAGGAGAACACTTGTATATCTAAGACATACAATGAAAGCAGATGAAAAACACAAAGCACTATAACAAAAACATGAAACAATACATGTATAGCAGTACGTGAGGGACAACAGAAACAGTGCCTGATTGGGAAGAAGTGCTAAATGTCATCAGCTTGAGGAAGCACGGTATCACAAAATTGTTTCTCAGCGAGGTCTTTAAAGGAGGAGATACGGCGGGTGTATCGTCTCATGAAGACCTGACATCTAGGATCTGTGACACTCAGGGATTTGAAGAAGGACACATACGCTTCAAATTGCATCACCGCTGCACACAGATCAAGATAAGGTGAACGGATAAATTCTTCGGTACAGACAACCATTCGAGCAGATTGGAGGAGGCGTGAAAGTTGTCGTCTGGACATTGGGCCAGGAAGAAGAGGGAACTTATCAATGGCCTGTATAACCTTATCATCTGAGAGAAGATTGACAGGGCCAGAACGAAGATGCAAACTGTTCGAAGAGTCATCAGGCGCAGAAACATCTGAACTGGAAACATCGTGAAAACTAGAGGAGGCCACAGAAGTAACAGAAATGTGTTTTACCTTTTTTCTGTTTCATAGAGCCTTTGGAAGGACCAGTCCGTTTCAAAGACGAAGCTGAGGCGGAGGAATCCATTGGTGGATTTGGATGAGCACCCGAAACAGGAGACGAGAACTCAAGTTGTGCTGAGGAATCAGTATGTTCCCGATCATCATCGGTTAACGCTGGAACATCACCCGAGGCAGCAGTCGTATTTGAAGTTCCAATATGCGAGAGACACAGAGGAGAGCTAGTGGGCCGGAGTGCTGAAGCAAACCTCGACACATCTGAGTCGGAAAACTCCGCCGGAGACACATTACTAGCGAATGACATCGCTACTGACCCGAGAGGAGGATGCACGTCCGTACGGTGCGGAAGAGGAGGAAAGGGATCATTGTCCTTGACTGGAAGGTGCGTGTGACGGAGAGAAGGAGAGGTCGCGTCTGGCAGAACACTAGAAGAGGGGATGGTAGAGCAAATAGTGTGTTCGACACTGGGAGGCGAGCTGGAAGAAAGACCACGGCGTATGCGCACACAGGACGCAGGGATGTGAACCTGTGTAAGATAGTGGGTACAATAGTGAGTGGTGAAAACCTTGAAACTGTGCGTGCGTGAGCCCATTTCTACAGTAGCGTTTGTAGGACAATCAGTCAAGGCGTTCTCAGTGGAAAAAACGACCAACAACTGACGGCGAGGTCCCGTAGCATGTGCAAATCGAGTTCAGCGTGGAGCTTCAGAAAGGCGATGGACCTTGCCAACGATTTTACAAACATGATTGACAAGGAGAGGAAGCGCAGTATCAAGCACTTCCTATGGTACAGGATAGAACGTGATGTTGACCGGACGCTTGGAAAGAATTGAAGGGATGAGATGATTTGTACCGATCGAAAGCCGGTGTGCAAGAACAAAATCAGCATCCTTCTTGTGCTTGAACTGCACTGAGATACCCCGAGGGGTAGGAGAAATTCCGGCAATAGACGCAGAGGACACATGACCAGAGAAGCGTGACAAAGGAGTATTTGGTAAATCATGAAAGAGCACCCCTCTAAGGAGGTTATGGAACTCACAGCCAATCTGCGAATTGTCATCAATCGTTACCGTCACCTTGTGGTTGGACACCTGAATAATAGGTGTTGATTGCAAAAGACCATCAGGTTCAGAAGAAGCTGAAGTAGGAGTAGCGCCTTGCTGCACTGTAGAGGCAAATGACATCCTCGGAAGAGAAGTCTGTGCTGAGCCGGCAGGCGCAGAATTCAGTGAGGGAAGAGAAACACAAGCAGAAGGCAAGCCAGTAGTATCAGTAGTACCCAGGGAGGGCACCGAGGCAGAGGCCGAAGCAGAAGAAGGAGACGCAGCCAAGTCCAATGAAGGCACCGTAGCAGGAGTACTAGAAAGGTGGGAAGGCACCTGAGCAGACACATCTGAGGACGAGAGTAGGTCAACTTCCATGGACGTGGGAAGTGCGACGTGACGTGCTCCGCCACGCCCAAAGATGATAAGGAGAGACGGGAAGCCGCCATGTTGGTAGATTTCAGACGTGAACAAAAGAGCTAACGCTATGAAAACTTAGGAATATGAACAAATACAAGGACGATATCGCCAGAAAGGTAGCTCAAAGCGTACACAGTACCTTTAAACAGGCGTGTCACGCAACAGGAGAATGAGGGACGAGGTGTATTTCACTAGAATGCATAAAATGTAGGAGCCACCAACACAACTTCTCTCAAGAATAAGCAATGGGCTAGACATATTGCCAGAAGGACAGACCATTGATGGACAACCAAAATTTTAGACTGAGTTCCAAGGGACAGGAAAAGAATCAGAAGAAGACCACATGGGAGATGGGTGGATGAAATTCGAAAGTATGCGGGAGTAACATGGAGGAGACTGGCACAAGACAGACCGTTGTGGAAGAAACTTGGCGATACCTTCATCCAGGGGTTGGATTGATAATGGTTGACAGTGATGATGATGATGATGATGATGATGAATAAGTGAAAGCTTATTTGAATTTAATTCAGTTGAGAGATACAATTCGGAGATTGGCAGTGCAACAAAAGACTGTCTTTGCTACCAGGTGATCATTTTTGTTTTTAAAGCGCATGCGCCGCCGGCTGTAGACACAATTGTCACCAGCCAATCAAACTGCGCGGCAGCGACGTGTTTCAGAGGTTTAATCATTGCGAGATAAGTGAGATACGCCCATTGCAGTTCTGGCGGTTTTGCAAATTCAGAGGTGAATGCAGCCTATGGTGTCTTGAAGGGATTGCGAAGAGGATGCAATTAACATACAACAGCTGCCACTCCAAATCGGTCAAGGTGATTTTAGTGTATCTGTCGAACGGAAATGTACGTTTCAGCAGCTTTTGAAGAAGTTCTTAATCAACGGGTTATTGTATTGTGTTCGTTTTGGAAATGCTTTCTGAAGAAAGTAATATTGCTTTTCAGTTGCTTGGAACGACCGAATTTAAGACACAGTATTTTTTTTACCCATTGAGAAGTTTCAATAGGTAAGTCGATGTGGCATATATGTCGAGGCCCGAACTTCTGAAGAAAAAAGTCTGGAATTATACGTCGAAAAATACGGTAGTCTTTTCGCATTTCTAGACAAAAGTAAAACACAAAAGTTTTACATCTCATCACCACTTTAATTAGCAAGGTAGGCTTTTTTTTCAGTAACTCTCGCCATCAACCGTATCGCTTGAAGATTCCATCCGCCCAGAACTTTGCAGGGTTTAGAACTAAGAACTGGTTAACTAATGGGTTTTGTCAGCCTCAAAAGAAGCGAAGTTCTTTCCGCTTAGAGAGTTCTGCAAAGAAGAGAACAAATAGAAATCTGAAGGGGTAAGGTCGGATGATTTGGCCGGGTGCGGCAGGAGATCCCAGAGTTCCAACAAGTTTTTTCTGGTGACCAAAGAATTATGAACTCTTTCCTTGTCCTGGTGGAAGGCAGCGCCCTTCATGCTTCCCAATCCCGAATCTTCGTAATCATGTGCATCTTTCAGCTGTCCCAGTTGAGAACAGTACCTAACAGAATTGATCGTCTAGTTGCTTGACTGCAGCCAGCACCTAATACTAGAGTCCCTTCCATTTCCGCTATTCTCCAAAAGCTGGTCTGCATCCCTTCTTGGGATGAACACACAGCTTCAGAATTGTTAGTTTATCCATTTCTCATCGCCCGTGACCATTCCTTTGAGAAATGACTAGTTTCATTTCATTTGAGGAATGGTTCGCAAACAGACTCCGGTAGAGAATATTCTTCTCACTCCAATCCTGCGATATTTAAACACCTATGCCATTCACATATCCACGCTTTGGCAAAAAAAAAAAATGCCAAGGTGCGGTTGGATGTGTGTGCAGTGTCATGACAATTGCTCTGGTCGTATGGTGAGGGATGCTTTCGATTTATGTCTTGATTCGGTCGTAGTCCACTTCAAAGGGACTGCCAAAAAATCGTTCATCGCCAAATCAGTTAATCTCCACGAAGAAACTTTGAAAACCATTATTGGCACAGTCGAATGTTAACAGCATCCTTTTCATGGGCAGCATATACACTTCTGTCCAAAATTGTGGGAACATTTTAGAAAATAAACCTATTATTATAAAAAGGACTGATGTTATGAGGCTTACTATCTAATAACATCAGTCTTTTTTATTATTATACCACAAAATTATATATTTCATTAGAAAGATAATTTAGTGTAGAATGTAATGCAGCGCACTTTATTGCAAATTGTACTTTAAAGAAGTTGTAGAAATAAAACGTGACAGCAAAAGGTGTGGGCGGAATTTTTTTTGCATGACAGCAAAATGTGTGGGCAGAATTTGTGTGATAAAGTGTATTTCATAACCTATTATTATAAAAAGGACTGATGTTATAAGGTTTAATATATAATAACATCAGTCTTTTTTATTATTATACCACAAAATTATATATTTCATTAGAAAGATAATTTAGTGTAGAATGTAATGCAGCGCACTTTATTGCAAATTGTACTTTAAAGAAGTTGTAGAAATAAAACGTGACAGCAAAAGGTGTGGGCGGAATTTTTTTTGCATGACAGCAAAATGTGTGGGCAGAATTTGTGTGATAAAGTGTATTTCATAACCTATTATTATAAAAAGGACTGATGTTATAAGGTTTAATATATAATAACATCAGTCTTTTTTATTATTATACCACAAAATTATATATTTCATTAGAAAGATAATTTAGTGTAGAATGTAATGCAGCGCACTTTATTGCAAATTGTACTTTAAAGAAGTTGTAGAAATAAAACGTGACAGCAAAAGGTGTGGGCGGAATTTTTTTTGCATGACAGCAAAATGTGTGGGCAGAATTTGTGTGATAAAGTGTATTTCATAACCTATTATTATAAAAAGGACTGATGTTATAAGGTTTAATATATAATAACATTAGTCTTTTTTATTATTATACCACAAAATTATATATTTCATTAGAAAGATAATTTAGTGTAGAATGTAATGCAGCGCACTTTATTGCAAATTGTACTTTAAAGAAGTTGTAGAAATAAAACGTGACAGCAAAAGGTGTGGGCGGAATTTTTTTGCATGACAGCAAAATGTGTGGGCAGAATTTGTGTGATAAAGTGTATTTCATAACCTATTATTATAAAAAGGACTGATGTTATAAGGTTTAATATATAATAACATCAGTCTTTTTTATTATTATACCACAAAATTATATATTTCATTAGAAAGATAATTTAGTGTAGAATGTAATGCAGCGCACTTTATTGCAAATTGTACTTTAAAGAAGTTGTAGAAATAAAACGTGACAGCAAAAGGTGTGGGCGGAATTTTTTTGCATGACAGCAAAATGTGTGGGCAGAATTTGTGTGATAAAGTGTATTTCATAACCTATTATTATAAAAAGGACTGATGTTATAAGGTTTAATATATAATAACATGTCTTTTTTATTATTATACCACAAAATTATATATTTCATTAGAAAGATAATTTAGTGTAGAATGTAATGCAGCGCACTTTATTGCAAATTGTACTTTAAAGAAGTTGTAGAAATAAAACGTGACAGCAAAAGGTGTGGGCGGAATTTTTTTTGCATGACAGCAAAATGTGTGGGCAGAATTTGTGTGATAAAGTGTATTTCATAACCTATTATTATAAAAAGAACTGATGTTATAAGGTTTAATATATAATAACATCAGTCTTTTTTATTATTATACCACAAAATTATATATTTCATTAGAAAGATAATTTAGAGTAGAATGTAATGCAGCGCACTTTATTGCAAATTGTACTTTAAAGAAGTTGTAGAAATAAAACGTGACAGCAAAAGGTGTGGGCGGAATTTTTTTTGCATGACAGCAAAATGTGTGGGCAGAATTTGTTTGATAAAGTGTATTTCATAACCTATTATTATAAAAAGGACTGATGTTATAAGGTTTAATATATAATAACATCAGTCTTTTTTATTATTATACCACAAAATTATATATTTCATTAGAAAGATAATTTAGTGTAGAATGTAATGCAGCGCACTTTATTGAAAATTGCATTTTAAAGAAGTTATACACGTAAACGTGACAGCAAAAGATGTGCGCAGAAATTTTTTTTGCATGACAGCAAAGTGTGTGGGCAGAATTTGTGTGATAAAGGGTATTTCATATTTTTTCACCGTTTCTTTTAGTAGTTAGCCGGGAAACCTTTCGCCGCAATTACAGCCTTACAACGGCGTCTCATGTAGTGGACCAAGCGTTTTAGTTCATCAGGTGTTATAATACAAAACCAACATTGCATGATTGTTTCTATCGATAGTGCTTTATTCATTGGTTGCTTCTGACTAACAAGTTTCATTAATCGCCTCCACAAATTTTCAATTGCATCCAGGTCAGAGCTATTACCTGTTCATTCTAGCAGTGTAATACGATTTTCCTTAAACCATTTTTTTTCACGCAGCAACAACATGACAAGGAGCTGAAAGCTGTTAATACATAGGCTTCATTCCCCTGGAAAAGATTACGTGCCGAAAGCTTCAATTTTTACTCAAGTTTATCAATGATGCATTTTTTGCCATTTAAAGTGTCATTAATCACACAAATTCTGCCCACATCTTCTGCTGTCACGCAAACCCGGATTATAACACTAACTGGGAGCTTTATGGTAGCTGTAATGCATTCAAGCAGCATATATATCTCCATTTCTTCTTCGTGCCATACTTTACTACAACACTACCAAATATGGACATTCTGGCCTGATCAATCCATACCCTGTCCTATTGTTTTCCAGACCAATTAACATGGTTTTTAGCCCATTCTAATTATTTTCCTTCTTTCATTCTTTGTTCCAATTTATAATACTTTCCTTCTTTCTTTGGGAGACATAAATGACTTTCCTTTATTGGAATTCCAGAATTTAAAATTAAAGTCTGTGTGCCTGCATTTAATAGAACTAGCACTCATCTTAAAACCACATTGTAAAATTTCATTTTTAAATGACTCAAGTGATTTTCTTTTGTCATTTAAACGCAATATTTTTAATTCTTCTATCACTACATGCTATTATTCATCTTTTCCTGCCTTTACCAGTTTTGTTTTGAATTAATTGATTCTGCGAATACCGCTTTTACAGTGACTTCATTGACTGATTCTTCAGATACCGCTCCTTCTTCACACAAAGTTGGAATTTTACATCGCCTTCTATGTGACCATTCAACTCATTTCACCATGTTTCTCATCTTACTGAGTTACACAGCTTACTAAGTTATCAAGGAATAGAAAAATCCTTAAAAAGATCAGTGGCCCACTTGATGACGCTTACATAGCTGAATAGGAGTTATATAATTTGCTTTGATACCTGAAAATGAGGGCCGACTCATACTAGCACCTTATTGGTTCCATTCTGTATCATAATAACACCTGGTTGGCTTTCAGAGCAATCAATCTCATTGGCCAGTTTTGATTTAAGGAAAACCACTTCCTGTTATATTAGGCAGATGTATAACGAAGTGAATTTCTCCGTCATTTCTGTCCACGCCAGGATTCGAACCCGGATCCCCTCATTCCGGAATAAGTCACTCTACCAATTGAGCTACGCGGACGTTTTATTCTGATTCCTATCTGCCTTTATGTCGTGTGCGTCCTTCTGGCAGGTACGTCACATCTCCTGGTACGTTACAGATGTGTTTTCTTTGTCTGATTATTTGGCTACCATTTTTGATAAAATAAAGATAATTCAACACGGCATTACGTTCTGCATTATAAAGCTACTTTGCCGTCTAATACACGATTTAAAAGATTTTAATATACATATAAAAGATGAGTATTTTGAACACTAAGAACACAAGTTAAAACATTTTTGACTTGTATTTTAGTGTATGATGTTTTAACTTGTATTTTTAGTGTACATAATATTCATCTTTTATATGTATATTAAAATCTTTTAAACAGTGTACTAGACGGCAAAGTAGATTTATAGTACCTACCTGCACGAATAAATCACTTTCATCTGACGTTCCACATTAAATTATCTTACTAATGATATTAGGTATACAAATAATTTTAAAGCCTTCTAAGACAACGCAACATGTAATTTGAGAGAAAATAACAATAACTTTAAGAATCAAAGTATGCGCCGTCATTATCTATCACCTTCCGCCATCAGTTGGGCAGCTGACGGATTCCAGCCATGAAGAATATTTCGTCGTGAGACGCGATGAAGTCGTCAACCCATTTTTGCACCTCGCCACATGTTCGGAACCATAGAGCAGACAGACTATGTTGCATCGATGGGAAGAAATGATATTCTGAAAGGGCCATGTCGGGACTATACGCCGGGTACTCCAAAACCTCCCATCTAAGCGTCAATAACGTTTCCTTGACTGATTTCGCGGCATGCGACCTAGCGTTGTCATACAGTAATTTCACGGGACGCAATTCTTTGTCTGTGAATGGACGTTTACAGATTTCCTGATTCAGTTCCAGAAATTGTTGCTTGTAGCGATCAGCAGTAACAGTTTGACCCTGTTCCATTATTTCATAATAGAGCCAACCTTCATATCCTACCAGATGCACAGCAGAACTTTCTTGGAGTGAATATTGCGTTTCGGTGTCGACATCGATGCTTCGCCGATGTCTACCCAGTGTTTTTTGCGTTTGGGATTGTCGTACCATATTCACTTTTAACCACCAGTAATGATTTTCCACGGTAAAGACTTTTTGTGTTGTTTATTCAACAGATTCAAACACTTCATGACATGTTCATCCTTGTTCCTCTGGCTCAGGTTACGTGGTGCCCATTTTCCTCTTCCTTCTGAATCTTTCCCATTGCGCGTAAACGATTGGAAATAATTTGTTGAGTTACCCCCAGTTGTTCAACTAGTTGCTTTTGCATTTGAGATGAATCTTCCTTCAGCAATACTTGCAGTTCCTCTCGTGCAAATTTCTGCGAGGTGCCGCTACGTTCTCGAACGCTAACATCAAAATCACCTGCTTTAAATCGTCTAAACCAAAACTCACACCTGCTTTAAATCGTCTAAACCAAAACTCACACCTGCTTTTCGATACAATACTCTCAACCAGAAAAGAACAGATCGATTCACATGTTTTTGCAGCACTTTTCCCTTGATGAAATTCGAAACGAATGCAATGTCGAATAAATGCAGTACCGCTTGCCATCTTTCACCCACCGATGTGCAAGTGCGTTTGACTGTTGGACAAACTTCTGTCTCACATTTTATACTCTGGACAAGTTACGGTCACATGACAACAACGCAGGGGAATGTCGGATTTGTAAATTAGTTGTATACGTCAGACAAGAAACGTTTTAAAACTTATTTGTACTGTGACGTACCTGCCAGCAGGACGCACACGTCATAAAGGCACATAGCAATCAGAATGAACGTCTGCGTAGCTCAATTGGTAGAGTGGCTCATTCCGGAATGAGGGGATCCGGGTTCGAGCCACGGCGTGGAAAAAATGACGGAGAAATTTACTTCGTTATAATGGCGCCCGAACTATCCGAATGACCCGACCGTTCAAAATCTCGCATTGGTGTGATGTTATTTCCACACCGCGAGATAGGAAAAATCAGAGAATCCTTTCTCCAGCGCTTCGAAAAATAAATGTGGGTGACGTTGCATTTCACACACCGGATTGACTGGGATTTCTCTAGTGCACGTTCTACAGCGGATGACTGCCTACGACGATTCATGGTCACGGATGACCCGTGGGCCATGCCCCCGGCCCTCTTTCGGGGGAGGGAGATGTGACGTACCTGCCAGCAGGACGCACACGACATAAAGGCACATAGCAATCAGAATTAACGTCTGCGTAGCTCAGTTGGTAGAGCGACTTGTTCCGGAATAAGCGGACTCGTGTTCGAATCCCGGCGTAGACCGAAAATGACGGAGAAATTTACTTCGTTATAGTACACCTAATATGTAATTTTTATGATATTATTCTAAAAAAGACTTATTTTACAAATCATCAAACCTTAGAAATAAAAATTTTCCTAAAGGTTTCAACAATTTTGTCCACTAGTGTGTCTTTCGTTGCTTATGATAAACAGCATTAGAAAATTAACCCTGTCATCTTCTTTTTTTTTTTTTTGATTGGAGGTTTAACGACCACCGTGAGCAACTCAATGGGCTATAAGCAGCCGCCCGTCCCTAATTTAGGGTCACTGGTTCCAGGGAAGGGAAAGAGCCAGTGCCGTAGGACAGACACAACATCCATGCCTCACGGGATTCGAACTCGGACCCCTTTTGGACGAATGATCAGAGGCCATCGCTTAGACCACTGCGCCACCGGGACGGCCCTGTCATCTTCATATTCAAGCCTACGCCAAATGAATACAACTTAATCGATCGCGCAGATCTCCTTTTATATAGAGTTTTTGGAACCTCATCTTTTAGAATATGTAATTATTACGTGTTTGCAACGCCAACTAAACTTTAGAATTGGAAAAGCATGTAAAATTATTGAAAGAATTCAAAAAGACTTAAAACAACCCAACTCTTCCACCTTTATTCACCCGCAGCTACGAACCGTATTAAGCTTCTGCCGTTTGATGCTCTGCACCTTTACCGACACTGGTAAAGTAAACCCCAAGGAAAAAATTTCGATGTAACGGAAATGGGTAACGGTGCTTCATTGTCAAAATCGTTATTAAGATCTGTTATACCGCAGGCTGTCGCAGGAAGTGACGCAAAAATAGTAAATTTCATTGTTGCTCAACAATATATTTTACTAAACTATCGCCCAACATTATTTCATCAAGTTTCACATAAGCGCAACCATATCACATTGCAATCGGCGTAAATTGCGATAAACTCATGCTTAATCGGATAAAATCCATTACAAAAATGCATTTTTGGTGCTAAGAAAACGATCCTCTGTAGCGACAAATTTGGCTTCCTGTCACCATCACCTCCATTCCAGTGGATGTTCCCTATTATTGATGAGAGCTTTAAAGTGATGTGATACACGACGGGGTGCAACGTATAGATATCCTATACCAAAAGTTACCAATTCACCTCACTAATACACCTATTATTCAGCTTTCCTTTCTATCAGGGGTATGCAAAAGTTTCCGCCGCACCCACTAGCGGGCACTATAGGGGTATAACCGGCCGGCGACCCGTGCTGTCAGTTCGTACATGAAGCCAAGCATGGCGGTTGATAAAATTTATTTGCGGAACTGTTTGTTATTCGTGTTTAATTTAAGGAAAAGTGTATGTGAAGCATACGGTTCAATATGTCAGGAGTATGGCGAAACAGTTATGGATGAGTGTCGATAATGATTTGCCAGGTTAAAGAAAGGTAATCTAAACTTGGAAGACAAGCCACGTGCAGGTAGGCCGCAGGAACTCTCATACGAGGAGCTGGAATCCAATCTTTGAGCAATATTACTGTTGCAAGAGGATGCCACACAATCGACCACACAACTGGCGAAACGTTTGGAAGGGGTTCAAGCAACAGAGGTACGGCGTCGACAGGCATTGGAGAAGATTCAAAAGATTCGTAAGTGGGTTCCACATACTTTAACGGAGCGTAATATTGCTCAAAGATTGGACATCTGCATGTCGTTGCTGAAGAGGTTTCAAGGGAAGAATTTCTTATGGAAGGTTTTACCGGGGATGAAAAATGGGTCTATTGCGTCAACACCGTAAGCAAGCGATCCTGGGTAGACCCAGGCCAGCCAGCAACATCCATTGCAAAACAGGATATCCACGGGAAAAAGGTGCTGTTTTGTGTGTGGTGGGTATATGCATGGAGTGTAGTACTTCGAACTGTTGAAACCGGGTGGAACAACCACTGCACAACGATATAGCGAACAGTTGATGAAACTGAACGCCGCAATCGAGAAAGCACGCCCATGGACAGATAAAGAACGCTGCCCAGTCATCCTGTTACACGATAAAGCCAGACCACATGTCGGTGCCACCACGAAATCAACCCTTGAGCAGGTAAACTAGGAAGGGCCGTCCCGGTGGCGCAGTGGGACGGCCCTTCCTAGTTTCTGATCATTCGTCCGAGATGAGTCCGGGTTGGAATCCTGGTGAGGCATGGATGTTGTGTTTGTCTTACGGCACTGGTTCTCTCCCTTTCCTGGAACTAGTGGCCATAAATTAGGGACGGGTGACTGCTTATAGCTCATTAAGTTGCTCACGGTGGCCGTTAAACCTCCAATAAAAAATAAAATAAATAAACTAGGAGGTTTTACCGCACCGGGGTTACTCCCCAGACATTGCATCCTCAGACTTTCATCTGCTTTGCTCTGTGCAACATGCCCTAGCCCAACAGCGGTTCACCACAGTTCCAGTGGTGGAAAATTTCGTCCCTGCGTTCTTCAGCTCAAATCCCGAGTCCTTCTATCACAGGGGCATTCATTTGTTGGCTGAAAAATGGCAAAAAAGTCGTTGATGCTAATTGCCAATATTTTGTTGAATAACTGTGTACTGGTTCTCTGATTGTTCCTGTCTTCTTTTTAAAACGGTGGAAACATTTGCATAACCGTTATATTTTGAGATTGGAGTTTAGCTCGCGCATGCGCACATGGACTTTCGTAGCTACATCACACTTCATCAATTCTATCCGAATTTCGATTATATTCATCGTTTCTTATTTTCGCCTAAATTTGAATAATATGTGGTGATAATAACAAAAATGAATATTGTTTTGAAAAACTGAACAGTTGAAATACTTACTATTGCCGCCGCTATAGTTTGGTAAATATTTATTGTTACGACTCCCATATCTTCTTTTATTAGTTTTACGAAAATACCTTATATCAATCCACCTATAAGTAGCGCTTAATATCAGGAATTAGTATTGTTTGTTAGTATGATATAATTCCACGTAGTATATACCGGACTATGGCTAATTGTGGTCGTAAGTGACTAGACTGTGTTGTATGTAAATAAATGTATACTTTCGAATCACTCGTTTTATTTCACATCCACAAAGATCTTGGCATGTGAACATTGCATCGCATAAATTATCTACAAACAAACAGTACGAAGGTATTCTCTCGACTTTTTTACCAATAATAGTCCTCCTTTCAACGGTTACAGAATAATTGAAAACATGTTCGGTGAAATCTTATGAGATGTAGCTTGAATTATGAATTGCGCTAGCTTTCTATGATATCTTTAATGCAATCGTGGATGTACCCCAAAATTTTGTGCTTTCCCTTCTTAAATTAGTGTGTTGTATTTATTCTGAGATCGGAGACTTCAGTCAATTATATCCGAATTTCTATTATATTCATCCGCAGAATGCTGATATTGAATAACATTTTCCTTCGAGTGCGATAATCGATAATCAACCTAATCGTGCTTCCGAAGAATAAGGGCGTTAATCCACTGAGGGGGTTTACAGTGGACTGACACCCTCATTCTTCCGATATTAATCCTCGGCACACAGGGACTATGTTGTTGTCCTACTTCTTGATCCTTTCCAATTAGTTAACACCTCAATGAAGACATTACGCGCTTCTAATCATTGAGCCTGTATCTTAAAGATTATTAGTCTTTCTAATAATACTCTTAATGATCTACTTTCTCTTGTTATTTCTCTGTGATGCTGTAGTTGTAGAGTTTTCGCGGTTTTAACGATATGTACAAGACCGAGAAATCAGTAGAAGACGTGTTAAGTAGATTGGATTTAATCACCGGATTGTTATCGCTGGTGTTTCTTAAATTTGAATAAATATTGGTTGCGACTGATATCGCATGCAGAGAGAGTGCTCAAAACTTGGAACAGATTCACAATGCAGAGGATAACTACATAATTCAAAAGTTGAAGCTAATTCCTTATTTAACGGGTTATAACTGCGGGAAAGCAAAAAATACTTGCCCAGGTGGCGGATTGTGATCTAATCATTCGTCCAAGACGAGCCCGGTTGTGACGTACGACGGATGTGTAAACATGTGTCAAGACGGCAAATCTTCAGCGAGACATTCTGTCCGCGTAGCTCAGTTGGGAAAGCGGCTTACTCCGAAGTGAGGGGACACGGATTCGATGTCGCAGCGGACAAAGTTGTGTTTTCACATTGGTGTCCGAATGTGGAAAATAGATCCACTGGCTGTTGGGTTCTTCGAAAAATATGTGATGTTTGTTCCACACATTGTTTGGAATTAATGAAAAATTCTTACTTCGCTTCAAAAAAAAAAAATTAAGACGGAGATGATGTGACGTACTACACAGGTTAAAACATGTGTCACGACGACAAATCTGCAGCGAGACATCCTGTCCGCGTAGCTCAGTTAGGAGAGCGACTTACTCCGGAGTGAGGGGACACGGACAAACCTGTGTTTTCACACAGTTTATTAACCCGCGTGAGACCTGGATGGGTTTTTTTGGTTTATTGAAGATCTCCCCGGTGGTGCAGTGGTCTAAGCGCTGGCTTGGATGTCCTTTTTGTATTACTAAGGCACTGGCTCTCTTCCATTTCTGGAACCAGTGACCCCAAATCAGAAACGGGCGACTGAACGAAAGTTATATCATGAGTCGATATATCGAATACAGGTTTCCAGACTAAAACAGCACTGAATGAAAGTATGATCATGAGATGATGATATATCGAACACATGTTTCCCGACTAAAACAGCATTGAATGAAAGTATGATCATGAGATGAAATATGAAACACAAGTAACTCGGCGACAAATTGCAAAATTAAAAAAAAAATCAGATTTGTAGACATCAGATCGGTTCTCCAAAACTGAGAATTTACAGATGTAGTATACGAGAATAAACCGTAAAAATGGAAAGAATCCATACAAAAAATTATTTTTTTAAGCAAGCATTCGCAACCTATCTTTATTGGCCGTTATCATATTATCAGTTGAGTTCTAATATTTTAAAATCAGTGACCAAGGCAATCCATGGGAAAGAAGCCTCTCTTTCACCACATCGGCAGCAAATCTAAGAAAATCCGTTAATCGGAACGTTATTCGCGACTTCAACTACACCCAGGAGCATAACTTGGTATTTATGCGCCAGGGGACAAACCGTAAAAATACTGCACACGCATCTGTCTATATTATTGCTAGTTTAATTGTCAAATGTATATGTAATACAAATTTAATGTATATATATATATACACGGCTCGAGAAAACAAGATTAGCATCATATGAAACTGCAGCTGTTTGTACAGCTTTTGCTAACTATTTGGACGGGCTCGCAGTCAAAATAATGATCAAAAACCCCCACAGAATTGTTTGTTTGTTTAGGGGTTTTACTACCACCTGGAACAACTGGATTAGCTATAAGCGAATCAGATCAGATGTAGATGATTTAAGGAAGCGAGTGTCTGATTTCAGGTCTTAAACAACCCTTAGAAGTAGGAGACTAGGAGATTTGGCCTAGAGTGCCCGACAGAAAGGTCACACGGAAGCGAGGTAGAAAGGGGGAGAAAGACGCTCTCATTTATAACCGGGGGGACAGTACTACGGGTCCATCGGTTTAACATCCCCATACGATGCACGGCGGATATTCAGGAGTTCGAGCGTTCGTACCTTCCCGGGATCGAACCTGACACTTCTCCGTAGCAGTCACGAACGTTGACCACTAGGCCATCCGCGGCCCATGGGCTATAAGCAGTAGCCCGTTCCTAATGTAGGGCCACTAACTCCAGGTGAGGGAGAAAGCCAGTGCCGAAAGACAAACACAACATCCATGTCTCACCGGGATTCGAACTTGGACCCATCTCGGGCGAGTGGTTAAAAACCAGCACGCAGGCCACTGGGTCACAGGGGCGTCCCCCAGAGAATCTTCAGCACTGCAAAAGACATTCTTATCTTGCACCGTAAGTATTGTCTACCCAACTAAGTTAAAACAGCAGGCATAATTGTTGTTGACGAAAGTCGTGGTTCTCCTTTAGTTGGACGCATTATTACAACTGCGACTTTATTTCTGAAAGTTCGCAACTAACACCCCCAGTACATTTTGAGGAAGAAATGCTCATTTTAAGCTACCCATGGATACCGAAACATATTTCAGGCGAATTCTGTAAATGGGCAAATGACAAAGTATGGCTCTAAAAAAAAGGAAAAGAAAGAAGAAGAAGAAAAGAAAGGAAAGGAAAAGAAATAAACTGCACCAAAGACGGGCGCAAAGGTTTCAATTCCAGTTTTAATCAAATTGAAGCAATGATTTTTGTGCCCTCTCTAGAGCTGCGCCCGGGACAGCCGCCCAGCCCTAGTTACGCCTCTGGCTAGATCCGAATGATCTACACTGCTCTTTGAACCATTTGTGCTGATATGAAAAATGAAGAAATTATAGGACACAGACACGTATAGACACAGGCGCAATAAATGCATAAACGGCGTTCACATCAGAAGATACACCGATGAGTCATTAAATTATGACCTACTACCTAATAAGATGTCATCATCATCATCATCATTGTCAACCATTATCAATCAACTGCTGGACGAAGGTCTCCCCAAGTTTCCTCCACAACGGTCTGTCTTGTGCCAGTCTCCTCCATGTCACTCCCGCATACTTTCAAATTTCATCCACCCATCTTCCATGTGGTCTTCTTCTGGGTCTTTTCCTGTCCCTTGGAATCCAATCTAAAATTTCGGCTGTCCATCGATGATCTGTCCTTCTGGCAGTATGTCCAGCCCATTGCCATTTCAGGGATTTAACTCTGATCATGATGTCTTCCACTCTTGTCATTTTTCGGATCCACGCGTTCCTCTTCTTATCTCTCCTGGTTACACCAAGCATGCACCTCTCCATGCTTTTTTGAGTTGTCTGCAGCCTTTGTATGTCTCTTTTAGTTAAGGTCCACGTCTCTGCACCATACGTAAGCACTGGAAGGATGCATTGATCAAACACTTTTCTTTTAAGACATAATGGCATATTGCTCTTGAAAATTATGCTGTTTCTTCCTAAAGCTCTCCAGGCAAGTTTTGTACGCCGATTCATTTCTTCATCAATGTGACCCTCACTTGATATCTGCTGTCCAAGATAAACGTACGTGTCTGTTATCTCCAGCTTTTCTCCATCAATCGATAAATCTTCATTTCTTGTAAAAGCATTGTACATCACTTTTGTCTTCTGAAAGTTCATTTTTAATCCCACGTCTTTACTCTTGTCAGCAAGTTCCTGCATCATACTCTGTAGCTCTGATGGGGTAGTTGCAAAAATGACTATGTCATCAGCAAAACGAAGGTGGGTTAGATAATCTCCATTAATCTTTATCCCTTTGTTTTCCCAGTTCAGTGATTGAAAGACATTTTCCAATGTGGCATTAAAGAGCTTCGGAGATATGGTGTCACCTTGTCTCACTCCTTTTCCAATTTTTATGTGTGTTGTATTTTCAAACAGCCGAATCTTTGCACTTGCATTTTCATAGATGTTATTAATAATATTAATGTATGCATCTTCAATACCGCAGGATTTCAGAGCCATTGCAACTGCTGATGGTTTCACCGAATCAAAGGCTTTTTCATAATCGATAAAAGCCATGCACAATGGAAATTCATATTCCCTCGCTCTTTCGATTAGTTCTCTCAGTACGTGGATATGATATGTCAACAGCAAGTCCTCCAGTTCCCGTACATTTATTTAGGGGTGGTAGTGAGTTATCGTGAACCCGCTTTTCGAAGTCGAATCACAAATATTCGATAGGGTTCATGTTAGGTGAATTGGGAGGCCAGAACATTAACAGAAAGTCACCAGCATGTCCTTGGCGATTCTGGCAGTGTGGCATTTCATGGCGCATTATCCTGTTGGTAATGGCCATCAGTTGCCATGAATGGGTGAACACGGTCTGCCGCGGTGTTCAGATATCTGACAGATGTCAGGGATTGTGCTATTGAGATAATGCGGCTTACAGTGTCCGAAGAAAACATTGCCCACAGCATAACACCGCCGCCGGCCTGTTTCCGCCCAACAGTGCATCCAGGTGACATTGACTCCGTTGGTTGTCGGCGTATCTGCGCTCGGCCGTCTGCGTGATGCACGAGGAATCTTGATTCGTTAGACCAGATCATTTTTTATCCAATCATTCACGGTCCAATCTCGATGGTCTTGGGCCCATTCCATGCGCTGTTGGCGATGACGTGCTGTGAGTGAGCATGCGGATCTGGCTGGTTCTTCGGCTACGCAGGCCCATGCGCAGAAGGTTGCGGAAAACTGTGTGCTGTGACCCATTGCCCTGATCAGCATTGTTGTAGCTGCGAGTGATTTGTCGCACTGTGGCCCTGCGGTCGCTGTGAACAATGCGCGACAGTCTACGCTCCCCACTGGCATTAACGAGCTTCGACGAACCAGGCAGGACGACGGCTCGTCGTTTGACCATCTGGGCACCACTTTTGATGCGCACGCACTACAGCGGCACGCAAACAACCCATAAGCGGCGCCGTTTCCGAGGCGCCGCTGCATCACAATTTGTCCTTTATCAAACCGATAAATCGGCAGCTTTTCCCATTGACTTCGAACACTCTACTAACCGAAAGCCGGTCATGGGGTTGTATATGTATTGCTTTGTGATTTTCATCTGCGCCACCGTTCGGTCTCCAGGCATGCTCATTTCTCTAGGCTGGGGGTGGTCCTAATGGAATGTCTCATCAGTGTATATACAAGCGCAAAAAATGGATAAACGACATTTGCATCAGAAGATATATCTGTACTCATCAGAAAATATTTCCATATACTGGTTCTTCTAGAGTGAAACCTTTAAATACCGGTCACCGCTCGGACAGAAAAAAAGGACCGTTGTTTTGAGGTGCTATTGTTCGGAGGTTAGGAGGTGTCGTTGTTGGGAGGTGCCATTGCTTTAAGTTAATACTGTTCGTCCGCAGCTTTTATGTAAAAACAGAGTAAGTGTATGAAACTGAAGCACACAGAAAACGGTTTCAGTGCTTTTTCCAAATGCTTAATAAAAGAATATGCATGTTACTTGAATAACCATAACCTCTCATAATTCACTGTAATTCTACGCAAAAGTCTGAATGTCATTAAAATGTTGTAAAATTTCTTTGTTGGTTTGCTGGCTAGAGTTGCCAGTTTCAGTCTCTATCTCATTAACTTTATCTTCACTTTATTTACTAAAATGTTTGTACTAATCATTTCTTCTTGAGTAAATCACTACCGCAACCAAAACGTTCTGCAAAGCGGATAACATTTATTCCTTTTTCACTCTCTTTTCTGCTAACGTCAAAAACACCTCTCTTTCGTTTTTCACTCACTTTCGTAAAAGTGCAAGAACTCGCGAGTTGAAACTGCAGAAAAATGTGCTTTTTGCGAATTGTCGAAAAGTCGTCCTGAATACTGCAGATTTTCCGTTTCGTGTATGTGAAACCAGCTTTCTGCGAAATGAGGGGAAAAGACACACGTGAATGGCCTATATGCCAAACAATTCATTAATCAGTTGGGTTGAGCGTATCATGAAAGTCAATATAGAATTAAAGACATACATGCTTTGCGCTTTTGTTGATGAATGTGTCAGAATGCAAAACGCAATCGTTTGCCTACAAACAAAAGAAAAAAAAAGAACTGAATTTGTTCAAGAGCGATATTGTCCAGATTCACAACAGTAAAACAACTAATTGTTTACAACTGAATTGTTTTAAGCAGGGAAAGGAATATCGAGTATGATTTTCAGTTTAAATGCACGATCGTTTCTGGTTATCTTCCCTTATTGGTCACTAAAATTGGATGGCCCCTATAATCAATGCTATGTTGCATTAAAGTTGTTGCACTAAAATTGATGTGCATTAGAGTTGATGCACTAGAGTTGATTGAATAAGTGTTGCACTAGATTTGATTAAATAAGTGCTTGTAATACATGAAGTACTATTCGTATTGTCATACGTGTTTTGGTATTACTATAACTTCATTTGTACTTTGCATTATATGTAAATTATTACTGTATAATGTTTGTATTTGCATGTTCAATGGTTCATGCGTTTGTGTTAGTTATATTATTATTCATACTTTTGCTATGAAGAAATTAATTCGTGCACCAAAGCTATTGAATCGAAAACAAATGCCGTCTCCTGCACGATACACTTTAATGATAAAAAACTATGTACAATTAAAATAAATGTGTTTAAGAACTTTCAACGCCACAACGGCGTCATCATCAAAAACAGTGCAGCAGTGAGCACAGAAATGAGTAGCCCATATGTGTCTTCTAAAGTATATAGACTACTCATTTCTGTGCTCACTGCTGCCCTGTTTCTGATGATGACGCCGTTGTGGCGTTGAAAGTTCTTAAACACATTTATTTTAATTGTACATAGTTTTTTATCATTAAAGTGTATCGTGCAGGAGACGGCATTTGTTTTCGATTCATATTTTTGCATTTATGTGTTATATTAATGCATTTCTTGCATACATCTACTGTATTTCGTTTGTATTTGCATATGGTGCGATTAGTATTTGGTTAATCTTTTTTTTGGAACAGAAATTGCATGTGCGATTTGATTGTATGCTAGATAGTGTAACATGGCAAAATAAAATTCAAATTCAAAAAATTGAAATTCAATCGGTAATGTTAAACTCTAACAGAAAAATGTTACAGACAGTGAAATGTAACTACAGAGTTTTTCGGCCGCAAGCGCAAAGCAGGAACAGGACACACAGGGACAAAACCGATAGGGAGATATGTAGCACATACACAAGATATGTAGCACATACACAAGATATGGAGTTCGCCTTAGGTAATTACCGAAGCACGTCGAATTAAACTTGACTCCTTTATTTCTGCTTAAGTATTCCACTGTACCCGCCGTAATGCACGTATAGCAACATTCTTTGTCCCCCTCTTATTACTCCAGCTGAAGGAACTGAGTAAAATCCTTACTGGCAAAAGTGTCCGTTAGACCTCCTTCAAGACTGTCCGTTGACCGTTAGTAACAAGTTCCGTTGTTTGGAGGTAATCGCTAATGTTAATCCTACCGCAGCTGTTTGAGGCCAACCAAAATCGCAGTTGTTCGGAGGTATTACAGGGCTTGGTGCTGAGTTATTTTACAGCACCCTGTGTGGAGTGTTCGATTGATGCTTCGTTTGCCCCAAATTCTGCATCGGGAGTTTAACCCTTATTTCTCCCTACTGGAGGAGATAAATAAATTACAAAGTATAAAAACCGACTAAAGTTAAACTTCCCTCTTGCAGCGAGGAAGCCTTTCATTCAAATGTTATGGGGAATGTCTCAAAACATTGTCCTGACCTATTCTCCTCAATTATCATCAACAAGCTGATCGCCTATTTTTTCTCGGCCCTTCTCATTCTCCCCCGATTCCTCGCATCTTTCCTAATTCCCGCTGACCGGCGAAATTTCACACCTTCTCCTTCCTTTCCTTTCCTACGAAATCCTCCTAATCAAGTGTTACGTCCTTTTGCTAGAAAACTCCCAAAAAGTCTCCCCTGCCGAAGAGTGAAGTCCAACGTCTTCCAAGAAAGCGCGGACACTCCTTGAAATGCCTTCTCTCTGAAAACGCAAAGTTCCTCTAATTAACTTCTCTGCCCCCTCTTCTTACTCTTTCGCCTGGGACGGCTGAAGAGCCATAATGTCCTGTTCCCCTTTTCTCACATCCACGAAACCATAAATCTAATACACCCTCAAAGAGATACGTGAGAACACAGTACCGTCGCCCTGCTCGTCAATGGCGGAAAATTGGAGAAAAAGCCTTGCTGATGGTGTGTTTTGCTTCAAGTTTTAATACATTGTGTTTTAGGTCCACGAAGTCCATAAATAAAGATTATTATCTCATATTTTATTTCAGTTCCTTCACCAGGAAATAATTTTTTCTTGTTTCTAGGCGTAACGTCCACCACAAGAAGCTCTAAAGGTTATGAGCAGTCACCCGTCCCTAATGTGGAGTCACTGGCTCCATGGAAGGGACAGATCCAGGGCCATCAGGTAAGCGCGTTACTCATGTCTAGAACCCGGGGCCATCTCGAAGGAATGGTCAGAAGACAGGGCCTTGGGCATCTCGAGCACCTCGGCGGCTCTATTTCGTTTTTCAGAATTATTATAATAAATATAGTACGGTATTTCAGAAACTTCCCTATGCTCTTGCATGAAACACAAAAGCTTTTGTATTGGCCAAAAAGGCATTAGGAATTATCGGTCAAACAATTTAATTAATGCCCCTTTGAGACATTTTGTTCTGGAAACAGGACTTTGGGAATTCTTAAGAATAATGTAAATGATAAACAGATTAATTGATTTTCACGGTTGTTATGTGACGTATATCTCAAATTCAACCTTCCCTTTGAGTTTCTGTGTTGTTATGTAAATCTAGTTTCTTCTCGGTTAACGCTCTCTGGCTGAACTTCCCCCATAGGCGTAACCCATGGGGGTCTGGGGGTCAGGATACCCCCCCCCAATTTTTTCGGGAATATAATGATGTAATGCATACTTTATGATGTGAACCAACCAAATTTAATGATATAAGATTGTTATTTTTTCGTAAAATGCAAACACGTGTATAATGTGTACTTAATAAAACAGCAATATCGACTCCTAAGAAGCAAAGTCAGTTCTACAACTTTGTAATTTTCATTTCTGCCCAATCTATCATAGTTTTACAGTTGTGTTCGCTAAGTTCCACAATTCGCCAACAGAGGCGCATATGTCGTGCCTCTTAGATCGCGCCTCAGCAACAGCTTTGCTCCTGCGTGTGTGGGTGTGTGTAGGGGGAGGGGGCCCCAAACTCTATCTTATACAGCATGTATGGATATGTTGCCAGAAGAACGGACCACCGATGGACAACCGAAATTTTAGACTGGATTCCGAGGGACTTGATAAAAAGACCCAGAAGAAGACCCCATGGGAGATGGATGGATGGAATTCGAAAGCATGCCGGAGTGACATGGAAACGGCAGGCTCATGACAGACAATTGTGGAAGAAACTTGGAGAGACCTTCATCCAGCAGTGAATCGATAATGGTTGACAATGATGATGATGATATAATATTGTATATATATATGCATACATACAATGTGTGACCGGACCTCTCCCCCAGATTTTGAAGCATGGTTACGCCACTGACTTCCCCGAAGGCCTTCATTTTCTCATCCTTGACAGTTCGTCAGAGGTCGATGAAACGTTATTATTGGATGTAACGAGAGTGTATTTTTTGATGAATTCGTGGTAGCTGAGGCTCGTTATAAACGCATGTCACGATTGCGCAGATTTGTTGAACATATGACCCTTTGAGATTTTAAAGAGTGTATATGTATTGAGATTATTACGATTTTTGTATGAATTTAGGCCAGCAAGATCACCTTCCTGTTCTAAAGTTCAAGTGACAAGCTAATAAAGAATGGGCAAGTGTAAGTTGTTTCGCTGATTCAAGTTATATAGGTTTATGTTTGCGGAGTTCAGCACAAACACTACTGCAGAAATAGTACAGTTAAGCCTTTTATCTTCCTTTGAGTTCTTGTTTCTGGTACAGTTAAATTTCACGGTGCAGTTAAATTTTATCTTCCTTTTGAGTTCCTGTTTCTTATGCAAATTTTATAACTTCTCGGTTTAAGATTTTTTGCGAAACTACATATTAATTCCGTGTGAAGCTGGTATGTTTTGTCAACGTAGATAGCGAATCAATAGTTTGTTACTTGCAAATAAAATGAAATCGATTTATTGCAAAATGTTGAAAATATTTTATAAGATACTCAGCAAATCAAAACAGTATCGTGAAAATCAGAAAACGAAAGTAAAAGCATTTGAAATAGGAAATGCATATCTAAGAACTTCTGACCTTTTGAAGTATTGCGTAAATGGCTACAACTGCGGGGCTGTTACGGTGCTCAAGCAATTTTTATACTAACATTCGGGAACAGAGCACCCTACAATATTCGGTTGGGCACCAGGTAAATACATTAAATGCGTTAAAAAATTATTTCTTATACACTGACGGAAACAAAAATCCCAACACCAAGAAGGGGTTGTGTTAGATAAACGACAGTTGGTAGGCGGTGAGAGTATATCTGTAAGACGACGTCTATGCAAATTTCGTGCTCGGCGCATACGTGTGGCGCTAGTAGCGCCCCTCGGAACATGCAAAGCAGGTTTGCTGTAAATACGCGCTGTAACGTTCGTGAGCGTTAGTTATCGTTGAGATTCGACGTAGTGTGTTGATGTTAGTCAAGAATGCCTTTACGAAGATGAAGAAGCCATTATCAACTGCTCACGGAGTTTGAACGAGGTCGTGTAATATTTCCGCAACATTGCAGAACGACTTGGCAGGAATGTAGCCACTCTGCGTAATTGTTGGCAGCGGTGGTCAAGGGAAGGTACTGCCTGAAGAAGACCGGGTTTAAGCCGGCCACGTAGCACTACTTAGAGGGAAGACCGCCGTGTACGGCGTATGGCCGTGGCATATCGTACTGCGTCTGCGGCAGCAATTCGAGCTGCAGTTGCCACCACAATGACACAACAAACTGTTACAAATCGGTTACTTGAAGGACAGCTCCGAGCCAGACGCCCTGTAGCGTGCATTCCACTTACTCCAAACCACTGCGGTTTGCGACGTCAGTGGTGTCAAGCTAGAGCTCATTGGAGGACGGAGTGGAGATCTGTTGTGTTTTCTGGTGAAAGCCGGTTCTGCCTGTGTGCCAGTGATGCCCGTGTGTTGGTTAGAAGGAGGCCAAGTGAGCGCCTGCACCCAAGCTGTCTGCGGCCGAGACACACTGGACCTACACCTGGAGTTATGGTCTGGGGAGCAATTTCCTATGACAGCAGGAACACTCTCGTGGTTATCACACGCACCCTGACGGCACAGTTGTACGTCGGTCTGGTGATTCAACCTGTTGTGCTGCTATTTATGAACAGCATTCCAGGGGGTGTTTTCCAACAGGATAACGCTCGCCCGCATACCGCTGTTGTAACCCAACATGCTCTACAGAGTGTCGACATGTTGCCGTGGACTGCTAGATTACCAGATCTTTCACCAATCGAGCACGTATGGGACATCATTGGACGACAACTCCAGCGTCTCCCCCCAACCAGCAATAACCGTCCCTGTATTGACCGACCAAGTGCAACAGGCATGGAACTCCATCCCACAAACTGACATCCAGCACATGTGCGACACAATGCAAGAACGTTTACGTGCTTGCTTTCAACATTCTGGCGGTTACACCGGTTATTAATGTACTGGCATTTCACATTTAAAATGGCTCTTCTCGCGCTTACATTAAGCTCTAATTTTGAAACCTTAATCGATTAAATATGTTACCTATACAAATGTATTGCCGCCATTTCATTCCTCTACAACTATTTTTTCGTGTTGGTGGGATTTTTTTTCCGGTCAGTGTATATGTGTGTTTCTGCGTTTGATTGCTTGAAGATATGTAAGTTCTGCTGCCTTGAACTGAATTTTAAGGTTCATCGGAAGATGCAGAATAACGAACAGGCACTCATACGAAGGAAAGTTATGTAATTTGTATTTTTAATGTTTAAATAAATTCAACAAAAAAATTGCATTTTTTTCTTATTGAATATATCTAACATTTTTGTCGCTGTTACTTTTAATAACAATACTTTAAAACGCATAACGCGGTCCGTTCGAAGTTTTTCAATGGCAGTGCACAATGACGGGCAAATAGGTTCAGAAAGGCTGAACTGGATGAAATCATAACACTTAAAATATTATGTCAGGGGAATAGAGTAAAACCTTGGATTGTTTAAATAACAACATAAGATTTAAAAAGCTTAAACATGCGGAGTTTGTTCGAAAACTTACAGTTAGTGTCCCAAACATTTCGTTGCCACCCCATTGGTGCAATAGACTCAGCACTGGATTTTTGGCAGTTCGTCCGAATGTACCCGAATTCGAATCCCAAATGAGCCACAGATGGTGAGTTTGTCCTTCGGTTCTGGCCCTTTTCCTTTTCTGGAATAAGTGACCCTATAAATTAGGACTAGGGCCTGCTTGTAGCACTTAGCGTTGCTACCTGTTGTTCTTAAACCCCAAGATGGTTTTACTAGTATGTTAAATCATTGAAAGTCGCTTTAACTATTATATTAACGTGAACTGCGCGCTAATATCTTCAGCTGATATTAACTTTATTTTCAACACTAGGTTATTGTTACGTTAGCTTGACCGCAGAACCCAACAGAACTATAGCTCATTGGACTAATCGCCCTTTACTTTTTTGACTAGAATAGCTTAAAACTTAATAGCTGAAAAGTTTTCAACTTGACTTGAAGAAGCTAAATATGCCCTTCTGGATAATAGTCAGGTTGAGAAAAAGTTTACTTAGAACAGAATCTCGAATATCTTTTTATTTGTATCCAATAGGTACAACACCAAGGAATCTTCACATGCAATAACTAAGCTTTCACAATTCATCATTGTCGAGAAACGTTATTTTGAACAATAAAGCACTTCGAGACAAGAAAGTACTTTAAAAACAGAACGATTAAATCAGAATGCCTCTGATACCTCAATTAATATAGACGTTGAAAATTACTAATAATGACATTGCCTTTAGAGATTCGTTCGTATATCTCGCTTTCGACTGCGTAATTGCAATCTGACCTGTTGTCAGGGCTGTCAAACACAGATTCATCGAGAGAGAAACCTGGCGTTTCAGACTGAAAAACGTTTAAAGAGAATAAACGAAATTTACATAAGAAGATAGGAAATAGGAAGGAAGGTTAAAGTCGAGTACATGTGAAAACCCCGAAAGCAAAATCATTTCTTAAAGAGGAAAAGAAGTCTCCTTCTTGTCGCATTGCCTTGCTGTGATTTGCATTTTATTCAAAATCACAGCTCATGTATTGAGAAAATAATGCGAACTCATCTTTTTTGTTGATTTCGGATTAGTTCGTCTCAACGCCCACGATAAATAATTCTAAGGGCTATAAGTAGTTTTCCCCTCCTAATATAGAGCTACTGGCTCCCACTAAGGGAAAAATCCAGCTCCCTCAGACAAACACTTCAGGCGCGAACTCAGCTCGTATTTATAGCAATAAACTTTCGCCTCTAACCGCTTAGCCACGTCGCAAACTATTTTAGAATATATTAAGATGGGTCGCAAATCATATACCTTTAGTTTATTATCATTACTGAAAACTCAGTGTCACCATTATGCCAAGTGACTAAACGTAACAGTTTCAAGATCTTAAGTGAGATGTTTCTTAGCTTTGTCACGATCAAGTGAATCTCAGATCCTAAATCATTGTTACCATATCAATGGTTCGACAGTGGTGTCTTCATAACGTTATAAAATAAATTTCTCTTCTTCAGGGGAGTTTTACCTCAAGAGTTGCTGACCACTCAAAATCAGCAGAGAAAGATCGTTATCATCTTAGCTTCGTCGGGAGTAAACGGTGAGGACGTGAAGGATGAAAGATCTAATGTAGTTTTGCCGAATAAAGGAACAATAACCTTTTCATTTTGTTTCTTCCATTTATTGCTCAGCTTTTGTCACGGGATAGTCCGCTATGTTCCTGCTTCATATAGTATCCATCACAAAAGGTGAATTCGTCTCTGTTACTAGACAGTGACTCGTATTTCCAAATTCTTTACACCTCCGTTAAGAAATACTAAAACCTCTTAACATAAAAATCTATGTTAAGAGATTTTAGTATACGTGCACGAACACAATATCATTAAATTTAGGTGCTTTGAGATTGATTTTATCGATTTTATTGTTTCCATCTCTCTTACGAAATTGCTTTAGGTTCAACGGAATTCGTATGCGCATCTATGTACATTTGCATGCGTTTCTGTAGTATGCGTGATGTAGTTAAATTCGGCTTTACTAGAACTGGCGATAAAATATTTAAAAACCAAATTAAAGGCAAAAGTTTCTTATATCCGAGGTACTCCTAAAATTTTAAGCATGCTCGCTAGGGAACATATAACACTTTATACACTATATTGACAAAAGTCATCGGACACCTCTTCAAAAGCAAATGCAGACCAGCTGCGTTGTTCAGATGCACGATACAGCTGTAAACGGTATAAAAACAAGCTTGCAGCTTACAGCGATCATATCGCACTGTGACGTTGAGTGAAAGTGCCGCGGCGGGAGAGAACTGACTTTGAGAAAGGAAAGATTGTCGGGTGTTATATTAGTGGGTTGTCCATAAGAGAAGCGGAGAGGCGTTTAAACATTCCCACGTCCACTGTTTCGGAAGTACTGAATAAGCGGAAGACACATGGTATGCCTGAAGCAGCAAAACGTACCGGCAGACCAAAGACAATCAGTGATAGAGGACGTCGAAGCCTCACGAGAGTCGTTACATCTAATCAACGGAGTACTGCACAAGACCTCGGTGTACAGGTGAGTAAAAATGCTGGAACCTCGGTATGTACACGTACCGTTCGCAGATAACTTTATTCCATGGGTTACCGTGGTCGTGCGGCTGCTCATACGCCTTTCATCTCCACTCGGAATGCTGCTCTTCGTTTAGCATGGTGTAAAGAACATTTATCGTGTGCGGTAGATTAATGGCAACGGGTCCTATGGAATGATGAATCCAGATACACGATTCATCAGTCTGATGGCCGTGTGTGGGTATGGCGGCAGCCGGGGGGACGCTATTTACCACAGTGTACTGCTCCTATGGTCAAGTTTCGAGCTGGCAGTGTATTCGTGTGGGGGTGTTTTTCGTGGTATGGTCTCGACCCATTGGTTATCGTGGACAAACCTGTTAACCAGCACGTCTACCTCGATATTCTGGACAATTATGCCCTACCAACTCTGTGGCAATGCTATGGAACCGAGCCTTGTTGGTACCAGCAGAGTAATGCACCGAGACATAAAGCAAGGACTGTTACGGTGTGTTTTGACGATAATTCCGTATCGTGTGTGGACTGGCTAGCACAGAGCCCTGATCTTAATCCCATAAAGCACCTATGGGATAAATTAGAGAGCCGCATAAGAAGTTTCGAACCAAGGCCTATTACTAAGCAACGTTAGCGTCAGCGTTATGTACTGAATGGAAGCGCATACCTATCGCTTTGTTCCAAAACCTTGTCAAAAGCATGTTTGGAAGGGTCAGTGCATGCATTAAGGCCAAAGGTGGACCTATGTTGTGTTTCTCTTATAGGTGTCCGGTGACTTTTGTCAATGTAGTGTACTTTTATATTTTATTTGGTTAAAATTATTAACAAGTTCAAATCGATGCAAAAAATTCACATAATGGATTTGCTGAAAATCATGTTCGAAATGAAAACGTCCTATGGTTAATATATTTTTTGAGATCCAACTGCAAAACAAATAATGCAGTTTTATGCTTTACGAGTTACACCTTTTGTATTGTGCTACACGGTGTACGACGGTTGATGTGAATAACTGTTGTAACGTACCAAGAGATGTGACGTACCTGCCAGAAGGACGCGCACGACATAAAGGCAGATAGGAATCAGAACAAAACGTCCGCGTAGCTTAATTGGTAGAGCAACTTATTCCGGAATGAGTGGACCCGGGTTCGAACCCCGGCGCGGATAGAAATGACGGAGAAATTTACTTCGTTATACTGTCAGAAAAAAAGAACGCTATTTCAGCTTTCTCTAAACATTTTTCCCGTAGTCTCTTCTATTCACGATATAAGTAATTTAAGTGAAACTACAAGTAACTAATAATAGCTACTGCCTTTTACTAATGCTTCGTTGTCAAAATAGCATCAAATAACTATTGTACCGATGCGCATATTTCTCATTCAAATATTATTGTTCATTACGTCTCCATTTTATCATCGCAAATTTAGATATGACCTGAAATCAGTCAGTACGGTAACACATGTAATGTACAAATGACTTTTTCGGGTAAGTTAAACTCCTTTGACGCAATAATAGCAAACTGCATTCCGACTACCGCTATGAAACGCCGTTCGTTTATTACGTTAGAAACAACTTTTATTGAAAGAACTGAGTCATCTTTATGCGATATAACCCACTCACGAATTTCAAAATCATGTACACAAAAACTGGCCAAAAAAAAAAAAAAATACGAGCCTTTATCGTAATTCACGACAGTAAACGCCAATATTCGCAAATGTAACAGTCACATGGGAAATGACGTTTTGTCTTGACCTTTATAAAGAGCGTGCATATTATTTGGCTGCAGTAACTTATGTAAACATGAAATAAGGCACAATGTGTCGATATTCGGAAATTGTCTAATCGTAGGCGAACGTTGAGCGGGATACACTTTTAACAAAATAAAATAAAAGAATAGTTTCTAAAATGCTACCATTTAAAAAGTGTTTAGCGACTCGAAGGCAAGACGGATTTTCCATATCCAGAAGGGGTAATTGTGACCTGAGAACCAGACTTAAAGATCGAAAAAATACTCCATCTGTGAGGAATATGTTTTTAAAAAGGGCTTCCAGCTGCAGCAGGTGACTGATTAATTCAGCTAAGGTTTTGAACATCCCTATTTACCGGAAGTAGTGGCTAAAGCAATTGCGCCTTGGAAGCCGGGTCTTCCAATACCACTTTCTTCAAGAAAAAAACAACAACAAAAAAACATCCTCTTACAGTGCTGCCCAGAAGGGCAATGGAAGAAAGTGCTGTGGTCAGATGAATGACGTTATACAGTCAACCCCCTAAAGACGGCCCCTCGATTAACCACCACCCTTGCATTACGCCATCTCTTGGGTATGAATAGACCTGCTCTATACAAAATAATCTTGCTATACCACCTACCCTTTCCATCCACTAACCGCCAATATACCTATTAGTGCGGCAACCTGCCTTTTCCAATAAAAATATTATTGGTGTACCTGTTGAAACTTGGACTTAGCAGACGCAGCCCAGCCGCTGGCGATTGTTTGTTAGTGGGTGACGTAGGACCCGCAACCGCAGTACGCTGGTGGTTTTGGTTCTCGTTGAGCCTCGATGAGCTAGGAGACTGTGACGTGCCTGCCACGCAGGACGCACATAAGATAAAGGCAGATAGCAGCGAGAGCATACGTCCGCGTAGCTCAGAGCGACTTACTCCTGAGTGAGGGGACCCGGATATTTTTGTCCGGCGTGGGCAAAAATGACGGAAAAATTTACTTCGTTATGTTGGCGCCCGAACTTCAAGAATGACCTGGCCGTGAAAGTTCTTGCAAAGGTGTGGTGTTCTTTCCACACCGCGAGACAGGAAACATAAGAGAATCCCCTCTTCAGCGCTTCGAAAAAGGAATGTGTGTGGTGTTACGTTTCACACACTGGGATTTCTCCAATGTACGTTCTTCAGCGGATGACTGCCTACTGCGATACACGATCCCGGTTGACCCGTGGGCAATGCCCCCGGCCCTCTTTCGGGGGGAGATGTGAGTTGCCTGCACCGCAGGATGCACATGAGATAAAGGCAGATAGCAGCGAGAGCATACGTCTGCCTAGCTCAGTTGGGAGAGTCAGTTACTCCGGAGTGAGGGGACCCGGCGTGGACAAAAATGACGGAGAAATTGACTTCGTTATAAGACGAAATGCGAACATAGACAGAGGCGGAGGTGAGAATTGAATAAGAATTTTTTGATGTATTTATACTAACCAATGTGTCTTCGCGTATGTTTGTATTTTTGCGTATAAATGGATTAGAAATCTCATCCTCGTCGCCTATCATTTCGTCGGAGTGCCTCCTGAAAAAGGGAAATTTGCATTTGCAAATAGATATTCGAAACAGTACCGCAAGTTGCAAGCTGTATGAGAATTCTTCCCCGTTTCTTACAACTATTTTTAATTGTAAAAAACTGAAAGTTAAAGACACATATTCAATCAAAGATGCGAATGAGCGTCTTTCAACATCAAAGATATTTTTTGAAGCAAACTCGCAGGATGGCAATCTTTCAAAAGCACTTGTTATATTAGATTGGGCTCTTGAGTTGAAATGGAAAACACAAATGAAAATAGACAAGAAGAACTGGCTAACTAAGACATGTAAAATTATTTTGTGTGATGTTATTAATCTTCACTTGATAAAGCTTTAGTAACATAACACGGTGTTTTTTACGCTTTCCAACCGTAGGTTGAAGAAACGTATATGCTCCAGTTTTTTTCGTCCGTCCGTCTGTCCGTCGGCACGATAACTCACGTAAAAATGGTTCGATTTCAATAAAACTTTAGTACGTGGTAGGGGATCACCTGGGAATGAACCCTATTGAAAATAAATGAAATGGGTTCAAAGGTCAGAACATAGGAGCGGGATCCATTCCATTGCCTTTATGCATCATAACTTGCGTAAAAATGGTTCGATTTCAATGAAATTTAAGTATGTGGTAAGGAACCCCCTGGGAACGAACCCTGTTGAAAATGTGCGAAATGGGGTCAAAGGTCAGGACATAGGAGCGGGATCCATTTCATTGCCTTTATGCGTCATAACATGCGTAAATATGGTTCGATTTCGATGAAAGTTTAGTATGTGGTTGGGAACTACCTGGGCACGAATCCTATTGAAAATTGGCAAATTGAGGTCAAAGGTCAGGCACGGCATAAGAGCGGGATTTATTCTATTGCCCTTATGCGTCATAACTTGCGTAAAAATGGTTCGATTTCGATGAAATTTTAGTATTTGGTAGAGAGCCACTGGGGACGAACCCTATTGAAAATGGGCGAAATGGGCTCAAAGGTCAGGACACTGGAGTGGGATCTATTCCATTGCCCTTGCGCATCATAGCATCATAACTTACCTAAAAATGTTTCGATTGCGACAAAAGGTTATCCTGATGTTCCGGAGGTATAGTGAACCGGGTTTGTTGATTATCAACGAAATGGGGTCAAAGGTCATTGCACAAAAGCAAGATTTGTTCCACAGCCATTATTCTCATAAGTTACGTAAAACTGCTTCTATTGTGACAAAACTTTAGTATGTTATTCTTGAGGTATACTGAACCGGTTCTGTTGAATATCATCGAAATGGGGTCAAAGGTCAGGACACAGGAACGGGATTTATTCCACAGCCATTATCCTCATAACTTGAGTAATAATTTCTGGTATGTTGGAAAGCGTATCATAATCAATGCATGGCATGATTTTACTAACTTGTTATTCTTTTCTTTATGATGAAATTGTTAGCTTTGTCTTCCTACCATGCACAGTAAATTTCCGTTTTTGACGCATACCAGAAGCTTCTGAGGTGAAAACGGACACTTCCAATCTACAGTTTGCACTAAGTACACAATATATAACTACGCTTTCTCAACATTGTTTAATTTAATGCTAATTATGATTTTCCAATGAGTGATAACAAAATTTGATTTACCTAAAAATAATCAGCAAATTTGATGTAACGCCAAAATGTAATGTTACAAGCGGTGGCGATACATAAAGCGTTGACAGTATTTTGTGACTGTACTTTGTTTGAAGCTCATGTATTGGAGAGAGCGTGCCGATAGACTCACGAAGTGATAAACCCTGCTGACTTGTGAACAGAAACCAAGCACCTGAAGGTGGTACCATGCTATATGGCATCTACTGTTGATACAAACTTAGTGCGCTGATACCAGTGGGCGCAGTGGTCTAAGCGATGGTTTCTAATCGTTCGTCCGAAAGGAGTCCGGATTCAAATCCCGGTGAGGCATGGATGTTGTTTTTGCCTTACGGCACTGTCTCTCTCCCTTCCCTGGAGCCAGTGACGCTAAATTAGTAACGGGCAACTGGTTATAGCCCATCGAGTTTCTCACGGTATTCGTTAAACCTGCAATCAAAAAAAAAAAAAAAAAAAAAAGAAAAGATACCAGTGGAAGGAAAGATGACATTCAGAGAGTACCCGACTATTGTACCAGACCAAGTGCAGCTTACAATGTGACACTATTTTCCTGCGTGCGATGACATCTTTATGGGTGTCAGTGACTCATTTATCTCTGAAACACTGAGCCACAGCCGAAGAGGAATGTCATTTGCAACAAATGTGACTCCCTCTCGATACTGAATAAAGGTTAATCATTTTTAGTTAGTAGATGTAGATACCTGAATAATGAATCCCAATAAAAAGATTTATACATCCCGTTTGAATTCTAGCTTCTCACTCATTTGATTAATTTCTGTTATTCATAATTCATCATCAGACAAAAATGAAAATTTTGGATCCCATATTTGGTGGTCGACATTTAATGACCCCCATGATGACTTAAAGCTATAAGAAGCCACTGGACTATGATTCATGGGTACAGGTTCCATGAAGGAGACAGATTCAAAGGCGTTTGATCAACTCGATGCAGATATAGAAACGGGTCAACAATTTCTTGCGGGTCCAACGGGTCGGGTCAAGGTATTTCTCACCCGACTTTGATCCGGTTTTGTTCCCGTTTTATTTTAAAAAGATGAGAATATATTCCAAAGAAAAATGCGCGTTGTGGAATTCTGTAGTCGGTACTGGTGCCCACGGAGTGAATAATGATTCCCAATGCAAAAATATTCTCTTTCTTAATACAGCGAAGATTTCCGCCGACCGACGTCAGACACACCGGCATTATATCGTAAAAAGATACTACCTTTGCGTTTTCTTACAGTGTGATTGTCAGTGTGATTGTCCAGGGCAAAGTACAGGCAAATGCCATTCGCCTGCTTCTCAGCTGATCCACTCTCTCCGTGCGAAGTTCACTGTATGACTAACAGTTACTTTTCACATCGCATCTTTTACATTGAGCATTCAGAGGTTTTCGATTGATGTGCTAACATCCCGTTCCCATGAAATGTCATGTCGAAATTAACTACTTATTTGTTAATATTGATGGATTTAATATTAAAGAGGTTGAGAAAGGCGTCGAGGACAATAAATACGCGCTTGTTGAAAACCACAAGGGGAGGAGTGAATGCTAGAAATTGTTTCGTCTAATTAAGCAATCGGTGAATAATTCTGTGTTGCTAGGTCTTGCCTGTTGTTCAAAATGTGGAAAGTGTATAATTACAAAGAAAGATGTTGACGGTGTAATAAAACATTATGGAACCACAAATTTAACGGACCATATAAAAGTACGCGCACCTCCATCAAAGCATGGAAAGAGTGAACAATCTAAATATATATAAAAAAAATACATTTGTGTAATCGTAAATAATAATTCCTATTCGTAATATACTCCATGGTCACGGTCATAGTCAGCCATTACTTCTGGATTACGCAAAATAGTGGCACTAAAAATGGCACTAAAATTTAGCAAGTAACCAAATTTTATTTTTAAAAAAGGATTTCAGTTATTAAATATCAAGCAGTTATTGGGATAAAATATATATATTACGCTTATATATATATATATATATATATACTAAAGAGCAAAACTGAAGACTAAGGAAAAAATTTTAGAATTTAAAACGAAGGGTGCAAAATAACCTGAAAATCAAAACGCGCAACGCAGCAGTTTTGAAAATTCAGAATTCACATTCTATAAAGAAGATACCTAAGCAAAAAAATACATATATAATGCAAAAAAATACATATATATATTCTTGAAATTCTTAGGACCTGAGAAATTAGTACATTCTCAATTACTTTGGTTGAAATGTTATTATTCCAGTGTAGATATTTAATTACTTTGAAAGGAAAATTAACTCTTTTATCATAGAGGCTAATAGATGGGTTACCTCTGTTGAGCTTAATGCTTAAGTCTAGGAACTCAAGTTCCTGATTACTGTGGTTGGTTTTACATAAGTTAAGAGAGCTAGGATAGATATTATCAAAATCACTCTCTATAACTTCTGAATTATTGATACACAGCAGATCATCAATATATCTAAAAGTGTAAAGGTAGTTATCTGAGCAGGTGGGGTGATTTTTAATGAATTTATATTCCTTAAAGAACAGGAATAGATTAGCGATATGCGTGGACGTTGATGTTCCCATTGGAATACCGTTCACTTGCTTATAGAGAGTATTATTATATAAGATATGGTTATTTATTATGCAGCAATTGAGATAAGAGTTCCAAGTTCCTACATCAACAAATTGGTTAAGTTTAAATTCTGCATACAGCTCTTTAAAGGTAGTGATTATATCTGATAGAGGCAGATTAGTATACAGGTTTTCAAAATCATAACTATTAATATCTAGGGGACAAACTTTGAGTATAGTAGAAATTACTTCTGCATTATTATTAATTATCCGAATATCTCTGTACATCAAGTTAGAACAGTTTCTAATGTGTTTCAAAGCCTTCTTTAAGACATCTTCAAAAGCAAGATCTATTTTCTTTTTATGACTCCTTACTCCACTAGCTATGAACCTGAACTTCACAGGATCCTTATGAAACTTAACCGTTGCAAAAAGAAATGGAAATTCAGGCTCATATCTTCTAGTTTGTGGAATTTTAAGTTTCTTGAAGAATGCCTTAAACCGATTTTCTAACTGCTTGGTAGAATAACTTACGGGCTCGTATGTTACTCTATTATTGAGTTCCATAGTTAACAATTCAAAATAGAACTTCTTACAGATAATTGCAAAATTATTGCTAGCTTTATCCGTAGTGGTAAAAATAAATTGGTCTTGCAGTTTGGAGAGTGACCTTTTAGCTTCTCCAGAGAAAAAGAGATTTCTGTCGAAACAAAAGTCCAGACCTGCCAACTCACCGGTGAAGCTATTGATAATATTATATTTCCATTCTGCGAAGGCCTCAATAGGCTGATTGTACGTTAAACTGGTTTTTACGATGTATTTATTTACATCTTGAGTGAAGCTCTCAAGAATCCTTTCTTTGGAAATTGTGAAGGAAGGTCTGAATTTAGAGCCATACTCTAATAAATTCCTAAGCTTTTCATTTTCTACAAAACTCAAGTTTCCGGTGATAATATGGTTGTAATTCTTATCATAGTGAACTTTTTCTTTATGTTCATCACAAGAACAAGTAGTAATTACAGGAATGTAGCTCGAAGAGTTAAGTTTGTAGTTTTTAACTATTGACCCTAAGGTCTTAACATATTTAAAACTTACAATAGACTGGTGCCTGTGGATGGGAAAAAAAATTGCATTATTGTAGAACAGCTTCCTTACATTGAGATTATCGTAGGCTTTATTTAGGAACCTGATGGTAACAAAATTACTGGAAAATTCTTTAAGAGAAATTTTATCTTGCTGTATGAGGAGGCCATCAGCCCCACCCTCACTGCCCCCCAGCGTCTAGGGTGTGGCAGAAGAGGTCAGCCATGTTCTTCTCTTGTGAGGAGAAAAGTTTTTGTAACACAAGAGGTAAGCTCTCTTCCTTGTTTTTGGGTTCTAGGTTTTATAAGTTCGATGTTTGTACTTCATGTACCTTTTCTCTGTCGTTTTTTAGCTTTTCAACTTTTAGGCATTGATTTGTCTGTTAACATTTTTGCGGGTTTTAACTCTTTCTTTTCTTTGTAACTTTGAGCGTCTTTTGGGGTACCTAGGAACAGAAGATGGCTTAGCTTGTTCCTTTTCTATGCGCTGTCTATGCGCTGTTTTTTCAAAGTAGTTAAGTTCTTAATACTAATTAATTATGAACTTAAAGCACTGCTGAAATACTTTGTACATATTGCAACTAACTGTTTAAGGTATATAACTTTCACAAAGTTTTCTTTAGTTAATTATTATCTTTAACTTATTCTCGTTTTTGTGTTGTCATAAGTTGTAGAGTAGGGGGTTTTAGACTCAAGTTTTCTTTCAAAAATCTGTTCGTTATAAATTAACATTTCCTTTTTTAATTGCAATGTAAAATTTGGATTTCTTTTGCATTGTTTTTCAGGTTTAAATTCTCTCTCAAACGAACTTGGAATTTCGTTATGGCTGAAAATCATTTCTAATTATTATGTCACTCTCACAGCTTGAGTTCTCTTTAATCTTCTTCTCTCTGTTTAATAGTAACAGATGAAGAGTATGGGTCGGGCCAGGAAGGTTAATGGATGCAAGCGAAAATGTTAACTAGTGCTAGGTCATGCAACTCTAAGGAGGACATGACTTATATATATATTTTTTAAACTATTTTAGGTGGGAATGTTACTTGCATCTATGGCCTTGCAGAAACCCATTTCCAACTAGGTCTTTGTGGAAGTGAGAAAATGCAGAGTTTTTGCTGGTCCTTGATAAAGCCAAGGCTCAGTATTCTCGACACCTTCTACATTCAGTTGTTTTATTTTATTTTTCCTTTTTTCCTTTTGATCACACAGGTAGATTCATAACCTTTTCTATGTTGTACTAGGCGTGAGTCAAAATTATATATGTATTTTTTTGCTTAGGTATCTTCTTTATAGAATATATATATATATATATATATATATATATATATATATATATATATATATATATATATATATATATATATATATATATATATATATATATATCATCATCATCATCATTGTCAACCATTATCAATCCACTGCTGGACAAAGGTCTCCCCAAGTTTCCTCCACAACGGTCTGTCTTGTGCCAGTCTCCTCCATGTCACTCCCGCATACTTTCGAATTTCATCCACCCATCTTCCATGTGGTCTTCTTCTGGGTCTTTTCCTGTCCCTTGGAATCCAATCTAAAATTTCGGCTGTCCATCGATGGTCTGTTCTTCTGGCAGTATGTCCAGCCCATTGCCATTTCAGGGATTTAACTCTGATCATGATGTCTTTCACTCTTGTCATTTTTCGGATCCACGTGTTCCTCTTCTTATCTCTCCTGGTTACACCAAGCATGCACCTCTCCATGCTTCTTTGAGTTGTCTGCAGCCTTTGTATGTCTCTTTTAGCTAAGGTCCACGTCTCTGCACCATACGTAAGCACTGGAAGGATGCGTTGATCAAACACTTTTCTTTTAAGACATAATGGCATATTGCTCTTGAAAATTATGCTGTTTCTTCCAAAAGCTCTCCAGGCAAGTTTTGTACGCCGATTAATTTCTTCACCAATGTGACCCTCACTTGATATCTGCTGTCCAAGATAAACGTATGTGTCTGTTATCTCCAGCTTTTATATATATATATATATATAAATATAAACTAAGTTTCGAATTTTATCCGGGTCAGTTACTGGTCGCATATTTATATATATATATATATATATATATATATATATATATATATATATATGAATATAAACTAAGTTTCGAATTTTATCCGGGTCAGTTACTGGTCGGATCGTGTCTGCGTCGGGACCAGTTATGGGACGTCCGGGTCCGACATTTTTGACCCGTTTCCAACTCTGACACGATATTTAATCCTCATCTAACTCTGGTCCAGCTCGGATATTTAGCCAGCCCTCGCATCTCGTACTATTTGGCCACTATTGCTACACATATTTCACGTAATAAAAACGTTTAAAATGCTCTTCTGTGTCAAAATATTTTAGTGGTTGATGTTGCAAGTATTTGAGGAATTTGAGCAAATATGAAGCATAATTTAAGCATTAATTTCAATATTGAAGGGAAATATAATATTTGCTTTTCAATATTTGAAATTTTAAGTCGAGTTTTTTTAAGGAATTTAACGGCCCTTTGCGGTCGCTAGTTTTAGGGAGTAAAAACCACCTGCGCCTAAGATCAGACATATGCCCCATCCTACCCTTTAAACCCGGTCCAACTTAGTCAACTCATTCTAAGCCTTTCACCAGGCCACCTGGGCAGCAAGCCTAAATTTATATGAGACATTTAACGAAAACCGGAGCCTAAATTTGAAAAATCGTATCCACATAAAAAAAGAAATATATGAGACAAAGGAAATTTGGCAGGGGAAAATGTTAGCCCATGATTCTATTCATATAGAATAGAATCACGTGGGTAAAATGTTAGCACAGATTATGTTCTAATTGTGAGTATTTTTAACGTATTCGGTAATTTTTGGATTTATTTAAATCTATACATATAAAGCAAAGTGGGAAAATGGAAAACGCTAGTGTTTTCGCCCGCAAATTGTCCGAGCACTTTTAAATAACCTAGTGATCTGGAAATTGGTATGTCTTAATGTCCAGATACTTAAAAAAGACCAAAAACCACAAAAATCACAAAAGGCGGCTTTGGAACATTGTCTGCTCGACTTTTTGGAGAATTGTTCGACCTTTTCTAAATAACCTAGATATCTGAAAATTAGCATGTTGATAGGTCTTAAGGTCCGAATACCTAGAAAATTCCGAAAACAAAAAAAAAATCAAAATGGTGACTTTGGCTTATTGTCTGCTTGGATTTTTCCACCACTTCTATACTTAGAAAAGTATAAAAACCAAAAAATTCAAATGGTGGGCTTGGATTTACTCTTCGAAATGCTGATAGTTTTAAAAATAATTATGTTCAGAAACGCTGAAATGCTGTAAAACTTCCATGCAATTTTGATTTAAAACTAAGGGGGGCCAAAGCCTGCTCCGTTTTCCGTTAAACTTTATGCATCGACGCATGGGAGTCGCTGACGGGGGGGGAGACGGGCGGGATATGTCTCCTCTAATATTTATGAGTACTCTCCATATTTCTGATATTGCAATGCATTCAAATTATTGCAATGCATTCAGATATGCATTTATTCAATAAACTTAGAAGATTTGCTGTCCCCAGTATATTTTGAAAAAAAACTTTTTAAAAAACAAAGAAATTGGCTGTTACTACTGCACGCTTGCGTCCCCCCCAATTCCTATTTGACAGCGATGCCCGTGCATTGACGTCACGAATCTTTTCGTAAATCGTAAAACAATTACATTACTTTCCTTTAAATAAATTACTTGTCCTTTTTTTCAATTTTATGTTCAAAAATTGTAGATACACAGTTAAGAGAACGGGCATAACTGCTAGTTTGTCTCTAAGAAAAAGAAGCGGTCAAATAGCGTTTGAAAAAAAAACTTTCAAACATTTTGATTTTCTCAGCATTAATATGGGCTTGAGGAGTTCCGGCATTTATTGACATAACTAGTGGATCATAAGGGCCAACACAGACTGACAAGAATTGTGCAAGCGAACAGCGAACGACCTGCCAAAAAAATGCACAATTAAGTATTGGTATGACGAGTTTCATATTCGAACGCACCACGTGTGTCACCACATCGGACACTGGCTACAGAAGTCGACGACCGTATCGCCAGTCTTCTTTGACTGTATAACGTACAAGTTTTTTTCGCGTCGGACATCGAATCAAGGTCCCTTTACTCCTGAGTAAGTCGCTCTCCCAACTGAGCTACGCGGACATGTGCTCTCACTTCTATCTGCCTTTATCTCATGTACGTCATGCGGGACAGGCTCGTCACCCCCCTCACGAAAGAGGAGGGCTGGGGGCATGGCCCACTGGTCAGTCGGGACCATGTGTCGCTCTAGGCAGTCATCCCATGAAGAACGTGCATTTGAAAAATCCGAGACAATTTTGGTGGGTGTAACGTAACATCACACACATTTATTTTTTCGAGGAACTGAAGAAATGATTCTCATTTTTCCTGTCTCGCCGTGTGGATAGAACATCACATCATTGTGAGAAACTTAACAGCCGGGTCATCCTGGAAGTTCGGGCGCCAATATAACGTACACGTTTGCCCACGCCGGGCATCGAATCCGGGTCGCCTCACGCCGGAGTAAGTCCCTCTCCCAACTGAGCTAGGCGGACATGTGCTCTCACTTCTATCTGCCTTTATCTCATGTACGTCATGCAGGACAGGCTCGTCACCCCCCCCCTCACGAAAGAGGAGGGCCGGAGGCATGGCCCACTGGTCAGTCGGGACCATGTGTCGCTGTAGGCAGTCATCCCATGAAGAACGTGCATTTGAAAAATCCCAGATTTTGGTGGGTGTAACGTAACATCACACACATTTAATTTTTCGAGATACTGAAGAAATGATTCTCATTTTTCCTGTCTCGCCGTGTGGATAGAACATCACATCATTGTGAGAAACTTAACAGCCGGGTCATCCTGGAAGTTCGGGCGCCAATATAACGTACACGTTTGCCCACGCCGGGCATCGAATCGGGGTCGCCTCACGCCGGAGTAAGTCCCTCTCCCAACTGAGCTAGGCGGACATGTGCTCTCACTTCTGTCTGACTTTATCTCATGTGCGTCCACAGGATCACCCATTTCTAGAAGGCTCTTGCTTGTCGTACTATTCACGGTAAACCCTTGTTACGGTTGCCCGTGAAAATCCCAGAAGGACGGCTGTTTGGGTAATGCTCGAACCGGCACAAGCCATTTTCAAAGTCGCTCCTATACCCCCTTTCAAAATCATTCCGATCTTCAATGGGACACTAACTTATGCTCAAACAACTAGTCTACCTGGTGTATACTTCACTCTGCGTTCACGGTCTTAGATGTTGGAACGAAAACTGAAAATCTCGCATCTCAGTGTGAAATCCGGAATATAGCGGATGGTACAAATAAATTATTCATCGCTATTTTTCGGATTTTTAAGACGCGTATATTTACGTAACAGTTTTCATAAAATATTTATGGGCGTTGGAGCTAGAGTATTGTTGTTTTCTGTTACATTTTTGTAGAAGATGATTATTTCACATCAGACAGTTATCACTATCAACTCACTGTAATTGTTAGAGGTGAACATTCGGAAAAATTCCTCCTATAGCGACCAAATTATATGATTATTAATGACGATATCTATCTTTTAATTTAATTTCGGCAATGCTTTCCTGCTAACCAATAACTGAAAGAAGAGATTCTACTGCTTCTAATCAATTCATTGTAATTGTTACAAGTGATTATTCGGGAAACTTTTTCCTGTCGCAACCAGACCATATGATTAATAATGACAATATACATTTTTTTTTATTTCATTTCGGCAATGCTTTCCGGCTGATCAATAACTGAAAAAAGGATGCCACCCCTGTGGCGCAGTGGTCTGATCGATGGCTACTAACCATGGGTCCCGGTTCGAATCCCGGTGAGGCATGGATGTTGTCATTGTCTTACGGCTCTAGCTCTCTCCCTTCTCTGGAACCGGTGGCCCTAAATTAGGGACGGGCGAGAACTTACAGCCCAATGAGATGCTCACCGTGGTCGTTAAACCCCAAATCAAAATCAAAATAAAAAAATAAGAAAGAAATATGGGATAACACCATGTAATACAAATTTTGAAGATGACAGTCCGATTCTTGGTGTAAATGTGAAAAGGATGAAGGAAAGTCAAATAATATCCGAAAATTTGAATATTTCATCTTCCTGGAGCGGACCTCGAATCCGCGTCTCCCAGAAAACGCCCGGTATGCTAACCACTACACCACCCAGAAAGACCAAGTCTCATTTCCGATTAATTTGAAAATAACCGTCACAGGATTCGCTAGTCGAAGTAACCGGCATTCATGTTCAGCGAATCTGGAGGTTAAAATTCCTATCCCGTGATTGCCTGAAGGAGCAGATTAATCATGAAAGAATAACGGGATTAAACCATATAATACAATTTTTTAAGATGACAATCCCATTTTTGGTGTAAATGTGACCGTATTTTTTTCATGATTTATCTGCTCCTCCGGGCAATCACGGGATAGGATTCTTAACCTTCAGATTCGCTAAACATTAATGCCGGTTGCTTCGACTAGCGAATCCTGTGATGGTTATAATCAAATTGATCGAAAACTTGAGACTTGGTCGTTTTGAGTGGTGTAGTGGTTAGCATACCTGGGCCCTATCTGGGAGACGCTGATTCAAGTCCCGTCCCAGGACGATGAAATTTCCAAGTTTCCGGATATTATCTGACTTTCCATCCTTGTGATATTTACACCAAAAATCCGATTGTCATCTTCAAAATTTATGAAAAAAAAGAGGATTCAACTGTCTCTGACGTACTATGGAATTGGGGCACATGCCAAAGCGGCAGATAGCAGTTAAAAGCCCTTGGCGGCGAAGCTTAATTGAGAAAGCATTCAGCTCCGTAGTAGAAGGATGTGGTTTCGATTACCGCCAAATTTGGGTTTCACATGTGAATGGTCCCATGAGTTTGTGTCTGCAGGAAGAATGGTTGCGAGAGGTTAAATATGACTATTACAGCGACAGCGATGTATAGTTTTTTGAAAAAAATTAACAAAATGTTGTTTTTTTTAACTTAACATAAAACTTCTTCTTCACTTTTAAAAGTTACCGAAATTTCAGCCGGAATACCTGTGAGATTTGCTGATTTGCCATATTTCGGAATACTAACTGTCTGTCAGCAAAAATGAGGAAACTCAACATTCCGCTAGTTCATACTACGAGAGTGAACTGCCCAGGACTTAGCTTTCCTAATGACTCAATAGTGGAGGATTCAGATCCTAGTATTCCATTCAAATTCAGATTTTCTCTTCATCCTATTTACTCCATAGTTAAAGAGTTTTACATTTTCTTGATGATCCTGGGTTTTAGGCAAATTTCTCACCTTATTATAGTTACTTAATATGACAATTTATCAGGAAAGTTATTTTCTGCTGCTTTATGCATGGGCTTTTGCTACATACTATTTATGCAAGACTCCGATTTTTCTGTAAAAAACTTTCGTTCTTACCATGGTTTTATATAAAAAATTCTTTCTTACTATAATGATACATGCAGAGATAGAGAGAGATCAGTGCAGTGATGTTTACTTACTACCAATTTTGTTTCAATTTATATAATAAATTTCGGTCATTTCATTAAAAATATTCGATGATTTTATTCTAAATCTTGGACTTTCTTTATAGACTGTGTATTCAGGTAAGGTCCACCAAAGTGCAGTTCACTAAAACTTATAATTCTTAATTGATGGAAATAGCTTAGGGAAATTATCTAGTAAACAGCTCAAAGGGAAAACCCAAATTTCTACGTTATGAAAGGGATAGCAGAGTCGTTTAACATGCCTTGCCCTAAAACGGCACGTTGAATGGATCTTTATATTGGTTGCTTCGCAGTATGTTTCTTTCGGCTTTTTTCCCAAATTTTAAAAGTTTATTGCTTTTATATGAACCCTTCAGCATTGCCCATTCCCCTCTTTTTTCGCCTTTCTGGAGCGTTTGCGCTCCCGACTTCATCATATTTCTCTTGTTCCAACAAAATAGCTCAAATCCTTTATTTTCTCTGTTCCTGTTGGTTTTGGCAAAATCCATGTATGTATATAATGATAGCATATCAAACATTCAGACGGTACACCAACTTAGCGAACACGTATGGAGGTAACGTGATGCGAACTTTGACTTTTAGAACATCCAGTAACATTATCAATACATCATATATATCTAAGCATAAATACACAATTGAGGTGGATGAGAAACATCAAATAGAAGTCATCGCTCTTTCCACGTTTATAAGTAAGTCACGGAAAAATTCTCATTGGCCGCCACCGGGAACCGAACCCAGGGTCTTCCAGTTTGGCTCCGGACATGCTTCCAATGTACCACAGCGGCCGCGAAATTGTCCAAACTCGCATACGACAAACTGCCAACTACATAGCAGGGTTGCTCCTTTGGAGCCCCGCATAGTGCTGGGGATTCACCAAAGATGAACAACAGCAACTGAACAATAACTAGAATGCGAATGAATAATAATTTATTATTCATTTGCTGTCTAGTTATTGTTCAGTTGCTGCTGTTCATCTTTGGCGAATCCCCAACACTGTGCGGCGGTCCAAAGAAGCAACCTTCCAGGTGGTTGGCAGTTTGTCGTATGTAAGTCTGGAGAATTTCGAGGCCGCTGTGGTACAGTGGAAGCTTGTCCGGCGCGTAACTAGAAGACCTAGGGTTCGATTCCCGGTGGCGGCCGATGAGAATTTTTCCGTGACTCACTTAAAAACGTGGAAAGAGCGATGACTTCCATTTGATATATCTAAGCATACTTACCATGTACTCTAATGGTTTTCGAATACCATACAGAATATTCCAATAATGTCTCAAAAGAATAGATGCCACTTTCTTGCATCAAAAATGGGCTTAAAAGCGCTTCACCTAAGGGGCGTGTCTTCCGTTTATATTATTTTGCATTAAAATAAATATAATTACAGGAAGCTAGAAAACACAAAGTGTACAATATTTTGTTTTTCTATGAAATTTACCGAGTTTTTAGGAACATGGCTTTGAAAATCTAGGTATAGAGGACACATCCATAATCGATGATATTTGCTAATTCCTTGAATATGAACTTTCTCATTCCCTTAAAAATTCGCATTTCGTATAGACTTTCGAAATTTTTTAACTTTCTTTTGAACATTTTTAGAATTTAAAATCTGATTCTTAAAAAAAAGGAAAAAGTTTCCTTCTTACTTGGATATGATACAAGATTCCCTTTTATGTATATAAGGGCTTTTCTATCATTTTCTGTTCTTCTCTCATTTTAACTTAATGCAGAGACACATCGTATATGATTGAAGAAAATATCACCTGAGTTATTGAAAAACAAAAACACACATTTTTTCTTATTTTGGTTGAGTGATTAAAATAGCAAAATGTTTTTTACCTCCAGCGAAACTACTAAAAGATATAATTTTATCTAAAATATCGAAACTTTTCTCAATATGCATGAAAGCAAAAAAGTTTTTAATTAAAATAATCTTAAAGTGATATAGGTAAATTTTATTTTTATGATAGTAAATCATCCTAGAAATAATTTTTCAAGCGCCCGGGTGTTTCGAGAATGAACTGCTTGAAGTTCGTTAAGACTTTACAGAGAAATTTTATCCAAAATATTTAAGAAAGAAACCCCTCCAGAAGTGCAGGTCAGTTAGTTTAAAAAATATTTTTATAAATTGGACGATGTTAGCTGACCATAACCAGTGGTCAAACACTAATTAATTTTTTCATTTATTTAGCTTATGATTTTAGTATATTCCGTGTTTGCGTTTTCTCAGGCCAGAAGAATGACATTTTGCAGGAAAAAGGCTTAACAGTAATGAAGCTGTTAAGCCTTTTCCCGAAGTGTCATTTCCGAAAAGAAAACTTTCGGAAATGACACTTCGTTCGGTTGCCAGTCTCTTGTTAAGAATAATCAAAATAACTCAGCCATCTATTCTCTCGGCGGCGATGACAGATTTTATTTTTGAGCTTTTTGCGAAAGTTTTCTTACACCACTCAAGTTTTTTACGCTACCAAATAAAAATTTTACAAGAACTAAACTATGCCAAAGAAGAGATTAGAATGCATTAAACGGGCTACAGTGGCTGTCCCTGCAGAGCGTTTTATTCGCGAGTCGACAGCCAGCAAAATTATTCGCTTGCAATGCGACTTAAGTGCTGCCGACTATGGTAAATGATACCAATCATGCTAAAACGGCACATCCGTTTAGAAACTGTAATGTTGGCAATGAAAATTCGCGTTCTCCAGCCATCGATAGCCAAGAATTATGAAACTGATGTTTTATCCCGAACTTAAGATATGTACTGCATTGACCGATGAACTCGAGTTCCTCGGTCAATGTAGTACATATCTTAAAAAGAAGTTGGTTCGCTTCGATAAGTCCTGGGCGCATGGGTGTGTATTTTGTTTCCTTTGTTAAAATTCAACTGTCATCCACTTATCATGTGCCGATAATGAGATGTATGTTTCACAGCGCCGTGCTGTGTTTAATGAAAAACAAATGATGAAATTTAGTGTTTAACAGCAAATCATTTCCACTAGCTATTCTACTAGCGTAACTGAAAGCAAATCAACACCTACCTTCCAAAGCTTTAGCTTCCCAAAGCATGCCACAGCATATAATAATCCCAAGATATGCACAATAGGAGAAAATCAGTTTTGGATTCATGATTCTGGGAAAACAGCTCCTTGAAATTATTTGAGAAGATCCTGTGTCAAGCTCAAAGGGAATTTACACTCGCATAACCTGTCGTGCCCTAACGTATAGTTTTGCTGTCTTATCCTTCTGTTATATTTGACAGAGGAAGATACACTCTAGTTTCCAGAAAGTTGTGGCGTTTTGAATAAGAATTTATGTCACAAATCCTCCACTCTTGAAAACCGAACAAATCTTAGAGCACAAGAATATGGCGAAGAGATAATTATGCGAGTAACATCTTACGGTTGAGTTTTTATAAAGGTAATTCTCTCCTACATTCACATCATAAAACACACAATGAAGAGATAAGAACTTTAAAACACAACTCGGAGTCTATTAGCTTCAGAAAACTCTGATGGCAAAGAATGCTTTTTAAAGCGTATTAAAATAAATTTTGACAACAACTGTGCCATTATTCGCCTCCGCGCACTTCGTATAGTAACTTGCTTTCGATACAACAACTTCAGGGAAACATGAAATCGGATGCGCTTGTTTTAAAAGGATGTATGGTGCTTCAGCGAAGTCTGTAGCAACGAAGGAGGTTTTCAGGACAGAGTTTTGCAAGTTTTATATCATAATCCTTTCTAAAATGATCGGTGTCACAGAACGAACAACAATATAAATTAATAAGTAATGGGAAAAAAACTTCAGATTATTTGAAGCTCAAGCGGATACAAGTTTTTACAGTCTTGGAGGTAAAATACCACTTGGAGTATGATGCATCGAAGGATGCGAGATGAACATCTTCACTGGGAAAACGAATGCGTAAGGTAAAGGCGATGGGTGAGAGAAAAGTGCAGAAATTCCCTTCGCATGTAGCTGCCGATCTCTAGTCAAGATCATGAACACTGCGGCAAAGGCGGCAGCCACACAGCGTATGAGGAACCAGGGAGTTCTCTGGAATGTGCTGCTCCTGCAGCGGATGCTCCTGCGCTACATCCTCCGGATGGTCACGTGGTGTATCTCGATCCGATCACGTGACCGTTGGCGCTCTATTAATCTGTCACTTTCGCTGCATGGCGAGTCACTTCACTGGAAAGCCAACAATGCGTGTTGTTTTAGGGAGAAAACTTTCGGAAATGACACTTCGGTTGCCAGTCTCTTGTTAAGAATAATCAAAATAACTCAGCCATCTATTCTCTCGGCGGCGGTGACAGATTTTATTTTTAAGCTTTTCGCGAAAGTTTTCTTACACCACTCAAGTTTTTACGCTACCAAATAAAAATCTTACAGGAAGTACTATATGCCAAAGAAGAGATTACAATGCATTAAACGAGCTAACAGTAGCTGTAGCTGCACAGCGTTTCATTCGCGAGTCAACAGCCAGCAAAATTGTTCGCTTGCAATGCGACTTAACTGCTGCCGACTGTGGTAAATGATAACAATCACGCTAAAACCGCACATCCGTTTAGAAAATGTAATGTTGGCAATAAAAATTCGCGGTCTCCAGCCATCGATAGCCCAGAATTATCAAACTGATGTTTTATCCCGAATTCCTTATAAAAGATATTTCCGAATCGCAGAAGAAAATAGCCTTATCTTTTCAGTTTCCTCTTTATCTTTTTCTCATGCCAGACTTTATTGAAAGCCGACCATGAGGGATTAATAAAGAATTGGTAAGCTTTTATGATTTTTTTTTCCTATTTCACATGTATACACATCTTTTACACTTTTTATAACATTTAGTCATTTAGTAATTTAATGCACTTATTTATTTAGAAAAAACTATCATAAGTACTCAAAAATAAAAGGTTTCAGGTTAAAAAATAAAGGTAGAACACAAACTGAAAATGCAGTCTCATTCACTACAACATCCAAGTTCTTCCGATAAAAATTTACATACAATTTCTTATAATTATTTTCGATTATTCATTAAAAACAGCTCTTTCACATCAAATTTGTGGGAGGCGTCTGACCAAGAAGAACCACCCGGAAAAGGTTTTGTGCAATTAATTTAGAATCACTCCTTTAGGAAGCACTAAAGAGTCCCGTAGTGAAGTGGTTCTTTAAAAAAGGGAAAAAAAGTAATATTTTGAGCTGTGCTATTCGACATTTTTGATGGAAGAAACAGGTTTTCCTTAAAAGCAGTTGAAAGATTTAAACGGGAAATTTATATTTTGAACAGAAAATGAAAAATAAAATAAAAAGTTACTGCAATCGTTTGAACAAGATTGGAAATTCAAGGTAGTAAATCTGCCTACACTTTTGAAAGTTTTTAAAAAGGAAGCACACATTCAAGATCACTTTTTTTCTTTCTTTCGTCTGATAAGATGATGTATCACTTTTCATGTACTTGTGTAGCGTGCTTTGAAGTTGATTTATGTTTTTACCAAATTACTTGGCCGTCCCGGTTGGCGCAGTGTCTAAGCGCTGCCTTCTAAGTATTTGTCCTTGATGGGTCTCGGTTCGAACCCCGGCGAGACATGGATTTCATGTTTTCCTTACTGCAGTGGCTCTTTCCCTTCCCTAAAACCAGTAGCCCTACACTGAAAAAAATAAGTGGTGTGAATTCACAGAAATATTCTGAAAATAACATGTAGTAAAGTTGCCGGCATGTGTCCGTATTGTAAGGAAATTTCCATTTTTAAAAGTTGCCGTCTTTCTTTAACTTCCGTATTTTCACAAATTTTCCGTAGTCAGTAATTCCGTTTATTTCAGAAAAGTCAGTTTCAGATTTTTCTGTATTTATACAAAAAATTTCGCAAAATCGAAGACGCTGGAATTTGCAGCCGGCACAGAAACTTTCCTCTCGGTGGTGGGGATTGAACCCTGATCAACTGGGGTAGGTTTGCACAAGCCGCGCGCCCTAACTCCCTATCCAGAAAGTCTTAGAAATTGAACTTGCGTTCAAGGTAAAACTGATGTCGCGGTTATATATTTCTTATTTCTTTTTTTTTTCATTAATGCGAGAGATTTAGCCTTTTTTTCTGTATGAGCTTACTATTTTTTTAATTACGTTTGTAATAACTTTATTTTTTTCTGTAGGAGGACTTGTCACAAATTAAGTATTTTTTTTCAACATGTTTCGAAGCAACAGAATACTTTGGAACTTGAGATCTCCTTTTTACCTGAAAATAAATTTCAACTATCTTTTAAAAAAGGTGAAATGTGCTGCTTTATTGCATTATTTCCCAAAACTTCTAAATATAAAATTTACTTTTGATAGCTATTTTAGCTTTTGTCTTGAGCATTCCAATTACTGATACATAGACATCGTAAAATCACCGGTACAATAGTTTTAATGCCCGCTTTCTCACAGTAACACAATATATCATAGTTGTTACACAAAATGGGAGAGAGGAGAAGAAATATCCTGTGCCACTATACCTAAATTTCATATGATATGCCATCCACAATATCCTATCTCGCTACAGAACTTCAAAATCAATCATTAATGCGAGAGATTTAGCCATTTTATTTTCTGCTGGAGCTTATTATTTTTGGACTACGTTTGTAATAATTTTATTTTTTCTGTAAGAGGATTTATCACAAATTAAGTATTTTTTTCAACATGTTTCGAAGCAACAGAATACTTTGGAACTTGAGATCTCCTGTTTACCTGAAAATAAATTTCAACTATCTTTTAAAAAAGGTGAAATGTGCTGCTTTATTGCATTATTTCCCAAAACTTCTAAATATAAAATTTACTTTTGATAGCTATATTAGCTTTTGTCTTAAGCATTCCAATTACTGATACATAGACATCGTAAAATCACCGGTACAATAGTTTTAATGCCCGCTTTCTCACAGTAACACAATATATCATAGTTGTTACACAAAATAGGAGAGAGGAGAAGAAATATCCTGTGCCACTATACCTAAATTTCATATGATATGCCATCCACAATATCCTATCTCGCTACAGAACTTCAAAATCAATCATTAATGCGAGAGATTTAGCCATTTTATTTTCTGCTGGAGCTTATTATTTTTGGACTACGTTTGTAATAATTTTATTTTTTCTGTAAGAGGATTTATCACAAATTAAGTATTTTTTTTCAACATGTTTCGAAGCAACAGAATACTTTGGAACTTGAGATCTCCTGTTTACCTGAAAATAAATTTCAACTATCTTTTAAAAAAGGTGAAATGTGCTGCTTTATTGCATTATTTCCCAAAACTTCTAAATATAAAATTTACTTTTGATAGCTATATTATCTTTTGTCTTAAGCATTCCAATTACTGATACATAGGCATCGTAAAATCACCGGTACAATAGTTTTAATGCCCTCTTTCTCACAGTAACACAATATATCATAGTTGTTACAGAAAATGGGAGAGAGGAGAATAAATATCCTGTGCCACTATACATAAAATTCATATGATATGACATCCACAATATCCTATCTCGCTACAGAACTTCAAAATCAATCATTAATGCGAGAGATTTAGCCATTTTATTTTCTGCTGGAGGTTATTATTGTTTGGACTACGTTTGTAATAATTTTATTTTTTCTGTTAGAGGATTTATCACAAATTAAGTATTTTTTTCAACATGTTTCGAAGCAACAGAATACTTTGGAACTTGAGATCTCCTGTTTACCTGAAAATAAATTTCAACTATCTTTTAAAAAAGGTGAAATGTGCTGCTTTATTGCATTATTTCCCAAAACTTCTAAATATAAAATTTACTTTTGATAGCTATATTAGCTTTTGTCTTAAGCATTCCAATTACTGATACATAGACATCGTAAAATCACCGGTACAATAGTTTTAATGCCCGCTTTCTCACAGTAACACAATATATCATAGTTGTTACACAAAATGGGAGAGAGGAGAAGAAATATCCTGTGCCACTGTACCTAAAATTTCATATGATATGCCATCCACAATATCCTATCTCGCTACAGAACTTCAAAATCAATCATTAATGCGACAGATTTAGCCATTTTATTTTCTGCTGGAGCTTATTATTTTTGGACTACGTTTGTAATAATTTTATTTTTTCTGTTAGAGGATTTATCACAAATTAAGTATTTTTTTTCAACATGTTTCGAAGCAACAGAATACTTTGGAACTTGAGATCTCCTGTTTACCTGAAAATAAATTTCAACTATCTTTTAAAAAAGGTGAAATGTGCTGCTTTATTGCATTATTTCCCAAAACTTCTAAATATAAAATTTACTTTTGATAGCTATTTTAGCTTTTGTCTTGAGCATTCCAATTACTGATACATAGACATCGTAAAATCACCGGTACAATAGTTTTAATGCCCGCTTTCTCACAGTAACACAATATATCATAGTTGTTACACAAAATGGGAGAGAGGAGAAGAAATATCCTGTGCCACTGTACCTAAAATTCATATGATATGCCATCCACAATATCCTATCTCGCTACAGAACTTCAAAATCAATCATTAATGCGACAGATTTAGCCATTTTATTTTCTGCTGGAGCTTATTATTTTTGGACTTCGTTTGTAATAATTTTATTTTTTCTGTTAGAGGATTTATCACAAATTAAGTATTTTGTTTCAACATGTTTCGAAGCAACAGAATTTTTTGGAACTTGAGATCTCCTGTTTACCTGAAAATAAATTTCAACTATCTCTTAAAAAAGGTGAAATGTGCTGCTTTATTGCATTATTTCCCAAAACTTCTAAATATAAAATTTACTTTTGATAGCTATATTATCTTTTGTCTTAAGCATTCCAATTACTGATACATAGGCATCGTAAAATCACCGGTACAATAGTTTTAATGCCCTCTTTCTCACAGTAACACAATATATCATAGTTGTTACAGAAAATGGGAGAGAGGAGAATAAATATCCTGTGCCACTATACATAAAATTCATATGATATGACATCCACAATATCCTATCTCGCTACAGAACTTCAAAATCAATCATTAATGCGAGAGATTTAGCCATTTTATTGTCTGCTGGAGGTTATTATTGTTTGGACTACGTTTGTAATAATTTTATTTTTTCTGTGAGAGGATTTATCACAAATTAAGTATTTTTTTCAACATGTTTCGAAGCAACAGAATACATTGGAACTTGAGATCTCCTGTTCACCTGAAAATAAATTTCAACTATCTTTTATAAAAGGTGAAATGTGCTGCTTTATTGCATTATTTCCCAAAACTTCTAAATATAAAATTTACTTTTGATAGCTATATTAGCTTTTGTCTTAAGCATTCCAATTACTGATACATAGACATCGTAAAATCACCGGTACAATAGTTTTAATGCCCGCTTTCTCACAGTAACACAATATATTATAGTTGTTACACAAAATGGGAGAGAGGAGAAGAAATATCTTGTCCCACTGTACCTAAAATTCATATGATATGCCATCCACAATATCCTATCTCGCTACAGAACTTCAAAATCAATCATTAATGCGACAGATTTAGCCATTTTATTTTCTGCTGGAGCTTATTATTTTTGGACTTCGTTTGTAATAATTTTATTTTTTCTGTTAGAGGATTTATCACAAATTAAGTATTTTTTTCAACATGTTTCGAAGCAACAGAATACTTTGGAACTTGAGATCTCCTTTTTACCTGAAAATAAATTTCAACTATCTTTTAAAAAAGGTGAAATGTGCTGCTTTATTGCATTATTTCCCAAAACTTCTAAATATAAAATTTACTTTTGATAGCTATTTTAGCTTTTGTCTTGAGCATTCCAATTACTGATACATAGACATCGTAAAATCACCGGTACAATAGTTTTAATGCCCGCTTTCTCACAGTAACACAATATATCATAGTTGTTACACAAAATGGGAGAGAGGAGAAGAAATATCCTGTGCCACTATACCTAAATTTCATATGATATGCCATCCACAATATCCTATCTCGCTACAGAACTTCAAAATCAATCATTAATGCGAGAGATTTAGCCATTTTATTTTCTGCTGGAGCTTATTATTTTTGGACTACGTTTGTAATAATTTTATTTTTTCTGTAAGAGGATTTATCACAAATTAAGTATTTTTTTTCAACATGTTTCGAAGCAACAGAATACTTTGGAACTTGAGATCTCCTGTTTACCTGAAAATAAATTTCAACTATCTTTTAAAAAAGGTGAAATGTGCTGCTTTATTGCATTATTTCCCAAAACTTCTAAATATAAAATTTACTTTTGATAGCTATATTATCTTTTGTCTTAAGCATTCCAATTACTGATACATAGGCATCGTAAAATCACCGGTACAATAGTTTTAATGCCCTCTTTCTCACAGTAACACAATATATCATAGTTGTTACAGAAAATGGGAGAGAGGAGAATAAATATCCTGTGCCACTATACATAAAATTCATATGATATGACATCCACAATATCCTATCTCGCTACAGAACTTCAAAATCAATCATTAATGCGAGAGATTTAGCCATTTTATTTTCTGCTGGAGGTTATTATTGTTTGGACTACGTTTGTAATAATTTTATTTTTTCTGTGAGAGGATTTATCACAAATTAAGTATTTTTTTCAACATGTTTCGAAGCAACAGAATACATTGGAACTTGAGATCTCCTGTTCACCTGAAAATAAATTTCAACTATCTTTTATAAAAGGTGAAATGTGCTGCTTTATTGCATTATTTCCCAAAACTTCTAAATATAAAATTTACTTTTGATAGCTATATTAGCTTTTGTCTTAAGCATTCCAATTACTGATACATAGACATCGTAAAATCACCGGTACAATAGTTTTAATGCCCGCTTTCTCACAGTAACACAATATATCATAGTTGTTACACAAAATGGGAGAGAGGAGAAGAAATATCCTGTGCCACTGTACCTAAAATTCATATGATATGCCATCCACAATATCCTATCTCGCTACAGAACTTCAAAATCAATCATTAATGCGACAGATTTAGCCATTTTATTTTCTGCTGGAGCTTATTATTTTTGGACTTCGTTTGTAATAATTTTATTTTTTCTGTTAGAGGATTTATCACAAATTAAGTATTTTGTTTCAACATGTTTCGAAGCAACAGAATTTTTTGGAACTTGAGATCTCCTGTTTACCTGAAAATAAATTTCAACTATCTCTTAAAAAAGGTGAAATGTGCTGCTTTATTGCATTATTTCCCAAAACTTCTAAATATAAAATTTACTTTTGATAGCTATATTAGCTTTTGTCTTAAGCATTCCAATTACTGATACATAGACATCGTAAAATCACCGGTACAATAGTTTTAATGCCCGCTTTCTCACAGTAACACAATATATCATAGTTGTTACACAAAATGGGAGAGAGGAGAAGAAATATCCTGTGCCACTGTACCTAAAATTCATATGATATGCCATCCACAATATCCTATCTCGCTACAGAACTTCAAAATCAATCATTAATGCGACAGATTTAGCCATTTTATTTTCTGCTGGAGCTTATTATTTTTGGATTTCGTTTGTAATAATTTTATTTTTTCTGTTAGAGGATTTATCACAAATTAAGTATTTTGTTTCAACATGTTTCGAAGCAACAGAATTTTTTGGAACTTGAGATCTCCTGTTTACCTGAAAATAAATTTCAACTATCTCTTAAAAAAGGTGAAATGTGCTGCTTTATTGCATTATTTCCCAAAACTTCTAAATATAAAATTTACTTTTGATAGCTATATTAGCTTTTGTCTTAAGCATTCCAATTACTGATACATAGACATCGTAAAATCACCGGTACAATAGTTTTAATGCCCGCTTTCTCACAGTAACACAATATATCATAGTTGTTACACAAAATGGGAGAGAGGAGAAGAAATATCCTGTGCCACTATACCTAAAATTCATATGATATGCCATCCACAATATCCTATCTCGCTACAGAACTTCAAAATCAATCATTAATGCGAGAGATTTAGCCATTTTATTTTCTGCTGGAGCTTATTATTTTTGGACTACGTTTGTAATAATTTTATTTTTTCTGTAAGTGGATTTATCACAAATTAAGTATTTTTTTCAACATGATGTTTCGAAGCAACAGAATGCTTTGGAACTTTTAGATCTTTTTCTTTTATCTGAAAATAAATTTGAATTATCTTTAAAAAATGGTTAAATATGCTGCTTTATTGCATAATTTCCCAAAACTCCTAAATATAAAATTTACTTTTGATAGCTACAGTAGCTTTTGTCTTAAGCATTCCACATGCTGATACATAGGCAACGTAAAATCACCAGTACAGTATTTTTAATACCCGCTTTCTTACAGTGACACAATATATCATAGTTGGTACGCAAAATGGGAGAGAGGAGAAGAAATATCCTGTGCCACTAACCTAAAATTCATATGATATGCTATCTACAATATCCTATCTCGCTACAGAACTTCAAAATCAATCATTAATGCGAGAGATTTAGTTATTTTATTTTCTGTTGGAACTTATTATTTTTTGACCACGTTTGTAATAATTTAATTTTTTCTGTATGAGGACTTACCACAAATTAAGTATTTTTTTCAACATGATGTTTCGAAGCAACAGAATGCTTTTTAACTCGAGATCTTTTTTTTACCTGAAAATAAATTTGAATTATCTTTAAAAAAAGGTGAAATGGGCTGCTTTATTGAATTATTTCCCACAACTTCTAAATATAAAATTTACGTTTGATAGCTATAATAGCTTTTGTCTTAAACATTCCACATACTGATACACAGGCATCGTACAATCACCGGTACAATAGTTTTTATACCCGCTTTCTTACAGTAACAGAATATATCATAGTTGGTACACAAAATGGGAGAGAGGAGAAGAAATATTGTTTGCCACTATACTTAAAATTCTAATGATATGCTATCCACAATATCCGATCTTGCTACAGAACTTAAAAATGAATTCCTTTGGCAGACGATTGAAATTTAACAGTTACTCAAACCTATGGTATCCCCACGAATTTCTTCTTTTACCGGAATGTTTTTGTCATACTGATAGAGAAAAAGTGACAACGGAGATTTTTCGTTAATATGCAAAAGGAACTGCCGAAATGTTTCTGAAAATTCATTCAGAATTTTCCGTGAACACATCTTAAAAACAGAAATTTTCCGTCAATATAAGTAAGGAATTGCGGAAAGGTGTCTGAAAATTTAGGATTTTCCTAGCGTACAAAAAATCCGTGAAATTCAGGTTTCTTTCCGTCACTTCCCGGAAAAGCTTGAATCAAAAATATGCTTCGATTAATTCACCAAATAAATCTAACAAAGTAGCTCGTGAATTTCAGAAATTTTTAGCACGTGTTTTGTAAAATAAGATCGTGCATATCTTATCGGTTTGTCCGTCCGTCCGTCCGTCAACCTGTACCCACGATATCTCTGCAACTATTAGTCCGATTTGAAAAATTCCTTGTTTGTTGGATAGTGTTTTCAGTGTGACATGTGTTTCATATAATTTCAAAATTTTCAAGTAATTCGTAGACTTTCCGCTAGGGGGTGTAAAGGTAAATTGCTTTCCCTTATATCTATGCTTCTAAATCTCCGATTTGAAAAATTCTTTCTGCACCGGATAAGCTCCTGATGGGAAATCCGTTGCGCATAATTTCTAATTTTTGTAAAAAGTGGTTTGGCCACCAGGTGGCGTAAGTCTTATTTTCCGCTTCTGATGGATTTGCAGCAAAATATGAGCTTCTAGAGTCTCGATTGCAAAAAATGTTGTTTGTTGACCAATGCTGCTCTTGTCGACAAACCTTTTTCGGAAAATTTTCTTCTTGAAATAATGCATGGTTTCTACGCTACGGGGCGTAGATGTATATCTTATTTTTGTCAATATCTCTACTTCTAAGAGTCCGATTTGAAAAATTCCTTCTTTGTTGGATAGTGTTTCCGATGCTAAATGATTTTCCTATAAATTTAAAATTTTCAATTAAATCATTGTTTTTCCGCTAGGGGGCACAAAGGTAAATTGCGTTTTCTGCGTTGTTTCTGCTCCTAAAACTCCGATTTGAAAATTTCTTCCTGTATCGCATACAAGACCTGATGGAAAATATTTTTCACATAATTTCTAATGTTTCGTAAAGAATGGTTTGGTCACCAGAAGGCATAAGTGCTCATTTCTGTTTCTGATGTATTTGTAGCAAAGTCTGGGCTCCTGAAAACTCGACTAAATTTTTTTCTCTTGGACCAATACCGCTCATATGCATATACTTTTTGAGAATACTTTCTAAAAAAAAATGCATGATTTTCCCATCAGGGGACGTAAAGTCACATTTTATTTTTGTCGATATCTCTGTTTCTAAGAGTTCGATTTGAAAAATTCTTTCTGGGTTGGAGAGCGTTTCCGGTGCGAAATGTTTCTCATATAAATTCATGTTTTTCTTAACGCACAAGTCTGCAACCAGAGGGCTGAAGCTCACGATTCCGTTTACAGCAATATCTGAGGGATTAAAAACCCGATTGAAAAACTTCTTTCTTCCGTCAGATACTATTGTTTTCCGTACCGGTTCCATGGACTTTGAATAGCTTTGATACATTTAATTTGCATCAGAACGGATTCAAAAGACGTGTTTATTACACCTGAAATTTCGGTGTCATATTCCTTGTTTTAAACTGTAAATTACTGACAGTCGACTGCTATGGCCCATCGGGTTTCTCACGTGGTCGTTGAACCAGCAATCCAGATAAAATGAAATACTTGTTGTAAACATGTCCACGAGAATGACCATGGTCCGTATGAATAAAATCAATTTAAGTCCCACGGATCTATGCTTTCCAAATTCAGAATTCAGACGATTGTGGAACATGCAGTAACGTCAGTGGAATGCAGTAACAATCGGATATACGCTTTACAATTCCGTAGTATCCGGTTATCAGTGGCAATAAATCATCTGACGTGTAATGTTCTTTGGAAAGTTAAATCAGATTACACGTCATCGACGTCAGTATCAACGCAATCTTTAAAATCCTCATCACTTTTCGCATTTTACTCCCGACGTCGTTGTATTTAGTCTTTGGCCAAAGTCAGTGTTGCTAAAACGTGTAACAAAATTAAGTGGGCCATTCAGGAAGAAAATCAAACGGAGAAGCATTATGACTTCTGCAAGAATAGAAACTCAAAAGAAAGGTTAAATCATTAGAGGTATACGTCGCGCTAGTTGATATTGAAGATCGACATACTGATGTCAAACGCTAGGGGGATTCACCTCTTCTGTATTCGGTGCTACTGGTTCTAAGGCACTGACGGAAGCACAACATTCGAAGACTAGCGTCTGTGACAAATACTTTAGTATAATTCCTTTCTTGTTAACGCTCAATTTTCTGTGTCTTTTGGTAACGACACATGAGGTCGAAGGTTGCGAGATGTATATAAACGGATAAGATAACAATATTGTTTTTAATTTACGTTCGCTGGGCCACTGGCTTATGAACTGTGAGGGTGGTTAACGAGATGTGAAGTTGATTTTCGTTAGGCTGTCTTTCAGCAGATACACTTGTTAACTCACGTTGTTAAATTCAAATTATGTTTAGATAATGTTTTGCGATAGTCGATGTTACACAGGGTGTTTATTAAGTCTTTCCCCCATAACAAAAACTATTATAAGAACTGTATTAGAGGTACAATAAAGGGATTGCACGACAATAATGGTGCATAAGTAAAGTTTTATTCAACTGTCAGTACACCTCCACATGGGCGCCATTTGTGGCCCGCAGGACATCTAAGCGATATTCGATTTCACGCCATGTTTTTTTTAACATCTCAGCAGAGACAGAACCAGTGACATCCGTTATTCTGCTTTTCAACGTCTCGACATCCGGAACACTGCTATAGTAAACTTGGTCTTTCACATAACCACACAGGAAAACGTCCAGAAGGGTTATGTCGAGCGATCGAGGTGGCCATGTCATGGGACCGTCGCGGCAAATCCATCTGTCCCGAAACGAGGCATTCAGGAACTCACAAACCACTATTGAACAATGTGGTGGGGCACGGTCTTTTTGCAAAATAACCGAAGGTTGGAGTGCATGCAACTGAGGTGCTACAAAAAGTTCCAGCATGTCCAGGTACGCGTTACATGTTAGCGTGGGCTTTGTGAAAAACAAGGGTCCGATAATTCTGTCATGCATCAGGCCGCACCACACGTTCACTTTCGGGCTAGCCCTCTGTTGTTCGGTGACAAAATGGGTATTTTTCTGATCCCCACATTTGCACATTGTTCCTGTTTACTGTTCCAGAGACGTGGAATGTGGCTTTATTTGAGAAACAGACACCGTGCAGATAATTACTATCATGAGTTATGCGCTGCAACATCTCCGTTGCAAATGCAGCGCGGCGAGGCCGGTCATCAGGCTGAAGAGCATGAACGATCTGTACCTTATCAGCATACAGATGAAGACGTTTGTGTAACATTTTGTGAACCGAGGCACGGGGAATCCCAGTTTCCAGTGAAGCACGACGCATGGATTTCCTGGGGCTTAGCAGAAATGTCTCCTGAACAGCTATAGCTGTCTCCTCTTGTGGAACCGGTGGTTGGCCAGCCCGAAGGAGATCGCCAACACTACTCGTCGCTTTAACATTTTCATACCAAGCTGTTTTGTGATTTTGGTCCGGTGGTGATCGCCTGTACTCTTTTCTGAAAAGACGCCCATTTGGTCTCATGGAGCCACAACACGCACGCCGCTTTTCCTTGCTTGGAAGCCGTTACCAACGAAATGGTCCTCTTATTCTGCAGTAGCACTCACCTAAAGAAGAGAAAAAATATCTTCGTGAGTGCTGCTATATTATATTACCAATCATTTAATTTTAATTTACATATATTTTTATATCAGTTTTTGTAATATGGGAAAAACTTTACGAACACTTTGTATGTTCAAAGTCTGATGTTATTCGAGCTTGGTTAAAAAGCGTATATTGAAAGGTGCTTTATTATTGATGATGCAACATTCGTTCTCAGCGTGACTTGGATAATATTGTGCATTATGAGCTGCCGTTTATTGTGCAACTGAAGTAATAGTTGAAGTCACTTCTGGTGTGCTGACGTATATAAAAGGTTTTTAATGTAAGTAGCCATCTCTTGAAGATTCCTTGAAGTGATATTTCTGTGCTCAGTTGATTACATTGTTAAACCATCTAGGATTTCAACTAAAACGATTTAAACCTCATGGAATATTAATCTTCTTGTTGAACTTACATTTCCACATATAGCCACACACTTAAAGCTTAAGAACATGACACGCCCGATAGCAAAACGTTCCTGATCAATCTGCGACGAATATCGTGGTGCGACAAAATAATCTGTGGGGCGCTCACTGGGTGCAGAAAACAATAAAATGAAAAAGTAGAAATAAAAGAAAATCATCACCTTACATTTACTATTTTACCTGAAAAGGCCTAGCTTAGGTACTACAACGATTGCAATGATAATTAAGATCAAGAGAACTGACCTCTGAAACTTAAATTTCTTTGTTGGATTTCTAAACAACTTTCATTATAACTATCAGTAATAGCTGAGAAAAATAGTCAAGACCGATTTTTTTTTTGACTATGCAACACATTTTCCTCTGAACTGTTACAAATTACACACTGTGCCAATATGTATCCCTTTTCTTCCCTTTCAAATGAAATTCCCTCTATTTATACACATACCTATTATATTGTGACGACCCCCCCTCGCATAATTAATTGGCGAAAGGCGTGGCTAATTAACGGTAATTGAAACGTGATTGGGGGTTTTAATTAACAGAGAGTTATAATTTAAACACTTGTGAGGCGAGGGGCGGTATATTAAGAAAATATCTTCTAGCACTTTGAATTCAAGTGGCGAGTTGCAGGTGTTTGCCACGAGAACAAAGAGCCCATAAACGGAAATGGGACGGGTCAGAGTTTAAAAGCTATTTCCCACGGCTCAAAAATGTTTGGACGGCAAAAGCGTTTGAAGCTTTTGTCTGTGCCGCGCGCGGAACAATGGGAAAGCTCTTGGATTTGAAGAGCGGTTTATAATAAATATGTCGCGGTTTCATATGTTAGAATTCACCACTTACAAATTTCTTGGATACGGGAGATTCTTGTTGAGTAGCAGAATCCGTTTTAAGCCGAGAGAATGAGGATGGATTTTTCCTCGCCCTAGAACAAATGCTAACCGTCTGTGTGCTCTTGCAATTCTGAGCATAAGAAGCGAAGCCAGCTGAAAGCATAAGCTGATCAATAATCAGCACCAGACCTGCCTGGGTACTTTCTTCACCTCACCGGACCATGGATACCAGTCGTAAGGAGCCATTTCAGGTGAAATGCAGATAGAGACATAATATTTAGGGAGTATCCTCGCTTATCCGGAGAAAGAGAGTGAGAGAGAGAGAGAAGAAACGCCAGCCGCAATAACCACGGAGGAGCCCCTTGCAGAGATAGCTCTGAAGTAACCGCTTGCCTCTTCGCGTTCAAAGCGGGAAGAAAAATCTTGTGTGTGTGTCTGATTACGTACCTCCAGTGACCGGGAAACGACGTCGTTTCAGCCACAGCAAAGAATGAGCGGTGATGGAAGTTAAGATCAAACTACCCGTAGTGCCAACATATTAGTGAATGGGAGTGAGTGTTGTGTGTTTTTTTTGGGTGTCATCAATACTGTGGATACTCAAGGACCTATGTTAGTACTTTTCACCAATACTTTTATTTGCGGCCCATTGTGAACGAACAGACTTTTCGTTAGGACATATTTTCTGAAACACCGAAGAGGGCCAAAGCTGGCCGTAAATTATAGCCTTTCTATTTAATGAAGAATCCTGTGTAATTTATGCATTTTTCTACACTGACGAAAAAAAAATCCCAACACCACGAAAAAATAGTTGTAGAAGAATGAAATGGCGGCAATACATTTGTATAGGTAACATATTTAATCGATTAAGGTTTCAAGATGACAGCTTATTGTAAGCGCGAGAAGAGCCATTTTAAATGTGAAATGCTGGTACATTAATAACCGGTGTAACCGCCAGAATGTTGAATGCAAGTACGCAAACGTTCATGCATTGTGTCGTACAGGTGCTGGATGTCAGTTTGTGGGATGGAGTTCCATGCCTGTTGCACTTGGTCGGTCAATACAGGGACGGTTAATGCTGGTTGGGGGTGACGCTTGAGTTGTCGTCCAATGATGTCCCATACGGGCTCGATTGGTGAAAGATCTGGTGATCTAGTAGGCCACGGCAACATGTCGACACTCTGTAGAGAATGTTGGGTTAAAACAGCGGTATGCGGGCGAGCGTTATCCTGTTGGAAAACACCCCCTGCAATGCTGTTCATGAATGGCAGCACAACAGGTTGAATCACCAGACCGACGTACAACTGTGCCGCCAGGGTGCGTAGGATAACCACGAGAGTGCTCCTGCTCTCATAGGAAATTGCTCCCCAGACCATAACTTCAGGTGTAGGTCCAGTGTGTCTCGGCCGCAGACAGGTTGGTTGCAGGCGCTTACCTGGCCTCCTTCTAACCAACACACGGCCATCACTGGCACCCAGGCAGAACCGGCTTTCATCAGAAAACACAACAGATCTCCACTCCGTCCTCCAATGAGCTCTAGCTTGACACCACTAACGTCGCAAACGGCAGTGGTTTGGAGTAAATGGAATGCACGCTACAGGGCCTCTGGCTCGGAACTGTCCTTCAAGTAACCGATTTGTAACAGTTCGTTGTGTCACTGTGGTGGCAACTACAGCTCGAATTGCTGCCGCAGACGCGGTACGATGCGCCACTGTCATACGCCGTACACGGCGGTCTTCCCTCTCAGTGTGGCTGGCCGGAACCCGGTCTTCTTGAGGCAGTGCCTTCCCTTGACCACCGCTGCCAACAATCGTGCACAGTGGCTACATTCCTGCCAAGTCGTTCTGCAATATTGCTGAAAGAAAATCCACCTTCTCGTAGCCCTATTACACGACCTCGTTCAAACTCCGTGAGCTGTTGATAATGGCTTCTTCGTCTTCTTAAAGGCATTCTTGACTAACATCAACACACTACGTCGAATCTCAACGATAACTAACGCTCACAAACGTTACAGCGCGTATTTACAGCAAACCTGCTTTGCATGTTCTGAGGGGCGCTACTAGCGCCACACGTATGCGCCGTGCGCGAAATTTGCATAGACGTCATCTTACAGATGTACTCTCACCGCCTACCAACTGTCGTTTATCTAACACAACCCCTTCTTGGTGTTGGGATTTTTTTCCGTCAGTGTATTAAATCCCTGTTTTAATTGTTATACTGTGCCTTAATTGGTTAATTGGTGTACTGTGTCGGCTAATTGGCTAACGAGGTATTGGCGGATCCAGTGATTCGAATCGCAGTCCGAAATTAATTGGGCATCTTGACATCTAAGGCCCAAAGGTCGCAACAATATATATATGCACACACACACACACACTGTAATTGCACTTAGTATAAAATATGAAAACATTAAATTGAAGCATTTTCAGTTCTTACCCCTTAAACTGTCCTTTACCATAATGTGTACACATGGGAAAAATTTCTACCTATTCAAAAAATGTGTTGAGGCTTTACAGCACCGTCAAATTTTATCAGGGTGTTCATTGTCACTGTAAATATTGCATCACTAAACATTGGTCAAGGACTGTTGATTTCAGCCAAGCTAAGCAATAATTGACAGCAGCATGAAAGCATAGACTAAGTGTTTCTTGTCACCCTTAACGAAGCTCAAAGTTCAAAGTAAGATCTCTTGACTTACCGTCATGCCTAAATGCCAGCATTCATGGAACAAAATAATATTTAACAAGAATACAGAACAGAGGAAGCATCTCGAGAAAAAAAGTTTACAATTTCGAGGGAAATTATCACTTCGTCCAGCATCTGTTGCAGGAAATTTTCGCCTCCATTTTTAAGCTTAAACACAAAGTTTTATTAAACAAAATGATATTTAACAACAACAACAAATGCAGGTCAAAGGAAGATCGAGAGAAAAAAACATTTTAACGTACGATTTCAATCATAAATACAAACATTTATGCAATTAGATGGTATTTAAAAACAACGTAGAACAGGTAGAACACTGCGGAAAAAAATACAATCACGGAGAACGTCTCGCTCCCGTTTACGATGCCGGAAACGTCGCCTCCATTTTTAAGCTGAAACACAAATATCTCTGCAACAAAATTTTATTTTGCATCAAAATTCGGATAAAGGGAACATCACGAAAAAACAAATTACAACTACGAAAGAGAGTTTTCCAATTTTTCAAGCTAAAACACAAACATTTTATTGCATTAAGCAATACAATTACATTTAACAATAATATGACACAGTGAACATCGCGAGAAAAAAACAACTAAGATGATGTGTGAAATCTTTGCTTCGTCAACTTCTGTAGGGACGCTTGTATTAATACTGTGATTTCTTTTTTTTTTTTTTTTTTTTTTTTTTTGTATATATTAATGCCAGCTGTACTTTGCATGAGTTTCAACTGACGTCAGCGCTGAACCAGCGCTGAGTCTGACAGTCGCGTACTCCTGAAAGCATAGGAATACTCCCTAAGTGTGAGAGGAACCAGTTTGGAGAATTAGCCAATGGCGTTCCTGAAAAACTCGCCCCCCCCCGCAAAAATATCTTTGAGGCCCCTTTGCGTAAATCTATTTGCTTTCAATTAGCGAAATTTTAAAATTTCATATTACACTAGGTTTTACGGGCGTTCTGTAATTCAAATTCTTGGAAACCTATTGGTAGTTTTCGTAAAAGCAAAATTGTTACACTTTATTGCGTATAACACAAATACACACGTTGTAATTAAAATGACGGCTGTAGTTTCAATACCAATACAAAGCATTACAAAACACTTACGCCAAAGTTAATCATGTCGTGCAAATTTTATGCTCTTGAAGAAATACTGTTTTATTCTTTCAGAGAACTACTTCTTTGAAATGCCTCACGATCACACGCGCAAAATACATAACGGCCGTGTGACACTGTCTAATGAAATTTTGTGATTTATTCGACAGTAAGCAAATTAAAAGTAACAAAAACACTAAAATTACTTAAATTATTTACTCATGAATATTAAAAAAGAACACTTAACATGAACATTACAAGGATTTGGATCTAGTAAGTCTTTTCTTTTGACTGTGTTATTTTAAAAAATGACACAGGTCTTTGTTTTTTCGTTCCCGAGAACACTTTCTAGCTCATTATATTCTAAAGGAAGCGTAGTTATGTGCATACAAGTGTAATATACAACGCATTATCTTCATTGATATAAAAATTTCGTTTATTCAACTGATATTTCCTTCACATTCTCTTTTTAATATACATGTATAGGAACTATTGCTATTGCTGTAAAAAGGGGCTTCAAGTCCGCTGGAATAGCTAAAGAAATACACAGTGCATCAAAAAATTTTTAAGACTGGGTCTGTAAAATGAAATAGAAACAATAAATTATAATTTGTTTTGGTTTGTTATTCAAAATAAGTCCCTCCGGCTTCAATACACTTGTTACAGCGATTTAATAATGATTCGAATGCCTGTTCCAGTTCACTTTGCGGAATTATCTCCAAAGAACGCGTCGAAAGTGTTTGCATGGTCGAAATATCATCAAAATAACACCCTTTTAACGTCATTTTAAGTTTTGGGAACAAAGAAAAGTCGCAGAGAGCTAAATCAGGCGAATACGGTGGATGATTCAACACACAGACGTTATTTTTTGCCAAAAATCTACGAACAAGAAGTGAGGTGTGACTGGGTGAATTATCGTGCAACAAACACCACCTGTTTTCATCTCGATATTCTGGACGAATGCGACGAATTCTGCCCATCAAACGCCTCAAATCATTTAAATAAAACTCACCAGTAATTGTTTGTCCACTTGGAACAAATTCTTTGTGGATAATACCCTTACTATCGAAGAATGTAATGAGCATTGTTTTGATTTTCGATGGAACTTTTCTTGTTTTTTTGGCTTGTGGCGAGTTTTTTTACTTCCATTCCGAACTTTGTCGCTTTGTTTTAGGATCATATTGAAAACACCATGTTTCATCACCAGTACAATCGATTTTAAGAAGTTTTGATCATTTTCAGCGGCTGAAATGATGTCTCTGCAATGTGCACTTCTCCTTGATTTTTGTTCATTGGTTAACGTGTGTGGAACAAATTTAGCACAGACTTTTGTTTTGCCCAAATCTTCATGCAGAATGGTTCGAATCGTTTCTTTGTTGATGTTTAAATACTCTTCCATCATTCTTAGTGACGCACATCGATTGTTTGCCGCGAAATCACGCACATTTTCAATAATCTCAGGTGTTCTAGATGAACTTGGTCTTCCGGTATGCTTATCATCTTCTAGCGTCTCTCTTCCGTCCAAAACACGTTTGTGCCACAGAAAAATATTTGATCTACTTAAACAAAACTCGCTGTAAACTTGTTTCATCATTTGGTACATTTCCGAGGCACTTTTACTAAGTTTTGCGTTAAATTTAATAACAGCCCTTTGTTCCATCTTAACAATTCAACATGAAAAAAATTTAACTTCTGTAATGAACGGCCGTTTCGTTTGAGTTACTTTAACAACTGCGCAGTACTTTTGGCAGAAAGCAAGCAGATGGTCACGGTTTATATTGCATTTGTGATTACACTGGTGGCGCCACCGTAGGCTGAAATCTAGCGCCAGTCTTAAAGATTCTTTGACGCACTGTGCATACGTACCAAAAATTGCTTTTCTTTTTAATACTTCGTTCGAAGTTGTCCTCAAAAGCTCCTGTCTATTTGTTTAACCAGTTTCATATGAAGTTCCCGCAAACATTTTGAAAAATCCTTCTGCTGAGGGTAGAGGTCCTTTTGGCCGTAAGCCGCACTGCGGAGGTTGCGGAGTCCCTATCAATAAATACGCCCATGGGGTTAGCGCGTTACACGCTGACTCGAGAGCACGGTTCAGGTCACGGAGAACTCGTCGAGGTCGAGTATTGGCGACATGTAACAAAAGAGCTACTCTTTGATAGACGGCTAGGTTGTTCGACCAGGACATTGGTCCTGTAATAAAATTGTTAATCTACCTACGCTTGTAATTCTACGTGGAGAATGATGGTTGCTAACATTTCTCGGGGGATAATGACGTGTGGAAACGACATGCTTAACGAATGCATTGGGGATATGACAGGAAGAACAAAGCCAGGGGACTCAAAGTTATACTGGTCTCCTACAACTTCCGACTTCGGAACTTTGTCATAGATGGAATGCCGTCTTCATGTGGATACTATCAGGCATGACCAGGCATCTACAAAAGAAGATCAAAAAGGGTTCTGGGAATATACTTTTTTCTGCAAGACAAAAATAAAGGTTCTGGGGATACCGTTTTTATCTGCAGGATCAAACTGAAATCTGCAACGTACGTCACCTGTCTTTTTGACTCTGGTATAAGGATTACAAGTCTTAAAAGTATCAAAGGAAAAGCAATGAAATAAATCAGTAATTTTATTCAGATCAAATGTAAAAAATATATTATTTTTCTAGCTTCGTGAAATCATAAAGCTTTTGTCATGCTACTATACCGTGCAAATTAATTGGGACAAGCTATGTTATTCTCAGAATTGTAATGTGATCGCCAGTTGATGTCAGAAACCCACGTAAACAGGTCTAATCAGCTGTGAGGTGGTGTGAATGTTAGAACTTGATAGTAAGAATGTGGTGACCGGTTTTAAACAGGAAACAGGAAATAGGCACTTCAGCTTCAGTTGTGAGCTTTCGTGTGTGACAGGTGGATGTTATTGTTTGCTCTCTGTGAGTACGAGTTGTTTTCGTGTATTGAAAAATGGATATTTCCCCAAGGAAGCGTGCAAAAATAATTGCTCTGAAGGATCACACTTTTATGACAGTGAGAGATATCGCTTCTGCAGTTGGTGTAGGCAAATCAAGTGTATCAAGACTGCTTATGCGATACAATGCATCTGGATCGTCGTCTCCAAAAAGGAGAGGTAAATATGGAAGAAAACGTAAAACAACTCCACAAACCGATAAATATCTAATCAGAAATAGTAAAATGAATCCAAAAAACAAAAACAAAATGAGCACCGACCTTCAAAGAGATTTATTGGCTAGTGGTTGTGATGTAAGTGATTCAACTGTACGCCGTAGGCTTTCTGGAAGTTGGCCGGAAGGCAAGAAGACCAACGAAAAAACAATATTTGAATGCGAGAATAAAAATAAAACGCTTAGCATGGGCCAAAAAATATAAATCATTGACTGCTGACGACTGGAAAAAGCTAATTTTCAGTGATGAAACTCATTTATTTGTGCAGGGTTACCAAGCAAATGTCCTTAGACGAAGCAACTATGAACCCTTACGACCTAAGCATGTCAAACAAACTGTAAAACACCCTCTGAAACAGATGTTTTGGGGTTTTTTCATATCAAATGGCACTAGAAGCTTAGTTTCTGTTCAAGGTAGGACGAATTCAGCCAAGTACGTAGAAATATTACAACGTAGGATTATTCCATTCTTGCAAATTTTTGACGGGACATTTTAACCTGACTTGGCTTCATGTCACAATTCAAAATTGGTCAAGAATTTCATGCTGGAAAATCAAATTCATTTGCTTGATTGGCCTGGAAATTCACCAGACCTAAATCCTATAGAAAACTTGTGGAATATTTTGAAGAGACGTTTAGGTATAAATGGACTGTACAACCAAAGAACGCATGACAACGAATGCTATAAAAGTGTGGTTCCACGATTATGAAGTAAAAAATATGTGCACTGAATTAGTGGAGTCAATGCCAAAACGAATTGAAGAGGTCATTTCTGCAAATGGAGGACATACTTCATACTAATACAGGTATTTATCAGTGTATATCAAGGCATAGAATGATATAAAGGCATAGTTTTGGAAAAAAGAGTGATTTTTTACTTTGTTCCAATTAATTTGCACAGTATAGTACTGAGAAATTGCAAATCGCTGCCAGCTCGAGAAACTTTGTGTGCCTGATTATTATTTTTTTTCTCATTTTCAAATTTCCTCTCATACCCATTCAGTCACGCTTTTAGGTATTATCTTCATGTATTGATTGATATTATCACTCCAGTTATTTCTCAAACTCGCAGTACATAGAAACGGAACGGCCATGAACGTTGCAGTTCGGAAGTGGAATCTAAGACGGATCTTTGATCTATTGGCGATATGCCTCTAGCGGATTGGACGTTATCGACTGCAATTTTCTAATCACGATTGCTGCTATCTTCAGCATGATAAATCAACTATTCGCAGCATGAACTGGTTAACCAATGTGGAATTTAAAAATGAGGAAAATATGCCAGAGGAACTGTCTCTCGTCAAAATGAACTTTACAAAGATACGGTTGACTGTGGAAAATAATTTTGCCTTCCATTATTTCTCCCTTTAGATTAGCCGAGTTCGAGAACGCGATACATTTTAAAGTGTCTAATGGCCTTGTAAAATCATATTAAGGATATTAATTTGTGTTGCCGAGTTATCATATGCGATCTATTAATCTGGGCATATCAAAATGTACAATATACATGGGTTTATGAAGATATTGCAAACACTGTTTGTGAAAACCTTTTATTAATTAGCAGTAGGCCCGCTTGGGGTTTTCAGAAAAGAAGTACTTCGACATGGAATAGATTTATGGAAGTGGTGCAGATACGATAATGCAATTTTGGACCATTCTTTTTGTAAACATGTTCCAGCTGTCTCACTGATATGGGAGGTGGTAAGTTTGGATCTGAACTTATTCTTCAGATATTCCCACAAATGTTCAATAACATTGATCTCTTAGTACTGACGTGGTCGGGTTAGCTGATGTACTTGATCTTCATGCCCTGCAAACTACAACGTCAGAGGTTTCGCACGATGCACGATGCATTTTTTTTTTTTTGATTGGAGGTTTAACGACCACCGTGAGCAACTCAATGGGCTATAAGCAGTCGCCCGTCCCTAATTTAGGGTCACTGGTTCCAGAGAAGGGAGAGACCAGTGCCGTAAGACAAACACAACATCCATGCCTCACCGGGATTCGAACCCGGACCCCTTTCGGACGAATGATCAGAGGCCAACGCCTTAGACCACTGCGCCACCGGGGCGGCACACGATGCATTACCTGCTTGAATCTAGGGATGGTCATTAGGAAACAATGCAGGCAACATTGGGTACAGGTGGGGCCCAAGAAAGGATCCGTCCGTTTCAGATGTGACATGATCCCGAAGAATAACCAATGACCCTAAAGAGGTGTATACCGATGATGTTAAAAACAGCATCAAGTACCCACCTCCATGCTTCAGATTTGGAACAAAACTGTCGAGGTGGTACGCTTGTGCAGGTATCCGCCATACGTACACCCTCCAGTGGTGGAAAATAATGTGTAGAACGATTCATAAGACCAAATGGCATGCATCCAGTTTTAAACATTTCAGCATTTACGTCCTTACACGTTCTGTTGCACTGATATTGGTAATGAGAAGTTTGAGCATTGTGGTTAAGCCATAAATACTTGCACGATAGAGTTCCAAACAAATTATTATGACGTAAAGTGAATAATTCCAAATAGTGTTCAACTCTGCTGCAATTTACGGTGCCGTGGTCTTATTCTTATGTTGCAAAATACTTGACGACGTTCACCCATCTATACCTGACATCTTCTTTAAGCGTCCACTATTTGCACTTTTCGAGGAAACGCCGTGTCTTTTTATTAGAGTAGGTAGTAATTATCTTAAATTTCCTCGTGTTGCACCTACTGTTTCTGCCGCTCTATTTACTGAAGCTGCTGCAAGGTGCGCACAAATGTGCATGCCCTTTTTGAAATCACCAGGATCTGATATTATCGACAATTACCGCACAACAACTGTTTCGCCTGCGACTGTGACGTACTACAGAGGTGAAAACATGCGTTAAGCAGACAAATCTACAGTGAGACATTCTGTCCGCGTAGCTCAGTTGCAAGAGAGACACACTCCGCAGTGAGGTGAGACGAACAAACTTACATTGGCACCCGATTGTGGAAATTGGATCCACTGTCCGTTAGGTTCTTCGAAAAAAGTGTGATATTTGTTCCACACATTGTTTGGAATTAATATAAAATTCCTACTTTTCTTCAAAGACAAAAACAAAATTAGGAGGGCGATGATGTGACGTACTACAGAGGTGAAAACATGCGTCAAGCCGACAAATCTACAGAGCGACATTCTGTCCGCGTAGCTCAGTTGGGAGAGCGACACACTCCGCAGTGAGGGGACACAGACAAACTTACATTGGCGCTAGATTGGGGAAAATAGATCCACTGACAGTTAGGTTCTTCAAAAAATGTGTGATATTTGTTCCACACATTGTTTGGAATTAATATAAAATTCCTACTGTGCTTCAAAGACAAAAAGAAAAATAAGACAAGTTAGTAAAATCATGCAATGCATTGATTATGATACGCTTTCCAATATACCAGAAATCATTACTCAATCTATTACTCAAGTTATGAGGAAAATTGCTGTGGAATAAATCTCACCCCTGTGCCCTGACCTTTGATCCATTTGGATGATATTCAACAGAACTGGTTCAGTATATCTCCGAAATAACATGATAAAGGTTTGTCGCAATCGAAAGAATTTTACGGAAGTTATGATGCATAAGCGTTATGGAATAGATCCTGCTCCTGTGTCCTAACCTTTACCCCATTTCGCCCATTTTCAATAGGATTTGTCCCCAGACAGGTCCCTACAACATACCAAAATTTCATCCAAATCGAAACATTTTTACGTAAGTTATGACTCATAATGGCGATGGAAGTGATTCCGTTCCTATGTCCTGACCTTTGACCCCCATTTCGCCAATTTTCAATAGGGTTTGTCCCCAGGTGGTCCCCCACCACATACTAAAATTTAATCTCAATCGAACCTGTTTTACGTTAGTTATGACGCATAAGAGCAGTGGAATAGATCCTGCTCTTATGTCCTGACCTTTGACCCAATTTCGTTCACTTTCAATAGGGTTCCATCCCAGGCGTTCCCCTACCACATATTAAAATTTCATCGAAATCGAACCATTTTTACGCGAGTTATCGTGCGGACGAACATACGCACACAACGCGTGACGTAATGAGGCAGATGGGAATCGCGACCATCTGCTAGCAAGGTGTGACGTCATAAAACTTTAATAGTATCAACAAACAACGCGTGACGTAATGAGATAGATGGCATGACCGCGCGCCAATATCTAATTGGGTGACGCCAAGACACCACACTTTCAATACTTAATATTTTCTAAAACATAACCGTAATTATGAAATCCAACATTTGTTTGTATGCTGACGTCATGAAAATACAGGCCGCGCCATCTTTTTCTGGACAATTAATGTGTTCACAAAGATGAAAATTTGAACATCGATTAAAATGGCTTCATTTTATAACTTGGAATACTTAATATTTTCTAAAGCATAACCATAATTATGCAATCCAACATTTGTTTGTCTACTGACGTCATCAAAGTACAGGTCGCACCGTCCTTTTTCTGGTTTCAACACCACCAAAGGAAAAGTTATTGATTTTTAATATAATTATGGTTATGTTTTAGAAAATATTAAGTATTCCAAGTTATAATAAAGTTATTTTAATCGATTTTCAAATTTTCATCCTTGGGAACACATTAATTGTGAAGGAAATGTGTAAAAATGTTTTTCAATTGGAAGTATAGGAAGCAAAATTACTTGACGTCCATCTTATCAATATGGGATAAGAGCGATGGAATGGATCGCAATCCTATGTCCTGACCTTTGACCCCATTTCGTCCACATTCAATAGGGTTCGTCCCCAGGTGGTCCCTTACCACATACTGAAATTTCATCGAAATCGATTCGTTTTTACGCACGTTATGACGCATAAGGGCAATGGAATGCATGCCGCTCTTATGTCTAGACCTTTGACCCCACTTCACCCATTTTAAATAAGATTTGTCCCCAAGCGGTCCCCTACCACATATTAAAATTTCATTGAAATCGAACCATATTTAAGCAAGTTATGACGCATAAGGGCAATGGAAGTATCCTGCTCCTACGTTGTGACCTTTGACCCAATTTGTTCCATTGTCAATAGGCTTTGCCCCCGGGTAGTCCCCTACCACATAGTCAACTTTCATTGAAATCGAACCATATTTACGCAAGGTAAGACGCATAAGGGCAATGGAAGGATCCCGCACCTACGTCGTGACATTTGACCCCATTTGTCCCATTTTCAATAGGTTTCGTTCCCAGGTGGTCCCCTACCACATAGTGAACTTTCATTGAAATCGAACCATATTTACGCAAGTTATGATGCATAAGGGCAATGGAAGGATCCCGCTCCTACGTCCTGACCTTTGACCCCATTTGTCCCATTTTCAATAGGTTTCGTCCCCAGTAGTCCCCTACCACATACTAAAATTTCATCGAAATCGAACCATTTTTACGCCAGTTATCGTGCGGACGGGCGGACGGACAAAGATGGAGCATATACGCTTCTTCAACCTACGGTTGGAAAGCGTAAAAAAGGATGATGTGGCGTACTTCAGTGGTGAAAACATGCGTCAAACCGACTAATCTACAGAGAGACATTCTGTCCGCGTACCTCAGTTGAGAGAGCGACACACTCCGCAGTGAGGGGATACGGACAAACTTACATTGGTGCGGGATTGTGGAAAATGGATCCACCGGCTGCTAGATTCATTTGAAAATGTGTGATATTTGTTCCACACATTGTTTGGAAATAACATCAAATTCTTACTTTGCTTCAAAGACAAAAACAAAATTAAGAGAAGTATGATGTGACGTACTTCAGAGGTGAAAACATGCGTCAAACCGACAAACCTATAGAGAGACATTCTGTCCGCGTAGCTCATTTGGGACAGCGACACACTCCGCAGTGAGGGGAGATGGACAAACTTACATAGGCGCGGGATTGTGGAAAATGGATCCACTGGCTGTTAGGTTCTATGAAAAATGTGTGATATTTCTTCCACACATTGTTTGGAATTAATATAAAATTCATACTTTGCTTCAAAGACAAAAACAGAATTAAGAGAACGATGATGTGACGTACTACAGAGGTGCAAACGTGCGTCAAGCCGACAAATGTACAGCGAGACATTCTGTCCGCGTAGCTTTGTTTTGAGAACGACTTACACCGAAGTGAGGGCAGATAGACAAACTTACATTGGCACCCGATTGTGGAAAATGGATCCACTGGCCGTTAGGTTCTTTGAAAAATGTGTGATATTTGTTCCACACATTGTTTGGAATTAATACAAAATTCATACTTTGCTTCAAAGACAAAAACAGAATTAAGAGATGCAAACGTGCGTCAAACCAACAAACATATAGCGAGACATTCTGTCCGCGTAGCTTTGTTTTGAGAGCGACTTACACCGGAGTGAGGGGAAATGGACAAACTTACATTGGCCCCCGATTGTGGAAAATGGATCCACTGGTTGCTAGGTTCTTTGAAAAATGTGTGATATTTGTTGAACACATTGTTTGGAATTAATATAAAATTCATACTTTGCTTCAAAGACTAAAAGAGAATGATGATGTGACGTACTACAGAGGTGCAAACGTACGTCAAGCCGACAAATGTACAGCGAGACATTCTTTTTTTTTTTTTTTTTTTTTTTGAGATTTAACGACCACCGTGAGCAACTCAATGGGCTATAAGCAGTCGCCCGTCCCTAATTTAGAGTCACTGGTTCCAGGGAAGGGAGAGAGCCAGTGCCGTAAAACAAACACAACATCCATGCCTCACCGGGATTCGAACCCGGACCCCTTCCGACGAATGATCAGAGGCCAACGCCTTAGACCACTGCGCCACCGGGGCGGCAGCGAGACATTCTGTCCGCGTAGCTTAGTTTTGAGAGCGACTTACACCGGAGTGAGGGGAGACGCACAAACTTACATTGGCGCCCGATTGTGGAAAATGGATCCACTGGCCGTTAGGTTCTTTGAAAGATGTGTGATATTTGTTCCACACATTTTTTGGAATTAATATAAAATTCATACTTTGCTTTAAAGACAAAAACAAAATTTAGAGAACGATGATGTGACGTACTACAGAGGTGCAAACGTGCGTCAAGCCGACAAATGTACAGCGAGACATTCAGTCCGTATAGCTTAGTTTTGAGAGCGACTTACACCGGAATGAGGGGAGAGGCACAAACTTACGTTGGCGCCCGATTGTGGAAAATGGATCCACTGGCCGTTAGGTTCTTTGAAAGATGTGTGATATTTGTTCCACACATTGTTTAGAATTAATATAAAATTCATACTTTGCTTCAAAGACCAAAACAGAATTAAGAGAACGATAATGTGACGTAATACAGAGGTGCAAACGTGCGTCAAACCGACAAATGTACAGCGAGACATTCTGTCCGCGTAGCTTTGTTTTGGGAGCGACTTACACCGGAGTGAGGGGAGATGGAAAAACTTACATTGGCGCCCGATTGTGGAAAATGGATCCACTGGCCGTTAGGTTCTTTGAAAGATGTGTGATATTTGTTCCACACATTGTTTGGAATTAATATAAAATTCATACTTTGCTTCAAAGACAAAAACAGAATTAAGAGAACGATGATGTGACGTACTACAGAGGTGCAAACGTGCGTCAAACCGTCAAATGTACAGCGAGACATTCTGTCCACGTAGCCTTGTTTTGAGAGCGACTTACACCGGAGTGAGGGGAGATAGACAAACTTACATTGGCGCCCGATTTTGGAAAATGGATCCACTGGCCGTTAGGTTCTTTGAAAGATGTGTGATATTTGTTCCACACATTGTTTGGAATTAATATAAAATTCATACTTTGCTTCAAAGACAAAAACAGAATTAAGAGAACGATGATGTGACGTACTACTTAGGTGCAAACGTGCGTCAAACCGACAAATGTACAGCGAGACATTCTGTCCGCATTGCTTTGTTTTCAGAGCGACTTACACCGGAGTGACGGGAGATGGACAAACTTACATTGGCGCCCGGTTGTGGAAAATGGATCCACTGGCCGTTAGGTTCTTTGAAAAATGTGTGATATGTGTTCCACACATTGTTTGGAATTAATATAAAATTCATACTTTCCTTCAAATACAAAAACAGAATTAAGAGAACGATGATGTGACGTACTACAGAGGTGCAAACGTGCGTCAAACCGACAAATGTAGAGCGAGACATTCTGTCCGCGTAGCTTTGTTTTGAGAACGACTTACACCGGAGTGAGGGCAGATGGACAAACTTACATTGGCGCCCGATTGTGGAAAATGGATTAACTGGTTGTTAGGTTCTTTGAAAAATGTGTGATATTTGTTCCACACATTGTTTGGAATTAATATAAAATTCATACTGTGCTTCAAAGACAAAAACAGAATTAAGAGAACGATGATGTGACGTGCTACAGAGGTGCAAACGAGCGTCAAACCGACAAATGCACAGCGAGACATTCTGTCCGCGTAGCTTTGTTTTCAGAGCGACTTACACCGGAGTGAGGGGAGATGGACAAACTTACATTGGCGCCCGATTGTGGAAAATGGATCCACTGGCCGTTAGGTTCTTTGAAAAATGTGTGATATTTGTTCCACACATTGTTTGGGATTAATATAAAATTCCTACTTTGCTTCAAAGACAAAAACAAGATCAAGAGGGCAGTGACGTGACGTAATACAAAAGTTAAAACATGCGTCAAACCGACAAATCTATAGCGAGACATTCTTTTTTTTTTTTTTTTTGATTGGAGGTTTAACGACCACCGTGAGCAACTCAATGGGATATAAGCAGTCGCCCGTCCCTAATTTAGGGTCACTGGTTCCAGGGAATGGAGAGAGCCAGTGCCGTAAGACAAACACAACATCCATGCCTGACCGGGATTCGAACCCGGACCCCTTACGGACGAATGATCAGAGGCCAACGCCTTAGACCACTGCGCCACCGGGGCGGCCGAGACATTCTGTCCGTGTAACGATGATTTCTGTTTGATGTATTTTTGTAATGGCTTTTATCACATCAGGTTCTCGTAATTTATGCAAATTGCAAAGAGATAATTTTACGTTTCTGTTAAACGAGACGAAATAATGTTTGGCGATAGTTTAGTAACATATGTTGTTGAGAAACAATGAAATTAACTATTGCTGTGTCACTTAACGGAACAGCATTAAAAAATCAGGTTTCAATAATGATTTTGACTCCTTCCGTTACCCATTTCCATTACACCAATTTTTGCATGGGGTTTTCAATATTGCTGTCAGGAAAAATGCATAACATCGAAACAATGTGTTTGTAACGTTAAACCCCTTTGCCGTTATTTTATACGTGTAATACGATGAATGACTATCTCTAAAAAAGGTAGTTTAAGATGGAATTTAACAATGCATTATTTTATATAAGAGCATTGAATGTTGCCGTATCTTCCACGCAGCAGCTGTGTTAGCTATTATAGCATACATATCGATCAAGAAGGGGAACATACCTTGAAATCAATCCTTTTGTTTATATTAATGATTTCATTGTGCGCGTTCCAAAGTATATACATTATTATATTGCTTTTAGACAAAAGACAGAATAACGTTACCACTCCGTGTTTTTGAAACATCTTAAACACCTTTAGTGTCCAGATCAAATTTTTTGTACGACCATATTTATTCAAACATTTCATGTCATCATCCCATATCGTTGGCAACGGTTGATTTACCAATAACACACCTATACAGATCTCGAAATTGACGTTTCGTCTGTAGACACGGTATCTCTGCAACTATTAGTCCGATTTGAAAAACTCTTTTTGCATTGGGATGCTTCAAATATCCGAAGTATGTGCCTATCTTTTCGTGCTGGTTAAACACGTTATTTACGTATACCTTCAACAACTCCGCAGCATTTCCTCGCCGGTCTCTTTACACCAGGCCAGCGCAGCACTTTTGTGCCATTTTCAAGATCGATTGCTTTCTCGACTCCGCCTGGAGTACCAGTCGGCTTCTTCCAGTCGTCAAGAAGCCACCTTCTATGCTACCTGGGCGCCGGCCGCTCCATGGTTTGCGATTGATTCTGGACTGCTACACCTATCAGAACCCTAGGACATTCTACACCTCCTTTGCTGAGTTCCGTGGCACCCTGGTGGCCCTCCTCCACTCTACGACTCGTGCAATCCACACTACCGTTGAATTGTGAATGCTAATGCCATCTCAGTGTATTTTCATGCTTACTCGTGTACATTACTTACTTTCACCCCGCCTGTATTATGTTGCTTTGGTGCCCTCGTTAAATAACTTGCACAATTGTGCACGCTGTGTTTTTATCTCATGTATGTAATGTTTTACCTTCACGGCGGTGTTTGTGCTGTTCTTTTTCTAATTGTGTACTATTGTTTCGCCTGTGTTATCCTGTAAATCATGCCCAGCCAATGTCATGTGACACGATGTGTTTCTCTTTGTCACTTCTGCAATTTTTTTATTCAATAAGCTTTGCTTGCAGCATTTTGTTATTCATCCCCATTGTCATTGCAATGTATATACCATCATGTTTTTAACAGTTTTGTATTATTTCCCAGTGAGATGCCCAATACTGTACGTCTCCCTCTTATGTTTTCTTATGATAAATTAGAATAAAGCGATTTTGAAACCTTCATTTCGACTTTTTTACGATGTATAATTTCGGCGCTGGTGGGCGTAAATGCAGATGATGTCGAACTCAAAAATATGTTTTATTCCACATATTTGCTTTTAAACATCCGATTGATAAATTATTTTATATTTCGATTCCATTTATGTCGAAGAGTATGTTAGGTATAGTTACTTTTTCAAATTACGCATAGCTTTTTCACTAGGGGCCGTAAAAGTAAATTAGGTTTTCCCCGATATCTCTTCTTCTAAACCTCAGATTTGAAAAATGTTTTCTTGAGCGGATACAGCTCCTAATGGAAAATATTTTGCATATAATTTCTAATTTTTTCGCTTCTGATGCATTTGCCATAACATCTAAGCTTCTAAAATCTCGATTGAAAAAATTATTTTGTGGACCGATGGCACTCACGTCGATAAACCTTTCCGAATATTTTCTTCTTAAAATATTCCAGGGTTTCTCCGCCATTGGGCGTAGATGTATATCTTATTTTTGTCAATATCTCTACTTCTAGGACTCCGATTTGAAAATTTCCTTTTTTGTTGGATAGTGTGTAAAGTGTGACATGTTTTTCATATAATTTCAAATTTTCAAGTAATGCATAGACTTCCCACTAGGGGGCGTAAATGTAAATTGTGTTTCCACTTATATCTCTGCTTCTAAATCTCCGATTTGAAAACTTCTTTTTGCCCCGGATACAACTTATGATGGAAAATCCTTTGCACATAATTTCCATTTTTTTTAATGGTTTGGCCACCAGGAGGCGTAAGTCTTAATTTTTGATTCTGATGTATTTGCAGCAAAATATGAGCTTCTATATTCTCGATTGGAAAAAAAGTCGTTTGTAGACCGCTACTACTCATGTCGACAAACCTTTTAGGAACATTTTCTTCTTGAAACAATGCATGGTTTCTACGCCAGGAGGCGTAGCGTATATATTATTTTTGTCAATATATATCTACTTCTATGAGACCGATTCGAAAAATTCCTTCTTTGTTGGATAGTGTTTCTGATGCAAAATCTTTTTCATATAAATTCAAAATTTTCAAATAAATCATAGACTTTCCGCTAGGGGGCGCAAAGGTAAATCGCGTTTTCTGCGTATTTCTGCTTCTAAAACTCCGATTTGCCGCCCCGGTGGCGCAGTGGTCTAAGGCGCTGGCCTCTGATCATTCTTCCGTAAGGGGTCCGGGTTCTAATCCCGGTAAGGCATGGATGTTGTGTTTGTCTTACGGCACTGGCTCTCTCCCTTCCCTGGAACCAGTGACCCTAAATTAGGGACGGGCGACTGCTTATAGCCCATTGAATTGCTCACGGTGGTCGTTAAACCCCCAATCAAAAAAACAAAAACAAAAAAACTCCGATTTGAAAAAATCTTCCTGTATCGCATACAAGACCTGATAGAAAATATTTTTTACATAATTTTGAATGTTTCGTAACGAATGGTTTGGCCACCAGGCGGCATAAGTGCTAATTTCTGCTTCTGATGTATTTGTAGCAAAATCTGGGTTCCTGAAAACTCGACTAATTTTTTTCTCTTGGACCAATACCGCACATATGTATAAACGTTTTGAGAATACTTTCTAAAAAATAAAGCATGATTTTCCCACCAGGGGACGTAAAGTCACATCTTATTTTTGTCGATATCTCCGTTGCTAAGAGTCCGATTTGAAATATTCTTTCTGCGTTGGAGAGCGTTTCCGGTGCAAAATGTTTGTCATACAAATTCATATTTTTCTTAACGCACAAGTCTGCAACCAGAGAGTGTAAGCTCACAATTCCGTTTACAACAATATCTGAGGGATTAAAAAATCGACTGAAAAACTTCTTTCTTCCGTCAGATACTATTGTTTTCCATACCGGTTCCATTGACTTTGAATAGCTTTCATAAATTTAATTTGCGTCAGAACGGATTCAAAAGACGTGCTTATTAAACCCGAAAATTCTGTGTCATCTTTCTTGTTTTATATTATTTCTGTAATTGCTTCTCTACGCTACGTTTTGTGCAGTGTGTTTACCACGTTCGGTCAAATTTCCCCTTCTGGTTGTCTCTGAAGACGGCTCTTAATAGAGATAGTTTAATTATAATCACACTGAGAAAAACGTTTTGTTAATTCAGCAAAAAATTTGTTGAATCGACTAAAAAATTTTGTCGATATTCATTGTTGAATTTACAAATGTATTTTGCTGAAAATTATTGTTGATTCTACAAAATTTATTGTTATCGTGACAAAACGTTCTTTTCATTTAACAAAATGCTTAGGTCGATTTTTGGGAATGTGTTTGTTCCAACAAAATGTATTGTCATCGTGATAACACGTTTTGTTGCTGCAACCAAACATACTGTTATCGTGATCCAGTAATTCCGTGCTCCAACAACATTTAGATTTATGTAGCTGGGCCGCTTTGTCCCTAAACTTGTTTTCCGATAGCAACACTTTTCCGGGGCAGTAATTTTAGGCGGTGCCCTTCGACCCTGGGTGACCGGCAATTTTTATTTCGGGGGTGACCACCATTGTTCCCCGCCGTATTTATTTTCTAGTGGTGTTTAAATGAATTTGGCCGGTGTTACGTCACGAGGAAATTTTTCAGAGCCAGAGAAAAATCTCTCACAGAGCGTGTTTGAAGCTGAGACCTCCCGTTTAGGAACTAGGAGTGCTAACCACTCGGTTATACCTGCTCTTACGCGTAAATTCTTATCTGCGAATTCAGCATTTGAAGGTCGGTTTATTACCTTCTGAAATGTTCATGGACGATTTATACTTGACATAACGATGCATTCACACTATTTTGGTGCGTGTGTAACATATTTTTAAATCTTTTTAAAAGTTTTCTTTAGTTTTTTGATGAAACAAATTTTTGACATTTTTGGTTGGACACACACAAAAAAAATCGTAATAGTTTTCTTAACGCTCTATATGTTCTAGGGTTCTATCACCATGCAATTTTTGGTTGCCGCACGAATTTTGAAACACCCTGTATGGTTGTGCATATACGTGGAATCAAGCTCTATACATAAATTGCAACTCTGATTATTACCTCATATGTAAATTTCTATTTGCGATCAGGAACCGTAAGCTGTCATAAGAAATGTATTATTGCTTTATCAGAAAGCTGGGTTTAAATTTGCCCCTGTGCATTTAATAAGATGCGGATTCTATCGTGTTCATTTTACTTATGAATCTACAAAGTGAGGCCAAATTATCACTGAAATTCACGGAATACAACCAAAATAACACACAATAAACACCAGCATAAATATGCGTCAGAATTATAAGATATATTAGGAATTCTTAGCTCTGAATGTCTCTATCAGAGTTGGCAGCTCCCAGTATTCTAACAATGCACTCATTTCGCAGTCACCCATAATTCAGAACTAAATCTTAAGCGCAAAATGAGATTCTTCTGGGCAGTGGTAGTCTGGTAGTGCCCGTAAGGAGTAGGCTAGTAATCACGTGCGCTTTGGCGTAAGGTCGATGCCACCTATATATAGTTGAATTAACAAAATATAGCCAACGAAATAATTTTGTGTTGCCAACAAAACAATTCCGGTGGAGTTTGGCTAAAGCAACAAAATAAATCGACAAAACAAGTCAACAAAACTATTTCGTTGTTTCAAACAAACATTTTTTCTCAGTGCAGATACTGTGAATACGTGTTCCTTTTCCCAAACTGTCTCACACCTTTTGATTAAATAAAATAACAACACATTAATTACCGTTTTTGAAACTATTGAAATTTTGATCCAAAAGAAGGAAAAAATTAAAGGATGGTAGCATTAAGTCCTGATTCAAAATTTGTCTATCCTGGAATGGCGAAATACAACCCTAAAATTGTAAAATTTACAGAAAGTTCAATTTCTCGTGAATAATGGTTCAAAATATAATTATGACGTTTACTCGAATATTGTGCACGAAAAACCTGACGACAATTTCTGTTTTTGAGTTCAAAATGACCGAAACATACATACATGAATCAAGACCGTATCGATTTCCTTTCTTTCATCTTTTCTGAAACACTTATTCCGGAGAATATTGCGACGAGAATATTTGAACCATAAACTTAATATGATTTTTCACGTAGCTGAGAATGTTTATTCCAGATGTCCTTTCAAAATGAGTAAACTATATATGTTTGAACTTGATTTGAAAACTTATAACGAAGTAAATATATCCGTCATTTTTGTCCACGCCGGGGCTCGAACCCGGGTCCCCTCATTCCGGAATAAGTCGCTCTACCAATTGAGCTACGCGGACGTTCGTTATCGCTGCTATCTGCCTTTTACGTCGTGTGCGTCCTGCTGGGCAGGCCCGTCACATCTCCCCCTCCCGAAAGAGGGCCGCGGGCATGGCCCACGGGTCATCCGTGAACATGAATTGTAGGCAGCCATCCAGTGAAGAATGTTCACTAGAGAACTCCCAGTGAATCTGGTGTGTGGAATGCAACGTCACACACATTTATTTTTCGAAGCACTGGAGAAGGGATTCTCTTATTTTTCGTATCTCGCGGTGTGGAAAGAACATCACACCATTGCGAGATGTTGAACGGCCGGCTCATCCGGAAAGTTCAGGCGGGGCTCGAACCCGGGTCCCATTATTCCGGAATAAGTCTCTCTACCAATTGAGCTACGCGGACGTTCGAAATCGCTGATATCTGCCTTTTATGTCGTTTGCGTTCTGCTGGGCAGGCACGTCACAAATTCTGACGGTGATTACCTCTACCATAGAACATACCGCACATAGTGCTTTCAAAGAAGCTGACGTGTGAAGTTATTTAAAATCCTTAAATTTCCGTTATAAAATTTTTGCAGATGTCAAGAAGATTTTTTCCCTTGATACGTATACAGAGAGTTCCGAAAATTCTAAGCACACGTATGATGCAATGACTCATGGATGTTACAAATATTTTACAATATTGCACCATTCTTTGGCGGGATAAAATCAAGTAGGGGACTCTGCATACATTGAAGTAGTAAATTGTTAGAAACACTTACATAAAAACAAGCTGAACGGCAGTTGTCCTTCAAATCAGACTCGATTCTATGTGGAATGAATTTAACGAGATACTCATATCATTCTACAAGAATGTTCACCCAAGCGGTTGCGATGGTGCCGGTCAATTGCCAAATGCTCGCCGGAGGAGGATCTCTGCTACGAATGGCTCTCTTAATTGCATCCCACAGGTGTTCAATTGGATTTAAATCTCAGGAAGGTGAAGAACATTTTAGCGTTTTGATATCATTGTCCTGCTTTTAGAACCACTATGCGACGATTCAAGCCCTGTGGCATGATATTTTTTTGTTTTTGTTTTTGCAGTTAGTTATGACAGTGAAAATGCGAAGTAGCGACAAGTGATGGAATTACTTGTCGCTACTTCGCATTTTGAGCACATAAATTTTCTAGAGTTTCCGCAGTTTTGGCCAGCCAGCTTACAGAACGGTAGTTCGTAGCATGTCGTGGTCGATGTTGTCCAATTCACTTTTGATACTTAATTTCAGATTTCAGATAGACTCGTGAATAAATGTATTATTTTTTGAAGAATTGGCCGAAACTATCTGTATTGAACGAAGAATTGGCTCGTACTAACGGTATTTTCGACTTTGTTTCATCATCCTATGGAGACTTTGCTCCAATTGATGCCATCGTGGAACTATTGATATTTTCATCAACCGAGGAGCAGATTTAGGAATAGATGAAAAAGGGTTCTGGGAAAACACAAAGTTACAGTTTGCATGAAATTATAAAAAAAAAATTATTGCCAGGAACTAACATGCCTAGAACAAAGGTCAATCAAAATTTTGGGCCATCATGAAATAAGTGGACATATTTTCGATGGACATTGTGACGTATAATATATTTTAACTTTCCTTTTTAGTTCCTTTCTCAATGTACTTTCGTGTTCGTTCTTGTTAGCATTTTTCAAACTTAAGGTGATATCTTCTCTCTCGTAAGAGTATGATTGGCAGCACCCTGAGGTCAGAGCGAATGACATGTATCTTTGAGATACGAACTGAACGTATAATGTTTTCAGTTGTGTTGTTGGTGGAAGTTAATGCTATTTGTGAAAAGGACGTTGTTTAGTTAAAATCGTGTTTATTCAAAGGCTGCGTGTTGTGCTGACATTTATATAGTTATCGTTAAGAGTTCCACCAGTTAACGTTGTTCAGTTCTGGAGTTTACTACTAATCGGATACGTTAAACGTTCGACGATTAAGTGTTCTATTCTGTTGGAGTGCTACTGTTCAAATATCTGTCCACAGAAATAAAGGAATAGCTGTAAGTAACTACTTCTTGAACTTTGTTTGAGTGACACCTGTTTCACTGTAGGTGAACTATTGAGAATTGTTTTATTTAGTGTTCAGTAAGTCAGCTACACACAAATGTTACAGTCTAGAAAATAGATAAATGCAAGTGTCGCGAGCAAACTTAGTTGTTAGTTTACTGGAGGCATAGGAAAACCATTTAAGTGGGTAAATATTTAATTCAAAATTGCGCCGCTATTGAAACAATGACGCGGCAGACGCAAGAAAGGAACTGCCGTATGAGCAAATTTACTGTTTTTTTTTTTGTTTTTTTTTTTGATTGGAGGTTTAACGACCACCGTGAGCAACTCAATGGGCTATAAGCAGTCGCCCGTCCTTAATTTAGGGTCACTGGTTCCAGGGAAGGGAGAGAGCCAGTGCCGTAAGACAAACACAACATTCATGCCTGACCGGGATTCGAACCCGGACCCCTTACAGACGAATGATCAGAGGCCAGCGCCCTAGACCACTGCGCCACCGGGGCGGCACTCTTTGTTGACAGCACAAACGTTTCAGGACAAAATCTGCTCGATGTGCTGGCCATCAGAAGCGATTGTTTGCTGCAAACTTCAACAGCACGTGATATGGCTGTTCGTAGCATGCCGCGGTTGATGTTGGCCACTTCTCTTTTGATACTCGTTTTCAGATTTCAGAGAGAGCTGATGCCTGCCCGATAAACTCTGTCTTCCAAGTATCCCCAAGGGCAGACATCACAAGCAGTATTATTTTGTGAGCTAGCTGGCCAGGACTGCGGAAACCCTCGAAAATGTATGTGTTCATTGCCGAATGTTGGACTGAGCAATTCCTTATGCACTGCTGTCTGAGAGTGCGTTCCTGCTTCAACTTTTGACTTCAACAGCGTGTAGCTAATGAAAGAAGGCACGTGTCGTGAGCTGGCTTGGAGGTTACATAAGGTGTGCTGTAGGCATTCTGAAAGCATACCACTCGTTGCTGTCATGGAAAAAAGGCGCGATTCATCAGATTTGCAAAAAAGGATGATTATCAGCTTTCGGCCCAAAAATGGCAATATTTCTGAAACAGCGCAATGTGTGAACTGTTCGCGTGCTGCTGTGGTTTACGTATATCGTAATTGGTGAAATGGCACCATTGCGAACAAGCAACGTGAAAATTGGTGAGCACCAGGTGCCATTGATGTGAGGGGTGAACGTCGGCTTCCAAGGTGCGTGAGGACCGATCGACACGCTACATTGAAGCACCTCACTGCCTGAATGAACCTTGGGGCTAGCGGAAGTGTGTCTAAAACGACAGTTCAGCGAACTCTGTTGAATATGGTGCTCCGATGCAGACGGATGGTCACAGCACCTATGCTAAAGAAGGTGCATTGGCAGAAAATGCTTATATTTGCACGGTAGTATTGGAATTGGACCTACGCTGATTGGCAAAGTATTGCCTTTTTCCGATGAGTCACATTTTCTGCTTAATCGAACCGATGGATGTCGGCGAGAAACATCGGAGAACAAACACTCTTCAACCATTGCTTGCAGATCGCAAGCTAGTGGGGTCAGCGTTATGGTGTGGGGAATGTTTTCGTGGCATTCTCTGAGTCTACTCATGCCTGTGGAAGGCACTATGGACCGAATTCGTAATGAATCAATCCTTGCAGCCCACGTACACCCATACATTCTAACTGTCTGTTCTGGGGCGGATGGGATCTTCCAGCACCCCAGTGCGACGTGTCACACAGTTAGAAATGCCCGCGAGTGGTTGGTAGAGCACGATGAAGACTTCAAAGTACTTACCAGGCCCCGTAATTTCCTCAGATATAAACCCGATTCAGCCTCTGTGGGACCACCTCGATCGTGTTATTCGCTCTATGGATCCTCCACCACGCACCCTCCAGCAGCTGTCAGATGCACTTAAGTCATCACGGCTTCACATACCTGTGAACACATTTTAGCACCTTACTGAGTCACTCCCATCTCGTCTAGCTGCTTTCCGCGCTGCACAAGGTGGTTACTCTTGATATTAGCTGGTGGTCACAATATTGTGACTCGACAGTGTATAACTTCACACACAACATTTTCGGAAATTGGCGTACGTCCTCTTCATGAGGCTATATCAAGTTCCCTAGTGTCGTCGAACTTCCGTGTTATCTTCCTCAATGCCGCTGGTGTAAGGAGTCCTCTCCGTAATATCTGATTCGTCGATACTTGCATAGCGACTATTGGCATTGCTGTGATTTTGATAATAAAACTTTGCCAGTTGCGCGCGTCCTTCTTCGCAAGAACCGCGACTTCTTTCAGCCTGATCATTGCCCCTTTGATCCTGTCATACGCAGCAAGCTAAATTTGCATGTGAACATTTGATTCTGAAAATTTCCATGTGAATAGCTTGCAATTTCTTGGCTTTTAGCAGTGATGCTTCTGCTGAACATCACGGGTATTCTTTTGTGATGGGCAGCATGCTATGCAGGGCTTGTTCTGAATATTTGTGCTGTGAATAAAAATTATTAAATTTGTGCACATGTCTGGTTTTTTCTTGCGTCTGTAGCTCGAATGTTTCCCTACAGGGGCAATCTTGAACAAATTTTTGTTTCGCTGAATTGTTGCTTCCTGGGCAAAATCCTATTTGGAGGGACTACGATTTCCACCGAAGATTCCGTTGTGCTCATGCCGCGAAATCAAGCTGCTTTCGCCGGGAATAAGCAGAAGGCATACCGCACAAATATCTCCGATGACCCCAGCTTACGTGGGATTTTAGAATCGGATATTTTAGGTTCTAACAATGTTGATAAACTGGTGAAGCTTCCGAATACAATGAAGACTCAGCCATAATTGGAAAGATATGCAGGAAAGCACAATTAACGTTTAAAGGCGGACTTCTGTTTGTTTGTTTGTTTGGAGATTTTACTATATAACACCGTGAGCAACTCAAGGGAAAGATGTAGTCACCCTTACCTAATTTGAGGACACTGGTTCGACAGAAAGGCCGTAAGACAAACACAACATTCATATTTCGCCGGGATTCGAACCCGGACCCATCTCAGACGAATGCCCAGAAGTCAACGCTTAGACAACTGTATCACTAGGTCGGCAGCGGAATTATACTTCACATGTATTAAGTATTACACGCTTTCAAGAATGTGAGATCTATGACGGGAAAATTCTCACATTTTAGCTAAACATTCCTGTAAACAAGCAATTACAATGGTAATGGCAAAGTCAAAGCACAAGCCAACCTAGCTCTCCTGGTGGAGAATCGGGGAACTACAAAATAAAAATAATCTAATTGTCTGCAACTCTTTGTTCTAAGAAATCAGTAACAAAAGAAAAATAACGTCAGCGGCAGTCTTGAAACGACCCCAGCGCCCCTTGGTGGAGAATCGCCGACCCGTGGAATAAAATTTCCAATTTTCTGAAAATCTTTTCAGGGGAAAAGCTGCAATTCACAAAATAGCGCCAAAGACAAACTGGCATTCAACCAAGCGTCACTTGTGTTTGCAAAGGACACCAGCGCCTCTGGTGGAGAATCGCCAAACGAGAGAGTAAAAATTCCTACTTTTAATATGCTTCAAAATACTTTAGTATTTCACGTGGTTTTCATTTTAACTAACTATTCCTATGAATGTATTTCCAACTCAAGGGATAATTGTAGTCAGAGTGGAAACGACTTTAGCTCCCCTGGTAGAGATTTGCGGAACTATTAAATAAAAATTATTCAGTTTTCCGTAACTCTTCCTGCGAAAAAATTTGTAACAAAAGAAATAATATCACAAGCAGTCAGGAAACGACCACACCGCACCTGGTTGATTATAGCTGAGCTCAGAAGGAAAAATCTCGTTTGGGAAACTCTTTCGGCATTAAAATCACATAATGTCTGACTCAAACTGGAAACGACTCTACCGTTCCCATCGCATAATTCCGGAACTAGAAAGTAGGAATTGAAGTTGTTTGCACCTCTTCATGCGGAAAAAATGGTATGCACAAAATAATGGCTTAATCAAACTACTCGTACAAACGAGACGTTAGCGCACCAAGCTGATAATGAAAATAAAATCCCATAGTTCCGAAAACTCTTCCGAAGGATTTATAACTATGAATATAATTGCAAAGGATATCTAGAAAAAACAACCCCAGCGCCCCTGGTGTGGAAATTGGTAGATGTGCTTAAACATCGAATCGATGGATGTTCTTCCCCCTAGCGGTGAACGATGAAACTTCATAAATTTTCATTCCGAGCGATGGCAACATCGGAGCACAAATGTGTGGGTGATAGAGGATGATGACAAACACCAAAAAGATACTTATGTGCTGCCTCCTACGGTAGACAACGGAACTTCATTACTTTTTATTCCGCGAGATGGGAACATCGGGGTGGATGCACAAATGGGTGGGTGATAGAATTGGATGACAACAGCCAAACTTTGTTTACGTGCTGCCCCTAGCGCTGCACGATGGAACTTTATTAATTTTTATTCCGAGCGATGGCGACATTATTTTATTCCGAGCGATAATAACATCTGAGTGGATGGGTGGGAAGGGGGATGCATAGGTGTTGGATGTGTCGAAGCTTATGTGCTGCCAATAGCGGTGAATGATTGAACTTTATTATTTTTATTCCCAGAGATGGCAACATCGGAGTGGATGGACAAATGGATGGGTGATAGAAGGGAATGACAACAACCAAACCATGTTTATGTGCTGCCCATAGCGGTGAGCAACGGAATTTTATTCATTTTTATTCCGACCGATGGCAACGCATTTTTTTCCCGAGAGATAGCCACATCTGAGTGGATGGGTGGGAAGGGGGATACATAGGTGTTGGATATGTCGATGCTTATGTGCTGCCCTTAGCGGTGAACGAGGGAACTTTATAATTTTTATTCCGAGCGATGGCAACATCAGAGTGTATGCACAAATGGGGATGCATAGGTAGAAGGCATATGACAACCAAACGATGCTTATGTGCTGCCCATAACGGTGAACGATGGAACTTTATGAATTTTTATTCCGAGAAATGGCAACATCTGAGTGGATGCACAAATGGGTGGGTGGTAGATGGCAATGCATAAGTGTTGGATATGTCGATGCTTATGTGCTGCCCCTAGCAGTGAATGATGGAACTTTATAATTTTTATTCCGAGCGATGGCAACATCTGACTGGCAATGTGTGGGGATGGAGGATGCATAGCTGTTGGATATGTCGATGCTTATGTGCTGCCCATATCGGTGAACAACGGAACTTTATTAATTTTTATCCCGAGCGATTGCAACACCTAAGTGGATGGATAGGGAAAAGGATGCGTAGGCGTTAGATATGTCGATTCTTATGTGCTGCCCCTAGTGGTGAACAATGGAACTTTATTCATTTTATTCCTAGAGATGGCGAAATCGGAATAGATGCACAAATGGTTTGATGGTAGCAGGGGATGACAACAACCAAACGATGCTTATGGAAGAAACTGTACAATTTTCAAGAGCATTGTGTTTCAAATATTTCGAAATCTTAGGAACCAGTTATTTCTTTTTATGTGACAAAGATCATGTTTCCATGGCCAGTACCATTGGATAGCATGCATTGATAATGAAGTCAATTTGTTTTACTTATTTTGCAGAGGTAATAGTTGTAATTGGTAACGTAAATTTATTGTTTGCTGCTACTTGACAATAAACAATCCAGTATTCTATTCCGAAGTACAGGATCAGCCGTGGTTATGTTAGCATGTGGTCTAGGCATTTGTCCATGATTACCTCCAGTTCATTTCTTATAAATGTGTGTTTATTTCTCTGAAGTTTACCCTTCTGCTTTAATTGTTTACTGTTGATGGAGGATGGTTGCAATTTAAGGCTTTGTCGGTTACACGGTTTCATTCTTGTTGATGTTTAGTTAAAATCGTGACGAGGTTGAGGCTTGAATAACATGTAAACTCTGCCAGACCTTGTTTCGAATTCAGATTTTCACTAATTCAAGCTTTGTGGTTCCCTTCCTGAGAGTTTCATTTCAATTTGTTTGCAGAGTAAAAAGTTCATGACACTGGCCGTAGGTCGTTGGAGATATTTCAAAGATGGCATTAGTGATAATATACAGTATATATATATATATATATACAGTCAGTTTTGCAACTACCCCATCAGAGCTGCAGAGTATGATCCAGGAACTTGCTGACAAGAGTAAAGAAGTCGGATTAAAAATGAACTTTCAGAAGACAAAAGTGATGTTCAATGCTTTTACAAGAAACGAAGATTTATCGATTGATGGAGAAAAGCTGGAGATAACAGACACGTACGTTTATCTTGGACAGTAGATATCAAGTGAGGGTCACATTGATGAAGAAATTAATCTGCGTACAAAACTTGTCTGGAGAGCTTTTGGAAGAAACAGCATAATTTTCAAGAGCAATATGCCATTATGTCTTAAAAGAAAAGTGTTTGATCAATGCTTCCTTCCAGTGCTTACGCATGGTGCAGAGACGTGGACCTTAACTAAAAGAGACATACAAAGGCTGCAGACAACTCAAAGTAGCATGGAGAGGTGCATGTTTGGTGTAACAAGGAGAGATAAGAAGAGGAACTCGTGGATCCGAAAAATGACAAGAGTGGAAGACATCATGATCAGAGTTAAATCCCTGAAATGGCAATGGGTTGGACATACTGCCAGAAGGACAGACCATCGACGGACAGCCGAAATTTTAGATTGGATTCCAAGGGACAGGAAAAGACCCAGAAGAAGACCACATGGAAGATAGGTGGATGAAATTCGAAAGTATGCGGGAGGGACATGGAGGAGACTGGCACAAGGCAGACCGTTGTGGAGGAAACTTGGGGAGACCTTCGTCCAGCAGTGGATTGATAATGGTTGACGACGATGATGATGATGATATACAGTATATATACTCACGGACAATGAAATTTTGCACCAAGTAGGAAGCATCGGATTGAACTAAATTATATGGTCGTAATGATACAGATGAATGATACACATGATGACAAAACAGAGCTGCAGGACAATTACAGAGGGATCTGTGCACGCACTCCGATCATCTTCAATATCGCGTCGTACCGCCTCGTTCGGCGATAAATGCTGCAAAACAGTCTGGCATGGAGGCGAACAGACGCCTGATGTTGTCCTTCGGCAGACTGGCCCACACGTGTTAGACGGTGTGTTCCAAATCCCTGATAGTGCGGAACGGCGACAGCTGGCGTTTCAACTGGTCCTACACATGCTCGATAAGGGACATGTTGGGGGGGGGGGCAGGTAGACCATGGAAGTGTCTTGAAATGACGTAAGCAGTCCTGAGAAACCCGAGCCGTGTGCGGGCGGGTATTATCCTGCTGGTATAATACAACTGGAATCCCGACCAAGAATGGGAGCACATGGGGCCATAGGATCTCATCCACATAAACCTGGCCGTCAATGATCCACGTACCACTACTAGAGCTGATCGGCTATCGTTGGCTTTTGCTCCCCACAGACCATAATGTCTTCAGTGGAGTAGGTGTTGCGCTCGACAGCGAGGTTGGGATTGTGCCGTTGACCCGAGGACCACCACGTCAGGTCACGATGATCATCTGTCCCCAAAACTAAGCAGCACTAATCGTTAAACACCACAAGTCGCCAGTCTGTGGCGTACCACGTCACTCTGGCGTGGTACCGCTGCACACGGAGCCGGCGATGCAGATTCGCTTCCGCGAAGGAGCGGGAAATAGTTCGTGGGCACAAAGGAGACGGCACATGTGCCTGTACAGTGGACCGGGTCCCCGTGAGATCCGTTCGTGCTTGACGCACTAACCTTCGATCCTCTCTTCCGGTGGTCCTTCTGGTCAGTCCGGAACCGCTCCGATGTATGGCAGTGCCGTCACGTGTCCGCTACTCCCAACACAGTAGAACGGTATGGTCAGAACGATCCACTTGGAGGGCCATACGGAGTCCCGATCACCCTGCAGTTTTCAGCCCGATGATCAAGCGTCTCTCAAACTCCGTAAGTTGCGTAAATCGTCGTCTCTGGCGTCTACCCGGCATTCTTGTTACTCTGTACTCCTGCTTGCGTCGGTCGGTGCTTTTAGCTTTCGTGGAGCATCGATTACACACCGGTTTATAAGGCTGCCAGTTAGTGCTTGCAGCTTCACTACCGGGAAGGCGGTCATGCGCATTTGCACCAAACGTGGATCATTTGCATACCAGCACGCAATCTAGCAATTTGCAAAGTTTTGCGGTTGTAGCATGTTTTTTCCAGGTGCCCAAATTTCATTGTCCGTGAGTTTATATATATATATATATATATATATATAGCAAAAGCAATAAAGTGAAACAACAAAAAAACAAAAAAACAGTATACAGCTTTTATATGCAGGCTATGTGATTGGGATTGGTATGTTGCTCTATTAGAATTTTCTGTAGCATTTCATTTATTCTTTGTGGCTTGTAGTCATAGTTGGTGTTCTGGACCTTCCTGGAAGCTTTATGATTAAAGTAGTTTGTTGTACATATTGCTGGTTAGTGAAAAGCCAGGCACTTTGATATAAATTATTTTGCTGTTAGTTAGTTTATTATTTTTAATGGGAATTGTGGGTTTGCACTATGTGTATATGGTTATATTTTATTACTATTATTTTTCTTTGTTTGTTAGGCTTACTTTTTTCTATACTGGTACTTGAAACCATGCCCTTTGGTATCAACATTCATAATTATTTTTAAAACTTTTTTGCAGCCATGTTGTTGCTTTTGCTGTGGGTATTTTGTTTTGCAACTGTGATGCTTGCATTGGTCTTTTTGTTCACTCTTGGGGTTGAAACTGTTTTTTCTGGATTTGTGTTGAAGGAGGTTGTACTCCTTTTTCATAAATTAGGATGTTGCTTGCTTTTCCATTTGGTTGTTTGCTTTTTCTTCTTTAATTTATTTTGGTTTATGATTATTTTGTAAAAAAATCTTTTTTGTAATTACTGGTTATTTTGACTGGTAGTTTGTTTCATTCTTGTAACATGTTTAAGTATCCCTTTGGTGCATTTTTGGTTGAATTCTTTTTGCTCACTTTCTACAATTTTGTTTTTGTTGTGAGGTCGGGCAAATGTGTTTTAGTTTGCTGGGTATGGGTTTTTATTAGATATCCCTTTTATTGACAAATTTCCCATAAATTTAATTGGTCCTTTAGCAAACTAAAATAGCAGAAACCCACAATTCTCTGGTCTTAGTAGATTAGTGTGTGTTTTCGTGTTGCTTGCCCTTTGACAGAAGCCGGCAAGAGATCAGTCATTAATATGCTTCCCTGCATTCTTTTATTCAGTACTTCACATCGTTTGAAGCTAACCTGGTTCGGATGGTGTTTTTTGGTGACTGTTGGTCTTTATATTATTAATTTTTATTTCTTTTGTGCAAAAGTTTGCTTTGTTTTGCCCTATATATATACATATAAACTTTATAGCCTGTCCTTTGGTAAATGTCAACCCCTCCTTCTCGTGGTTAATCCTGTTCCTACTAGAAGGCTCTGGCGACAGCCAAATAGCTGTATAACTGTACCACCGGGATTACAGGAAATGCTATCTCACGCTAACCAACCCGCCTGGCCAGCGTGGTGAGTTATGTCCAAACACCCCCAAAATGATTCCACAACTTAAAACTTGGCCCTCAGTCTCCGGTAGCTGGAACGTAGCTGGCCAAGGCAGCGGCCAGTGCGACGTGAAGGCAGAGGGTGCTGAGAATCCCCGGAGGTTTGGACTAGGCTGCCATCTGATTCTGAATTTGGCTACGTTCAAAGAACGAACTCTATCTTCTGATTCAAGGCTTCTTGAATTGGAAAAGTAATTCAAAAGGATCAAGTGGGGCATCATCGGGCTTAGTGAAGTAAGAAGAAAAGGAGAAGATCTCACTAAACTAAAAAGTGGACATCCCTTCTACTACAGTGGAACTGATGCTGGCAGAACTAGTGCTGTTGGATTCATTATAAACAAGAAACTGAAGGACAATATTCCAGAAATTGAAAGTTCCTCAGACAGAGCTGCACGACTCGTTATCCAACTCTCAAAACGATGCCTGATTCAGATTATTCAAGTAAATACACCAACCACAGGTCATCCTGATGAAGACATTGAAGAATTTTATGAGGAAAATCGATTTCTAAAAGACAAAGGCAAGCAGCACTTGAAGATGATTATGGGTGATTTCGATGCAAAAATAGGGCAACAGCAGTAGAATAAAACTTCGTTAGGTAAATTTGGTCATGGGAACAGAAACCAGCGTAGAAATACTCTTGTAGTGTTTGCAGAGGCCGGAACGTTTTTTATCATGAACACCTTTTTGTAGAAAAAACCACATAGGAAATGGACATGGAGGCATCCTAATGGGATTTCAAGTGAAATTGATTTTACTATGTGCTACAAGAAATTTGCCAGCGAAGACTGCATTGTGCTAAATAGATTCAACACCGGTAGCGACCATAGAATGGTGAGATGTAATATACACCTCAACACTAAACTTGAACACGGCTAGCTTATAAATAAAAAAAATGTATTGACATGACCATCCTCAAATGCATGATAATACCTTCAAATTGGAAATCAGGAACCCATTCTCTGCTAACATCAGAAGAAGTGGACATCTCTAAAGTTAACAGAAAACTAACAAAGGCTCTTATGGAAACAAAAATGAAAATTGGTTGTACTAAGGTAAGGTGGTACTAAGGACATGCACTAGTGAAGTTTTCTGTTGCAAAAGTTTAAGGAAATCGAACATAAATCATTGCTCTCTCCACGTTAATAAGTAAGTCTGAGAAATTATCATCGGCCGCCACCGGGAATCGAAAAAGGGTCTTCCAATTACGCGCCGGACATGCTACCACTGCACCACAGCGGCCTCGATTTCTTCAGACTCACATGTGATTAACTGTCAAACTACATGGCACGTTGCTTCATGGAGCCCCGCACGATGCTGGGGATTCACCAAAGATAGAAAGCAGCAACCGAACAAATAACTAGGAGGCGATTGGATAATTAATTCAAACTCTCGACGTGGATCAGGAACACCAAACAGAAATCATCGCTCTTACCAAGTTAATAAGCGAGTCTCGGAAAAATTCTCATCGAACGCCACCGGGAATCGAACCCAGAGTCTTCCAGTTACTCGCTGGACAACCTTGCCATCAAGCAGCCTGCCATGTAGTTTGGCAGTTAATCACATCTGAGTCTGGAGAATTCGAGGTTGCTGTGGTGCAGTGGTAGCATGTCTGGCGCATAACTAGAAGACCCTGGATTCGATCCCCGGTGGTGGCCGATGATAAGTTTTCCGAGACTCACATATTAACGTGGAAAGAGCGATGATTTCTGTCTCATGTTCCTGATCCGCGTTGAGTGTTTGAATTAGTTTAAGGAAATGGTCAAAAATGGTAGCAACACTTACCAAAAAGTGCAAATAAAGAGGAGTAAGTGCATTTTCCAACATTTTGACAATCTTTTTGTATTTATCTAATCCAAATAATTTGTTACTGTTTCTGTCTTCTGGAAGATTTGATAGGAATTATGTATTTAGAGCTGAAAATGGGTCCAGATTACGTTCACAAACCGGAATAATGGAGACCCAGCGATTGCTGAGATATGTAAGCATTGTAACATAATCTGCGCCCAAGTTTTCTAAAGCATTTTTCAAGTCATCCCGTTGTGAAGGATACTTCCGAAACAAAGAATGTACATCTTCCAAAAAGTCAGTATCACTGCTGAACTTTTCAAGATTCAAACTTTGACCAAATCTATTATGAATAATGTGGATAATGCCGATTCCGATGTTAATTAATCCATGAGTTCTCAGGTCTTTCCGAGCAAAAATAGTCTTGCTGGGCCAGCACTGGGCCAGCACTGGGCCACCGCTGGCTGCCAGTACTGCCAGAGTTGGCCCAGCACAATGTTGCCGCCGCCCAACCATCAATAAAATGTTCGGGCGGCCGCCACATGGGCTAGCAGTTCGGGACAGCAGAGGGCCAACAAGTGGCACCCCATCAGTTGACAGGGTCATTAGTTATCCATCACAGGCAGTGGCCCTTCAGCGGGCCTGCAAGCACGTGCCATAAACGATGGCTAGCCTAATGTGGTCCGCTAGTTTCCCGGCAGTGATAGCCGGTAATCACGTGACCTAACTGATGGATCGCCGAATATTGTCCGCCCGTTTCTCAGTAGTAGCCATGAAACAAAAACAAAAAAAAAGGATAACCGCAGTACACCAAAACTACAATTACTTTTTTCTTCGCCTTACACAGGTTCTGCATTACAGCACTGCGCTGGGGAAACTTTCTCAACACGTCCTGAAAAACGCCCGTTTGGACCTGGGTGAAAACGAACCAAGACAGTCTGCGTGGAAAGCGGGCGCTCTACCAATCGGACTGATTTGCCATTCACCAGTCTCGGCTTGAAGGTGCATCTCTTTCCTGTGCGACGTGAAATGAAATGTTCTCTTTTTTCTAATTTTACAATATTACGACGTATTTTTCATAAATGACCGTTTCATATAATTCACAAATTTATTTTCTCAACGTAACGGTTGTTTTTATTTACCTTAAGGGAAACTTCACTAATTTTCAACGAGTGTACCAACTTAAAAGCGCTTTCCAAAGTTTCATGCTGTCCTTGTCGTCTTGAAAGGCGATTGTTGGATTAATATATTTACCCGCTCATGTCCCATTCTGTTACATTTCTAACGCTGTATCTTTCTTTTCCGCGATCCGAAGCTACATTTGTTTTAAAAAGAAAAGATATTTTATTTTACTTCTTGTTATTTTTAGAAGTGAATTACTCCAGTCTTGTGTATTCAACCGGTGGATGAGTACATTTTATCCACATAGCACTGCATTTTTTTTTCAAATTATTGATTAGTTTTCTACGCGTATAATTCTTCGTTTTTTTCTCCACCATAACGTTTTTTTAATGTTTTTCCCAGACTTTAGTTTAAGCGGTTTAGTGTATGTTAAAACGAAATATTATACAGAAATTATTTCTTGTTATTCATGGGAATGGAGTGGCTTTATTTCATGGCTAAATCTGATATCTTCGTCGACGTGGCATTTCCTTGTAGGAAATTAATTCGCCTCTCAACTTATGTTTTTTTTTTCTTCTAACGATCCACTAAAATAACACAATGGCGATAGCATCGTCTTCAACTAACTGGTACCAGGGAAGACACAGAACATGTTGCTTCTGCGCATGAGCAGTCCCGTTGCTTCCACCTGGTGTTGGGGTTGCGTCGGTTGCCAGCTACGGGCCACTAGTGGCTCTTACTTGGAGGCTTGCAATTCACGGCGCAATGCTGCAGGGCCATCAATGGCTGCCAACTGATGGCGCTGCCACCAACGGACAGCTACCGGGCCACGAGCTGCAGATTTCAGCCAGCAATGCCCCATCACTGCCAGCTGGTCGCCAGTATTTTGCCAACATTTGTGTTTTTGCTGGGCTTATTTGGTTATTTAAAATTTCTAAAACAGACTTATTTACATTGGGCCCATCTGAACCTAACATTAACCTATACAGATTAAAATAATTTCATAATAGGTATATTGGCAAAATATATTGAACTTTTGAGTAATTAAAATAATATTTCAAATCTTCCCATTTATAAAATGTATTACTTAAAAACTGCCATTCCGCATCACTTAAGTGGTCTTTGTAGCACCAAACATTTCACACAAACACACAGTCGGATTAAAGCTATATATGGTAATACTCCACCGAAAGAACCCACCATATCAAAACTATATTTGGTAATAATACCAATAACCAACTGTCAAGCAGAGCGTTCTTTTTCGAAAATGGTCTTGGTAAAAAAATAACTTGCGATCGATAATGCTTCAATGACGACATGCTATTATGTCATTAGAGATATTGCGCTAAGTAGTTGTCGTCAGACGTGTTGTGCACTCTTTCGTGAATCTCAAAGCAAGAAAAAAGACATTTTAAAGACAAACTTAAACTTCTGAACTATGCGTGAAATTTTGTTTCTGTGCATTCATTCCTAATTTTGTGTTGTCTGTACTTAATTTAGTGTTTGTATTTCTATAGTAATAAATATTAAAAATGATAATTCATTGCATCTCTTCATATTTTCAAACTCATAAGATGTATTTTACAAGGTGACTAGGCCTTAACATATACATCAAGGACATAGGTATTTTACATATGTATATGACATACATATCTTTCGTAGAGGGTATAGGACATAAACAATTTACATTTTGCAATTCAAAACATTTTAAGTAATATTAATAAACATTATGCATGCAATTTTTAAAACTTTTGATGCTTACATCATTATGCATGCAATTTTTAAAACTTTTTGATGCTTAATACGTAGCTAATACAGTATGAAGTAATTTACCTTGAATTATTTTTATTCATTACAAACTGTAATTAGTATTAATTAACTATACTTTAACGTTGTTACAAATTAACAGGTGGTATAATGCACTCAGATAAATCTTACACACTACCATTGGTTCAACTTAATATTGGACAGCAATCTTAAAATTCGTAAAACTGACTACAAACACTCTTTTGTGAAATGATGTCCGTTATTTTTGTTTGCTGTTTTCATTATCTCTGGCACTGCAATTTATTGCAGAACAAACATTTACCATTTTGTACATCTTTTTTTTTTTGTTGGAGGTTTAACGACCACCGTGAGCAACTCAGTGGGCTATAAGCAGTCACCCGTCGATAATTCAGGGCTACTGGTTCCAGGGAAGGGAGAGAGCCAGTATAACGAAGTAAATTTCTCCGTCATTTCTGTCCACACCAGGTTTCGAACCCGGATCCCCTTATTCCGGAATAAGTCAATCTACCAATTGAGCTACGCAGACGTTTATTCTGACTGCAATCTACCTTTATGTCGTGTGCGTCCTGCTGGCAGGTACGTCACATCTCCCCCACCCCCCGAAAGAAGGCCGGGGGCATGGCCCACGGGTCAGCCGTGAACATGAATCGTTGCAGGCAGCCATCCGCTGTAGAACGTGCACTCGAGAACTCCCAGTCAATCTGGTGTGTGGAATGCAACGTCACACACATTTATTTTTCGAAGCGCTGGAGAAGGGATTCTCTTATTTTTCCTATCTCGCGGTGTGGAAATAACATCACACCATTGCGAGATTTTGAACGGTCGGGTCATCCGGATAGTTCGTGCGCCATTATAACGAAGTAAATTTCTCCGTCATTTTTTGGTCTACGCCGGGATTCGAACCCGAGTCCACTTATTCCGGAACAAGTCGCTCTACCAACTGAGCTACGCAGACCAATGATGACGGAGAAATTTACTTCGTTATACCAGTGCCGTAAGACAAACACAACATCCATGCCTCAGCGGGATTCGAACCTGGATCCATCTCGAACGAATTATCAGAAGAGATCGCTTAGACCGCTGCGCCACCGTAGCGGCTTGTATATCTTGTAACATGCGTAGACATAACAGATCCCTTTCTCCAAATGACCAGCTCAATGTGACTCATTCATGCCACATCGTAAGAGTGTTACAGAAATAGCAGGCAGTCAAACTAGACTTATATGATATCTGAGGGTGAGTCAAGGATTTTACGCGCTGTTTCCACTCGTCGCTTCCAGAAATCCTGACGTCAGATGGTTCCGAGCGCTCGTTCCAAGGAGGGACGCTGTAATACAAGATCAACCACTCCATTTAATGCAATAGAATACTTTTCCCAAATTTTGTTTGACGGCAACTCTTGCGACATTCACGAGAATAGAATTCATTAGCTTGATGTTTTCAGGGAGCGCAACAAAAGTTCCTTGATTCTGTAACATTAGATCTTTGAAAAGGGGTCCACACTGTAATTTTTGCACTCTGTTCCAAAGTAGATCACACAAATTTCTCAGAGTTCAAAATTGGTCACTTCTCAATGACATTGACGACCTATTCAACATCAATGAATCATCAGACTGTAGGTGAAGTTGCTGGAAACGGTAATCGATTTCTCGAGTAGAAGGGGAACAGTTCATAAGCAACTCTTTGTTGATACGGCGGTTTCATTTCTTCCGTCGTAGACATAACAGTTGTCCATGAATTCCTTAAGTGTCTAAGCAGACATATTGCGAAGGTTATAGTTCCGAGTCTTTCATGGTGCAACTTCGAATATGAACCCTAGACTGTAAAAAATAAGTGGTGTGAATTCACGGAAATTTTGTGCAGCAAATTCGCCGGTAGGTATCCGTGTTTTTCAGAAATTTCCGTTTGTAAAAGTGTCCGTTCATATTAACTTCCGTTTTTTCACAGATATTTCCGTAGACAGAAATTCCGTTTTTTTCAGAAAAATCCATTTCTGGGTTTTCCGTACTAAAATTGAAATTCCGCAAATTCAACAAACTTGTACAGCACGTACCCACAGTGGTCAGGACCGAACACCCAACGCTATAGCTCGCCGGACAGGCAACTTGTGCCTTTACCAACTGCTCCACAAACGCTCAGCAATCTGACCCACATACATCGTAAAACGAATCCCACGACAAAGAAATTTTGTTTTTTGGTCATTAATGTGAGTGATTTAGTCATTTTATTTCCTGTTGGAGCTTATTATTTTTCTGAATAGGTTTGTAATTTTTTTCCCTATTGGAGGACTTTTCAAATATTAAGCATTTTTAATCGTGGTTTTTCGAAGCAACACATTGCTTTGCAACATGATTTTTTTAAACTGACAATGACTCATTTATCTTTAAAAAAGGTGAAATGCACTTTCCATAGTATTATTTCACACACACACACAAAATATGAAATTTTATCTCGATAGCTATAACAGCTTTTGTCTTAAGTTGTCCAAAGACTGATACACAGACATCGTATAATCATCTATACAATAAGTACCCGGTTTCTTACAGTAACACAATATATAATAAGTAGCTGGTGCACCAAATAGGGGAAAGGAGAAATATCTTGGGCCACAAAAAAAAATCTATGTGATATGCTATTCATAATATCCGATCTCGCTACGGAACTTCAATATTCCACAAACGATTGAAATTTGAAAGTTAATCAAACCTCAGGTATTTCCACAAATCGCTACTATTAGAGGACATTTCTCGTCATACGGATACGGAAAAAGTGAGAACGGAGATTTTCCGTAAACATACGAAAGGAATTGCGGAAAGGTTTCTAAAAATTCAGAATTTTTCTTTAACAGATCTCTAAAATGGTTAATTTACCGTTAATATAAGAAAGAAACTGCGGAAATGTTTCTGAAAATTCAGAATTTTCCATTGGCACGAAAAGTCCGTTAAATTCAGGTTTTTTCCCGTCATTTCACGGAAAAGTAGTATCAGAAACATGCTTCATTAATTTACGAAGGAAATGACGGACAGACGTCCGTCAATTTCAGAAAAAATTTTACATTGTAAAATTACCCGTCAAATCACTGACTTTTGCCACCTTACTTCCTGCCAATGAAACGTGGTCGGGTAGGTTTTCCCAGAAATATGCCATGGGAAATAGATGCAGCTAAATTAGTAGAAACAGAAGCAGCGTTGTTGTGCATTTCAGAAGCACTTCCTTTCACTTTGAAGATCGTAATAACACAACGGCTACAAAAAATCAACGCAGGGGAATCTAAACCAGAAGATGCGGCGATGGAAAATATCCGACGTCGGATATTTTCCATCGCCGCATCACAACGGCTACACAAAATCAACGCAGGGGAATCTGAACCAGAAGATGCGGCGATGGAAAATATCCGACGTCGGATATTTTCCATCGCCGCAACTTCTTCGCTGGGCCGAAAGGCCCAGCGAAGAAGTTGCCTTTTCAAATGACCAAGTTCACTGCTAAGGACAGCACATAAGCATCATTTGGCTGTTGTCATCCCCTTCTATCACCCATGCATTTGCGCACCCACCCTGATGTTTCCATCTTTCGGATTAAAAAAATAGGGTTCCATTGTACACCGCTAGGGGCAGCACATAAGTATCAACATATGCAACATCTATGCATCCCCATTCCCACCCATCCACTCAGATGTTGCCATCGCTCGGAAAAAGATGTGTTGCCGTCGGTTGGAATAGAAATGAATACAGTTCCATCATTTACCGCTAGGGGCAGCACATAAGCATCGTTTAGTTGTTGCCATCCCCTTCTATCATCCACCCATTTGTGCATCCACCCTGATGTTGCCATCTCTCGGAATAAAATAATAAAGTTCCATCGTTCACCGCTAGGAGCAGCACATAAGCATCGTTTGGTTGTTATCCCCTTCTATCATCCACCCATTTGTGCATCCTCTCTGATGTTGCCATCCCTCGGAATAAAAATTATGAAGTTCTATCGTTCACCTCAAGGGGAAGCACATATGCATCGATATATCCAACACCTATGCATCCCCATTCCCACCCATCCACTCAGATGTTGCCATCGCTCGGAATAAAAATTAATAAAGTTACGTCGTTAACCGCTATGGGCAGCACATAAGCATCGTTTGGTTGTCATCCCCTTCTATCACCCCACCCCCTTTTGTGCATCCACTCTGATGGTGCCATCTTTCGGATTTAAAATGATGAAGTTTCATTTTTAATCCGAGAGATGGCACCATCAGTTTCATCGTTCACCCCTAGGGGCAGCACATAAGAATCAACATATCCAAGATTTATGCATCCCCATTGCCACCCATCCACTCAGATGTTGCCTTTGTTCGGAATAAAAATACGTTGCCGTGGGTCGGAATAGAAATTAATAAAGCTCCAGCGTTCACGGCTAGGGGAAGCACATCCATCGATTGGGTGTTGTCTTCCCCCTTACTACAAGCTGTGATTTTGGCATCGCTCGGAAGGGAGTTCCTCTTCTCGCCGGTCTATGGTTGTAGCGGATATGATTGTCGGCGGTTTGAACTGTCGATGTTATGATTGTCGGTATTTTGAACTGTCGGTGTTATGATTGTCGGTTTTATGATTTGTCGGTGTTTTGATTGTCGGTGTTTCGACATGTCGGCTTTTGAACTGTCGGTGTTTGATTGTCGGCGTTTTGACCGGCACCACGTTCCGAAACAGCAGCTCCCTTGATTTCCCCGGTTGCCATTGGTTTCCACACAAAGCGCTGCTGTATAGTAAACTTTTATTTCCTAGATCCGGAATTCGACACCGGGCTCGCTGTTGTTTTTCCCAGAGTGCTATTCCAACTATTTCCAGTGTTTCAAATTTTATTTAACAGTAGGAGTTTCGGTAACTCGGAATTTTATTTCTTAGCCGCACGGTGGTCCATCAGGCGGCGTTGAAGACGTTCCCGGACTATCTGCTACTCTTTCCCGAGCTCCAAATTTCCCCACACAAAGTGTTGCCAAAGATGGTAATTTCATTTCTTAGTTCCGTAATTCCCCAAAAGGTGCACTGTTGTTAACACCCGCACTACTTCCGGAATTTCCAATTTTTTTCGCAGAATGAAAGAACTTTTTTTTTTCGTATGAGTTATTTCTTAGTTCCTCGATTCTCCACCAGGGAGCGTTCTAGTAGTTCTTAGACTGACTCTCTTACTACTTCCAGTGTTCCAATTATTTTCCTAGTGCGAGTAGCCGTAGTTTGGAATTTTATTTCTGAGTTCCGCAAATTCCTTCAGGAGGCGTTGTAGTCGTTGCTAGACTGTTTCTCCTATTGTTGGCCGAGTTGCAAAGCCTTTCCGAGCAAAGAGCTGTTAAAAAGTGAAATTTGGATTTCCTAGTTCCTCAATTGCCCACCATTGGAGCTGTGATTGTTCCCAGACAGACACTTTCACTAGTTAGAGAAATTAAACCTTTTTCTCTCAGTACTTTTACCCGTAATTTGAAATTTTACTTTTTAGTTACGTGATTCTCTACTAGAGGCGCTATCGTTGTTCCCAGTCTTACCCTATAATTGTTTCAAATGTTTCCCGTCTCCTTTTTTTCATTATTTTGTTCACAAGAAAGCTTCGGAGAAGTGTAAGTAGTTTTACTTTTTAGCTACGCGATTCCCCGCCAGGTGTTCTATGGTCGTTTCCTGACTGTCATCATTCCAGTGTCCAGTTTTTTTAAAAGGAAGACACACCGAAAATTGGAATTTTTCTGTTATATTTACCTTAGGAAGAAATGTCTAAAATTTGAAAATTTCTTTCTGAATACTTGCTTTCGTATTCACTAGGGGCGCTTGAGTCGTCAAAATCCGGATAGGTACCAGTTGGACTCATCTGCTACGTATCTTTACCGATTTGGACAGCTATTCCCAGCAAATCTCCTATGTATATCTGCAAAACTGCTACGTATTTCACTGTTTATCTGAGAAGTTATACAGAGAAACCTACTCATCGGGAATGTGGTACTGCGTATGTAATTTCCACTTAACTTTGGGAATCACGGTATTTATTTGACTACGGGAGGCGTTCCAGATTTCCCCGGCGAAACCAGCTTCATTTTGCGGCATGAGCACAATGCAATCTTCAGTGGAAATCGTAGTCCATCCAAATAGGATTTTGCCATATTCTTACGTGAAGGTTTTGTTCGATTAATAGAATCAATCCTCTGCTTAAGAATTTTTAATATGCCATAGTTTACTGGGTACAACGCTTAGGATGTGTAGAAAATCTGAAAATGAAATTTATCCAAATTTTGTTATTTTAAAAAAGTAAAGTTCCGTTCTGTACCGAAACTTTGTACCTGAATGCAAATAGCTTGTGGTTGGTCTCCATGCGTCTATATTGACCGCTCCTGAATCCGATGTCTACACGGAAATGCAGCCGTTCTCGGGTCGAAAGCTGGCCCACCAAGTATTAGGCAGTTGGTGGCAATTCAGTGAGAACTCAGTATTCAAAGATACGCACGAATCGCTTTACTAGCTTGCTTCCATCTATATATACAAGGTGAGCCAAAAGTCATTGTGCACCTGACACAGTTGCCGCGTTCATGGTCTTCTCGAAGAATATGGGCCCAATTATGCGTCTTCGAGATATCGAACGCCACACACCAATCTTCTGATACCATAATGGCATTTAGTGTATCTGATGCGAATTATTGGAAGACCACATGCGGACTGTTTTGGCTGTTCACATATCCCGATAAGAGGAACTGCGCCTCATCGGAGAAAAACGTGACGTCCAGAACATCCTTTCCGTTGTCATTAATGAAGTCCTTGAACCATCTGTTCCCCGTGGTCTAAGCGATGGCTTCTGATCATTCGTCCGAAAGGTGTCCGAGTTCGGATCACGGTGAGGCATGGATGTTGTGTTTGGTCTTACCGCGCTGGCTCTCTCCCTTCCCTGGAACCAGTGACCCTAAATTAGGGAACAGCAACTGATTATACCCCACTGATTTGCTCGCGGTGGTCGTTAAACCTCCATTAAAAAAAAAGCATCTGTAATATTCCATACGCTTATCGTAGTCTGTGTGTTTCAATTTGTGCACTGTTCTGATTTTGTACGGGAAGAGCTGCAATCGCGTCTTCAGTGCCCTACGGGTGCTGCTGTACGATACACTTGCTTTTTGTGCCAATTTTCAAATCTAACCTATTTCTTTGGACTTTTAGTGATGCAAACGGAAATGCCCTCCACGTTTTCCTCTGTAAACACTCGCGGCCTTCCGCTTCTTGGATCATCTCTCACTGATCCGATTTTACGAAACTTTTCAATTAACCGCCTCGCTGCATTGCGATAGGGTGCTTCAGGATCGGGAAATTGTTCACTATACTTACGTTTCACTTCGTCCGTATACACCGAAGAGCAATTGAATTAGAGACAGCTGGCGTTATGCAAATGTGGCGCTGTGGGCGGCCCTGTAAAAGGAAACGACATGACGTATGCAGCGATCCGACAATATAAGGAGTGATGGGATGGGAATCAGTAAGAGTCGGACGCAGTATGGGTAAGACTAAGGGCATTTGATCGAGGGAAAATTGTCGGGGCCAGACGAATGGGTCACTCCATCTCAGAAGTCGTGCAAGCACGGGGATTTTCACGAGCCACTGTGTCACGAGTGCACCGTGAGTACATCAAATCTGGTAAAACCATCCCTGCAAGGGCGAACTGCCATGGACAACAGCGTGTGGATGAGCGGGGTCATCGTCAGCTAGCTCGCATTGTAACAGCGGATAGACGGGGTCGTGGAACCGTATGGCTACCCAACGCTTCCGGTGTCTAGTTGAGTCCATGCCGAGACGAATCGCCGTCATCATCAGGGCAAAAGATGGTGCTACACGTTACTAGGCAGGTATCTCTAATTCAATTGCTATTCAGTGTATTTACCTCCACTACGGAACACATGTTCAATCAGAAACGCCGCCCCGGTGGCGCAGTGGTCTAAGGCGCTGGCCTCTGATCATTCGTCCGTAAGGGGTCCGGGTTCGAATCCCGGTCAGGCATGGATGTTGTGTTTGTCTTACGGCACTGGCTCTCTCCCTACCCTGGAACCAGTGACCCTAAATTAGGGACGGGCGACTGCTTATAGCCCATTGAGTTGCTCACTGTGGTCGTTAAACCTCCAATCAAAAAAAAAAAAAATCAGAAACACTCGACCCTCAAGCGACAACACCATGTTCAACCGTCACTGTGACACCTCACTACTGACTGATTCAATTACGGCCAGATGTCTGACGCCAGAAATACCTGCTGTGTCATTCAAGGTCAGACAGTAGGATGCGCGTAACCCCGTCCCAAACATACGAACATCCTCCATTCACAATATTGCATGTACATGCGCGGTAACTACATTTTATAGATTTCTTATTATTATTTCTTATCACAGTACGTCAGGTGCACAGGGACTTTTGGCTCATCCTGTACAAAGCAAAGTGAAAAAAGCCCGTCAGTAATTGTTCGACCACTTCTAAATGACCTAGAGATCTGAAAACTGGCATGCTGACAAGCCTTAAGTTTCTTACACCTGTAAAAGCCCGAAAACCAAGAAAATTCAAAACGGCGGCTTTGGAATATTGTCGACTTGAATCTTTCTGCCATTTCTACACCTAGAAATGTCTGAAAATCAAAAATTCAAAAGGGTGGCTTAGCTTTACAATTAAAAATGCTGCTACGTCTTAAGGTCCAGATACATAGAGAAAACAAAAACAGTCCAAAAAGCAAGAAAGGAAAAGAAATAAAAATAGAATGGCAGCTTTAGAACATTGTCTGCTTGAATTTTTCTACCACATATACACTATAAAAGTCTGAAAAACAACAAATTCAAAAGGGTGGATTAGCTTTATTGTTCAAAATGTTGATAGGCAGTTGTTGATAAATGTTTTATTGTTCAAAAGTTTTCGCCAAATTAAATTCTTTTTCGCCAAATGTAATCCGAAACCGCCAATTTTTTTTCACTCTCCATTAGAAATATAGAAACCCTAAAGTGTTACACAAACAATAAGTTATAGATTGTTTACAATTAAACAAAAAAATATTGTCATAGATCCTGAATCGTAATAAAAAGAAATATGGACACTTATTTTCAATTTTGAATTTATTACTACCTATAAAATTTCTAAACAAAGAATTATTGGCAGGATAAGTTTCAAATTCATTGAAAAATTGGGTATTACATTTATTATGCTGCTTGGTTGTAAAAGGGGCTTGGTAAAAAATACAGATGTTGAAATATTGCACTTTATTACTTATAGAACTTTCATCTAATAACTAGTTTCATATAAGTCGTGCAATATTGGTTGATGGTTTACATCAAAACATAAGAAATCCACAAATATGATCGCACAAAAATATTCTATGTTAATTTTTAAAATATCATTGGCATTGCCAAAGCAAAATTGGGCATTGGCTTGTTTAGTAAAATTACACAGAATTATTCAAAATACATAAATCAAGCATAGACTAATCAAAATACTGAATTCTGTGGGGCAGTCAGCCCATTTTCTGTACGTAAAAATTGAATTTTTTCATTTTGGAACCATTAATGTTTATAGCCATTAAATATTCCAAATTTATGACTTTGAGTCTGCTGCTTAAGTGAATCTTTATCAAGTTCTGGCATGAAAAGCCCTTTTCACAGTCCACTGTTGATCAACTCACTGGGCTATAAGTAGTCACCCGTCCCTAATTTAGGGTCACTGGCTCCATGGAAGGGAGAGAACCAGTGCCGTAAGACAAATACGACATCCATGCCTCACTGGGATTCGAACCCGGACCCTTCTAGGAAGAATGGTCACAAGCCATCGCTTAGACCACTGCGCCACCGGGGCGGCTTTCGAGATTTGGCAACTACATAGAAGAACTGTAAGTGCTATCACCAGACACCTGCTTAGAATTTGGAGTCACTGGTTCCAGGAAAGGGACAGAACTATCTTCATGTTTCTACACGTGACTCAAGTCCGTGATCATCTTGGAAACGTGATCAAAGTCCACTCGAGGCAGCACTCATAGTTCCCCGGCGCGCCTGCCATTGCATTGCAAATTCAATTTCAACTTACATACGTAAACAAAAAATGTCATTATTGCAGCTCTTCCCAGTCATAAATCCACTCGGTACATCTTTAACCACTATGTACAGGCACGTCGTTTTCCGAACGTATAGTCCATCATGGCGGTCATAAGATTTACTGACTCAGCCCATATTAAACTATTTCCTTTTCCATCGCTTTCATGTAATCCTCCAGATTGCCACCCCGGTGGTGCAGTGGTCAAAATGTTGGCTTATAACCATTCGTCCGCGAAGGGTTCGGCTTCGAATCCCGGTGTGGAACGGATGTTGTGTTTGGCTTACGGCACTAGCTGTCTCCGTTCCCTGGAACCAGAGACCATATATTAGGTACGGAGACTGCTCATAGCCCATTGAGTTGCTCACGGTGGTCGTTAAACCTCCAATCAAAAAAAATAATAATAAAAAAATAAAAAAAATGCTCATGTGGTAAAGGGAAGGCAATTCTTGCAGCAGAGTGGAGGCTATGATAACATCAAAGGATGAACCGACTCGATATTATTTCCTTTCCTGTTACAGGGAGATTTTGTATGAGAAACTGGCCGGATTCTTTTAATCAGATAGTTCACATATTGAACAGAAGGGATATGTCGACCATTTACCATCTGAATGGTAAAGGTTGAATATATCGCAAAAATTCAGACATGCTCAGTATTTACATTTGCACACATGTACAAACCATAGCAAATCGAATAAAGCTGTTGTCTTTTGTTAACCGAAAAGTAAAGTAAACAGTTACGCAAAACCGTTAAAATGATCTATACACGTATAAAATACGAATGAGTTTTGACACGCGGATTTATATTTTGAAAGATTTCCACCAACATTTGTGAAAACAGCAAATAAATAAATAAATCATCCAACTGTTGAGTCTTCCTTGTACTTTTTAAGCTTAGGATACTTTTTAATTCTTTACTAAGTCTAGAATATTTTTTAATTCTATACTAAGGGTATGGTACTTTTTAATTCTACATTGTAAAAGATTTCCACCAACATTTGGGAAAAGCAAGCAAAGAAACAAGTCTTCCAACTGTTGAGTCTCTCTCCTAGTTTTACAGCCTAGGATACTTTTTAATTCTATACTAAGTCTCCGATACTTTTTTAATTCTATACTAAGTCTCCGATACTCTTTAATTCTATTCTAAGCTTCCGATACTTTTTAATTCTATATTGTAAAATACTTCCACCAACATTTGTAAAAAGCAAACAAAGAAATAAATCTTGCAACTGTTGAGTCTTTCTCCTACTTTTTAAGCCTAGCATAAATTTTAATTATGTACTAAGTCCAGGATATTTTTTTAATTCAATACCACTACCGGACATTTGATCTGTTTTTTCAGAAGTTTATTATGCAGCATTATTTTTAATTTCTTGCTGTAAGCTTAAAATATGCTGATAATTATTTCTCTTATAATCTTTTGCCGAATTTGTGTGACTTTCAGTCTTCTCGAATATCAACAATTACGTTTTCAGCTCCATGTACAACTGGAATAGCTTTGTTTTAAAACTGAAGCTGTTCTGTGTAAAATGCAGACGTTTTGGTAATGTCATTTCCATTTAAATTCTACATGTTTCGGTAATGCAAGTAACAAATTAAGTGACTTTATTTATTCATACGTAAATCCACAAAAAATACTTGTGAGGAATGTATCGCTTCTCAGGGCGAGTTTGCTTTTACGTAGTTTTTCCTTTTGTTCGTTTCTAGTCGTTTGTAAATTAGCCGTCTTAAAATATTTTTATCCCAGCTAATGAGCTACTTATCTTCTTTGTGGAATTTCTTTCTTCCTCGAATTTAACGAAGAGTCTAAACAATTATGCTTACACCGAGGGAAAGAAGCGTTTCCTCACTTATGCATACGTATTTTAGATTATTTTGAGCCACTTCAAAAGAAATCGAAATTGGGATTTACCATCAGTTAATCTCAGGGTTAACTGCTTTTCCCATTTTCGAATAAAGCTGACAGGAAAAGACCTTAGGACACCATTATCTGAACAAATATACTTCTAAAATTATTTACTACAATTTACAACTATACACTGAGTGGCCACTTTATTATGACCAGCCCCTCAGTACTTCGTTGGGCCACCTTTTGCCTTTAGTACTGCGTTGATTCTTCGTCGCATGGACTCCACGAGATGTTGATAGGTGGTTTATGGAATCTGAGACCATGCTTGATGAATAGCACTTTCCAGGAGTGTGAAATTGCAGGGTTTTGGATCCAGCTGTCTGATGGCTTGTTCAACTTCATCCCACAAATTCTGAATGGGGATGGGATCTGGAGATTGTGGGGGCCACCTAAGCAAAGTAAACTCAATAGCATGTTCCTTAAACCAATCCTGTACAATACGAGAACTATGGCAGGACGCATTATCTTGTTGAAAGCAGCCATCGCCATTGGGATAAACCATCCACATGACAGGATGCACTTGGTCCGCAACGATGTTTAGATATGATGTGCCAGTCAGACGTTGATCAACATGCATTAAAGGACCCAAAGCATGCCAGGAAAACATTCCCCCAAAACTAACGTTGCCTCCACCAGCTTGAAGGGTTGTAGCAATGAATTTGGGGTCCATGCTTTCGGGACGTTTCCGCCAAATTCTCACCCGGCCATCGGCATGGTGCAACTGAAAACGTGATTCATCGGACCATATAATTTGTTTCCAACTATCGACTGTCCAATCCTTGTGCTCCTGTGCGAACTGGAGACGTTTTCTCTTGTTAACTGCAGACAGCAAAGGTGTTCGAACAGGCCTTCGGCTTCCACATCCGATCCGATGCATTGTATGGCGAACAGTGCGTGCAGAGATCATTTGAGGAGATCCTTGATTAAGGTGGTCTGTAATTTGCTGCACTGTTGCCCTGCTGTTGTCTGTTACCAGTCTGGACACTCTCCGTTCCGCCCGACCAGTCACTAGTCGAAGACGACCGCACGTTGCACGTAGAGACCCAGTTTTTTGGCTGACAGTCCAGTCTTTAAACACTTTAACAGCAGCTGCTCTGGAACAATTCACGAATGCGGCGGGTTCGGTGATACTCGCTAGATGGCTCCGAGCTCCTACAATCATCCCACGTTGAAAGTCCGTCAAATCGCATTTTTTACCCATCTCGTCACCCAAAAATGACTTCTACTGCTGTCGCAAGCACTAAACTTTCCCTTTTTATACTAGCCTCTCCCTCTGGCGGCAACAGCGTGCAGCCATAGCTCATTTGCTTAAAACTGTCACGTGGTCATAATAAAGTGGCCACTCAGTGTATAAGGGTATTTTAACCCTATAACTGGTTGGAAAGAATTAACTGAGGGTAAACAAAATGGGCTGAAATCAGATTGAACGAATATTTTCGCTGTCTACGAAGTGGGCGGAACGCAGCTGGGTGGAGTGAATATGAGCATCAGAAAGCGTTGCTTTTCCCTTTGCTTCGTTATTTGAAGTGAGCAATTAGGGAGAGGATTTACACTAATCTTTTCTGAATTATTACTTGCTACAAAGGCTGTAACAATGGTGTGGGGCCTAAGAAAGGAGAGAGTTGTTTTAGATACTTGTTTCTACCCAGTGGCATGATCTCTGTTTAAGAGAGTCTTGTCAGCATTTCAGAGATTTATGGTTGGTATTTCTGAGATGAGACTGGAGGAATTCCTTTGCAGTAGCTTACGTAAACATCTGCCGCTATGTGAACATATCTCTTTAGGGACAGCAAACAAATTTGTACACTGTTTGGCTCAGGTACATCGGCCGCTTAAAGGGTTAAACTACAGGGTGATTTATAATTATTGTCGGGGTTTCAGTGGCATATAATTGCAAAACGGGAAACAACAAACTAAAACCGCAAACAAAGTATGACAGATGACAACTAAATGTTCCACACGCGCGCATTTCGTAGCACGTAGGATATCCAAGCGATAATCAATTTCTCGCCAAGTGTTCGCCAGCATTTGCGGCGTTATTGTTGCTATCGCAGCACCAATTCTGTTCTTCGGGTCATCAAAGGAGGACCCAGGGTTCTAGTAAACGACGTTTTTCACGTATCCCCACAGGAAGGAAACCAGTGGCCTAATAGCGAGTGGGCGCGGAGGCCACGGAATGGGTCCACCACGTATAACTCAGCTCCCAGGAAAATGCAGGTCAAGAAATTATTGGAAAATAACAGCCCAATGCGTCGGTATGCCATCGTGCTGGAACACTACATTGGGCTGCCAATCTTCCAACTGAGGCATCAGCTGTAGCATGTCAAGATAGATCACCGCTTTCACTGTTTTCTCCACAGAGAAAAAGGGCATCAACTCTTCCGAACATGACAAAGCGCACCAGACTTCCATCTTTTGACTATCTCGTTCGAATTCTCGAAAAGCGCGATGGATTTCGGAGCCTCGTATTCTGCAGCTATGCCTATGTACCTTCCCTGAGACGAAAAACGGTGCTTCATCACTAAATATCCATGTCTGCAGGTAATGTTCATCAGCTTCGACTTTGGAGAAGATGTCTTGGAGAAGACAGGTCAGTTCCTTCACCGATTTCAGACGGTGGGTGCGCCGGCGAAGTCGACGCTCCAACTCGTCCCAGAGGTGCTCGATAGGGTTAAGGTCCGGGCTCTGCGCAGGTCAGTCTATTCGATTAACCCAATTGTCACCTTACCAAGCCATGGTGGACTTCGCAACATGACAGGTGACATTGTCATCCTGAAAGTAACATGGGTCCACCCCGTAAAACTGCCAAAAAGTAGGATGCGTATGGTCATCCAAAATGGTGCAGCAGGTCTCGGCGTTGAGTCTACCAGGAATTGCGACCAAGGGTCCTGTGCCATACCAGGAGAAACACCCCCATAGCATAATTAAACCGCCGCCGAACTTCACAGTTGGCACAATACAATCCGGCAGGAGGCGTTCTCTAGGCAGACGCCAAACCCAGACCCTGCCGTCCGTACGGTGGAGGTGAACCTTGATTCCTTGCTCAAGAGAACCTGTTTCCACCGTTCAACGGTCCACTGTCGACGTTCTTTGCACCACGTTAGCCAAGCAGCGCTATTGGACTTAGTGATCAAAGGCTTGTGGGCGGCAGCACGTCCATGATAACCGAGCAGATGGGCTTCCTTACGGATGGTATTCATCAAAAGAACATTCCCGGATGCCTGTTCAAACTCCTCGCGGATGTGGCCCATCGATTTGGTGCGGTTTTTCCGAATTTCTCTGGCCAGCACCCGTCGGTCTCTAACTCCCAGTTTTGTGGGTCTGCCGGGTCGTAGCACATTCCGACAGTCACCTCTTATCTTCCACTTGCCAATCACGTAAGCCACTGTCGATTTTGAGTACTTCAACTCGCTGTGATACCCGATGATTAGAACTTTCTCGAAATCAGAGAGCTCCGAATTGCGTGGCATCTTTCATGCGACTGGTTGCGTTGTTGTTTCCCACACGATATTTAACGGCGTCGGCCGTGACGTGTATCAGGACCGCAGATATCGTCGATTGCAGGGGTGTCAAATTACTTGTTGGTAGATAGTGTATAAGTTAAAGCGATTTGAATGATGTTAATGTTGATTCAACTTAAGCGGCCATGATCAAAGAGTAAATAAATACTCTCTGACTTCTTTTTCACCTTCTTAACGTCTGTAATGTAACCAATATAGAAGGCAAAACAATTCAAATTGTTATGTTTTTTTTTTAATTTATCAGGATCATATATTTTTTTACAGTTCACAAAAATTATTATGTCGTTTGGGAAGTAAGTTTGAACTTACTAGGGAGCGAAGGACAGATTATAATATTTGATAGTAATTATTACTACTTCCCCTCATTTTCAATAACACGTTTTTTTATTTGGGGTTTAACGACTACCGTGAGTAACGTATTGGGCTATAAGCAGTCGCCCATCCCTAAATTAAGGCAACTCGTTCCAAGGAAGGGAGAGAACCAGTGCCGTAAAACAAACACAACATTCATGCCTCACCGGGATACGAACCCATCTCGGAAGAATGATCAGAAGCCTTCGCCTACACGACTGGGCCACCGGAATGGCCAATAATACGTTCCCAAACTGTAGCAGGTTTACGAACACCATTAAAAGCATCAGTGTTATTCTGTTGAAAATCCATGATCATACATGATGATAGATAGTCCATGACTGAAGAATCTCTAAAAATTCGTTGATTTTTTTTGTGGTGTTTTTAACGTCTGTAATGTAGTCAACAGAAAAAGCAAAACACTTAAGATTTTTATGTTTTTGTTTTTCTTTTTTATTTATCAGGCTAATATTTTTTTTACAGTTCACAAAAAAATATTAGGTCGTTTGGAAAGTAAGTCAACACTTTGGACTTATTTGAGAGCATAGGCAAGATTATAATATCGGACAGTAAATATTATTACTTCACCTCATTACCAATAATACGGTTTTTTTTTGTTTTTTTTTATTGGAGCTTTAATAATTTTTTTTAAAATTATGTATTGGACTTGGTACATTGACATATATACACTGAAGAGCAATTGAATCAGAGATACCTGTCTAGTAACGTGTAGCACAACCTTGCGCCTTGATGACAGCGGCAATTCGTCTCGGCATAGACTCGACAAGATACCGGAAGCGTTGGAAAGCCATACGGGTCCACAACAAGCTCCTACAGTTCACGAAGATTTGATGGAAGGGGTCAGAGCCTCAAACATCTCTATGGGCGGCATCCCATATGTGCTCGTTAAGATTTAGGTCAGGTGACCTAGCTGGCCAAAGAAGCGAGTTCACGTCGGTGGAGAGTTCATCCAACCGTTCGGATACAATTTGGGAGCGATGGAACGGTGCATTGTCTCGCTGCAGGATAAGGTCCCTAGTGGGATGTTGAAGACGCACAAACGGGTACCAATTGTTGTCCAGGATATCCCGGTAACGTTGACCTGTGAGAGACGATGTCACACGTACCAGGGGTCAAATTTCAGTCCACGTAAACAGACCCTAAACGAAAATGCCACCCGCACCAGCTTGAAGAGTACCCTGCTGGCAAGAAGAATCCATCGCTTCATGTGGTTTGCGCCGTCCTCGTATCCTGCCATCCGCATGTACCAACGTGAATCTCGACTCATCAGTCCAGGCAACATTTTTCCACATGTCTAGGGTCCAGTGGCGATGTTTCCGCGCCCATTCTAATCTTTGCTCCCTGTGATATGCGGTCAGCAGCGGTACCCTCGTGGGACGATGGCTTCTGTACCCCATAGCGAGGAGATGGTTCTGGATGGTGTGGCCGCTTACACGTTTTTCTTCACCAGCGTTAAATTGCCGAGTGATTTCTTACACTTTGGCCCGTCTATCCGCTGTTACAATGCGAGATAGCCGATGATGAACCCACTTATCCACACGCTCTTATCCACGGCAGTTGGCCCTTGCAGGGATGGTTTTACCGGATTCAATGTACTCACGGTGCACCCGTGACACAGTGGCTCGTCAAAATCCCAGTGCTTGTACGACTTCCAAGATGGAGTGACCCATTCGTCGGGCCCCGACAATTTTCCCACGATCAAATGCGCTTAGATCCTTCGTCTAACCCATACTGCGTCCAATTCTTACTAATTACCGGTCGCATCACTCCTTATATTGTCGGATCGCTGCATATGTAATGTCGTTTCCGTTTACAGGGCCGCCCACAGCGCCACATTTGCATTACACCAGCTGTCTCTAATTCAATTGCTCTTCAGTGTATGTATATTGAACATATATTGGACTTGGGTGACAGATATATACAGTAGAGATATTTTGTATTGAACAAGGAACTCAGCAAGTAAACCTCTGAAAGACAAACACTTACAACCATGCCTTACCCGGAAGTCGAACCCAGACCCCTTTGTTGCCGAATGATCAGAAGTCATCGTCTAGACCGCTGCGCCACCGGGGCGACCAATAACACGTTCCCAAACTGTAGTAGGTTCAGGAACACCATTAAAAGTACCAGTGTTATTAAATCTGTGGAAAATGGCTGATTCGGAGATTTTAAATTCTGTTTGTTGTTTAGCGAGAAACAGATATCTCCCATTTCAATTGGCCAAAATTTTTAAAACCACAGGGGATTAATATTCCGGTGAATAGGACGGATGTAGTAGCTTCACTCAACTATTCTGTTCAACGAACAGCCGAGAAGTACGTGCCTTGTACGGCCGTGCGTTGTCTTGTACTAGGATACATTGCTGCATGTGAGGTCGCAGGCCCTATACCGGGATATGATCCACTAGAAATAACTTATACCGCTCCAATGTGATGTTCATATCATATGCCTTCCGAAAAGCCACATTGCGAATATCCATGAGATTGATTAGTAATATTTTAGGTGCATACAAACTTGTGATGGATAAAGACGTCGCGAAATTACCGGGTTCAACCCAGGGCAGTAACGGATGTCGTCGCCTGCAAGCGTAAAACCACCCAATTTTCATCTAAGCAGAGGAGCCTTGTCAACACGTTACTAATGTGTCGATACCACACAAGGAGTAGCCCCGGTGGCGCAGTGGTCTAAGTGATGGCTTCTGATCATTCGTCTGAGATAGGTCCGGGTTCAAATCCCGGTGTGCCGCCCCGGTGGCGTAGTGGTCTAAGCGATGGATTCTGATCGCTCACCCGAAAGGGGTCCGGGTTCGAATCCGGGTGAGGCATGGGTGTTGTGTTTGTCTTACAGCACTGGTTCTCTCCCTTCCCTGGAACCAGTGACCCTAAATTAGGGACGGGAGACTGCTTATAGCCCATTGAGTTGCTCACGGTGGTCGTTAAACCTCCAGTCAAAATAAAACAAACCCGGTGAGGCATGGATGTTGTGTTTGCCTTAGGGAGCTGGCTCTCTCCCTTCCCTGAAACCAGTAGCTCTAAATTAAGGACGGGCGACTGTTTATAGCCCATTGATGGGCGTTAAACCTCCAATAAAAAAAACAAGTTAGTGAAATCATGCAATGCATTGATTATGATACGTTTTCCAACATCCCAGAAACCGCGCGGAGTAAGACCTTCCTCCTTACCCTGACTATTGATTCGTTCAGTATACCTCCGGAACAACATACTAAACTTTTGTCGCAATTGTGACGTGCTTGCACCGCAGGTCGCACATGAGATAAAGGCAGATAGCAATGATAGCACATGTCCGTGTAGCTCAGTTGGAGGAGCGAATTACTCCGGAGTGAGGGTACCCGGTTTAGATGTCCGGCGTGGACAAAACTGTGTTTTCACACAATGGAAGCATTTTTACTCAAGGTTTGAGGATAATGGCTGTGCAATAAATCTCGCCCCTGGGCCCTGACCAATGACCCCATTTCAATGATATTCGACAGAACTGGTTCAGTATACTTCTGGAAGAGCATACTAAAGTTTTGGCGGAATAAAAGTATTTTTAGTCAAGTTATGAGGATAATGGCTGCGGAATAAATTCTCGCTGCTGTGACCTGGCCTTTGATCCCACATCGATGGTATTCAACACAACTGGTTCAGTGTACCTCCGGTACAACATGATAAAGTTTTATCACAATCGAAGCAGGTTTACGTACGTTATGACGCATAAGGGGGATGGAATGAATCCCGCTCCTATGTCCTGACCTTTGACCCCATTTTGTCCATTTTCAATATGTTTCGTCCCCAGATTGTCCCCTACCACATACTAAAATGTCATTGAAATCGAACGATTTTTACGCGAGTTATCGTGCGGACAGTAGAACGAAGTAAATTTCTCCGTCATGTTTACCCACGCCGGGTATGGAACCCGGTCTCCTCATTGCGGAATAAGTCTCTCTCCCAACTGAGCTACACGGACGTTGTCGATGGTGTCTTTTTAGCAAATTTTCAGCGTTTTTGACCGTGCGAAACGACTTCAAAACTATATAGTCTCAATTATCTCCGAAACTAATAGAAATAGGAAAACCGTATTGCATCACTTAGGGTAGTTTATAAACGCAAACAAGACTGTGTAGTTAAATCCGGAATACCTGTTTTAGTTTTGGAGTTATTGTTGATTGTGTCTTTTTGGCAAATTTTCAGTGTTTTTGACCGTGCGAAAGAACTTCAAAACCATATAGTCTCAATTATCTCCGAAACTAATAGCAATAGGAAAACCGTACTGCAGCACTTAGGCTCGCTTTTTTTTTTTTTTTTTTTTTTTGATTGGAGGTTTAACGACCACCGTGAGCAACTCAATGGGCTATAAGCAGTCGCCCGTCCCTAATTTAGGGTCACTGGTTCCAGGGAAGGGAGAGAGCCAGTGCCGTAAGACAAACACAACATCCATGCCTCACCGGGATTTGAACCCGGACCCCTTTCGGACGAATGATCAGAGACCATTGCCTTAGACCACTGCGCCACCGGGGCGGCCGGCTCGCTGTTATCTGCCTTTATCTCATGTGCGTTCTGCGGTGCAGGCACGTCACATCTCCCCTCCCCAAAGTGGGCCGGGTGCATGGCCCACGGGTCAGCCGGGACCATGTGGAACGTAACATTACACACATCTATTTTTCGAAACGCTGAAGAATGGATTCTCTTGTTTTTCCTGTCTCGCGGTGTGGAAAGAACATTACACCATTGCGAGAACTTTAACGGCCAGGTCATTCTTGAAGTTCGGGCGCCAGTATAACGAAATAAATTTCTTCGCCGATTTTGTCCACGCCGGGTATCGAATCCGAGTCCCCTCATTCCGGAATAAGTCGCTCTCCCAACTGAGTTACGCGGACGTATGCTCTAGCTGCTTTCTGCTTTTATCTCATGTGCGTCCTGCAGTGCAGGCACGTCCTAACAGACAGACAAAGCTGGAGTATATACGCCTCTTCAACCTGCGGTTGGAAAGCGTAAAAAATACCACGCAAGGTTTCTCTGTGCAGTTTCGTAGGGTATGCCTTCTGTGTTGTGGTTATGTGTATGTGCGTTAACCGCTAGTGTGCTTTTTGGTCCTAAATATTCCGTCCCCATCGTATAAACCGTTGAGTGAGAGATACTCAGTTGAGCTGAGAGGTCTTTGATTTTTACCCTACAAGACTACTGTAAAGCCTTTTGGATGCACAGCCTTGCAATACAACGTAGGCCCAACACTTAGCCACCGTATGTTAGGAACAGAACACGGTGGCTCGGGTTGAGTCTACGTAAAATTCCAACGCTGTGTTATCTGGGTTGGCATCTGCACCCGTAATAAGTTGACTTTACTTTTGAGAATATTTCGGTGGTGACCCGACTTCCTTATACCATTGTTCTCGTCCGATTTCGTAGGGGCATTTTGACCTACTGCTATCCGCAGTAGACTTCGTGCTGCGCTCTCTGAATGCTGCAATGTGGCACACAAAGAAACACGCTGTTCCTCTACTATCATTGATCATTTCTTCTGCTCTATCGTTAATCCAACTTTCACTAGCTGGTCGGTAGGCACGAACTGAGCCCCAGGTACAACAATCAGACATCGCTCTTGCCAGTTTAGATTTCCGGAATGTATGCCGATGAAGATGTCCGCCTACTTTCCGAACGACCTAATTCAGTAAAACAACCTTAAATGACACTCCCAAATCGCGGACGCCTCCAGTTAGTGGGCAGTTTTGCGAAGTAGACGAGGCCACGGCTTCAGAAGCAAAATGTCTCGTCTTATTAAGCAAAAAATACGGTAATTTGAACTGGATGGTTTACGCTATGTGATGAAAAAATATTTAAATTCATTTTGTGCAACGCTTCGTGTTGAATAATATATGTTTGCCGTCGTGGCAGCATTTTACTCGGTGTGGAAAAATTCAAATCCCTGTGCTGAAATCAATGTTCACCAATGCACAATGAGATTCTGATTACATCACCAGGATCATTACATAAAGGTGATTTTTTTTTAATTTCATTTTACGAAGACTGAGCGATAAAAAGATACATCATTACAAAAGTCTGACAATTTTGAAAATAGAAAATTATATATTTATGAAATAACGAACCTGTCGGTAATCTGTACTAATTTTATAAGGGCATAACGTTTGATTGATCTCTAGTATTTTATTTCCAGATCTGAGGAATAAATATTTCATAAAAATGTGATTACGAGCTCTCATTTTTCCCCGTTGCCTAATTCCCAAGATTATTACAAAAGTGAAGGAAAGAAAAATGCAATAGAATTACAAAATGTTTTATTCATAAAATAGAAAACATCAAGTAAGACTTCCATTTATTTTGAAAAACCTTCGTTACTTCCCTTTCTTCATGCGTAGCATAATTTATAAGACGCCTGTTTAATTTGCACTAGCATTGTTGAAGGATGCAGTCGGATTTGGGGCTGTTCTTATGTATGTATATGTAACATTGTAATGGTTGTTGCATTTCGTTTCCTTCTGTGTTTCTTTTGAAAACGTGAATTGCACTGGGTTTTTGCTTTTTCTTTTACATTGCATTTGTATATTTCATTGGCGCTCCTTTCATTCAGGTCTAGAAAATGTTATTTTACTGAAACGTATCAAAAAGCAAATCATAAAATTTTGGGGTAAAAGCAGAAGTTATGCATTTGCGATTAAATCTAGATAAAAGAAAACATGTATACTTTGTATGAAGCAGAGAAACAAAATTACGGAGCCTTGGAACTATTAAAGGCCGCAAGAGCTGTATATAATGTTACAAAAACAGATTTCAAAAGAAAAATTAGTCCAAAATGCTGTTTTTCCAAACAAAATGTACACTACCTGACAAAGCAAATGCCTCACCATGAAGGAATCCTCGGAAACAGACCAAACTGCAGACACAGATAGCCAAGTAGGTCCTGAACAAATGATTTAATTGACACATTCAGACACTCCAGTGACCGAAATATACAATTTAATTGTATATTAAATGGAATTATATATTAAATATGATATTAACTAAATGATATATTATATTATTGTATAGTATATTAAATTGTGATTTAATTGTCACAATTGTCACTCCGTATTCGAATACTCAGGCTGATCAATAAGGAGTGTGGCCGCCGTTTTTGGCGATACCGCGTTGAATCCGACGCGGCATCGGGGCAATCAGAGTCCGAATAGAGTCCTTGGGTCTCGTGGACCATGTGGTGTTGATCCGAGTCCACAGTTCGTCGTCATTTTACGGGGGTGGAAGGGTACTCAACCGACGTCCAATCGTGTCCAACAGATGCTCGATTAGCGAGAGATCGAGGGATCGTGCTGACCACGGAAGCGTCCGCACACCATGTAAGACATTCAGGCTGATCCGGGAGGTATGCGGCCGGGCGTTATCGTGCTGAAGAACGGCGTTTTGGATGCCCTGTAGATACGGTACTGCCACGGACCGCAGCACCTCGTCAACATAGCTGCGTGCCGTCAATGTACCCGTAATGCGTACCAACGGTGAGTGGCTGTTGGCGCTGAGAGCACCCCACACCGTAATTCCACGTTGTCGGGCCGTGTGGCGCCCCATAATGGCGGAGGAATCTGCCACGTGGCCTCCAGACTCCCACACGGCGATCATCCCTTGTGAGACAGAACCTCGATTCGGCGGTGAACACTACACTGTTCCATTCGGCACCCCACGCAACTCTGGAGCGACACCAGGCCAAGCGGTGACGGCGATGGCTCGCTGGTAAGGGTAGCCTTCGCAACGGACGGCTGGACAGCAGACCAGACGCAGCCAATCGGCGCGTCACTGTCCGCGTCGATATCGGAGCATTCCCGTACACTCCGCAAAATGTCGCCCTTCGTGGCCTGTGGGTCCGCTACAGCATGGAGTCGGATGCGACGATCGGTGCGCTTGGACGTGCGTCTCGGTGTTTCGGTCCCCCTACGACGTTGCAGAGATCCTTCCTGGGACCACTGTCTCCTAATCTCTCCAAGCCACTTCCACAACGGTCTGTCTTGTGCCACTCTCACTTATGTTCTTCCCGCATATTTTCGAATTTCATCCACCCATCTTGCACGTGGTCTTGTTCATGATCTTGTCCTGTCCCTTGGAATCCAATCTAAAATTTCGACTATCCATCGATGGTCTGTCCTTCTGGCAGTATGTCCAGCCCATTGCCATTTCAAGGATTTTACTCTGATCATGATGTCTACCACTCTTGTCATTTTTCTGATTCACGAGTTTGTCTGCTTATATCTCCTGGTTACACCAAGCATGCATCTCTCCATGCTTCTTCGAGTTGTTTGCAGTCTGTGTATGTCTCTTTCAGTTAAGGTCCACGTCTCTGCACCATATGTAAGCAATGGAAGGATGCATTGATTAAACACTTTTCTTTTAAGACATAATGGCATATTGCTCATGCTGTTTCTTCCAAAAGCTCTCCAGGCACGATTTATACGAGTAACATGGAGGAGCATGTGTTTTTAGCTGTAAATATTTATCATATGTTTTCCCGTATGTAAGAGCGTTGAAATGAACAATATCTTACATCTGTAGATAGGGGGATTGTCATTACCGAAAGTACTCATGTGTTTTTAGCTGTAAAATATTTATCATATTTTAACATTAAAATGTTCCAAGACGGTAATTGATGACTTAGTTTTTTTGGTTTCAAATATAAACTGAAGTCATTACCGACGGCAGTGGATTTTGAGCAAAATGATGTTTCATCCGACACTTAAAGAATCAGTAAAGAAATTTTTAGTCGTGCAAAAGATAAGCAAAAAGATTTATATCCCACTGAAGTCCTTGGTGTAATTCGAGTAAAAACTCTCTCCGCCTCTCGTCTGTATTTCAACTCAATTTACAGTTTGTTTGGCAAGGATAAGCATCTGGGTTTCTGTAAAGAGGAGTGGGTGCTGTGAAAGCACATGTGGACATGAATTAAATCGTCCATACCATTCCGTTTCTACAGACATCTACAGATGCACATGAACCTCACCCCCTGTTCAAAGAGAACAAAAGCAGTTTTCTAGCCCTTCATACAGACGAACACATTGATGAAATATTATTTTGTAACAACTTCTAACCGCGCACTTTTCGTCCTTGAGCTCTTGTCGAGCATTTCTGACACCTAAAAACATTTTAGGTGCAAAGAAAAAATTCGGTTTTAAAAACGAAGCGACGGAAGTGGTAGCCTTTCCTATAATAACAACTTTCATTATAAAATTCCTCTTTTCTCAAACCAAGAAGCAGAACTTTTGGAATCGAGACTGCAGGATGTAGTTTACTGCCTAAAAGTACAAGGATACAGGAATATCCTTACTCAAAAAGATAAAACAGAACGTGGCGGCGTTTTATGGTATGAGAAAAATTGTGGGAGCATCTAAACGTAAGGAAGCTGATGGAAAACTATGATTTAAATGAAAACCTAAAGAACGGACACTATTTTGCTGACTCGTGTACATTCATTTCTCAAGCTGTTTTAAGGCAGTGTAACGTACCTTCCAGCAGGACGCACACGACATAAAGGCAGATAGTAGTCAGAACAAACGTCCGCGTAGCTCAATTGGTAGAGTGACTTATTCCGGAATGAGGGGATCCGGGTTCGAATCCTAGCTTGGACAGAAATGACGGAGAAATTTACTTCGTTATAATGGCGCACGAACTATCCGGATGACCCGACCGTTCAAAATCTCGCAATGGTGTGATGTTATTTCCACACCGCGAGATAGGAAAAATCAGAGAATCTCTTCTCCAGCGCTTCGAAAAATAAATGTGTGTGATGTTGCATTCCACACACTAGATTGACTGGGAGTTCTCGAGTGCACGTTCTACAGCGGATGGCTGCCTGCAACGATTCATGGTCACGGCTGACCCGTGGGCCATGCCCCCGGCCCTCTTTCGGGGGGGCGATGTGACGTACCTGCCAGCAGGACGCACACGACATAAAGGCAGATAGTAGTCAGAACAAACGTCCGCGTAGCTCAATTGGTAGAGTGACTTATTCCGGAATGAAGGGATCCGGGTTCGAATCCTGGCGTGGACAGAAATGACGGAGAAATTTACTTCGTTATAGCAGATGGTATGAAATATATTGTGGGAGCATCTAAACGTAAGGAAGCTGATGGAAAACTATTTGAATTTGAATTTAATTTTGCTATATTACACCATCCACCACACAAACAAATCGCACATACAATTTCTGTTCCAAAAAAAGATTGACCAAATACAAATCGCACCAATGCAGACACAAAAGAAATACCGTACATATATGTAAGAAAAGGATTAATACAACACATAAATGCAAAATTTTGAATAATAATACAACTAATACAAACACATAAACCATCAAACATGCAAATAGAAATATTATACAATAATAATATACATATAATGCAAAGTACAAACGAAGTAATAGTAATACAAAAACGCGTATGATAATATGAATAGTTTAGTTTTTAGTTTTAGTTTAAATAATTTAAAGCACTGCAACAGATTCTTTAAAACAAATCGTTGCGTTGCAATGTAGCAAGAAAACCAGGAAAAAAGGCTAGCAGATAGCCTGACGAGTCCCTAGTCCCCCCCGTCAAAAAAGAATCTAAATCGTCATGTCAAGGAACAATTTAACGGTAAACAGTAAATTACAGAAATAACACATAATATATGACCAACCGTTAATCAACCATTAATTAAGAAAGTCTTAAGCTCTCTTTTAAATACCGAATAATGTGTCATCCTCTTGATCGGAAGCGGCAACCGCCGCCTCGGGGGCGCAGTGGTCTAAGCGATGGCTTCTGATCATTCGTCCGTAAGAGGTCCGGGTTCGAATCCCGGTGAGGCATGGATGTTGTGCTTGTCTTACGGCACTGGCTCTCTCCCTTCCCTGGAACCAGTGACCCTAAATTAGGGACGGGCGACTGCTTATAGCCCATTGAGTTGCTCACGGTGGTCGTTAAACCTCCAATAAAAAAAAAAAAAAGCAGCAACCCATTTCAGGACCTAGAGCAGGTCACGTTAATATTATTAAATAATAAATTAGTACGCGCTCTAGGTATTAAAAATATAGTATTGCCACGATTGTCATGATAATGGGAACGCAAACGTAAGGTAATTAGATCTGTATATTTATTAGCGTATATACCTTCATGCATAAACAGTAAGAATCGAAAACTATATGATTTATCAAATGACATTGTCTGATAACTAAGGAAAAGAGAATGTACCTGTAAAGACGGATTCACCAAATCTAAATATTTTATTTGCAAAACATAAATTCTATTAACATTTCCAATAGTTGCGCGACCCCAAGGCAAGAGACAATAAGATAGAAATGGATAAATACATGAAAAATAAAATAGCAACTTAACTCTGGCAAGCAACAAACCTGAAATCCTGTAAATGACAGCGATGCGGGATCTGAGCCCAACCGCAATCTCACTGACATGTGCATCCCATCTGAAATTTTCTTGTAAATATGCACCCAAGAAATTTACAACATTCTGACAGTCAAGGATCACTCCATTAAATAATATCCCGTACGCAATATTCACTGGTCTCCCACATCGCGAAAGAGTACACTAGTTGTTTTGGAAAAAAATATGGTTAAGGAATTACAGCAAAACCAACGATAGTAATCCTGAACTTCCAAATTTACACGTGGGACTAACTCAGATAGAGTGTCCCCAGAAAAAAATAGGCTTCTGTCAACAGCATACAAAATAGGAGTAGCACTTCAGATAATAGTAAATAAATCATAAACATAAATTAAAAATAACAACGGACCCAAAACTGATCCCTGAGGAACACCATGACGAACCAAAAGAGCAGAAGATCGAACACCCGGTATTTGTACAAATTGCTTCCGGCCTGTTAAATAATTGTGGAATAAAGTTTTAACAACTCCCCTGATGCCAATACCGTCTGCCGCCCCGGTGGCGCAGTGGTCTAAGCTGATTAACCAACTACTAACTTCTGATTAACCAACTACTAACAACACCAGTGTTTAATTATATGCTGTGCCTTATCTTGATGAGGTACACCCTGGTCGCAGGTGGTACCAGTACGCGACAATTGGCAGTTGAGGTGCGGCGTTCCTAATCCACCATCATTTGTCACTTGTAGCAGCTTGGTTTCTCTACCAGGTGTCAACGAATGGTTCCCGTGCATTAATACCTGTAACGTATACTCTATATTCACTTTCCTTTTGATTTTACTATCTCTGGTTATTTTATTTTACTATGTAAATTATCTTCTTACTGAACGAAATATTATTTCACCCGATGAATGAGATCTGGCAATGAGTGTAAGTCATGACGTGGTGGTAGCCAGTATATATAGGCGCGTTCATCGATAGCGGAGAGATTTTCTTGTTATAAGGAGAGATTTTGTTGTTATAAGGAGAGATTTTGTTGTTATACTAGAGGAGAGAGTTTCGTTCTATGCCATTAGTTTGATTCTTCATTATTGTGAAACAAGTTGTGTGTGTGTGCTTTGGATGACCAAGAGTTGCATAATAAAAAAGCTTGTAGTAAGTACGTCTTTCTCAATTCATAGTTTTTGTCAGACCTCTGTCTGGCTGTTAGGTTTATATCATTAGTTTATTACCATTAACAACCAGCGTTAAGACTTCATTCATTCTAATTACTGCTGCAACATTACTACCAGTTATAAGTTTGTTCAATACTATTACTACACTACTAGCAGGAGACTTTATTCATGTTCTTAATTAACTAGTAACAACAACCATTTGAATTCACTATTTGAAGCTTAGTACAAGCATATCATTCAGTAGCAGAAGCATTATACTTAGCTCAGTAGAAAAGCTTCATTATTATCATTAGCTAGCTGGTAGAAAGAGCTTATTCATTACAATTAGCTTAGCGGAAAGCAAAATAAAGCTAATTCATTATATACCCAGCAAGCGGAACATGCTCTCTCTCAATCGCAAATTACTGTCAAATCCACAGGATGACAGGATTTGGCGTCGTATCGTCACAGATGATGAAAAGTATATTCTTACGTTATGCTACCACTAGGATCTAATGGCTGAGGTGACACCAGGAAATGGTGCAAAGAGGGCGATTCAAGAGGAATGTCATACTGTGGATTTTATTAGAATTGTGAGGGTCCTGTATAGTGTGGAACTCATGTTTAGATGGTCAGGCGCCAATTTGCAGCTGCGATGGGGTCTTTCCAATACACTATCTTTCGTCACCTGCGCCAACTTTGTTTCCTTTCCAGGGTGCCATTAAATAGTTTTTCCTTGAATTGACAACTCAGCACCAAGAATTTCGTGCTATGAGTTACAGATAGGATTATTCCGCCGTCTGGTGGAATAATTCTATGTCATTGCAGCATAAATGTCCCGGACAAGCCTAGGGCATTTATGCTGCAATGACTCCACACCTCTATATATACCACAAGCTTGGAAACGCCTGTTGGATAAAACTGAAAACGATGAGACAAATAACTCGCCACCAAATGTATAAGATCAACGAACAAAAATAATTACTTTGGTCCGCGACAAATGCGCAGAACATCGTTTCCTCCACACTTTACACTTTTACGTCACAGTGTTTGAACTCTAATGCTTATATACATGAGCTTCGAACTACGTTCCACAGTGTACTAACATCTGAAGATGGACCCATAGTGGGTCTGAAAGTATTCATGTTTTTTAAGGCCTTTTTAACCTGTATATATATTAAATGCTTTTAATTCGTGATACAATTTTAATTTGTGTTAATCGTGCTCAGACGGAGGAATAATCCTATGTGCTGACAGCGCAGCAGGCAGAATAACGGGTCGCCCTCTCAGTCATAGTTTGCTGTCAGATCCACAGGACGTTAGGTTTTAGCGCTATATTTTCACAGGCGATGAAAAGTGGATATTCCAACGTTGTCTTGCCACTGTCAACCAGAGGCTAAGCCCTCTCCAGAAAGTACAGCCAATGGTGCAAATAGGGAAAAGTCATCCTGTGCATTCGGCGGTATTGTAAGGGTCCTTTTCTCTAGGTACTCGTTCCAGATGGTCAGCCTAGGACGGAGAACTGTATACCGAACAACGGTAATAGATCCATGATACTGTGCGCGAAGTCTATTCAAAACACTTCAGTAGGAAGCGGCGTTGCTGCAAGTGGACGATGTCACAAATCACACTTCCGGAGTGCTCCACCAAAAACTACAGGAATCAGAAGTGGGTTGAGATCCGTCCATAGAATCGAGATCGTGGATTGAGATCCGACCATAGAATCCGTATCTTGCCCCCATCCGATTACCACCTGTTTCACTACATTAACCATTTCCTACAAAGGTGGTCCTTGTCTTCACTGGTGGAAGTGGAATCTGGCATCAGAGAGTTCCCGTCCTCGAAAACTGTCCAGTTATGCCGCAGCGTGGAATCGTGGCTCTGATGGAACATTGGCAAAGGACTATACGCCAAAACGGCCTGGGCTTTGCAGAATGACGTGAGCTTGTATATCTTTCTTGCGTCATTAAACTTTTTGGTTGCAAACGGGATGAAATTTTGACTCACCGCCGCGCTCAATTACAATGCTTTTTCTCACAAAGATTATCTGTAAGATGTTAACTGGCGATAGTTGAATGGTTTAGGATATTGTTTTCATAAATAATTCTAGTTCAGTAAACCTTCCCTGTGGCCTGAGGCGCTGGCTTCGTATCATTCATCAGAGAAAGGCCAGGGCTCGAATCCCTGATATGGCCCAAGGGGTGTGTTACCTTATTGCGCTTAATCTGTCCCATCCCTGGAGCCAGTAACCGTAAGTTATGGACGAGCGACTTGCTCATGTGGTAATTCATACGCTCACACCAGAGGAAAATAAATATCCACTTTCAAATTACATCCCTAACAATTCTTTAATCTACATGTAAAAGAAAGTGGGAAAATGCGATAGTGTTCGTCCACGAATTGTTCGAACACTTCTACATGACATAGAGATCTGAAAATCGGCATGCTGATAGGCCTTAAGGTCCATATACCAAGAAAAGTCCGAAAAGGCAAAATAAATCAAAATGGCGACTTTGGAACATTGTGTGTTTGAAATTTTCGCGAAACGTTCGACCACTTCTAAATAACCTAGAGATGTGGCATAATGATACCTCTTAAGGTCCAGATAACTAGAAAAGTTCGAAAACCGAAAAAAATGGCGACTTTTGAGTATTGTCTGCTTGATTTTTTTACCACTTCTACGCCTAGAACAGTCTACCAAAAAATTCAAAAGGGAGGCTTAGATTTACTGTTCAAAATGCTGATAGTTTTAAAACTAATAATGCCAGAAACGTTGAAATGCTGTAAAACTTCCATGAAATTTTGATCGAAAATTCAGAGGCGCCGAAGCTTGTGCCGTTTTACGTCAATCGGTGCATTGACATCACGACCCTGTTCTTAATCGTAAAAAAGTTACGCATTGCAAATTATTTTCCATTCCCTTTATTACTTTCAAGTTTCTTTCACTTTGTGTTCAAAAATGCGTTTATTGATTCACCGTTCGGAGAACGGGCATGAAAGCTGATATCTTATAATTTAATGAGTTAAGAATTTCCTAAATAAACTTTTAAACATTACTTTAACGTCTCCATATTGGCTACTATTTCCATAAAAATGAAACTATATTTGCTGGCAGGGGCTTCGGAACTATATTTGACAATGGCGGCAAGATATCAGAATGTACATTTTTTGGTCTTTTCAAAGAGCTTTTTTTGTTTTCATAAAACAGAACGTGATGACGTCATTTCAACAGGGCACATACACTATATTGACAAAAGTCACCAGACACCACTTCAAAAGGAAATGAATGGATCCGCTGCGTTGTTAAAATGCGCGGTACAGCTGCAAACGGTATAAAAACAAGCCTGCGGCGGACCGCGATCATATCGCACTGTGAGGTTGAGTGAAAATGCCGCGGCGGGAGGGAACTGACTGCCGCGGCAGGAGGGAACTGTTGTTCATAAGAGAAGCCGAGGGGCGTTTACACATACCCAAGTCAGATGTTTTGGATGTACTGAATAATTGGAAGACTCATGGCGTGCCTGAAGCAGCAAAACGTACCGGAAGACCAGAGAAAATCAGTGATAGAGGACGTCGAAGCCTCAGGAGAGTCGTTACAGCTAATCGACGGAGAACTGCAGAAGACCTCAGTGTACAGGTGAGTAAAATGGCTGGAACCTCAATATGCACACGTACCATTCGCAGAGAACTTCATTCCATGGGTTACCGTGGTCGTGCGGCTGCTCATAGGCCTTTCATCTCCACTCGGAATGCTACTTGTCGTTTAGCTTGGTGTGAAGAACATTTATCGTAGACCGTAGATCAATGGAAACAGGTCCTATGGACTAATAAATCCACATACATAATCTATCGGTCTGATGGTTGCGTGTGGATATGGCGGAAGCCGGGGAATGCTATTTATCACAGTGTAGTGTTCCTACGGTCACGTTTGGAGCTGGCAGTGTACTCGTGGGTGGGGGTCGTGGTATGGTCCCGGACCATTGGTTATCGTGGACAAACCTGTTAACCAGCACGTCTATCTCGATATTCTGAACAATTATGCCCTACCAACTCTGTGGCAATACTATGGAACCGAGCCTTGTTGGTACCAGAAGGATAATGCATCGAGCAATAAAGCAAGGTTTCAAAAATCGCTTTATTCTAATTTATCATAAGAAAACATAAGAGGGAGACGTACAGTATTGGGCATCTCACTGCGAAATAATACAAAACTGTTAAAAACATGATGGTATATACATTGCAATGACAATGGGGATGAATAACAAAATGCTGCAAGCAAAGCTTATTGAATAAAAAAATTGCAGAAGTGACAAAGAGAAACACATCGTGTCACATGACATTGGCTGGGCATGATTTACAGGATAACACAGGCGAAACAATAGTACACAATTAGAAAAAGAACAGCACAAACACCGCCGTGAAGGTAAAACATTACATACATGAGATAAAAACACAGCGTGCACAATTGTGCAAGTTATTTAACGAGGGCACCAAAGCAACATAATACAGGCGGGGTGAAAGTAAGTAATGTACACGAGTAAGCATGAAAATACACTGAGATGGCATTAGCATTCACAATTCAACGGTAGTGTGGATTGCACGAGTCGTAGAGTGGAGGAGGGCCACCAGGGTGCCACGGAACTCAGCAAAGGAGGTGTAGAATGTCCTAGGGTTCTGATAGGTGTAGCAGTCCAGAATCAATCGCAAACCATGGAGCGGCCGGCGCCCAGGTAGCATAGAAGGTGGCTTCTCGACGACTGGAAGAAGCCGACTGGTACTCCAGGCGGAGTCGAGAAAGCAATCGATCTTGAAAATGGCACAAAAGTGCTGCGCTGGCCTGGTGTAAAGAGACCGGCGAGGAAATGCTGCGGAGTTGTTGAAGGTATACGTAAATAACGTGTTTAACCAGCACGAAAAGATAGGCACATACTGAAGGAAGAGTTGTAGGTGGATGAGCCCGCAGAAGAAGATGTCTGTAGGCAGTGAACGGAAGATCTTGAGAACAAGAGCGACTGGCAATCCGGAAAGCCTGGTGGAGGAGAGGCATCAGGATGGGACAGTAAAGGTAGACGTGAGAAACGTCTGCCTCCTGTGCGCAGAAGGAGCAGAGAGGGGAGGGAGAGAAGAGACATGCGAAAGAGAAAATACGGAACAGGGAGGCGATTATGCAAAAAGAGCCAGTGGGTATTAATTTCAAGAGGGGCAGATAAGGGTGAGCGGGCAGCGGCCCAGACAAGAGGAAGAGAAGCAGGGGGAACCTCCAGAATAGAAAGCGGTGAAGGGGTGGCAAGGTGCACTAGAAAACGATAAAGAGATTTAGAGGAGAGAGAGGAGAGAGGAAGAACCGAGTTTGTGAGTCGGAGGAAAAACGGCAGCGGAAGAGGGGCAGAAAAGACAGAGACGAGACCGGTGGGGGAGACAAGATCAGGGAAAAGCGAAAGAAGTGCAGTTAGCAGAGAGTCATAGACCAAATGGGCGGATGGGGACGAGAGAATAGCAGGGGGAGGCCAGAGAGAGGGCGCCAGGATAGATCCGAGTTAGTGAGGTCTTGTACAGTTACTACACCTGCTCGGAGCCAAGAGGGGAATGAAAAACAGGGGAGATGGGGGGATGAACAAGGGAGTTGAAGAAGAGGGGTTCAGAAAGAAGCTCTAGAGTTGAAGAGGGAGGGGAGCGAATGAGGGGAGAGAGCGAAGGTGAGTGAGGGCTTCAGAATATGCAGGTGGGAGTTTGGAGGGGGGAAAGGACAGCAATCCATGAGAACTAAAGAAAGAAAAGAAAAATGTGGGTTACGCAAGGAGGCAAGAACGTCACGTACCTGAACTGCGGAAGCCACTGGAGCCGTGAAAAGGTGAATGAAGTTGATCACTCGGCTTGCTTTGTAGCACAGCGGGACATCAGGTAGGCCAGCACCACCATAGGAGGGAGGAGCACAGAGCTTGTGGACGTTAATCCAGTGATGACCCGCCCACATTACTCGAGTAAGGCAGCGTAACCTCCTGGAGACAGAAAAGCGGGGTCGTAGATGCAATCCAAGAATGCTTGCAGATGGACAGAAGGTATGTCCTGGTGAGATTTGCACGCTGGTAGTAGGACGTACAGAACTGCGCACGACACCAGAATGCAGCTGTGCGGAGGAGGCGAGGATGGAGTTCCGAGCGAGTTGCACTAGATGTAGCTTGTGGTGCGCCTAAGTGCACACCCAGGAAGCGTTGGGTAGTGGATGACCATGTGGCCCCCCATGGAGCATCCAAGCGATTGGACCACGACCCGCACCACAATCCAGTGCTCTTAGAAGTATTCAGTTCAGCTGCAGAACATGAAGCATATGCGGAGAACAAACGACGAAGCAGTTGGAACTGTGAGTCGCTACGAATGCAGACGGTGATGTCATCTGCATAAGCAGAGTAAATGACTGAGTGATGCCGTGAGCTGGCAACTGGTGGTGGAAGTTGTGCTAGAAGAGATGTTTGCAGAGAGCGTAGAAAAGGCTCGACGGCAATCGCAAACAGTTGACCAGAAAGCGGGCAGCCCTGACGAACTCCCCGCTTGAAGGGAACATGTGCTGTGAGAAAAGATGCCGTCTTGACATGGAAAACGGCGTCCCGGTAGAGGGAGAGAAGAACGGAGACAAATTGTGGAGGAAAGCCAAAGTGTAGCAGGGTTTGTGTTAAATAGGCGTGTGAGATATTATCGAAAGCGGAACGGAGGTCTAAGGAAAGGAGAGCAAGAGGTTCAGAATGAGTCTTGGCAAGATGAATGAGATCGCGAAGAAGTTGAACATTGGAGGAAAGAGAACGGCCAGGAACAGTATAGGTTTGAGAGTCAGCAAGGATGTGAGGGAGGATAGAGTTTAGTCGACGGGAAAAAAGCTTAGTATAGAGTTTATAATCTTGATTGAGAAGAGAAATGGGGCGCCAATTTCCCAAGTCAAGAGGGTCACCCTTCTTGGGAAATAGGACCACATGTGCGTCCGTGAGAACTCCTCGGGAGGGGGAGCAGTTAAATGCAGCAGAAAAAGCGGAGAGGAGAAAAGGCAACAAAAGAGGCAAGAACGCACGGTAAAAAGGAAAAGAGAGGCCGTCCGGACCCGGAGCGGCATGGGGGTTAAGGGAAGAGAAGGTGTCTGACACCTCCGTGGATGTGGGTGCAAGAGACAGGGTGTGAGCAAGATGAGACGGAACTTGTGGTAGGTTATTGAGAAGATGGGGGAGAGCAGAGGGAGAAGGGGGAGGAGTTTCACTGAACTTGGTGGTATAGAACTGACGAACGTGAGAGCAAATCGCTGCCGAATCGGATGTGATTTCGCCAGAGGGGAGGCGAAGATGACGAAGCGAGGTAGAAGACTTACGTGCAGATTCCATTGATGTTAGAAAATCATAGAGTGCATTCCTCCGGATTGAGATGTTTAATGCGCAGACGTAAAAGTGCTTGCTGCGCAAGAGGTTTCAGCAAAGCCTGGAGCTCCGCCTGATATGCTGGAAAAAGCGGATCTGATAACCCAATGCGTGAGCATCTGCCTGGCGTGATCGAGGCGCATCTGACTAGAAGTCTTCATGGTGAAGGAAAGTTGCTTGATATGTAAGAGGAGCTGATGCTTGACACGAAGCCAATACGTCAAGGTACAGGGTGCGGAATGCAACCCTGCGCGACGAGCAGCGAGAAAAGAACGGACAGAGGCACAAAATTCAGGATCAGTGAGGAGATTGGAGTCAAATGTCCACGGACGAACAGTCCGAGGGAGTGACGCCGCAACAAACACTGTGAGGGTGACCGTGCAGTGGTCTGAGGAAGCAGTAGGTTGATGTTGCAACTCGGTAATAGACGCAAGAAGCGGTGTGGAAACGTAAACCCGATCCAAGCGTGCAGTTGATGGAAGCTGACTCCCAGACGAGCGCCACGTGTGTGAATTCTCTTGTGGATGAAGGCGCCTATAAGCATCGGTGAAGGAGAAATCAGCAACAAGGTCATGGAGTAGTGCGACGAGATCCGTCCGACGCTCTCGTGACGAAGGAGAGCGATCCAGAGCAGGGTCAAGGGTGCAATTGAAGTCTCCACCCAAGAGCACACGATCCGAAGGTGAGACTTTCGAGAGAGCTTTACGGAGTTTGGTGAACAAGATGGATAAATGAATAGAGGTGCATGGAATATACACATTAAAGATGTGGAAATCGAGCTCCGCCAACTGTGAAGGAGACTTGCTGGAGTAAATCTCGGCATAAGTTCTGCACTGAGAGTGCAGTGAGGGTGGATCGGAAATGTTGATGTATTCCGATAGCAAGTCCACCATGAGATGAGTAGCGGAAAGCATGATGGAACACATAATCGCTAGCACGCCAGCGAGTAAACAGAGTGGAGGAATGGCAGTTTGTTTCTTGTAGTAGTAACAGATCGGCCCCGAGGGGCGAGAGGTCTTCCATAACAAGAGCATTCGCTAGGGGCTAGGCGAACCCTCTGCAATTAAGGGTCGTGACCTTGAATGGACTGGTCAGTCGTTGGTTGGAGGAGTCGCGGAGCAACTTTCAGGAGTTGTTGTAATCGGTTTACGCAGCCAAGGGTCCATGAGTGGTGCATGGGGTCATGAACAAACCCACGAAGGTACTTAGCAATGCATCCGGCTTGCAGGGAGCAGCGCGGGAAGAATGTCTTCGCGCTCTCGGAGGTAGTCATACGTCGACTCCAGGTTCGTGGTGTGGGTGCAAAACTGATAGTAATCTCCAAGATTGAGAGGTTCTGAAGGAGCACCACATTTGGAGAGAACACTTGAAAAGACCTCAAACGAAGGTGGAGACCCATCATCATCAGTGTCCCTTTCAATTTCTGTTGGCGCAGGAGAGGGAGAGATATCTCCTGAAGATTTGGTAGTACGGAACGGTTGCCCATCCGCAGAGGAAGATTTCTTCTTCTTCCTCTTACGTCGGGTACCTGTACGAGTGCCAGAAATTCGTTTTCCAGGGAGCGACGATGCTCGGGAAGCTGACGCAGAGTCAGAGGAGTTATCGGCACCGCCGTCACACTCGGAGACACCAACAGTGAAGACTGGTGGGAAACCAGCGGCGAAGTCTCCCGATGTTGCCACGGGATGAGGAGTAATAGGTGGAGGTGAGCACTGGAAATTGAAGGTGGGAGGTGAGATCAGCATCAAAAGACGCTCGTGGACGAGAGGCTGTAGATATACTTTTTGTGTAACTCGGCCCTGGGGCAGTTGGCACATTTGAAGACGGTGCAGGTCGAGAGCGAGATGTAGCAGGATGCTGCTTAGAGGCGGTAGGCACTGTAGAAGCCGTGGGAGCTGGATACTGGTTGTTGGGGCATCGAGCACGCTGATGCCCAAGTTCTTTGCAATTAGCACAGTGTTCTGATGTTAGCATGTCAATTCTGTAGGAGAGCTGCCCACATCGGACGTTTAGAATCCGTGGGAACTTACGGAGATGCTCCTCTGATGGAAAGATGAGTCGAACACTCCGGCGAAAACTACGAACATTCTTATTTGCAGGATCCTTGGGCGCAGCTGAATGTGTGATAACAGGACCAACAATCTTACCACACTTACTAAGTGCAGTACATATCATCGCATCCGAGATTTCGGGGGGCACCGGATGCAAGGAGACCTGAACAGGGCGCCTGGAAATCGGTTCAGCTTCCAGGTGGTGGTCTCCCAGGTCAAGACCAAAGTTTAGAAGCGTGTCTGCATGCTCTTTGGATGTGAAATAAACAATCACCGTCCGCGGCCGGCGGGTGAGGTGAGTAATGGCTCCGGCTGGAAGAAAAGCAAGGAGCGTATCACAATAGACTTTCAGCGGTGTATTCGGAAGAGCATCTAGGCACACTCCCAACTCGCGGGTGGAGTGAAGTTCCTGCGCAGCGGGTGAGAAGTGCGGAACGTCCAATTGAAGTGAGTCACCATGTATCTGGACATGGGCATCTGCAAGGGGAAGGCGAGTCGATTGCGTCGGTAGGGACGCACCTGAGGTAACGCTAGAATAAGAGCGGGAAGGCAATCCTCCATTGGAAGGCAGAGGTGCAGCGCTGGATGAAGGAGCTGACACAACGCTGGGCAAGGCTACCGAGGGCAGAGAAGCAACGCCCTCAGAGATATCCATTACGTCATCGGTAGCATCAGGAACGAACGTCATAGCCTCACCACCAGGAGGGGTGGTGGAGTCAGAGAGTTGAAGCGTAGAAGAAGAAGAGCAATAGGCATCAGGAGGAGGACGATATTCCCTATCATCAAGGACGGACGCTGATTGGTTTGCTCCGTCAGAGATAAGGATCGACGTAGTAGGAGAAGCTGTGACGAGAGCGGGAATTCTGCTCTTATCAGCAGTCGCCATCGCCGATGGCGACTGCTGATTTTACTAAGTTAGGCCTCGCCATCGCCGATGGCGAGGCCTAACTTAGTAAAAACGACCAACTGGTCGAGAAAATAAAGTGCTGATAGCTAATTGAAAATAGTACTCACCGACTCGGGAGATGTCTTAAATGAAAGATACAACCTTCGTCTTGAAGGCACGCACAACAGTTAAACGACAGAGCACACAAAACACACTCAGTAGACGGCGAAACACGGAGCTCAAAACAGACACGACTTACGTCCCATAAAGCAAGGACTGTTACGGTGTGGCTTGACGATAATTCCGTAACGTGTGTTGACTTGCCATCACAGATCCCTGATCTTAATCCCATAGAGCACCTATGTGATGAATTATAGCGCCGCATAAGAAGTTTGGAACCAAGGCCTATTAGTAAGCAGCAGTTAGCAGAAGCATTATGTACTGAATGGAAACGCGTACCTATCGATGGATTCCAAAACCTTGTCGAAAGAAGGTCTCGAAGGGTCAGTGCATGCATTAAGGCCAAAGGTGGACCGACACCGTACTAATGTATGTCAATAAATGCTATGTTGGTTTTCTCTTCTAGGTGTCCGGTGACTTTTGTCAACACAGTGTATAACTCGATTATATCTAGAAAATCTACACAGTGAGGCAGTTGAGTAATAAGATTGAATTTTAAGAGGAAACGGGAAAGCAGAAAAACTTACGTGAATATATTTTATTCGAAGTTCATTCCTCCCGCAAGAATACAAGAGGTGGTACGATCAGCGAAAGAAAGAAGGGACTTGCAGAGGTCATCTTTTGATACGGAGTGAAGAGCTGATGTCACAGTTCCTTGGATGCCCTCCTTTTAAATGCAGCTTTAATTAAGGGAAAAGAAACTGGTCACAGGTGACTAATATGGGGAATATGGGGGAGGGGGAGAGGTTGAGTACACACACGTGTTTTAGTGCCATAAATTGTTGTAGACTGGTTGCTCTGTGTTCGGGTGCGTTGACGTGAAGAAGGCATCATTGCCGGTTTTTGTACTCAGGGCTGACACGTACAATCCTCTTCAGCAATCGTTCCAAAATGGATATTCACGCATTGCCAGTGACATTTGTATCTTCAGGAATGAACTCGAGAGGCAGAATTCCGTTGCTGTTGCAAAAACACGCAAGCATTGTCTTGATTTCGGAGTTCTGTAACCTGATTTTCTTCCCTTTGGGCGACTGTGGTGACTTCCACTGATCACTCTAACGCTTGTTTTCCGGATCATAACGAAAGCACCACGTCACGTCACCTGCCATAATGTTTTAGAAACAAGTTAGTAAAATCATGCTATGCATTGATTATGATACGCTTTCCAACATACCAGAAATCATTACTCAAGTTATGAGGATAAGGGCTGTGGAAAACATCTCGCTTTTGTGTCCTCAACTTTAACCCCATTCATCATCATCATCATCATTGTCAACCATTATCAATCCACTGCTGGATGAAGGTCTCCCCAAGTTTCCTCCACAACGGTCTGTCTTGTGCCAGTCTCCTCCATGTCACTCCCGCATATTTACGAATTTCATCCACCCATCTCCCATGTGGTCTTTTTCTGGGTCTTTTCCTGTCCCTTGGAATCCAATCTAAAATTTCGGCTGTCCATCTATGGTCTGTCCTTCTGGCAGTATGTCCAGCCCATTGCCATTATGATGATATTAAAAAGAATTGGATCAGTGTATCTCCGGAACAACATACTAAAGTTTTATCGCAATAGAAACATTTGTATTCAAGTTATGAGGATAATGGCTGTGGAATAAATCACACTCCTGTGTCCTGACCTTTCACCCCATTTCGATGATATTCAACAGAACCGGTTCAGTATACCGCCGAAACAACATGGTAAAGTTTTGTCGCAATCGAAGCAATTTTACGTACGTTATGACGCATAAGGGCAATGAAATGGATCCCGCCCCTATGTCCCGACCTTTGACCCCATTTTGACCATTTTCACTAAGGTTTGTCCCCAGGTGGTCCTCTACCACATACTAAAGTTTTATCGAAATCGAACCACTTTTACGCGAGTTATCGTGCGGACGGACAGACAGACGGACAAAGCTGGAGCACATACGCTTCTTCAACCTACGGTTGGAAAGCGTAAAAAAGTTTGCATTGTCCTCGGCAGTCTCCAGAATGACTTTTGCGTACTCCACTCGTGCGTGTGTCTGTTCGTCTGAAAAAGCATACGAAACAAAATACACAAAAAATATCCCCCCCCCCCTAAAATCTTACACTAAAATTTGACGAATGATCTACTTTTTAATACCGAGCTCACATTCCTGCGTCCTCAAGGTAAACACCCCAGCAAAAACACAAGTGTTGGGAAACTGCTGGCCACCAGCTGGCAGTGCCCACACAGCACAGAAGATTTCGTATGTGTTACAAGTAAGTAGCACTGAAACATTGAGACTTTTCATATATGTTTCGCAATGTAACAGTAATGTTTCAGAAACCTAACGGTTACGTCGAAATGTCTTCAAACGTTACATAACTTCGGAACGTAACCGATACGTTACCGTGAAAGGTCATTGTTACTTCAACATACCAACTTCATGTTACTGTTACGTATTTGAAAGATATTTGTGACATCATCAAATTGTTGTTAAGTATTTACTACGTTGAACATTATAGTTTTAATAAACTTTGTAAAATCACAATAAAAATATTACACTCGACAGCTGTTTCAAAAGCAACAACAGTCGTATTACGAGTTGTTTACGTTTTCACAGATTCAACGCAGTCCGCTGTCCATTGGGAACAGTGGCGACGTTTATATATTGATTACAAAAGAAATAAAATTCGATCCCAAATGAGGATTTCGAATTTCTATTATACATGTGGAATACACTATATTTCACCGAAAAAATGAAAGAAAATCGAATTCGTCATTTCTCTAAATACCTACCAATATGAAAGTTCTCAGCTTGAAGTAAAAAAAAACATGCTGGTATAGTATACACTGAAGAGCAATTGAATTAGAGACAGCTGACGTTATGCAAATGTGGTGCTGTGGGCGGGCCCTGTAAACAGAAACGACATGACGTATGCAGCGATCCGACAATATAAGGAGTGATGCGATGAGTTTTGCAAAAATAAAACAGTTATTTCTGCAAAATAAATTTTATAACTAACAAAAGTTTCGTAACGAAGGGACCTCTCGGGACAGGAGCACGTGCCTCACAGAGCAAACAACGTGCGAAATACTTAGACAATATCAGGTAAAATACCATAGATATTATGTATATATTAATCAAAAGCACGTTTATAACATAAGACAACCCATAAGGTTGCCTCATGAATTGCAATTTTCTTAGTAGTACATATTGTAGAGTTTATCAGGATAAAAAGTTTTATTCCTATTATAAACGATGTTAACTGCATTGATTTGAACACCTTTACATTAGTATGTATTCCAAACAAAACTGTATTCTTTACGTTACGCATAAAACAACATGAGCGTAAAAATAAATCTCAATGCGTTCTCACTTTCCCCCTTCGATTTTCTTTCTTTAAAAAAAGACTGATTTTATTATACCTGAATGAAAAAAAAAACGTTCCTGTTCTTTTTATAAAAACATAATGCCTTTCAGGCCTTTCATGACAACAGTTTTTTTTTAATAAAGCTGGTACATCGTGAAGCGGTTTTTCTCTCATACTGATAACTATAAGTTTGGCGTGAATATGTAATAATTAATGATAGGTTAATAATTAATATAAAAAATAAGATTTTGTTTTATCAGAAGGAATTATAAATGGCAGGAAATTAAAGAATCCCAAGACTAATCCGATTTCTGATTATAAACATAATTAAAAAGGAAGAAGTGAGGGGGCTAATGCGATTTTTTGCCCTTGCACTCAAATGGGTAACTGTGCAGCTGCCCCATCTGCCCCTGCGGTTCCGACGTCATTGTCTCCTGGTAATCATTATAATTTTTTCTGACACTTTCAGAAGTCTAATCAGCTTGGCTTGTCGAAGCAGATATTTCGAAGATCTCTAATCAAATTTAAATGAAACAACGTTGAGTGAGTCAAAGCTTATTTCGAGAAATTTCTGGAAAGTTTCTACATTATCGAAGCAGTTAGAGAAATATTTTTGTTTTTATACCCGCAGTGACACAGTCTCTATAATTCGTAGCTCGTAGAATATCTTCTAATAAATTATCAGTGCATTACACAATAACGCATCCAAGTACAAAATACCACTTATATTTATAGTAGGCAATTTATTGTCAATATTTACCGTATTACTCGTACACATCATATTATGAAGTATTTTTTTAATATGTATTTCATTAAAACCGCAACAGATGCTCCTACTGTGCTTTGGTGTAGCGTTAAATTTTCATTAACTTTAAGACCGGATCCAGCGAACATGTTTCAAAAGTAGAAAGGTTTTGCAATTAAAAAAAAAATTGATATAGAATTCACCGTGTATGTAGAGTTTCAAAAGTGTAAAGTTGTCTCAATTATATTAACTTCGACACAATTTCCTGTTTTCATTATTTCCAATATTTAGAAAATACTAAAACTATGTTAGTCATCTGATTTTCCAGCGTAGAAATATACACAGTCGAGTCACATTATTGTGACAACCTCCTACTTTTGACGTCAACAGCGCGTAGCCAAGGAAGGAAGGCACATGCTGTGAACTGGCTTCGAGAGTATATAAAGTGTGCTGTAGGCATTCTGAAAACATATCACTCGTTGCTGTCATGGGTAAAAGGAGCAATTTATCAGGTTTGCAAAAAGGGATGATTATCGACTTTCGGGGCAAGGATGGCAGTATTTCTGAAACCACGCGGTTTGTGAACTGTTCGCGTGCTGCTGTGGTTAAAGTGTATCATGATTGGAGAAATAGCACCATTGCGAATAAGCGACGTGGGAACTGAGGAGCACCACGCAACATTGATGTGAGAAGTGAACGTCGGCTTCGAAGGTGCGTGAGGGCCGATCGAAACGCTAGGGTAGAGCAACTCACTGGCCGAATGAACGAAGGGTCTACCGGAAGTGTGTCTAAAACGACAGTTCAGCAAACCCTGCTGAGTATGGGGCGCCGATGCAGACGGATGGTCACTGCGCCTATGATTACGAAGGTGCATCGGCAGGAAAGGCTTACATTTGCACGGCAGGATCGGAATTGGACCTCCGCTGATTAGCAAAGGATTGCCTTCTCCGACGAGTCACGTTTTCTGCTTCATCGAACGGATGGACGTTGGCGTATATGGCGAGAAACATCGGAGAACAAACACACTTCAACCATCACTGGAAGAACACAAGCTGGTGGGGGCAGCGTTATGGTCTGGGAAATGTTTTCGTGGCGTTCCCTGGGTCCACTCATACCTGTGGAAAGCACTATTGACCGAATTTGTTATGAATCCAAAACAATCAGCATGTATGGGTGTAGACCACGTACACCCATTCATGCTGATTGTTTTTCCTGGGGTGGATGGGATCTTTCAGAACGACAATGCGACATGTCACACAGCTAGAAATGTCCAGGCGTGATTGGAAGAGCACGATGAAGGCTTCAAAGTACTTCCCTGGCCTCCTAATTTGCCAGACGTAAACCCAATTGAGCATCTGTGGGACCACCTCGATCGTGTTGTTCGCTCTATGGAGCCTCCACCACGCACCCTCCAGCAGCAGTCAGCATGGCTCCACATACCTGTGAACACCTCCCAGCACCTTATTGAGTCAGTCCCAGCCCGTCTATCTGCTGTCCGCGCTGAATACGGCACTTACTCTGGATATTAGCTCGAGGTCACAATAATGTGCCTCGACCGTGCATAAGCAATCATTTCCAAAATTTCGCACATCAACCCGATGACTTTTTCAAGGAGACAGAATCGGCAATCAGAATAATAGAACGCTTGAACAATTTAAACGCGGTGACTAGAGGACAATAAATAGATACGACGTAATATTCATTTAACACGTTGGCTGCCATGACGATCACCGGTGATCCTCAGGAAAAATTTACTTGTGTACCATGAGGATCACAGTGGATCCTCACTGCAAAACGTTTTCAATGGAACGTTGGGGGTGGAGTGGGGGGTCAAGGCATATCAGTAAGGGTTTGTAACTGTGATGTAGCACACAGGGAAGGCCTACGAATACATAGATTCTTTTTCTAATTTTTGTGGTGTAATTGAGTGAATTTAGTTCTCGAGTGTGTCCTTTACTTTTTCTTACTCATAACGGAAAACAAGTGCCGTTATAGCTAGTATTTAATTTATTTCTCATGATATTAATCTATTATATTCCAGAGACAGTCATAGATTCCAATCACGTCCCCAGTGGTGTAAAAAGACGTGGCAAAACCTTGACTAACGACGAACGTTTAGCCGCACTTGAGGAGAGTGATTACGAAGGCAGCTTGCTGCCGACATCCTGCTCGGAATTCGAGGTGGGGATATGTCATGTAACAACTTATCAAACAGAAATCATAGCTCTTTCCATGTTAATAAGTGAGTCTCGGCCGCCACTGGGAATCGAACCCTCGACGTGGATCAGGAACACCAAAGAGAAATCATCGCTGTTTCCACGTTAATAAGTGAGTCTCGGAAAAATTATCATGGGCTGCCACAGGGAATCGAACCCAGGGTTTTTGCAAGACTCACTTATTAACGTGGAAAGAGCGATGGTTTCTGTTTGGTGTTCCTGGTCCACGTCGAGTGTTTGAATTAATGGTCCATTCGCCTCTTAGTTATTTATTCAGTTGCTGCTTTCCATCTTTGGTGAATCCCTAGCATTGTGCAGGGCTCCATTAAGCAACCTGCCATGTAATTTGGCAGTTACTCACATGTGAGTCTGGAGAATTCGAGGCTTCTGTGGTGCGGCGATAGTACGTCCGGCGCGTAACTGGAAGACCCTGGTTCGATTCCCGGAGGTGGCGGATAAGAATTTTTCCGAGACGCACGTATTAACGTGGAAAGAGCGGTTATTTCTGTTTGGTGTTCTTGGTCCACGTCGAGTGTTTGAATTAACAAATCTTCATCGGAATCTGGCGATGAACTGGATGCTGAAACGTCATATGTTCAAGAAGAAGCTGGGCAAGAGCAAACAAAAGAAAGGAAAGCGGTAGATATGGAAGAATTCCCACTTCACATAGTGTTTACTGGCTCATAATCTTACAAATATCATGACAATTACCTACAAAATGAAGAAAATGTGATTGCCCTGCATATATACCGGAAGTGTTTTGAAGCAGAAGTTTTGAGTCTTATTGTTCGTGAAACAAATAAAAATGCTGCAGATACCATTCAAAAGAGTAGACCAAGTCCCTCTGGCAAGATCAATAAAAATGGGTGGATAGAAATGAAGATGAAATGTGGAAGTAGTTTTTTGCGGTGCTTCTAAATATGGGAATTGTAAAATATCTTAGAATCGCCAACTATTGGTCTGCTAACATTTTATACAAAAACTCTCTGATCCCAAAAGTAATAAGCAGAAATAGGTTTCAACTATTACTAAGATTCATTCACTTTCCTGACAATTTGACAGCCGCCACAGGTGATAGACTATACAAAGTTAGACATCTCACTGACGTGATGCAAGAAAGATTCAATGTTGGGTATGTGCCTGGAGAGATGTTGACGAAACAATTATTCCCTTTCGTGGCCGATTATTATTATTCAAACTGTATATTCCCAACAAAAGCCACAAGTATGGAGGGACAATGTTCAAATTGTGCAACCCCGTTGGTTATACCCTGCTGATATCATTGTATTCTGGACAAAAGTCAACTGGACTGCCGTCTGATGGATTTCCTGAAAGAGTAGTTCTTGAACTTGCAGAATCATATTTATCTGAAGACAGGGTAGTAATAGTGGATAACTTCTATACATCGGTGCCATTGGCAAATTCACTTCTTCAGAAAAATACCCACTTATTAGATACACTGAGAAAGAGCAGGAAGTATTTACCAAAGGATGTAACGTCAAAAAACAAGAAAAGGAGAAGTTGGTGGAAAACAAAATTCAAATGGAATTGTTGGAAGGTGGAAAGACAAGCGGGATGTTTACTTTCCGAGCACAAAACACACATTGCAAAAGGTGACAACTGGACGAAGAAACAGGCTGGGAGAGTAGGTGATCAAGACAGTTGCAGTTGTAGACTGCAACAAGAGCAAGCAAGGGATAGACCTTTCAGACCAAATGACGAGTTATTTTACGCCCTTGACAAAAACTTTTAGATGGTATCACAAAGTAGCTTTCGAGGTTTTATTGAATACTGCTATAGTCAACGCTCTTCGTTATTACAATCGTTTTCACCCAAGGGAACTTCAAATCATCTCATTTACGGAGAAGGTAGTCCTTGAAATGCTTGGTATTGAGAACAATGACATTGCATCAAAACGTTCAGATTCTCTACAGCACAGCTTAGTGCAAAGTGAAGACAAGGATAAAAATAATCGACGAAAAAGAAGAAGATGCACAAATTATTATGCGGAAGCAGCTAAAAAAGGTCATTCAGTGACTCAAAAACAAGGAAAATTAGTTTCCACAAAATGCCGTGTTTGTGACACATATGTGTCTTCCTTGTTTCACAAAACTTCATTAAGTAAAGTTAATTTTTGTGAGGGAGGATCAGCGGTGAACTTACATTTTTATTACTTTATTAACGTTTATGTACCATTTACATGAAATAAAGGTGTTGTTTTCTACCCCCCAAAAATATGAAAAATCTACTACCTGCATAACGTAGACCGAGAAATGATTTTGGAGAGTATATTCTGCCCAATTGGGCGAAGTATTGCCTCTGTAAGTACGGGTGAAAGTGAGGATCCCATCGGGGCGCCATAATTCTGTTTAGATAGTTATCCTTGGAAACTGTAACACCCGCGGATGGCTTAGTGGTTAGCGAGTCAGACTGTCAGTGGAGGGTCCCCAGGTTCAATCCTGGGCTGATCTTCCAGAGATGGTGTTTTTTTTGTTTTTTTTTATTGGAGGTTTAACGACTACCGTGAGCAACTCAATGGGCTATAAGCAGTCGCCCGTCCCTAATTTAGGGTCACTGGTTCCAGGGAAGGGAGAGAGCCAGTGCCGTAAGACAAACACAACATCCATGCCTCACCGGGATTCGAACCCGGACCCCGTTCGGATGAATGATCAGATGCCATCGCTTAGACCACTGCGCCACCGGGGCGGCAGAGATGGTGTGAGTTGCTATCAGTCGCTGAATAACCGCCGCAGTTCATCGGACGAGTACGTTAAATGACGGCCCACGTTATGTTGGGTGTCCATTCCTCACCCAGCTATGAGCAACATCGTACTTGTACGGTGGCGCCATCTAATGTGCTCTCACTTACAAACTGTTCTGTCAAAGTCGCTGGACTTGCTCTCACTTTTTCTGTTCCCTGCCCAAAAGGTGGACCCGCTGTAGGTGGTTTGTGCCTAAACCTTCTCTGTGGACGGAAGTCCTACATGAAAATGCCTGGCTGTCTCTCACAAGATGTCTCATTGTTTCTCCTGTAGAAAGCTAGTGTTTGAGACCAAGTCTATTAACTTGAAAATGCCTTTTGCGCTTCAGAAACTTTATGCTGAAAACAATAATCTTCTCATTGCTGAGTAATACACAATTGGTTCATGAAAGCTAACACCGAAAAGCCAAAACATTATGACCTGCACTTCTTTATGCAAATCGAAGCAACTGTAGATAAACAACTAGTGTGTGACGTTTACGAAACTTTATAGCTAACACATACGACTAAGCTCTGTTAATCAGTGTTATTGTAGTTTTTTAGATGGGAAAGGCAGCGGACTTCAGCGAATTTGGCAACGGGAAAATTGCAATGACCAGACGATTCAGTCAAGACATTTCTGAGACAGAAGGGCTTGTGAGGTGCTCACAGTCAGCCGTGGTCTTCGAAAAGGGGTATGACCACGAGCTTTCAGGTATGGCGGTACCTACAAAAAGCGGAAAAACTACGAACCTCCGGTAAGGTGTGTGTTGACCACTGCTCATCAGTGCTCAAGGTTAGCGAAGGGTATCCTGTGTATAACTAAACAACAGAAGGGTAATTGTAGCGCACCTCCACAGTAATTTGAATGCAACTGACGGGAGTAATGTGCCAAAATACACAGTACATCGAACTCTCCTAAAAATGGTGCTGCGTAGCCGCAGGCCGCTCTGAGTGCCCATGCTAACTGCGGTCCACCGTCGAAATACTTTACAATAAGCACGCGAGCATCAAACCTGGACATTGAATGATTGGATAAAGATCGTCTAGTCCAATGAATCTTGTTTCCCGTTGCACCATGTGGACGGCCGGATACGTGTTCGCCGTTTCCTGGAGAAGTGTAGGCACCAAGATGTGCTGTGTGGGACGAAAACAAGCCGGTGGAGAAAACTCAATGCTTTGGACAATGATCTGCTGGGAAACCCTGGGTGTACTCATTCACGTGTAGAAAGCTATGGCGTCTACCAATTCGCTAAACATCACTGCAGGCCAGGTACATCCTATCCGGGCAACGGAATTACGCTCTAGTTGTGCCTTCTTTCAGCACGATTATGCGCCATGCCACACGGTCCAGACTCTTCCAGAATGGTTTGCGGAATATCAAGAATTCTAGGTATTGTTCTGGCTGCCAAATTCCGCAGAAATCAGTCCAATCCAGCATATCTGTTTTTTCTTGGAATAGCAAATCCCGGATCAATCACGTAATTTATAAAAGCTAAAGGATCTGCTAGTAACATATTGGTATCAGATACCTCAAGACACCTTTAGAAATCTTATAGCATCTATGCCTCGCCGGGTAAGAGCTGTTTTGCCGGTGCGTGGAGGATCTGCATCATATTAGGTAGGCATGTGGCCGTAATGTTTTTGATCTTCGGTTCAGGTTTCTGTTATTACATAAACTTATACTCTTTCTACATAAACGCTTTAGTCTTTGTTACATATCGTTAACACAGGATAAGAAAAATTACAACATTTGTCTCACACAGTTGCAATATCCTCAGTATATTTACTAAAGTTATTGAATAAAAGGCAGGTTACTGGGAATTGTTTATGAATGCATTTCTTAAACTGCTTGTTCCGTCGTATATATGAAGCGGCAAGAAAACAATTATTTACCGCGCGCTGGCAATTAAAGACATAATTTTATGTCTTTATAAGGTAATACAAATTTCTAACATATCAGTGTGCGCAAAGACGATACTTTTAATATAAGAATGAAATCTTGAAATATAGATAGTTTTTTTTCCATTGGAGGTATAACGACCACCGTGAGCAACTCCATTGGCTATAAGCAGTCGCTCGTCCCTAATTTAGGGTCACTGGTTCCAAGGAAGGGAGAGAGCCTTTACCGTAAGACAAAAACAACATCCATGAATCACCGGGATTCGAACCCGCACCACTTTCGGACGAATGATCAGAAGCCATCGCTTAGACCACTGCGCCACATGGGCGGCCGAGATATTTCGCAGAATTCAGAAATATAAAAATTACTTTTTTAAATTTGTAAGCTAGTTTTTTCAGTGTGTAAAATAAATAGAACAAAAAAATAAGTAGAAAATCATTAGCATTTCGACTGTTCTAATATTCAAAAATCCAACGTTTTTACTCTCACAGCGAACATTTGGCAAAAGAAATTACAAAATACAGTAATAAAAACCAAGAAGAGTTAGGAAGTAGATTCGTAAGTCACAAAAGCCTTTATCATAAGTCCATTGTAAAATAAGAATACTGCTGTTTTGTGGGCTAGAGAAATATATATATATATATATATCTGATGCCAAAGATCACGCTTTATTTTCTGGTGAAGAAAAAAGAAGTCGTATGAATAACAAAGTCTTGGAAACATATATCTGAATTCCCTATAACAGGGAAAAAAAGTTCTTTGCTTTAGATTCAGTGGCCTATTCTGAGATCTCAGTGACACCGCGTCATCTGAAAAATCCCAATGATCTAAAAGTCAAAGTCTTGTGGTGTTCATAAAATAAATTCCACCCAGACAGGACCAGGAGATGTACATAAAAATAAGAAAAGGGGAGAAATATAAAAAGGAACAAAAATCACATCAGCTCTCCACAGTAGCGATGTGGATGCCTCCTACTGGGGGCCATTTCTCGAAATTGAATGTCGGAGAACTGTGGCGTGTGTCTGCAATCTATTATAAATTTTGTTACGGGAGGGATGGGGTAGGAAAAGTGCAAAGATATCCGTTGAAAGGATTCGTCGACCACCGCAGATCGAGGACGGGGTTGAGGGGTAAAAGAGTTGCGGGGGGGGAATCCGTACGGGAGGAAGGAAGAGTTTGGGAGACAAGCCCTGATGGTTAGTAATACATCACATTTTTTGTAGTGCTTGGCCCATTAGGTCGATAAAGTGCCCCGTCGCCTGAGATGGAGGATTTTGCACCCAGAGCATCGGGAAACGTAGGCAGTAGAAGCTCTCGCAACTCATCACAAGCTTGTGGCACACGAAATTCAAACTTACAAGATTTTTGGCACTATCACAACCTAAGGAGATTTATTACAAGAGCAATGGCGTTCATAAGGTTGAATAAATTGTTCTGCTGCTTTTACCTTTAAGATAGAATTTATTACCTAGCTGGAGAGCAGCAATTCGAAAAAGAGTGTTTAAATTCTCGTCGCTGTAAATGGGTGATATGAATTATTTCCTTGCCCATTGCCTTATACACTTTACTGCAACGAAACGTGCTGAAATTTAAAGATTTGAGTTGTTAGTACAGAATATATGGTCTCATTGCTTGCAGTGCCGATTTTACGACAAATGCATACAGACCAGCTGTACCTTCGCTTCATTTGTGTTAAACCTGTGACTGAAGTAAAAAGCTATGGATTCGTTTATTCCTATTAAAAGAATGTTGTTTCCTCACAAGTGGGAAACTAGGTAATTTTTTTAATTAAAAAAGAAAATTTGAAATTCAAAATACCGCACTTTTGCGATGGAAGTTATGAAAAATAGTATTTTTGTGATGTGGGTTTTAACGACCATTTTGAGCAACTCTGTGGGCCATTTCTTAATTTGGGGCCGCTGTTCCTAGAGAAGAGGAAAAGCCAGTGCGGTAAGACAAACACATCCCCCATTCCTCATCTCGGAGCTCTCGGACTAACGGTCAGAAAAATCGCTTATACTACTGCGCTACCGGGGCAGCTACCACAATGTTTGGTAAAGTTTTGCAGAAGATCCAGTTGTGCAGGGGTCTGAGCTCTGACCTTTGACCCTTCGTCCAAGATGAGCCCAGGTTCGAGTCCGGATAAGGCATTGGTGGTGTGTTTGTTTTATGGCACAGACATTCTCCCATTCCTGAAACCAGATTCCCTTAATTAGGGATAGGCGACTACTTATAGCCCATGCAGTTACTCTTGGGTCTCGTTAAACCTCGAAATAGAAAAAGAATTGTGGTATGACATGACGAATGGCGTTGGATGCAGTGTACACTAATTAGTTGAACGCTAAGGGATGAAGTTTAGAAGATCGCAAGTTCTTTTGCTAAGAGCAAAAATGTATCAGGTTAGTTTGATTTCCATGTTTCCCACACACCGTTTATCCGATAATGTTAGGCAGCAAGATATAAGTTCGCTCGAGGCAGATGAAAGAGAAGCAGATATTTCCATAAGGCTTAATGTAATCGGTTCTATGGTAACTAGATTTTGGCAGAAGATACAACAAGAAGAGAGCTGCAAAGTACCAAAGACAACACTTCTGGAAAAGGACCACTATCTGCTGTTGTGGACTTGAGGATAAACCTATTCAAATTTTGAAGATGACAATCCAATTTTTGGCGTAAATGTAACAAGGATGGTAAGTCAGATAATATCCGAAAACTTAAAAATGTTCATAGTCCTGGAGCGGGACTTGACTCCGCGTCTTCTTCGGGAAACCACGGGATAGGATTCTTAACCTCCAGATTCGCTAAACATGAATGCCGGTTGCTTCGACTAGCGATCCTGTGATGGTTATATTCAAATTAATCGGAAACTTGAAACTTGGTCGTTCTGGGTGGTGTAGTGGTTAGCATACCTGGGCGCTATCTGGGAGACGCGGATTCGAGTTCCGCTCCATAACGATGAAAATTTTCAAGTTTTCGGATATTATCTGACTTACCATCCTTGTCACATTTACGCCAAAAATCGGATTGTCATCTTCAAAATTTGTGTTATATGGCGTAATCCCATGTTTCATTCATGATAAACCTATTTGTTGCACATCACCTAAGGTCGGATCGAGGAGCAGAGCGTGAAACCGTGATGTATACTCCCTGCATATGCTGAAGACTTCATGTGACGTTCCTGTACTTAGCAGCAAGACGTGTGAGTTATCCATAGGCGAGGACATGAAAAGTACGACCGGTTTAGACGGTTACGCAGACATGATGCCAGCTGGACACGGAAGTAGTGACAGACAGTACACTTTGTGGATGAATCCAGATTTCCCCATAGCGGCTGTTTGCAGCGTCACTTGACATTGAAACGAATCAGGAGTACGCTACCGTGTCACAAATACAGTTGTGGTAGCGTCATGCTTTGCATAACACTATTTTGGGGAGAAACATTGATTTATATACGTTTCAAGGAAGGCTCCATCACTGGTGGCGGTATAGTGAATCTTTCTGGAACCCTTAATGCTTTCATGCAGGTGAAATTGTTTTTAACGTTCTCTTAGAAGACGGCAAGCCAACTCAATCTTCGCTCAAACCGAGGTTTGTCACCTTGTGACTATTTATCTGTGGAGTAGCACTATTAAATATAAGGAGTAGGCTAGCCCGGATTCCAGAACTGAATACGAAAGAAACATTCAAGGGATGTTCTCGGAAGATGATTGAATCACTGAATTCGAAAATCCAGAAACATCCCGTAAGACTTTTGTGGCTTTAACCGTCTTTGGACAACAAAAAGAAAAGGCTACACTTTCGAGTTGCTAGACGCCTTATGAAAAGTATTAGATACAGCTCCGACTCCTGTTCAGCGATAACAAATGACAGTACTCCATACAAGATAACATGGGCAATATGAGCTAGCCTTCATCTCTTTATCATGTGTCGGTATTCTCATATATTTTACTTTTGAGAATTTAGGGAGTCATACCATTTGTGACGTACCTGCCAGCAGGACGCACACGATATAAAGGCAGATAGCAGTCAGAATAAACGTCCGCGTAGCTCAATTGGTAGAGTGACTTATTCCGGAATGAGGGGACCCGGGTTCGAGCCTCGGCGTGGACAAAAATTGACGGAGAAATTTACTTCGTTATACATGTTTCAACGCAGAATGTTTAGGCAAACATATTTCTTGATTTATATAGATCAAACCTGACAAGTTGCCCAGAGGAAAGCGATTTTTCAGTTGTTTTGTTTTCAACAAAGTCTGTGAACTGAAATTCAGCACGCATACGAAAGCCATAGCATATATACAGAAATGAAGATAAAAACAATTAGTTTGCACACCAAGTGATCACTGATTTATGATCAGCACTTACAAAGGTTGATGCGGTTTGTTGACCACGTTATTTCCTGGATAGCGCGATTGATCGACCGCCGTAGAATATATATGAGGTGTGAGTGAAGCAGCAGGTAGTAAAATTCGGAGCGTGATGGGTACACGGAAGAATTTATGGGACTTTGCGAAAGGACAGTTTATGGGAGCTTGGAGAGCTGGTGCTTCGATTTCCCATACGGCTTAACTGGTGGGTTTCGCGAGCCACTGTTGTTAAAGTATAGCAGGACTAGGGAGAAAATGGTAAAACAATGACCCGGAGGGAAAACTGCACAGGACAGCAACAGGTTGACGTAGAGGTGAGCCCTGTGTCCGATAACGCGAACAGTCCAACAGAGACAGCACTGTTCAACAGTTGACTACCCAGTACAACAGAGGTCAATCCGGAACAGTATCTGTGATGAACGTTCATCGCAGGCTCATACCTCTCCTAACCACGTTTACCTCTCCTAACCACGTTTTATCGGCGCGAAAGACTCGCCTGGCGCAAAAATATGTGTACTGGTCTGACGAGTCGTTTTTACTTCCACTCCGTGGACGGTCGTGTACGAATTCGGCGCAAACAACATGAGACATTCTTTCCATCTTGCATGGTCTCCACACTGCAAGCCGGTGCAGGTGGTTGTGTGGTGTGGGGAATGATCACCTGGCAAGAACTTGAGTCTCTGGTGCATAGGGAAGAACGTATGACAGGTGCCCACTATTGTGAATTGCTTGATGTCTCTGTACACCCAGAAATGTTGAACTTTTTCCCAAATAGCGAAGGTGACTCCCAAGATGACAGTGCACCTAGCCACAGGTCCAATGTTGTGCAGGAATGGTTTAAGAAACACAATTCGCAGACTTTCAGCATATCGGTTGGCTTCCGAACTGCCCCGATATCAATTGTACAGGCCACTTGGGAGACACTATCGAACGGCACATCAGGTCTCTGAATACAGCAATCACTTCCATACCTGCAAGAAAGGTCATGTATAATGTTTTGCAATTGTGGGACTCAACTTAGTAATCGCATATACGGTCCCTTATGTGACGTCTCCCATTCGACCAATGAGAAGCGTTGTTAGGAAAGGTATCTCCTTCCAGTGTGATTTGTTGTACGCTTTACTCCTGAAGTTCTCTTTTTGTTGTCAGTGAGTGCGTGCGTGGTTAAAATGAATTATGGTTTTCGTCATTCTATTTATAATTATTTTGAATACGTTTCTTCGATAGAAAATGCTTTAAACGTTATCAAAAACTTTAAGATTGATGCTAATACACATTATATTCAAAAACATGGTGCTGTTAACAATCTTGGGTACGCCCAGTTCAGTGATATTAAAATTGTGAAGAAGGATGTTATGTTCGAAGAGGAAAAAATTCCAATGTTGGAAACAGGATATCATTTGATGACATGCCATTTATATCCATTGATTACTGTACATTAGGGTGTTATCAAGGTCTTTCATTGAACAAAAGTAAGTTGAAATCAATCCAAGATCATGACTACTTGTGTAGTAAAAGCACAGTTCAAACAAAAAAATAATGAATTGTACAGCAGAAATTCAAGTGAAAGAAATTTTAAACGGCTTTTTTCCCACCCGACGTCATGCGTGTCTCTCTTGAAAATTCTATTAATAACGATGTTCAAAATCACACACATTTTAGGCACTCATGGTAAATTTTTATGAAACTGTTTTCATCCACCAAATATCTGCCGAAGTCCGAAATGCTGATGACAAATCCGGTAAATAAAGCACAATTAAAGAAATATTGATTAATGATGCTGTAAGTCATGCAATAACAAATATTTGTCTGGTATAAACAACACTGAAAACTTGTTGAATCAGAATTCCTAACAGTAATCATTGAAAATAAGTGGATATTAGGAGCTAAAGCACTGAATAAGGCTGTAAAATTGTCAACAAACGACCACTTTCTCGTCAACGTTCAAGAAATCACAGTGGAAGGAGATACCTTTTCTAACAACGCTTCTCATTGGTTGAATGGGAGACGTCACATAAGGGACCATGTATGCGATTACCAAGAAGTGTCCGACAATTGCAAAACATTATACATGACCTGCAAGAAAGGCCTCATTACACACAGCTTGGTTGGCCATACCACCCAACTGCTTCTGGCATTTCATTGAATCTATGTTACGTGAGATATATGTTGTACTGAGGGCAAAAGGAGGATCTACGAAATATGAGGTAGGTGGTCATAATTCAGTGATCGCTTAGTATTTACACTAATAAAGACCGTTCCTTACGTCTCAAATGAGTGTGGAACTTTAGCTTCAACCTTGTTTGCGACATAAGAAACAGTTTTACAAGAGCAGCTTTTGATAGAGATTCAGTTTGTGAATGAGATAATTTGAAATGTAATTATATATCTCAGTTCAGGATTTAATGATTTGTATCAAATTGGAACGTTCAAAAAAGCACTAAAGATTATTGCAATATCCGGTAATGCATTTCTTGATCGCCAATCCCTAAACTGAGAATAGTTCAAATTGAGGAAGTTATACAAACATTTGAATTAAGTGGTTCTAAAGGCACACAAGCGCACTTTGGTTCACACGTTACAATACTCATAAATATGGATTTTTAGATTCACAGATTTTAGCAGATCTACTCTCTGAAAACATTCAAATTTGAGTCGCGTTTAAAAGTCCAATAAGGTAACAAATTATTAGGAACAACTGCCTAATGACATGTTGGCCTTCGAACTGAAACGATTCACTGTGCCATGTATGAAACAAGGTGCTGATATTATTCTGCACGTATATTCAGCAAAGGGGATATTATGGCTTCTGCAAATTGCCGAAGGTTTACTGGATCGATATCTCTGTTAGGAATGGCTCTGCCAATGCCATCCCATAGGTGTTCAGTTTAATTAAGCTCAGGAAAACGCGAGGGCTCTTTTAGCACTTTGAAGTCACTGTCGTGCTCCTGAAATCACTGCGTGACTATTTGAGCCAAGTGGCATGGAGCCATTTGTGAAAACACAGTTTTGTCTAAGCCGGGAATCGAAACCGGATCCCCTTACCCCGGATTAACTCGCTCTCCCAACTGAGCTACGCGGACATATACTGTCATTGCTAAAAGCCTATATCTTATGTGGGTCCTGCGGTGCAGGCACGTTAGACATTATCTTGCTGAAAATAGTCTTTTACACCAAGAAAACCACGACCGTGCTGGCATGTGACGGGTCCAAGATCCTGGTAAGATATCTGATGGTAATCAAATGCCGCTACATATATATTGAATAACCCAATGCCGTCATCAAAACAGAGCCCCGATCATTGAAACCGCCTCCATAAGCTTGTACAGTTTCGGTTAGCAGGTGGAATCTGTCAGTACCTGTTATTTTCGCCATATTGTGGCCCGTCCGTTCGTGTGTATTAACCGGAAACATTATTCACCGATATCAACTGGCTGCAGTTGATATCAATATACGCCGATGCGCCATTATATTATGACCACCTACCTTATAGGCTGTAGGACCCCCTTAATCCCACAAAACAGCGGTCACTAGGCGAGGCATCGATTCGATGAGGTGGCGATGGGTATTCTGCGGTACCTGGTACCGTAATGTCTACAGCAGGTTCTCCGGTTTTCGTACATTTTGGGGTGATGGTGATTTAGCGCGAACCCGCTTTTTCAAGTCTAACCACAAATGTTCAATTGGGTTCATGTCAGGTGAATTGTGAAGCCAGGACATTAACAGAAAGTCACCAGCATGCTCTTCGACGCACACCTTGATGATTCTGGCAGTGTGGCATGGCCCATTATCCTGTTGGTAATGGCCATCACCAGCAGGGTACACAGTTTCCATGAATGGGTGAATTTGTTGCGCAACGATGTTCAGATACCTGACAGCTGTCAGGGATTGTGCTATTGGGATAATGGGGCCTAAAGTGACCCTAGAAAACATCGCCCACAACTTACCACCACCATATCAGGCCTGTTTCTGCCCAACAGTGCATCCAAGTGCCTTATCTTCCCTTGGTAATCAGCGTATCCGCGCTCGGCCGTCTACGTGATGCACGAGGAATCTTGTTTCGTCAGAGCAGGCCATTTTCTTCTAATCATCCACACTCCAATCTTGATGATCTTTTCCCATTTGATGCGGTGAGCATTGCGGCCGGGTATTCGGCCCATGAGTAGAAGGCTGCGATGAACTATGTGCTGTGAAACATTGCCCTGGTCACCACTGTTGTAGCTACGGGTGATTCGTTACATTGTGGCCCTGCGTTTGCTGTGAACAATGCGTGACCGTTTCCGCTCCCCGCTGGCATCAGTGAGCTGCGGATGACACACGGCTGGACGAAGATTCGTCATTTGGACATCTGTGTACCAGGTTCGATACGTCCTCACTACAGCGGTACGTAAACAATACACAAGCTGCTCCGTTTTCGAGATCGTAGTTCCAATGCGCCGCTGCATCACAATTTGTCCTTTATCAAACTTCAATAAGTCGGCAGCTTTTCCCATTGTTACTCCGAACACTCTACTAACCAAAGGCTGGTCCTCGGGTTATATATATCCTGCTCTGTGAACATCATCTGCCCCCCATCGTTCGGTCTCCAGGTGCGCTGATTTCTCTAGGCTAGGGTCGGTGATAATGGAATGGCTAATCGGTGGAAAAATCGGTGGAAAAATCGGTGGAAAAACTCGATATCAGTTGTAGCCGCCCTTTGCTCGAATACTCAGAGTCGTCCGTATATTTATGGCTAGTCATCCGATTCAAAATCAGGCTCCTAGTCCCAGATGTGGCATGGGTGGTGCGTCTGGCTTAAGGAGCTGATCCGCGATTTTCCGTGAAACTAGAGGCCCAAGTTAATGACGCAGATTTCTTATAGCTCTTAGAGCTACTCATAATGGTCGTTAAACCACGAAAATAAAAAAAAATAAGAAGAAAACATCTACAGTAGTAAATCAGTATATACGTAATGATTTTGAATATAAAAATGCAGGTGTATACTATATGACCAAAAGCAACCAGATACCCCTTTTGAGTAGTGTTTTGCCCATATGAAAATGGAAAAACGTAGGTGGCCTGATAAACATCATAGACAGGCATGAACAGTATAAAAGGCCTATGACGAAGTAAATTTATCCATCATTTTTATGCCAGGGGCGGGATTCGAACCCACAACCTTCGGCTCCGGAGCGCTATCTACTATACTACACTGGCATGCGCTCTCACTGCTATCTGCCTTTATCTCATGTGCGTTCAGCGGGCCAGGTACGTCACAGGCCTTACGAGAGAACTGTGTGACTCTCAACGTGGCACGGTCATAAGATGCCATCTTAACAACAAATCCGTTCGGGATATTTTGCCCTACTGCATATGCGCCAAGCAATTGTACCTGATGATATTATGAAGGAAAAACGCCTAGTAGAAATAACAGTGCAGTCGCAACCTGATGTGCCTCATACAATCACAAAGTGAGACCGCCGAGGGCAGTGTGGTGAGACAAAATCGCTTGTTCTCGGGTGAAACACTCCCCATGAATTCCAAACTGCCTCTGGTAGTAACGCCAGCACTACAACGGCTCGTAGAAAACTGAAGAGAACAGATTTCTTCCGCGCACAAGTCTAAAACCAAAACGATCAACACTAAGAGTCGGTTGCAATGATGTAAAGCTCAGCGCCAATGGACTATGGATCAGTGGATACGCGTCCTCATGTATATGAATCACGCTTCAACATTCGACAGAGTGACAGATAAGTTTGGATGTGGATGATGTCAGATGATCGCTCCCTGCCCGACTGTGTTGAGCCACCTGTAAAATTTAGTGTAGGATGCATCATGGTCTAGGGCTGGTTTTCATTGTTTAGACTGAGTCTTTTTCCCAGTCTACAATGCCCTCACATTGTGGACTGGGAAAAGTTCCATTTCGAGGGCATCTTAACACTGCCGCATGTAATGACCTTATTGACAATTCTGTCTCCCAATGTTATGGCAACAGTTTGGTGGAGGCCATTTCTTCACCAATAGAACGATTCTCCAGTCCACAATGTGAGGCCCGTGTAGGAATTGTATCATCATATGGGCTTGGAAGATCTTAAGTGGCATGCACGGAACACCCCAAGGAACTATTTTGGGATGAAATGGAACGCCGACAAAGGGCCAGGTCTAACAGCTGGACATTGGTAATCGACGTGATTAATGCTTTTGTGGCAGAATGGAAGACAATTCCAGCAGCAATCTAGTGGAAAGCCTTTCCAACAGAGTGGGGCTCTGATCGCTGCAAAGTGAGGACCGACTCGATATGAATTCTTTTCCAATTACTGGAAGTTTATGGATAGGAAAGTGCCCCGACATTCTTGGTCAGATAGTGCATATTATGAATGATTCACAAATCTGAATATCACAGCATTTTCAATATATTCCCCAGTTCTCTGACGAAAGGAAAACAAGAGGGACAATATTATTTCGAATCCAAATCGCATGAAAAAGGATTGATTTGAACTCCTTTTTACAACAGACAATTTTTGAGAAAAATCTTCGGATGAGTAAAATTGTCCAAAGTTTTTGAATTTTAAATAAAGAAAGGTTGTTAGATATGTATATTTTTTTAACTGATTATTCGTACTTTTTTATACAGAATGCAGTACGGTATGTTATTTATCATAATAAAATTTATATTACCTCAGTGAACATACAGTACACAGGATACCACCCATCCATTAATGACTGACCTAGATGGCTAAAGTGATAATATTAAAATTCATGATTCTGAACAAGCATTGGTTAATCAGTGTTTTTAGGCAAATTAACTATTGCCGACGATTATCGTGCTCGCGTATAGAACTACAATAAGATATGGATATGCCATCATATTATTACTATCTTTATTCACTGTCGTGAATCCAAATTCTTGAATTCTTTTTTTTATTTAGGGTTTACGTTTCTTCCCTAAATTACCTACCTGCTACTTACTCTACGGTGCTATATACCAAACCGGCAACTAACCGCGTTCATTAGGGATGTACATTTGATTCTGTTCTGTGCTTTCGTTTTTCAAAGCTCCCCGTAGGCATCAAGGAATTTAATCCTTCTTCCCGTAATTCTATCTTAATGGGGTTCTTCCAGGGAGCTTGATGCTTCAGCGGTTCATGTAATTAGCTGATACATTACAGTGCAATGTTCAGATTTAGAGACACATTAAGCACATCTCGATTGTCTTGATTTTAGATTTTTGATAATGTCTGGGTCATCATCGACAGCAATCATTCTCATTCCACTGCAGGATAAACGGCTGCCCTATTCTCTTCCAGAACTCTGTGTCTTGAACAATTCTCTTCCATACAATTCTTACATGTTTTAGAATTTCCTTCACCACACACATAAAGTATTCTTCTACTCATACCAGCCACTTAATTAGCAACTTTTATTAGATACAGGGCTGGACCTTCTATAGTCCGAATCACATCTCGTACGTGATTTGGTATAGATTCCACAAGGTGGTGGAGTGCATCTACGTCTACAGCATACCAGGCCTTCACCAGACAGTCCTTTAACTGGTTCAGATTTAATGGAAGAGAACTTTGCTCCCGGATCTAACAGGTCCATTACACACTCAATGGGATTCAAATGTGGGCTTCGTAGGTAGTAGCCAGCAAAGATGGTGGAAATCGCTGTCATGCTCGCTGAACGAATACTGAACACAACCTTCACGCTGGACATTAGTGTTGTCTTCCATAAAGCAGACATCATGTGCTGTATAAAAAGTGAACATTGTAAGGTGGACTTGATCGGGAACAATGTTCAGATAATTCTTGAAGGGCACCCAACCTCTCAGCAATATCACAGGACCATTTCCATATCAAGCCAATGTGCTCCACACCATGGCTCTACCTTCAGAATCTTGAATTGTGATTACAAGACAAACAAAGTCCATTACTTCTTGGGTATCCTACAAAACCCTCTGCTTACTGTTGGTGCAGAGCAATGTGCACCGCGACTCGACGGACCACATGAATGTTTACAGCCTAGCGGGTTCGAGTTACGCTGTTCCTGACACCACTGTAGACGACCTTTCCGGTTGTTCGCAGAAATCAGTAGTTTCCGTATAGGCATGGTACTGCCAAAGTTCAGTCTTTAATTCCCTGCACATAGTTTGCTGAGATATGGGTAGGGAACACCATTCATTGTATGCTTCGTTGCACAAATGAGGTCTTGTTTCTCGGTACAAGACTTGTCAGACGACCGCGATCTTGTTCCTGATAAATTGTCTTCGCGCCAAGTTACGCCTCTTAGATAAGTAATGTGGATTATTATTTCAGTGATTAAAGATCCGGGATAGCTCACCTGATTAGAAATAATTCATTTCAGCCGTTTCAAAATCATCACTCCAGCCAGATGGGCACCCACAATAAATCATTTATCGAACTTCGAAAGATCCTTTGTTTTTACTATTGTGATCAACATTACGGGATAATTACTGACGAGAAACAGTCCTACATTGTGGCTTGGGTCCCGTGGTGAAGCATGGGACCACATATTTGCATATACGCTGCGTAAATATCGTTTACTTGCAGGATTTTAATTTAGTGGTCGGTATGTATACGTCTTTTACAGTCCTTTGGTATCCAGTCTAGTGTATTTCAGCTTTTCAACGGTGTGGTCAGTTCTCATACCAATATTTTCCGCCCGTTGCTTCTTTAGAGTCATGGGTTTGATCATGATGTCATCAATTCTTGCCATTTTCCTGTTATACCAGTTCCTTCTTCGATCATTCTAAGTTACACCGAGCATACACTTCCCCATGTTTCATTGAGTTGTCTGTAGCCTTTTTACGTCCTTTTATTTAAGGTGCATATCTCTGGTCCATGAAAACGTGAAATGATGCATTTTGATTAAAGACTTTTTTAAGACATAATGGTAAATTGCTCTTGAGGATTTTATTCTTTCTTCTAAATGCACTCTGTCCAACTTTTATGTGCCTATTAATTTCTTCTTTGGTGTGGTCTTTGCTTGAGATCTGTTGTCCAAGGTAAACGAAGGTATCAGTTACTTTTAAATTTTTCCCATGAATGAAAAATCTTCAGTTCTTGTAAAATCGTTTCACATGAATTTTGTTTTCTGCAATTTGATATTTAATCCCACATTTCTGCCTTAGTTATTGATTGTGAAGGACCTTCCATTCAATGATATGATTAGCATATTTTCACTGTATTCCATGTATCCACTACCTTCCGAAAGCTTGAAAATTTTCATCGTCCTGGAGCGGGAATCGAAACAGCACCTCCCGATTTCCGGTCGAGCATGGTAGATTTGCAATGCACTACCCAGGACAAGGAAATTCCAAGTAACTGAACATAGATGTCTGAGAACCTTCAGATTTGCGCCAGTCAAAGCCATCTCCGCCCCAACGTAGCGTCTCATTACAACTTCTCACATCCAGGGTCGAAAATATGCCAATTATAGCTTTGCAATGCATACCATGCATTTATAAAGAATTGTTTCTTCGGGGAAATGTATTTACTAATTGTACATAACTTTCCATTCATTTGTTCTCACGCAGTTCCTAACTATGGAACTAAAAGTACCCCGCTTTATCAGAAATGGCAAGTTAAATTTTTCATGATGACATCGCCTCGGACATCAAAAAGGCCCTTCGTTTCTTAAACATTTTGACATCAACAAAATATTTAAGAAACGAAGGGCCTTTTTGTCAGCACACGTGATGTATCAATATTACCCAATGACGTGACGGATCCTTTTCAATCGAATTATATATTTAATCACGCATTTATTCGCTCTGAAGGCAATGTGATTGATTCGTTTCATCCCAGCAATTCTTATGAATGAACTGCATGCAAATGTATTTCATTTTCTCGATACATTGCCTCCTTTGTTTTGATGTTATAAACTATTTACAACATAATGATGAGAAATGGGATATTTCACAATTCTGTGTTTCTCATGCAAAATGTGATTTCAATCCGTCACTACTTTAATTTTGGAAACGAAATGATTTTCAATATGTATCAAGAGTTATTTATTTAACCTTTATACGTTTCACTTTTTCTAGATTAGTTAGATATTGAAATATTAGTACATGTTTCTTTCACCGCGTCTAAAACACAGCGCAAGAAAGTATGAGGGCGAATAATGTATTTCAGATATGTCCCTTTTTCTTCGTTTAATAAATGATCAGTGCTTCAAATATCTACAGTATTACTTGATACTCATCGTGTAAATACATCATCTGTACAAGTCGAAGCTAAAGATAAATTTGCGTCGTCGAAATATTTTCTCGAGAATCTGAGCGTCCCTGAGCTAATGCCTGTGTTACAAAGAAGATTTGTTTCTTGATGTTCGGGATCAGATGGGACTGAAGAAACAGCCACGAACATTGGAAAACATTTAAACGCTTATTGGATCCCAGTAACTTGCCAAACATCAGTAAAAAAATTAACAAGAAAGATGACAGCGGAAGTTTGGTTGTAATAAGCACGACTTTTGAATGCTTTCCTACACGAGACAAATAATTAAAACCACATTTTTTAAAACTTGGAAATTTGGCTAAAACAATACACGCACACCACTTAAGGAAAAACTAGTATAATTTAAAACAGGCAATGTGAACAGCGTTATTCATAAGGAATTGAACTGGATAAAAAAATCAACGGGACATCTACAATCGATAAATACCCCACTCCACAAATAGCTTCGTAATCTCACTAGCAGGTGAAAACTCAGTTGCCGCACCGGTGTCACATTAGCCTAAGTGATGGGGTAACAAATTAAATTTATCCGTCATTTTTGCCCACGCCGGGCATCAAACCCGGGTCCACTCATTCCGGAATAAGTCGCTCTCCCAACTGAGCTACGCGGACGTATGCTCTCGCTGCTATCTGCCTTTATCTCATGTGCGTCCTGCGGTGCAGGCAGGTCACAATGGATTCTCCTCGTTCGTCCGAGATGGGTCCGGATTCGAATCCTGATGAAGCATGGATGTTTTGTTTCTCTTACGGCGTCGGTTCTCTCCCTTACCTAGAACCAGTGTCCCTAAATTAGGGACGGGCACTACAGTTGCGCCCGGTGGTCGTTAGAAAAATGAGTGAGTAACCCCACTGAGTTGTTCGCGGTGGTTGTCAGAAAAAAGAGTGAGTTCCGAAAATTTACAAATTTTGCACGGAAATTTCTTATAGGAAAAGATATCGGGGAAAACGGGATTTTAAAACTGACCAATTGAAAGAAGGGATGTAAAGTACTGTATAACTGTTTATGCTCCCTAGCTGAGAAGCTCATGTTTCTTAAAGAAGAAAATAAGTGCAAAATACTCTTTGTATTGAACCCTATCCCACCAAAAAAGTACTTTTTTTATTGGAGGTTTAAAGACCACCGTGAACAACGCAGTGGGCTATGAGCAGTCGTGCGTCCCAAATTTAGGGCCATTGGTTCCACGGAAGGGATAGAGCCAGTGCGGTAAGGCAAACACAACATCCAAGCCTCAACGGGATTCGAACCCGGACCCATGTCGCAAGAATGATCAGAAGTCATCGCTTAGACCACTGCGCCATCGGAGCAGCAAAAAAAAAAAAAAGAGAAGTATTTTTCTAAGGGAGTTTAAGAATCGAATAATGATTTTGACATAAAGACATATGCTGACGTCCCATGGCGGTTGAATATTGAATAACTGAAAAGTAGAAAATATGCGAAAAACTTTCTTCATAGCAAAAGCTATGTTAAAAAAAAATGTTTCAATAATGTTTTCTCGGAGCAGAGATAGCGAGAAAGAAATTTTGACATTTACGATCATTCGCGTTGCACTGCGCATTATTTAAAGACGATAATGTTCCAAATTTTCAATGTATCAAATGGAATACATGAAAAATGGAAATTGTTCAGGAAAATCTTTAGAAGTGGACATAAAGTTACTAACACAAATACACACTTACACCATCTTGCGAACTGTTATCTACAATAAATTATATTGAAATGTTTTCTACAAACAACTCAAGAGTACTCCTAGAATATTCCACAAGCATGAAGGTATCCGGTGCTGAAAGAAGTTCTTAAATCTTACTTTTAGAAGGAGGGATATCGACAAAAGCACATTAAACGTTTGCCTCCCCACCCCTAGTGAGCAAATTATTTGTTATTGTAGGCAGGAAATGCGCCCAAAAGATTTTTTGTAGGTAGTATTTTCTGACCGAAAACGGATTTTTTAATCGGGTTTTTGGACGCGTAGATATTCTTGAAAATATGCTCTGAAGGGAAACGTGACTTACATCCTGTATTGCAAACATGGGAGTTAAGAAAAATTAAAAATTATATACAAATCATTTCGTATAAGATACGCTATCCGACAATGAAAGAATTTTTGAAATAGGATTGTCAGAAGCAGATATATCAAGAAAAATAAGGTATATGTCTACGCCCCTGGGGAAAAACCAATGAATTATTTTTAAACATTAAATATGCGCAAAATATTTACTGTAGTGAACGGTATCTGACCACAAGAAAGGCTTTTGCAATACAGTTTCTAGAAGCAGAGACATAGTTGGAAATACATCGGAAACTCTTACGTTCACACTTATGACCCCAAGTTGCAAAACTGTTTTTCACCGTAATTAGAAATTATATGCAGACCGTTTCTCCCCAAAACCTCTATGTGGCACAAAAAATAAAGACGTTTTGAATCGGAATTTTAGCAGCAGAGATATTGGCGAATCGCAATTTAACTTTACGCCATCTAGCGGAAAAGCTGATAATTACTTGAAAATGAAGCCTTTCCATAAGTCTTCGTAATAAAGGGAATTGAAGGAAGGAACGAATGTTTCAATCGAGTATTTCGAAGCAAATATAAAGAACAAAATATGCTCTGAATTCCATAACATTTCCATTTGCGCCCTCTTGTGGCGAAGTTATGTATCATGATTGGACCTGATGATAAAGATCATCGTTCGTACATTCCGAGCTTCTTAATTCAAAAAGAATTTTTCAAATCGAACTTATAGTTGCAGAGAAATGGTGCCCTAAGGCGGACGGACAGACTAAGTGACACATAAGCGCGTACATCTTTTTACAAAAGACGTGCTAGGAAAGGACAAAAACTTCGTTTTTAATACTGTAAAATATAAGCACTTCTTCCGGGAAGCTAAAACGAAATTAATTGATTGAATGAGAGAATCATTCGGCAAAGATGTGTGGCATTCTATCCTCACTAAAGATCTGAAATTAATTTGTTGAATGTGAAGGGATTTGAGGAGGTGTTCGTGTTTCTGAAACATGTGGAGGCGGAGCTTTGTACCATTTAAAGAATCTTTCAAGCCTTGTTCATCTTTTCTTTCTTCGGCTTCGTCTCCTTCTATTTAGGCTTGGAGGAGAAAAGATAATTGAATACCACCGAGTAACATTTAAATGATCTGTCTTATAGAGGATTGTTTTCTTATGTTCGTGGAGAAAATACATTAGTTAAATGATTATTTCAGATATCCTACTCTTAAGCGTCTCGATGGTTCATATGTTGGTTCTTCGACTTCAGAGTCTTTACGTACCGTTTTTCAACATTGTCATTCGCTTTTATAAATATTTACATTATGTGAGTTTAACAGATTCTAAGTATAAAGGACACCGTCTCTGTACGAACAAATGAATAAGAAAATCAAGGAACCAATTAAATTAAAAGCCGTAAAACTTTCAATTCATTATTTTATTCTAAAGATACACATTGGTACTTTTGAGTCACTTTGGTCCCGTCTTTAGATGTGAGGTGAACATTTGGACAGTGCTGCAATTTATAAAAACCAGTGCAGTATGGGTAAATACAGTATGTGTGTGTTACGTCAGCGATGTTTAAGGTGGAGCTCCCCCGTTTTGTCGTCTTCTCTGGGTGATTATATAATATTTTTCTATACAGGTAGTAAGCCACATGGTATATAGTCATTACAACATTTGTTACGGGCTTTACAAATAAATAGACTTTTAGTCAATAACAGCATTGAACGGGATCTTGGTGTTACATAGATTCTTGCATGGTCCCAATATGGGTAGAAAGTTCCATTGTTGAGAGTTCGTGCCAAGGCAGTATTTTGAAGCCTAGCCTTGACGTTGTATTTGTGTTCCCAGATTCTACAGGCAAGACTACGAGCTGTAGATCCGATTATAACAAGAAGAAAGCTAGCCCGTTCCATCAAGTAAGGGAATGTTGTAGATACCCCATTTTTGCTCTTCCGGGGTTGTTTCTCGATCCTTTCGGATCATGGTTAGTATATTGCGAGATTTGGTGCCGAAATCCAAGGAGAAACGGTGACAGATGTTTCTGAGGGATTTAGTGAGAGCTGGAATATATTCTATTGAACCCACGTATCTTTTAGAGTGATCATCGATTAGTTGTAGCGAGGAGCCCAAGTTGGTCCTTCCACGTGAAGGATTTCTGTTGATTAAGTGAGTAGGGTATCCAAATGCTTAAGCAAGCCCAGTTATCCAATGGATCTCGTCAATACGAGTTAGACGGTCAGATGAGTGTGTACAGGATCTTCTCAGAAGAAAGCGTAAAGAAGCAAGTTTTTGATTAGGCGAATGATCTGAGTCATAAGGAATCATAGTTGGTATAGCTGTTGGTTTCTGTAGACAGAAATGCTATGAAGTTATTATTAAGTGGTGAGCGAGATATAAATATATCCCAAAAAGGGTAGTTTATGATTTTGTTCAGTTTCAATAGGGAAGTTTATGGATAAGGTCTGTGAAGAGAATTCATTGGCAAATATATTTAATTCTTCAACTGAGTATAGCCAAATAAGCAGAATATCGTCCAAATAACGAGAGTATAATAGGGGTTTTAAGGGATTATCATTCAGAAATCTTTCTTTGAGATGCTCCATGAAGATTTCCGCCAGGGTGGCGGAAAGCGGGGATCCCATGACAGTTCCATCTGTCAGTTGGTAAAAAATAATCTGAAACTGGAAAAATAAACGCTTTTTAATAAGGTAAAGAACATTCATAACAGCAGAGATCTCGGCTGGTGGGAGACAGGAGTCAAGAAGACGTGATTCGATAATTTGATGAGTTAGCTCAATGGACACATTTGGATATAATGTCACGACGTCAAGTGAGGCAAGAATGAAAGAGCCTCCATGGTATTGGATTGATTTTAGCTTTTCAATTACTTGAATAGAATTCCTAACAAAAAATCGGGACTTCCGCTTCGCCCACTTGTCTCGGGCAACTCCAGCCCGACCAGGCCATCAGAAACTGCACTCTCTAAATACTTAGCCCCTCTTACCCAAGGATCCACGTTCTCTGTTAAGAATTCTATTCAAGTAATTAAAAGTAAAATCAATTCAACACCGTTTCAGGCACAATATTGAATTATTTGTATTTATCTTGTGGGTGCGCAAACTTTAAGCCTTTTAGAAGGGCTCGGCATTGGGTCTCATTGAAAGGTATATCACTTAAATTGACTTAGTTAGGTTTAGAAACTAATGTCATAGTTTTCTTTCGAGGTTGTCAACGGTACTTCCATGTCACATCTAGGTCCACAAGTAAACATAATGTACGAATATGTCGTTGATTATTACGTTGTACCTCTGAGGAAATAGCGAATAATAAGGCAGCATATGGTATGTCCAATATTAGTTTATGGTAGTGGCCTGTTACTTGTGAGTATAATGAATATAATATTCTTTGTAAATAGTCCACATATTTCCTTTTACGTCTAATTTCTGCCAGGAGTCATTTTCGTTCGCAACCCCTCAACAGGTAATAGTCCTTTCGAGAGTATGGATTACAACTTATTCTAAGAAATTTAGGTATTAGTTCCAAGTCTCTGCAGTTGATCAGAAAGGATAGGTGAGTTTCCTCTATGGCCCATTTTCGTCTTAGTCGACCAAAGGTCTTAAGAGCTGTTTTCATGGTCGAATGGTGATTCGTAACCAAGATTCAAATACACTATTTCGGTCTACAATAATTACTGCTAATTTAACTCGTGCCGATAACTACATACATGAAAAACTACCGAAATGACACGATAACTATTTTAACTCCAATGTGAAGATGAAATAATAAAATATGTACACACATGGAGATATTTCGGTACCCAAAGTGGGTACCATCTTCAGATGCTGTAAATTTAAATTCAGAGTAATTATTTTGGACAGTAATAGTGTATTTGAATCTTGGTTACGAATCACCATTCGACGATGATAACAGCTCTTAAGACCTTTGGTGGACTAAGACGAAAATGGGCCATAGAGGAAACTCACCTATCTTTTCTGATCAACTGCAGAGGCTTCGGACTCATACCTAAATTTCTTAGAATACGTTGTAACCCATACTCTCGAAGGGGCTATTACCTGTTAAGGGGTTGCGAACAAAAAGACTAAGACGTAAAAGAAATTATGTATACTATTTACAAAGAAAATCATATTCTTTATACTCACAAGTAACGCGCCACTACCATAAACTAATATTGGACATATCATATGCTACCTTATTATCCGCTATTTCGTCAGAAGTGCAAAGTTATAATCAACGACATATTCATAAATTATGTTTACTTGTGAACCAAGATGTGACATGAAAGTACCGTAGTCAACCTCGGAAGAAAACTATGACATTAGTTTCAAAACCTAACTATGTCAATTTAAGTAGTATACCTCTCAATGAGACCCAATGTCGAGCCCTTCAAAAAGGCTTGAAGTTTGCGCACCCACAAGATAAGAAAATTGTTGGATCCTTTCCACCTGCGACTCAACAACAGACCAAGTATGAACTTTTAAAAACTTTGAAATCTAAGAACCATGGTATTCATAATGAGGAAACTTTAAACAATAGAGAAGAAGTCAAACAATTACGAACATTACACAACCAGATAGAGCTTTCGATAATTTTTGCGGTCATGTCCACACAAATTGTTATTATGAATAGAGGTGACTATATTGACAAAATAAAACTTTCTGTAGAATCATACCACACTGTGTTATCTCTAAAGATCCAGTACCTGCTACAATTGCAACTGTTAACAGATTAAAAAATCATTCACTACTTCCCACTTCCATTACATCAAAGTTGTTTAATCCATCAGGACCTAGAGACCCAGAACTATTTGGAAAACTTAAGTTACACAAGACTGGACAACCCTTTAGATTATTAGTTGCTGCTCAACATAGCCCCACCCGCCCTCTAGAAAAAGCCTTAGCTCAACATTTGCAACCTGTCATTAAGAACTCAACTTTTTCTGTTACAAATTACTCAAGTACTGGATCGAATTAAATCAATTTCTCCAATCACACAACCCTTTACCATGATTTCCTTAGATGTTGTATCTCTGTTCCCGAGTGTTCCAGTACAACATCTACATGACATCATAAAATCCTCTCTTTTGACATTGGGCACCCCATCTCCTGAAGTGAAAGCTGTATTACAAGCACTATCTCTAGTTTACAAGAGATCTTACTTTAAGTTCGATGATATGTATATCGGCAATGTGAAGGGGCACCAATGGGATCTCCCCTTTCCCCAACCATTGCAGAAATTGGAAAACAAAGTTCTTCAGTCAACTAGTTACAGACCTATATTATATCTCAGATATGTAGATGATATTTTGGTATTCTGGAATCATCCTTTGGAATACCTATTAACATTTGTATCTGAGTTATCAAATGTATTTAACACCATAAAGTTTACTGTGGAATATGAGAGTAATTACAATTTACCATTTCTAGATATAATGTTTACTAGAAACCCATCGAAAATCAACAATTAATTATTCAGTATATAGAAAATATGTAGAAAACCAGAATAAAATACGATACTAACAACACCTTGGACATCGGCATACAAATGGTGCTACAAGGAATCATCGATATCTTTTCTTATAAGAAGAGGTTTCACTCATTCGTCCACCACAACTCTTCGAAAGCTAGAAATGGATACCATTTTTAACCTCACCCGTAATCATGAATATCCAGATGAAACCACACATACAGTAGCGAACAAAAGTATTTGGCGAAACACTTTTTCGACCATAATTTGTTTTCTGATGGACCAAATCGTGTCATTTTGGGATATGATATGTGTTATTCAGTTGTAAACATGACCCATATGCAGATGGATCGGAAACCTTAACACAGATCAGGTACCGAGCTTAATCGCAAAGATCATACAAATTGACCAACAAAGTAGGTGTGTATCACATTCATTTAATGCAACGATAACAGAAAACAAGTACGAGAAAACGACAAAACAATAACTAATACTTAGTGGGATAACCACGTGACTTAATAACAGCTGCACAACGGCCCGGCATCGAGTGCACTAGCTTCTCGACGGTGAACTGCAGAATTCGCGCCCATTCTGCAGACAGCTGGTCAAACTTCTGGGCCGTATTCCGGCAGGTTTTCTTCGCACATCGTCTCTCCAATTCCTCCCACACGTGCTCGATGGGGTTGAGGTCTGGAGATTTTTTTTTTTTTTTTTTTTTTTTTTTTTGGTTGGAGGTTTAACGACCACCGTGAGCAACTCAATGGGCTATAAGCAGTCGCCCGTCCCTAATTTAGGGTCACTGGTTCCAGGGAAGGGAGAGAACCAGTGCCGTAAGACAAACACAACATCCATGCCTGACCGGGATTCGAACCCGGACCCCTTACGGACGAATGATCAGAGGCCAACGCCTTAGACCACTGCGCCACCGGGGCGGCAGGTCTGGAGATTGGCTTGACCCGTATAGAAGTGTGACCTGTTGATGCTGGAAGGCTGCCTTAGCTACTCTGCAGGTGTGTTTCGGGTCGTTGTCTTGCTGCATGATCCATCCGGGTGGCATGTTCTGGTTTGCCCATGGGAAGATATTGTTGATGAGCATGTTCGTGTAGCTCTGGCCGGTCATTACTCCGTCAATCTTGATGATTGGGACCATTCCATTGCGAGAGAAGGCGCCGTGAACCATGAGGGATCCTCCTCCGTGCTTTACAGTCAGTCGGCTGAATGAACTGGGGTTGAATCTCTGGTCACACGGACGTCGTACGTATCGGATGCCATCACTTCCGAACAAGTTGAACTTGCTCTCGTCGGTGAAAAGCACCTTACTGTAGTCCGCCGTGGTCCAGTGTCGATGACGGCGTGCGAACGCGACTCTGGCTCGTCGATTGTTGACTCCGATGAGTGGTTTCTTGGCGGGACGTCTTCCATTCAATCCACCAGCAATGAGACGACGGGAGATGGTCATTCGGCTGAATTTCAGGTCGTCGCTGTCGCGGAATTAGGTGGCGATGTCCACAGCACTCATCAGCACGAGATCGACGGAGGATGCGTCTATCCTGACGCAACGTAGTGGAACGTGGCCTACCACATCGCGGACTGATCTCGGCGGTCCCAGTCTTCTTATAACGTTGCAGGATAGCTTAAATGGACTGGTGTAGGATCTTCAGGGCCCTCGCAATGTCGGTGACGGCCGCCCCGGTGGCGCAGTGGTCTAAGGCGCTGGCCTCTGATCATTCGTCCGTAAGGGGTCCGGGTTCGAATCCCGGTCGGGCATGGATGTTGTGTTTGTCTTACGGCGCTGGCTCTCTCCCTTCCCTGGAACCAGTGACCCTAAATTAGGGACGGGCGACTGCTTATAGCCCATTGAGTTGCTCACGGTGGTCGTTAAACCTCCAACCAAAAAAAAAAAAAAAAAAAAAAATGTCGGTGACGCGCATTCCGGATTCCATAACGTTCACGCCCGCCTAGCGAGCTCCAACAGAGATCTCCGCCTTTTTACTCATTTCTGAAAACCTAAGATTGACTTATTATCACACTACACATCACAAAACCCACAAAAATCACAAGAAAAACATTAATACATGCAGCAAACAAATGGGTAATAATTGGCGACTCTTGAATATGTCCCATTTCGAAAGACAAATTTGCTCTGAGCGAAATACAAACTACGCGGCATTGTAACCCACGAATAAACACATATCATATCCCAAAATGACCCGTTTTGGTCCAGCAGAAAAATAATTATGGTCGAGAAAGTCTTTCGCCAAATACTTTTGTTCGCTACTGTAGGATAGTAGCCAAGATTAAAAGGAACAGGACTACAACATTAACATATGTATATAAACAAAAACACAGGAAATAAATTGGTTCTCTCCCCTTTTGTACCGAAATTGTGCTATTCCTTGAAAACGATATGTAATAAACACGATTTTGATATTGGAATAAATACAACCAACATTAAGTCCTTACTTCTAAAAGACAGAGACCCTGTGACTTTTGATATGAAACATGGTGTATATATTATCCCTCTTAACAGCATAGAATAAAATGAACAACAAAAAGTGTACATAGGCTCCACTTTTCGTTCAATATCAACTAGATTAAAAGAACATAAATATGATGTTAAAAATAGAGATACAACTATAGCCTTAGCACGACTTGTAAACCAAGGTAATTATCTTCCTACCTGAAACGAGATTAAAATTCTCAACACACCAAAATCTAGATCACCTTTAAGATTTGTTGAGAGTTTGTACATTATAAAATATGGGAGTAAAGCATGTAAGGATAATTTACCAGAATTTATACCTATACCGTGGAAAACATACTTGGGTTTGTCGGGTTAGGTATTAATAAATCAATAGATTCAACCGATTACTTTTATATTTCACCAGCAACAAATGTTGTTCTACACTCTCATTGGTTAAGCCCATTTCATACTATTTACCTCATTACGACTGTATGTCTTATATAAATAACACAGTGTTTGTCAAGTTTGTTTGGTGAATTTTAACAGCATCTGAAGATGGTACCCACTTTGGGTACCGAAAGATCTCCATGTGTGTACATATTTTATTATATCATCTTTTCAAATATATAGGGGCTTATATTAAATATTTTAACATTGGAGTTAAAATAGTTACAGTGTCGTTTCGGTAGTTTTTCATGTATGTAGTTATCGGCACGAGGTAAACTCACCGTAATTATTTTCTAAAAAGGTATGAACATCCAGTGTAACAGTACTAATTTCAACAATTAAAATCAAAACACAGAGCACAACATTGTGCATTTGATCGTCACATTCAATTCAGCTACGAAACTGAAAATAAGGGATGCCCACCATTATTGACGTTCGGGTAAACCGCTCAAATGGATCTCTTGCAACCACAATTTATCGGAAGCCTTTCGCTGTTTTCTCACCTCCACATGCCAAGTCCAATCACCCTTTGCAACAAAAACTCAGCGCTTTTTACCGTTGCGTATATCGCGCAATACATATATGTTCAGATAAAGACAGTTTGGAAAAAGAACTTTATTTCCTTCTTTCTTTCTTTTTTGAAGGTTTAACGACAACCGTGAGCAACTCAATGGGCTATAAGCAGTCGCCCGTCCCAAATTTAGGGTCACTGGTTCCAGGGAAGGGAAAGAGCCAGTGCCGTAAGACAAACATGACATCCATGCCTCACCGGGATTCGAACCCAGACCCTTCGGACGAATGATCAAACGCCATCGCTTAGACCACTGCGCCACCGGGGCGGCCTTTATTTCCTTAAACGTGTTGCAGTACAGCGAGGATACAACCCTTCTATTATAGACAAGGCTCTAACAAAATTCCGGATACCGGAGCCTATCTTCACGTTAACTCCTGTGATGCGCCCATTGCGAGAGAATTTTGCAATTATTCCATTTTCCCCGTGACATTGCCTTCAAAATATCTAAAATTCTCAAAACCTTTAATTTTCAGGTGATTTTTAAACCTATAAACAAAATGAGATTTTTAGGATCAAAGGACTATGTTGAAGACCAACACTCGTGGGGAATTTATCAAATTCCATGTGAATCGTATATACGACAGACCCGTAGAGAAGACCCATAGAGCTTCGTATATAGGACAGACCCGTAGAGCCTTGCGTTTTCGATTGAAAGAGTACAAAACCTACATTCGGAATTGCGACCTAAAGAAGTCATCGATGGCTGAACACTGTTACGAAAAGGGCCATACATTTATCTTTGAAGAAGCAATACCAATTGACAAGCCAGATTCAACCACCAAACTTGATATTTTGGAAGCTTTCCATATGTATCGGAAGTCTTCGCAACTTGTTATAGACATGGCATCCCCCAATTTCTATCGAGAACGTGGAAGGATCTAACCAAAACACGTGACTGTAAATAGCATTTATGATGCCATATACAATTTAAATATTTGCGTGCCAGTTGTCCTGATGAAGCTAGGTCAATACCCAGTGAAACCATGGTCGGCTTGAAAAAATAAATATTTGTGACAAACTACGTTATATTATCTTAATATATATACACTGACGGAAAAATAAATCCCAACACCAAGAAGGGGTTGTGTTAGATAAATGACAGTTGGTAGGCGGTGAGAGTACATCTGTAAGATGACGTCTATGCAAATTTCGTGCTCGGCGCATACGTGTGGCGCTAGTAGCGCCCCTCGGAACATGCAAAGCAGGTTTGCTGTAAATACGCGCTGTAACGTTCGTGAGCGTTAGTTATCGTTGAGATTCGACGTAGTGTGTTGATGTTAGTCAAGAATGCCTTTAAGAAGACGAAGAAGCCATTATCAACAGCTCACGGAGTTTGAACGAGGTCGTGTAATAGGGCTACGAGAAAGTGCATATTCGTTCCGCATTATTGCAGAACGACTTGGCAGGAATGTAGCCACTGAGCATGATTGTTGGCAGCGGTGCTCAAGGGAAGGTACTGCCTCAAGAAGACCGGGTTCCGGACTGCTACGTGGCACTACTGAGAGGGAAGACCGCCGTGTACGGTGTATGGCCGTGGCGCATCGTACCGCGTCTGCGGCAGCAATTCGAGCTGTAGTTGTCCACCACAGTGACACAACGAACTGTTACAAATCGGTTACTTGAAGGACAGCTTCGAGCCAGACGCCCTGTAGCGTGCATTCCACTTACTCCAAAGCCCTGCCGTTTGCAACGTCAGTGGTGTCAAGCTAGAGCTCATTGGAGGACGGAGTGGAGATCTGTTGTGTTTTCTGATAAAAGCCGGTTCTGCCTGGGTGCCACTGATGGCCGTGTGTTGGTTAGATGGAGGCAAGGTGAGCGCCTGCAACCAACCTGTCTACGGCCGAGACACACTGGACCTACACCTGGAGTTATGGTCTTCGGAGCAATTTCCTATGAGAGCAGGAGCACTCTTGTGGTTACACCACGCACCCTGACGGCACAGTTGTAAGTCGGTCTGGTGATTCAACCTGTTGTGCTGCCATTTATGAACAGCATTCCAGGGGGTGTTTTCCAACAGGATAACGCTCGCCCGCATACCACTGTTGTAACCCAACATGCTCTACAGAGTGTCGACATGTTGCCGTGGCCTGCTAGATTACCAGATATTTCACCAATCGAGCACGTATGGGACATCATTGGACGACAACTCCAGCGTCACCACCAACCAGCATTAACCGTCCCTGTATTGACCGACCAAGTGCAACAGGCATGGAACTCCATTTAACAAACTGACATCCAGCACCTGTACGGCACAATGCATGAACGTTTGCGTGCTTGCATTCAACATTCTGGCGGTTACACCGGTTATTAATGTACCAGCATTTCACATTTAAAATGGCTCCTCTCGCGCTTACATTAAGCTGTGGTCTTGAAACCTTAATCGATTAAATATGTTACCTATACAAATGTATTGCCGCCATTTCATTCCTCTACAACTATTTTTTCGTGGTGTTAGGATTTTTTTCCGTAAGCGTATAATCGACACAAGACTGTTGTAGTCTTTGAGATCAAGAACCCTTTTATATTATTTACCTTATTTTTTTATCAGTTTTAAATTTTCGGACACCTTAAATTGAGGCTAATGGACAACGGTTACTAAATTGCTCCGAAACAATGAGCTATAAAATTTACTAGGTATGTTTTGGATCTGAAGAATATTGAAGTAAATACAATATACGAGTAAAAAGAAATTCTGTCGTATATTTTCCACGTTTTGATAGATTTCTGGTAATTACTGAAATCTTTTCAACACGGGTCATTATGAGGAAACGGAAAGCTGCAGTTTTTGGGATGTCATTTTAAAAATAAAGCTCATGCTTATATAGAGGGTGAGTCAAAAGTTTTCCAATATTTGGATCACTTTACTGTATGTCTTCATACGTACATTTACGACGAAAGCTGACCAGCATTCAAAGTATAGGCCATTGTGTTGCACCGTCTTTAGCTATCTGTCTGCCACATCTTCGATTCCGCGGTGGAACCAGTTCTTGTCCTTTGAGGTGAAGAACTCCTTCACCCCAAGTGCCGCCTGCAAAGGAAATAAGCCATGAATGAACCGGAACAGGTAATAATCGGACGGGGCAAGGTCCGGACTATATGCTGCGTGTGGCATCCGTTCGATGCTCTCAAGTTCCTGGAGTTTTGCCCGGGTCGTTCGCACGGTATGAGGCCCTGCGCTGTCCTACTGTAGTAGAGCGCGTGTTCTGCTCACCAGTGTCGGGTGCTTCTCCTCCAAAACGGCATACGTCCTCCAGCTGTCCAGAGTAGAGATTGGCGTTGACGGTCCGACCATGTGGAACAAATTCGTAATGGATTATCCCCTCGAAATTCCACCAGACGCAAATCATTACCTTGTGCTCGAAGCGCCCACATTTGGCAAAAGGTTCATGAAGCTGGCTCAAGCTCAACCACTGCCCTTGTGTGTTAAGATTACGGAAATAGACCCACTTTTCATCGCACGTAAGAATCCTCTTGATGAAACGTACATCGCGCTGGTTTTCTAGGAGTTTCCTGCACACTCCCACTCGGCGGTTTGCTTCAGCTGGCGTCATGTCAGTTCGTGAGGGACATTTCGGCAGCTCCTGTAGACCTTGCCGAGGTCCTGAAGTTGATGAACCACTGTGGTATGTGATATGCCCAGCTCGCCTGATGATCTCCGAGTGCAGGTTGTCGGATTTGCCTCTACGGCCTGACGCCCAGCCTCCGAATCCGAGGTTCGCATCCTTCCAGACCTTGGCTGATCGTTGAGGTTCTTGTTACCTGAGCGAAATTGCTTGAACCATCTGGTTGCGGTGCTGTGGTTCACGGGACCTTCCCCTTTCGTATGACAAAAGTTTCGTGTTGCTATAGCAGCGTTATGGCCGAATTCATACTCGTAAAGCAAAAGTTCCTTAATTAGCCGGTTGTGGCTGTTCATCTTTTAGGCGTCCCAAACACAAACAGAACGACGACATGCAATGCCGTTCACAACGATAACTACCACTTTATACCCCTTTCGACTGACTGCAATACGCAACTTGAACTAGTTTAAACACATGGCATACCCGCCGCAAAAACTTTCGACTCAACCTCTGTAGTATCATTTTCTCCGTCGATCTGTCTGTGAACACCATATTGCAACTATTAGTCCGATATGAAAAATTAATTTCCTCTGGGAAGCCCGATGCGTGAGAGCGATCATCTTTCCTTTCTGGTCCTTTTCGATGCAAACCTTTGCAACCAGAGGACGCAAATTCATATACTATCGAATTCAAAATATGTTTTATTCCATGCCATGGCTTCTGAATGTCCGATTGATAAAAAACTCCTTTCCTTTAATTGCGTTTATAACAAAAACTATTTTGGGGACAGATTATTTTTCAAGTAATGCTGCTCAGCGTTTCCGCTAGGTTGCGTAAATCAAACTGCGAATTCCCAAATATCTACGCATCTAAAAACGCGATTCGAAATATTCTGTGTGCTGGTGCGCAGCGTTTAAGATAAAATTCCAATTTTTTTTTTAAAGCATATGTTTGCCACTATAGTACATAAGCTGTCGTTTCCGTTTACAACTTAAATTAACAATACATAATTTTTTGCGTTTTGTACCCAAAATAATACACAATTTCCCGGTTAAGAGTCGCAAGCGATTAACAGGTTTTTCTCGATATACCTGCCTCTAAAAGTCCGATTTAAGAAATTCTTGTAATACTGGATACCATTCACCTTGTGGAATATTTTACATGTACTCTTGAGGGTTTGCATTTCACAGGACTCGGTCCCATGATTGTGGTGTCCTCCAGCTTAAAGAACGCCATGTCGAAGATACGCTGAATAACTCCACTCTACCTACTCTATGGCAGTACTTTTGCATAGCTCCCTGCCTGTTTCAGCAAAATTGACCACTTTGCCACACTCCAAACTCTTCCCATGTCTGGTTTGAGGAGCAGGACGTCCAAGTGTTGGATTGGTCAGTCCAAAGTCCCGATCTTAATTCAAAAGATCATATGTGGGATGAACAGGAACGCCGAACGCGATCTTGGCCATACGGTTTTCCTATGGCAGTAGCTTTTCAGGAAGAATGGAGGTACATTCTGGTACAGACGTACCTTGAATCCCTGTAGTATTATTGGGCTGTAGGAAAAGTTTGTAGCGTTATGCAGTAGGTGGCCTTGTGACCTGAACACGTTGCACGTATAGCGGAAGCATGGGACAAAGATAACTGAGCCTGAAAGGTCACAGTGCAACAAGTCGTTCGCTGTGAGCTGTAGGTGGATTTGTGCAGTTTAAGTGGGTTGAAGTGAAATTTGAAACTGGAGGACAATAAGGTGCAGTTTCGTCATTTGATGATCTTTTTTCCAAAAAGTAAAAAACACTGAACGGACAGCACAAACAATATGTGCAGTTTTTGGAGACAGTGCCGTAGCTGCAAGTACTGTCCGTAAGTGGTTTGTTTGGCTCAGAAGTGGCAATTTTGAACTGGAAGACGGGAAACCTTCCGGAAGACCTGCAGTCTTTAATCATGACCAAAACCTATCTCTCAATAAACATAATCCACGTCACACTACGCGGGACACCGGACAGATGCTCAACGTATCTCATATGAGCGTTGCAAGACATTTGGAGACACTTGGATACGTGATTCACAATGATGTTTGGTTGCCGCACGCTTTAAGGGACAAAAATGTAATGGCTCGGATGTCCTACCTCACCTGCCATATTCCCCGGAGCCCGCACCTTCAGGTTACCACCTATTCTGGTCCCTACAGAATTTCATCAATGGGAAGAACTTCAATTTCCTGGAAGTCTGTGAAAACAACCTGGAACAGTTCATCGCCTAACAAGATGTCAAATTCTGGGAGGATGAAATCCTACAGCTGCTGCTCTGAGGGCGACAGGTTGTGGAACAAAATGGCACATATGTGGTTCAATAAATTTATGTACAGCTATGTTAACACTGTCTTTCAATTTCACCTAGCCTACGATACGAACTTTTGCTAGAACCCAATATGTCTAGAAGGCTTCCTGCAAGTATAGTGCCTAAGGTGAGCAGACCATGTTCTGGTTTAGGCTAATAAACATTTTTGTTTCCTTTCTACCTATACTGGCGGAAAGTGAAAAAGAACACCAACAAGGAGACGTCTGATACCAACGAAATTTATACAGCATAATAACTGAATACAAAGGATAACGTGATCAAAACATTATGGCAAAATACAGCTGTATTTGCTGGTAAACTGAGAAATAACATTTCCATGTAACATGGTTAGTACGAGGTTGAACTGCCATGAACTGCGTCACACTGTGCAATTCTGGCATGGATTCTGTCGTACAGATGTTGGATGCAAGTTTGGGGTATAGTTCCAAGCATCCTCAACCTGGACGCGTAAATCGGGGATGGTGGTGGCTGGCCGTGGAGACCGCATAAGTCGTTGTCCAATAAAATCCCACACATGTTCAATGGGGGACAAATCCGGTGAACGTGCAGGCCATGGAAGGTGTCTCACACCCTGAAGTGCATGTTGCGGGCGTGCGTTATCTTGCTGGAAAACACCACGATAGATCGACCTTACAAATGGCATAACAACGGGCTGAATGATGTTGTTGATGTAGGAGGTGCTGTTTAACGTACACGGTACAAACACTAGTTGTGTGCGGGAGTGATAGCTGATGGCTCCCCACACCAGGAGACTAGGTGTAGGCCCTGTGTGTCGCTGACGGATGCAAGAAAGGCGGAGACGCTCCCCTGTGCGTCTGCGAACACGCATACGGCCATCGGAGGCTCCCAAGCTAAATCTGCTTTCATCGCTGAACACGACAGATCGCCATTGCGTTTTCCAGTGCAGACGTTGGCGACACCACTGCAGCCGTTCCTGACGGTGGGTTGGAGTCAGAGGTGCACATGCCAGAGGCACACGTGCACGTAGTCCTGAATCCAGTAGACGATTGCGGATTGTTCGCAGATTCACCTCAGGTGCAACGGCAGCTCGGATTTTCGTCGCAGTGGATGTTCTGCTTGACAACGCCGCTCTTCTTATGCGTCAATCGGTCCACTCATCAGTCCGTCTGTGACTCCCGGCCTTGCTCAAAATCCGATAACTGCTGAAATCTTACACGTCTTCCATGTTCAGGCATTGCAGCTTCTTCAGGGTCTTCGCACGTGTCCGTACGCCGACGACTGATTCGATTCACTTCGCCGTACTCCTTAAATACCACCGACGATAATTTGCATAATATGCCGTGCTGTGGCGTAAGCGCTCACCGGTCGGTCCCTAAATTTACATCACACCTACGTAAACTCGACCCCATTAACATATGTAAATTTCATGATCGTCCGCCAATTCCTTCTTGGTGGTCTTTTTTCACTTTCCGCCAGTGTATGTGTCCTAAAACCTTTGTCTACATAGTGTATTTAGGAAAACTGACATTTGATAGAGAAAGTCGTCCATCACCCTCCTTCCCAATGCGTGAGTTAGATACTTCTGCACAAGACTGATAACAGTGCACAATGGAATTGCATACGAAGAATAGTCCTTGACAACCAGCATCACTTGCAGAATTAAAGAAACTCCTGAGCGAAGAATGGAGTTGTAAATATTTATATTTTAGAGAAAGGCTCGCCCCGTACGCTGTGTACGGTGAACAGGTTATTCTACATGTTATTATGAGCGGTACGTATGTTTTGTTATTTGAACTTTTGGATTTTGTATTTTTAGCAATATTAACTGCACAGCAATTTCTTAAGGTGGCCATCTAGTGATTTTGCTTCCTATACTTCCAATGACCAAATTTCTGTACACATTTTCTTAACAATTAATGCGTTCCCAAGGATGAAAAGTTGAACATCGATTAAAATACCTACATATTTCACTGAAGAGCAATTGAATTATAGACAGCTGGCGTCATGCAAATGTGGCGCTGTGGGCGGCCCTGTAAACGGAAACGACATGACGTTTGCAGCGATCCGATAATATAAGGAGTGATGCGACAGGAGTCAGTAAGAGTCGGACGCAGTATGGGTAAAACGAAATATCTAAGCGCATTTTATCGTGGGAAAATTATGGGGGCCCGACTAATGGGTCACTTCATCTGGGAAGTCGTGCAGGCACTGGGATTTTCACGAGCCACTGTGTCACGGGTGCACCGTGAGTACATCGAATCCGGTAAAACCATCCCTGCAAGGGCCAACTGCTGCGGACAACAGCGTGTGGATGAGCGGCGTCATGGGTCTGCTAGCTCGCATTGTAACAGCGGATAGACGGGCCACAGTGCAAGAAATCACTCGGCAGCTTAACGCTGGTGCACAAAAACGTGTAGCAGCCACACCATCCAGAAACATCTCCTCGCTATGGGGTACAGAAGCCATCGTCCCACGAGGGTACCGCTGCTGACAGCACATCACAGAGTGCAAAGATTAGCATGGGCGCGGGAACATCCCCACTGCGCCCTAGACATGTGTAAAAATATTGCCTGGACTGATGAGTCGAGATTCACGTTGGTACATGCGGAAGGCAGGATACGAATACGGCGCAAACAACATGAAGCGATGGTTCCTTCTTGCCAGCAGGGTACTCTTCAAGCTGGTGGGGCGTGGCACTCTCGTCTGGGTACTGTTTACGTGGACTGAAATGGGACCCTTGGTACATTTGACATCGTCCCTCACAGGTCAACGTTGCCGGGATATCTTCGACGACCATTTGCTCCCGTTTGTGCGTATTCAACATCCCACTGGGGACCTCATCCTGCAACAAGACAATGCACCGTGCCATCGCTCCCGAATTGTATCCAAATGGTTAGATGCACACTCCACCGACGTGACCTCGCTTCCTTGGGCAGCTAGGTCACCTGACCTCAACCCCATCTATTAGGGAAAATAACGTCATCTTACCTTCCTTTAAGATTACGTGGTCGCTCGTTGAAGCCCCACGCTGGTAGATAAAAACTTGCGTGGATGTTGACTCTGGATTTCCCTCTCTCGACTAATCTTTTTCTCTATCCTCTCATTCTCGACTATCTTCTAAAACTTGTCCTCCGACTATATGCATCTCCGAAACGAAATTATTTTCTATCTCTCATCTTCTCATTTTCTCATCATCTGTGACTATACATTTTTTCTCTACCTCTGTCTGTGTATATATTTCCGTCCCTTTAATTTTTCACGTTATAAGGGCGTGCCTACAACCTTCTACGAGCTCTTCGTCTGGGGTCCGGATTGGTCAGCTGAGCTGACCAGTGCTCGGGCTTAGTGGCTATTTGTTGGGCCTCTGGTCCAGTTGGCTACCTTTTCGCGGCAGCTGGCCTGTTGTGCAGGTGGTGCCTTTTGCAAATTCAATAAGACCTGTTTTAACGCTCAGATGAATAGCGAAGAATTTAAAGGGGCTTTCCTCTGCCAGAGTTACGACTTTTCTGTGACGCCGCGATGTACTTTACGACTTTCGCTGGTGCCTCCCTCATCGAAGAGAAGTCGTAAACCGCAACTCGCCTATTCATCTGACCGCGTTTCGGACTCTTGCCTGTGCCTTCTGAAAGACCTCAATGTATTGTCCCATCAGCAACGCTAGCACTGGGCCCATTTCGTAAATTTTGTGAATGCCGTGCTTCTTCTCACAAGAGTGAAAAGAAAGTGAATTCTATGGGCATTCTCCACGGGTGTCCAACAAACCGTTTTGGCCACCTGGGTTTTCCGCTTCAGTGGGGAAAAGAGGGTTTATGAGGCAGGAAGAGAGCAAATGAAAAATAATTTAAATTAAGTAAAAAAAATAATTTAAGTAATTTACTATGTGACCTAAACTAACAATGTGACCCGAACTATGAAGTAGTTCCGCGGCAACCCATCGAGCACATCTGGGATGCCATCGAGAGAGATGTTCGTGGCTCTGATCCCCCTCCGTCAAATCTTCGTGAAATTTGGGAGCTTGTTCAGTGGTCTTGGATCCGTATGGCTTCCCAACGCTTCCGGTGTCTTGTCGAGTCCATGCCGAGACGAATCGCCGCCGTCATCAGGACGAAAAGTGGTGCTACACGTTACTAGACAGATATCTCTAATTCAATTGCTCTTCATTGCATAACTTGGAATCTTATATATAAAACACAAAACGTGTGTTTGTCTGAAGCAGCAAAATCTCTCGAACACCGAACTGTGGCATCGTGAAATTTGCGTAGCATATTTATATTGGAATTTCTAGGTCAAAGCAACTATTTTAAGATCTCTACGTCGTTCTGTTCGCGAGTAATGAATTAATTAATAAGCTATTCAATAAAGTCAGCGTCGTTTGCTACGTCACGTTATCCTGGTCCAAATCTGAAGGTACGTGACTGCATTCATCGCCGCGGCCGGCACATCCACAGGTGTTTTTATTCTTTGAGAACTGTGCATAAAAAAATGCAAAAACAAACTTTGCGAAATCTTAACGAAATGGGCTGAAATTTTTATCAACACCATGAAATGGTGATAAGGGGAGTGAGTCCCTCAAAATTTCATCGGAATCCGGTCATAACTTTTTGAAATTGGCGTGGAATTTTCAATTCATCGGTAAACAGAAATACATACGCAGAAACGGTTAATAAAATTTTGACGGCTAATTTAAAAAGATATTTACCGATTCACGCGAAATTTGGAGGCCATGTTCCTTATAACGATTTATGGTGTTCATTAAAATTTCAGCCAGTTTCATAAAATAATCGCAAAGATACGTTTTTACCTTTTTTATCCCAGAGATTCGCCCCTCAAAGACGTCTGAAACTGAAAGCACGTGATGCGTTTGATCGTCGATAACAAATTGTTAAAGAAATTTGTTCAGTCAGTGTTCTAAAGCTGTGCCTCCTGGACGCGTGTTAAATAATTCGTAATGCTTTTGGTCCGTTTGATTCTACAGATTCAATGCATTCTGTACATTTCGTTGCTTTAATTCTCGACCAATATTTGTGACAGCAATGCCCAAAAGGAAGAGACCAACATTTTTTTCCCGATTTTTTTAGTGTCGTATGAGGGAATATGAAATTAATAAGCCTAAATCCCGGGCAAAGTCGGGTAGTAAAGCTAGTACTTAATATTTTCTAAAGCATAACTGTAATTAAGCAATCCAACATTTGTTTGTCTACTGACGTCATTAATGTACAGGTCGCGCCATCTTTTTTCTAGTCTCAACACCACTAAAGGAAAATAGTTTAATTTTTAATATAATTATGGTTATGTTTTAGAAAATATTAAGTATTACAAGTTATAATATGAAGTTATTTTAATCGATGTTCAAATTTTCATCCTTAAGAACGCATTAATTCTGAAGAAAATGTGTACAGAAGTTTGTGCATTGGAAGTATAGGAAGCAAAATCACTAGACGTCCACCTTAAGAACAATGAAAAGGGATCTTAAAAAAAATCAATATAAAATCAGATCCCTTTGTTGGGATTTGTACATTTTGTAGTAACTAATGCACTACCTCTTTAACGGGTATTTTGTATTGTGATAGGAAGTGTATCCGACGTTGATCTGGACATCAAACAAAGCACCCCGATGGTCGGTGTTATCTGTCTCTTCTTCCTTTTGCAGCTCGCATTTCACTTACCTAAAACAGTATATCATCCAACTCCTTTCACATCGTACCATTTTTTTTATTGCAGGTTTAACGACCACTGAGAGCAACTCAAGGGCTATAAGCAGTCGCCTGTCCCTAATTTAGGGTAACTGGTTCCAGGGAAGGGAGAGAGCCAGTGCCGTAAGACAAACACAACATCCATGCCTCACCGGGATTCAAACCCGGACCTCTTTCGGACGAATGATCAGAAGTCATCTTTTAGACCACTACGAAATCGAGATGGCGTACCATTTTTCACACATCCCACTCTGAAGTGAGAGATAGAAATACTGAGCGAAGAACTAATCTGGACTCATCGACTGCATTATTATTTAAGGGAATCTGTGAAGAAAAATGACACTGAGTTGTAACGGAACGTTAGTTTCTGATTATTCTTTGTTTGGATGTTTAACGACCACCGATCGTGATAAATTTAATGGACTAAAAGCAGTTCCCATTCCTAATATAGGAACACTGGTTCCAGGGAAGAGAGAGCGTCAGTGCCGTAAGACAAGCACAACATCCTTGAATCGCAGGGACTCGATCACGAACTCATCTCCGAGGATGGTCAGAGACCAGCGATTTAAGAGCTACGCCACTTGGGAAGCAGTGGCTGAATTACACTAAGAGTAAAATTAATTTAAATAATTTGGTTGTCTTTTTAAAAGTAGCAATAAGAGCTTCTGAGGATGGGGAAACTTGTCTTTGAATTATTATTAATCCTTTAATTGGCTGAAACGAATTAACTCGATGTTGGCAAATGGACAAAAATCACCTCGAACAAATATATTAGCTGTTTAAGAAGGTTTTCGCACGCTGCTGGAATGAGTAAATCTGCGCATCAAAAACCGTTGCTTTCCCCTTTAGCTTTGTTTTTCGAAGGACGATGACCATAATTCTTCCTGATAGATGATCTTATAATAACAATGGCGACGAATCTAAGAAAAGGGCGAGAAAACGTTTGAGTCACTTGTTTCTACCCATTGGCATGATGTTGTGGTCAGGAGAACTAGCACGTTGCCATCATGCCTTGCGTCATGGAGTAGAGAATAAAGACATGAAGCTAACACTTATCACACGTGACAATTTTATGATCTGTAAAGCTGAGATGAGAGGGGTAAAAAATTTGTTTCACCGCAGGTTTCCTAAAACTGCCTGTATGTGAACATTTCTGTTTGGGGAGAGTCAAAACATTTGGGCTTCATTTAGTTTAGGTACATCGGCCACTTATAGGGTCAATATGGTAATTTACTGTTCTTTCAAAATGCAACATCATACACTGCTGGCCACCCAAAATGCATGGCATCCGATTGCTGGCCACCCAAAATGCAACAGGCATCCGATTGGCCTTAAATTCGCAGCATGCGTCGCCCGCGATAGGACATGCAAACGCTCAGCATTGCAGGACATATGCAAATCATGTGCGCCCGGCACGCCACCGAGAAGCACTATAAGAAGGGTGCACAGAAGGCGGGGTGTAAGTAGTAGAAGTGTGTTGTGCTGCCGGACTTGTGCATGGGAAGCTTCCTGATGCCTCGTCGCAGAATACGGTAGTCATTCCAGCCCGTTTCAGAGTTCGACAGAGGACGAATAGTGGCTTATCGCGACAGCAGTTTATCGTACCGAAACATCAGCCACAGTGAGCAGCCACAGTGCAGGAGGGATGGAAGGCACGAAATTGTCTTCTCCGAAGAATTCCGCTTCTGCCTGCAACACCACGATGGTCAGTTCCGCGTGTGGCGGCACCGCGGCGAGAGACTGTATGACGCCTGAATTATGCATCGCCATACCGGTCCGTCGCCTAGCGTTATGGTTCGGGTCGCAATTGGATAGGACACCCGCACCCTTCTGGTACGTATAACCGGTACACATAACAGTCACCGCTACATCTCCGTCGTTTTGGAGCCTGTAGTCCTCCCTTACATGCAGGACCTGCTAGCGGCCACGTTTCAACAGGAAAATACACTCCCGCACGTGGCACATATCGTGCAACAATTCTTCACGACCCACCAGGTGTCACTGCTGCCATGGCCCGCCTGTTCTCCCGAGATGTCGCCCATCGAACACGTCTGGTCGCTGATCCGCAACCGAGTGGCCCGGCAAGCACCACCCGCGGCTACGCCTGATGAACTGTTTCAACGTGTGGAAGCAGCCTGGTCCGACATAACCCAAGCCCATATCCAATGCCTCTTTCGTTCAATACCGCGACGTGTATCGGCCGTTATTGCCAGCCATGGGGGCCACACGACTATTGATGTCTGCGTGTTGACTTTTGATGTCGGCCATGGGGGCCACACAAGTCGCACGGTCCTGTAAGCTCAATCGTTTCCTCTTTGTATCTGTTGTTATGTGTCCAGTAAATCTGGCTTTGCTATCTCGTGTCCTTCTTGGTGTTGCATTTTTGGTGGCCAGCAGTGTATATGAAAACTTAAAAGATAAATTGTCTTAGAATCAGCACCCAGGACAATGAAGTTCTAAATATCCGAAAGTAAGGAATCTGAACAACTTCGGATTTTGCGCCAGTCGAAGTAATTCGATGCTTTCTCGTGGCGTAATAAATCACCAAGGAAAGTTTGAAGTTGAGCAAGCAACTTGGCTCGAATGCTTACTTTGAAACATCAAAAAACGTCACGAGAAGGGCAGATTTTTATTTACTACGAGTTCAAGAAAGCCCCTAAAAGTGGATGCTGTACCTAACATTCAAGTTTTTACTTATTCTTCCCAAATCAAAAAATTACTTTGGTTTCTTCATTTCTTCTCAGACAGTTCACTGGGAACACATTACCTTCATATACCGGACATAAAACTCTCGATATTGTTTGCAGCGCCAAACAGTATGTAACTAAAATGTTCTGCCCTCTATGCATGCCCAGCGTCACTTATCAAGCACGTTGTTCAACAATTCCTCTTTGTGATTGTCCCAAAGTCTTCACTTGTAGCTGTAGACAACCTTCATCGATAATTTTAAAATCAAGTTTTACTTTATACATGGATCTCTCATATCTTGTCTGGTTTGACCTTTCCCTAACCTGACTTTCTTCCTGTTCTCCACTTCTGTATTAGGTTTTTGCCATTGGTGTTAGATATAGCAAAACAATATCTCACTTACACTCTAGATATTACGTGCTTAATGGGTAAGTTCATAAACTGCATTTCAAGTCCTTTTCAAGTCAGGTGGGCGCAAAGGAATAGACGCTGGCTTCTGACAATTCGTCAGAGATTCTCCGGTTTAGAATCCCGGTGAGGTATGGATGTTGTGTTTGTAATACGGCACTGGCTCTTCCCCTTCTCTGGAACCAGTTGCCTTACATTAGGGGCAGGCCAATGCTTATAGCCCATGGAGTTGCTCACAGTGGTCGCTAAACCTCCAAATAAAAAAAAATCAGCTAAAGTGCGAACGTAAGTACACACTGTTACTCTGCTTATGCTGTTGAGACGTATTCCCGGTTATTAAAAACATATTGCTGATATCACTCAAATTTATTTTTATTTCAAGGAGAGTTAGATTTCCTCATACCAGCAGGAATGTTGAACCATGATTGCCTGGTAAATGCAAAGCCATGATATTAGACAGATGAGTTCCCTCTTTCAGTGACGTTACGTGGTGACCAAGGCTTACGATTGATTTCCAACTCTGTCTTGTAAGACCTCAAACACGACCCTGACGTATCAGGCCGTGTAACGGAGAGCGACGTCACAAACAGGGGGAACTTATCTCTTTAATGCCATGGACTTGTACTTTGTAGACGACCTTGGTTCAAGAGGGGTTCTTTTCCTAAAATCTGGAAGATTGTACCTTCAAAAACTGTTACCCGTGAACGAAGCAATGTCCCAAATAAGTGGAAGCGCTGTCAGTGATTTGTGACGCCATGAAATTACAGTTAGTCATCCAGAGTTCGTGAAGCTGGAACAATTATGTTCCGAGGATGCCCCTTGAGTCTTCACATCCACTCTGAAAGATGAAAACTATTAATTCAGCAATATTCATCCATCTGAATGTATCCGGTTGAGAAAGCTTAATTAAGATTCTCTAATTTCAATGCCACGTGGGCCTAACGAGTCATTTAATCGATGCTTAGAAGAGACCTTAAAGAAATGAAAATCTCCAATTACAGTTCAGGGTATGTAATTAAGAAGGAACGAAGTTCGTTAGCATATTGTAAGCGGTAAACCTCACAGAGCTATGTTAAAATACACGCCTCGTACAGATGTATCACTCACACGTCTTCGCTGTGTAGTGTTAACGCTTACAGTATCCTAACGAACTTCGTTTCTTCTTAATTTACCATTTGGTTCACCACAGAATTAGATATTGATCAGATTAAGCAGCGCAGAAAACTCAATCTTTGATTGTTAATCCCTATATATTTAACCATTTAAACGGCCAATGTATCTGAACAAAATGGTGCCCTAAATTTCCTGAGTTCCCATACGGAAGTATTCACATAGCGGCCAGGTGTTACTAAATCTACGGCAGAGCAATTCCTTCCCTCCCTCTTATATCAGCAATACCGACAATAAACCTGTCACACTTGATAAGCGTTCTCCTCCAGTCATTTACTCTGCCACTGCGTTACATCATGCCACTGGGTTGAACCAAATGGCCCAAACATCTTTCTTCTTTCTTAGGTTCGTCGCAATTGTTATAGCCATTTCATCAGGTAATCACTCAGAACGAATTAGTGTTAATCATTCCCATAAATGGCTACACTGAATAACAAAGCCAAGGAAAAAGCAACACTATATGACGCTCAGGTTCACTCGTTGAAGCCGCGTTTGGCCCACTTCTTAGACAGTGAATATATCCGTTTGAGCTGATTTCAGCCCATTTTGTTAAACCTGAGATAATTCTTTCGATCTACTTAAAGGATTAAAACATTTCCTTTAAAAGAATCATCCTTTACCTGGGATTGCTCTAAGATATGTTGATGACATTATTGTCATTAACATTCCGGACTTTTTGCTTTGCGCCGCTGACTTGTAGCCTGACGACCTTACCCTAGAAAAAACCAACAGATCGTCTACTTGTGTTTGTTACCTCGATTTAGAGGTTCAGGTAGACGAGGAGGAAAAAGGTGTGGTGAATTTATTTAATAAAAGAAACTCTTTTGAGTTTGATATCTTTCACTACACTCAAGGGTCATCCAATATTTCACAAGTTATACATCGTAATCTACTCATCTCCCAGTTTCATAGAATGGCTAAAATTTGCTCTACACAGCTCTTACTTGCAAAAAATCTGAAAGCTCTTCTTTCTAAACTGCAATCTAACAATTTTCCTAAATATTTCTTAAGGCATCATTTTAACCATTTAATTTTGAACTTTAATTCGGTGTTCAAAAGTTTCAAATTACACATTGGCATCCTTTACTAACCTAGGACCTAACAATATTAAATATATAGGTAACATAAAGTGCTATTTGGTGGGTCCCTAATAGCTGAAGATCTTATCTACATACACAGTTTTGCATCTTGTCAACTCACACATTTTTTGGCTTACCAGGTAGTTGTTTAACCGTGACCACCTTTCTTATCAGTGTATATATTTGGGTTCTTGTGGGTGTTCTGTTCAGTCTTGTTTGACTCTTTGTCATGGCGGTTTTTGTTCTGCCGGTAAGCTTTTAATTCTTCTTTTTTAAATTTGATTTTTGTAATTTTTGGCCTTATTAGAATTTGGTTTTGTTGCGTAGGGAGCATGACCAGCCGACAATTTTGGCTTTCCTTGTCGTTTTGTTGGTACTAGAAAGGCCACTACCACAGGTTGATGCTCAACCTGATGACGGCAACCTGTTCCAGTCTTTTACTTGTTTTGAAATTTTATATTTTTGTTCTGTAATATTTTCATTCTATATAAGCTGCTACTACATGAGGTTTAGCTGCCTTCGGTGCTTCTCATAGTATTAGCCTTTTTTGTCTAATTATCTTGTGTTAAATAATTTATTTATAAAGTTATTTTTTTGTTTTATTTATGTACTGTCTATCTATCTATCTCCCTCTCTCTCTCTCTCTCTCTCTCTCTCTCTCTATATATATATATATATATATATATCATCATCATCATCATTGTCAACCATTATCAATCCACTGCTGGACAAAGGTCTCCCCAAGTTTCCTCCACAACGGTCTGTCTTGTGCCAGTCTCCTCCATGTCACTCCCGCATACTTTCGAATTTCATCCACCCATCTTCCATGTGGTCTTCTTCTGGGTCTTTTCCTGTCCCTTGGAATCCAATCTAAAATTTCGGCTGTCCATCGATGGTCTGTTCTTCTGGCAGTATGTCCAGCCCATTGCCATTTCAGGGATTTAACTCTGATCATGATGTCTTTCACTCTTGTCATTTTTCGGATCCACGTGTTCCTCTTCTTATCTCTCCTGGTTACACCAAGCATGCACCTCTCCATGCTTCTTTGAGTTGTCTGCAGCCTTTGTATGTCTCTTTTAGCTAAGGTCCACGTCTCTGCACCATACGTAAGCACTGGAAGGATGCATTGGTCAAACACTTTTCTTTTAAGACATAATGGCATATTGCTCTTGAAAATTATGCTGTTTCTTCCAAAAGCTCTCCAGGCAAGTTTTGTACGCCGATTAATTTCTTCACCAATGTGACCCTCACTTGATATCTGCTGTCCAAGATAAACGTATGTGTCTGTTATCTCCAGCTTTTCTCCATCAATCGATAAATCTTCATTTCTTGTAAAAGCATTGAACATCACTTTTGTCTTCTGAAAGTTCATTTTTAATCCCACTTTTTTACTCTTGTCAGCAAGTTCCTGGATCATACTCTGTAGCTCTGATGGGGTAGTTGCAAAAATAACTATGTCATCAGCAAAACGAAGGTGGGTTAGATAATTTCCATTCATCTTTATCCCTTTGTTTTCCCAATTCAGTGATTGAAAGACATTTTCCAATGTGGCATTGAAGAGCTTCGGAGATATGGTGTCACCTTGTCTCACTCCTTTTCCAATTTTTATGTGTGTTGTATTTTCAAACAGCCGAATCTTTGCACTTGCATTTTCATAGATGTTACTAATAATATTAATGTATGCATCTTCAATACCGCAGGATTTCAGTGCCATTGCCACTGCTGATGGTTTCACCGAATCAAAGGCTTTTTCATAATCGATAAAAGCCATGCACAATGGAAGTTCATATTCCCTCGCTCTTTCAATTAGTTCTCTCAGTACGTGGATATGATCTATTGTGCTGTAGCCACTCCTGAATCCAGCTTGTTCTCTCGGTTGAGCCATGTCCAGTGTCACCTTCAAGCGGTGTGAAAGAACTTTAGTGAAGATTTTAGAAACCACTGATAGGAGGCTGAGAGGTCTGTAGTTCCTAAGATCCTCAATGTCACCTTTTTTATGTAGCAAGATCATTGTAGCGTTGTTCCAATCCTCAGGAATTTTCCCTCCATTAAGGCATCGAGTGAAAATTTGGGCGAGTACTGTTTCGATTTCTCCACTTGCTTATTGTATGATGTCTACCGTAATTCCATCTTCCCCAGGAGCTTTTCCCCGCTTCATGTTCTTGATTGCATGTGCAACTTCTGCTGGAAGGACTGGAAGAACTCTGGTACTGGTACCTTTCATGATGTCTGGAGTACATGTATCATCCCTTTCATATAATTTGGAGTAGAAATCTTTCACTCTTGTCAAAATTTCGCCTCTATTTCTTGTTACAGAACCATCTTCTTTTCTCAGTGCCATAATCTGTTTTTTTCGCTTACTGAGATGTCCCTTTGCTATCTTTAGGCTTTGGTTGTTTTCAATTGCCTTCCTTACTAGTTCACAGTTGAATTTCCTTACGTCTTCAGTGATACTTTTTCGTACTGTCTTGCATAGCTCTATATATTCCACTTTGGAAGTCACATCTTGTTTAGTTGTCCTCATCTCTCTTCTTTTTTGCATCAACATTTTGGTTTTTCCTGATAATTTGTTCACATACAATTTGTTCTTAGAACCAGCTAATTTTGTTACTGTTTCCATAAGAGCTTTGGTTACGTTTCGTTAACTTCAGAAATATCCACTTCTTCCGATGTTAGGCCTCTTAAAGCAGAGAATCTGTTCTTCAGTTCCAATTTGAAGGTATTATGGTGTTTTTTAAGGTTGGTTATGTCAATACATTTTGTTTGTCTTATGAGCTTGCTACGTTCGAGTCTAGGGTTGAGGTGCATCTTACATCTCACCAATCTATGGCCACTGCCTGTATTGAACTTGTTTAGCACACTGCAGTCTTCTATGACGAATTTTTTGTTACACATAATAAAATCTATTTCACTTGTCGTCCCATTTGGATGTCTCCATGTCCATTTCCTGTGTGGCTTTTTCTTGAAAAAGGAGTTCAAGATGAAAAACCCTTCTGCCTCTGCAAACTCAACAAGAGTATTTCCACGCTGGTTTCTGTTGCCGTGACCGAATTTACCTACTGAAGTTTCATTCTGTTGCCGTTGCCCTATTTTTGCATTGAAATCTCCCATAATTATCTTCAAGTGCTGCTTACCTTTATTATTTAGATGACGAATTTCCTCATAAAATTCTTCAATTTCTTCTTCAGGATGACTTGTGGTGGGTGCATAAGTTTGAATAATCTGAGCCTGGTATCTTCTCGAGAGTTGGATAACGAGTCGTGCAGCTCTGTCAGAGGAACTTTCAACTTCTACAACTTTATCCTTCAGTTTCTTGTTTATTATAAATCCAACACCACTAGTTCTACCAGTATCTGTCCCACGATAGTAGAAGAGATGTCCACTTTTCAGTTCAATGAGATCTTCTCCTTTTCTCCTTACCTCACTTAGCCCGACGATGTCCCACTTGATCCTTTGTAGTTCCTCTTCTAATTCAAGAAGCCTTGAATCAAGAAGCCTTGAATCAGAAGATAGGGAGCGTCCGTTATACGTGGCCAAGGTCAGCATCAGATGGCAGCCTAGTCCGGTCCTCCGGGGATCCTTAGCAGCCTCTGCCTTCATGTCGCACTGGCCGCTGCCTTGGCCAGGTACATTCCAGCTGCCGGAGACTGAGGGCCAAGATTTAAGTTGTGGAGTCATTTTGGAGGGGTTTGGCCATAACTCACCACGCTGGCCAAGCGGGTTGGTGAGTGTGGGATAGCATTTCCTCTAATCCCGATGGTATAGTTATACCGCTATTGGCGGTCGTCAGAGCCCCTTTAGTGGGAACAGGATGTACCACGAGAAGGCGGGGTTGACATTTGCCAAGGAGAGGCTGTGATGTTACGCATCACCTGACCTTACATCCTCCTCTCTCTCTCTCTCTCTCTCTCTCTCTCTCTCTCTATATATATATATATATATATATATATATATCATCATCATTGTCAACCATTATCAATCCACTGCTGGACGAAGGTCTCCCCAAGTTTCCTCCACAACGGTCTGTCTTGTGCCAGTCTCCTCCATGTCACCCCTGCATACTTTCGAATTTCAAACAAGCGCTCGAGATTTATGAAGAACAGGAGTTCCATATTGTACCACCAAGAGATGTGTAGCGCCAGAAGCGCTATGAACAAGCACATGGGTAATCACATTGCAATAGGAGGTGTTCAGCGCCATGTACCGACATCGCAGTTAGATGAAGCGCAAACCCATGCGGTCTGACTATTTCCGCGAACATGTATAGGAAATTGCAAAATGACTACACGTGAGGCAAGGTGAAATCGTTACAGAAACTCTAAAAAGCAACGGGGAAAGTGTGATCACATTTTAATGCGGTAAAAGTTTCGGATTTAGTTCAATGGGTCCTCAATATATATGTTCTGAACACTCCATGGTTTGAACGATGCAAAAGAAGACCCAAAGAAAACCACGTGGAAGGTAAGTGGATGAAATTCGAAAGCCTGTGGAAATGACGTGGAGGAGACTGGCGCAAGACAGATCTTTGCGGAAGAAACTTCTGGAGACCTTGGTCCAGCAGTGGATTAATAATGGTTGACAATAATAATGTTCATGACGATTATATATATATATATATATGTATATATATTACGAAAGGGATGTAAGGTCAGGTGATGCGTAACATCACAGCCTCTCCTTGACAAATGTCAACCCCGCCTTCTCGTGGTGCATCCTGTTCCCACTAAAGGGGCTCTGACGACCGCCAATAGCGGTATAACTATACCATCGGGATCAGAGGAAATTGTATCCCACACTCACCAACCCGCTTGGCCAGCGTGGTGAGTTATGGCCAAACCCCTCCAAAATGACTCCACAACTTAAATCTTGGCCCTCAGTCTCCGGCAGCTGGAATGTACCTGGCCAAGGCAGCGGCCAGTGCGACATGAAGGCAGAGGGTGCTAAGAATCCCCGGAGGACCGGACTAGGCTGCCATCTGATGCTGACCTTGGCAACGTACAATGGACGCTCCCTATCTTCTGATTCAAGGCTTCTTGAATTGGAAGAGGAACTACAAAGGATCAAGTGGGACATCGTGGGGCTAAGTGAGGTAAGGAGAAAAGGAGAAGATCTCATCGAACTGAAAAGTGGACATCTCTTCTACTATCGTGGGACAGATACTGGCAGAACTAGTGGTGTTGGATTTATAATAAACAAGAAACTGAAGGATAAAGTTGTAGAAGTTGAAAGTTCCTCTGACAGAGCTGCACGGCTTGTTATCCAACTCTCGAAAAGATACCAGGCTCAGATTATTCAAACTTATGCACCCACCACAAGTCATCCTGAAGAAGAAATTGAAGAATTTTATGAGGAAATTTGTCATCTAAATAATAAAGGTAAGCAGCACTTGAAAATAATTATGGGAGATTTCAATGCAAAAATAGGGCAACGGCAACAGAATGAAACTTCAGTAGGTAAATTCGGTCACGGCAACAGAAACCAGCGTGGAAATACTCTCGTTGAGTTTGCAGAGGCAGAAGGGTTTTTCATCTTGAACTCCTTCTTCAAGAAAAAGCCACACAGGAAATGGACATGGAGACATCCAAATGGGACGACAAGTGAAATTGATTTTATTATGTGTAACAAAAAATTCGTCATAGAAGACTGCAGTGTGCTAAACAAGTTCAACACAGGTAGTGACCATAGATTGGTGAGATGTAAGATGCACCTCAACACTAAACTTTAACGTGGCAAGCTCATAAGACAAACAAAATCTATTGACATAACCAACCTTAAAAAACACCATAATACCTTCAAGTTGGAACTGAAGAACAGGTTCTCTGCTTTAGAAGGCCTAACATCGGAAGAAGTGGATATTTCTGAAGTTAACAGAAAAGTAACCAAAGCTCTTATGGAAACAGCAACAAAATTAGCTGGGTCTAAGAACAAGTTGCATGTAAATAAATTATCAGGAAAAACGAAAATGTTGATGCAAAAAAGAAGAGAGATGAGGACAACTAAAGAAGATGCGACTTCCAAAGTGGAATATATAGAGCTATGCAAGACAGTACGAAAAAGTATCACTGAAGACGTAAGAAAATTCAACTGTGAACTAGTGAGGAAAGCAATTGAAAACAACCAAAGCCTAAAGATAGCAAAGGGACATCTCAGTAAGGGAAGAAAACAGATTATGGCACTGAGAAAAGAAGATGGTTCTGTAACAAGAAACAGAGGCGAAATTTTGACAAGAGTGAAATATTTCTATTCCAAATTATATGAAAGGGATGATACATGCACTCCAGACATCATGAAAGATACCAGTACCAGAGTTCCTCCAGTCCTTCCAGCAGAAGTTGCACATGCAATCAAGAACATGAAGCGGGGGAAAGCTCCAGGAGAAGATGGAATTACTGTAGACATCATACAAGAAGCAAGTGGAGAAATCGAAACAGTACTCGCCCAAATTTTCACTCGATGCCTTAATGAAGGAAAGATTCCTGAGGATTGGAACACCGCTACAATGATCCTGCTACATAAGAAAGGTGACATTGAGGATATCGGAAACTACAGACCTATCAGCCTCCTATCAGTAGTTTATAAAATCTTCACTAAAGTTCTTTCACACCGCTTGAAGGTAACACTGGACATGGCTCAACCGAGAGAACAAGCTGGATTCAGGAGTGGCTACAGCACAATAGATCATATCCATGTGCTGAGAGAACTAATTGAAAGAGCGAGGGAATATGAACTTCCATTGTGCATGGCTTTATCGATTATGAAAAAGCCTTTGATTCGGTGAAACCATCAGCAGTTACAATGGCTCTGAAAACCTGCGGTATTGAAGATGCATACATTAATATTATTAATAACATCTATGAAAATGCAAGTGCAAAGATTAGGCTGTTTGAAAATACAACACACATAAAAATTGGAAAGGGAGTGAGACAAGGTGACACCATATCTCCGAAGCTCTTTAATGCCACATTGGAGGGTGTTTTTCAGTCACTGAGCTGGGAAAACAAGGGGATAAAGATTAATGGAGATTATCTAACCCACCTTCGTTTTGCTGATGACGTAGTCATTTTTGCAACTAGCCCATCAGAGCTGCAGAGTATGATCCAGGAACTTGCTGACAAGAGTAAAGAAGTGGGATTAAAAATGAACTTTCAGAAGACAAAAGTGATGTTCAATGCTTTTACAAGAAATGAAGATTTATCGATTGATGGAGAAAAGCTTGAGATAACAGATACGTACGTTTATCTTGGACAGCAGATTTCAAGTGAGGGTCACATTGATGAAGAAATTAATCGGCGTACAAAACTTGCCTGGAGAGCTTTTGGAAGAAACAGCATAATTTTCAAGAGCAATATGCCATTATGTCTTAAAAGAAAAGTGTTTGATCAATGCATCCTTCCAGTGCTTACGTATGGTGCAGAGACATGGACCTTAACTAAAAGAGACATACAAAGGCTGCAGACAACTCAAAGAAGCATGGAGAGGTGCATACTTGGTGTAACCAGGAGAGATAAGAAGAGGAACTCGTGGATCCGAAAAATGACAAGAGTGGAAGACATCATGATCAGAGTTAAATCCCTGAAATGGCAATGGGCTGGACATACTGCCAGAAGGACAGATCATCGATGGACAGCCGAAATTTTAGATTGGATCCCAAGGGACAGGAAAAGACCCAGAAGAAGACCACATGGGAGATGGGTGGATGAAATTCGAAAGTATGCAGGGGTGACATGGAGGAGACTGGCACAAGACAGACCGTTGTGGAGGAAACTTGGGGAGACCTTCGTCCAGCAGTGGATTGATAATGGTTGACAATGATGATGATGATGATGATATTACGAAAGGTACTAGTACCAGAGTTCTTCCAGTCCTACCAGCAGAAGTTGCACATGCAATCAAGAACATGAAACGGGGAAAAGCTCCAGAAGAAGATGGAATTACCGTAGACATCATACGAGAAGCAAGTGGAGAAATTGAAACAATACTCGCCCAAGTTTTCACTCGATGCCTTAAAGAAGGGAAGATTCCCGAGGATTGGAACAATGCTACAATGATCCTGCTACATAAAACAGGTGACATTGAGGATCTCAGGAACTACAGACCTATTAGCTTCCTATCAGTGGTTTATAAAATCTTAAACAAAGTTCTTTCACACCGCTTGAAGGTGACACTGGACATGGCTCAACCGAGAGAAAAAGCTGGATTGAGGTGGCTACAGCACTATAGACCATATCCACGTACTGAGAGAACTAATTGAGAGAGCCAGGGAATATCAAATTGTGCATGGCTTTTGTCGATTATGAAAAGGCCTTTGATTCAGTGAAACCATCAGCAGTTACAATGGCTTTGAAATACTGCGGTATTGAAGATGCATACATTAATATTATTAACAACATAAAAATAAATACCACCGTCTATGTACGATATTTAATTAAAATATGAAATCTATTTAATAATTAAAAACCTCCACTAGCACTTTCGGAGTAACACCTGCCCCATCAACATGTGGAACAGAGAGGTTAATGCAGTACTCGCTTACACTTATATATGAGCGCAGCAAGGCACCATGGTATAGTTCTCAAGCGTCACAAGGTTAAGGTGTTGCCATCGCAGCCAAGCAATAGACACAATTCCCGACTCTAGTTACACAGAATACAGATTGTTTTGCAATCTAGTTACACATAATACAGGTACTGGTCCATTGGACCAGTACCCACACATCACTAACGCATTGTCACGCATATGCTCAAAGCATAACATGCAATTCGGTACCCGATCAAGGAATCTCATATCATCAGTTAGAAAAGATCGGGCAGCAACCAATATTTTGAGAAAACGGGGAGTATACAACATACCAGTGTTAGACACCTCAACAGGACAACACGTTAGTAACTATGTAGGCTCGACACGGAGAAGCTTGTGTATTTTTGTTAAGGAACATAAGTATGATATTCGAACTTTCCGCAATAACACGGCACTATCTAGAAACGTCGTAAATGGAACTTTGCAAAAAGATTGGGCGAACATTAGACTGCTGAACATGTCTGCGTACGTACACTCACTACACCTTGCTGAAAGCCTGTTCATTGAAGCCTTAGGGGACAGGTGCTGTAATGATAACACGCCAGTGGACATACCAAAAGTTAGGAAAAACCATGTAGCCGTTTTGAACTTTAAATTATAATTATTAAATAGATTTAGTAAAAACAATAACCTGTAAATTAGGCAATTTTTACTATGCAACACAATCTGTATTATGTGTAACTAGAGTCGGAACTTGTGTCTATTGCTCGGCTGCGATGGCAACGCATTAACCTTGTGACGCTTGAGAACTATACTATGGTGCATTGCTGCGCTCCTATATAAGTGTACACGAGTATTTCATTAACCTCTCTGTTCCGCCTGATGATGGGGTAAGTGTTACCCCGAAAGTGCTAGTGGAGGTTTTTAATTTGTAAATAGATTTCATCTTTCAAATAAATATCGCACATAGACGGTGGTATTTCTTTTTATGACATATTGTACGAAAAGTGATTTTACTAAATTATTAACAACATCTATGAAAATGCAAGTGCAAAGATTCGGCTATTCGAGAATACAGCACCCATAAAAATTGGAAAGGGAGTTAGGCAAGGTGACACCATATCTCCAAAAGGTTTTATGCCACATTGCAAAATGGCTTTCAATCACTGAACTAAGGAAACAAAGGGATAAAGATTAATGGAGATTATCTAACTCACCTCCATTTTGCTAATGACGTAGTCACTTTTGCAACTACCCCATCAGAGCTGCAGAGTATGATCCAGGAACTTGCTGACAAGAGTAAAGAGGTCGGATTAAAACTGAACTTTCGGAAGACAAAATTAATGTACAATACTTTTACAAAAAATGAAGACGTATCGATTGATGGGGAAAAGCTGGGGATAACCAGTACCTACATTTATCTTGGACAACAGATATCAACTGAGGATCACATTGATGAAGAAATTAATCGGCGTATAAAACTTGCATGGAGAGCTTTTGGAAGAAACAGTATAATTTTCAAGAGCAATACGCCATTATGTCTTAAAAGAAAAGTGTTTGATCAATGCATCCTTCCAGTGCTTACATATGGTGCAGAGACGTGGACTTTAACTAAAAGAGACATACAAAGACTGCAGACAACTCTAAGAAGGATGGAGAGATGCATGCTTGGTGTAACCAGGAGAGATAAGAAGAGGAACTCACGGATCCGAAAAATGACAAGAGTGGAAGACATCATGATCAGAGTTAAATCCCTGAAATGGCAATGGGCTGGACATATTGCCTGAAGGACAGACCATCGATGGACAGCTGAAATTTTAGACTGGATTCCAAGGGACAGAAAAAGACCCAGATTAAGACCACATGTGAGATGAGTGGATGAAATTCGAAAGTATGTGGGAGTAACATGGAGGAGACTGGCACAAGACAGACCGTTGTGGAAGAAACTTGGGGAGACCTTCGTCCAGCAGTGGACTGATAATGGTTGACAATGATGATAATGATGATGATGTTATATAGCTTCATTCTACTTCAACTTGCATTCCTACGAGTATCACTATTATGAGACTTGAATAACCGTCTGCTGCCCCGGTGGCCGTGTTGTGTGAGGCGCTCGCTTCTGACAATTCAGCCGAGACAAGCCCGGATTCGGGTCGCAGATGAGACGAGGATGATGGGAATGCCTGTTGGAGTCGGTTGTGTCTTATCTCTGGGACCAACGTCCTGAAATTTAGGACGGGTGACTGCTAACAGCCCTTGGAGTAGCTCATGGTGGTTATTAATCCCCAAAGTAAAATAACATGTATTATGAGAAACATTTTATGTGTACAAATTTTCCCTAATAGAAAGCTTTAAAGTCTTTGTCACTGAAATGTTCTAAAGAAATTATCACCATGTTTCGAATTTCTTGCGTTTACTAGAAACTTCTGGAACCATATTTTTGGATTTTGTATGATTCTTCCAACAACACTGGTCCTGTTCCTATTAATCAAATACCGATTCGGCCAAAGGGGACGAGTGGTCCAAAGGTACTATTCGTTGCAATTGTTCATGGGATTATGATTGGTTTCTTTTCCTTTAAGTTAACCTTGCAGCAAAATAACTAAAGCTTAGCTTAACTTCATGCTTATTGATTTTGCTTTTTGTTGAAACCGGATATTTGATTTTTCGTTGCATCTCAAAAGAACTTACATAAACATATAAGATACTTCAGAATGCATCCAGTGTTCAGAAAAGATTCAAGCAACTTACATTTTAATCCACTTTTATTGGTTGCTACGGCACGTCATCCAGTTCACACACAAGTAACTAGAATGCAAGTTGGATTTGCATCAATAACACAATATACGAGGTTCAATCAGCTTTCAAATAGAATTATCTGCTGTGCTCGGTACAATATTCAGTTTACAAATCTTTCACTCGCCTTTTAAGCAATGTTCTTTATATTACGACAACATATAAAACTTTGCCTTGGAATAGCGTCAGGAACAGTGGTTAATCTCACATTGTACGAAACCGTGGTCTCGAAACATTGCACCCTGAGTTCTTCTTATCAGTCGTACTACGTAACTTGCACTTTGGCCTGCTGTCAGGTTGTTGCCAACTTCACATTCATAGAGAGAGAATCTGTGGCGTTAAGTCAGAAAAATATTTAACGAGAAGAAACTAAAATATACAAAACAATAGAGAAACTCAAAATGGAGATTAAATTAGAGATATACGTCACATCGTCCAATGGTGGGATTGGCCAAATGGTACGACTGGGACAATGAGCTTTTGCACGGAATGAAGGAAAAGGTTCTTGATTTTGTATATTCATACCTTAAATTCCTCTGCTCTTGCAAAATAGCTGAGAGATGTTCCTCATGAAAACAAACTCTTGTATCTTCAATTAGGATAATTTGGATTAAAATGCACACAAGGAAAAGGCTTTCTCAATCTCCCTGGAAGCCAGAAATTTGCTCTATCTACCTATCTATCAACCTATCTATCTATCTATCTATCTATCTATCTATCTATCCACCTTCTTTCCCCTTTTTTGATATTTTAAAGGTTTTGCTTTCTATATTCTCAAAAGTTTTGTTCAAAGTTTATTTCAAAAGCAATATTTCATTATAACAGAAATAACAAACTTTTGAATATTCGTTGCAGTCCAGTATATGAAAAAAATCATGTAACATTTATACCTGCGCTACAAGACATTACAGTTTACTTTGTAGACAAGGTAACCATATGGTATCTCGAACGAACCGAAAATTAAGGAAAATTTGTATTTTCATAGTATATTTTAATTCGTACTTCATGTGGATGACCATATCTTAAGAAGTGAAAAAATTTATGAAAAGGACATGCACAAGCACACAAATAAGCATTAATGTGTGCTTATTAATATAGAAAATCAATGAGAGCACAAATCATATCATTTTCTGACATTGGCTCACAATAACTAAATTTGACAGAAAAACATTCATAATTTTTCACGGATCATTTTAATAAGGTATGTGTTCATCCTTGAGTGCAATGGCTGATTAGCATCGACGGGACATGCTTTACATGAGATTGTGCGGAAGATTTTTTGGGAGGTTTCTTCGTTCTTCTTTCAGCGCCATCATCTGGACTTGTCTTTTGCCAGGTCGAGGATCGCGTTCAGCAATGAGAGTCACTAGAGCGTCCCAAGCATTTTGGATTGGATTTACGTCGGAGGAGTCTCCGAGCCAGTTCAGTCGTTCTAACCCGTTGTTCTCCAACAGTTCATCAATACATAGTTATTGCTGAGGACGGGCGTTATCGTCCATAGAAACGAAAGTATTCCCACAGCACCACAAAACAGCCTTACATGTTCTAAAATTACCTCCTCACAATAATCCTAGGAATACATTGACCCTTTATCCAACATTAGGATCTCTTTACGTCCATTAATAATAATCTCAAACCAGATCATCACACCACCATCCCTGTAATGGTCAATTTCTACGATGTTTCTGGCTGAATAGGAAGTTCTAGATTCTCGCCGGATGTATTACTACTAGAGTCAGACGATAAACAACATCGGGTTTCGTCTGTGAATAGAACATTGGCCCATTGTTATTCCCTCCTTGTGTAGTGCTTACACCATCGAACGAGAGTTTGTTTGTTACCTGTGGTCAATGCAACACACTGTACAGGTTTTCTGGCATGCAATCCGAAGTTATTCAAACTCCTTGACACGATTAGAAGCGATTTTTTAGTGCCCGCGCTTGATTCCAGCTGTTTTGCTAACTTTTGCAGAAGTTATTCGGCGAAACCATTTAGCGTTACAACAAGATAACGATCTTGAGATGGAGAAGTTTTGCGTGGTCTACAATTACTGTCTACAGCTATTCCATTGCGTGGTCTACAACTACGGTCTACAGATATTCCATTAGCTACTCTAACCGGGGCTTCCATATTTATCAGAAGCGAGATTCTGTAGCCATTTTTAGAAATAGTGAGTTGGAATCATTTTCTTTCATTTCCCGCCATTTGGATGGGAATCGCAGCGAAAGGCAAAGTATTTCCTTTCCCACGGGTCACAGCAGAGGGGACAACAGCAAAGCAATTAAGAACATAAGAGTTTTTGAGAGTGAAGATATGGCTGCGCTTTCTTGGAATTAGACGGACGAAGGGGGTTTCTCTCTCCGGGCATGAGAGGGGGACTCGGTGGCGAAAAGTCGAGAAAGGAGGTGAATATTTGGAGGAAGCTCAGAAAAACCTCGGGGATTGGTCGGAACGGATGAAGGAAGAACTGTGGATGGCCGGAAAGAGATAAAGGGATTTTCGGTGATGTAGAATACTGAGGGAGAACTAAAAGAATGAAAGCATGAAAATGACGGACAAAAGCTTGATGACATTCCCCGTAACATCTGAATAAACGTTTTCCTGACTGCAAAATTTAGCCTCAGTCGATTCACTTTTTTATGCTTTGTATTGTTTTTATCTGCTCCCGTTGGGAGAATTACGGATTAAGCCACCGATACCGAACTTACTGCAAAGGAAGCAGCAACGAACCCTCCACACCGGGACCTGTAATAGAATTAAGCATCAAGCCCTGTAACACTACGCCTCTCGTCTTCCTCTCTTCGTCCAGTTTACCAACAATTGGACGACGGATAGAGTCATCCAGATTAGTTTTTTTTTAGAAGTGCTACAAATCGCCATACAAACAAAAATGGCAGATGTGCTTACACTTAAGTACTTACAAAACAAACGATTTCTTCCCACTCACGCATCAGCATTCATCGCCGATCGTTAGTACATATCTATCGCATGATTCTTGGCAATTTTCATATGACCAAAGACTCTCACATAGCTTGCTCTTACATGTTTAATGACATCAGAATGTTTTGACCGCTAACCAACGACTTGCGAGTCTGAAATTTAGCCTTTTGTCTTTTGATCCTTAATTTTGGACATGAGCGTATTTATGGTTATTTACGTTTCTTGGTTTCCTTTTTTTTCACTTGGTTTATGCAGAGGAAAACTCCGTTTTTCAGTTCAAGAAAGAAGTACGTCTTACGTCATCGTACTTCTATTAGGAACAGGAGCTGTAACGTATACTCTATATTCACTTTCCTTTTGATTTTACTATCTCTGGTTATTTTATTTTACTATGTAAATTATCTTCTTACTTAACGAAATATTATTTCACCCGATGAATGAGATCTGGCAATGAGTGTAAGTCATGACGTGGTGGTAGCCAGTATATATAGGCGCGTTCATCGATAGCGGAGGAGAGCGTTTGGTGTTGTACGGAGAGATTTTGTTGTTATAAGGAGACCTTTTGTTGTTATAGGGAGATCGTTTGTTGTTATACTAGAGGAGCGTTGTTGTTGTGAAGGAGAGAGTTTCGTTCTATGTGATTAGTTTAATTCTTCATTATTGTGAAACAAGTTGTGTGTGTGTGCTTTGGATGACCAAGAGTTACATAATAAAAGAGCTTTGAGTAAGTACGTCTTTCTCAACTAATAGTTTTTGTCAGACCTCTGTCTGGCTGTTAGGTTTATATCATTAGTTTATTACCATTAACAACCAGCGTTAAGACTTTATTCATTCTAATTACTGCTGCAACATTACTACCAGTTATAAGTTTGTTCAATACTATTACTACACTACTAGCAGGAGACTTTATTCATGTTCTTAATTAACTAGTAACAACAACCATTTGAATTCACTATTTGAAGCTTAGTACAAGCATATCATTCAGTAGCAGAAGCATTATACTTAGCTCAGTAGGAAAGCTTCATTATTATCATTAGCTAGCTGGTAGAAAGAGCTTATTCATTATAATTAGCTTAGCGGAAAGTTAATAAAGCTAATTCATTATAGAGCAACCATTCCACATCAAAATAATAATTATCGTGCGTATGCGTTTCTATGCTTTTTATTAATTAAAAAATAAGTTCGGTGTTTTTCGATTACTGAAAACACTCCAATTTGTATCAGATAAAAGTAACTACGACGGAAAATTTGCACACATTTTCCGTTGTAGCAGAAGTCATTCTTTAGGACAAAAGTTCTGAGAAATATCTTATACCTTTTGCTGTAAGATTTACATTATCATACTTACTTTAGAACATTCTATCCAAAAATTCTATTTTATCATCCCGGTTTATGTGCACATTTGCTGGCTCGAAAGATTTGTTTATCCAATTGAGCAAAGTAAAGAGGGCTAGTGAGCTAAAACATAAGATAAAAAAGTAGATTAAAAGCAGCAATGGATTCTTATTTAAGTGTATAAATTTGTATTTAGCTTTCATTATAAAATCCCGCTTTTCCGTCATGTACGAGGAACAACATTTATGATTTCACAATATTATTAGAAAATAGGGCAACAGGGAAGCAGAAATACTTCGGTCTACAGTTATTTAAGCTCCGTTTTCAACACCTCTCCATATTTATCTTTTCCAGTTGATGCGAAAGACCTGATACCTACGAAACGATTACTGAGAGTAACGAGTGAAAAATAGAGAGCTATAAAATAGTAGATGAGCTTATCGACTCTTAGCGAGGACGAGAAAAGCTCTTAATACCAGTCGAAACACATTTATCGCATTATAAAATCTAGGACTCAGAAAGTACTAAGCGTATTTCAAGGGGGAAAATTATTTCTGTTTTTATGGAAATCTTTTCTAAATAAATTTTTGATACTTTACGAAAAATGTATAGTATTTTTCAAGTATTGACAACTTGAACGGTTTAATTATTAAATTAATTACAAGATGTTGAACGACAAAGCTTCAATATTTACTAAGTTAATGTACGTACAGTAAACCTAAAAACTGAATACAACAAAAATTATGGTAAGCGAATTATTGCTTAAAACAATATAAGAGGAGTGTAAATCAATATATTATTCATTCCTTTGAAATAAAGTAATAGGCGTTGAACGGATGATACCACTAAACGAATCGGCAATAGACCACTCCTACCACTGGACAAATCATCATTGAGCCACTCCTACCACTCGATGAATCAAAATAATGAAATATTAAATTTATTTATGTACAGTAAACATAAAAACTGGTTAAAAAAATTGTGGGAGTCGAAATAATTTCTGAAAACAATATACAGATGACGCGTACTCTAATTTAGCTTCCGTTTTTAGTTTCTTTCTCTACGTAAATTTTGAGTCAATTCTCTTTAAGCGTTTCAACCTTAAGGTGAACGTCAAGTAATTTTGCTTCCTATACTTCCAATGGAAAAACTTCTGTACACATTTTCTTCACAATTAATTCTCTCCCAAGGATGAAAATTTGTACATCAATTAAAATAGCTTCATTTTATAACTTAGACTGCTTAATATTTTCTAAAACGTACCCAGAATTATGCAATCCGACATTTGTTTGTCTTCTGACGTCATCAAAGTACAGGTCGCGTCATTTCTTTTTCTGGACAATTAATGCGTTCCCAAGGTTGAAAATTTGAACATCGATTAAAATGGCTTCATTTTATGACTTGGAATACTTCATATTTTCTAAAATATAACCATAACTATGCAATCCAACATTTGTTTGTCTTCTGACGTCATCAAAGTACAGGTCGCGCCAACTTGTTTCTGGTTTCAACACCATCAAAGGAAAAGTCACTGATTTTTAATATAATTATGGTTATGTTTTAGAAAATATGAAGTATTCCAAGTTATAATATGAAGTTATTTTAATCGATGTTCAAATTTTCATCCTTGGGAACGCATTAATTCTGAAGAAAATGTGTACAGAAGTTTTTCCATTGGAAGTATAGGAAGCAAAATTACTTGACGTCCACATTAAGTTATATTTTTCCCTCTCTATGAATGTTTTGTGGATGCAGTCTTGAGGTCAGATGAATAACGTGTACCTGATGATTAGAGAAGAGCGATCTATATAATGATGGAGCGAGCAACAAAAAGTGTGAGATGGTGTGGATAGATTAGCGTTGCTTTACCTCGTATTTTCACGGCTGTATGTAAAGAAGTTGTTATTGTTCTGAGAGTATGGAGCCTCGAGATATAGAGGTTCAGTTTGTGGCTTTCATTGAAGAATAGAGCGGCTAATTATTTGTTATGCTGCTAATGATTATTTTCAAGGTATTCCTGAACTGAAGTACCTTGCAGCGTAGTCCTGATATTCAGGGCCCGATTTACTACATGCGAGGCCCAGGGCACAAACCATTTCCGGCCCCCCTCCTTATTCTCTATCAACAAAATAATAGTCACTGTGTGCAGAGTAGCAGAATGTAGACGTACATGCGTACGCTGATAGTTTCCAAATCATTAGCAGGTTTGCAGATAGTCTTTGCATGTAGTTTAAAAAAATAAAAATGTTAGGCCTATATACAGCAATTAAAACACTTACTCAACGCTTTACTCAGATTAATATACTTAATTCCATTTTAACTGAAGAACTTAATTACTTTTCACATCTTCTGAGTTCTTTTGTTTTTACAGACATTTCTGGCCTCTGGATTTTATCAAGGCCTGTTCTCAATGTATACGAACTGTATTAAAAGTTTTGTTTACACAGAATTTAAATTTTATTGCCAGGTTCCTCTTTCAGTTGCCAAATAAATACAAATATTTCCTTATGCATTTTGTAAGTCCAGTATTTTTGAATTAACTTGTTGAAAATCATATTTATAATTTTTGAAGGTTCATTGATAGAACTGTTTTTCTGGATATAAAAACTTTCTTTAATTAATCTCTTGTTTTTATGAGGTTCGTAGTCCAATATTTTAATATTTTACCATAAAAGTCCATTTTACACACATTGCTGCACATTCAATTAGAATGTACTATTTTGTCCTCATTGGAATCTGTAATGTTCTAGTAATTATTTGTTTTATTAATTTTCCTTTAAATGATCTTATTCTATTGTTATCATGGTTTGCGGGTTGGCAGCGAGTTTTCTCTTTCAATAGCTGTGTACGCAGATACATTTTATTTTTATACAACTCTGGCTGTGCGGGAACAACTGGTTGATCAGTAGTTTGTGGTGTCAATGACCCCCATAGACTCTAACTATAACAATATATCTATGACAAAATGGATGGACATCTTAATTTTAGTGAATATTGTGGTCTTGCAATGTACTAATTCTTGCGTTTAGATCATGAGAACAATGCATCCAACAAAAAATGTGAACAAAAACAAGAAAAAAAAATCCATGGTGACCTCCACTGGACTGCCTCATAAATAGTGTGAAACTGCATAAACAATTGAAAAAGTGCTATGGGAACTCCTACTTCCAGCTTCCCGGTTTCTACCAAGATCAAATCAGCACATCATGATCAATATATCAGAAAATTGCAAAACATAAAATTTTGTGTTGATGAGGAAGAGTCTGAGTTACACAAAAAAATAATAATAAAAAAACAAAAAACATAATAATAATAATCTGAAAAGCTGAGTGGAACACCTAGCCCGGTTCAATTTTTGGTAAATGTGTTGTACTTCGGCGTCCTAAATTATTTGGTCAGAAAAGTTGTAAAATTAAAAAAAAAAAGCATATTAAAGATGTTTACCGAAAAACTTACCTCCAAGTAGTCCAAGTAGGATGAGTAAACACACGCTGCGGCGACGACCTGAAGCGTTGCTCCGTTTAAAGGAAGGTTTGCTGCGGCTGGGAATTCATGGGCAGAAGAGTACAACAGGAATCAGGTACGCTCTTGTCAGGAAAGAGTAACAGAATATATTGCTTCGCTAAAGAATGTAGTTTGTAATTTCTGTCTCACTTTTTAAAAAAACATGCAGAGACTGTCTTCGTTCTTTGGCATGTAATTCCGTGATACGAAATAAAAAGTATGCACATGACTTTCTTGTTTCTAGAAAAGCGTTAGATTAGGTGTCGCATTCTCTCTAACGGAAGTTAGATGGCAAGTCTCGAAGTGAAAGTTTGATTACTAAATAAAAAAAAAAGCTTCCACGGAGAAATGAGTTCATACATTCAGCATCAAAGAATCCCATGTGAAAAAAACAAGAAACTGTCCGATTGCGATGTCAAGAACTGACACCAAAATTAACTATTTTCTGTAGCGTAGCAATACACTCTTTCCTGACAACAGCGTACCCGGTTCCTGTTGTACTATTCCGCCCGTGAATGTCCTGGCTGAAGCGATCCTTCCTTTCAACGGAGCACAGATTCATGTCAACGCCTCAGCGTTGTTTAAGGCCTCCCGCAGTGTCTGCTGACTCGTCATACTTGGAGTTCAAGTTTTTCGGTAAACATCTTTAATATTCATTCTAACGATAATATTTGTTCACCATTTCCCCTTAAATTGCATATTTTAGAATCTGTACGTCACACTTTTTAGAAATTTTACAACTTTTCCGACCAAATAATTTACCACGCTAAACTACAAGCTTACCAAATTTTTACCAAAATCTAATGAGCACATAATGACATGAATGTATAAATTGTCTAAAGTCAAACAAAACTGACAATACGATGACACATCTTTTTATTTGGGGACCAGATCTTTTTATTTGTAATAACTCGGTTACTATTCTTTATTTTTAGGAATGAATAAAAACAATTGAAACTTTACCTCCTACATCAGGACGAAACAGTTGCGTTGAATATTTTTCTTCTACATTTCCTAGATGCAAATCATGTATCAGAGAATCATAATTTAAAGACTGTGTCACATCACTCTCCAAAGACAGCAGAGCTAATGATGCCAGTTTCGTTTGTCGCATGGTTGTTCGTAAGGGTTTTTTAAGTCTTTTCAGCAAAGAAAATGATCTCTCACTTGTACAATTTGAAATCGGTAATGTCATGAACATTCTAAGTGCAGTCTTAGTGTTCGGAAATGTGGCTTCTAAATTGTTTACCTTCAAAGTTTGCAGCATCTGGGGAATGGTTGCATGCTCCCTCATCATTGAGGAGAATTGCAAAAACTCATCTGCAAACTGGTCGTCAAGGTCATTGTTATAGTATTCCTGCAATGCTTTTGCTCCTTCAAAAATTTCAGATCTTGATTTTTTTGTAAAAAATTCAAATTTTCTCATTATATTTTCATAAGCACTTTTTCTGCTTGAACGCTGAGTGACTAAAGCATCACAAAGCACATAATAAACTTGAGTTCTAAATATATCCCTTGCACTGAGTTCTATATGTTCAATGTTACATTCATCTAGGTGTTTATTCTTGGGCACCTTCTTTCTTCGGGAATCATGACCATGGTATTGCACATTTTCAGACGCAAATGTTTTAGCTTCCTCTTCATAAACTTCAAAATTTTCCCTCACGAACTGAATGAATTCAATTAACGACTGGAAAATTTTAGGTACTTCAGAAATATTTCCTTTTGGATTCTGGCAAGTTTGATTTGCACAGTTTAATCTCTGAAGTATTGTGTCCCAAACTACTGTGCTGATCGATATTTCCATTGTTCTCATTTTCTTCTGTGATTTTGCTTCATCTCTTGTCTGTGGAGAATCATCTACATTTTCTGACAGAAATACTGAAACTTTCTCTATTTCACGATAATTTTTCCTCACTGATCGTGTGGCTGCAGCATCTGCACACCATCTGGTAACTGACCGACTTTTCAGTGTGAGTGATGAATTTCCATGTGCTTCCTGGACTTTCTCTTGAAGCATCTTCCAACGGTGAGTTGATGCAGAAAAAAAGTATAGAGTTTCTGCAAAAATGTGAAAAAAGAGAGAACTTTACCACAACTATCTATGCTATTCACACCAACTAAATTTAAAGTGTGAGCAGAACATGGCACATATTCCGCTAGTGGATTGATTTCCCTAATGCGTCTTTGAACACCAGAATACTTCCCAGACATGTTGCTGGCATTGTCATGGGTTTGACCCCTGACATTCATATTATCCAAGCCAGCCTCCTGTAGAAAAGATATCATGGTATTTGTAATGTTTTCTGCAGCATGTCCATGGAATGGAATAAATGTCCAAAACCGTTCTTTTGCTTCACAATCTTTGTTGACATACCTTATGATAAAAGCCAGTTGATCTATGTGTGTAATGTCTGGAGTAGAGTCAACTATGACAGAAAAACATTTTGACATTTTTATTTCATCAGTGATGGCATTAAAAACACGTACAGCCATTAATTCAACAAATTCATCCACACATGTTGAAGATAAGTAACTAGTGTTACCACTTCCTGGATTCCCACATTTTTCCAAGTGTTGAGCTAAGAATGGATCAAATTCTGCAATTAATTCTAAGCAGCCCAGGAAATTTCCATTCTGAACTAATCCAATTGTTTCATCATCACCATACATTGGCAACCCATGAATTGAGAGATACTTAACTGTTGCAACAACTTTATGCAAAACATCTTACCAGTACTTGGATTCATTCCGATACTGCATAACTATCTGACAGTCAATGCGTGCAGAAGCATTCATGCGTGATGAATAGTCACATTCTGCTTGCCTGTGTATGAGTGAATTTTCATGCTCTGTAAGACGTTCACTTGCATGCTTCCAGTCAGAAAAACCTGTGGATCCTAATGCTGTAGTGCTCCTAGCATACAATTTGCATATCCAGCAGAATAGTAAACAAGTTGATGGGGATAAAAGAAGCCAGTCGCGTTTTACCTTCTCATTATTTTTTTTTATTCTGAAAAAAATTACCTTCTGTTAGAAAACGTGTTTTACCACATATATCCTTCCCTGTGAATGCCAGCAACTTCAAATCTTGGACTGGTGGATTGCTCAAAAAGCATTCGCGCACTTCTTCTGTAATTTCTCCCCATAAGGCAGGATCCACTGCATTCATTGTGGAACTTGTGCTCTCTTCATTAGATGAATTCAAAAGATTTCCCAAATTAGGAGCATCTGTGATGTTAGATGATTCTGAAGTCAGATTACTGGCTTCCAAAGACAAATTACGCTCAAGAGACTAACCAGTAGTAAAATTAGATGAATTTGTAGAACGTTTGGGACCAAGTGAAATATCCAATTTTTTAATGACAAAACGTTCAATGCTACCATGCTGCAGGTCATCATCCTTCAGTTTCAATTGTTTGGCTTTCCGTTTAGCACTGCCTGATAAATATGTACGTTTTGACATAATTTAACTGTTAAATATTTCAACTTAAATATATTGTTACAACTAACAAAATTTGATTATATATAAAATTAACAAATATTCAACATTCCATCAGACTACAAGAAACGCAACGCAAAATACAACCAAGCCTTCGTGGTTACAGTTACGACAACGACAAGCCATGTGCAGGAAGTTAAAGGATCAGATGAGTTTAGGTGCGTTCGGAAAAGCAAGAAAAGGCACGTGAATCAATGGAAGCGACCATCCTTCTTAATGGCCACCAGAAGGTTATTAAACCACTGAAACTCATTAATGGCCACGTGTTTACGTGAAATTCGAAACTCAAACTCACTGTCTGTATGTACCACATCTATAAACGCATGACTCATGAGCATGCAAAAGTAAAAATAATAAATTTTGAATATACACACACAAAATTCCCATTAACTAAGTACACATTTAATTCAAATTTGGGAACCCCCAAAATCGGGGGCCCAGGGCACGTGCCCCGTGTGCCCTCCCGTAAATCAGGGCCTGCTGATATTCCTGGATTCTAGTGATAAAAGATGATTTATGTGAGTAATTGAAGTCTTCTGTCTTCTGGTCGTTAAGTCACCTAATTTAGCTCAGTGTATAATTCAGGATTCTGTGCTAGCTATCCAGATTTTAACACTAAAGTTCCAGTGCTACAAGAAGAACCGATAGATAGTACGATAGGTAATGTTTAAGTGAAGTAAAATCTAATAAATCAGTTAACATTACAGAGTGTAACTTATTATTTGTTCCTTAAAAATAGAAAAAATAGCCGTTGATTAGTTGATACCATTGAACGAATCGTCATTGTACCATTCCTACCACTGGACGAATCGACATTGGACCAGTCCAACCAGTGGACAAATCGGCATTGGACTAGTCCTACAACTAAACTGATCGGCGTTGAACTAGCCGTATCATTGAACGAATCGGCATTAAAAAAATCGTTCCATTGGATGAATAGTCCATTAGACAAAGAACAACATTGGACCAAACGGGGTTAACGAATCTGCATTCTACTAATCGGCACTGGATCATCGCGGACTGATATTTTGCGGATATTTTGAAAAGATTTATAATCAACAAAAGCGAATAACTTATCATTTTTAAATAGACCATATTTATATTTAACAGTAATGAGATACACGTTTTGATTGCAACGTTTTTGGAACGAAACATTACGATCCTTGGATTTTATTATCCATCTCAAAACTCCTTCAGGATTGAAAACAGCATAAGATATTTTTGAGTATTCCATTTGATTCCCGTACGTGTCTCGAATTCAAGAGCTGAAATTTCACCAGATTCTAGCTGAAACAATAATAAACTGCAATTTGTTGATGGGTTTCTTTAAAGAGACTGAATACCGTACACGTTAATTCCGTCACTCACTCGTGAACATTTTCTGTTAGCTCCAAATGTATTAAATTGCTTCAGTACGTTAAATGCGAATACGTTATGATAAAATTTTGACATTTGTTACACCAGCGGATTGCTTTGGGAAATCTGCTGGGATGAAGGTCTGTAAATGCAAGAAAATGAGATCAGATAGTGGGCCAGCAGTCACATTTCTTTTGCCAAAGAAGAAAATATCATAAAAACGAAATTAAAAAAATTGGATTATCAATATATTCAAAATTTGCTTTCTGTAAAATGGTTTCCCATATCTAAAATATCACATCACCATAGTAAAAATCTTTTAGTTTGACTGAAACTGATGCAGAATTTTGTGCAAAATAAACAATTCGCATCTTGTTTAAAAGCATTAAGAATTGCAGCAAAGCATGGTTTCAAACGCTGCATAAATTTCGAAAACTTTTGCTTGCATATTTGTGCTTTATTAGAGCTTACTGGAGTTTCTTCCTTTTTTGAATAAATCTGATACAAAACAAAATTACTTCTTGGCTTAGGCATGTGTCAGATTAAGTGTCAGATTTAAGGCAGTTACGTGACATAGTGTTGTAAGGATACGTTGGCGACGATGGCAAGTTGCCGCTTTTCAGACTTCTCACTGATTACCCCAGCGCTGATGTATGCAAATGGCACCGTGATCCATGACTACATCCGAAAAACACACGAGTTTTCTTTTAAGTCCTACACTGGCATCTTCTCCATATTATATCCTTCGTTAAAAATCAAAACCACAATGATGATATGAATAATTCATAAAGCGGGATTATTATTCTCTTCAGTTGAAATGAAAAACAGAAATAAATTCGAAAGGAATTTGTGACTTCAACATCGCCTACTGTAATGAAATCCCTATTTTGCTTTTTTTCTTCGTCACTGAATCAACCAAAAGAAGTGACTGATGAAAGGAGGACAGCATATTTCGCTTCTACTCTACTGAGAACCATTTTTATTATAACGGGATGCAGTTCTTATTTACATTTTTATTTTTCGTTTCTGCCTCCTTTTTTTTTTTGTATTTACCTACTTTTTGACTCTGATTTTTTTTTCGACTTTGTTGGTCTGTTGGGCGTCTCTATTTTATGCTTTTTCCCTTTTTCCGGATTTCTTTTTCTATGAGAGGCGAAACAGATGGAAAGTACATTGTATAAATTCTGAGAGGGGAAGCTGGTAGAATTGTATAATAAGGAAAGAGAATGTGTTTTGTTGTGTAGATTCGTTGTTAAATCAGAAAACAAAAGAAATATCTTTTTTAGTTCCTGATTCTAAATCGTTTCAACAAAAAAGACTTTCTGCTTTAAATTATTTTGCGAGATACCCACTGTTTCAAAATCGTGACTCTTCTACATGAAGCTAATTCAAAAATATATGTTTATTAAAGGACATGTGACTAAACGGTAGACACGGCTAATACAATATTCCTACAAAAACTTTAAACCTGATGTAAAATATGATTTGGCATCGCAAAATCGAAATCAACAGTGCCTGTGACATACTACAGAGGTGAAGCACGTGACAAGACGACAGATCTGCAGCGACACATTCCATCGGCATAGTTTAATTGGTTCGAAGAACTGGCTCCGGAGCGAGGAGGCGCGACTTTGATCGTCGTCACCGACAATTTTTTTTTTGCAAGTCTTAATTAATGGACGTCGGAATGACACCAGCAAAATTTTTAATTTCGTGCGAGGGACTCACATCATCAAGTCAGGCGATCCACCACTGTTTGATGCAGTTTGGGCTGCAATCAATTAATATGATATTTTTGCAACAAGGTCATCTGAACATTTAACGATATTTCCATATGCTAAGAATGAATGTAGCAGACCTTTAGGTAATTTGCCATCACAGCTATTTAAAAACATATGGTGCCAGCACGACGCGACACAACCACATATGGATGTACAAGTAACCTCAAGGTTATCATACCTTATTTCTTCAAACGTTTCCCTTTGAAGGCACCCGAATTTAGGCTTATGCAATAAGATCCTGCCTTTACTGTGGAACGGCCCATGCCTCGCCCACCGGGGGTGACTATCTGGGGAGCCATTTACTACGATAGCCAGACATCTTTGGTAGTCCTTCGCACCAACCTCATGGCTCAACGGTGCGTCAACGACATTCTACGACCTGTTGTGTTGCCATTCCTGTCAGAGCATTTCCGAGACATTTTAACAGGATAATGCCGGGCTTCACACCTCTACCACGACTGCCTCCGTAATGTGGACACCCTTCGATGGCCAGCTCGATGGTACGACCTCTTACCGATGGAACATGGTTGGGTCACAATGGGACGCCACACACGCCCATTCCGGATTGCCGGTGAACTGACCCGAAATGTCTACACCATCTGTAAAGATATACCGCCGGAGAGTATCCATGATCTGTATACGTGTGTGTCACGCAGGATAACCGCTTGTATCCGAGCCAGAGGGGGCGTACACCGTACTGCGTCGTTTCACTCGTGTAGCTGTTTTATCCGAAGAAGTGGCCCAACTGCTCTGGAGTTACTATCTTTTCATTTCCTGCACTGGTACATTGCACATACCAACTTTCATTTTGATTAGATGATTCCTTCTGGGTGCTTCGTTTTCTTTGGGGAAAGTCTGTAAAAAACGACAATCCAGCCAATGGTCCTATATGATGCTGAGATACGGACATTGACGAGAAAGGCGGAAAATAAACAAATGCTTTCAAAAATTGTGTACTGAGACAATATTTTGATCCTGTGAGAGAAAATGATGAATGAAGAAGAAGGAAAAATGGGGAACTGAAATAATTATCTACAGAGAGAAGACATATAATGTCATCATCATCACTGTCAACCATTATCAATCCACTGTTGGATGGTCTCCCCAAGTTTCATTTCACAACGGTATCTCTTGCGCCAGTCTCGTCCATGTCACTCCCGCATTCTTTGGAATTTTATCCAGCCGTCACCCATGTGGTCTTTTTCTGTTTCGTTTCCTGTCCTTTGAAATCCAGTCCATATGTATACAAAGGGCATCCTGAAAGTAATGCTACGTCCCTCATAAGATTTTTATTTGTAGCAGCAGAGATGTGAAACTTGGTGGCAAAATACTTGGGCATATTGTTAATAATGCTTCTTCTTCTTGGTTACTCAGTCCAAGCGCTGGTTGTTCAGTAGTTGTATTCTGTCTCTCCATTCCTCTCTATTCTCCGACGTTCTCATTAAGTCATAGTATGTCCTAGTATTAGTGTCTTGGAGTAATTGTGCCACAAACCCATTCCTTGGTCGTTCTCTTCCGCTCTTGCCTTGAATTTTACCTTCCAAAACTTTCAGAATCGGGCCTCCATGGCGCAATGTGTGTCCCATCCATAACATTCTTCTTCTTCTTTTTAACATGTTGATCAGATTTCTGGGTTCTCTACAAGACCTCGGCATTAGTCTTTCTATCGAGCCAGCTTATTCTCTCCATACTTCTATAGCTCCACATCTCAAATGCCTCCAGCCTCTTCACTTCCCTCTTGGTCAATGGCCATGTTTCAGAACCGCAGAGAGCTAATGCTAGCTGATTCAAAATACTGTCCATCACTTTTTATGCATTTCTGAACCCATTGGTAAAATTCATTTTGGAAAAATTCCTGAGGCTGTTGTTTTACCCATGAGCTCACAGCCAGTTAAAGGTCTGTCACATCGCCAAAACGTCTTCCAAGAAGGGTGTTTTTCAAAGGGGCAAACAGGAAAAAGTCTGAGGGAGCCAAATCCGGATTGTAGAGGGGTTAGGGCATCACCATTCACCCCATTTTGACAATAGCTTGTGAAGTCTGCATTGAGTTGTGAGGACGTGCGTTCTCATGGTGTAAAACAACACTATGGAGTGGAATATCACGTCTTTTCCTTCTGATAGCTTCCTTTAGCTTCTTCAATGTCTACACATAGTGAGCACTGTTTATTGTTGCACCCCGTTCAAGGAAATCAGTCAAAATGATTTCCCAGAAAATTGTCACCATCACTTTCTCTGCGGAACGAGTTATTTTCACCTTTTTCTGTCGGTGTCATTCCACTTACGCACTTTTTATTTCTGGGTCATGAAAGAACACCCACGTTTCATCACCGTCACAACATTAGAGAAAAACGCATCACCCCCCCCTCTCATAGCAGTCCACGAGGTTCCGGCACATGTCCATCTTTTTCTCACATTGTTCAGGGGGTTAGGTTTCTTGGGATCCACTTTGAACACACTTTTTTGTAGCCCAGATCCTTAATAAATGTTTCCGTAGCAACATAACCACATTGAATTGCCTCACACAACTTCTGTATGATGACACGACGATCAGCTGTGATGAGGTCTTTCACTCGTTATTTGTTGGCATCTTTCAATTGCAGTTGCGGGTCTTCCACTCCGTTCTGTTTCCGACACTGAACTTTCTCCCTCTCGAAACCCCTTCATCCGTCTTCCGACATTACTGATATCGATTGTGGCAGCTCAATACATCGCCAGGAGTCTTCTGTAGATTTCTGGAGTCTCACATCCCTCTTTTTCCAGGAATTCAATTACAGCTCGATGCTTTTCTCTGTGATTAACGATCTTTGTTTCCGATTCTGGAAAAAAAAAATTGTTTCCACATTGGTAACATATCATAGTACATGGTAGTGCAGTTCCATTAAAATCCCTTCAAAATTTTAAAAGTTATTAAGAAGGAGGGCATTACTTTCAGTATGCCCCTTGTATATAGACTAGATTCCAAGGGACTCCAAAAGTTGAGTTACTAAAAATGAAAATTATCTGCAAGTTTTATACAAATAAAAGGTAGTATCGTACCTTCGTACATACATACATATATATATATATATATATATGATGATGATGATGATGATACACACACACACACACATGTATATACACCAATGAGCCATTACATTATGACCACCTACCTAATAAGCTGTAGGACCCCCTTTAGCCTACAAAACCGCAGCCACACGGCGAGGCATCGATTTGATGAGGTGGCAATAGGTATCCTGGGGTATCTAGTACCATAATGTACACCGCAGGTTCTCCAGTTCGCGTACATTTTGGGGTCCTGGTGATTTAGCGCGAACCCGCTTTTCCAAATCGAACGACAAATGTTCGATTGAGTTAATATCTGGTGGAATTGGATGCCAGGGCATTAACAGAAAGTCACCAGCATGTTCCTCAAACCCCTCCTTGACGATCCTGGCAGTGTGGCATGGCGCATTATCCTGTTCGTAATGGCCATCCGTAGGGCAATAATTCTGTCCCGGCGCGAATATCCGCGAATTTTTCCGCAAATTTTAGGGTTGTTTTTTTTTTTTTTTTGTAATTTCGTGAATATCAAATACTGTATATCCGCGAATTTCAGATTTTTTACCTATTTATGCCTAATTTCTATTATAATTTTTTATTACTGTATTTCTTAAAATTAAATAATTTTAATACTGCCTTCGTTAGAATTTACGCGAAAAATACACCGCAAAGTAATCCTACTCGAAAGTCCAAACGAGAGCTTTAAACCTTAAATTACCTGCGCCGTATATTTCCGGACAGCTCACTGTATTTGAAAAACAGCGAATTTCCGCGCACAAAATATATAATGAAATGTCGGACATCGCCAACAGTCTTCTTAGCAAGAGTCAAGAGTGCGATCACGTTGCTCCAAAAAGAGCTCCATCCATTTGTTATGAAAAAATTAAGCATTCTTTCTTTGAAGATAAAAAGCATCGAATTTGTCAGCCAGCCGCAAATTTCTCTAAAACGTGTAGATGTAGGGTGTTTTATACCGATATATTTAAGTCTTTGGATATTTTAGACGACGACGAAGGTTTGTTTGTTTTCAGCCACATTCCTATCGTTGAAGATGAGGACCAACTAAAATGTGAATTTCGTTTATATAAAGCGAGTGTAAAAGAATTTCGTTTATATAAAGCGAGTGTAAAAGAATTTCGTTTATTTAAAGCGACTGTAAAAGAATTTCGTGTCAGCAAAATTTTGCTAGACTTCTGGAATATGAAAAAAGGGCGTTTTCTTAAGCTACATAAGATCGCCATCCGTTTTCTCTCAGTGCCCACAAACAGTGTCAATGCTGAACGATAATTTTTCTAAATTTAAAAACGTGTTACTGGACAACAGACACAGTATTGAAGAAGAAAATATGTGTATTATGACGAAGTAAATTTCTCCGTCATTTTTGTCCACGCCGGGGCTCGAACCCGGGTTCCCTCATTCCGGAATAAGTCACTCTACCAATTGAGCTACGCGGACGTTCGTTGTCGCTACTATCTGCCTTTATGTCGTGTGCGTCCTGCTGGGCAGGCACGTCACATCTCCTCCCACCCCCGAAAGAGGGCCGGGGACATGGCCCACGGGTCAGCCGTGACCATGAATCGTTGCAGGCAGCCATCCGCTGTAGAACGTGCACTTGAGAACTCCCAGTCAATATGGTGTGTGGAATGCAACGTCACACACATTTATTTTTCGAAGCGCTGGAGAAGGGATTCTCTGATTTTTCCTATCTGGCGGTGTGGAAAGAGCATCACACCATTGCGAGATCTTGAACGGCCGGGTCATCCGGGAAGTTGGGGCGCCATTATAACGAAGTAAATTTCTCCGTCATTTTTGTCCACGCCGTGGCTCGAACCCGGGTCCCCTCATTCCGGAATCAGTCGCTCTACCAATTGAGCTACGCGGACGTTCGTTGTCGCTGCTATCTTCCTTTATGTCGTGTGCGTCCTGCTGGGCAGGCACGTCATAGTATGTACAATATAATATATCAAAATGCCGTACACTTAAATGTAAGCCTTGTTCTCGTGTAACGGCGTTGATAACATTGCCAGAATATGAATGGTTCATAAATCAATTTTAAGAACTTATAAAATTATAATGCTTATTTAGTCACGTTCTAGTCATTTGTATTACTGCTTCGTAACTTGGTAGACTTTGTTTTTCCGAAATGTTAGTGCATATCATCGGCCGGGAACTTTTCGCAAAATATCATAATTTACCCCGCGAATTTTGTCTTTTGTTCCCGCGATAAAATTACTGCCCTAGCCATCAGCAACAGAGAACACAGTTGCCATGAATGGGTAAACTTGGTCCGCAGAGATGTTCAGGTATCTGACAGCTGTCAGGAATTCTGCTATTTGGATAATGGGTACTAAAGTGTCTCTAGAAAACATCACCCACAGCATAACACCGTCGCTGCCGCCTGCCTGTTTTTTTCCCCAAACAGTGAATCCAGATGCCATACTCTTCGTTGGTAATCGGCGTATCCGCTCTCAGCCGTCTACGTGATTTACCAGAAATCTTGATTCGTCAGACCTGGACACATTCCTTCCAATCATCCACGGTCCAATCTCGATGATCTTAGACCAAATTTGATGCGTTGTTGGCGATGACGTGCAGTGAGCATGAGCACCCGGCTGGATCTTCGGCTACGTAGGCCCATGGGCCGAAAGCTGCGATGAACTCTGTAGTGTGACACATAGCCTTGATCCCCACTGTTGTAGTTGAGGGTGATTTGGTCGCACTGTGGTGCTGCGGTCGCTGTGAACAATGCGGGACGGTCTCCACTCCCCTCCTGCATCAATGAGCTGTGGACGACGGTTCGCCGTTTGGCCATCTGGGCACCACTTTTGATACGTACTCACTACAGCGGCACGTGAACAACTCACAAGCCGCGCCGTAGTTCCGCCGCCGTGCCATCACAATTTGTCCTTTATCAAACTCCGATAAATCTCTAGCTTTTCTCATTCTGATTCCTAACACTCTGCTAACCGAACGACGGCCCTTGGGCTGTATATATACTGCTCTGTGAACTTCACCTGAGCCACCGTTCGTTCTCCAGGCGTGTTCATTTCTCTCGGCTGGGGGTGGTCATAATGGAGTAACTCATCCGTGTAGATGTACTGAGGTACGATGAGAAAACCCAGGCTTGAAATATTCGAGTCACTGAAAATTATATGCAGGTTTTTGACTGTTTCTGAAGATGTTTGCTACGATTTTTCTCTAAGACGTAAAGATTTTTCCCAAAATGGATATGAAAATATTAAAACATAGTCTATCGCATGTATTCTTATGAAAAGTAGTTAGTTTTTTAATTACAAAATGTAAAAAAAAAGGTTTATAGGTACGAAATACCATTTTAAGATGTTATTTTTATTTACCAGTCATTATACTGGCATTTTCTTTTGGCTTCAAATCTTCGTTTGGTACTTTTTCTTCTACACGTTCCTTCTGAATGTTCTGTGCGTAGCATCCAACCGCATAATCTGACATAATTTTGACGTTCTATCTCGTTTATGTTTTGGCGGAATCTTTCTCCCCATTTCTCACTCACGTCTTCACGGTTTTCAGCAAATTTAGTCCTAGTGCGAGTTCTGAAAGTGCACCTTCGGGATGATTGAACAACATAATGCTTTGAAGTGTTCTGGCATGTTTTCTCTCATTTGTTTGCAGTTGGGATCTTTGTAGTTTCCAAAAGAGTTTTTTTAAAGCATTTCAAGCCTCACTTTCAACAGTTTCAAATTTTGTTTCCAACTCATTGGCTTTTTAAGGAGCTTTCGAATTTATGGCCCGACAAAAACCTCTGTTTTTAACCTGGAATTTGACAATCCTGGGAACTTTTTTACACAGGTACTTAAAACACTCTCCTTCTCTTTGGAAAGCTTTTGCAAACTGCTTCATCAAGTCCAAGTCTGATATGAAGAGGAGGTAACAAGACTTTTTTGGGTTAAACCAAACTTTCTCGATAACGCGTTTGTTTCCTGGTTTTAAAACAGTCCTGCTTGCCCATTGTGTTTTTTATCCTGTGTTGGCCCTCCACTCGGCTGTCCCATTCGTAAAAAAAACATTGTCATTTTGTATATCCTTTTTGCTATACAAGGCGCATGAACAGTACTTTCAGATCACCACGTTTCATCCATCTGTGATCTTTGTAATTGAGCTTCGTTAGAACTAAGGCTACATGTTCATAACTTTCTTTGCCCGAACTAGTTTACTTTTTTTGAAGTGTGGACAAAATTTTACTGACCGTAATGGTTTTGTTTTTACAAGCATAATCCTTTTACAGTAGATTTCTCAAATGATAATCATTACAGTAAACAAAGCAGTTAAAATCAAAATAATTGTTTCACACATAAGAACAGACGAATTAACAGAGAAATGAAATTTTTATATTGTGGAAAAATGAGAAGTGATAGAAATTTTTTAATATCTTTCCTGAACTCAGCGCCCACAAATCTATGAAAAAGTGTTAACTTTTTCAAACAATTTTACCGTGATAAACCTGCGTAATTAAAGATATCCTGGAGGGAAGAATCGTTAGAAAATGTTCATATGGAAAACTGAATGAGAGATGGCTACATGATATAGAACTAGATGTAGATGAATATTGAATTCGACGCTTATCTGGACAGACTCAGACAGACTCAGCTATTTGGTAAAGCAATGGATCGAAGTCGGTTTGCAAAGCCAGTAGAATAAGTAATTGAACTTCAGTATTATTCGTGAATTGAAATTCTCCTTACAGTCGTTATAAAGATAGACCTTCATTGGAAATATCATTCTGACAATAATTCAGATGGAGTAGCAGAAAATTGCTCTCAGAACGAAACTTTCAACATTATATCTACCTACATATCATACAGCCGTATACCATGTAGGTACATAGCATATAAGAAGTGATAAGTTATCTACCTACATCACTTGCTACTGCTTAACCCCCAGAAAAGCTTGTAAATAAGATAACTAGCCAGAAAGAATTCCAGATGCTTCCAAAGCAGGGAACTCGTCCAACATACTTTCTCTCTTTCGTTAAGTAGTTCTGACTTGTAAATAATGGAAAAACAAGTCATATTTTATTTTATAAGTTAAATATTCCAGTAATGCTCCATAAATTGAAGCAATCAATTCAGAATGCAAAATTAATTACACTGCTGGACAATTGCTAAGGACGGATAATAAACGGCTATATAGCGCATAAAAAAGTAAGTGTGGTTGGATGCCAAGTGAAATAAAATAATGTCAGAATGCCAGGACATTACAAGAAAGACAATTTATTGTGCTCTGAAATCCAGAAGGCTTTGGAACGTGTTCAAGGGACAAACAGGCCATTTTGTGCAGAATACGTAAACGTGAAAGAAATGCAATTACCGTCCGCAGGCGTTCCGGCGTAAGATGTCAATACGGGATATGGCCACCATGGAGGGCGATGCAATTTTCCACACGTGGTGTCATGCTTTGCACAACATTGTCAAGCAGCTGTTGGAGCAATTTATCCCATTCCTCTGTCCGTGCACGGATGAGGATGCCCTTGTTTATTGGAGAGCATTGGCGACCAGCAAGACTCCTCCGCAAAGCATCCCACACATTTTCAATGGGATTCAGATCTGGAGAACGTGCTGGTCATACGAGGCATTGAATATCCTCGCTTTCAAAACACTCCTGGACAGCGACTGTTCGATGACATGTTGCGTTGTCGTCCATGAAAATGAATCTATCACCGACAGCACCACGGAACATGCGAACATGAGGTAGCAGAACATCATTAATGTATCGTTGGCCAGTCATAGTCCCAGTTGGAAGCACATAGAGGGACGTACGGCCATTGATCATGATGCCAGCCCATACCATGACACTACATGTCGGATATCGGTCCCTTTCCTGTATGTTTGCTGGACAATATGCAGTACCACTATCACGCCAGATCAGTGGTCGTCGACAATCAGACGATAGACTGTATCTACTCTCATCTGAGAAGAGGACAGCAGACCAGTCGTTATCAGTCCAATTGCGATGTTGATGGAACCATTGCAAACGGGCGGTACGGTGACGTCTGGACAATGGGATGCACACAACAGGACACCGGGCGTATAGTCCTCCTTCATGCAAACGTCTGGCGACAGTTTTTCGGGAGATCCGCTTGCCAGTAGCAGCCATAAACTGATTTGCTACCTCACTAGCTGTGCTGCGCCGGTGACTTTTTGTTGATAGCACTATGTACCGATCTTCTGCAGGTGTCGTACTGCGAACACGACCTCCCCCGTGACGTTTGCTACACTCTCCATTTGTTTGAAATGGTTTCCAAAGCCTTGAAACAACACTGTGGCTGACGTCGAACTCCCTGGCAACATCTGTTATTTTTCGCCCTTCTTCAATCTTGCCAATAATACGGCCACGCGTAAAATCATCTAGGTGATGTCGGGAAGACATACTGAAAATTGCAAGTTCGTCAATTGATTCTTTCCCTTTCAACTTTGTGTTTGAATAACAACGGTCAATACGCGTCAAATCCTTTATATCTCTTATCAGCGCCTTGACGTCACGAACAAGTTCGGCAATCCAAAATTTGCATACGCACAACACGTCTTACTGTATCCCGCACTTATGCTAATTTCCACATTTTCCTGCCTTCCATTTTATGGTTGCTATCGTTGCTAATGTCATCCGTCCTTAGCAATTGTCCGGCAGTGTATAATAATGAGTGTATTTCTTTAACTAAATATTATGTTCTGTTGACATCATAAATGTCAAAATATCCCTGCTACAGACGTTATTATTAGCTCTGCAACATCTGCCTCTAAACCTCCTATTTTCTTTCACGTTTTGAAGCATTCGCTTCCAGACCTCTTCCAGGTAAATTAGACAGTAAATAACTCACAGTTTTCTGGAATTACTATTAGCACAGAATAAGAATAGGCTTTCAATGTGTATATATTTACTGAAGTTGTATTGGTATTGAGATACCATGTGTCACACGTTGCAGCGGTTCAATTTGTTGAGTTCCTTTGAAATGAAGTGCTGTTGACTGTTTCAAAATAACCCGTTGGTTACCGATTATTATCATTGATGAGTTTTCAAACTGATGTGCCATAGAGACCAATAAAGCCTATTTCGATAAGTAAATACTACTGTCTTCCGGCCGTTAAATAGCCTAACATTCCTCATTGTGTAATTAAGGATACCGTGGTAGTTAATCGAAGTATAACGTTGAGATGATCTCCAATGTTACAAGTGTCACAGATGTACGATAAGTAATGGTTTACGGGTAGAGACTTCCAAGCGCATAGGAGAAGTACAAATATATGCCATTTAAAAACATTATACACTGCTGGCCACCCAAAATGCAACACCAAGAATGAAGCATCCGATTGGCCTGAAATTCGCAGCATGCGTCGCCCGCGAGAGGACATGCAAACGATTAGCATTACAGGGCATATACAAATCATGTGCGTCCGGCACGCTACCGAGAAACAGTATAAGAAGGGTACACAGAAGGTGGGGTGTAAGTAGTGGAAGTGTGTTGTGCTGCCGGACCTGTGCGTGGGAAGCTTCCTGATACCTCGTCGCAGAATACGACAGTCATTCCAGCACGTTTCGGAGTTCGACACAGGACGAATAGTGGCTTATCGCGACAGCGGTTTATCGTACCGAGACATCGGCGCCCGTGTGGGACGGCATCCAGCCACAGTAAGGTGAGTATGGATTCGGTGGGTGCAGGAGGACCGACGTGAGCGATTGCTGCACCCGCGGCACACCACTGATCGAGAGGACCGTCTTGTTGTGCGGCGGGTATTGACGGCTCGCACCGTAACATCACGAACGTTAGCGCAGGAATTAGTTTGTGTTGCGCAACAACCTGTGTTAGCACGTACCGTTCGACGCTGTCTGCAAGAACGGGTACTTATCGCATGGCGCCCATTTCTCGGATTACCATTGACGCTACACCACCGGCGAGTGCGGCGGCAGTGGGCCATTGAACGCCGCACCTGGACTACAGAATGGCACGACATTGTCTTCTCCGACGAATCCCGCTTCTGCCTGCAGCACCACGATGGCCCGATCCGCGTGTGGTGGCACCGTGGCGAGAGACTGTATGAGGCCTGCTTTATGCATTGCCATACCGACCCGTCTCTTGGCGGTATGGTTAGGGGCGCAATTGGATATGACACCCGCACCCCTTTGGGGCGCATCGCTGGAACACTCAACAGTCACCGCACCATCTTCGACGTTTTGGAGCCTGTAGTCCTCCCTTACCTGCAGGACCTGCCAGCGGCCACGTTTCAACAGGACGTGGCTCGCATCATGCAACAATTTTTCACGGCACACCAGGTGTCACTGCTGCCGTGACACATATCGGAAGCCCGCTTGTTCTTCCGATATGTCGCCCATCGAACACGTCTGGTCGCTGATAGGCAACGGAGTGGCCCGGCAAGCACCACCCGTGATGAACTGTGGCAACGTGTGGAAGCAGCCTGGACCGACATACGCCAAGCCCACATCCAAAGCCTCTTTCGTTCGATGCCGCGGCGTGTGGTGGCCGTTATTGCCAGCCATGGGGGCCACACGAACTATTGTTGTCTGCGAGTTCCGCAAGTCGCACGGGCCTGTAAGCTGAATCGTTTCATCTTTGTATCTGTAGTTATGTGTCCAGTAAATCTGGTTTTGCTATCTCGTGTCCTTCTTGGTGTTGCATTTTGGGTGGCCAGCAGTGTACATAATATAGTTATTTATTTCGATTACTTAGGCCCAAGAAGCGCAATGCAAAACGAATAGTAGAATATCAATCTTTGGAATGTACCATTTTTAGCAACATGCGTGGTCTGATCAGTAAGTAACTTTCGATGACGTTTAGTGACGGATATTGCAATGTCATCATCATCATCATTGTCAACCATTATCAATCCACTGCTGGACGAAGGTCTCCCCAAGTTTCCTCCACAACGGTCTGTCTTGTGCCAGTCTCCTCCATGTCACTCCCGCATATTTACGAATTTCATCCACCCATCTCCCATGTGGTCTTTTTCTGGGTCTTTTCCTGTCCCTTGGAATCCAATCTAAAATTTCGGCTGTCCATCTATGGTCTGTCCTTCTGGCAGTATGTCCAGCCCATTGCCATTTCAGGATTTAACCCTGATCATGATGTCTTCCACTCTCGTCATTTTTCGGATCCACGAGTTTCTCTTCTTATCTCTCCTGGTTATACCAAGCATGCACCTCTCCATGCTTCTTTGAGTTGTCTGCAGCCTTTGTATGTCTCTTTTAGTTAAGGTCCACGTCTCTGCACCATACGTAAGCACTGGAAGGATGCATTGATCAAACACTTTTTCTTTTAAGACATAATGGCATATTGCTCTTGAAAATTATGCTGTTTCTTCCAAAAGCTCTCCAGGCAAGTTTTGTACGCCGATTAATTTCTTCATCAATGTGACCCTCACTTGATATCTGCTGTCCAAGATAAACATACGTATCTGTTATCTCCAGTTTTTCTCCATCAATCGATAAATCTTCATTTCTTGTAAAAGCATTGAACATCACTTTTTGTCTTCTGAAAGTTCATTTTTAATCCCACTTCTTTACTCTTGTCAGCAAGTTCCTGGATCATACTCTGCAGCTCTGATGGGGTAGTTGCAAAAATGACTACGTCATCAGCAAAACGAAGGTGGGTTAGATAATCTCCATTAATCTTTATCCCTTTGTTTTCCCAGTTCAGTGATTGAAAGACATTTTCCAATGTGGCATTAAAGAGCTTCGGAGATATGGTGTCACCTTGTCTCACTCCTTTTCCAATTTTTATGTGTGTTGTATTTTCAAACAGCCGAATCTTTGCACTTGCATTTTCATAGATGTTATTAATAATATTAATGTATGCATCTTCAATACTGCAGGATTTCAGAGCCGTGGTAACTGCTGATGGTTTCACCGAATCAAAGGCTTTTTCATAATCGATAAAAGCCATGCACAATGGAAGTTCATATTCCCTCGCTCTTTCAATTAGTTCTCTCAGTACGTGGATATGATCTATTGTGCTGTAGCCACTCCTGAATCCAGCTTGTTCTCTCGGTTGAGCCATGTCCAGTGTTACCTTCAAGCGGTGTGAAAGAACTTTAGTGAAGATTTTATAAACCACTGATAGGAGGCTGATAGGTCTGTAGTTCCTGAGATCCTCAATGTCACCTTTTTTATGTAGCAGGATCATTGTAGCATTGTTCCAATCCTCAGGAATCTTCCCTTCATTAAGGCATCGAGTGAAAATTTGGGCGAGTACTGTTTCGATTTCTCCACTTGCTTCTTGTATGATGTCTATAGTAATTCCATCTTCTCCTGGAGCTTTGCCCCGCTTCATGTTCTTGATTGCATGAGCAACTTCTGCTGGGAGGACTGGAAGAACTCTGGTACCTTTCATGATGTCTGGAGTACATGTATCATCCCTTTCATATAATTTGGAGTAGAAATCTTTCACTCTTGTCAGAATTTCGCCTCTATTTCTTGTTATAGAACCATCTTCTTTTCTCAGAGCCATAATCTGTTTTCTTCCCTTACTGAGATGTCCCTTTGCTATCTTAAGGCTTTGGTTGTTTTCAATTGCTTTCCTCACTAGCTCACAGTTGAATTTCCTTACGTCTTCAGTGATACTTTTTCGTGTTGTCTTGCATAGCTCTATATATTCCACTTTGGAAGTCACATCTTCTTTAGTTGTCCTCATCTCTCTTCTTTTTGCATCAACATTTTGGTTTTTCCTGATAATTTGTTCACATGCAACTTGTTCTTAGACCCAGCTAATTTTGTTGCTGTTTCCATTAGAGCTTTGGTTACTTTTCTGTTAACTTCCGAAATATCCACTTCTTCCGATGTTAGGCCTTCTAAAGCAGAGAATCTGTTCTTCAGTTCTAACTTGAAAGTATTATGGTGTTTTTTAAGGTTGGTTATGCCAATACATTTTGTTTGTCTTATGAGCTTGTCACGTTCCAGTTTAGTGTTGAGGTGCATCTTACATCTCACCAATCTATGGTCACTACCTGTGTTGAACTTGTTCAGCACACTGCAGTCTTCGATGACGAATTTTTTGTTACACATAATAAAATCAATTTCACTTGTCGTTCCAATTGGATGTCTCCATGTCCATTTCCTGTGTGGCTTTTTCTTGAAAAAGGAGTTCAAGATGAAAAATCCTTCTGCCTCTGCAAACTCAACGAGAGTATTTCCACGCTGGTTTCTGTTGCCGTGACCGAATTTACCTACTGAAGTTTCATTCTGTTGCCGTTGCTCTATTTTTGCATTGAAATCTCCCATAATTATCTTCAAGTGCTGCTTACCTTTATTATTTAGATGACGAATTTCCTCATAAAATTCTTCAATTTCTTCTTCAGGATGACTTGTGGTGGGTGCATAAGTTTGAATAATCTGAGCCTGGTATCTTCTCGATAGTTGGATAACGAGTCGTGCAGCTCTGTCAGAGGAACTTTCAACTTCTACCACTTTATCCTTCAGTTTCTTGTTTATTATAAATCCAACACCACTAGTTCTGCCAGTATCTGTCCCACGATAATAGAAGAGATGTCCACTTTTCAGTTCAATGAGATCTTCTCCTTTTCTCCTTACCTCACTTAGCCCGACGATGTCCCACTTGATCCTTTGTAGTTCCTCTTCCAATTCAAGAAGCCTTGAATCAGAAGATAGGGAGCGTCCGTTATAGGTAGCCAAGGTCAGCATCAAATGGCAGCCTAGTCCGGTCCTCCGGGGATTCTTAGCACCCTCTGCCTTCATGTCGCACTGGCCGCTGCCTTGGCCAGGTACATTCCAGCTGCCGGAGACTGAGGGCCAAGATTTAAGTTGTAGAGTCATTTTGGAGGTGTTTGGCCATAACTCACCACGCTGGCCAAGCGGGTTGGTGAGTGTGGGATAGCATTTCCTCTGATCCCGATGGTATAGTTATACCGCTATTGGCGGTCGTCAGAGCCCCTTTAGTGGGAACAGGATGCACCACGAGAAGGCGGGGTTGACATTTGTCAAGGAGAGGCTGTGATGTTACGCATCACCTGACCTTACATCCCTGATCTGCTCCTGATCCACACCCCTTAGGGCACGAATTAACAGTATTGCAATGTATTGAGTTGTAAAGAAAGTAATGTTCGATAACGAAGTACCCGCAGTCGAAGTCCCTGCCACGGGACACATTGGCTACTGAGACTGCTCAGCACACCGGCATGGCATCAGCAGTTCGGTGGCTTAAGTCAAGGGTAGAAGGCGAAGAGTGTAAGCGCCAGCCAACATGGAAGCGATTATACAAAACTTGGACGCGGGAAATTAGACGCACAAAAATTGGACGACTACGAAAATTGGATGCGCGAAAAATGGACGTGCAAGGATTTTCATTCTATTTTTGATTTTTATTATATTTCCAAAATAGAACGAATTGTAAACTGAGGGAGGGAGATATAAATAAAAAAAATGAAGTTTAGTTTTCTAGGGTCTGGAACGTTGGCATGCAGGATTAGGAATGTTGCCCCGCCAGTCTCTCCCCAGGTTGAACTAATCTGTTCCAAAGATCTATTTCAGAAATTTTCTGCTGGCAATGTCCATTGGTCATTTTCGAGGTCAAGAATTCAAGCAGTGCTCGAACTTCTGATCTGCTCCTGATCCACACCCCTTAGGGCACGAATTAACAGTATACCTGTCAAAGATACACCGTTACCAAAAATGGTCCAAATATCCTGAGGCCACAGGATCCCGTGAGGCCACAGGCATTTCAGCTACTTCTTGGGTAGGCGTACAGAACTGCTGATAAAATTGCGAGTCAGTGGGGGCCTTCAGACTTGCTTTATGATTTGGTTTGTTAGTTTTCGAAATTTTCCATTAGAATGGAAACCACGCTGAAGTTTATCAAGAGCAAAAGAGAAAACAATATGCTAGTGTACGAAGCATTTATCCATAAAAAAAGAAAAAAAAATGGAGAGAAAACCATCTGACTTTAATAAGCGACGATGTCACGGCAGAGCTCATACAGAGAGAGGAAAAGTTTTGAAGAGTATAGTTCATAACCACGTTCCTGACTCGGCAAAAATTATTGTGAAAGAATCTATCCAAAAAATGAAAGTGGAGGCCAAAGTAACAGGACACACTACCCAAGAGGTGTTGGCAAATACGTCTTTGCATTTCCCTACTGTAGTATCAGCCCAAATGCCTTCAGCTGCATCTTTAAAAAGAACAATTGAGAATGTTCGTAGGGTTGCAGAAGCTGCTCCTGCAAATCCCAGGTCCTTAGAAGAATTATTCATTCCGGAAGAGTATCAGAAAACAGCAGATGGGAAACCATATTTACTTTTTGATAGTGGCCTGGAAGAAAATCGATATCTTATTTTTTCCACTGAGAGGAATTTGGAGCTCATGCACCATTGCAGTCATTGGTAGGCTGATGGCACTTTTTCGTCATCACCGCAGTTCTTCAGTCAACTATATACCATTCACGGGGTGCAATACAGCAACGTAATAACCACCGTTTATGCCCTTCTTTCTAACAAATCGGAAGAAACGTATGTTCGCCTACTTCAATTACTGGAGATATTGAAACCTGACCTACGGCCGAGCTCAGTAATGTTAGACTTTGAGACAGCGGCGATGAACGCATTTAAAAGGGTATTTCCCGAACTGATTATACGAGGGTGTTTTTTTCACCTAAGCCAATGCATACGGAGACATATTTAGAGCACAGGTGTAGAAGCAAGATATAGTGAAGATGCTGAATTTTTCTCTTCAGTTACGGTATTTGGCTGCTCTTTCATTTGTACCAGAAGCCGATGTTATAGAAGCGCACGATTAACTGCTGGAGAGTGAGTTTTTTCGAACTAACGAATAAATACTTGAGCCTTTGATAAACTATTTCGAAAACGCCTGGATAACACTCATGGGTAGAAGGAGAAGGTAACCACGGTTTGCCTTAAAAATATGGAATTGCTTCTCACTTATTGACGACGATATACTTCGCACTAATAACGCCGTTGAAGGATGGCACAACGCTTTTTCTTCACTACTAAATGCTACTCACCCAAACATTTGGAAGTTCATTAAAGCCCTTAAAAAGGAGGAAACCTTGAATCGTATTGCAATTGAGAAGAACATTGCAGGCAAAATACCACAGAGAAAGAAAGTCTACCAAGATCCTACTTTGAGGATTAAAAACGTTTGCAAAGATTATGAAAACAGAGATATTTTGGATTATTTTCGAGGAATTGCGCATAACTTTCAATGTAATAACATGCAAAAAACAAAACTCAATGTAATAAACCAAAAGCGAAAACAAAAGGCATATTGAAATGAACCTAAGTTAGCGTATTGAGTAAAATGTTGAGTAATAAATATCCTAATGAAATTTTGTGTAGTGAAAATGTAATGAAATTTTGTGTAGTGAAAATGTAATGAAATGATGTGTGATAAAAGTGTAATGAACTAAAATAAAAAAATAAGCGCATGGAAAAGATGTGTAATAAAAACAAACGAGAAGTGTTGTTTTTATTGCACATCTTTTCCATTCAAAAGAAAAAAAGAAAGAAGAAAAAAGGAAGAAAATTATATATACCGAAATGAATTTTATTTTCGCATGACAAATTTGCGCGCGTCCAATTTTCGTAGGAATCCAATTTTCGCGCGTCCAATTTTTGCGCGACCAGTTTTCCGCGTCCAATTTTCGGCACACCGCAAGCAGCACATCCGCTATTGCAAGTTGTATGAGTTTCGTCGTGGTAGCACCCCGCAAGTGCAGTAAGGAACATTACAAGTGTGTACGCCAATGCATAGCACATCGTCAGTGCTGTCGCTGTTTTGAACAGTTTTGAGAGGGAAATTTTGACCAGTCAGAACGTCCCAAAACCCGAAGCCACGTAGCAGTGGATACGGACATGCTGAAGGCCTTAATGAAAATCAACTCACGTATAACCACGCGGAAGTTGGCCAAACAGCTGGGGACTACCCGCACGAACATTATCACGCACCTGCGTCAACTTGGGAAGGTGCGTAAGAGGAAAGTTTGGGTACTGCATCAACTCACGGTGAAGCAGAAAGCAAATCGCCTGAAATTATGCGTTTCCCTGGTTGCATTCGATCAAGTTTAATTCCATTTCATTCATTTTTCGTTATGGCGTTACACTTAACCATATTACACTTCAAAATTAATTTTACAACATATGATATTAAGAAAAAAACATATATGACATGTATACTTATATACAGGGTAACCACAGAACAGGAAATTGAGTAAAAGGCTATACACTGAAGTGCCAGAAAAACTGGTACAGACGAGCTTATGCAAGATACATAGCAACGTCACATATGCGCGTACTCGGTTGCGTCCGCCAGTGCGTTTATAAAGCGATAGACATCCTTGCCAGCTGTCAGAGCGGTTTTCGGTATGAGAATGACAAGTAATAACGATTTAAGCGATTTTCAACGCGGTGTCATAGTTGGCGCTCGTGAGATGACCCATAGTATTTCGGAGGTAGAAACGAAGTTCAGATTTTCACGGACGACCATTGCAAGGGTGTACCGTGACTACAAGAATTCCGGCAAAACCTCCAACCTACGATACCTGTGGAGCCGTAAAAAGACATTGGGTGAACGTGACTATCGTCGGCTGTCAAGAATCGTTTCTTGCGACACTCTCGCAGGTAGCATCGGAATTCAATGCTGGAGCCTCAACAAGCATCAGCGTCCGGACTGTGCAACGTACCCTGCAAGATATGGGCTTTGGGAGCCGACCCTCAACTCGGGTCCCCTTGATGGGTGCACGACACAGAACTATGCGCCTCGCTTGGGCACGGCAATACCGCCACTGGACACTTGATGACTTGAAAGAAGTAGCCTGGTCTAATGAGTCGCGTTTCCAACTGTATTGGGCAGATGGAAGGATTCGTGTGTAGCGCAAACCCCATGAAGCCTTGGATCCCGCCTGTCAACGGGGAACTGTACTGGCTGGTGGGGGTTCCGTAATGGTATTAGGTGTGTTTAGTTGGACTTCAGTGAGACCTCTGGTACGTCTACATACGTCTGTGACCGGCCAACGTTATGTGCGAATCCTTTCTGACGAGGTACACCCGTTCATGTCCTGCATTCATGCTGATGGGTTGTACCTGTTCCAAAAGGACATGGCACCTCCACACAAGTGTAGGGACGCCAGATTATGGTTAGAGAAGCATCCATCTGAGTTTGGTGTGTTTCCATTCCCACCCAAGTACCCAGATCTGAAAGTGATTGAACACATTTGAGATGCCATGCAACGCGCTGTCTAACACAGGAAACCGAGACCTCGGAATACACCGGAATTGTGGAACGCTCTGCAGGAAGTATGGTGTACATTGCCTACAGGATATTTCCAGAAGCCAGTGGAGTCCATGCCCCGTCGTATGTCTGCAGTCCTGCGTTCGCGTGGGGGACCTACCAAGTATTAGACTGGTGTACCAGTTTTTCTGGCACTTCAGTGTATATATAGCCTGAGTGAATCCCAATTCCTTTAAAGTACATAGTCAAGCCAATAGTCCTGCACATATAAAATTTACTCAGATGTGGTCTGATTAATAATTTTCTACTACTAAATTTTATATTTTAGATATTTTAGTTTGTTAGCAAATTTATTTTAGTTGCTTTCCAAAATAATTGTAATTATTAATATGTGTTAGCTGACAAGGTAGGTTATTTCCTAACAACAATCCCTGGTAATCAATAAATCTTTGTTGGGTTAAAGTGTTAGGCTTTGGTAACAAAAGTGCATTTCGCTCTCTTGTTTGATAGTCTTGACCCATAGTGTTCAGCTGAATCAAATGGTGATACCTATTCTCCTTTATTATTTTATACATAAATCCTAAGAATCTATATTGCCATAATTTCTCAATATCTTAAAATCCATAAATATTAATCAGTACCCCCTATTCAAATTAATTCCCCTAAAATTATTTAAAATTTGGACCATCATACTTTGTAATAATTGTAATTTATATAAATTAATCTTAGTAGTTTGCCCCCATACTAATAAACAATAAGTCAAACATAGATAAATCAGACTGCAATACAGCATTTCCAATGTTTTAATTGTTAAGTTATTTGAAATTCTCGTAATTAAACCCAATACCCCTGAAATTTTATTTACAGTATTTTGAATGTTAATATTCTATTTTTAGATTATTCTCAATTATTACTCCCAAATATTTAATATCATTGACAGTTTCAAGGGAACAATTTTCCGCAAAAATATATGGCGGATCAACGATCTGTTTATGTCACTTTTAAAAAAAAAAAATAATTTTAGTGTTTTCATTATTTCAACACATACAATTTGTATTTAGCCATTCCATCAAATTTCCAATACATTTATATCATTTTCATTTTAATTTTGCCTCATTTATATTTGAAACAGTAATCATAACTGTGATAACTGTGACCTAAATCGCAAATAAAATGAAATAATCATTAGGTTCAATGTTAAAAATGTCGTTAATCTAAATTAAAGAAAGTAATGGTCCCAAATTGAACGCTGCGCTACTGTTATTTCGTTAATGAACTTGTGCGGTTTTGTTTTATTTACGCTTTCCAACCGTAGGTTAAAGAAGCGTATATGCTGCAGTTTGTCCGTCTGTCTGTCTGTCTGCCTGTCCGCACGATAACTGATGTAAAAATGGTTCGATTACGATGAAATTTTAGTATTGGTAGGGGACAACATGGGGACGAACCCTATTGAAAATGGGATCAAGGCATAGGAGCGGGATGCATTCCATCTCCCTTATGCGTTAAAAATGCTTCGATTGCGACAAAACTTTATCATGGGAGGTATACTTAATATGTTGTGATGAATATCGTCGAAATGGGGTCAAAGGCAGGGCACACGAGCGTGATTTATTCCACAGCCATTATCTTCATACGTTGACTAAAATACTTCAATTCCGACAAAACTTTAGCATGTTGTTCCGGAGGTATACTGAACCAATTCCGTTTAATATCATCGAAATGGGATCAAAGGTCAGAGCACAGGAGCGAGATTTATTCCACAGCCATTGCCCTCATAACTGACATGAGTAATAACTTGAGTAATGATTGCTACTATGTTGGAAAGCGTATCATAATCAATGCATTGTATGATTTTACTAACTTGTTAATCTGTACATAATGTTTCCTATGGTGCAAGTAGTTCTCTCATAAATTGTAATATTGATTTCTTATTCCATTATTATAGATTTTATCAAAAAGCATCCCTTGATCGACCGTATCAAATGCCTCTCTAAGGTCTAAAAATATTGCAATGGTTACTAACCCCTTTTTTCAATTATTTAATAGGATATTCCGAAATGTTAAAATGGCTATTTCTGTTGATTTTTTCCTTTTGAAACCCATACTCATTTTTATTAATAGCATGATATTTCTCAAAAAAATTACCTAATTTTGTACATAATACTTTTTCCAAAACCTTAGCAAAATAAAAAAAGATGAATTAGAAATTGGTCTGTAATTATTAATATTATCCCTGGACCCAGTCTTATGTTTTGGAATTATTTTTGCTATTTTTATTTCTTCATATATTTTTTCCAAATTCAATAATCACATTAAATATACAATGTCACAATGCGGTTTAGCAACCGTTGTTAAACCGCCTTGCAACAGGTGACGAGAAATGGGTTCTGGTTGACAATGGCAGCGCCCAGAAACAGTGGTTGGACCCAAAACAGAAGTCTATGCCGACCCTCAAAGCCGGTTTACACCCAGTTAAGGTCTTGCTGTATGTTTAGTAGAATATGACAAGTGTCGTGTTTTTTTGAGTTACTGCCGGACAACACCACCATCACCGCCGATGTGTACTGCCGTCAATTCGACCATTTGCACGCATCTATCACGTCGAAACGACAAGCGGCGCTGAACTGCAAGGGTGTCTTCGTACAGCATATTGGAGCAAGACCTCACACAGCACGGGCGACCTGTCACAGGATCAGAGACCTAGAGTGGTAGCGGCTGATGCACCCAGACTACTCTCTGGATATTGTCCCAAACGACTACCACCTTTTCCTGTCGCTTCAGCGTTTTCTGGATGGACAGCGTTTCACCAAACGGGACGATGTCAAACACGCGTTTACCCACTTCATCGCGTCCAAGCCCCCACAATTCAACATGGACCGTATCCAACAGCTGCCCAGACAAAAAGTACAGGTCGTGCCAAACGATGGCGACTACGTTTTGGACTGATTTGTACCAATAAATTGGTGCCAGGAGTAGAAAATAAAGGCGTCTTCTGGGGAACGGCATTGCAGTGTCCTGGTTGGAGATCACTATTTGGCACAGCAGTATAAAAATGCGAACTGATTCAAGAGAAAATTTCGACCCGCCTGGATACAGCCTCCACATACACCACGTTGCTATATATTGGTATTGAAAGCCTGTATAAACGTTTCTCATTAGCCAAAGCATTGCGTACTTGGGCGAATTTCTACCAGCACTCTGACACTTTCCAAACGTTCATGACTTGAGGATCACAGACGTCTTGCTGGCGGCAATGGATCTCAGCTGCGGCCATTTTCCATGCAGCAGGAGACCTAATCCCCGCAGTCAGTCTGAATGAGGCTATGATGGCAGACGGGTCGCCATTTTCATAGGAATATGTTCTCCAGTACGTTTCCGTTTCATTCAAACTTTTGTTCCAAACAACGGCCTCTATTTAGTAAGTTGAAATGACCGTGAAAGACACTAATTTACATATCCCTAATCCGTTGTCAAAGCGATCATATATTTCCAATGCTACTTCTGTTTGCATTTACATTTTATTTATCCTAACTGCGCTGATCTCCATAAATTTAAAAGAAAACAAAAAAATCGCAACTATTTATGAAAGAGGAGTTGGAAATGCACGAAATTTGGGTATATGATATTAAAGGTATTGCACAGTAAGGGTATTAAATGCAAATGAATGGCGATTGCATCAGTTTGTGTAGATGAGCAACAATATATTGCAGTGGTATTAAGTCATATCGTTTACGGAGTGTGAAGAAAGGATTTTGAGATAGCAGATTCGTTTTAATGGCTGCGAGACATCATTTAAAATAAGACATGGTGAGAGATCTGAAGACTAGAGGCAGGCCAAAGTCATGTTCAATTTGCATGCAAGATGGCTACATGTGAGCCCTTCTGTAGTTCACAGACCTTGAAACCAATTGCAAAAAACGTAATCAGTTTCCCGAAGGTACAGCAAAGGAAGTCCTAGGGATATAACATCCGTGGATCACCAATATCTCGCAGACAAACAGGGTGGCAACTGCAAATGCGCAGAGGAAGAGGGAGGCTAGCCCGACGCAATTGCGATACGCTCTTACTGTGGTTACAGGAACTATAGTATTTGCATTAACTGTGCGCAAAAAGATACGCAAACGATTTCTTCATACTAGGAGACGATTACTCTGCGTGTCCCTTACACCACGGCACGCAGGGGGTGGGCACATTTTAATTGGGCAAGACGTCACGCCAATTGGACTGAAAACCAATGGAGATCAGTACTCTTCTCAAATTAGTCCAGATTTGATGAGCAGAGCTATTGAATGAGTGTTTTGATCAGGAGAGGACGAACGACACTATATCATCCGTCTGTGACTCGTGAAAGGGATACTCATGATGGTAGAAGCGCGCTGATTTGAGATGATAGTCACGTTTGGTGGACGCACAGATGCTTCCCAGAAGAACCATGCATACTCGACGTTATAGACATGATGCCGGAAAGCCCTGTGTTTGTCCTTATATAGGTGCCATAGGCGATACATTTCTTCTACAAAACGATAACGCTCATCTCCACAGAGCGGTAGAACAATATCTTCAAAAAGAGACCATTGTCAGTATTGGTTGGTCAGCCAGCTCTCCAGATCTTAATCAGATTGAGCATGTCTGTGATTCTGTAGGAACACGTGTTGCTGCCCTAATCTCACCCGCAAGACTTGGAGGGTCTGAGACATGCTTTGCACCAACAATGGTCATTGCTATCTACTGAGTTCCTTGACACCATCATCAACAGCATGAAACATCGTTGTGCGGGGCATCAACACTCCTCATTGAGATACTTTGGCTATTTCATTTTGACATCTAATTTGTTAAATGGTTCTCAATCTTCTAGCGATATTCTTTGGAAAGAGGTGTCTCTTACGAAATGTTTTAGGGTTGTTCTCTATCGTGCGATATGATAGGTTTTCACCAAATCCCGTAACGTTTTATTTCATCATAAAAATTTTGAGTTTTCGCGATTCTTCTGCTTTTTCCTTAATTTATAGAAACCGGTCTTTAAAACAAAAAGCTAATGCTATAAATTAAATTTGTACTTTGTGGTAGTGTTGTATTTTCATGTACAAGGGGCATCCTGAAAATAATGCCTTTTTAATAACTTTTGAAATTTTGAAGTGATTGTAATGAAACTGCACTGACATGCACAATGATATGTTGCCAATGTGGGAACAAATGTTTATCAGAATCGGAAACAAAGATCGTGAATGTCAGAGAAAAGCAACGAGCCGTAATTGAATTCCTGGAAAAAGAGGGATGTGAGGCTCCAGAAATCCACAGAAGACTCCTGGCGGTGTATGGTGCTGCCACAATCAATATCAGTAATGTCCAAAGATGGATGAAGAGATTTCGAGTGGGAGAAAGTTCAGGGCCGGACAAACAACGGAGTGGAAGACCCGCGACTACAGTGACATGTGCCAACAGGCAACAAGTGGAAGACGTCGTCACAGCTGATCGTCGTGTTGCCATCCAGGAGTTGCAACAATAAACAATGCCCCCTATGTGCAAACATTGTAGAAGCTAAAGGAAGCCATCAGAAGGAAAATACGGGACATTCCACTTCATAGTGTTGTGTTAGATCATGATAATGCACGTCCCCACATCTCAATGGAAACTTCACAGACTATTGCCAAAATCGGGTAGACGGTGATGCCTCAACCCCACCTAAAGTCCTGATTTGGCTCCCTCAGACATTTTCTTGTTTGCCTCTTTGAAAAACACCTTTGGCGGGGAACGTTTCGAAGATGTGACAGACGTTAAACTGGCTGTGAACTCATGGGTGAAACGACAACCTCGGGAATTTTTCCAAAATGGATTTTACCAATGGGTTCAAAGAGGGCGGAAATGTATAGAAAATGATGGACAATACTTTGAATTGGCTAGCATTATTAACAACATGTCCAAGGATTTTGACACCAATTTTCACATTTTGTAGCATGAGGGACGAAACATTACTTTCAGGATGGACGAGGCATTACTTTTCAACATTTCAACAGCATTTTTGGCATGAGGAACGAGGCATTATTTTCAGGATGGACGATGCATTACTGTTCAACATTTCAACAGCACTTGTAGCATAAAGGACGAGGCATTATTTTCAGGATGGATACGTCATTACTTTTCAACATTTCAACAGCATTTTTGGCATGAGGGACGAGGCATAATTTTCAGGATGAACGAGGCATTACTCTGCATGAGATCAAAACCTCTGTTGAAATGTTGCTCCTTCTGGAATACTTGAACGTGTAGCGTATCTCCCGATTCTCAAAGTTGGTATTCTTGCGGAACACCTGGAAAACGCTGTAGATGTACTGAAGCAGCAGATATAGATTATAGATACTGTCTAAAATAATTTTTTGAGGCACATCAGATTTGTATTTTTTCTAGCAGTTGACATTTTTTCTCATTCATGCCATAATCCTGATATGATATGCAGAATGGAGGTCTCTCTTCTTTAAGCACTGAAGGCCAATCAACGAGTTTAAATCATTTTAACTGCGTGCATTAATATGCATTAAAGTGAATCTGTTTTTACAGGATTTTTCTTTCTCACCATCGTTTTCTTATTACATTTTTTTAGTGGAAGTACAATAAAAATATCTGCCTAAAATCCTGTGTGGGGAGAAGACGTACTGCGAGTTTTCTAATCTCATTTTCCTTGTTTAAGATAATGGCTGCATTCTCAGTTAGCTGGAGGGCCATAAAAACCTCGCTTAATGGCTGTAATTAAACGTTTTAATCCTTATAATGTCGCCATGTCATTTATGAATGATAAGCGCTCTGGTGAGTTCAAAGACGCATTCTGACCCACGATCTCAGCAAGGTATAATAATTTGATTTATCACCTCATAAAATTTTCTCCAATCACCACAAAAAATGCAGTTCTTTTTTGTCGTCAATGGGCATCAGCAGGCTGCCTCCGACTGTCGTTATCGGTTACTTATGTGAAGGTTTAAGTTACTTTCTTTAATTTATTAGGCTGTTAGCGACTAAACTAAATACAGAATAAAATATAATTTACAGATTTAAAGAAAGAGAAGTATTACATTTCATTCAGTGCCTTTGCGGGAAATGGATCCCCGTCTTCTTTAACATGTTTTCGCTTTACTAGGAATCATATTAAATTCATGTGAGCAACGAAATGCATGATTTTTGAAAGGAATAACTTTTTTTGCCGAGAGTGAGATTCGAACCTTCATCTCCTTTCTCCGAAGCGGCTGCTCTTCCAATTGAACTACAGCGGCTGGCTTATAGCTACTTCATTATCCATTTGACTCACACCATATCCCTTTGAGGACTCCACATGCGTGCCAAAGTGAACGATAACAGTCAGGTGAGATCCTGAGCGATAGACATGCCGAGGAGCCGTCGTAGATGTGCGTAATGGCCAACTGACAGAGTTTGAACGCGCCCGTATCGTCATAATGAGAGAGGCAGGGTGGCTGGCGCGCCGAATCGGCCTCCATTTTGGCCGGTCGGACAGTACGGTGCTATAGCGTTGTGAGCAATGGACCCGAGAAGGCAACCGGACACCGCGGAGTTGCTCCGGACGAATAAGGCACACCGCCTGCAGATAGGACCGTGGGATCGCGAGAGCAGTACGCACCGATGCAACGACGTATTTTTCCAATATCCAGAGACATGTGGAGGCTGTTCAAGGGACTCCTGTGTCAGCCAAAACCATTTGCAGAAGCCTGGCAGAGGTGAATCCGCACTCTCGACGGCCCTTATGTTTTTTGCCATTAACACCTGGCCATCATCGGCGTCGATTGCAGTGGTCCCAGCAGCAAACAATATGGAATGCTACGGACTTGAGACGTATAGTGTTCAGCGATGAATCCCGCTTCTGTATTGGAACGAACGACCACCGTGTCAGAGTGTGGAGGACCGCAAATGAGCGCTACAACCCCAACCTCAGTGTACAGTTGCACACGTGCAACTGACCTATAAGATAGAGATCAGATATTGGGGAGAGTGCAATTGACGTTTGCTTGCAGGGATACGCATTCTTTGGTGTAGTTGAGTCGGTAGAATAGTCAAACCTGGGGATGGCAGGTGTTGGTTCGATTTCCATATCCGGCAAAACTTTGCAACGTACGTTGCGCAGAACAACCATCACACATTTTTTTCCAATGATCAAGGCCCGGAAACAGTTTTTCTTTCGGGAACCAGTATAACTATTATTTTGCGCACAGTGGGTTTCGAACCCATATCTTCCTATTCCGGAGAGGCCCTTCACCTAAGTGAACTACACTGGCTTGCTTATCGCTGCTTCATTGCCCATTTCGCTCATACGTCATAATGCCAACTGAAGATATTTTAGAAGCTCTGGATGAGCCTTTATCCTGTATTTTCAAAATTACCATCTAATTTATTGGGGGGCATGATGCATTCAAAGTAGAGATGTGTAGACGCGCGATAAATGACCGGCGAAACATTTTGGTAAGTTAAGTATTAAGAGAGGTTAGAATGGCAGAACTTACGTCGTGTTTGTGAACAATACGTAAGTCATTTCAAAAGTTTTGCGCACTGCGCAGGCGTTGCCAGTAGGATGATGCAATCGCTCCAATCGTTGCACCAGTTGTGAGTCAGACTTCAGTATACAGTGTTTTTCTACGTTTGCTGGCTAATTTGTTCCTGTTCCGAAAACTTCTGCCTAGAAATGGAGGAAGAAAGTGGGTCAGGTCAGATCTAGCGTAGCGACCAGCGACCCTACATAAAAATTGTAACTTGGCGAGGAAAATTCCCTACCGAAATTCATAAAGTTTTGTGTACAGTTTGTGGGGTTAGTGTAGTGGATCGTAGTACAGTGTCACGGTGAGCTTCTCGTTTCCTCCAAGGTCGGGAAAGCATCGAAGACGTCCCAACAAGCGGCCGTCCATCAGGTGCAACGGACGACACTCCTGTGGTTATCTCTGTTGGGCCATGCTCTGCCGACTTACTGGAAAACAGTGGTATCATCGCATCATTCATCAAACAGCGATTATAGATTTAACATAGAGTTTATGTACAGTGAAAAAGGGAAAAAGAAACTATTGATATCAGGTGCAACGTGCGACACTTCTGTGGTAAATCGACGTCTCTGGCGTCTACCCGGAATTCTTGTCACTCTGTACTCTTGCTTGCGTCGGCCAATGCTTTTCGTTTTCACGGAGCATCGACTACACGCCGGTTTATAAGGCTGCCAGTTCATGCTTACCGTAAAACCACAAGGTGTGAGGTCATGCGCACTCGCACCAAACGTGGATCATTTGCATACCAGCACGCACTATTTGCAAAGTTTCGCAGTTGTAGCATGTTTTCTTCTAGGTGCCCAAATTTTATTGTCCGTGAGTGTAGTTGCCTTGATGATGTGCCCCCGTATTTTGCATTTGAACTGCGTAAATGACGTTATAACGAAGTGAATTACTCCGTCATTTTTATCCGCGCCGGGGTTCGAACCCGGGTCCACTCATTCCGGAATAAGTTGCTCTACCAATTAAGCTACGCGGACATTGATTCTAATTGCTATCTGCCTTTATGTCGTGTGCGTCCTTCTGGCAGGTACATCACATCTCCTGGTACGTTACATCATCTCCCCCTTATTTTTCTTTTTTCTTTCGGAAGTGCTGCTCACATTTTTCCTATCTCGCGGTGTGGAAATAACATCACACCAATGCGAGATTTTGAACGGTCGGGTCATCCGGATAGTTCGGGCGCCATTATAACGAAGTGAATTACTCCGTCATTTTTATCCGCGCCGGGGTTCGAACCCGGGTCCACTCATTCCGGAATAAGTTGCTCTACCAATTAAGCTACGCGGACATTGATTCTAATTGCTATCTGCCTTTATGTCGTGTGCGTCCTTCTGGCAGGTACATCACATCTCCTGGTACGTTACAACGTTTACATACATTTGCAGAAAGTTTTCTAATTCAGTGGCTGATGTGTGTGTGTGTGCACAGTGATTCCGGTTCATGTGCCTTACTTTTACGGGGTGGAGCAATTTCTATGTCGAGAAGTCTATTTTCAAGATTTCATGCTCTTATTTTTCTGAAAGCTCTGGTGTTCCCTTTAGGAGGTTTCAGTGCCGAAATCTGGGTCTTACGTCAGTGTTCCATCAAAAGTTCGTAGGTTCCAAGTACGCCCTCCATTAAACGAGATATCATAGGCGTGTGTTTCTAGAAACTCGTGGGAGCAGGCAGTTGGAACCTTTTTCTTATGTCGCCGGCCCTCTCCGTTCTCCAGAATCTGTCGCAAAAATTATGGACTGCCGACTAGAGATGAGTTCGGGCTCAATTTTAGGAGTCCTGGCCCGCCCAGGCCCGGATTCTTGGAAAATGTTGCTTATCAAGGCTTGCATTTATGCATTATACACTGGCCAAAGATATGGCCCCCAGCAAGGATTAGTTTAAAAAGCTTTAGTTCAGTTAATCCACTTCACAATATTAATATGTTTTAGAAATACTACGCATAAAGCCAAATGTTCTAAAATGCGGATTTGAAAATAAATAAATAATCAACGTGCCCTTCAACCGTATCAGTGTATTCAGTAATTTTGGTAAAAGCTGAAGAAAAGAAAATCGTTTAGAAACAACAAATTCCATTCGTTATTTTTTTTTTATTTCTAAATTTACGTTTATTTTGAATAAATTGCTTTATAAAAGGTATAACGCCGTGCAGACAGTTGCAAGTGCTTGAAATTTTGACACTAGAAATCGAATCTTTGCAATTTAATTTACATATATGCTAATTGGTAAAGGTAGTTTAGAGTGATGTAGTAGAATATAAAAAAAAAGCATGTAAGGAAATTTCCAAAATAAAAAAAAAGAACGTGAAATCATTCCAGACCAGATTATTCTGCATTTTGTATCATTAACAAAGCTTTGCGCTTAATAGTATAATAATCACAATATTATCATATATGTGTGTGCAGTTTCCAGATCAAGTTCATCATGAAGAGAGAGAGAGAGAGAGAGAATTGCATCTAATGCCTCAGCACTTCAACTTGATCTTCTTTTCTCTAAAACTCGACCTGCTGCACTAAAAACGAACGTCACTCCAAAAATCGCGAGAGTGAGGAAATTAAAAAAAAAAATAACAATACTTCTAACTGCACAATTTCGGAAATTAATGCATTATTTTAAAGATAAGATTCTTGATTTTAAATTAAATACAAAAAATGGGAATATGATTTTTTCCCAGTTTTTCGATACCAGACATCCTTAAACTAATCATTGCTTACGCCATAGCTTTTGACAATGCATAATGCAAGTCTTGCTAAGCAAAGTTTATCTTGCAATGGCACTTAGCTTAGGAAATTGAAATTCCTTCCACCATGGTAATAGATCCACAATGAAATTCGACACGTGTAATTCAACTGGGCTCGGAATTACACGTGTTGGATTAATTACAGTAATGAAATTCAAGACGTGTAATTCCGAGCCCGGGCCCCAGCTCATTTCTACTGGCGACCACCCAAAGCTCCCATAGTGTTCGTTAAGCCATAAAAAAAATTGCACTGAAGTGCCAAAAGTCATGTAATAGCAGTATGCAAACCTTTAATTGGCGCTGCCGTCGAACAAAGGCTTCTACGCACACCAGAAGTTTTATGAGTTGCGAGGTGTAATCTCGTGAATCAGGTTGAACAACCTCCAGTAGGATAATGGCAAGCCGACGTGAAGTATCGGAGTTTGAACGAGGCATGTTAGTGGGAGCCAGACGGATGGGAAATTAAATTTCTGAAGTTGTGCGAACATTCAACATTCCTCGATCCACAATGTCACGGTTGTACCGAGAATACCTCATGGAAGGCATTACAACCCACTGTGGACAGCACAGTGGCTGACCATGGGTGCTGAATGATCGTGACCAGCGGCGTCTGACCAGGATTGTCCACGCTAACAGACAAGCGACATTGGCTCAAATAACATCCACATTCAATGCAGGAGATACCAGAGACATATCAATTAGGTCCATGGGGTATGGGAGCATGGATATGGGTATGTGTGGGATCCACCAGAGTGCCTCTGTTAGCACCACGATATTGGACACAGCGCCTCACCTGGGCTCGCGAACACGGTAATTGGACTCTGAAAGACTGCCAACATGTTGCGTGCTCCGATGAGTCACGCTACCAGTTGTTACGAGCTGATGGTAGAGTTCGGGTGTGGCACAGACCCCATGAGGCCATGGACCCATGCTGTCAACAAGACAGTGTGCAAGAAGGTGGTGATTACATACATGTGTGGAGTGTCTTTACGTGGCACGGTTTGGATACTCTGGTCTTCGTAAACACATCATTAACCAGATAGTCGCTTTGTTGCTCTGTTGGGTGATCATGTGCATCCCTTCATGGACTTCATGTACCCCAACAACGATGGGATATTCCAGGTGGATCGGGCCCAAGTTGTCCAAATTGGTTCGAAGAGCATTCTGGACAGTTATGACTGATGGTGTGGATACCACGCGTTCGCCCGATATGAACCCAATAAAGCATTTATGGGAGTGGTGGAAAGGTCCACTCGCACCCAAGATCCTGCACCTACAAATACCAGGGAACTGTGGGCGGCTGTTTAGCCGGCATGGTTCAACATCTCTCCAGAAGTCTTCCGGCGCCGCTCAGGTGGTGCAGTGGTCTAAGCGATGGCCTCTGATCATTCGTCTGAACGGGGTCCGGGTTCGAATTCCGGTGAGGCATTGATGTTGTGTTTGTCTTACGGCACTGGCTCTCTCCCTTCCCTGAAACCAGTGACCCTAAATTAGGGACAGGCGACTGATTATAGCCCATTGAGTTGCTCACGGTGGTCGTTAAACCTCCAATAAAAAAAAAAAAAAAGTCTTCCGGCCACTGGTGGAATCGGTGCCACGTCGCGTTGCTGCACTTCACCGGGCTAAATAAGGTCCTACACGATACTATGGACGCATCCTATGACTTTTGAAATTTCAGTGTATTTCAGGTATCATAGGCTTTCCTGTGAATGAAAGGGGGAACACTCAAAGGTACATAAAATCAGTAATAAATAACTTTTATTTCTTGAACAAGACAAAGTCGCTCCCATTTTTTTCGGTTGAGCAATTTTTTATACTTACTGAAATGTCAACCATATGTTCCTGAGAAGCAATGCGAAATAAATTCGGACTTGTGAAAAGTGAATGCCACGCATAGCGACGACTGAGCGGAATGCCCTCAGAACAGGAAAACTGAATGCATGTTCTCCGTAATGAACTTTTCAAATTATTCTCATTTACGCTCTGTTGAACACAACCGTAGTTGGCAACACACAAGAGTAAATTTCTGAATCACAGAAGTCCTTTTCATAACTCAACTTCTGGTACTTGATGCTTTAGCTAAACTTAGTTACCTCCTTTCATCAACATGGTCTCTTTTAGAGGAAATGTCCCCTTTTAAGTAGGTAAAGATGTAAGAAGATTTAGTTTCAGATTAGACTCTCTTATATTCAAAGGTTCGTTAATTAAGTTTCAGTCATTTATAAAACAAGGGGAAGAAACGGGGATAACGATAACTCCTTTGCTAATTAATAATTTAAAGGAACTTCAGAGTGAACAAAATCAGTGCTTTGATTCTCCTGCTTGCAATACAGGAAAGCAATCAGTTTTCAAAATGGGAACAAGGGATTGAACATGAAATCAATATTTTTAACTGAAGTCAAGCTCGAACAGCTTGTCTTTTATTTAAGGTATCAAACCTGATGCGCTAAACGTATGTCAACAATGCCAAAGTAACCCCGGACGTAGAATCTGTAGACATGTATACTATCTTACTTATAAAACCCTTAAATTGTCATACTATACTCTTGAGCATACAAGTCCATCCTGGGGAAAAACAACACAAACTAACATTAAGAATATCCAAGTACTCCAGAATAAATTTTTTAGACTATTAGACCTTAAACTAAATACTAATACTACTAATACACTGTATCTAAATATTTATAATTACATGCGAGTAGATGTTAATAACCATTAAATCTTGAATATAAAACAATTATAAAAATGTGCTTTGGGATTAAATATGTTTAAAAGGATTAAACAGAATATCAATATAGATATCATAGATATAAATTTTGATATCCATAATTATAACGCTAGAAATAGATTTCAGATAAAGCTGTGCTTGCCTAGAACACAACAAATGAAACAAAATATCAACTATCAGGGACCAACGTTTTGGAATATTTTACCTGAAGAATTAAAACGCATTTATATCGACTTGTTTAAAAAAGACTAAAAGCCTACTTGCTTAATTTATAAAAATAAAAAATAATAAAAAACCCTCAAATTATTTTAAACTTTTTAATCCCTTTCTAATAGCTACTAGTATTTACTGCAGATCGACTGCATGACCTGCCTACTACTTACCTTAACTCTGTAACAATATTTACATAACTTGTATCTATCAAGAAGGGAGATAATGGCTTTAGTCTCGTCATCAAATACCTTTTACCTGATTTCCCTGAATGTTATAATAATTACTTTTGTTGCACTGAAATGTAAAATTAAACTTGATGTAAGGTATGATGTAACAGGTAAACGAATAAAATAATTATTATTATTATTACTTGTCGTAATCCATGATGTCTGATGCAAAACTTATTGTTTTCATTCTTTTCCCGCACGTCTTTTGTCAAAAAACTATGTGCTTATGTCAAATAGAAGTCATCGCTCTTTCCACGTTTATAAGTGAGTCACGGAAAAATTATCATCGGCCGCCACCGGGAATCGAACCCAGGGTCTTCCAGTTATGCGTGGCTCACTTATAAACGTGGACTTCTATTTGATGTTCCCAATCCAGGTCAACTGTATTTTTATTACGTGCTTATGGTAACACTTTGTCCATCCGTCTGTGGACACCATATTCCTGCAACTACACTCTTTGCCAAAAACAAAAACAAAAAAAACGAAGCACGTAGAACGATTCATCTAATCGAGATGAAAATTGGTATGTGAAATGCACATGTATAGGAAATATACTAATTGCGACTGCAGAGCAGTTGGGTCATTTATTCTAATAAAACAGCCACTATTTAATCATTGATGGTTTTTTTATTTATTTGAAAATTCGATCCTGTGGTACTTGGATGCAAAGTTTCATCAGGATCCAACGACTCCCCGGGTGCTTCGATCTGTCGTTTTCTTTCTTTCATTTCTTCATTCACTCGTTGTGGATCAGGAACACCAAATAGAAGTAATCGCTCTTTCCACGTTGATAAGGGAGTCACGGAAAAATTCTTATTGGTCGCCACTGGGAATCGAACCGAGGGTCTTCCAGTTACGCGCCGGACATGCTACCACTGCACCACAGCGGCCTCGAATTCCCCAGAATCATGTGAGTCTGGAGAATTCAAGGCTAATGTGGCGCAGTGGTAGCATGTCCGGCGCGTAACTGGAAGACCCTGGGTTCGATTCCGGTAGCGGCCAATGAGAATTGTTCCGTGACACTTTTATAAACGTGGAAAGAGCGATGACTTCTGTTTGGTGTTTTATTTCTTCTTCTCTTTTTTTTTTTCAAAGAGTGTATTAGTCCGATTTGAAAAATCACTTTTGCATTGGCAAGCTTGAAATGTGAGGACGAAGATCTTTCCTTTCCTCTGGTTACGGTGCATAACTTCGCCGCCAGAGGGCGTAAAGACAGAAGCCGTGAAATTCAAAATGCAGTTCATTCCATATAATTGCTTCTAAATATCCGACTGGAAAAAATGTTTACTTCAATTCCATGTCATTGCTAACGAAGACCAATTTAGGAACAGTTTCATTTTTTTTTTGATTGGAGGTTTAACGACCACCGTGAGCAACTCAATGGGCTATAAGCAGTCGCCCGTCCCTAATTTAGGGTTACTGGTTCCAGGGAAGGGAGAGAGCAAAAAAAAAAAAAAACGTAAGACAAACACAACATCCATGCCTCACCGGGATTCGAACCCGGACCCCGTTCGGACGAATGATCAGAGGCCATCGCTTAGACCACTGCACCACCGGGGCGGCAGTTTCATTTCCAGGTAATGCATAGGTTTTCCGCAAGGGAGAATAAATTTAAATTTCTATTTCCGCTATATCTCTGTTTCTAAAAGTACAATTTGAAAACATCTTTCTGCTTCGAATAAAGCTTTTGATGCGAAATGCTCTACAAATAATTTCTAATAACGTTAAGGAATGGTTTGGCAATTAGGGGCGTAAGTGTACTCTTTTATTTCTGATGTATTTTCAGCACTCTCTGCGATTTTGAAAATTTGACTGCAAAATACACTATATTGACAAAAGTCACCGAACACCCCTTCAAAAGCAAATGAACGGATCAGCTGCGTTGTTCAGGTGAGCGGTACAGCTGCGAACGGTGTAAAAACAAGCCTGCATCTGACCGCGATCATATCGCACTATGAGGGTGAGTGACAATGTCGCGGTGGGAGAGAACTGACATTGAGAAGGGAAAGGTTGTTGGGTGTTATATTAGTGGGTTGTCCATAAGAGAAACGGAGAGGCGTTTAAACATACCCAAGCCAACTGTTTTGGATGTACTGTGTGACGTGCCTGCACCGCAGGACGCACAAGAGATAAAGGCAGATAGCAGCGAGAGCATACGTCCGCGTAGCTCAGTTGGAAGAGCGACTTATTCCGTAATGGGGGTACCCGGGTTCGATGCCCGGCGTGGACAAAAATGACGAAGAAATTTACTTCGTTATATTGGCGCCCGAACTTCAAGGGTGACCTGGCCGTCAAAGTTCGTCGCACTGGTGTGATGGTCTGGTCTTTCCACACCGCGAGACAGAAAAAACGAGAGAATCCCTTCTTCAGCGCTACGAAAAGTAAAAATTAAAAAATGTGTGTGCTAATATGTTACACACACCAAAATTCACTGTGATTCCTCCAATGTACCTTCTTCAGCGGATGACTGCCTACAGCAATACATAATCCCGGCAGACCCGTTGGCCATGCCCCCGGCCCTCTTTTGGAAAGGGGGGATGTGGCGTGCCTCCATCGCACGACGCACATGACATAAAGGCATGTAGCCGCGAGAGCATACGTCCGCGTAGCTCAGTTGGGAGGGCGACTTATTCCGGAATGTGGGAACCCGAGTTCGATGCCCGGCGTAGGAAGGAATGACGAAAAAATTTACATCGTTTTTACTGAATAAATGGAAGACACATGGCGTGCCTGAAGTAGCAAACCGTACCGGCAGACGAAAGAAAATCAGTGATAGAAAATGTCAAAGCCTCAGGAGATTCGTTGCAGCTAATCGACAGAGTACTGCACAAGACCTCAGTGTACTGGTGAGTAAAAATGCTGAAAAATCTGTATGTAGGCTACCATGGTCGTGCGGCTGCCCATAAGCCTTTCATCTCCACTCGTAATGCTACTCGTCGTTCAACATGGTGTAAAGAACATTTATCGTGGACCGTATATCAATGGAAACGGGTCCTATAGACTGATGAATCCAGATACACGATCCATCAGTCTGATAGCCGTGTGTGGGTATGGCGGCAGCCGGGGGAACGCTATTTACCACATTCCTACGGTCAAGTTTGGAGCTGGCAGTGTAGTCGTGTGGAAGTGTTTTTCGTGGTATGGTCCCGTCCCATTGGTTATCGGGGACAAACCTGTTAACCAGCATTTCTACCTCTACATTCTGGACAATTATGCCCTACCAACTCTGTGGCAATACTATGGAACCGAGCCTTGTTTGTATCAGCAAAATAATGCACCGAAAAAATAAAGCAAGGACTGTTGTGGCGTGGTTTGACTATAATTCACTATCGTATGTGGACTGGCCAACACAGAGCCCTGATCTTAATCGTACAGGACACTTGTGGAATGAATTCGAGCAACGCATAGAAAGTTTGGAACCAAGGCCTTCTACACTGGCATGCAAAAATTAAGGACGAGACGGTTTTTCGAATGTAACGTCGTGCAAAAGTGCTCCACATCGACTCAAATCATTCCATAAGATCCCCAAGAATGTATGAATATGGGACAAGTGAGCAAAACCGTCCAAACAAGGAATCCAAAGGACACAAAAGCACTTTATTGAAAAGGTAGCTTCGAGCACAACTGGACAGAAGACAGAAACGTCCATGTGACAGACCGCTGCCAAGAAAAATCCAGTCTGTAGTAGGGGATATGATCACCCTTCACTGTGTTGCAGGATTTACAACGTCTGTCCATGCTGAGGACGAGGTTGTCACGGAGCTGTTGAGGCATCGCGGCCCATTCCTGTAGTAGCGGCCATCACAGCTGCGGAATCGTTGCTGGTGACGTGCTGCCAAGCGTCTCCCGAGAAGGTCCCACACGTGTCCGACTGGCGATAACGGACGTCCAGTTGTCTGTTACATGTGCCTTGAGATTTCTCCCGCTGTCTATCGTCTGTCTCTTCTCGCCGGTAGGACAACATACCGGTCGTCCGCCACCGTGGTTGCTCGTGGACGACCACTGCTAAACTCTCGGACAGCTGTTCCTGTCGTTTGAAATGCTCTCCAAGCTCGTGAAACGATGCTGTGAGTGATCCCAAACTCCTCGGCCACACTAGTCACACTTCGACCTTCTTCCAACTTCCCAAATACGCGACCTCGGGTAAAGTCATCCAGATGTCGTCTACTGGATTGCCTGTTGGCCATATCACACGGTGGCAGCAACTCGACGTCGTTTAAATCGATGTACCCCGTGTAATAGCTTTCATCGAATTGCTGAGCGTACAACGCCCGTGTGCTTTATACCCTTCCTACACTTTCCCTCTTCCCTACGTCATGCTGCTTATATGCGCATGCCCTACCGTACCGGACCCTAGTCTATCTCCTAAGTGGTCTTTCAGTCCGTTCTGCCTGCTCGTTCCGCTGGTATGCTAATTTTTCTTCTTCGTCCTTAATTTTTGCACACCAGTGTCCTAAGTAACAGTTAGAGGTAGCAATATGTACTGAATGGAAGCGCATACCTATCGCTGTTTTCCAACCCTTGTCGAAAGCATGTCTGTAAGGGTCAGTGCATGCATTAAACCAAAGGTGGACCGACACCTTACTAATGTATGTCAATAAATGCTATGCTGTGTTTCTCTTCTAGGTGTCCGGTGACGTTTGTCAATATAGTGCATTTTCGCGATGAGATACCGCACACAATTTAAAAAGCTTTTAAAACCAACGTCTGCTTAAAATAGTGCATATATGTTTTGCCACAGGGCGTAGATATATATCCTATTTTCGTCGACGTGTCTGCTTCTAACAATCCGATTTATAATGTTATGTTTTTGTGGGAGAGGGTTTTTTGTACGACATGTTTCTACATAATTTCAATTTTTAACGCACAAATGTGCTACTAGAGGGCATAACTCCGGATAGTACTTATCTTGTGAAACATTTCTCTTGTTCTCCTGGGTTCTTGTAGTTCACAGTTCCGGCGCTTGGTAGTGTTAGTGTGCATTTATGTTTGCATTCGTACCTCCGCTTCTAAAGATCCTATTGAAACAAGTTAGTAAAATCATGCAATGCATTGATTATAATACGCTTTCCAACATACCAGAAATCATTACTCAAGTTATGAGCATTATGGCTGTTTAATAAATCTCGCTCCTGTGCCCTGACTATAGATCCCATTTCGATTATATTTAACAGAACCAGTTCAGTATACCTCCGAAATAACATGATAACGTTTTGTCGCAATGGAAGCATTTTTACGTAAGTTATGATGCATAAGGCCTGTGGAATAGATTCCGCTCCTGTGTCCTAACCTTTGACCCCATTTCGCCCATTTTCAACAGAATTGGTCCTCAGGCAGGCCCCTACAACATACTAAAATTTCATATAAATCGAAGAAGTTGTACGGCAGTTATGGCGCATAATGGCGATGGAAGTGATTCCGCTCCTATGTCCTGACCTTTGATCCCATTTCGCCCATTTTCAATAGGGTTTGTCCCCAAGTGGTAAGGGACAATAGGGCTTGTCCCCAAGTGGTAGGGGACAACTGGGTTTGTCCCCAAGTGGTAGGGGACAAAAGGGTTTGTCCCCAAGTAGTAGGGTGCAACAGGGCTTGTCTTCTACCACATACTAAAATTTAATCGAAATCGAACCTTGTTTACGTTAACAAACGTATGACGCATAAGAGCAATGGAATGGATCCCGCTCCTATGTCCAAACCTTTGACCCCATTTCGTTCACTTTGATTTGGGTTCCTTCCCAGATGATCCCCTTCCACATACTAAAAGTTCATCGAAATCGGACGATTTTTACGCGAGTTATCGTGCGGACGGACATACGCACACAACGCGTGAGGTAATGAGGCAGATGGGAATCGCGACCACCTGCTCGCAAGAGTGTGACGTCATAAAACTTTAATAGGATCCACACACAATGCGTGACGTAATGAGACAGATGGCGTGACTGCGGGCGAAAATCTCAAGCGCGAGTTGTGACGTCATAAGATCGTAATAAAATCTACCACATAATAAAATTTCATCGAAATCGAACCGTTTTTACGCACGTTATGAAGCATAAAGGCAATGGAATGCATTCCGCTCCTATATCCTGACCTTTGAACCCAATTCACCATATTCAACAGGGTTCATTCCTAGATGGTTCCCTGAATTATACTAAAATTTCATCGACATCGAACCATATTTACGCAAGTTATGACGCATAAGGGCAATGGAATGGATCCCTCTCCTAAGCCATGACCTTTGACTCCGCTTGACCCATTTTCAATAGGGTTCATCTCCCAGTGGTTCCCCTACCACATACTAAAATTTTATCGAAATCGAACCATTTTTACGCGAGTTATCGTGCCGAAAAACGGACGGACGGACAAAGCTGGAGCATATACCCTTTTTCAACCTACGGTTGGAAAGCGTAAAAAAATCATTTTAGTGTGCCATTCCTTACAGTAAAGATGGAGAATATTATCCTCTTTCAAAAATCCACTGTTTTCCTGATAAGGGACGTAAATGTCAAAACCTTTTTCTCGCTAGCTCGGCTTCCAGGAAACATGTTTGAAAATTTATTTTTCTTCAGGATAGATTGAACTATGGAGTGGAAAGGAAATCAGAACCTCTCAGCTAAGGATGGAGAACGTAGTCACGGTCTTTTAACGACAGGTAATCTCAAAGTCGTTAAAAAGGCACTAATTCATTTAAAAGTAAAAGTTGTAAAGCTTAGAAAAATGCTTCTGGTTCGAGGTCGACTATGGTCAGTTAAGCAAAGGCTTCCAACTTGCGCATTCTGTTATTGTACGTGGGAATGAAGCTTCGAATACGACTATCGATCGTGCTACATGATTTGGTGTAATTCAAATAAGAGCTTAGCTGATCACGTCTAGCTTGCAAGTCAATATCGTGTTCACCACAGAACTGACGAGTGACAAAATAGTCGCTTTTCATTCGTATGAAGGATACGTTTCATTTGGTCTACTCCAAACTGTTCCGAAATGGAGCCAAATGTGGAAATCAGGTCATCTAAGTTAAACAAAGTGGAAGAAACCATGGATGATTCTTTAAGGCGAGTTGAAGCTCGTGTATATCGATAATTAGAAGTACAATTCCCTAGAGCAGAAGGGATCAGGCCCTCCAGTGTAGCAGCTGGAACAGGGGTGCCTAGCTGTGGTTTGACACGCATTTGGGGTGAGACATCTATCTGAGATTCAGCTGGGGCTTGGGGATACAATGGAGAAAGCGGAACAGTCATTTCATTCGCTGACAGCTGTTAAGTGGTTCCGTTGTTTGGAAGTTATCATTAATGCCATTCCTATATCAGCTGTTCTGTACCAACCGACACTTGCCGTTGTCTGGAGGTTGTTACCCTTGTTCGGAGATGTCCGTTAATAGAGGTTTCACTGTAAATGTAGTTAGTTATTTGTGTACGTAATCGAGACGAAAACTTGTTATCACAAAAAGCTGGGAAATGAATGGAAAATTCCGATCCACAAACCGTAGTGAACCGTCTTGTCTTCTTCTTCTAGAGGTGTCATGTCTCTAGAGAGGAACGTATTCAATTTAACACACCTTGAATCGCGCATAGACATACGTCTTGTCTAGTAAACGCATATACTCCCATAAAGCATAGCATTATGAGCAACTATATAATAGTGCGTTTGGCCATCTTTCTTCTTTATCACCGTTGGTATCGACTCCACTGACAGAGGATAGTGTCGTTAGGTGCTTTATTGCTGTATACCAGCTGGGCAGAATGACGTTTCAGAGTTCCGCTACGGAAGATGGCATTAGCTTCAACTGGCGAATATTAGGTTCCAGTGCATCCAACAAATGTGCCATGGGATTCAAGTCAGATAAATCTGGAAACAAGTGAAGCGCACGAAATTCTCGGAAGTAATTTTTGAAGCGTTACTGCTCAATACGGACCTTACGGTAAGAGCACTGCTTTTATGGAAGAGGTAGAGTGCCAACCTGTTACAGCGACATCATGTTGGGTAAAATGCGGTCCAAAACAATCATTATGTAGGATGTGACGATGAAAGTGGGTTTAATGGAGATGTGGAGTCCCAGCAATATTCATGAGAAGAATTACCATATCATGATATTTCCGCCTATTTCCGTTCAGCATTACAGTCTGATTGGTGGTGTCCATCTGCGCGGAGACAAGTGCTGTCCCATTAATTGGCATGCTCAAGCTGCACCATGGACTTAACAGAACAGAAAACGTTTTCTGTTGTCGAGTGTCCAATCATCATATTTCCGTTCCCATTGACGATGAAACTGACGATGACTGTCTGTCATCATAGGCACATGAACTTGGCACAGACTCGTTAGTCCCATCTGGAAGACGCCCTCTGAATTATGCACTCGAAAACAATTTTAAGGGTCGTAAATTTATACATGCTCCCATACCCTATGGACGCTACATTTCTCTGCGCTGACCTGATGGATATATCTCTGGTACTCCCTGCATTGAATGTGGATGTTATTTGAGCCAATGTCGCTTGTCTGTTAGCATGGACAATCCTGGTCAGGCGCCGCTGGTCACGGTCATTCATCACCCGTGGGCAGCCACTGCGCTCTCCATGGCGGGTGGTAATGCCTTACATGAGGTGTTCTCGGCACGCACGTGATATTGTGGATCGAGGAAAGTTGTTAACTTAAGGATCTTAAGCCGCCTGTTTTCCTTGAAAGCACATGCTAACCAGCGTTCACCTCATCTGTCAATCAGTGGAGATCACCACTTGCCAGAGCGTTAGGTGGATTTGTGTAGCCTCCTCAGTCCATGAACATGCAACAATACCTGGGGTTGCTGAGATGCTCGCTCCAGCATTCTTCGCGCCGATGATCATTTCGTGTTGAAACCACAACAAATGCTTCTCAATTCCCATAACAGGGGCTACGCACTTCTGAATTAAAGCGTCCCTCCTGCGTGACTGGATATATGCATATATCACCATCAGCACCATCATATTCAACCACCATGAGTTCACTGCTGAATGAAGAATGTCTCTTCAAGTTTCTTCCACAACTATCTGTCTTGAGCCAGTTTTTTTTTTTTGATTCGAGGTTTAACGACCACCGTGAGCAACTCAACGGGCTATAAGCAGTCGCCTGTCCCTAATTTAGGGTCACTGGTTCCAGGGAAGGGAGAGAGCCAGTGCCGTAAGACAAACACAACATCCATGCCTCACCGGGATTCGAACCCGGACCCCGTTCGGACGAATGATCAGAGGCCATCGCTTAGACCACTGCGCCACCGGGGCGGCTGAGCCAGTTTCCTCCTTGTCCCTTGAGAATGCTTACGAATTTCATCGATCCCTTTCTCCCGTGGTCTTTTTTTCGGTCTACTTCTGTTCCTTTTTTTTAAATTTCGGTTGTCCATTAGTGGTCCGTTCTTCTAACAGTATATCCAGCAGGGGCCAACGTTCCTCCCTCGTCCCGTGGTTGGGGCCTGGGCGCTGAACGTTTACGACCCCTGTGACGTCACAAAAAGCAACGGGGATTAACTATTGTCATTGAGTTAGCTTCCTCTTGTCACAGTCGTTCTCTTGCTTCATTCTGAGTTGTTTTCTCTTCCCTGAATTAGTTTTTCTGCTTTCATTAATTTGTAATATAAGCTTTTCTTGTCATCATCAAGAATGTTTTATTGGTAATGTCAGCACATTTATTTTGAAATCAATAATGCCTTCTAGCTGTTTATGTCCTGGGATGCATGTTGGGAGTTACATCAAATTACGGTCCTGCTAAAGGAAATATTAAAGTGTTTAGATTTCCATACGAAGAAAACAGATTTCAACAATGTCTGAGGAAATATTCCCAGAAAAGAGAGGTTTTCCGAAAAGAGAAACGAGCAATTTATACACGATAGTGTTATAACAGAAAGCAGTGTCACTAGAGACGATGGCTCTATTACTGTTGTTCAGCGCTCTCAATGAAATAATATTTTCAACTATTTGACCGAGGGTTACTAACATATCCGTCTGAACTGTAATACTTCTTTTCATTCCATGTTATAAATTATTTAAACTGCTTTAACGTGAAGTGAACGAGCACTTGCTCCGTAGGGAAACATAAAATCACTGCTGAAAAATCTGATTCGGATAAAATTCCTGAATTTACAGTGCCTGAAGCTTGTGTTAGATGTGAAAGAACTGATATAGAGTTAGCTATAAAATGTGTTTCAGTGTTTTTGAACATTTTTTTAAACAACTTCACAAAACTCAAAAATTACGTCGTTGGTGGAACATCATATGAGCAAAAGAAAATGTTCTGCCATTTCGGCCGTTCAATGATAAGAAACTCCAAGCATTTAACAGGTGTTTTTTATTTTAATTTATTCATTTCATTTTGAAAAATGCCCCGTTAATATTCATTTGTGGAAGATTCCTTTAGGAAATATATCGTTTTTGTTTTAATTTCATGTATTTAAATTGTGAAATGTCAATTTCCTACAAGCGTGATAAGAAATCCCAGGGGCAATAAAATCAAACCTTCATAGAAACATCTCCATCAATATTCTCATTTCCAATTTTCCTCCGTAATTGCAATATTACCCTATATTTTGTCTATGGATGAGGAAATGTTAAATTGACGGTAGTATATTCTAAGTAGTATAACTTCGTGTATTTTTTTATTGGAGGTTTAACGACCACCGAGAGCAACTCAATGTGCTATAAGCAGTTGCCCGTCCCTAATTTAGGGACACTGACTCCAGGGAAGGGGGAGAGCCAGTACCGTAAGACAAACACAATATCCATGCCTCACCGGGATTCGAACCCGGACCCCTTTTGGAGGAATGATCACAAGCCATCGCTTAGACCACTGCGCCACCGGGACGGCACTTCGTGTTAGCAGCATGAGATCAACCATTCCTCTAAAAGTGAGTCAAATGAAAACCTTAAAACTGTGATAAAAAATTCAAAATAAGTGCCATTGTCCTGTAATTTAACAATATTGTTACCAGTGGCTAAACGATCTTCATACAATAATGTATTCAGAGGTTTTCACCATAGAAAAAAATAAACGCAGAACCTGTAATAATAATAAACCAATCATCATAGCAGAACCTTGGAATGCCTTAATAAAAAGAGAAAAAGATAATAAAGAACAGCAATGGAGAAGGAAGGGTGGGACAACAAGGAATGAAAAACACATAGGAGAATTAAACAGCGAATGAAATATAGATGGCAGCACAGTATCAAGAGAAAAACATGAAACTCAAAAATGCAGGGAGGAGTACGTGATCCTTTGTCCCTTTCGCACATGTAGAGAGACCCCGTAGAGACTCTTGTGCACATGGTCGGTTTGCAGCATCGTGGTTAGGACAAGTGTTCTGAAGATGACCTCATAGAGGTTAAAAAGCTTCAACGAGAGTTTGTTGGAATGGTGGTGATCTCAAGCATTCCGTGATTTTAAACTTATTGGATTTTAATAGTGAAATATTTTAAACTTCAAATTTAACTGGTGGTGCAACAGGTACAGTGAACATCGATGGAATGGGATTTCTTTTAATGATAAATTTTTAAACTTCAAATTCAACTACTGGTGCAATAAGTACAGTGAACATAGATGGAATAGAATATTTTATCAACATGTATATAGTGATTTTAACATTACAACGGCTGGAACCAGAGTGCAATAATGTACATAAAAGAAAAGATTAAAACCAAAAAGTTTCAGCTCCCAAGGAATTATCATTGGAATATGGCGACATGTGTTGAGAATCGTCAATGAATCCACAAACAAAGAAAAATGACACACCAACAATGTGAATCATATAAACTAAGGATTAGAGGTACGTAATAGTATTTAATCTATTAGTGGATATATAATTGTTACTATGATCTTCATACAGGTGACAGAACGGTGCAGGCAAGTTTAGTGACAACACAGTAGCAGTGTAAAAATAGCCGCTCCACTTAAGACATGCACCAAAGAGGAGCAACGCTTTGCCATCCGGTTTTCTTGAGTTGTGAAGGCGTGAAACCTACTAAGATTCTTCGTCGAATGAAGTTGCAGTATGTAATGCATGTCTGTCACTTCAGCAAGTGTACGCATGGACTTTCGAAACGGCGTGAGATCTGTGACAGATCCTCTTCGAACAGGGTGAGGCACACAGAGTAGTTTCACAGCAGTCCATTGCAGCGATTCATTCAGGCCTCCTGCCTTGGACGTCCGTCCAGTCTCCTGCACTTTCTGCCGTTACCCGGATGTCTTCCTCGGAGCCCTCCCGTTGGTCTTTTCCTCTGCCTCAACAGCGTCCGATGAACTTTCCTCCCACGACTGCCTATCTCGATGCCATGGAGGAATGGATATACTCATTCTACGAACACCTCGAGCCGCCGACGTCCTGAGGGACCTAGTTGCCTCTTTCCGGACTCCCGCCTTAATGCTCCAGGACTTTTGCTATGTGTTCCACCTCGTCTACTGAGTGAACCTCTTAGCTCTGTGTTCTGCCTCGTCTCCTGAGTGAATATTTTAGCTCTGTGATATTATGCTTGTGTCCCTGTGATATTATGCATCTCTCTATGTACTGTGCTTGTTCCCTGATATGTTTGTGTTACGGCTCGCCTATGCTGCCTGGCGAGCCCCACCACTGGTTGTTCTTTTATTATGCCCCGGTTTTCCCCGTTCTTTGATGTAATGGTCCCTGAGACCCAATAAAACTATTTTGAAACCATTGCAGCGATTGAAGGCATTGTAATAAGAAATCGCCGTTAGACGTTGGATGAATTAGCCGCACTTTTGAAAATCAGTCGTATTTCAGCGCACCACATGATCCGTGATGTGTTCCATTTCAACAAAGTGTCTGCATGGTGGGTACCACGTCAGCTGACTCCAGAATTGAAACAACGACGTGTTGATGACAATCTTGAACATTTGCGGCACTAGGTGATGGCTTCTTACAGACAATTGCTACTGGAGATGAAACCTGGGTTGACTATCGTCAGCCAGAAACCAAGAGAGAGAGCAGAGAATGGCGCCATCTCTTCTCATGAAACCGAAGAAGTTCCGCACGCAGCCAGCTGCAGGGAAGGTTATGCTGACTCTGTTTTGGGATGAACTAGGCGTAATTGTGGAGCACTGCATGCCCATGGGGAACACTGTAACCAGTGATGCATATTCAGATCTTCTCAGAAATAATCTTTGGCTTACCATCATATACAAACGACGTGGACTTTTGAGCACTGGTGTCTAGTTGAAACATGACAACTCTCGGCCCCCATACTGTCCGTGCAACGGCTGCAACCATACAAAACCTGCAATTTGAGTGTCTTCTACATCCGCCGTATCTTTGTACCGCTTAAAGATGCGATGGGAGGAAAGGCTTTCAGGTCCAGTGCAGCAGGTGGTGTATGAGTGTCTGCACGCGCGACCTAAAGAATTTTTTTTTCTACAGGAGCGCCGGAGGACAAGATCTGATGAATAAACGTGATTGTAAGCGCCGAAGGACTTGTATTGCACAAAATGGAGATTTTATTGAAACCAGATGTGTACCACTTTTGTTCAATAAATTGGGCGAAAAATTTTTTACGGTTTTCAGTTAACTCCAGGTTGCAATTATAGTAACGGGCGCAAGTCAGTTGAAAGCAATGTTACTCCAGTGCTCTCGCAGACTAATGTCCATCACTTTGTGTTACGTCGCAGCAGGAGAGAATTTTGAGCGCCCAAGCCCCGAGCGAGGTACGAAGCAGGTGCGTTGGCCCTAGCCCAGCCCATCACCTGCTGTTGTCAATTTTATGACCCCGGAGTTCCTCTTTTTATCTTTCCTGGTTACACAAAGCGGGCATCTCTCCATGTTTCTTTAATCTGACTGCAGGTTCTGTATGTCTTTTTTGGTTGAGGTCCGTCTCGGCTTCAAACGTAAAAACTAGAAAGATGCATTGATTATACACCTTTCAGGAATATGTACTGTTACTGATTCAATGCTCTCCAACCAAGGTTTTTACGTCACTTAATTTCTTCGTCGTACACTTATTCCCCAAGTGCCTTGACATCTGTTGCCCAAGGAAAATTTAGGCAGAAGTTACCTGTAGATTCTCCAGACAAGGGAAAAAGCACGAACAGATGCATGCTTGGTGTAAACAAGAAAGATAAGAAGAGAAACTCGTGGATAAGAAAAATGACAAGAGTGGTAGATATCACGATGAGAGTAAAATCCCTGAAATGACAATGCGCTGAACATATTGCCAGAAAACCGGACCACCGATGAACAGCCGAAATATTAGACTAGATTCCAAGCGACAGAAAAAACCGAGAAGACAACATAGGAGATGAACGGATGAAATTCGAAGACATGCTGCAGTAACATGGAGAAGACAGGCTCAAAGCAGACAGTTGTCAAAAAACGCGAAGATACCTTCATCCAGCAGTGGATTGATAATGGTTGATGATGATTATGATGTCGATGATATACACCATATTCACAAAAGTCACTGGAAACCTAGAAGATAAACACAACATAGCATTTATTGACATACATTAGTACGGTGTCGGTCTACCTTTGGCCTTAATACATGCACTGATCCTTCGAGACATAATTTCGACAAGGTTTTGGAGCATAGCGATAGGTATGCCCTTCCATTCAGTACAATAATGCGGCCGCTAACTGTTGCTTAGTAGTAGGCATTGGTTCCAAACTTCTCATGCGGCGCTTTAATTCATCCCATAGGTGCTCTATGGGATTAAGATCAGGACTGTGTGCTGGCCAGTCCACACACGATACAGATTCATCGTTAAAATACGCAGTAACAGTCCTTGCTTTATGGGTCGGTGCATTATCCTGCTAGTACCAACAGGGCTCGGTTGCATAGTATTGCCGCAGAGCTGGTAAGGCATAATTGTCCAGAATATCGAGGTGGACGTGCCGGTTAACAAGTTTGTGCACGATAACCGAAGGGCCAGGAACATACCACGAACCCCCCCCCACACACACACACACACATGTACGCTGCAAGCTCCAAACGTGGCCGTAGGAAACGCACACTGTGATAAATAGCGGTTCTCCTGCTGCCGCCATACCCACACACGGCCATCAGACTTATGGATCGTATATCAGGATGCATCAGTCCATAGGACCTGTTTCCATTGATCTACGGTCAAAGATAAAAGTTTTTTTCAGCATGCTAAAGGACGAATAGCACTCCGAGTGGAGAGGAAAGGCTTATGAGCAGCCGCACGACCACGGTAACCCACAGAATGAAGTTTTCTGCGAATGGCATGTGTACGTATTGAGTTTCCAGCATTTTTACTCACCTGTACACTGAGGTCTTGCGCAGTACTCCGTCGATTAGCTGTAACGAATCTTCTGAGGTTTCGACGTCCTCTGTCACCGATTTTCGTTGGTCTGCCCGTTCTGCTTCAGGCACGCCATGTGTCTTCCACTTATTGAGTACATCCAAAACAGTTGACTTCGGTATATTTAAACTCCTCTCGGTATCTCTTATGGACAACCCACTAATATAACACCCAACAATTGACTTGGGTATATTTAAACGCCTCTCGGTTTCTCTTATGGACAACCACTAATATAACACCCAACAGCGGGAAACCGGCTAATAACGGTACCGACAGGCGGCATGCGGACATTAAGGGAGTTATAGGAAGCGTTCTCGTCACGTTTCGTTTTAGCCGTGGAAGAGCAGAGAGTAAACATACGCTTTAGTTGAAAACTTGCTAAATCAGCTATTGAAACTTACAGAATTTTAAAAGAATCTTATACTGGTGGTGCAACAGGTACAGCAGCAGAGTTTCAAATGGTACACACGGTTTCGCTACTGGCGGGAAGCCTTTGATTATGATCAGAGATATCGTCGTCTCTACAGTGGCGCGAACAGTGGAAAAAATCGAAGAGGTGCCGAATCAGTTAAAGAGCAATCGCCCAATTACAGTGAGACTTTTGGCTGAGTCGTTGGGTATCAGTAAGCCTACCTGTCATGAGATTCTACGCGATGATCTGGGAAAACGAAAACTTAATGCCAGACTGGTACACCACATTCTGACTATAGGTGAAAAGGATGCTCGTTCATCGATCTGCTCCGATCTGTTGTGCGGCACTGTAGCTGAGGATCCTGATTTTTGTTCCAAATTATCACAGGAGACGAAATACGGTGCCTGCAGTACGATCTACAAACTAAGCGACAAAGCGCTGAATGTAGAGGCACAAACTCACAGCGCCATTCAGACATTACATCTATCCAAGCAGCTGTGACAAAACAATCTGCGGACACCCCGAAAAGAGCCTTCGAGAACGGTTATATACTCTATCTACCAACAAGTAATTGGACACCCCTGCAATCGACGATATCTGCAGTCCTGATACACCTCACGGCCGCCGCGGTTAAATATCGTGTAAGAAACAACAAGGCAACCAGTCGCATGCAAGATGCCACGCAGTTCGGAGCTCTCTGATTTTGAGAAAGATGTGATCGTCGGGTTTCACAGAAATGGCCGATCCATACGTGACATATACAGCGAGTTGAAATACCCAAAATCGACAGTGGCCTACGTGTTTGGCAAATGGAAGATGAGAGGTGACTGTCGGAATGTGCCCCGACCCGGCAGACCCACGAAACTGGGAGTTAGAAACCAACGGATGCTGGCCGGAGAAATTCGGAAGAACGGCACCAAATCGATTCCCACATCCGCGAGGAGTTCCAAAAGGCATCCGGGAGTGTTCTTTTGATGAATACCATCCGGAAGGAAGCCCATCTGCCCGGTTATCATGGACGTGCTGCCACCCACAAGCCTTTGATCACCAAGTCCAATAGTGCTACTCGGCTAACGTGGTGCAAAGAACGTCGACAGTGGACCGTTGAACAGTGGAAACATGTTCTCTGGAGCGAGGAATCAAGGTTCACCCTCTACCGTTTGGATGGCAGGGTCGTGGTTTGGCGTCTGCCTGGAGAACGCCTCCGGCCGGAATGTATTGTGCAAACTGTGAAGTTCGGCGGCGGTGGAATTATGGTATGGGGGTGTTTCTCCTGGTATAGCACGGGACCCTTCGTCGTAATTCCTGGTAGACTCAACGCCAAGACCTACTGCACCATTTTATATGACCATGCGCTTCCTACGTTGTGGCAGTTTTACGGGGTGGACTCATGTTACTTTCAGGATGACAATGCCACCTGTCATGTTGCGAGGTCCACCATGGCTTGGTATGGTGACAATGGGGTTAGTCGAATGGACTGTCCTACCCAGAGCCCGGACCTTAACCCTATCGAGCACCTCTGGGACGAGTTGGAGCGTCGACTTAAGGGGTGCCCCCACCGTCCGACATCGGTGAAGGAACTGACCTGCCTTCTCCAAGATGAGTGGAAGCAAATACCGCTAGCCGTCGTACAACGCCTGGTTGAGAGTATGCACCGGAGGGTCGCTGTAAGAATGAAAAAACACCAAGGGGACAAAGGAATATCGACAGACAATTTCTTGTGAATGCAGGAACGTGAAGAACAAAATTTAAAAATTTAAACTAAAGAAACCAAGCTGCCTTCATCACGAGAGCATCAACCTAGGGGAGTTACTTTTCTGGTATAAGTAAACGACTAGGAAAACCAATAGGCGAATGATCATGCTCCCGAAGCCGGTAAAATCCAAACCAGGCGGAATAAGAAACTTCTGAATGTATGAAGATTTTCTTCAATATACACAGTCTTGCATCTATTATAACGCTCACCTGGTTCGGCCAATTAGGTTGCCCCTTATTTGTATAAATTTTAATTACACCAATTCCTTGTTATCTATTTTGCGTTCCTTCCATTCGCATTTCGGTCTCAGTAGTTACGATGCTTACTTAGTCCGACGCCAGGGTTCACACCGTCTTCGGGTAAGTTATCGTTCCCTTATTTTCTATAGTTTTGTAGCATTTAGATGTTTCCATTTGGTTTGGATTTCAGGGGCTTCGGAGCAGGATCAGTCTACTATTGTTTTTTTCTAGTCGTTTACTGATACCAGAAAAGCCACTTCCCCAGGTTGATGTTGTCCTGATGAAGACAGCCTGGTTTCTTTAGTTTTAATTCTTTAATTTTTTTCTCCACATTCCTGCACTCCCAATAACTTTTTTGTTCGATATTCCTTTGTATCCTTGGTCGTTTTTTCGCAACTATATATTTTCGCTAATTCCTTCAGTCTGCTGCATACTGCGCTACCGAGATATTAGCTCCGTTTTTTCGTTTCATTGTATTTCAGTTATAATTCTTTAGACTTCAGTTTCACTCTTTAGATATATTCTTGTTTTATTGCATTACTTCTGGTCAATCTACCTTTTATATATACAGTATACACTGAGTGGCCACTTTATTATGACCAACCCCTCAGTACTTTGTTGGGCCAACTTTTGCTATTAATACTGCGTCGATTCTTCGTGGCATAGACTCCACGAGATGTTGATAGGTGGTTTCTGGAATCTGAGACCGTGTTTGATGAATAGCACTCTCCAGGGGTGTGAGATTACAGGATTGTGGATCCAGCTGTCTGATGGCTCGTTCAACTTTATTCCACAAATTATCAATGGGGTTGAGATCTGGATTATCAATGGGGTTGAGATCTGGAGATTGTGGGGGCCCCCTAGCAAAGTAAACTCACCGGCATGTTCCTGAAACCAATCCTGTACAATAAGAGCAATATGGCAGGACATATTATCTTGTTGAAAGTAGCCATCGCCATTGGGATAAACCATCCACATGACAGGATGCACATGGTCCGCAACGATGTTTAGATATGATGTGCCAGTCAGACGATGATCAACACGAATTAAAGGGCCCAAAGCAAGCCAGCAAATCATTCCCCAAACCATAACGTTGCCTCCACCAGCTTGAAGGTTTGTAGCAATGCATTTGGGGTCCATGCTTTCGTACTGTTTCTGCCAAATTCTCACTCAGCCAACGGCATGGTGCAACTGAAAATGTTATTCATCGTACCACATAATTTGTTTCCAATTATCGACTGTCCAATCCTTCTGCTCCTGTGCGAACTGGAGACGTTTTCTCTTGTTAATTGCAGACAGCAAAGGTGTTCGAACAGGCCTTCGGCTGCCATATCCCATGCGATGCAGTTTACGGCGATCAGTGCGGGCAGAGATCATTTGAGGGGATCCTTGATTAAGATGGTTTGTAATTTGCTGCACTTTTGCCCTTCTGTTGTCTCTTACCAGTCTGGATACTCTCCGTTCCGCCCGAGCAGTCGCTAGTCCATGACGACCACACGTTGTACGTAGAGACCCAGTTTTTTGGCTGACAGGCCAGTCTTTAAACATTTTAACAACAGTTGCTCTGGAACATTTCACGATTGCGGCGGTTTCGGTGATACTCGCTCTATGGCTCCGAGCTCCTAGAATCAACCCACGTAGAAAGTCCGTCAAATCGCATTTTTTACCAATCTCGTCACCCAAAAATCACTTCTATTACTGTGGCAAGCACTAAGCTTTCCCTTTTTATACTAGCCCCGCCCTCTGGCGGTAACAGCGTGCAGCCATAGCTCATTTGCCTAAAACTGTCAGGTGGTCATAATAAAGTGGCCACTCTGTATATATATATATATATCATCATCATCATCATCATCATTGTCAACCTTCATCAATCCACTGCTGGACGAAAGTATCCCCAAGTTTCCTCCACAACGGTCTGTCTTGTGCCAGTCTCCTCCATATCACTCCCGCATACTTTCGAATTTTATCCACCCATCTCCCATGTAGACTTCTCCCCGGTCTTTTCATGTCCCTTGGAATCCAATCTAAAATTTCGGCTGTCCATCGATGGTCTGTCCTTCTGGCAGTATGTCCAGCCCATTGTCATTTCAGGGATTTTATACTGATCATGCTGCCTTCCACTCTCGTCATTTTTCAGATCCACGAGTTCCTCTTCTTATCTCTCCTGGTTATACCAAGCATGCACCTCTCCATGTTACTTTGAGTTGTCTGCAGCTTTTGTATGTCTCTTTTAGTCAAGGTATACGTCTCTGCACCATACGTAAGCACTGGAAGAATGCATTGATCAAACACTTTTCTTTTAAGACATAATGGCATATTGCTCTTGAAAATTATGCTGTTTCTTCCAAAAGCTCTCCAGACAAGTCTGTACGCAGATTTATTTTTTCATCAATGTGACCCTCATTTGATATCTGCTGTCCAAGATAAACGTACGTGTCTGTTATCTCCAGCTTTTCTCCATCAAGCGATAAATCTTCATTTCTTGTGAAAGCATTGAACATCACTTTTGTCTTCTGAAAGTTCATTTTTAATCCCACTTCTTTATTCTTGTCAGCAAGTTCCTGGATCATACTCTGCAGCTCTGATGGAATAGTTGCAAAAATGACTATATCATCAGCAAAACGAAGGTGGGTTAGATAATCTCCATTAATCTTTATCCGTTTGATTTCCCAGTTCAGTTATTGAAAGACATTTTCCAATGTGGCATTAAAGAGCTTCGGAGATATGGTGTCACCTTGTCTCAGGTGACACCATATCTCCGAAGCTCTTTAATCTTTGCACTTGCATTTTTATAGATGTTATTAATAATATTAATGCATGCATCTTCAATACCACAGGATTTCAGAGCCATTGTAACTGCTAATGGTTTAACCGAATCAATGTCTTTTTCATAATCGATATAAGGCATGCACAATGGAAGTTCATATTCCCTCGCCCTTTCAGTTAGTTTTCTCAGTACGTGGATATGATCTATTGCGCTGTAGCCGCTCCTGAATCCAGTTTGTTCTCTCGGTTGAGCCATGTCCAGTGTTACCTTCAAACGGCGGGAAAGAACTTTAGTGGAGATTTTATAAACCACTGATAGGATGCTGATAGGTCTGTAGTCCCTAAGATCCTCAATGTCACATTTTTTTATGTAGCAGGATCATTGTATATATATATATATATATATATATATATATATACTAAAGAGCAAAACTGAAGACTAAGGAAAAAATTTTAGAATTTAAAACGTAGGGTGCAAAACAACCTGAAAATCAAAACGCGCAACGCAGCAGTTTTGAAAATTCAGAATTCACATTTTATAAAGAAGATACCTAAGCAAAAAAATACATATATAATTTTGACTCACACCTAGTACAACATAGAAAAGGTTATGTATCTACCTGTGTGATCAAAAGGAAAAAAGATAAAAAAATAAAATAAAACAACTGAATGTAGAAGGTGTAGAAATTAATCGGCGTACAAAACTTGCCTGGAGAGCTTTTGGAAGAAACAGCATAATTTTCAAGAGCAATATGCCATTATGTCTTAAAAGAAAAGTGTTTGATCAATGCATCCTTCCAGTGCTTACGTATGGTGCAGAGACTTGGACCTTAACTAAAAGAGACATACAAAGGCTGCAGACAACTCAAAGAAGCATGGAGAGGTGCATGCTTGGTGTAACCAGGAGAGATAAGTAGAGGAACTCGTGGATCCGAAAAATGACAAGAGTGGAAGACATCATGATCAGAGTTAAATCCCTGAAATGGCAATGGGCTGGACATACTGCCAGAAGGACAGATCATCGATGGACAGCCGAAATTTTAGATTGGATTCCAAGGGACAGGAAAAGACCCAGAAGAAGACCACATAGGAGATGGGTGGATGAAATTCGAAAGTATGCAGGGGTGACATGGAGGAGACTGGCACAAGACAGACCGTTGTGGAGGAAACTTGGGGAGACCTTCGTCCAGCAGTGGATTGATAATGGTTGACAATGATGATGATGATGATGATATATATATATATATACATATACACTGGCGTGGAAACTTTTAGGACCGTTCGGTTTTTTCGCCGTAGCTTCGCAAAGAAACAGCCTGGATAGATGAATGTCATACCACAGAGACCTCAGTATGTACCAAACGGGGGAATGAACAAACACCTGTGCAAAAATGAATACAAAAATGTGCCCTGGGACTTTATTGAGAAATGACCGTAAAGCAGTACATACCATGATACAGAGCCATCGTTTCCACAGACGGATTACAGCAAAGAGGTGGGCGTCAGTAAGAAATATGATGTCACCTAACAGCAATGGTTGCATTGCAGCGTCTGGCCATACTTAACAGGAGGCTGTCGATAAGTTCTTCGGGCAACTTTACCCATTCCTCTCGTGCTGCATGTTTCAACTGATGGATATTTTCCAGGGAATGTTGACGTGCCTCAAGACGTCTCCCCCGAGCATCCCACACATGTTCTATGGGATTTAGAGCCGGGGAGTTTGCAGGCCAATCCATACAAGTTATATCCTCACTTTACAACAGCTGATCTACTGCACGTGTACGATGGGGTTTAGCGTTATCGTCCATAAACACGAACTCGGAACCAATGTGACCCCGCAATAGGTGTACAGGGGGAAGGAGGACCTCATCGCAGTAGCGGTTTGCGGTTGCGGAAGCTCCTTCGAAAATGTGGAGCTCAGTACGACCATTCAGCGTAATGCCTCCTCACACGATCACACCAACACCGCCATACCGATCTCCTTCTGTAATGTTAGCCGGTCGATAACGTGTTCCCACATCTCTCCAGATCGGCTGACGTCCAGAATCGCGCGTGGTACTGAAACGACACTCATCCGTTAAGAGTACCGTACTCCTTTGCTCCATGGTCCAATCCTTGTGGTTCTTGCACCATTGTAATTGATGTCTTCGATGGGTAGGCTTTATTGGAATGCAGCGTTCAGGTCGTCGGGCAAATAGTCTACCTTTGTTTTGACGTCTGGCAATGGTGAACCGCGATACGGCGCGTCCTGTGGTCATCGCACTTGCTTCGCTATATTGCCCGCTGTGTGGCGTCGATCACGTTTGGCCTGTAGAACCATATATCGGTCATCTCTTGCTGTTTTTTTCTGTGGTCGACCACCTCCGACCTTTCTAACAGCTGTTCCTGTCGTTTGGAAGGTCTTCCACGCAAGTGAAGCAATGATGTGGGTCATGCCGAACTTGTCCACGTCACTCGTTACGGTTCACCCCTCCTCCAGATTTCTGATTATTCTGCTACGTGTAAAGTCATCTAAATGACTCCGCGTGGACATTTTCTCGTCTGCGACACACTAACAAACGACTCGAACCTGTTTACAACGCAGCACACTTTCGCTTTCCGTTTCCTGCCTCGCTGCGAGATGCTCCTCATATCCATTTCAGTGCAGTGATGTGACCTGCGACATCACATTTCGGAAATTTGCATACGCATCGTCTTTCTGCAAATCCGCTTGTGTTATACAAATCGACTCAAGCTTGTGTGTTTCACTGTGCGGCTGTAATCTGCGGCCCTTATGTCCACCAGTGTATATATATATACTATCTACCAACAAGTAATTGGACACCTGTGATAGCAAAGGAAAATGAAGTTTATTCCCCTTCAATAGTTGGTGGAGACTCCACGAGCGACGATTACAGCTGCGACCCTCCGGTGCATACTCTCAACCAGGCGTTGTACGACAGCTAGCGGTATTTTCTTCCACTCATCTTGGAGAAGACAGGTCAGTTCCTTCACCGATTTCGGACGGTGGGGGCACCCCTTAAGTCGACGCTCCATCTCGTCCCAGAGGTGCTCGATAGGGTTAAGGTCCGTGCTCTGCGCAGGCCAGTCCATTCGATTAACCCCATTGTCCCCATACCAAGCCATGGTGGACCTCGCAACATGACAGGTGGCATTGCCATCCTGAAAGTAACATGGGTCCACCCCGTACAACTGCCACAACGTAGGAAGCGCATTGTCATCCAAAATGGTGCAGTAGGTCTCGGCGTTGAACCTACCTGGAATTGCGACCAAGGGTCCCGTGCCATACCAGCAGAAACACCCCAATAGCATAATTGCATCGCCGCCGAACTTCACAGTTGGCACAATACATTCCGGCAGGAATCGTTCTCCAAGCAGACGCCAAACTCAGGCCCTGCCATCCGAACGGTAGAGCGTGAACCTTGATTCTTTGTCCAGAGTACCTGTTTCCACTGTTCAATGGTCCAATGTTGACGTTCTTTGCACCACGTCAGCTAAGCAGCGCTATTGGACTTGGTGATCAAAGGCTTGTGGGTGGCAGCACGTCCATGATAACCGAGCAGATGGGCTTACTTACGGATGGTATTCATCGAAAGAACACTCCTGGATGCCTGTTGAAACTCCTCGTGGATGTGGCCCATCGATTTGGTTAAGGTTCTTCCGAGATTCTCTGGCCAGCACCCGTCGGTCTCTAACTCCTAGTTTTGTGGGTCTGCCGGGTCGTAGCACATTCCGACAGTCACCTCTCATCCTCCACTTGCCAATCACGTAGGCCACTGTCGATTTTGGGTACTGCAACTTGCTGGATATGTCATGTATGGATCGGCCATTTCTGTGATACCCAACGATTACACCTTTCTCGAAACCAGAGAGCTCCGAACTGCGGTGCATCTTGCATGCGACTGGTTGCGTTGTTGTTTTTCACACAATATTTAATGGCGGCGGCCGTAACGTGTATCAGGACCGCAGATATCGTCGATTGCAGACGTGTCCAATTACTTGTTGGTAGATAGTGTATATATACATGTGTATATGATGCTACCGCTGCGTGCTATAAAGTCCTTGGATTCGTCGACACAGTGGCTAACAAAATGACCACCCTTGTGTCATCAAAATGTTTCACAAAATGTGTAGGCATATGGATGTTACTTATCGCAAAATAATTTTCCGTCTAAAAGTAGGTTTCAATAACATTATTTATTAACTGTGGCTAAAATTAGAATACCTGTGAGGTGTTTCAGATGGTTCTTGAAATATAGCAGGAGGTAAATTCTTCGAAATAAGGAATCTTAAAACAATACAGTTTAAATTCTTCGAACATAACCTATGACGACCCTGTTAAAGCTAGATTTATGAAACAAAATTTTGAGGGCTGGAAAAAACCCTCGTCAACATCTCTGCTATAACGAATCACCTGTCTCTAATTTCGAGCCACTGGTTCCAGAGAAGCGATAGAGCTAGCGCCTTAAGACAAACACACAACCCATGTCTTCTCCGAAACTCCAACTCAACTGGTACACATTCTTTGGTAATCGTTTGCTTCCCTCGCGGACCACATGCATTCTTTCATGTTGGTCGTTTAGTCTAATGGTGATGGTGTCTACCAACATGACAATGCGCCATGCCATGTCGCTAAGGGGGAGAGTGACTGGTTTCAAGAACACGAGAACGATGTCTCTTTTCTCATCTTGGCCGGCGAAATCGCCCGACTTCAATCCCATAGAGCATTTGTGGGACTATTTGGATCGACAGGTTGGACGTGCCGAACCACAACCACATCATCTCCGGAACCTGTGCTCTGCTGCAGTCCGAATGAGCACGTGTACCTCGGGTAACCTTCCATGGCCTTATTGCGTCCATGCCACGCCGGCTCGCCGCTGTCATCCGGGCCAAGGGTGATTATTCCCATTATTAGGTAGGCGATCATATTATTTTGATACGACTGTGTAAGGTTGTATTTTACTACTACGGTTATCAATTCCACGCTGTCGACGTTTTGAGATCCTTATTGTTGGTGTTTGAAGAAAAAGCAGACTCCTACTTTAGCAGTCTTTATTGCTTTTTCATCTCACCCTAAAGCTAGATTCTCTCGTCATGAGTTTCTTGGAAGCAACTGATTTTACTCCGATTTCTGTCCACTTCTTGCGGTTTTTTTCCTTTTTCTGTTGATTGTCGGCGCTCAACATACCACAGGGTTATTTGAGGTGCTTTTGCCTCCTTTCTCCAAAACTATCTGTAAACGGTACAACTCAGCACTGACACAAGCACCTTGACAGCTCTCCAACACCTGCAAACATGGCTTTGTTTAGTGTACGGAGCGTAAAGTTGCAATCCCACGAAGGAATCGCCCTTAATTTACGGTTGTGCTTATGCCTCGTCACCAACCACACACATCGAGAAACCCTGCTAGGGTGGCAAATACGGTTTAAGTTGGTGGCATTTTTCCTTGTCCTGAAACCCAGTCAGCGCCTGCGAATTAATTATTTTTAAATAATCGGTCCTGATCGACCACGTCCGTTTGATCTAAAGCAATGAGTGTTAGATCAGTGTAGTATCTGTTGACCAACTGCTACTGAAACGAAAGATCCGCACAAGTAGAAGAAAAGAACTATTACACAGAAGATCATCTCCAATGGGTAATAACCGGGATACGTTTAGATCCTCAGTTGAAAATTCTCAAGTTCTGACATTTTGAGATACGTTTTATTCTGTCTGTTTACAAATAAATTGTAATCATTGTCCTACACAGCACTTGCAAAACAGAAACGCCTGAACAGTTGGTTTAAGCATTACCGGTGAACAAGTGGTCAGAGGTGTAGGTTTCTGGCTGTTCGTGTGATTTTGAGTCATGTGTGAGGAATGGGTGGTGTTTTGGTCTTTGAACATTGGCTTGCCCTTCCGTGGATCCAGTGGCCCAAAATTAAGGAGGGAAGACAGCTTGTTTCCATAATATTCTTTTCCTTTCTGGAAGTTTAACGACCACCGTGGGCAACTCAATGTGCTATCGCACGTCTTTAATTTGGAGCCACGTGCTCCAGGGAAGGGAGGCAGCCAGTGTCGTAAGAGAAGCACACCATCCACGACAGCCGTGGATTCGAGCCCAGACCAAACTCGAACGAATGGTCAAAAGCCAGCGCTTAAACCACTGCGCCACAAGGGCTACGTATTTTCCTGAGAGTTGTTCGTAGTTGACTTTAAGCCCCGATACAAAAATTGACAAAAATACTGGTTTTCACAGGTTAACGTAAAGACAGGTTGTACCGCGTAGAACCAACAATTTCCATCAAAGGAATCAGAAGGAGAGTGCAATAGTTTGAAACGCACTAAAACTTCTATTTTAACGCAATCTTTAAAATGGCGTACGTTGTGGGAGGACTTGATTTGAGTGTGCGTCGTACTCTACTGCTGGAGGCGGAAATGAGAATGTTTTTGGCTTAATTTAGTATTTTCAAAAAAATATATATATTTCAAAGAGCTGCTAATAAATTGTATGCAGTGTCTGAATATTTTTCTTTCCAGTTATATGCGCGCTGCTAATAACCAACAAAATTCTTGCACCGGGAATCACCTCTGCTTCGTAAAGAAATTTTCGTGTTTTGCATTTTATAATCAAAATTAAACTCTCAAGCAAGGAAATGGGGTCGGTATATCTTTCAACGCTCATCATGAATCTAGATCCGGAAACCAATGTTTAAAAACGTTTTTTTTTTTCTACCAAGATTTAATTTTGCAGTTTTCGGTGACTACATTACATTAAAAAGCTATTTGTTCTTCCGTAATTCAATTCATAATTAACCTCCATTATTTTCGTAGCGAGCCTCTCTTCTCTTTAAGTAATTTCAGTATGAGCACATCCTTTCTAATTTCTCGTCAGTAAAAACTTTTTAATGCGTGCTATTAATATATACCATGAAGCCTGACTGTTTGCAATGCGGAAATGTTTAATTTCCTTTTATCCTTCTTGGGTTGTGTTATCCCGTTAATGTCCTTTAAATATCTGAAACGTATTTGGTAATTAATATAAATTGGAAACAGTCATATCAAAGAAAGGAATTTATTCTTTTCTTCGATGAATTCTGCGAAACTCTTTCTTTAAGAAATGTTAGCACCACGTCGAATCTTTCGCAAAGCGGTTTCCTCATAAACCTTCGTAAATAGAAGGCATTGTTTCTTTGTGCAGCTACTGCATTGATGCAGCTGCTACTTGCCTTTATTTCCCATTGACTAGAGTCCTGTTTCAAAATTACAAAACATCGGTACAAGGCCAGAAGCTCTGGAAGTCCAGTTCTTATAATCCCCTAGGATCTCGAACGGTAGTCGCATATGTAATTATTTTACAGCTACATTTTCTCTTGTATTTTGCTGCTTATTTTTTTTCTATACGTTTTTTCCATGCTACGTTTGCTTTCTTTCGGTAAAAAATTTGTTCTTCTTTCCTGATGATGAGTTTTCCAAACTATGCTACAACTTCGTTTCATCGTTCACTTATTTTTTATTCTCCTCAACTTTAAATATATCCATTTGCCGATTAAAATGCCTCGGCAATTTTTCTCTTTTAATACTCGTTTCTTGCCTCTTTTGGGGCTCAGATTCCATCCTTCCATAATAATCACACCGGAAGTTTGCTGTTGATTGTGTGATAATTTAAAATACCATTAGGTATTATCATCATACTTGCCACGGATATTTCACCACAATGCAAATCGTATTTTACTGCTCAACTTCTGTTTCTTAATAGCATTACCTCAACAACATCATAAGGCACCGGAGTGAATACGAACATCATTTATGATTGCGTATCATACTAATTGCACAATGTCCGCACAACTACACATTGGATACCGGCATTGCGCAAATACTTTGTACACTCATGTTAAAAAAAAACAATTGAGAGGAGCCGTTCTACGACTCTGATTTTTACAGGATATGTTCATTAGGCAATACAGAACAAACTATTATAATATCGATTTCATACACTGCCTGGCCAAATTAAAAGTCCTGCATGTTAATAATTCGTGGGACCACGTTTTACGTGAATTACAGCACGCATTCGGCGTGGCATGGTGTCTATGATTTTACGCACTGTCTCCCCACTGATTTGTGACCAGCTTTGTAGTAAGTAACTTTTCGCCAAGATCCTTGGTTGATGACGAAAGAGTAGAATTACTCATTAGATTCCTCTCCAGTATATCCCGCGAACTCTCAACGCGGTTGAGGTCAGGACTTTGTGGTGGCCAATTTAAGTCTGCGAATGATGCCTCGTACTTCTCGAACCAATCTTTCACAATTTCAGCGCGATGAATCGTGGCATTGTCATCCTGGAATAGGCCATTACCTTCAGGAATGAGGTGGTCATTCAGTACGCTGAGATACTCAGGTGACTTCGTTTTATTGCTGCGCCTAGACCATCCGAACAGGAGGAACTACAGATCATAACACTTCCTGCTGAGGCATGTACAGTGAGAACAGTATAGGAAGGGTCCAATACTTCATACGGTTCCCTTCGAACCCTGATGCGTCCATCATGTTGGAATAGAGTATACTTCGACTCATCAGATCACATAACTCACCCCCATTGCTCAGCAGTCTAATATTTATGTTCTGTGGCGAATTGGAGTCTTTTTTCCGATTACTCTCACTAGCTATGGGTTTCCTTTTCGCAATACAGCTGTTTAGTCCCAGTTCTTTAAGCTCCCGTCTCATCGTGTGAGTGGAAATGGTCTTGCTTCCACTATTGAACATGGGTGTGAGCTCTAGTGTCGTTTTTGTTTTGTGATGCGATTTCACCAAGCGTTCTAATCATCTTCGGTCACGATTATTCAGGACTGTTTACCGACCACACATTTTCCGCGAAGTTGATGCTTCACCGCCAACTATCCACAATTTAATAATGCGTTGGACAGTTCGTAATCCGGTGCCAGTGATTTCAGCAATCTCTTTGCAGGTCTTCTGCCCTTGCCACGGGCCAATAATTTGGCCTTCTGTGAACTCTGTCACATCTTTTACGCGACCGCGTATAACATCTTTAGATACGATCGCTTAGAACTGATGAGGTGCACGCTCATCCCGTCCCATTTAAAGGTTGTATTGCCCGCAGCATTATGCAAATATTCAAAATGCTTCACCCGTCATGCCCTCCTTGGAATGTGCACGTTTTCATTCACACCGAGACTCGTTTTGTGACCAGGCAGTGTACATACTAGATGCGGCGATTTAGATAAAAATCGGTGTGGCCCCTCTGGCATGTAACACCTGTTGTACGTGCTGAGACATGGAATCAAATAAGGTGTGAATGGTGTCCTATGGAATTGTCATCCAGGCTGTATTGGCCCGCGTCCAAAGTTCATCAAGAGTTGCTAGTGTATGGTCGTATGTTTCTTTTTAGTCAAGTCATCCAATTTTTTTATTATGAGTACTGCATTTATCACGCGTTAACTCGGATAATCTGTACTTTATTTTTATGGATATTTTAAAAGCCCGATATGAAAAAAATATTTTACGTCCCATACTATTCACTACGGAAAGCATTTGCTTCGGCGGAATGGGATATTCTGAAAGAGAACAATAGTTCATTTGTAGAAACGACCGTGTTTCTTGAGTCTGCCAGAGACGCCACTAGATGTCGCCAGGTCATGCGACTAAGTAGCCTGAGACGTACGTTTGTTCAGTTTGTTTTGGTTTCTTTTGTGAATGGCTGTCAAAAAGGCAATTTGTGCGTTGGAGCAGAAAACAATATTTGCTTAGAATAAAACCCGAAATTTGGCTCCACCGATGCTCAAACGGCCTCAGATCCCGAGAGTGAGAGGGGCATTCTGGGGTTTCAAGCACGCTGATTTCAACGAGTATAGGTAGTGGATCATCAGTACATCAACGGCTGTAGGTAGTGGATCATCAGTACATCAACGGCTGTAGGTGATGCACCGAGTAACAAAGATTTCTGCACTGATAGAGTTTTCAGTGTATGTACAAGGGGCCCAAGTGGGCATACGTAAACATCGTACAGAACATTTCGTGCCAGCATTGGCTTTTAACACCCCGACCTGATAGTTGCGGTCCACGGGCTCTTACGGTCTCACCATACACGCATCCTGGCATCGACGTGTTGTAGCTGGAACCCCGAATCGTCAGATTGAGGTAATTGTTTTCATCCTTCCATGAACACGGGACGATGCGTCTAATTTAGCCTCATAGCCCTGTGGCGTTCTGTTAACAAGAATACTCGATGCGTGCGTAGGCTGCAGCAGCCTGATACGATATGTGTCAAATGGGTTTTACACAGACTTTAGTACGTGGCCTCTCGTTGAATGCTGATGTTATTCTCTCGACCATATCCCTCCGTTCTGCCGTTACAGTTCAGAAGAAGCAGCATTCATCTGGAGCATAAACGTTCCTGTAATGGCCACAATTATTCTCGGCGGCAGACATTTCTGCAGGTTTAGAAGTAGAATTAAAGCACAGGTTCGACGGTCATGAATACGGGGCATCCCATCTTTCCTGCACGAAATATCTGCCGCGATCGAACTAGCTGTGATCACAATGTTTACGTAATATCACAGTCTCGGGTATAGTTTATAGCAAGTAGGTATTTGTTATACACTATATGATCAAAAGTATCGAGACAACCCTATGAGTAGTTGCGTATGTCACAGCCATCGCCCAGACTGGCACAAAAGAAGCAGGTGACCAGACAAACATCATAGGCAAGCATGAACAGTAAAATGGGACGTATGGCAGAGCTCAATGATAGTCAACGTGGCACAGTCACAGGATGCCATCTCAGCAACAAGTCAGTTCGAGAATTTTTTACCCTGCTGCTGCCCCGATCAATTGTAAAAGATGTTATTCAGAAGTGGAAACACCTAGGAGCCATAACATCGTAATCCTGAACTGCTAGTCCACGTGAAATTACAAAGCGGGAGCGCCAAATTGTGAAGCGAGTGGTGCGTCAAAATCACCTGTCCTGGGTTACAAGAATCACCAGCGAGTTGCAAAATGTATCTGGAAGCTACCGCAGCACCAGAACGGTTCGTCTAGATCTGAAGGGAATGCGTTTCCATGGCCGACCAGAAATCAGCACACAAGCCTAGCTTCATCAAAATCAACGCCAGGCGTCTGTTGGAGTGGTATAAACCTCGATACCAGTGGACTTTGGAGCAGTGGAGACGAGTTCTCTGGAGAGATAAATCACGCTTCACAATTTAGCAACCCTACGGGCGAGCCTGAGTGTGAAGGATATCAAATCAGCCCTACCTTCCCGACTGTGTTGTTCCGAGTGAGAAATTTGGTGGATGAGGTATTATTCTCTAGGGCTGTGATTTATAATTGGGCTACGCACCCAAGTTCTTTTGCTCAGGAATCTTAACGCTGCAGCCCATAAATATATTCTCGACAATTTTGTGTTTCAAAAATTATGGCACCAGTTTGGTGAAGCCCATTTTCTGTGCCATCAGCACAATGCCCTAGCCCACAAAGGGAGGTCCACGCATGAATGGATAAGTGAGATGGGTATGGTAGAACTTATCTGACCAGCACAAAGGGCAGATCTCAACTCAATTAAACACCGCTGAAATGCACTGGAAGGCCAACAGCCAGCCAGGGTGAACCTCCCGACATCAGTGATCAATCAATAATGCCTTTACGGCAGAATGCAAAGCAATTTCCGCACAAAGGACCGAAACCTAGTGAACAGTCTTCTGAGCAGAGAGGAGACTATGGCAGCAGCAAAAGGTGGGACGATTCTGTAATATTTCCTTTTCTATAACAGAGACTTTGTGGATAATCATGTGTACGGATACTTTTGATCAGAGAGTTTACACCGATCAGCCAAAACATTAAAACCACCTCTGCATTATAAGCGCGCGTGCAGCATTTCAGTGTCACGTGACAAGATCGCGAAATATATATAGATATAGCTTACCAGCGTCGCTATATATATACATATAGCGATGCTGGTAAGCTACTGACGCTATACAGTATTTATCAGAGATGTTCCAAAAGAGGTGTCACTTTGAGCCGTCGACAAAGCGTGGGCAGGCCACGCCTCATTGATGCCAGAGGTCAGGGCAGGCTATCTCCTCTTTTCCGCAGCAACAGAAGGGCTACCGTGGCAGACATTACCCATAATTTCCGTTGTGTAGGGCCCAATGTGTCCAAATACTCATTTCATCGTACGGTCTTGGATATGGGTCTCCGCAGCCGCAGACCCATTCCTGTGCCTATGCTCACAGCCGTTCACCGTCGTCAACGCATTCAGTGGGCACGAAATCATCGACATTGGACCATAGAAAACTGGAAGAGGGTCTCATGGTCCGACGATTCGCGTTTTCTATTACACCATGTCCACGGACGAGCCTGTGTGCAGCGTTTACTCAAGGAAGCTTTCTCTCCAGGATGCATTGGGGGACGGATCCAGGATGCTGGAGGAGGTGCGATAGTCTGCGCTGTAGAGCGAACTCTGACAGCTGTCACGTAACTGAACATCGTGGCTGGCCACGGGCACCACTTTATGGCGACTGTATTACCTGGCGGAGATTTTCAACATATTAATACTCCATGCCACACTGCGAAAAAGGTTGAGGAATGGTTCCGAACACATGAATTATATTTATTGTCATGGCTCCCATAATCACAGGACATGAATTCTATCGAGAATTAGTGGTTTGAGTTGTGGCAATGGGTACGGGGGTATAGCATCCCCCCAACAAGGTAATGTGCGGGAATTGCAGGATCTTCTGCTGCAGTAAGGGTATGAAATTTCAAGATAAACCTACCAACAACGCGTAGAACCTATGCCTCACTGCCTCATCGGGTGCGAGCTGCCTTTGGCCGGGAGAGGAAGACCTATATCACATTAAGTAGGTGGTTTCAATATATTGGTTGATCGGTGTATATCTATCCAGCATTGGTGTTCAGCTGTCCGCATTATCGTGGCTGAGTAGTCTAGAGACAAACCATAAGTAAATAGACACCCTGATTGTCGAACATTGACATTTACTTCCCAGTATACACTTGATACAAATGTCAAGCATGCATATTAAAACTTAGTTCCGCACCCGTTGCTGTCTTCAAAGCCTTAACCCGGTTGGGCATAGAATCAATGAGTTCTGCTACCTTGGCCTGTGGAAAGTTGACCCACTCAGCGCGCAAACATTCTAACAGCTATCCGCGGGAAGCAGGTTTTCGTGAACGTCGTCCCACTGCAAGATCAAGCACATGCCAGGAATGTTCTATGGGATTCATGTCAGGTGACTGACGGGCCCACGGAAGCTTCTGGATGCCGTTTTATGCCTGCCAAGCTTGGGTCCTTTTAGTAGTGTGGCAAGGAGCTCCATCTTCCATGAACACAGTGGAAGGTTTGTTCAGCAGCCCACCAGAGAATATTGGTAGAAGACCCGTCTGCAATATGGTGATGTATTTTTTGGCATTACTCTTGCCCACACATTCCACGAGCTCTGATCGTCTTGTGCTCCAAATGGCGCCCCACACCATAACGGAAAATCCCAAATGCGTGACGGTTGGTTGCAGGCGGCTCATGTGGAATTCTCGACTGGGTTTTCCCCAGATCCATATGCGTCCACTGCATAAAAATTGGGCAAAGGAGGACTCATCTGTGAAGATGACACGATGCCAAAAGTTCAACGGGCATCCCACCATAGTGGTTGCTCACTGTTTCTTTTCACAATATTGACTGCGATGAGAAGTGGATTCCGCCTGGCAGCTCTGCCATGATAGCCTAGCTGATGCAGATACCTGACAGCTGTGTTACGACTCACTTTCAGGTGTTCTGCCACATCTGCAGCCGTGCGAAAAGGATTTCTTCCACCACCCGTTTTGCAGACCTCAGTTGTCGTGCTGTTGGTCTCAGTCGACCTAAATGGTGACCTGAAAGTTTCCTTATTCTCCGTGTTGAGCTGCACAGTTATCCGATTGACGGTGGACAGCGGGATACGCAGCTTTATGGCAATTTGCCTCTGGCTTCGACCACCCTCGTGTTGTCCAACAATACGCCCTCTTTGGAAATCACTCAATTCTTCGGCGCCAGGGGTTCGGGGCATCCTTCTTTTCTTCGGGAATATGTCACTACATACCACTCTGTAAAAGGAAAGATAAATTGGCTTAGTCATTACCATACAACACAGGAGTTTACATACCGTTAAGGGTGTCTATTTACTTATGGCTTGTCTCTGTAGGTGTGAGGATAGGCGAGGTATAATAAATTGTACTTTAATTGTATGTGAATTGTGTGTGTGTCGGTACGTGTGCGGGTCGTAGTATTTTAATAATGAAAAACTGTTTGCTTTTATGTTCAAGAAATCTTCATATGCTGATTCCATCTTTACCGCTTTCCATCCTTTACAGTCAGTTGGAAATTCCTGATTCTATGATATTGAATACCAGAGGTTTTAAGTCATTTCTAACTTTACCTCATTTCAGTCGTTAACGATGTTCATTTGTCCTCTACTACCAAATTAAATAAGGTAGAGCCATCTAACTTGTGCTGAGGCTTCAGTGAATATCTGAATTATCATTAATCGGCCTCCATTTCTGTCTGATATATATCATTAATATATCGGGCAAATTTATCACGATATCTTCTATTCATTACTGCTCCCTTTACATAATTCTAAATGTCGTGTAAGTCTCAACAACTGAATGTATGCCAGGCTTCCTAAATGTGCACTTGGATCACACAAATGTCACTGAATTCCAAAAAAAGATAACGAAATAAAATTTATAAGATTTTTAAGGTTTTCTTAAAAAACCGTAAGAAAATGTGTTTCGAATCATTTGATTGGCCCTACGTAGGGTTTTCGAGCTTTTGAAATTTTAAATTGATCATGCCATCCATTGATTGAGTGACCTGCGGTTGAAGCTTCTGATCCGCAGCAACTCTGGGCCTAGATCAGAGTTCCTGGTAAGACACAGACGAAGTATTTGACCTCATTCCCCGAATAGCAAGCGAACTCGCCATCCACTGTATGTATTTTTTTTATTTCGGAGTTTAACGACTTAGGGACAGTGGTTCCGGTATGACATATATACTCTAAATTAACTTTCATTAAGATAGTTGTCTTTCTCTATGTAAATTTTGAGTTCATTCTCTTTAAGATTTTCAACCTTAACGTTATATTTTTTCTCGCTCACGGGATGTATGTTGGCAACAGTCTTGAGGTCAGGGTGCGTGACGGGAGTGTGTGTGGACATGATGAGAACGAACCGTATTATGTTCAAGCAAGCAGCGAAAACTGTGGTGTGGTGTGATATTGTGCCGTGCTACGGATAAAGTACTGTATCAATTTGTTGTAATTAGTATATTGTATGATGAATCGAAGTTGCAATAGGATCACTATTCTGAATGCTGTTGATGAGATAGTTTGTGCATACGTTGTGTTCCTGAAGTACAGTACAATGTTGACAATAAAGACCATTTCCTCGTAATTGTTTTCACGACATTTCTCTTCTGGCCGTTAGGTCGCTTAACTTAGCTCAGTGTGTGATTAACCCTTTAAGCCGAAGATGTACCTGAAACATATGGTTACCAAAACTTTTTGCGCTCCCTGTGATGATGTAAAAATATTGAAGACAGGGAAAATGAAAAAAAAAATCCAAAATGTGAAGTGGAACGCACTTTTTTCCCTGTAGGAAGAAAAATGACTTCAGGTCGGCCATATTGTGTGTCTAGGGTCCCACGGAGAGGAGAAGGGGGAAAGAAATTATTTCCATGTGAATTGCACGCTGAGGCAGGAGTTCACAGAACATGGGGATGTCTACCTAGCGCAGAAAGTTTCAAGCAGCTAGAGACAGCTGAGGAAGGAAGAGAAATTTACCACATGGCCTCTTGCTACGAAGATGTGCACTTACGGGATTGGCTGTGCACGGTCCGGGCTGCAGAGAGTTTAAACGGGAAAAAGTTGTAACGAACTTTTAGGACACTTTTTCTTTTTCCTCGAATAGGAAGAGGACCGTAGTTTTGTAGTCGGCGCTCGAGATGTACGTACGCTAGTCGGCTGCGGCTGACTAGAGAGTTAGAGAGTTAATTAGGTGCCTACCTGCGGGTTAAGGCCACTAGAGTATATACATATGCATTACCTGTGGGTAATTGTGTAATAATACTAAGCATATGCCAGACTGCGGTCTGCCAAGGAAATCCTCCACCTGAGAAATCTAGCCACCTGTAAAGAGCATATAATTGCTATGTATAAATAACTTCCTGATGCTATGTGCACAAGTATAATGCAAAGACTGGACTGCGAATGAACTATGATCGTGCTGTAATGTCGACTTGCTTAAGTTCAAGAACCGTTTTTATCGTATGACATGTATCTTCATCATTCTCATCACCAAGCTGTAAATAAAGGACTATCTAATGTAGTACTGCTCAGCTCTGTACTCTACAAGTCGTTTTTTCCTTCACCATGCCTCTGAGGAGCAACACATCAGCGTATGTTGAGTGGGACAGTGATATCCTGGTCTGGTGGCAGCGAATTAACATAAGCAAGTATATTAAACATATGTATAAGCATAACACCCCACACGCGAATATGACACTCCCCAAACAGTTATGTCCACATAATGACCGGGTTTTACGAAAGCTTCGGCAAACAAATTCCATTCTCCATCAAATCTCAGCAGCACCGACAATAGAGCTGTTACGGATGGTAAGCGCTCGTTTCTATTCTATTATTCTCCGTTCCATGGCCAAAGGCAGGTATGGCACGCCACTCCATGGACAAAGGCAGCACGCCCCTCCATACCCCGTGCAGGGTGTCCACGTCGGGCTACACACCCAAACACCTACATCGTGCCAATTGGTATAAACAGGTACGTTAAAAATCTGCAGTTCTTTCTCTCGTAGGTTCGCATCCTTTGTTGTAACCCTTTTTGCAGATATCAATCAGACAAGATTAGTGATCCTCCCCCTCCTAAATCTCTACTCTGCATAACAAAGCTGTGAGAAAAGCGACGGTCCCAGATCCTTATCTTCCCTCAATACAGTCACTTCGGTGCACTTCTTAGACAGCGACTGTTTTAGAAATCGTTTCAAGCCATTTTACTAACCCCGAATTAATTCGTTCCACCCAGTTAAACGGTTAAGAATTGTTTACGAAAGAATAAAAATATTAACGTTTCTCCCAATAAAACTATGCACTATATTCAAAAAAGTCACCTGACACCCCTCCAAAAACAAACGAACGGATCCGCTGCGATGTTAAAATGTGCGGTACAGCTGCAAATGATATGAAAACCAGCCTGCAACTAACCGCGATCATATCGCACAGTGAGGTTGAGTGAAAATGTCGCTGAACTGACTTTGAGAAAGGAAGGATTGTTGGGTGTTATATGTATTAGAGGGTTGTCCATAAAAGAAACCGAGAGGCGTTTAAACATACCCACGTCAACTGTTTTGGATGTAGTGAACAAGTGGAAGACACATGGCGTGCCTGAAACAGCAAAACCTACCGGCAGACCAAAGAAAATCAGTGATAGAGGACGTCGAAGCCTCAGGAGAGTCGTTACAGCTAATCGACGGAGTACTGCACAAGACCTCATTGTACAGGAATGCTGGAACCTCGGTATGTACACGTACCATCCGCAGAATACTTCATTCAATGGGTTAACGTGGTCGTGCGGCTGCTCATAAGCCTTTATCTCCACTCGGAATGCTACTCGTCGTTTAAGATGGTGTAAAGAACATTTATCATGGACCGTAGATCAATGGAAACGAGACCTATAGAATGATAAATCAAGATACACGACCCATCAGCCTGAAGACCACGTATGGGTATGGCGACAGGCAGGAGAACGCTGATTACCACAGTGTACTGTCCCTATGGTCAAGTTTGGAGCTGGCAGTGTACTCGAGTGGAAGTGTTTTTCGTGGTATGGTCCCGGCCTATTGTTTATCGTGGACAAACCTGCTAACCAGCATGTCTACCACAATATTCTGGACAATTATGCAATGCCAGGTCTGTGGCTATGGAATCGAGCTTTGTTGGTACCAGCAGTCTTGATCTTAATCCGATAGAGCACCCTATGGGATGAATTAGAGCGCCACATAAGATGTTTGGAACTAAGGCCAACTACTAAGCAACAGTTAGCGGCAGCATTATGTACTGAATGGAAACGCAAACCTATCGCTGTGTTCCAAAACCTTCTCGAAAGCATGTCTCGAAGGGTCTTTGCGTGCATTAAGGCCAAAGGAATACCCACACCGTACTGATATATGTCAATAAATGCTATGTTGTGTTTCTCTTCTAGGTGTTCGGTGACTTTTGTCAATATAGTGTTCATGGTACGAAGGTAATGTTTAAATAGAGACAGTTAAATGGGGAACATTACAAGGGTCACAGCTAGCTAGCTCCATTGGAAAAATAAATTGAGAGGACAATAATTACGAGATACCTGATTCCTAGGAACCGCGACGCTGTCACTCCTCTTACTAGGTGACCAGTCCACCATTTGCTAGGTGACCAGTCCACCATTTGCCAGGTACATGGATAGGAGGTCATAATTGCATTCACGTAGTTGATAAATCGATGTCAGTAGGGATAAACATCGGGAGTCAAAGGAGTTAGAAAGAGGGATGTAAATGATGCCGGATGCATGGGTCGCTTTATCGCAGAGGTGGATTCAGTATCCCCGTTTTTTTTTTTTTTTTGATTGGAGGTTTAACGACCACCGTGAGCAACTCAATGGGCTATAAGCAGTCACCCGTCCCTAATTTCGGGTCACTGGTTCCAGGGAAGGGAGAGAGCCAGTGCCGTAAGACAAACACAACATCCATGCCTCACCGGGATTCGAACCCGGACCCCTTTCGGACGAATGATCAGAGGCCAGCGCTTAGACCACTGCGCCACCGGGGCGGCGTATCCCCGTTGGACAGTAACATCAGCGTATCGGGAATACGCCATTTCCGGGATAACATCGCATCGTGCACAGACAGATTGGTGGTGCATGGACGTGACCGTCGACGTCTTTTTTATAGGTGCAGCAAGCCCGAGAGCTACAGCACCACAATTCACCACCGTTTTTAACGAGAAATTGTTTCCACCAAGATCATCCGGCGATCATTAGTCGCAAAAGATTGTGCAAAGCGCCGACTCATAAGTGTCCCATTGCTAACGCTACACTACTGGTCTGTACGCCTCAGCTGTGCGAAAGAACATCAACACTTCGGATGATGGAAGACTGGTCTCCTGGACTGTACGCCTCAGCTGTGCGAAAGAACATCAACACTTCGGATGATGGAAGACTGGTCTCCTGGACAAGTGTTTGCGGAATCTGCACGAAGCGATGGTCCAGGCGTGTCAAAAAGCGAACTGTTCAGGCTGGCGGCGGCCTGGTTAGGGTATGGGGCGTGTTCAACTGCCAGACGTTGGGGCGTTTGGTACGTCTGGAACGGTCCATGGTATGTGTTCATCCTTGCGACCATCTACGTCGGCTCATGGTCACCATGCACCCACAGGGCAATGTACACTTTCATCTGAACAATGCGCCTTTCCACCGAGCCGTGGTAAAAATATTCTACAGAAGTTTTCACCTTGGAATGGCCTCTGTTTTCACCAGACAGGAACCCTGTGGAAATTCATTGGGATGCAGTTAAAAGGTCCGTTCTGGCTTTGAATCCTTCACAGAGGAATTCGACGGAATTACAGAAAGAGATGTAGCAACCATGTTTGGAGAAACGCGTCGACCGCTTTTGTGAATTAATGGACTTAATGTTTCAGCATTTGGCTCCACTTATCTGGGCAAAAGATGGGCGTATCATTTACAAGGTAGTTATCACAATATTTGTGTCCACTCAGCTCAGATCACCCATGCCACAAATGGGGATCAACTGCTCTTACCCCGTGCTGTTACCAAACCAATGTTACAACATACACGGAATCAGAGAACAGTGGTAAGCATCTGTGCTGAAGAATTACGTATGTGTCCCTTTAAATACATTAGAAATATTTTCAGTCTTTCTGGCCTTTTCTTTCTAATCACGCAAGAGTAATCCCTGCTAAAGCCTCATTACTACTTCAGGACGAAGAAGCGACCTGTGTAGCAATCAAGGCTATTCTTAAGTGCTTTAATTTCAAATTTTACATTAAAATTCCTCTACATGTTTATACCCAGAAGTATCTGGAGACATCCAGAGAAACTGAATTCACGCCATTTGAAACGCACCATAACACTTCAAGTGTTTCAATTTTGATTTGTATGGCCAAACAAAAATTTCTTTTGCAAAACATTACAGTACATAAGCATTTTGTTGCACATCTTTTGAGAAAAAACAGGTGTTTACAGTATGAATATGCCCATTGTATTATTGCGTGGCATAAGCACTAAAATGATGTTTATTTCTACAGTAACATGTCTGACTTGCTAGAAAGGTGAAAACATGTTCTAAAGACTACAAATCTGCAGCGAGTCCGCGTAGCTCAGTTGGGAGAGCGACATAGTCCGGAATGGCTGAAATTCAAAATTCGTGCGAGCTATATCAGAAATTATCATTAAAGCAGTATTTGCACGATCTATAAAACACCAAATGTAATTACTTCAAACATACAGATGGTTCAATAAAATATTTAATACATCAGAGTCTAAGTAAAAAACATTGTATTTACAATTAAAATTACAAATTAAAACTCATTAGATCTTTCGACACTTACAATAAGGCCATCATCAGGTGAAAGACTGTAAAAAGTTATAAAGAACGAAGCTATATATACACTGACTGGCCACTTTATTATCACCACCCCCTCAGTACTTCGTTGGGCCACCTTTTGCCTTTAATACTGCGTCGATTCTTCGTGGCATGGACTCCACGAGATGTGGATAAGTGGTTTGTGGAATCTGAGACCATGCGTGATGAATAGCACTTTCCAGAAGTGTGAGATTGCAAGGTTGTGGATCCAGCTGTCTGATGGCTCGTTATAGTCACCCCACAATTTCTCAATGGGGTTGAGATCTGAAGATTGTGGGGGCCACCTAAGCAAATTAAACTCACCGGCATGTTCCTAAAACCAATCCTGTACAATACGAGCACTATGGCAAGATGCATTATCTTGTTGAAATAGCCATTGGGATAAACCATCCACATAACAGGATGCACTTGGTCCGCAACACTATGTAGATATGATGTGCCAGTCAGACGTTGATCAACACGAATTAAAGGGCCCAAATCATGCCAGGAAAACATTCACCAAACCATAACGTTGCCTCCACCAGCTTGAAGGGTTGTAGCAATGCATTTGGGGTCCATGCTTTCGTGCTGTTTCTGCCAAATTTTCACTCACCCATCGGCATGGTGCAACTGAAAACGTGATTCATTGGACCACATAATTTGTTTCCAATTATCGACTGTACAATCTTTCTGCTCCTGTGCGAACTGGAGACGTTTTCTCTTGCTAACTGCAGACATCAAAGGTATTCGAACAGGCCTTCGGCTGCCATATCCGATTCGATGCAGTGTAAGGCGAACAGTGCGTACAGAGATCATTTGAGGGGATCTTTGATTAAGATGGTCTGTAATTTACTGCACTGTTTCCCTTCTGTTGTCTGTTACCAGTCTGGACACTCTCCTTTCTGCCCCAGCAGTCACTAGTCAATGACGACCACACGTTGCACGGAGAGACCCAGTTTTTTGGCTGGCAGTCCAGTCTTTAAACACTTTAACAACAGCTGCTCTAAAACATTTCACGAATGTGGTGGTTTCGGTGATACTCGCTTCATGGCTCCGAGCTCCTACAATCATCCCACGTTGAAAGTCCGTAAAATCGGATTTTTCTTTTCTCGTCACCCACAAATCACTTCTACTACTGTCTCAAGCACTAAGATTTCCCTTTTTATACTAGCCTCGCCTTCTGGCGGCAACAGCGTGCAGCCATAGCTTATTTGCTTAAAACTGTCAGGTGGTGATAATAAAGTGGTCACTCACTGTATATGCCAATGGTCAAATCCAAGTGTGACGTAATGTCCTGAGCAGATCAGGTGTGCGAAGAGATCCCACCTGCTGTCAACACCCCCTATTCGCTCAATCCACCCCTTTCCCCCATTTGTTCATAGCAACAGTGAAGAGAACAAGTGTGTACAACTTGTATAGGTAGCTAATGGAATAGTCTGATGGAAAAATAATGTAAAATCACAGAGTCTGCTTCCACGGCTGAGGAATAAGGTACGGTGCCTCATCATTGCAAGCAGTATCACCGTACTTATGAAAATATATAGGCTTTCTGCAAATAATGTCTGAAATGTTGTTGACGGGGCACACAGGATTGTAGTTTCAGCCCAGGTAGGGAAATAAGTACCCTTACTTTGATAGTCGGGCGAGGGCCATAGATTTTGATCCAATTTTTAAACAATATTTATGCTCCGAAATCCTGGTCTTAATGGACCGCATAGTGGAGCCTATGTATACTTGGTCAGCCGTAGATTCATCTGTTGATTTTGAGTGATCTGGTAAATTCCATATCTACTGTCCATTTGGACTGCATCCGGGTCGTTCTTGATTATGGAAAGAACATTTCTTGTACGGACCCCGAAATCACATATATTATGGCAACTATTTTTTAAGACATTAACAATTTCACGTACGTAGTCCACTGATCCAACAAAAAGTTTCGGAGGCCTTTCACTGCGTAAGGTGCAACGGGAACATCTACGCATTTTGTCAACAATTTTGGTAATAGTAGATTTTGGATACCCGAAACCATCGAATAGCGTTAACGCTGAAATCTATTTTGCAAATAGTTCAGTAAGGTAAAATGTTTTCTAGTAATAATCTTAATGCCATCATTTTACTAGCAAAACTATTGAAGCTGTATCTACGCTTCAAAACGTCGGATTGAAAATAATGTTTTTGGTAAGATACCTTTCCCTACCTATCGAACACATTCATTGATGTTTCCCCCTGAAAAAAATTTAAATTTCTTTCCACCGATGGTCATTAACGTTCATTTCATTTTTCTAGATAATCTGCTTCTCAGCGTACGATTTCAAAAATCTTTTTTGACTCCCATAGCATTTATATTGTAAAATATTTTTCACGAAGTATGCAAATTTCCGTAACGCATAGTTTAGCTACTAGAAGGCGCAATGCATATTTGTTTTCAACCTCATCTCACCTTCAAATGGCCCCACAGGAAGAAAACGTTCTTCGAAAAAGCTTATCACGCATATGTTGTGTTTAATCTTTTGCAAAGTTCTCTCGCTAGGGGCATAAATGTATGTTATACACTCATGCTCAAAAAATTAAGGATAATGTCAGTTTCGACTCCTCCACCGTTAGGATTTCAACCAAAATGTACTAGATATGGAGCATATTGCACTAAACGAAAATTCGGAACGAAGAAAACACTACAAATCCGCCAAAAACAACTCCCTGGACTTAATTTGCAGCATATCTCGTGCAGAACACAAATGTTTTATGGTAAAGAACGAGTTCAATGTGCTGTATGTTGGCCTGCCACAGTGACACATGCAGTACAGAGTGTGGACACAATCCACACAAGATTCTCAAACTGTGCTTCCGGTATGGAGTCCTGCTCTTGAACCAGTGCTGTCCAAAGTTCCAGAAGAGTTCTAGGAAGTGGATGTGTCCTTCAATACGTCTCCAGAGTGTGTCATATGCACGCTCAATGAAGTTTTAATCGGGGGAGCGACATGGCAACTGTAAGCGGGGGACATCGTCACTTTCTTGGTAAATGGAGCTCGATGAGGACGTGCGTTCTCATCCATAAACACGAACCCATGTCCCATCGCACACCTGAATAGCTGGGCATATTGTTGCAGAATGACATCGCCGTACCTCCCGCCTATCATGGTTCCTCTTTCGCACACATGGAGGGGTATACGTGAACCCTACATTATTTTCCCCCACACTAAAATCCCTTCTCTGCAAACGATTCTGTTGAAGGATGCTGGACGTGTTGTACCGAGTCCCAGGTGCTCTGCAGATGAAGACACGACGTGAACCATTGTGCAGATTAATGCTGGATTCATCAGTAAACAAAACAGAGGCTCATTAGTCAACTGTCCAAACTCTATGTCCTATGCACCAGAATACACGGGCTCGTCGATGGGCTGCAGTTGAAGGGATGCATCTCCCAGACCTGTAGGCCGTACTCGCTTAACAGTCTGTACACGGTATGCTTTGAAACCGAGGTTCCTGTGACGGCTGAAATAACTCTAGCAGGATCCCCTGCTGTTTTCTGCTTGAGCCGTCTGGCAGTTAATGACAAAAGGCTGTCTTGTTGAGGCGTTGCAATCAGCTGACGTCCTATGCTGAAGCGTCAAGACACATCCTGTTGAAACCGCCGCCAGAGTCTAGAAATGGCACTTTGTGAGACAAGAAACTCCTGGGACACTGTTACCTGGGTTTGGCCAGCCTCGAGTAGACCAATGATTCTGCCACGCATAACTTCGTCAATATAGGTTTAGAAAGCCTTATTCATTTAGTAAACAGCACTGCCACACCTCCGAAACGCACACCTGTTCTATTCGGCTGCTCTGACTTCTCTTTTTATATCCCGCCGCGTGCTACGTGACGTACGTTGTGTTGCTAACGCCCCCATCGGTCTTCTGGAGCAACAGATGGACTTTTCTTCATTACGGGAGAGTTATGGAGTAGTTTGCATGACGAATCCCTTTGTGTAGTGCAACATTTTCCTGTGATTCACAATCCTTAAGTTTTGAGCATGAGTGTAGTTTTCTGTGTATCATTTCTTTTAAAGGTCCGTGATATGAAAAACCCTTCATACTTTGGATACCTTTTACAGCAAAGAACATTTCCCCATATAGTTTAGAATTTTTCATAATGCACAGTTCTGGCTCTAATTTCATGAAACCCACAACCACAAAATATCTGCGCTTTACTGACGATTAAAACCATTTGAAGGTTTCCAATACATGATACCGTTTTGCCATGAGGTGCGTGCTGAAGGTTATTCTTTCTTGTAGTTGTTTTTAGTGGTGGGGGCAGTGGGGTCGTTTAACGTCTACAGTGAGCAACTAAACTACCTATAAGCAGACTTCGTCCAAAATTGTGGCCACTGGTTTCAGGGAAGGTAGAGAATCACTGCCATAGGATAAACACACGATCCATTCTTCACCTGAGATTCGAACTCGGACCTATCTCGGGTGAATGATTAGCAGCCAACGCTTGGTATGTAACATACTAAGTGACATGACGCAGGTGACGCACTACTAACGTGACGCATGAGTCAAATCGGCAATGAAGCAGCGATAAGTCTGCCGGCGTATATCAATTAGAAAAACAGCCGATCCGCAGTAGGAAGAAGTAGTCCGAGAGCCAGGAAGGGTTTATTTACCGCAGAGAATGCAAAAGCTTTGTAAATATATTTTTTTACATATGAAATAAGTGTCTCAGAAAAGTGACCCTTGCAAAATTCCAGTAGTGGGTTGCTGCGTGATGACGCCATCAATAGGGCTGCCGGCTATTGCGTAGTTGCCACATTTAAATATGCGTTACTTCTCACTCGTTTATGTCACAGGGATGAATTTTTTTCTGAAATGTTTCAAGTTTAATGACAAGTATTTTTCGTCATCACACTTTTTATATACTCCATTAGTTTTTGAGACATTTAATCATGATTTACTCAAAAACCATACGACTCTCGAAAAAATGCTCCGGAACAAAAAAAGTTGCATTTTTTAATGCGGATTACGAAAATCTGTAAAAACAGGGGGTTTACCCCAACGCTTAGAGAACTATCAGTGAGAACTCGTTATAAGTTCACTTTATCATCAATACGGCTCGCGCGCTATTATGTAGTTGCCCCATTTAAATATGCAAATCTTCTCACCCGTTTATGCTACAGAGATGATATTTTTTAACGAAATGTTTCAGACTTAATGACAAATACTTTCTGTAATTACACATTTTTTTTCTGTTTTGTTTCAAGTTAGCGTATTTGTAGTTGAAATTCAAAATGACTGCTGAGGAAACGTCATTGTATCATCCACACAGGAAATATTCAAGGACTCATCTTCGAATTAACTGATGTGACATGGAAGAAAATATTAGATGCATCTTCTGCAAGATTAAGAGCTTATAAAGACTCAAAGTACAAAAATATTTGTAAATTCCTCCGAAAAGAGTTTGATGTAAGCAAATATGGCAATTACCAACCTTTCTACAAAACTTTCACCGTAGTCCAGAAGAAAGCCGTCCCGGTGGCGCAGTGGTCTAAGGCGTTGGCCTCTGATCATTCGTCCGTAAGGAGTCCGGGTTCGAATCCCGGTCAGGCATGGATGTTGTGTTTGTCTTACGTCACTGGCTCTCTCCCTTCCCAGGAACCAGTGACCCAAAATTAGGGACGGGCGACTGCTTATAGCCCATTGAGTTGCTCACGGTGGTCGTTAAACCTCCAATCAAAAAAAAAAAAAAGTCCAGAAGAGAGGAGATACTGAAATTTCCTAAGCAAAAACTTCAGGATACCCTTTGCGATCAAACGATCCAGCTGACGTTTCTGTGAAAATAGCAAAAAAACACAGGTGTTGTGGAATTAAGAGGGAAAGAAGAAGCGCTGGGCAAATATCAAACCAAGGACTCGTAAAAAGGTACCAAAGATGCAGCAAAATTTCCTCAAGATCAGAATTTATTGTTAAAACTTTGTGACGAAAATTTTATTGCAAAGCAGGCATGGTACTACCACTCATGCCGCAAACAGTACCTTAAGACTCCATCGTCTCGAGAGACAGAGAATAAAAGAGAAACAACCACTGAAACATCTCGAAAAAGTTTATCAAGTAAAACACAACAGAGCATTTAGTAAAATAGTAGATTATTTCAATGAATACATAATTATGTCAAATAAGGTCCGAAAACTGACTTTGGTTCATTAACGACATTGTGTTTACCTTTCTGAAGAAGGAATTGAGGATCCTATGTATTCAACTTAAACGTTAGTCGACAAACTGATGAGTCACTTTGGTCCTGCCTTAAAAACAACGAAATCGAGCAACAAATATGGAATAATGCTATATTCAAACTGTATTTCATCAATTGAAGCTGAAGCAATATAGCCGATGATTATGCATCTCAAATTGAGGAACAGATTGAAGAAGTGGCTTTATAAAATAGATTATGCATCTCAAATTGAGGAACAGATTGAAGAAGTGGCTTTAAGAAGTGGCACAGACATATGAGAAAATAAAATCACGAAACTTCTTGAAGTATTTTTAGAACTTTATACAGTGGCACCTCTAAACCAACAAGTGAAAAACTGGTGCGTCGAGTTTCTTCATCTGCACTAGGTGCATTATTTGTTGTAAGCAACGGAAGATTGAAAGCAATAAAATATCTTCTGTTGAGTTTAGGCATGAAAAGTATGACAGGAAGCAGAAAGGTACTAGAAATTCTCAACCACTTGGGTCATTGTATTGGTTACCACACCATTCAGGAGCTTGAGACAGATTTAGCTATGTCTCTAAGGAAGCAAGCAGGAGTCACACCACATAACATATGTAGAATATCTAGGCCTTTCACTGGGGTAGCCTGGGACAACGTCGACTCCAACTTGGACACATTGTCAGGAAAAGGGAGTATATATAACACGCTCAGCTTTTACTACCAAAACTTGGAAACTTAACAGCCTGGAAATCCAACTATGGAAGCAGAAAGTGAGATAAAATTCGCCGATAGCTAAGAAGAATCCGATATTCTCATAGATAATCCCGCGGGATCTTGTAAGCCACTTAGAAAGATGAGATCACTTCGATTTATTCAAAGGATATTGAGCCATATCAAAAGAAACCAAAATTAGTCAAGCCTTTGTGTTCTTTGGTGAGTATTTGCCCTGTTACAAAACACTTCAAAGACTCCATGCTGACAGATTTTATTTGGGTTGTTTTTGTAAAATGGGCTGAAACAATAACATTGTGGGCTGGGTGGATTCCCAAAATTGTAGAAGATACAACTATGAAACAGAAGATTAGTTTCATGGAAAATATCACTTTGCCCCCTACGCAGAATGATGTGGTGCTGGAAACTATGAAGGTTTCACAGTGAGTAATTGCTGAGTGTGGAGAGTCTTCAGTTTTGGTTCATTATAATCTTGCTCTTACTAAACTTTCAATCATGATGCAAAATCAAGAAAGCCCTCGCTTCGACAACCTCTTCATTTGCTTTGAATCATTCCACATAGTTAGCCTACTTTGAAGCTCTTGGATACTATCTCGATAGCTCAGGGATTGAACACATTCTTTCAGAGAGCGAAGATCTAGCATCTGGTCAAATACATGGATTTCTCGGAGGAAAGGATTTCAGCAGATGTAAGCGAGTACACATCTTACTTTCCCTGTCTCTCGAAAGCTGACTTCTTCAGACGTTCATAGAACAACTACAAAACAGTACAATATTAGAAGAATTTCAACATCAGGTAAAAACACTGAATGATGATTATTTTCAAGATACTTCGGACAAGTTGTAACGTACCAGGAGATGTGACGTACCTGCCCGAAGGACGCACACGACATAAAGGCAGATAGGAATTAGAATAAAACGTCCGCGTAGCTCAATTGGTAGAGTGACTTATTCCGGAATGAGGGGATCCGGGTTCGAATCCTGGCGTGGACAGAAATGACGGAGAAATTTACTTCGTTATAAAGTTTATTGAGAGCTCAAATATACAGCAAGTGTATGATTTCAATGAATTTAAAGCAATATAACAAGAACAGGGTTTCACGGAAAAACAGCTAAGTTCTATCAACAGTACATTGATCTCGTTATCATCTATAAGTTATAAAGCAAGGCCTATAGGACAAGTAAGCTTGAAATGTATACCGATGCCTTAGAGAAAATGATTCCAGGTGTTTTTCTCAGGCATGTGACTGAACTATGCGTGATGAATGACTGTGTACCTTCTAAAACTTGCGAACCTATGAACCGAATGCCCTGAAGTCATGTATGCACAAACGCAAGGTGGTCTAGGTATAAACCGCTCTAGTACCTCATTCTCTAGAGTACCAGTTGACATGGCACTAGAGCTGACTGTAAATGCTGACGCTTCTTCAAGGTCCCCACAGGCAACATTGCATTTTTAAACTCAGAATCTGCTGGAGCGCGATGGATGATCACAAGGTGATTGAAAACTGAGATAGTGAGCATCTCACTTCAAAGCAGTCGAATAACAAACGCTCCAGATACGAAGCATGATTTGCAAAAAGGATGTATTGAAAAAGATCACAGAGATATCGAAAAAAATAATTTCAACCTTCAATGGTTTTCCAAACCCATTTAAAGAATTGGATCCTTAGGCACCTCTAAGGAACATTTCAACTGGACAGACAAACACTGAAAAGGTCACACTGGTTCTTCTTTCATTTTAGTCTTAAGGGCAAGAAGCTGAAGCTGCTGAAAACTTAAAAGAATGTACTTCCTAGATCCAAAGAATATCGACAAGTCTATACCCCGAAATTTGGTAGCTAACTGTGTATCTTCTGTTGTATTAAGTAACCTGAAAACAGAACAAAAAAAATAGAGGTTGCCAAATGCACTTTAGATACTTTCGATAAAGTAATTCATATGGCTGCTGTCCAAAAATGTGATGTGAAAAAGGTCATGCGGTATCCTCTAACATCCGTGCCATTCTCTCTTACCTGTGCCATGTACGGACACCCTTGATACTAATCTGTGAGTGAACTATGATACAGTCTATTTATGAACAAAACAACACCTAAGATCCAGTCTAAGGCATTATTGAAAGTTAAAAGAATTGATCCAACAGTGCTGCCACCATCTAAACCTATTCTGATCCAAAAGATTAAAAGAAGCAATTCAGTGGCATAGTTGTGGAAACAAGCCCATTGCAGAAAACCTAAAGAAAAATCTCAAAAGCTAATGGAGTTAACAAAAATGTGTAATTACAAAAAGAAATGTCATTAAATTTGATACATTTCAGTAAAATACATAATCTCTGTGGCATAAACGGATGAGAAGATTTGCATATTTAAATGGGGCAACTACATAGCAGCGCGCGAGCCGTATTGACGAGAAAGGGGACTTATAACGAGTTATCACTCATAATTCTCTAAGCGTTGGGGTAAAACCCAAGTTTCTATACATTTTCGGAATGATCATTAAAAATGCAACTTTTTTGTTCCGGAGCATTTTTTCGAAGGTCGTATTTCAGTAAATCATGGTTAAATGTCACACATAGCCAATGTGAACACTGATTTTACACGTTCAAATGCAATTATCTCAAAAAACTAATGGGGTAAACTAAAATGTGTGATTACAAAAAGTACTTGTCATTAAATTTGAAACATTTAAAAAAAATCATCCTTGTGATATAACCGAGTGAGAAGTTATGCTTATTTAAATGTGGCAACTACGTAATAGCCGGCAACCCTATTGATGACGTCATCACGCAGCAACCCATCACTGGAATTTTTGCAAGGCTCACTTTTCTGAGACACTCATGTCATATACACCGCCGTGCAAAAATTAAGGACGAGACAGTTTTTTGAATGTAACGTTGTGCAGAAATGCTGCACATCGACTCAAATCATACCATAAGATCCTCTAGATGTAAGAATATAGGATCAGTGAGCAAAACCGTCCAAACAAGAAATCCAAAGGATACAAAGGCACTTTATTGAAAAGGTAGCTTCGAGCACAACTGCACAGAAAACAGAAACGTCCATGTGACAGGCGGATGCCAAGAAAAACCCAGTCTTTAGTAGGGGATATGATCACCCCTGACTGCATTGCAGAATTTACAACGTATGTCAATGCGGAGGACGAGTTTGTCAAGGAGCTGTTGAGACATCGTGGCACACTCCTCTTGTAGCGCCGATCGCAGCTGCGGAATCGCTGCTGGTGACGTGCTGCCAAGCGTCTCCCGAGAAGGTTCTACACGTGTTCGACTGGATTTAGGTACGGGGACCTTGCGGGCCAATCCATGCGTTGAATATCTTCATTCTCCAACAGCTATGCGACAGCCACTGTACGATGACGTGTAGCGTTGTAGTCCATGAAGAGGACCTCAGGACCCACAGCACCTCTAAACAGACACACGTGAGTCAGGAGAACCTCGGTACAATAGCGGACACCAGTGACTGAACCTCCTTGGAAGATGTGGAGGTCAGTACTACTACCAAGCATGATACCGCCCAAAACGAAAACTCCGCCACCACCAAACCTGTCCCTTTCGATGAAGGTGGAGATGCGATTGCGTGTTCCCAGCTCTCTCCAGATGTGTATAAGTCCAGAATCGCTCGTCAGACTAAATCGGCTCTCATCCATAAAGAGAACTCGACACCATTGCTGATGTGTCCAGTTCTTGTGTTCCTGGCACCACAGAAACCGCCGTCTCCGATGAGCAGGCGTTATTGGCACACACCGTACTGGTCGTCGTGCAAATAGACCACCTTTGTGCAGCCTCCTGGCCACGGTAAAACGCGATAACGGACTTCCAGTTGTCTGTTGCATGTGCCTTGCGATTTCCTCCGCTGTCTGCCGTCTGTCTCTTCTCGCCTGTAGGAAAATATAAAGGTCGTCCACCGCCAAGGTTGCTCGTGGTCGACCACTGCTAAACTCTCAGACAGCTGCTCCTGTCGTTTGAAATGCTCTCCAAGCTAGTGAAACGATGATGTGAGCGATCCCCAACACCTCGGCCTCACTAGTCACACTTCGACCTTCTTCCAACTTCCCAATGACGCGACCTCGGGTAAAGTCATCGAGATGTCGTCTACTGAATTGTCTGTTGGCCATATCACACCGTGGCAGCAACTCGACGTCATTCAAACCGATGTACACCGTGCAATAGCTTTCACCTAATTGCTGAGAGCACACCGCCCGTGTGCTTTATACCCTTCCAACCCCCTCCCCTACGTCATGCTGCATATATGCGCATGCCCTAACGTACCGGACCCTAGTCGATCTCCTGAGTGGTCTTTCGGTCCGTTCTGACTGCTCGTTCCGCTGTTATGCTAATTTCTCCTCTTCGTCCTTAATTTTTGCCCACCAGTGTATAAACAAACGATATTTACAAAGCGCTTGCACTCTTCGGGTAAATAAATCCTGGTCTGGCTCTTGGACTATTTATTGGGTTCAAATCACACCACTACCGCCCGGATGCCGTAGTGGTTTAAGCGCTGGCTTCTTACCGTTCGTCCAAAGGGAGTCTGGGTTTGAATCCCGGGTGAGGCACGGATAGTATATTTGCCGTACAGCACTGAATTTCTCCATTCCCTGGAGCTAGTTGCCCTAAATATGTTGTCGGAAAGGTCATGACGTATTTTGGCACCCGATGGCGGTTGGGCGGTTTTGGAAGTACTAGAGGCATGCGCAGCTCTGTTATCGCTATGGCATTCGACAAGTGCCAGTTCTTGCTGCAGTCTAAAAGGAATAGTGAGCGATTTGGTAGATTTGCGAAGATTTGACATCAAAGTTGAAGATGGAAGGCCTAACTGTGCATTTTCGCCATATTTCACTCTTTTACTTCCGTAAAGGGAAGAACGCGCGTCAAGCTTGTGAAAAATTGCGTAAAGTGTATGGTGCTAATGCTCTACAAGAACGTCACTGCCAGCGGTCGTTCGCAAACTTCCGTGCTGGTGATTTTGACATCAACGATGTTCCTCGCTCGGGGAGGTTAACCGAGGTTGATGACGACCAAATCAAGGCATTGATCGAGTCAAACCCATGTTACACGACACGAGAGATTGAAGACACATTGCACATCCATCATTCAAGTGTTCACGTCCACCTGAAGACGCTGGGATGCATAAGCAAGCTCGATGTGTTAGTTCCTCGTGAACTCAAAGAAGCTCAATTGACGGCGCGTATAAACATCTGTGATATGCTCATTAAACGTGAGGAAAACGATCCTTTTTTGAAGCGACTGATAACTGGTGACGAAAAGTGCATTGTGTACACCAATGTGCTGCGCAAAAGGTCTTGGTCCTGACGTGCTGCTTCGCCTCAAATGAAATCCAAAGCAGACATTCATCAGCGGAAGGTTCTGGTCTCAGTGTGGTGGGATTTTAAAGGTGTCGTGTTTTTCGAGCTCCTACCACGGAACCAAACAATCAATTCGAATGTGTACTGTCGGCAATTGGACAGTTTGAACAAATCCATCATCCATAAACCTCCAGAGCTCGTTCATCGTAAAATGTTGTGTTCCATCACGACAACGCGAGACCACACACAAGTTTGATCACCCGCTAAAAATTATTTGAGCTTGGGTGGTATCTGTTGCCACACCTAGCATACTCGCCTGACTTTGGGCCGTCAGACTTCCACTTGTTTCGCTCTCTTCAAGAGTCCTTGCGTGGTATAACGTTCAATTCAGATGAGGCGGTAAATCAACATCTTGTAAAGTTTTTCGCTACGATAGACAGGTCCTTCTATGAACGAGGCACTCTGCAGCTCACGGAAAGATGGCAAAATGTTATCGAACAAAACGGGCATCATATCATTGATCTTTCTATCAATAAATTACCTTTGCAAAACATGGCTAAAATACGTCATGACTTTTCCCGCAATCCAATATATAGCTCATCAAGTTGACCTAGACTGCATAAAGCCCACTGAGTTGCTCATGGTAGATCTTAAGCCCATAAACAAAACGAAAAAAACAAAAAAACAAAAAAACAAAAAACAAGTAAGATGACACCGAATTTTCGGGTGTAATAAGCACGTCCTTTGAATCCTTCCTGACGCAAATTAGATTTATCAAAGCTATTCAAAGTCAATGGAACCGGTATGGAAAACAATAGTATCTGACGGAAGAAAGAAGTTTTTCAATGGGGTTTTTAATCCCTCAGATATTGCTGTAAATGGAATCGTGAGCTACGCCCACTGGATGCAGACTGGTGCGGTAAGAAAAACATGAATTTATATGAGAAACATTTCGCATCGGAAACGATCTCCAACACAGAAATAATTTTTCAAATCGGACTCTTAGAAACAGAGATATCGGCAAAAATAAGATGTGATTTTACGTCCCCTGGTGGGAAAACCATGCATTATTTTAAGAAGGAAGTATTCTCAAAAGGTTTTTCCATATGAGCAGTATCGGTTCAAGAAAAAAAATTTTGTCAAGTTTTCAGGAGCCCATAGTTTGCTACAAATACATTAGAAGCAGAAATTAACACTTATGCCCCTGGTGGCCAAACCATCCTTTTTAAAACATTAGAAATTATGTGAAAAATATTTTTCATCAGGTCTTGTATGTGATACAGGAAGAATATTTCAAATCGGAGTTTTAGAAGCAGAAATGACGCAGAAAACGCAATTTACCTTTCTGCCCCCTAGCGGAAAGTCTATGAATTCATTGAAAATTTGGAAATTATATGAAAAACATGTCACACTAGAAACACTATCCAACAAAGAAGAAATGTTTCAAATCGGAATCTTAAAAGTAGAGATATTGACAAAAATAAGATATACATCTACGCCCCTGGCGTACAAATCATGCATTATTTTAAGAAGAAAATGTTTCTAAAAGGTTTGTCGACATGAATACTATCGGTTTACAAACGACGAATTTTTTCAGTCGAGAATTTAGAAGCTCATATTTTGCTGCAAATACATCAGAAGCGGAAATTAAGATTTACGGCCCCTGGTGGCAAAACCCTTTTTTTCACAAAAATCCGAAATTATGTGCAAACGATTTCCCATCAGGAGCTGTATCCGGTGCAGAAAGAATTTTTCAAATCGGAGATTTAGAAGCAGAGATATAGGAGGAAACATAATTTACCCCTACGCCCCCTAGTCTATGAATTATTTAAAAATTTTGAAATTATATGAGGAACATGCCACACTAGAACCACTATCCAACACAGAAGGAATTTTTCAAATCGGACTCCTTGAAGTAGATATATTGACAAAAATAAGATATATATCTACGCCCCCTGGCGGAGAAACTGGGGAATATTTTAAGAAGAAAATATTCCGAAAATTTTTATTGATGTGAGTGGCATCAGTCCACGGAATAATTTTTTCAATCGATATTTTAAAAGCTCAGATTTTATGGCAAATACATCAGAAGCAAAAATTAACACTTACGCCCCCTGGTGGCTAAAGTATTCTTTACCAAAAATTTTGAAATATATGCAAAAGATTTTCCATCAGGAGGTGTATCCTCTGCAGAAATGTTTTTCAAATCGGAGTTTTAGAAGAAGAGTTATCGGGGAAAACATAATTTAATTTTACGACCCCTAGCGGAAAATCTATGCGTAATTGGAAAAAGTAACTATATCTAAAATACGCTTCAACATAAATGGAATCGAAAGATGAAAGAATTTTTTAAATCGGATGTTCAGAAGCAAATATGTGGAATAAAACGTATTTTGAATTCGACATCATCTGCATTTACGCCCTCTACCGGCGAAATTGTCGGACAGACAGACTGACGGACGGATTGACGGGCGGACAGACGGACGGAGGGACGGACAAACCGGTAACATAAGCACGATTACGAAGGCTAAAGGGCCTCCCCGCTGGCGCAGTGGTCTAAGCGCTGACCATTCGTCCTTGAAGGGTCCGAGTTCGAATCCCTGTGAAGTATGGGTGTCTTGTTTGTCTTACGGCACTGGATCTCTCCCTTCTCTGGAACCAGTGGCCCTAAATTAGGGACGGTGACTGCTTATAGCCCATCAAGTAGCTCACGGTGGTCGTTAAACCTTCAATCAAAAAAAAAAAAAAAGTCTAATGGGGGATGGAGCATTCGTTATTAAATGGTAGGGTGTAATACATTTTCTATTGAAAGTAGTTAATTCCTTCCATTTATATTTCTACTTTTTCAATAGCTTGAAAATAATGATAAATAGTTGACTAATTGTGGGCAACGAGCAAATATTTCCTTAAGAAACACTAAAATGCTACCAGAGTCTAAATTTAGATTCGCCGCGCCACCATCTCCGCATGTAAAAGCATAATTTTAAGTCGGCGATTTTCTCTTTCCAGTGTCCAAATAATGACAGCAAAAATTTTTCCTTCTATTTAATTAACTTTTTTTTTGTACACAGCGTTTAATGGAAGTTGTTAACTTCCATGTTTTACCTTACCATTAAAAAAATCAGCATATTCGCTGCTAAATTGAAGAACGACAGAGCCTTTCTTCATATAATTAATCTTTTCATTGAGCAATGCTATTTGTTTTCGTTAAGAAGCTTTTTCGAGATGCCATTTTTTCCCTGATTGTGTGAGATTCTTCTTTGGAGAGAACAATGGCTCGGTAAATTTCAGAAAGAAGTAATATACGTTTGGGGGTAAACAGAGCAGAGTATACTGCAGTAATAGGCATCTGAATTTAAAGTGTTAAATTATGAAGGCAAAATAATTTTTACTCTTTCGTTAAGGTGGACGTCAAGTAATTTTGCTTCCTATACTTGCAATGGACAAACTTCTGTACACATTTTCTTCACAATTAATGCGTTTCCAAGGATGAAAATTTGAACATCGATTAAAATTGCTTCATTTTATAACTTGGAATAATTAATATTTTCTAAAACATAACCATAATCATGCAATCCAACATTTGTTTGTCTACTGACGTCATCAAAGTACAGGTCGCGCCATCTTCTTTCTGGTTTCAACACCACCAAAGGAAAAGTTATTTATTTTTAATATAATTATAGTTATGTTTTAGAAAATATTAAGTATTCTAAGTTATAAGTTGTAGTTATTTTAATCGATGTTCAAATTTTTATCCTTGGGAACACACTAGTTGTGAAGGAAATGTGTACAAAAGTTTTTCCATTGGAATTATAGGAAGCAAACTTACTTGACGTTCACCTTAAATGAAGCATACGTAAGAAAGATAAAACCAGGAAGGTGGGAACTAATGCTCTGAGCACGTCATTTGAATTTGAATCCTCTGGTATAACAATCAACCCGACATTGAAATTGTCATATACTCCGCTCGACAATGAAATTGCCCCACCCAAAAAAAGATGGACTAAAATGATTCAAAAATCACCAGAGAAGCAGAAATTAGTGAGGATAAAACATGAATTAATTTCTAAAGCAGTACATCAGTTTGACAGACAGGATCACGTAACAGCCGTCAATACCTTGTGTGCCCAGCACTTTTTGCTATGCAATCAGACAAATGGTGCGACATGAAGTAATGCAGCCCTCTAATTACACAGAGTGATCACTGAATTATGACCACCTCTATCCAAACTGGATGAGGCCAGTTGACCAGCTGAATTGACGGCGCGTATAAACATGTGCGATATGCTCATTAAACGTGAGGAAAACGATCATGTTTTGAAGCGACTGATAACTGGTGACGAAATGTGGATTGTGCTTCGCAAACGGCCTTGGTCCCGACGGGCTGCTTTGCCTCAAAAGACATTCAAAGCAGACATTCTTCAGCGGAAGGTTCTGGTCTCAGTGTGGTGGGAGTTTAAAGGTGTCGTGTTTTTCGAGGTCCTACCACGGAACCAAACAATTAGTTCGAATGTGTACTGTCGGAAATTGGACAGTTTGAACGAATCCATCATCCAGAAACGTCCAGAGCTCGTTCATCGTAAAGGTGTTGTGTTCCAGCACGACAACGCGAGACCACACACGGAGCTTGGGTGGGATCTGTTGCCACACCCAGCATACTCGGCTGACCTTGCGCCGTCAGACTTCCACTTGTTTCGCTCTCATCAACAGTCCTTGCGCGGTATAACGTTCAATTCAGATGAGACTGTAAATCAGCACCTTGTACAGACCGGTCCTTCTGTGAACGAGGCATTCTGTAGCTCACTAAAAGATGGCAAAAGGTTATCAAACAAAACGGGCTTTATATCATTGATTGATCTTTGTTTCTTCTATCAATAAATGACCTTTGCAAAACATGGCTAAAATACGTCATGACTTTTCCGACAACCCAATATATTATGAATGGAATACGGAATTACACCATACAATACAAATTTTGAAGATGTGATTCCGTTTTTTGATGTAAATATGACAAAGATGGTAAGTCTGATAATATATGAAAACTTAAAAATTTCGCCCTCCTATGTGGGAAACGAACCAGCGTCTCCCGGATAGCGCCCGAGTACGCTAACCACTACAGCAACCAGAAAGACCAAGTCTCAGGTTTCCGGTAAATTTGAATATAACCATCACAGAAACCGCTAGTCGAAGCAACCGGCATTCATGTTTATCGAATCTGGAGGTTAAGAATTCTATCCCGTGATTGCCCGGAGGAGCAGATAAATCATGAATGGAATACGGGATTATACCATGCAAATTTTTATAATTGTAACTTAACGTTTGTTCCCCAGTATAAGAACTTCCGATTAAATATCACAGTTTCTTCAGGGATATGCGCTAAGACATCTTTGATAGATGAAACGTTTTGCTCACTCGACATAACTGCAAATATCAAAAGCATCTCGCATTATCTTACACCTTCGTTTTAGCTGTTGAGTTTTCCCTTTTGACAGAGAAATTGTGAATTTGTATTTAATATTACATTTTCGCTTCAATCTTGGCTCGAAAATTCGCTTCAAGCTTGGCTGGAAAATTTGCTTTAAAGCAGTTAGCTGAAACATCGGCCAAAGCTATCCCTTTATTCCGCAGCTTTCTTGAGAAATTGTCAGACTACGTAGTTGCAAATGCGTATCTGTAGGAGACCCGAGATTTCCGCTTGCCTTTTTTCTTGTTTACTTGAAGACATTATCGGCAAGTGCTGACCAAAGCACTCGGCGGCCAAGGGTCAGGAGAATGCGAATGACCCCATCGAAACATAACCTTTCGCCTATGTATAACACTAGAGATGCCTTGTCATAAACAAGAGCCTCCGTCCCTCCCCCCACCTCTCTCTCTCTCTCTCTCTCTCTCTATATATATATATATATATATATCATCATCATCATCATCATCATCATCATTGTCAACAATTATCAATCCACTACTGGACAAAGGTCTCCCAAAGTTTCTTCCACAATGGTCTGTCTTGTGCCAGTCTCCTCCATGTTACTCCCTCATACTTTCGAATTTCATCCACCCATCTCACATGTGGTCTTCTTCCGGGTCTTTTCCTGTCCCTTGGGAACCAGTCTAAAATTTCAGCTGTCCATCGATGGTTTGTCCTTCCAGCCCATTGCCATTTCAGGGATTTTACTCTGATCTCAATGTCTTCCACTCTTGTCATTTTTCTGATCCACGAGTTCCTCTTCTTATCTATCCTGGTTACACCAATTATGCACCTCTCCAGGCTTCTTTGAGTTGTCTACATTCTTTGTATGTCTCTTTTGGTTAAGGTCCACGTCTCTGCACCATACGTAAGCACTGGAAGGATGCATTGATCAAACGCTATTCTTTTAAGACTTAAGGACATATTGCTCTTGATAATTATACTGTTTCTTCCAAAATCTCTCCATGCAAGTTTTATACGCCGATTAATTTCTTCATCAATGTGACCCTCACTTGATATCTACTGTCCAAGATAAATGTAGGTATCTGTTATCTCCAGCTTTTCCCCATCAATCGATAAATCTTTATTCCTTGTAAAAGCATTGTACATCACTTTTGTCTTCTGAAAATGAATTTTTAATCCCACTTCTTTACTCTTGTCAGCAAGTTCCTGGATCATACTCTGCATCTCTGATATGGTAGTTGCAAACATGACTACGTCATCAGCAAAACGATGGTGAGTTACATAATCTCCATTAATCTTTATCCCTTTGTTTTCCCACTTCAGTGATTGAAAGACATTTTCCAATGTCGCATTAAAGAGCTTGGGACATATGGTGTCACCTTGTCTCACTCGCCTTTACAATTTTTTCTTGCGTTTCCATAGATGTTATTAATACTATTAATGTATGCATCTTCAATACCGCAGGATTTCAAAGCCATTGTAACTGCTGATGGTTTCACCGAACCAAAGGCCTTTCAATAATCGATAAAAGTCATGCATAATGGAATTTCATATTCCCTCGCTCTTTCAATTAGTTCTCTCAGTACGTGGATATGATCTATAGTGCTGTAGCAGCCACTCCTGAATCCAGCTGGTTCTTTCGGTTGAGCCATGTCCAGTGTTACCTTCAAACAGTGTGAAAGAACTTTATTTAAGATTTTATAAACCACTGACAGGTCTGTAGTTCCCGAGATCCTCAATGTCACCTTTTTTATGTAGCAGGATCTTTGTAGTGTTGTTCCAATTATCAGGAATTCTCCCTTCATTAAGACATCGAGTGAAAATTTGGGGCGAGTACTGTTTCGATTTCTCCACTTGGTTCTTGTATGATGTCTACAGTTTTTCCATCTTCTCCTGGATCTTTTCCCCTGCTTCATTTTCTTGATTGCATGTGCAACCTCTGCTGGGAGAACTGGAAGATCTCTGGTACTGGTACCTTTCATGATATCTGGAGTACATGCATCATCCCTTTCATATAATTTGGAATGAAAATCTTTCACTCTTGTCAAAATTTCGCCTCTATTCCTTGGTACAGAACCATCTTCTTTTCTCAGTGCCATAATCTGTTTTCTTCCCTTACTGAGATGTCCCTTTGTTATCTTTACGCTTCGGTTGTTTTCAATTGCTTTCCTCACTAGTTCACAGTTGAATTTCCTTACGTCTTCAGTGATACTTTTTTGTACTGTCTTGCATAGATTTATATATTCCACTTTGGAAGTCACATCTTCTTTAGTTGTCCTCATTTCTCTTCTTTTTCGCATCAACATTTTGGGTTTTCCTGATAATTTTTCACATGAAACTTGTTCTTAGACCCAGCTAATTTTGTTGCTGTGTCCGTAAGAGTTTTGGTTACTTTTCTGAGAACTTCAGAAATATCCACTTCTTCTGATGTTAGGCCTTCTAAAGCAGAGAATCTGTTCTTCAGTTCCAACTTGAAGTTATTATGGTGCTTTTTAAGGTTTGTCATGTCAATACATTTTGTTTGTCTTATGAGCTTGCCACGTTCGAGTTTAGTGTTAAGGTGCATCTTACATCTCACCAATCTATGGTCACTGCCTGTGTTAAACTTGTTTAGCACACTGCAGTCTTCGATGACGAATTTTTTGTTACACATAATAAAATCCATTTCACTTGGTATCATATTTGGATGTCTCCATGTCCATTTCGTGTATGGGTTTTTCTTGAAAAAGGAAATCATGATGAAAAATCCTTCTGCCTCTGCAAACTTTACGAGATAATTTCCACGCTGGTTTCTGTTGCCGTAACCGAATTTACTTACTGAAGTTTCATTCTGTTGCTGTAGCCCCATTTTTGAATGAAAGTCTCCCATAATTATCTTGCAGTGCTGCATGCCTTTTTTATTTACATGACGAAATTCCTCATGAAATTCCTCAATTTCTTCTTCAGGATGACTTGTGGTGGGTGCATAAGTTTGAATAATCTGAGCCTGGTATTTTACCTGGAGTTGGATATATATAAACTGCTGGCCACCCAAAGTGCAACACCGAGAAGGAAGCATCCGATTGGCCTGAAATTAGCAGCATGCGTCGCCCGTGAGAGGACATGCAAACGATTAGCATTGCAGGGCATATGCAAATCATGTGCGCCCGGCACGCCACCGAGAAGCACTATAAGAAGAGTGCACAGAAGGCGGGGTGTAAGTACAACTACTTACATCCCGCCTTCTGTGCACTCTTCTTAGTGTGTTGTGCTGCCTGACCTGTGCGTGGGAAGCTTCCTGATTCCTCGTCTCAGAATACGGCAGTCCTTCCAGCACGTTTCGCTGTTCGGCAGAGGACGAATAGTGGCATATCGCGACAGCGGTTTATCGTACCGACACATCGGCGCCCGTGTGGCACGATATCCAGCCACAGTGAGGCGAGTATGGATTCGCTGGGTGCAGGAGGGACGGACGGACCAACGTAAGCGATTGCCACAGCAGCGGCACACCACAAAAGGAGAGGACCGGCATGTTGTGCGGCGGTCATTGACGGCTCACACCGCCACACCACGAACGTTAGCGCAGGAATTATGGTGTGTTGCGCACAAAACTTGTGTCAGAACGTATCGTACGACGTCGTCTGCAGGAGCGGGGACTTGTCGCACGGCACCCATTGCTCCGATTACCATTGACATTACACCACTGGCGAGTTTGGCGGCAGTGGGCCGTTGAACGCCGCACCTGGACTACGGAATGGAATGACATTGTGTTCTCCGACGGATCCCGCTTCTGCCTGCAACACCACGATTTTCGAATCCGCGTGTGGCGGCACCGCGGCGAGAGACTGTATGACGCCTGCATTATGCATCGCCATACCGGTCCGTCGCCAGGCGTTATGGTTTGGGGCGAAATTGGATATGACACCAGCACCCCTCTTGTACGCATCGCCGGTACACTCAACAGCCGCCACTACATCTCCGACGTTTTGCAGCCTGTAGTCATCCCTTACCTGCAGGACCTGCCAGCTGCCACGTTTGAACAGGACAATGCGCGCCAACACGTGGCACGTATCGTGCAACAATTCTTCACGGCCCACCAGGTGTCACTGCTGCAGTGGCCCACCTGTTCTTCCAATATGTCGCCCATCGAACACGTCTGGTCGCAGATCGGCAACTGAGCGGCCCGGCAAGCACCACTCGCGGATGCGCCTGATGAACTGTGTCAACGTGTGGAAGCAGCCGATACCGACATACCCCAAGCCCACATCTAAAACTTCTTTCTTTGGATGCCGCGGCGTGTAGCGGCCGTTATTGCTAGCCATGGAGGCCACACGAAGAACTGATGTCGGCGTGTTCCGCAAGTCGAACGGGCCTGCAAGCTAAAACGTTTCATCTTTGTATCTGTTGTTATGTGTCCAGTAAATCTGGCACTGCTATCTCGTGTCCTTCTTGGTGTTGCATTTTGTGTGGCCAGCAGTGTATATATATATACACTGACAGAAAAAAAAATCCCAACATCAAAAAGGGGTTGTGTTAGATAAACAACAGTTGGTAGGCGCTGAGAGTACATCTGTAAGATGACGTCTATGCAGGTTTCGCGCTCGGCGCATACGTGTAGCGCTAGTAGCGCCCCTCGGAACATGCAAAGTAGGTTTGCTGTAAATACGCGCTGTAACTTTCGTGAGCGTTATTTATCGTTGAGATGCGACGTAGGGTGTTGATGTTAGTCAAGAATGCCTTTAAAAAGACGAAGAAGCCATTATCAACAGCTCACGGAGTTTGAACGAGGTCGTGTAACAGGGCTACGAGAAGGTGGATTTTCTTTCAGCAATATTGCAGAACGACTTGGCAGGAATGTATCCACTGTGCATGATTGTTGGCAGCGGTGGTCAAGGGAAGATACTGCCTCAAGAAGACCGGATTCCGGCCTGCCACGTGGCATTACTGAGAGGGAAGACCGCCGTGTACGGCGTATGACCGTGGCGCATCGTACCGCGTCTGCGGCAGCAATTCGAGCTGCAGTTGCCACCACAGTGACACAAGGAACTGTTACAAATCGGTTACTTGAAGGACAGATCAGAGCCAGACGCATTGTAGCGTGAAATCCACTTACTCCCAACCACTGCGGTTTGCGACGTCAGTGGTTTCAAGCTAGAGCTCATTGGAGGACGGAGTGGAGATATGTTGTGTTTTCTGATGAAAGCCGGTTCTGCCTGGGTGCCAGTGATGGCCGTGTGTTGGTTAGAAGGAGGCCAGGTCAGCGCCTGCAACCAACCTGTCTGTGGCCGAGACACACTGGACCTACGCCTAGAGTTATGGTCTAGGGAGCAATTTCCTATGACAGCAGGAGCTCTCTTGTGGTTATCCCAGGCACCCTGACGGCACAGTTGTACGTCGGTCTGGTGATTCAACCTGTTGTGCTGCTATTCATGAACAGGATTCCAGGGGGTGTTTTCCAAAGGATAACGCTCGCCAGCATACCGCTGTTGCAACCCAACATGCTCTAGAGAGTGTCGACATGTTGCCGTGGCCTGCTAGATCACTAGATCTTTCACCAATCGAGCACGTATGGGACATCAGTGGGCAACAACTCCTGTGTCACCCCCAACCAGCATTAACCGTCCCTGTATTGACCGAACAAGTGCAACAGGCAAGGAACTCCATCCCACAAACTGACATCCAGCACCTGTACGACGCAATGCATGAACGTTTGCGTGCTTGCATTCAACATTCTGGAGGTTACACCGGTTATTAATGTACCATCAATTCACATTTAAAATGGCTCTTGTAGCGCGTACAATAAGCTGTGATCTTGAAACCTTAATCGATTAAATATGTTACCTGTACAAATGTATTGCCGCCATTTCATTCCTCTACAACTATTTTTTCGTGGTGTAGGGATTTTTTTCCGTCAGTATATATATATATATATATATATATATATATATATATATATATATATATATATATGCTGGGAAGCATTAGGATCCACGATCCCTGAACAGGCTCCCACAGTTGACGAAGATTTGACAAAGGGGGTCAGAGCCTCGTACATCTCTCTAGATGGCACCCTAGATATGCTCGATGGGATGGAAGGTCAAGTGACCTAGCAGCCTAAGGAAGCGAGGTCACGTCAGTGGTTTGTTCATCCAACTATTCGAATACAATTCGGGAGAGATGGCATGGTGCATTGTCTTGTTGCAGGATGAGGTCCCCAGTGGGATGTTGGAGACCCACAAACGGGAGTAAATTGTCGTCCAGGATTTCCCGGTAACGTTGACCTGTGAGGGACGATGTCACACGTACCAGGAGTCCCATTTCAGTCCACGTAAACAGTCCTCAGACGAGAATGCCACCCCCACCAGCTTGAAGAGTACCTTGCTGGCAAAAGGATCCATCGCTTCATGTGATTCGCGCCGTACTGGTATCCTGCCATCCGCATGTACCAACGTGAATCTCGACTCATCAGTCCAGGCAACATTTTTACACATGCCTAGGTTCCAATGGCGATGTTCCAGCGCTTATGCTAATATTTGAACCCTGTGATGTGCGGTCAGCAGTGGTACCCTCGTGGGATGATGGCTTCTGTACCCCATGGCGAGGAGATGGTTCTGGATGGTGTTTCTGCTTACACGTTTATGTGCACCAGAGATAAATTACCAAGTGATTTCTTGCACTGTGGCCCGTCTATCCGCTGTTACAATGCGAACTAGCTGACGATGATTCCGCTCATCCACACGCTGTTGTCCACGGCAGTTGGCCCTTGCAGGGATGGTTTTACCGGATTCGATGTACACACGGTGCACCCGTGACACAGTGGCTCGTGAAAATCCCAGTGCCTGCACGACTTTCGAGATGGAGTGACCCATTCGTTATGCCCCGATAATTTGCCCACGATATATTGCGCTTAGATGCTTCGTCTTACCTATTCTACGTCCGACTCTTACCGATTCCCGTCGCATCACTCCTTATATTGTCGGATCGCTGCATCGTCATGCCGTTTCCGTTTACAGGGCCGTCCACAGCGCCACATTTGCATAACGCCAGAACGCCAGCTGTTTCTAATTTAATTGCTCTTCAGTATTGTATATATATATATATATATATATACTGAAGAGCAAAGCTGAAGACTAAGGAAAAACTTTTGAATTTAAAACGAAAGTTGCAAAATAACCTGAAGATCACAACGCGCAACGCAGCAGTTATGAAAATTCAGAATTCACATTCTATTAAGAAGAGACCTAAGCAAAAAAAAAATATATATATATTTTTGACTCATACCAAGTACAACATAGAAAAGGTTATGTATCTACCGGTGTGAGTACAAGGAGAAAAAATAAAAAATAAAATAAAACAACTGAATGTAGAAAGTGTCCAGAATACTGAGAATTGGCTTTATCAAGGACCAGCAAAAACTCTGCATTTTCTCACTTCCACAAAGACCTAGTTGGAAATGGGCTTCTGCAAAGCCATAGATGCAAGTAATAAGCCCACCAAAAATTGTTTTAAAAAATATATATATGTCATGACCTCCGTAGAGTTGTATGACCTAGCTTTAGTTAACAATTTAGCTTGCATCCATAACTTTCATGGCCCGACCCATGCTCTTCATCTGCTACTACTAAACAGAAAGAAGAAGATTAAAGAGAACTCAAGTTGTGAGAGTGACATAATAATTAGAAATAATGTTCAGCTATAACGAAATGCCAAGTTCGCCTGAGAGAGAATTTAAACCTGAATGGCAATGCAAAAGTATTCCAAATTTTTACATTGCAATTAAAAAAGGAAATATTAATTATTTAAAACTCAGATTTTTGAAAGAAAACCTGATTCTAATACCACCCACTCCACAACTTCTGACAACACAAAAACGAGAACAAATCAAAGACAATAATTAACTAAAGAAATGCTTTGTGAAAGTTATATGACATAAACAATTAGTTGCAATATGTACAAAGTATTTCAGCAGTGCTTTAAGTGCATAATTAAGTAGTTATTAAGAACTTAACTACTTTGAAAATACAGCGCAATGTAAAGGAACTATGCTTAGCCAGCTGCTGGGCCAAAGTTTCCTGAAAAACGCGCAAAGTTACCAAGAAAAGAAAGAGTTAAAACCCGCAAAAAATTAACAGACTAGCCAGTGCCTAAATGCTAAAAAGCAAAAAACAACAGAGAAAAAAAGTACAAGAAGTACAAACATTGAACTTATAAAACCTAAAACCCAAAGACAATGAAGAGAGCTTACCTCTTATGCAACTAAACTTTCTCCACACAAGAGGAAACATGGCTGACCTTTTCCCAAAACGTCCAAACATCTCTGCCACTCCTAGTCGCTGGGGGGCAGTGTGGGTGGGGCTGATGGCCTCCTCATACTGAAAGAAACCAACTCGCGGAGATTTTAACCAGAGAAAAAAATATATACTTAAGACTGTGGACCTGTATGATCAGAAAGAGCAGAATTAACTCTCCAGAATACATGAGAAATATTATAAAATACACAAGTGGTGTATTTAATAATCTTTGCATGTATTAAATCACCTTATTGAGCTTCTATAGATTATTCAGAATCTTATTAATTTTAATGTTAGTTTCACTATTTTTAGTATAGCTATTCTAGTGAGTGAATAACTAGCTTTCTTTTTTATTTGTTTTTATTTTCTTTTATAAACAGATTTTTAAGCTTTTTTTGTGATTTTGTCTATATTATTTAATTTTTTATTTTAATAGGACCTTCATATCCATAGCACTAAGGTTCCTTTTAGTAGTTAATAGGCATCCTCTAGCCAACTTCCAAACGGCTTTGATTGGTCAGAATCATATTATTAACTGTGTAGAAAATTAAAGCAGATCTGCCAACCTTACTCTATTATTCAGAATAATTTTTCTTAAAGTTCTTTTGATGAAAGAAACGAAATTCCTTTGATGAAAGAACGAAATTCCTTCTTCTTCTTTCATCAAAAGAACTTTAAGAAAAATTATTCTGAATAATAGAGTATGGTTGGCAGATCTGCTTTAATTTTCTACACAGTTAATAATATGATTCTGACCAATCAAAGCCGTTTGGAAGTTGGCTAGAGGATGCCTATTAACTACTAAAAGGAACCTTAGTGCTATGGATATGAAGGTCCTATTAAAATAAAAAAATTAAATAATATAGACAAAATCACAAAAAAAGCTTAAAACTCTGTTTATAAAAGAAAATAAAAACAAATAAAAAAGAAAACTAGTTATTCACTCACTAGAATAGCCATACTAAAAATAGTGAAACTAACATTAAAATTAATAAGATTCTGAATAATCTATAGAGGCTCACTAAGGTGATTTAATACATGCAAAGATTATTAAATACACCACTTGTGTATTTTATAATATTTCTCATGTATTCTGGAGAGTTAATTCTGCTCTTTCTGATCATACAGGTCCACAGTCTTAAGTATATATTTTTTTCTCTGGTTAAAATCTCCGCGAGTTGGTTTCTTTCAGTATGAGGAGGCCATCAGCCCCACCCACACTGCCCCCCAGCGACTAGGGAGTGGCAGAGATGTTTGGACGTTTTGGGAAAAGGTCAGCCATGTTTCCTCTTGTGTGGAGAAAGTTTAGTTGCATAAGAGGTAAGCTCTCTTCATTGTCTTTGGGTTTTAGGTTTTATAAGTTCAATGTTTGTACTTCTTGTACTTTTTTTCTCTGTTGTTTTTTGCTTTTTAGCATTTAGGCACTGGCTAGTCTGTTAACTTTTTTGCGGGTTTTAACTCTTTCTTTTCTTGGTAACTTTGCGCGTTTTTCAGGAAACTTTGGCCCAGCAGCTGGCTAAGCATAGTTCCTTTACATTGCGCTGTATTTTCAAAGTAGTTAAGTTCTTAATAACTACTTAATTATGCACTTAAAGCACTGCTGAAATACTTTGTACATATTGCAACTAATTGTTTATGTCATATAACTTTCACAAAGCATTTCTTTAGTTAATTATTGTCTTTGATTTGTTCTCGTTTTTGTGTTGTCAGAAGTTGTGGAGTGGGATTATTAGAATCAGGTTTTCTTTCAAAAATCTGAGTTTTAAATAATTAATATTTCCTTTTTTAATTGCAATGTAAAAATTTGGAATACTTTTGCATTGCTATTCAGGTTTAAATTCTCTCTCAGGCGAACTTGGCATTTCGTTATAGCTGAACATTATTTCTAATTATTATGTCACTCTCACAACTTGAGTTCTCTTTAATCTTCTTCTTTCTGTTTAGTAGTAGCAGATGAAGAGCATGGGTCGGGCCATGAAAGTTATGGATGCAAGCTAAATTGTTAACTAAAGCTAGGTCATACAACTCTACGGAGGTCATGACATATATAAATTTTTTAAAACAATTTTTGGTGGGCTTATTACTTGCATCTATGGCTTTGCAGAAGCCCATTTCCAACTAGGTCTTTGTGGAAGTGAGAAAATGCAGAGTTTTTGCTGGTCCTTGATAAAGCCAATTCTCAGTATTCTGGACACTTTCTACATTCAGTTGTTTTATTTTATTTTTTATTTTTTCTCCTTTTACTCACACCGGTAGATACATAACCTTTTCTATGTTGTACTTGGTATGGGTCAAAAATATATATATATATTTGTTTGCTTAGGTCTCTTCTTAATAGAATATATATATATATATATATATATATATATATATATATATATACAGGGTGTTTCAAAACTAATGGAACAAACTTTAAGAGGTGAAAGAACACACCGAAACAAGCACTTTTTGTCATAGAATGCGTTTTCGCAAGTTACGCGGTTAGGCGCTGGAGGGATCTTTCCGTTTCTCCACACACGCCGTCTTTCGCAACGCAAAGACAGGAATGGCACAACAAATCAAAACAAAGTTTTATTGCAGGCAAAATAAAAAACAAAATGCGACATCACAGAAATTACATCCAAATTTGCAAACATCAATAAGTAAATACTGAAATTAATTACATTTACAAAAGCTGCTCAAAAGGGCGACAGCCACTACTGATGCACGCTTCGCATCGTCGACGTAAAGATACCCGTATGTTGTGGAAAATACCAGGCATTTTTTGGGCAGCTGCAGCAGCGACTAATTCCTCATTGGGATCAATGGGAGTGTCGTAAGCACTTAAGTTGTTCCCGTAAGAAGAGATCCAGAAGGGACAGATCTGTTGATCGTGGGGGGACAAGCGGTGGGTCCACCTCGGCCAATCCATTGGACTGGAAATTTGGCGTTCAAGTAATCACGTACCTGAGTGCTAAAATGAGATGACGCTCTATCATGCTAGAGCCACATTTTACGGCGGACGGCTGCTGATACATGCTGGATCAATTCAGGCAAGACTTGTTGAAGGAAAATAAGGTACGTTCTTCCATCGAGACGTTCCGGTAAAAGACATGGGTCTTTGGGTTGCGAAAGATGGCGTGTGTGTGGAAACGGAAAGAGCCTAACAGCGTAACTTGCGCCCATGCAATCTAAACCGAAAAGTGTTTGATTCGGTGTGTTCTACCACTCCCTAAATTTTGTTCCATTAGTATTGAAACACCCTGTGTACAGTATATACATATTTCCTTCTCTTTAACCCTTGCACTAAATGAGTAAGCTGTTTTATGTTTTATTCTACATAGCAAATTTGATTGCGTAATAATTGAAAATTCGTAGAATTTGATTCACAATCTACGAATTGCTAGTAATATAAGTTTAGTAGTCTAAGAATTTCTACCAAATCCTAAAACAAAATTGATTGTGTGGGATCTAGGAGTTAGGCAGCAATTTCAGAGAAGAGTAACAAAGGGTTTTGTGAAAATTTAAACTGCTCTTTTAATAAAAGCATTGGAGAGTGACAGATAAAATGATACAAAAAACGCACGTAAAATTAGTTTTACAATAATCATAATAATAATAATACTAATAATAATAAATGAAAACAAGAAAAACAACTCCAACAGTACTTTTTAAGGAGGAAACATGACATTACTACAGTGGTGGCTGTACCTCACTGAAACTGAATAATTCTCAGTTTCTCCTTCAAGCAGAAAATAATACAAATCCACTGCAAAGTTGGAAAAGCAAAATTCTGCACGGTAAGTATCCAAAGTCCAGAGATCTGAAAAACATTGGCAAAAACTCCGTACTAGTATGGTTTTAAAAAAAGGCCAACTTTATCCAGAAACCAAAGGATTCTTCATTGGGATTTAAGACCCCGTTATCTCAACCCAGAACTGCAAGAAACACATAATTAAAATTGCAGACGATGACGCATGTTGAATGTGTGAAGAAGTCAGTGAAACCATACCAAACTACATACTTACATGCCTAGAAAAGTAAAGTTCTCAATCTAATAGAAATCATTAAACAAAGATATTCACTCTTTCCACGTTTATAAGTGAGTCACGGAAAAATTCTCATTGGCCTCCACAGGGAGTCGAACCCAGGGTCTTCCACTTACGCGCCGGATATGCTTCCGCTACACTACAGCGGTGTCGAATGCCTCCAGACTCACACACGCTAACTGCCAAATTGACTTGGTAGTTAGCCCAAGTTAACTGCCAAGTGAATTTGGCAGTTAGCCCAAGTTAATTGCCAAGTCAATTCGGCAGTTAGCGTGTGTGAGTCTGGAGGAATTCGAGGCCGCTGTGGTGTAGCGGAAGCATATCCGGCGCGTAACTGGAAGACCCTGGGTTTGACTCCCGGTGGCGGCCAATGAGAATTTTTCCGTGACTCATTTATAGACGTGGAAAGAGCGAAGATCTTTGTTTAATGTTTCTGGTCCACGTTAAATGTCTGTCTTAATAGAAATCAATTTTTATGTGATAAAAAATCAATTTCAATAATACACACCTAAACATGGAGGTATGAATAAAAGGAGACGCTGTCGCCAACTCTTCCCAGGCTAGCAAAGTGAAGCCGAGTTTGTACGCTTCCGCGGTGAAAGTAGTACCGCCAGCTTTGGTGTGGTTACCCTCAAGATGCAAAATCAGACAATTTTTCGCATTAGTGAGACCCTGTTCGTTTTCTTAAGATTTTACATTGTCTTAAATCATAAATGAAGTGGAAAAGCAGTGGGATATGTTTAAGAAAGTCTTAGGTTTGCATGAAAGGAATTTTAGTACAAAAACTTAGATTTTCATGGAGGAAAAGAGATCTAAATAAGCGTCTTTGTAACGACTGAGACGTATATGAACTGACGATTTAAAATGTGTTTATACTAAACATAATTTTATGAAGACGTTTAAAATCTTTGTGTCTTAGCGGATTATCGTAAAATATTGTTTATCATAGAAATTGTATGACCAGTAAAACAATATCTTAAGAAACCGAATCAATACCTTAAGAGACATGACCAAGTAGCCAATAGTTACATCAAGAGCTTGGCGTTAAATAACATGGCCTTATCCAAGGCTATACTCCACTTTATTAAAAGAATCAACCACAACCTGCTCTCGAAAATAAGAATTACATCATGCACTGGGACAAACCTGTCATCACGAACCAGTCCTTTGACTACAACTGACTTGACATTGCCATTGTAGACAAAAAAAACTGAAAAACACCCAAATGATAGATGTAGCAGTTCCACTTACAGAATACATTTCGAACAACAGTATCTGAGAAAATCTCGAAATATGAGAGCCTGCAAACGGAAATACAAAGGATTTGGAAAGAAAGCATAACACAGACTGTGCCAGTTGTCATTTCGGCAACTTCAGTGGAACCAAAAAACCTTCTGAAAAATCTCAAGAAATTAGGATTTCCACAGAAACTGCTTAACCCAATCCAAAATACCAAATAACTTTCTGAAAAATCTCGAGGAATTAGGATATCCACAGAAACTGCTTCACCCAATCCAAAATAGTCACTCTACAAACCTGTCATATCACTAGAAAATTCCGGAATTTTCAGGTTTCTCTTTAAAATATCCGCCTTTTGCTGATAGGCTCGGGCTGAGAGTAGTCGACAACAAGAGAAACACTAATACTACTACGATTAATACAGAGGGTGAGTTAAAAGTTTTGCAATATTCGGAAAACTTTGTCTTGTTTGTTTGTTTGGTTTGTTAGTTTTTATGGCGCAAGGGCCATGTCTGGCCAAAGAGTGCCAACTTTGTCTTCATACGTACCTTTACGACAAAAGCTGACTAGCATTCAAAGTATTAGCAAACGTGTTGCGCCATCTTTAGCCATCTGTCTCCAAATTCTTCGATTCCACGGCTGTACCAGTTCTTTTCCTTCGAGGCGAAAACCTTCTTCACCCCAGCTGCCACCTCTTCCTGGTTGTTGAAGTGCCGCCCGCGAAGGAAGTGTGCCACGGACCGAAGCAGGTAATAATCTGACGGGCAAGTCCGGACTATATGCTGGGTATGGCATCAGTTCGATGTCCTCAAGTTCCTGGAGTTTTGCCCGGGTCATTCGCTCAGTATGAGGCCTACCATTACCCTGCTGTAGGAGAGCGCGCTTTCTGTTCACCAGTACCGGGTGCTTCTCTTCCAAAACGGCATACATCCCAGGGCTAGAGCCCTGCATACATCCACTCCAGCTGTTCAGAATAGAGGATGGCGTTGATGGTCCGACCCTCTGAAAAAATTGGTAATGGATTATCTCCTAGAAATTCCACCAGACGCAGAGCATGACCTTGTGCTCAAAGCGCCCAAGTCTGCCAACAGGTTCAGGAAGCTGTCTTGAGCTTAGCCAATGCCGTTGGCTGTTATGATTACGGAAATATACCCACTTTTTATCGCACGAAACAGTTCTCTTGATGGAACGTACATCGCGCGGGTTTTCTAGGAGTATCGTGCACACTTCTACTCGGAGGTTTGCTTCAGCTGGCTTCTGTTCGTGAGGGACAATGCGGCAGCTCCTGTAGACTTTGCCGAGGTCCTGAAGGTGACAAACCACGGTGGTATGTGATATGCCCAGCTTGCCTAATAATCTCCGTGTGCTGGTTGTCAGATTTGTCTCTACGGCCTGGCGCACGGCCTCGGAATCCACGGTTCGCAGTCTACCTGACCTTGGCTGATCGTCGAGGTTTCTGTCACCTAAGCAAAATTTCTTGAACCATCTGGTTGCGGTGCTGTGGTCCATGGAACTTTCCCCTTTCGCATGACAAATGTTTGGTGTTGCTTGAGCAGCGTTATGGCCGAGTGGAAACAAGTAAAGCAAAAGTTCCATTATTAACCGGTTGTGGCTGTTCACCTTTTAGGCGTCGCAACCACAGAGAGAACGACGACATGCAGTGCTATTTACAGCAACGACTACCACTTTATATCCCTTTCAACTGACTGCAGTGCGGGACTGGAACTAGTTTGAACATGTGACATACCTGCTGCCGCATATGTCTTTATGCGAATATTGCAAAACTTTCTTAGTTTTGACATTTCTAAAAACAATTTTAAACAAGAGACCCTGTTAAACAGGAGGCCCTGCTCTTCCGTACGGTAATGAAGCTCTAATTATCGAATATCAATATCCAGATCCAAAGCTTTTGCATGAATTTTATGCTCTTGAGAAGATAAACTGAATGCAAAAATTGTTACATACCTCTACTTAAAAATGTGTTGCTTCATATTTTGTACTCACAACCCCAACCAGGCGTCTTGATAAGGACTCAAAGACAACATCCATCAAGTGTAGATGCTCTACGACCTGCGATCCTCTCTTCCTACAGGGCACTATTGCCCTCTATGAAGCGAAGGTTGCCGGTCGTAGAGCATCCACAGTTTCTGATCGAGGTCAGAGGGCTCGAACAGATCTGTCTATTTCGTTCCACAAATTCTCAATGGAAAGAGGTCTGGCCATAATATGGCGTAATATCCTAGTTCGATATGGTGTGAAAACACAGGTTTGTCCACGCCGCGCATCTAAACCGGGTCCTCTCACACCGGAGTAAGTCGTTCTCCCAACTGAGCTACGCGGACATGTGTTCTTATTGTTATCTGCCTTTATCTCATGTGCGGCCTGCAGCGCAGGCACGGCACAATGGTCTGGGATATATACTGTACATGCGTCTCAGTTTCTTCTACTATCATGAGGTCAGATTTTAGCTTGTACCTGCGCAGATGGACTTTCGTAGCTACATCATATTTAATCGATGTCAGCATCGTTTCTTAAGTTTGTCTAAATCTGAATAATATACACTATCTACCAACAAGTAATTGGAAACCTGTGATAGCAAAGGAAAACGAAGTTTATTCACCTTCAATAGTTGGTGGAGCCTCCACGAGCGGCGATTACAGCTGCGACCCTTCGGGGCATACTCTCAACCAGGCGTTGTACGACGGCTAGCGGTATTTTCTTCCACTCGGCTTGGAGAAGACAGGTCAGTTCCTTCACCGATTTCGGACGGTGGGGGCACCCCTTAACTCGACGCTTCAACTCGTCCCAGAGGTGCTCGGTAGGGTTAAGTTCCGAGCTCTGCGCAGGCCAGTCCATTTGATTAACCTCATTGTCACCATACCAAGCCATGGTGGACCTCGCAACATGACAGGTGGCATTGTCATATTGAAAGTAACATGGGTCCACCACGTAAAACTGCCACAACGTAGGAAGCGCATGGTCATCCAAAATGGTGCAGTAGGTCTCGGCGTTGAGTCTAACAGGAATTGCGACCAAGGGTCCCGTGCCATACCAGGAGAAACACCCCCATGGCATAATTCCACCGCCGCCGAACTTCACAGTTGGCACAATACATTCCGGCAGGAGGCGTTCTCCAGGCAGACGCCAAACCACGACCCTGCCATCCGAACGGTAGAGGGTGAACCTTGATTCGTCGCTCCAGAGAACCACTTTCCGCTGTTGGACGGTCCACTGTCGACGTTCTTTGCGCCACGTTAGCCGAGCAGCGCTATTGGACTTGGTGATCAAAGTCCTGTGGGCGGCAGCACGTCCATGATAAACAAGCAAATGGGCTTCCTTACGGATGGTATTCATCGAAAGAACACTCCAGGATGCCTGTTGAAACTCCTCACGTGGATGTGGCCCATTGATTTGGTGCGGTTCTTCCGAATTTCTGTGGTCAGCACCCGTCGGTCTCTAACTCCCAGTTTTGTGGGTCTGCCGGGTCGTAGCACATTCCGACAGTAACCTCTCATCTTCCACTTGCCAATCGCGTATGCCACTGTCGATTTTGGGTACTTCAACTCGCTGGATATGTCACCTATGGATCGGCGATTTCTGTGATACCCGACGATTACAGCTTTCTCGAAATCAGAGAGCTCCGAACTGCGTGGCATCTTGCATGCGACTGGTTGCGTTGTAGTTTTCCACACGATATTTAACGGATGCGGCCGTGACGTGTATCAGGACCGCAGATACCGTGGATTGCAGTGGTGTCCAATTGCTTGTTGGTAGATAGTGTATAATAATAATGAATATATTGTTTTTGTAAAACTAAATAGTCGAATTACTGTTTTCGCCGCCATAGTTTAGTAAATATTTTCTTTTATGACTCATACATCTTCGTTCATTACTTTTATGACATTAACATTCATTTAGGGGAGACTCATTTGTTTTGTGAAAAAAATTCGATTTTTTTTACGCTATTTTATTATTTCAGGTCTTAAGAATATGTGTACTACATTTCAAGTCGAAATTCGCAAAATTGGTCAAAGTTATAATCTATTATTGTCCAGTGAAGTGGGTCACAGAGTTGGTGCAACTGTCGCAAAGCCGAAGCTGAGAAAGCTCTAGACGAATTCAATCACTAACCTCCATTTCATAAATATGTTGAAAATGCTATAAAGCCGATTTACAACGATTTGTCATCAATAGAGTTGCTGGAAAGGTGTTTAGGCGGTGACACTTAAAACAACAAGGAAAGTCTCTATTCTACTGTTTGGGGGCTCGCGCCCATACATCTTCACTGTGGCTTAAAACCCATCGTAATGGCAGCTTGTGTAGACACAGGCGTTTTTAAAGCAGGTTTTTCTGCCTTCCTGAAACTGATGACAATGATAAGATTTGTTATTGGCGAGCAAACGAAGATATTTGCCAAAGCGCGAGACCAACAGCGTCTGCAGAAATCGTCGAGACACAGCCTCGAGGCTACAAAAGAGACTCGTACAAGGCGTAGAAGCAAGCAAATGTCTCTAAACGAGTTCTACGAAGCAGAGGAAGAAACACTGTATGGCTCTGTTATAGCAGATTAGCAGAAAAATACTGTAAGTACTAGATATACCTCCGTAAACTGTACTTCAAACTTTAAATGCGTTTTTCTCGAAACAGATTTTCCGAGAATGGTTGGCATGATATTTCACAAACTATTGTACCGATCGACTTCAAATGTAAAACTGCGTGTTCAGCAAGCATCCTGTTATCGTTTGATGAACCAGAAACGCGATACGCTATGTATATTTTTTAACAGCAAGAAAATATCAATTTTTGGAGCTAAATTGATAATTTGAGTTTGACAAGTAACCATTTCCTCAAATATATATATTTTTTTCTGGTTCATCAAACGATATCTACTTGTGTATAGGGTAAAACGCCGTTCGAGGTTTTTGTTTCAGACCACCTGGAGTGGAGAAATCATGCCGCGGATTTTCGCGCAGTGTCATGTTCGAGGGGGATTTGCGGGCGTGATTCTGCATTAAACTTATTAAAAATTGTTTTGTAAATATCTGAAACGATGATAAATAGATAAACCTATTTTGGAATCAATTGAGGGCATAGTTTCGTCAATAAACACTCCACAAAAACATGGTAATTTTAGCGTAAAAAATGAAAATCCCCACCTTTAATACATCTACAGAAGTACCGCTGAAGCCTTGTTATTTGTTGGTATGATTTCACTCCACTTAGTATTTACCGGATTGTCGCTCGTTGTGAACATGAGTGGCGCGGATGCGTTATTTTTTTTTTTTTTTTTTTTTTTTTTTTTTTGATTGGAGGTTTAACGACCACCGTGAGCAACTCAATGGGCTATAAGCAGTCGCCCGTCCCTAATTTAGGGTCACTGGTTCCAGGGAAGGGAGAGAGCCAGTGCCGTAAGACAAACACAACATCCATGCCTGACCGGAATTCGAACCCGGACCCCTTACGGACGAATGATCAGAGTCCAACGCCTTAGACCACTGCGCCACCGGGGCGGCGCAGATGCGTTGTACGTAAATAAATGTATGCTCTCGACACTCGTTTTATTTACCACATACAATGATCTTGGCATGCGAAAGATGTATAGCATAAATTATCTATAAAACGTATCAGGTTACTCTCTCGATTTTTTTGTTTGATTGGAATTTTAACGACCACCGTGAGCAACCAAATGGGCTATAAGCAGTCGCCTGTATCTAATTTAGGGTCACTGGTTTCAGGGAAGGGAGAGAGCCAGTGCCGTAAGACAAACACAGCATCCATGACTCACAGGATTCAAAACCCGACCCCGTTTGGGCGAATGATCAGAGGCCATCGCTTAGACCACTGCGCCACCGGCGCGACCGCGATTTTTTCCATTATAGGACTGGCAGTGTTTCTGCATAAGCTCGAGGGCGCGCCCTCCTTATTTTTCGACGTTATCTGCTTTGCGTCAGCCACTCGATTCCTTTTAACGATGTAGCATAAACCGTGTTCACCTCGAGAGACAAGTGAATGTTTATGGCCACATGTCTCCCTTTTTTAGAAGTTTTGCTGTATTCGGTATATACGTGCGACGATTTGACGTGAAAATCCCAACAGTTCAGCAGCTTCGATGTATGATTCGACAACCGGACTTCCTCGTAGTTACTATCTGGCTACTGCCAAATTCACTTACGTTGCTGCCTTTTCCGATGATTACTTTTCCGTGAGTGGTTCCAATGCGTAAAGACCTGCTCTATTTAAAGTCATTGTCGGTTTCAGTATGCCTCAGGACTGGACGCGATGCTCATTATTTACATATTCTTATCGGGTGTATAAGATAATTTGTTCTTTCACTTCATATCCTCGACTACAAGTCGAATTAATAAAGAAGTCATTTTTCATCGGAATTCAGGGATCATGATTAATTTTAGTCACCTGCTTATTTAGGACATATTCGGAGATTTAAATTCAAGTATTGGGCTGGAAAGAAAGTAATTCCGGCAAATGCAAGGCAACAGAAAAGTGCTAATTACCGTAAATACAAGCACAAATCAGTCTAAAATGTAGTCGACATCGTTTGCAATGACCTGCTCCCACCGTCTGGGCAGATGTTGTAGACCATCCCTGTAAAATTGTTGCGGTTTCGTCGCAAAGCAGTGACTAAGTGGGCGTTCGACATCGTCCCGGCTGGTGAGCCGCTGTCCGTCCAGGAAATGACGCAACGACCGCAAAAGGTGGGAGTCGCTTGGGGCAATATCCGGAGTGCAGATACAGCAGCCAGCCAATGTCCCTGATCTTGTGACAACTCACCCGTGATGTGTGAGGTATCGCTCCATCCTGCAATAGGATGATGACCTTGAAGTTCAGCAGTGCTTTCGTTTCGACGTCAGCGATGCGTGCAGATCATCGAGCTGATGGCAGTGCACTAGACGATCTGCACGTCCTAAATCTGCACAACGATCTGCACGTATAATAATTAAAAATTCGTTGAATTTGATTCTCAGTCTCCGAATTGCTAGTAACATAATTTTAGTAATCTTAGAATTTATGAGAAATTCAGAAACAAAACTGATTGTGTGGAATCTCGGTGTGAATCAGCGGTTTCAGAGAAGAGTAACAAAATGTTTTGTAAAAATTAAAACTGAGTTTTTAACAAAAGCATTGGAGATTGACAGACAAAAAGCTGCAAAAGAATGCATATAAACTACTAGATTTACAATAATAATAATAATATTAATAATAATAATAATAATATTAATAATAATAATAATAATAATAATAATAATAATAACGGAGAGAAACTGTCAAAGTATAACGACCTACGATGCGAAGTCAATGAAATGTGGCATATGTAGAAACTCGAGAAACACAGTCACCACCGTCCCCATAGTAATATCGTCACAACCGTCCCCATAGTAATATCGTCACAACCATCCCCATAGTAATATCGTCACCACCGTCCCCATAGTAATATCAGCTTCAGGAGTTGTGCCTAAAACCATTCACAGCTCTATACAGACACTAGACCTTCAACCAAACACCTACATGGAACTACAGAAGGCAGCTACCCTGAACACTTGTAGGATAGTAAGGAAGTTCCTGGACAACTGAGAGAAAGAAATACCACTTCCCAGACTTGGTACGTCGTACCCGTCCCTAAAGGAAGAGACGAAAAACCTCAGGAAGTGGTGGAATCTTTTATTGTGATAATAATAATAATAATAATAATAATAATAATAATAATAGAAAACAAGAGAAACCACTCCGACAATCCCAGCAAAAAAAAAAAAAATGTTGGGAAACTGCTGGCTGAAATCCGGCACTCACGGCATGGCAGCGGTCCGTCCGTTGGTGGCAGATCCATCATTTGGAAGCCATTGATGGCCCTGCAGCATCGCCGTGAATTGCGGGCCTCGAAGCAAGTGCCACTAGTGGCCCGTAGCTGGCAACCGAAAGAAACGCCAATACGAGGTGGATGCAAAGGGACTGTGCATGCGCAGAAGTAACACGTGCTATGTTTTGCGTGATATCAATGAGCTGAAGACGACGCTATCGCCATCGTTATTTTAGTGGATGTTAAGAAACAAAAGCCATATCTAGAGAGGCGAATTAATTTCCTAATTAAATGACACATCGACGAAGATTACCACCGGAAGAAAAACATATAAATACTGTTATTATTAATGAAGTGTAAGAAATAGTCAATTAACTCTCATGCATTTATAGAAACTCATTTCATAGCAAAATGCCTGCACTAACACACAAACAGTCGAGAATACAGACAGCCATGAAACACACCCACTCCATTCCCATGAATAACAACAAATAATTTCTGTGTAATATTTCCATTTAACACACAATAAGCCGCTTCAAACGAAATTCCCGGGAAAACATTAAACACTTCTTATGTTAGAAAAAAATTAAAATTATACACGCAAAAAATGTATTAAAGATTAAAAAAAGAAGCAACGCTCTGTGGATATAACGTACACATCCATGGGTTGAATACACAAGATCAGAGGAACTCGCTGCTAAAAATAACAGCAAGTAAAATACAATATTTTTCCTCTTTAGAACAAATGTAGCTTCGGACCGCGGAAAGGAAAGATACAACGTGAAAGATGTAACAGAGTGTGGCATGAGCGGGTAAATATATTAATTAAACAATTGCCTTTCAAGACAACAAGGACAGCACAAAACTTTGGAAAACGTCTTTAATTTGGTACACTCGTTGAGAAGGAGTTAAGTTCCCTTAAGGTAAATAAAATAAATTGTTTCGTTGAAAAAAAAGTATGTATTATATGAAACGGGCATTTATGAAAAATACTTCGAAATATTGTAAAATTAAAAAAATAACCCTTAGTTTTATATCGCGCCGGAAAGAGGCTCAGCTTGAAGCACAGACTTCTGCATGACAAACCGGTATAGCGGATAGAGCGCCTGCTTTGCATGCAAATTGTAGTTGGTTCGTTTCCAACAAAACCTAAACGGGAGTTTTGCGGGATCTGTTGAGAAAATTTCCCCATCGCTGTTCCGTCATGCAGAAGCTTCGTAGGGGGAAAGATGCAGTTGTGCTTTTGGGAAACTGCGGTTATTATTTTTTATAGCTACTACTGGGAGATTGGCGGACAAGATTCGGCAAGCCATCAGTTACGTCACGTGATTGCCGGCTGCAACTGCCGAGAAACTAGCGGACCACATTAGGCTATCCATCATTTATGGCACGTGCTTGAAGGGCCGCTTAAGGGCCGCTTGTGGCAGCCACTACCTGTGATGCATAACTAATGGCCCTGTTCTGGTATATTTCAACTGATGACCTGAACAGCTGGCCCATGTGGACGCTGCCGGAACATTTTATTACCGGTTGGGCAGCGGCAACATAGTGCTGGGCCACTGCTGGCTGCCAGAACTTGCTTTAGTGCTGTCTCAACAACACTGTTTTTTTAGGAAAACAATAAGTCATCACTACAATGGTGCCACCCCGGTGACGTAGTAGCCTAAGCGATGACTTCTGATCACTCGTCTGAGATGGGTGCGGGTTCGAATCTCAGTGAGGCATGGGTGTCGTGTTTGTCTTACGGCACAGGCTTTCTACCTATTCTAAAACCTGTCGCCCTAAAGCACGGACGGCAACTACTTATAACTCACTGAGTTTCTCACTGTAATCGTTAAACTCCCAAACAAACAAAAAATACACTGCTATCCAAAATTAACATGACAAACACAAAATCATTTATAACGTAAACTCCTTACAACATAGTTCAATGACAATTGGTGCTGACATACAAATATCCATAACGCAGCAATACACCACACAAATAGAATGCCGCCACAGCATGAGGAGGAAGCATGCGCATGACAGCATGGCAGTCCAAGAGTGATGCCACAAGTTGCGCGGATCAACATTATAACTAATGGGATTATACCCCGAACAGTGTTGTAGCTCGCACAACGATCCCTAATGCTGTTTACGAGGCTATGAATGAGAACTTGAAGAATAAATGCTGCTTCTACACCAAGACATGTCGGAGTTCAGAGAGTGTTCTGGGATGGGGACTGTCGGTTTGCAACTGCTGTTCCCAGGGCATCCCATATATGCTCTATCGCGTTCAAGAACAGAGATCTAGCAGGCTATTCAATTTTACAAAAATCCTCTCTCCAGGTATACGTCAACTGGCGGATCTTTACGGTGACGGACATTATCGTACATAAAATGAAACTGGGGACAAACAGCTCTTCTAAAAAGCCGTACTGCCCTACGATATCATACCTGTAGCGTGCAGAAGTCAAGGGGCATTATGGAAATAATGCAGCGTGCGTCCATCCGACATGATGCCATCCCAAACCAAGAGTCATCAACCACAGTAATGATAAATTTCCCTAATGTTAGAGAGAAGATTTTGGTTTCCCGCCTCTCTCCAAATGTACAGACGTCGAGAATACGTATTTAGGTTGTACCGCCACTCGTCTCTGAAGACAACACAAGCTCACTGATCAGTGGTCCAGGAGTGATGCTATCGGGCCTAATTCACACGTACCCTTTTGTACGATGCGGCGAGTGGGACACAACCACAGGCCTTGCATACAGACCTCTCTCGCAAAGTCTTCTGTAAACTGTTTGCCCCGATTCGCGTTTCCCGTAGCAGAGGAGAGCTACTGCGAGAGTTGCCTGGCTGTCGACTCCCTATGGTGGCGAGCTATTAGAGACAAATACCGATCGTCTTGATTTGTTGTGGCTCGTAGGCGTCCTTGTCGCGGCTTCTGGTTTTTGTTCCGATTTCTTGGAACTGTGACCAGAGATTGCCTCGAGATCCTTCTAGTGACGTTTGCTGTTTCCCTGCTTCCAATCTACCGATCTCTATTCACCGTAAAGAGCCATTCTTCAACTAAGCTTCAATTGTAACACCTTGCTCACAACAACGTTTACCAAAGTCACGTGCCTGCCAGCTCAATAACGTACGGCTTTCATTCGCATATTTGCGTTGAAGCTAGCTAGCATAATATTGTTTGAGTATGTCGACTTAGTGTTTCTCTTTGCACCTGCCTCAGAATATCTTTTTTTGATTGGGGGTTTAACAACGACCACTATGAGCAATTCAGTGGGCTATAAGCAGCTGTCCGTCCCTAATTTAGGGCCACTTGTAACAGAGAGAAGCAGTGCCGCAAAACAGACTCAACATCCATGCCTCACAACCCGTACTCGTCATGGGTGAATGATCAGGAGACACTGCTTAGACCACTGCCCCACCGGGAAAGCAGAAAAATGCTTTACAATCGGTCGTCTGGTTTTGTACACATTCTCGAATTTGTATTTGCGACGTTAATTTTTGCGTCAATGTTACCAACCGCGCTGCTTCCATAAATGAGTCTTTTTTTTAATCTCATTTTTTGAGCAGGACTAATTAATTTCATTATTATCCATTTGTTCGTTATTTTTGAAAACTATAATAATTTTCTCATGTGCTCTACTCACACATCTTACTTATCTATTGTTTTAAAACGGCTTGTGATATTTTTTTAATAAATTGTTTCTTTCTCATGTGATGGTTTTTGTAATGCTTAATGCTATGGCTACTTAAAAAACCATACGTTTTCATGTTTCAATTTATTATTCCCTTCTCCAAGAATTGTTTCTTCACTTACTTCTTATTTTCGTAACGAATCTTTTTTAGAGAAAAAGAACATTTTTAATTTGAGTAATGAAAATACAGCCACAGTCGATGAAAATCTGCCAACCGTTTTGCAAACGGCTTTCTGCTGATCAGGTCCGTACTAGAAATTTCAGTGTCTTCTTTCTTTTGACGGTTACGAAAGAATTTAAAATATTATTACGAGAGTGAAATGAAATCAAATGTTTTTTCTCGATTTCTTCTAAAGCGTTTCTGTTCGTCTCTGTTGGCTTCCTTTTTGTGGAGTATTAAGCATTTGTTAGCAGATTTTTTTTTAATTTTCTGAAAAAGCTGTTCTTAAACAAAAAATTTAAAAACAAATCTTCAGTCTTTTCATATTATTTTCCCTTCATTTACTTTAAATTGTGTCTTGGAGTTCTATTTACGTACATATGTGAATAATCTTGCTCAGAAACACAGCAAATTAAAAACTGTTTCTTGTTTATTATTTTTATTACCTAAAAATTGGTGCCACATATTTTTTAAGTCGATTTCCCACAGGTCATTTTTTACATGGGCAACGGGAAGAATCGTGTAGGACATGTAAGCTTTTTTTGCGGTTTCACGATGCGTGCAGATTAATTCTTTTTCTACATATATAACACTGAAGCAGCTAAGCATTTCCTTTTCATAATGAAATTGGAAATACAAAATTGTTGCTTTCTAACAATCAAAAAGTTGCCATTATTGAATATTTGCAACGGATTTATTTGACTTAGAGATGTTCAGATGAAGGTTACGATTTCCACTATCACATAAAAATAAATTAAACTTGCACAAAAATTGATTTTCTGTTTGGCAAAGAACTTTACTCTTTTAGGTGTATATTTTTGGAATTAATTTTCTATCAGGCAAAAATTTATTCTTTTTTATTTAATACAGAAATTCACTTTTTTAGGAGTGTGTTTTTCATATAATTTTCTATTTGATAGAGACCACTATTTTTCAGATGCGTATTTTTTTAAATGTTTATCTATTAAATAGAAATTAATTTCCTTCTTGATAGAAAACTTTACTCCTTTAGGTGTGTATTTTTGAAATTGATTTTCTATGACATAGAAATTGATTTTCTATCACATAGAAATTGATTTTCTATCACATAGAAATTCGTTTTCTATTTGATAGAGAACTTTACTTTTCCAGGTATGTATTTCTGAAATTGATTTTCTATCAAAAAGAAATTGGCTTTTCATTTGATACAAAACTTTATTCTTTTAGGTGCATGGAGGTAAGAAATATAGGAGACGCCTTAACCGTAGATTTCTGAAGCCGATCTGTTAACTGTTATGATATCCCTGAGCGTGCTTTGTTACCCTCTTGGTCGTGTCTGCGATAGGAAAGCATTGAAAATTTTTGATTTTTAGAAGCTCATATTTTTTGTTAAACTGGTTTGTCAGCGTAGACTTTTTTCTGTGTTTGACAGCATACTTTAGCTTGTTCATATTTAGTTTCCATGGGATACTGCGTGGTATTCAGTTGTGCAAATAAATTTAAAAAGAAAATACCAGGTATGTCATTCCACCGGTTAGTATCACTTTATTTTCCGTTTACTAGGTTTAATTAAGTTCTTCGGGATTCAATCGTCGATTGCAATTTACTGTGAATGGCAACTGTATATGTATATTTTGTTGTGATTGGCTTGCTTTTATCATATTATGTTATGTTCTAAATTTGTAGCAAAATTAAAGAAGTCGCTGTAGCACATCAGTGTAAAGGTTATACAGAGCTGTTTACGAAAGTCGTAAGCACATTTTTCTAGAATAGGGTAGGTTATGTAATCGGAGGAGTATTCATAACTGAACCACGTTTAAAAGGATGTTCAATATAACTACATTATTAAGATAATTGTCTTTGAATTATTAATAACCCACCTATAATTATGACAGTGTTCATATCCAAAAACCTTGCACTATAAACAACAACGATAGGAATTAGCTACATTTACCAAAAGTTCAACTATTTCTTTTTTCCTGTTTTAGGGCTTGACCAGTATACCAAATTGCAGATTTGACTATAGCTAGTAAATAATACTCATTTTAAGCTAATAGACAAGGTGCTTTTAATAGTGTGCTACAAGATCAGTTAATAGAGTTCTGGAGCTCCTTTATTTAAAACTGAACTTCACAGTGCAAATACAGATTCTCTGGATTAGCAGAGGACATTAAAACAGTGACTTTTGCATGTGAGACACTGCACTCACCGTTTCTTGGAATTATATGACAATACAAAACATCACTGTTAATATCTCTTGATTCACAACAAAACCACTTCGAATGTGAAACATAAAATTATGGTGTGATACTAAACACAGTAGATGTACAAGTTGAAACACGAAGGGTGCACAGATCTTTAAAAGATTAAAAAAAGAATAGAAGTAATTGACGAATAAACAAGGACACATTTGAAAGTGACCAAACATGAGTACCTTACAGTGAGGATTTGCACTTCTGGCTCCTCTCAAGCTGTGGCCCTGTAAACATATGTATAAACATTTTGATTTTTGAAGAAATATTCTCATAATACATGGAAATACATTAGAATTTTTAACACAGCAATCATACATCTCTAAATTGCCTGTATTTCCTGTTCATTCCCAAAATAGATTCGATTCACTTCGGCCACCCCATTTCTGGTTCCTCCACATTTTTGTGTATTCTAAAACGTCATGTTCTCTTATTCATTTTACAGAGCAGTAAATATTTCATGATCATCAGTTACTCTGATATTCCACAAATAAGCTATCAGTCAAATATATTTCATTCACTTCTGGTACAAACTGTTTTCTTTACCTGATTTAGTTGCTATTCTGTAATGCATGTATATGTTCTGAGGTTAAACATTGTTTTCATGCATTTTAACTCTCTCATGAATAATCTGTTTTTTTCTGTCTAATATTAATTACAGCAATAATGCTCTACAGCATATATGCTCTAATTACACTTTCCCCTTTCGGTTCTCTGTTGATATTTAATGTCCTTCTTGTTACCTTTTCTTCCTTTACATCATATCTTACTTTTTGTTTGGTAAAATCAGTGAGATGTAGCTAAAAGACCATTCCTTGCACAGTGGGTGTGGCATGTGTGTTTTGTCTATCGAGCTTATGACTTGTCTCTGTTTTATCAACAGATTGTAATTTCTTCATAGCTGAGATATTTGTGGTAGCTGAATCATTCAAATATTTATTGTAGTTTGTTTGCTCACAGTTTATGTTCTAATTAGCTCAGTGTATATAGCCTGTACTGTTTTGCACTTCAGTGTAAATATCTTGTACCCAATATTTTGATAGTTGTCACAGGTTTCCTATATTTTATATATTTTTTTTATATTCTTTGGTATTCTTGTTGTGTATCCATGCATATCCCACCCTTCAGCTTTTGTTTTCCCATTAGGACTGAAGGACTAAGCCTTTTAAGAGAAAACGCACTCATACCTGGTGTGGCACCCATTGTATGTGAAGGAAAGCTGCTAGTGAAGGTTACTGAAGATGAGATTTAACTATTTGAGATAAGTGTTTTGTATTGGATTTACATATAAATTCCCATAAAAACATTTGTCTTTAATAGTCCGAATTGCAGCAGTAAGCTACGTTCCAGCTACAAATACTGTTGGGTAAGCTTTTCTTTTCTCATATATATAAAAATGACTTCAAGAAGTTTAATATGCATGTGGGCATTAACTTGTAATAATATTTCTTCATGTTCTAACTAGCTCATTCTCTTTTGTCTTGTGTAACTAGAGGTATATTGAACCCCAATTAGGAAATGATAGTACTGACATATTTTCGATAGCTTACAATGTACATAATGAGTGTGAAATGCAGCTCACAGCTAGGCTTTTTGATGACAGAAATGGGGGCAAATCTTGAATTCAGCTGAAGTAAAACTATAACAGCATAACCTTATAAAGATATTAATTACAATATATGAAAATGAATAGTTATGGTAAACAAATAAATTACTTGAGTGAAAACTTTATTACTTAACTAATTAGATGAAATAGGCTGTCGTAAGAAGTTCTAGCTTAAAAGGTCAGCATTATTTTTGGAAATCAGATTTTGGTACTGAAGATGTTACATGGATAACAGTGAACTAAAGATGAATTAGTATCTGATGGCAGAAAAGTTGCACTTCTATATTTCCCATGCACTTCTGATTAGTGATCCATTAATTTTTGTGGCCATAAAATGTAGGTTAAATGTGCATTAGCATATGGGCTGCTGTTAACAATGCTCTCTGCCATTAGAGCTAAAATGAATCACGTTTTTGCGTTGATTAACCACTCCTTATGGGATCAGAGTTTCCTATTCTTGAACATATGCTTTGTTAGCAACAAACTGCAGGATTTATCCTCAATGAATTCTTTATTAATAAATATAACCTTGCTCATAAATGGTATACGTATATTTCAAAAAACCAAATAAAAAGTCCTTATTATATACACACGTCTGTTTCAGTTACTACTTAAAAGCTATTAACTTATTATATTATGAATGTGCCTCTGTTAATAGTGATGTGTATTAGAAGTAATATTTTAATGCAGTTGAATTTATTTTAAAAGAGATCTCACAGTAGGAAATATTTCTGCTGCTTATGTAAATCTGTTTTTATCAAGACATTTCATCAAGTCAGATTTCCTTTACTATCAGCAGGACTTGTAAATCCTATTTTCACAAACTAATAAATTGTATATTTTCTTGCAATATTTTGAAACTGCACCCTTTAAGAAGATACCCTCCCCGAAAAAAAGTTCCTTTCCTATTAAGACCTGTAGTTCAAAACTATTTACATTCATACCTTTGAAGCCCACCACAGTTCTAACCAAACCTGTTGGAATTTCCTACCTCGATTAGAGGAAACTAAAATGTCAAGTGCTTAAAGCAATTATAAAAAACAAAATGAGGACACAGTAATGTCATATTTTGCGTCTGCTTTTTTTAATTTCTGTCAACAAGCTCGTAGATTCCCCATTTTTTCTATAAAGGCTTGGAAAAAAATCTAGATATTTCATGAACTTTTTGTTTTTTTAAAAAATAATGTTCTATGAGATTACTCTCCCCTCCTCCCTTCCCCTTGTTTATTTGCTTAAGAACAATCATAATTGTTCTTCATATAAAACATACGTGGAATGTCGATGTCATTGTTTACTTTAATTTTCCTCCTGACAACATGGCAGAAGTGTTCCCTTCCTCTCATAATACAAATTCTCTGAAGATCGACCGTTACAATTTCTATGATAAACAATATTTTACGTTAATCCGCTAAGACACAGAGATATTAAACGCCTTTATAAAATTATATTTACTATAAACACATTTTAAATCGGCAGTTCATATACGTCTCAGTCGTTACGAAGACGCTTTTTTAGATCTCTTTTCCTCCATGAAAATCTAAGTTTTTGTACTAAAATTTCTTTCATGTAAACCTAAGAGTTTCTTAAACCTATCCCACTGCTTTTCCATTTCTTAAGAAAACGAACAGGGTCTCACTAATGCTTTCCTACGAAAAATCGTCTGCTTTTGCATCTTGAGGGTCACCACGCCAAAGCTGGCGGTACTACTTTCACCGCGGAAGCGTACAAACCCGGCTTCACTTTGCTAGCATGGAAAGAGTTCGCGACAGCGTCTCCTTTTTATTCATATCTCCATGTTTAGGTGTGTATTATTGAAATTGATTTTTATCACATAAAAATTGATTTCTATTAGATTGAGAACTTTACTTTTCTAGGCATGTAGTTATGTAGTTTTGAGAATAGAAGACTAGGTTAAAAAAAAGTCATAGCTTCTCCAGCAATTTTCTACAAAGTGTTTTTTTCTAGAGTGGATTTCTGTCATTCGCAGTTTAAGAATTCTAAAGATTAAAGACCTTTTTCTACCACATGTCTCCATCGATAAGTTGGTACGTTTTTTGCTGTGAGTTGAATTCTTATAATATTGTGTTGGAAAGAAAGTTATGCCGATGCCGAAGTACCCGAAGTCGAAGATCCATCCACGTCGCATATTGACCACTGAGTTTGCGCAGCACACCGGCATGACATCAGCAGGTAGGTGGCTCCAGTCAGTGGCAGTTAGCCGTCAGAAGGCGAAGACTGTAAGCGCTAGCCAATATGGAAGTGGACAAGGAGCACATCCGCCATTGCATGATGTATGAGTTTCGTCACGGTAGCACCCCGCAAGTGCTGTAATGAACAAACCAGTGTGTGCCCCAATGCCATATCAAATCGTCAGTGCTGTTGTTGGTTCGAACGGTTTCGAGAGGAAAATGTTGACTTGTCATGCCGTCCCCAAACTGGAAGAACCAGCAACAGGGGATATGGACATGCTGAATACCTTAGTGGAGACCGAACCATGTGTGACCACGCGTGAGTTGAGCGAACAGTTTTAAAACCACGTGTGGCCCCTCATGAGTTGAGCAACACGAGCATTATCACGCACCTGTGTCAACTAGGGAAGGTGCACAAGAGCGGATTTTAGGTACCCCATCAACTCACAGTTGGGCAGAAAGCAAACCGCATGAGTACATGTGTTTTCCTGCTGGCACGTGAAGAAGTTGGACCGTTCTTGGACCGCACTGGAGTCCAAGAATGACAATGCCAGATTCCAGAAACAGTGGTTGCACCTAACACAGACCCTCAAAGCCGGCTTACACCCACGTAAGATCGTGTTGTCTTTTGGGTGGGATATGCGGGGTGTCATGTTTCATGTTTTTTTGTTTGATGTGCTGCCGGACAACACCACTATCACCACCGATACGTCAGCTCGACGATCTGCAAGCATCGCTCAAGTCGAGATCACCAGCACTGCTGAACTGCAAGGGCGTTTTTCCTACAGCAAGATGAAACGAGACCTCACACAGCACTGGTGACCTGTCACAAGATCAGGTATCTGGGCTCGGAGCTTGTGCCGCGCCCAGCCTATCCCTGGGCATTGACCCAAGCGACTACCACCTTTTCGGGCAGCTGCAGTATTTCTTGAATGGGCAACAGTTCACCAACCGACCCGATATCTAACGCGCACATACTGCTTTGTGTCCAAGCTGCCACAATTCAACAGGGATGGTATTCAACAGCGGCCCAGACGATGACAGCAGGTCGTAGCAAACGATGGCGACTAAAATTTGGACTGATGTGTACTGTATAGATATATACACTGACGGAAAAAATTCCCAACCCCAAGAAGGGGTTCTGTTAGATAAACAACAGTTGGTAGGCGGTATGAGTACATCTGTAAGATGACGTCTACGCAAATTTCGCGCTCGGCGCATACGTGTGGCGCTAGTAGCGCCCCTCGGAACATGCAAAGCAGGTTTGCTGTAAATAGGCGCTGTAACGTTCGTGAGCGTTAGGTATCGTTGAGATTCGACGTAGGGTGTTGATGTTAGTCAAGCATGCCTTTAAGAAGACGAAGAAGCCATTATCAACAGCACACGGAGTTTGAACGAGGTCGTGCAATAGGGCTACGAAAAGGTGGATTTTTTTCCCGCAATATTGCAGAACGACTTGGCAGGAATGTAGCCACTGTGCATAATTGTTTGCAGCGGTTGTCAAGGGAAGGTACTGCCTCAAGAAGACCGGGTTCCGGCCGGTCACGTGGCACTACTGAGAGGGAAGACCGCCGTGTACGGCGTATGGCCGTGGCGCATCGTACCGCGTCTGCGGCAGCAATTCGAGCTGCAGTTGCCACCACAGTGACACAACGAACTGTTACAAATCGGTTACTTGAAGGACAGCTCCGAGCCAGACGCCCTGTAGCGTGCATTCCCTGTAGCGTGCGCCCTGTAGCGTGCAAACCACTTCCGTTTGCCACGTCAGTGGTGTCAAGCTAGAGCTCATTGCAGGACGGAGTAGAGATCTGTTGTGTTTTCTGATAAAAGCCGGTTCTGCCTGGGTGCCAGTGATGGCCGTGTGTTGGTTAGAAGGAGGCCAGGTGAGCGCCTGCAACCAACCTGTCTGCGGCCGAGACACACTGGACCTACACCTGGAGTTATGGTCTAGGGAGCAATTTCCTATGACAGCAGGAGCACTCTCGTGGTTATCCCACGCACCCTGACGGCACAGTTGTACGTCGGTCTGGTGATTCAACCTGTTGTGATGCCATTCATGAACAGCATTCCAGGGGGTGTTTTCCAACAGGATAACGCTCGCCCGCATACCGCTGTTGTAACCCAACATGCTCTACAGAGTGTCGACATGTTGCCGTGGCCTGCTAGATCACCAGATGTTACACCAATCGAGCACGTATGGGACATCATTGGACGAAAACTCCAGCGTCACCCCCAACCAGCATTAACCGTCCCTGTATTGACCGACCAAGTGCAACAGGCATGGAACTCCATCCCATAAACTGACATCCAGCACCTGTACGACACAATGCATGAACGTTTGCGTGCTTGCATTCAACATTCTGCCGGTTACACCGGTTATTAATGTACCAGCATTTCACATTTAAAATGGCTTTTCTCGCGCTTACGATAAGCTGTGATCTTGAAACCTTAATCGATTAAATATGTTACCTATACAAACGTATTGCCGCCATTTAATTCCTCTACAACTATTTTTTCGTGGTGTTGGGATTTTTTTCCGTCAGTGTATATAGTAATTAACACTTTTCTATTGCCTCGAGTTTGCTGATTTGCTGACGTTACTTTCTTTCCAACGCAATACTTATACGAAGGAGGATCGAAAAATAACGCACAGAAATTATTTTTCTCTTCGCAGGTTGCAGTTTGGCAGACAACGATTTGAATATCACGCTACAGACCGGTTTTGCTGGATCAGGTGTCGCCGTGGTGGAAGACAGTGTGAACGACGGAACAAAGATGTCGCGTTTGTTAGCGTCGTCTACGAATGACGAGCAATGCGGTGTAGTCCGCTTTTTGTGGACTAAACGCAAAACTCCAACAGAAATTCCCAAAGCAAAATGGTCGAAGTGATTGCCTGGACCAAAGCAACATCTCCAGATGGTGCAGTTTCTTTGCAGAGGGCCGTGGCGACCCTCTGCAAAGAAACTGCACCATCCGGAGATGTTACTTCGGTCCAGGCACATGTTACTTCCGTTCAGGCACATGTTACTTTGGTCCAGGTTGCAGGTCGGCCGGCAGCTCAGGAAAATTCCTAAGCTGCCGGTCGATCTGCAACCGCGTCATCACCTGCCACTAAAGAGGTACTGAACAGGAAAAGCTGAGTGACCGGCGCATTCATCTGCGCACATAGGCGCAGACGTTCAGTATTTCGTACGGTATAGCTTACGATATTGCGCATGACAAATTTCAATTTCGTAAAGTCAGTGCACGATGGGTGCCCAAGAGCTTGACAGGCGACCAGAAGAGACAGAGAATAATGTCATCTTTGGACCACTTGATACGTTACGTAGAAGAAGGACATGCATTTCTGGCAGTTGAAGTGACTGGCGATGAGTCGTGCGCGTAACACTACACTCCCGAAACGAAGAAGGCCACTATGGTGTGGAAATATTTCGACTCTCCGCCACCAAACAAAAATAAGAGTAACCCAATCTGCACAAAAAGTTCTCATGGCGGTGTTCTGGGACATGCATGGCGTTCTGCTAGTGGAGTTTTAACCAATGGGGACAACTGTGAATACCAAAACATACGCTAACACATTGAAAAAGTTCTGTCGTGCTCTTCGTGACATATGAACCCACAGAGGCGCTGCAATTGTCAGACTGCTTCACGACAACGCTTGCCCACATGTTGCACAACACGTTCGTTACAAAATTGCGCAATTTAACTGGGAGGTGCTCCAGCACCCACCGTTCATCAGGACCAGGCTCTTTCGGACCTTCATCTGCTTGGCCCCATGAAAAAATTCCTGGGCTGCCAACGCTTCGATTCAGCTGACGAAGTCAAATTGGGTGTCCGTAGGTGGCTATACATCCAGAAAACGGAATTTGATGAACAAGTTATACTAAAACCGGTGCCACGCTGGGATAAATTTATCGCGCGTCTCTGACTTTATGTGGAAACATAACTAAGAAATGTAGTTCCACTGTGTATATGTTCAAATAGTGTGCTCTACTTTTCGATCACCGTCGTACTACTAGGACCATCCGGAAAGTACCGTTTAAAGATTATACATATGGTTGTTCTTCTCCATTACAACGCATATATATACACTATATATAAATAAATACATCGCTCTTTCCACGTTCCAGAGACACATAGCAACCGAAAAATTGTTTTCTGCCGCCGCCGTGGAATTGAACCATGGAACTCTCGATATCTAGCCGAGCGCGGATTCTTGGCCACCGTTGTGTAAAGTTAACGCGCTCGGCTAGACATCGAGATTTTCGTGGTTCAATTCCACGGCGGCGGCAGAAAACAATTTTCGGTTGCTATGTGTCTCTGGAACGTGGAAAGAGCGATGTATTTATTTATTTACTGACGCCACGTATTTAGAGGATATATATACACAATATTGACAAACGTCACCGGACACCCCCTCAAAAGCAAATTAACGGATTCGCTGCGTTGTTAATATGCGCGGTACAGCTGCAAACGGTAAAAAAGCAAGCTTGCAGCTGACCGCGATCATATGGCACTGTGAGGTTGAGTTAAAATGTCGCGGCAGGAGAGGACTGACTTTGAGAAAGGAAATATGGTTGGGTGTTTTTTAGATGTACTGAATACGTAGAAGACACATGGCGTACCTGAAGCAGCAAAACGTACCGGCAGACCAAAGAAAATTAGTTATAGAAGACGTCGAAGCCTCAGGAGGGTCGTTACAGCTAATCGACGGAGTACTGCAGAAGACATCACTGTACAAGTGAGTAAAAATGCTGGAACCTCGGTATGTACCCGTAGCATTCGCATAGAACTTCATTACATGGGCTACCGTTATTTTGCGGCTGCTCATAAGTCTTTTATCTCCACTAGGAATGCTATTCGTCATTTAGCATGGTGTAAAGAACATTTTTCGTGGGCCGTAGATCAATGGAGACGGGTTCTATACACTGATGAATCCAGATACACGATCCATCAGTCTTATGGCTGCGGTGTATATGGAGGCAGCCAGGGGAACGCTACCACAGTGTACTGTTCCTACGGTCAAGTTCGGAGTTGGCTGTGTACTCGTGGGGATGTTTCTCGTGGTATGGTCCAGGCCCATTGGTTAATGCGGAGAAACCTGTTAACAAGCACGTGGACCTCGATATTCTGGACAATTATGCACTACCAACTCTGTGGCAATACGGTGGAACCGAGTCTTGTTGGTACCAACAGATAATGCACCTAGTCATAAAGCAAGGACTGTCACGGCGTGGTTTGACGATAATTCCGTATTGTGTGTGGACTGGCCAGCACAGAACCCTGATCGTAATTCCACAGAGTACGTATGGGATGAATTAGAGCGCCGCATAAGAAGTTCCGGTGACTTTTGTCAATAAAGTTTATATATAAAGGCGAAAATAACAAAAACAAAATTCCTAACGTGTTCCAAAAGACAGTGCACATGACCTTCATCGCTGCCATCGTCGGTTTGAATGTTTCGACCGTAGGCGAGTCCGTGTGATTTAATTGCAGGGACTGCTACTTCGATTCAGCTGTGATGAGAGAGACCCAAGTCTCATCTTTCGTCACTATACGGCTTAAAAAATCATCGCCTACACTTGGGCCACGTGATGTCCGAGAGGGCGCGTGGCCCAAGGGTGGGAGCACACTAAATCTAATAGGAGTGGTTATAACCATCACTATCATAAATGGATGGGGCCGTTTTGCCACGTGTGTTTCGAGAGGGCGGGATTGCTCTACTGATTTATAAATATATATGATGTGAGTGGAGCAGTAGATAGTAAATTTTGAAGCGTGATGAATAAACGGAACGATTTATAGGACTTTCAGTAAGGATAGATTTTTGGAGCTCGGAAAGTGGGTGCCTCCATTTCCCGAACGAAGTCGAACGGCTGATCTGGTGGGTTGTTCGCAAGCCTCCGTAGTTAAAGTGTTTCAGGAGAAGTCTGAAACTGAAAATGGTCAAACAACGACCCGGAGGCAAAACTGCACATAACACGGAAAGGGCAATGTGAGAGTTGAGCGCCGGGTCCGACGCCTCGTACGTGCCAACTGACGCAGTCCTGTTCAAGAATTGACTACCCAGTACAAGAGAGGCCAACACGGAAAAATATACACTATCTACCAACAAGTAATTGGACACCTGTGATAGCAAAGGAAAACAAAGTTTATTCACCTTTAAGAGTTGGTGGAGCCTCCACGAGCGGCAATGGCTACTGCGACCATCCGCGGCATACTCTCAACCAGGCGTTGTACGACGGCTAGCGGTATTTTCTTCCACTCGTCTTGGAGAAGACAGGACAGTTCTTCACCGATTTCGGACGGTGGGAGCACCCCTTAAGTCGACGCCCCAACTCGTCCTAGAGGTGCTCGATAGGGTTAAGTTCAGGGCTCTGAGCAAGCCAGTCCATTTGATTAATCCCACTGTCATCATACCAAGCCATGGCGGACCTTGCAACATGACATTAGGCATTGTCATCCTGAAAGTAACATGTGTCCACCCCGTAAAACTGCCACAACGTAGGAAGCACATGATCATCCAAAATGGTGCAGTAGGTATCGGCGTTGATTCTACCAGGAATTGCGACCAAGGGTCTCGGGCCATACCAGTAGCAACACCCCCATAGCATAATTCCACCGCTGCCGAACTTCACAGTTGATACAGTACATTCCGGCAGGAGGCGTTCTCCAGGCAGACGCCAAACCCATACCCTGCCATCCGAACGGTAGAGGGTGAACATTGATTCGTCGCTCCAGAGAACCTGTTTTCACTGTTCAACGGTCCACTGTCGACGTTCTTTGCACCACGTCAGCCGAGCAGCGCTATTGGACTTGGTGATCAAAGGCTTGTGGGCGGCAGCACGTCCATGATAACCGAGCAGATGGGCTTCCTTACGGATGATATTCATCGAAAGAACACTCCAGGATGCCTGTTGAAACTCCACGTGGATGTGGCCCATCGATTTGGTGCGGTTCTTCCGAATTTCTCTGGCCAGCACCCGTCGGTCTCTAACTCCCAGTTTTGTGGGTCTGCCGGGTCGGGGCACATTCCGACAGTCACCTCTCATCTTCCACTTGCCAATCACGTACGCCACTGTCGATTTTGGGTACTTCAGCTCGCTGGATATGTCACGTATGGATCGGCCATTTCTGTGATACCCGACGATTACATCTTTCTCGAAATCAGAGAACTCCGAACTGCGTGGCATCTTCCGTGCGACTGGTTGCGTTGTTGTTTCCCACACGATATTTAACGGCGGCGGCAGTTACGTGTATTACGACCGCAGATATCGTCGATTGCAGGGGTGTCCAAATATTTGTTGGTAGATAGTGTATGTCATGACCATCACGCCCGTAACTGTAGGCTACAACAGTAGACTACCCAAATGACGTCGATCTCCTAAACACAGTTCATCGGCACAAAAGACCCGTCTGGTGTAATGATCAAGCAAGGTGGATGTCGCTTGACTGGAAAAAGTGTACTGGTCTGACGAGTTGCGTTTTTACTCTACTCCATGGATGGTCGTGTATGTATTTGACGCAAACATGAGACACTCGATCCATCCTGCATGGTCTCCACAATGCAAGCGCAAGCTGGTGGGGGCGGTTGCATGCTGTGGGAAATGTTTACCTGGCAGGAACTTGGCACACAGGTTTCTGTAGAACAACGTAGGCTTGGTGCACACTATCGGGAATTGTTTGCAGATTCTATACACCTAGAAATGTTGCGCGTTTTCTCAAATGGCGACAGATGACAATGCCCGAGCCACAAGTCCAATCTTGAGCAGAAATGGTTTTTGGAACGCAGTTTATACTTCCAGCATATCATTTGGCCTCCGAACTGCGCCGATATCAATACCCCTATGGTGCGGTATATCAGACGTCTGGATACACCAATTACTTCCATACCTGCATTGAAGGCCGCATTACATACAGATTGGTTGACCATACCTTTCAACTGCTTCCTCTTGAATCGAAACCACGTCGTATAGCTGCTGTATTGAGGGCGAAAGTACAGCAGTATCTACGAACTACACTGCTGGCCACATAAATTGCAACACCAAGAAAGAAGCATCCGATTGGCCTGACATTCGCAGCATGCGTCGCCCGCGATAGGACATGCAAACGATTAGCATTGCAGGGAATATGCAAATCATGTGCGCCCGGCACGCCACCGAGAAGCACTATAAGAAGAGTGCACAGTAGGCGGTGTGTAAGTAGTGGAAGTGTGTTGTGGTGCCGGACCTGTGCGTGGGAAGCTTCCTGATGCCCCGTCGTAGAATACGGCAGCTATTCCAGCACGTTTCGGAGTTCGACAGAGGACGAATAGTGGCTTATCGCGACAGCGGTTTATCGTACTGAGACATCGGTGCCCGTGTGGGATGACTTCCAGCCACAGTGAGGCGAGTATAGATTCGGTGGGTGCAGGAGGGACGGACGGACCGAAGTGAGAGATTGCCACAGCCGCGGCACACCACCGGACGCGAGAGATCCGGAATGTTGTGCAGCAGACATTGACGGCTCGCACCGCCACATAACGAACGTTAGCGCAGGAAATACGGCGTCCTGCGCAACAACCTGTGTCAGCACGTACCGTTCGAAGTCATCTGCAGAGTTGAACGCTGCGCCTGGACTACGGAATGGCACGACATTGTCTTCTCCAAAGAATCCCGCTTCTGCCTGCAACACCACGATGATCGAATCCGCGTGTGGTGGCACCGCGGCGAGAGACTGTATGACTCCTGCATTATGCATTGCCATATCGGTCCGTCGCCTTGCTTTATGGTTTGGGGCGCAATTGGGTATGACACCCGCACCCCTCTGGTACGCATCGCCGGTACACTTAAGAACTACCGCTACATCTCCGATGTTTTGTAGCCTGTAGTCCTCCGTTACCTGCAGGACCTGCCAGCGGCCTCGTTTCAACAGGACAATGCGCGCCCGCACGTGGCGCGCATAGTGCAATAATTCTTCACGGCCCACCAGGTGTCACTGCTGCCGTGGCCCGCCTGTTCTACCGATATGTCGCCCATCGAACACGTCTGGTCGCTGATCAGCAACCGAGTGGCCCGGCAAGCACCACCCGCAGCTACGCTTGATGAACTGTGGCAACGTGTGGAAGCAGCCTGGACCAACATACCCCAAGCCCACATCCAAAGCCTCTTTTGTTGGATGCCGCGGCGTATAGCGGCCGTTATTGCTAGCCATGGGTCCACACGAACTATTGATGTCTGCGTGTTCCGCAAAGTTGTACGGGACTGAAAGTTCAATCGTTTCATATTTGTATGTGTTGTTATGTGTCCAGTAAATCTGGCTTTGCCATCTCGTGTCCTTCTTGGTGTTGCGTTTTGGGTGGTCAGCAGTGTGTTAGATACGTAGTCATAAGTTAGTGATCTATCAGTATATTTCTTCCAGGATCTCCATACTGAAAGTATGTTATGTTGAGTTATATAAAATACATGTGTGGAGGGTGTTATGATCATTGTCGGAATTGAAGCCAGCGAGTTCATGTTCTCGCTTTTGTTGGTTTTTCTTCACTAAAGTGCATGCGACAAGCTAACAAAGAAAGTACCAGCGTAAGTGGTTTTGCTAATTCATTATCCTGACCGTTTTGATTTCGTGTTCTTAACATCGTACAAAGTGTCAACCAGGACATGCAGAATACAGCCCTCGCCAGAGATGTCATGCATTGCTCGGCCGCTAATGTATTTAATAATATTAGAAGAATTACCCCTTACACGAATTTTAAACAGACTGCCATCAGGGAAACAGTCGAAATCCTATCCAGCAAACTGGCATGCAAGGATATAGTCTCTACTGAACTATTAATGGTTTGGCATGCGTTATTAAAAGATGGAAATACATCACGGCGCACCGTATAATTGCATCATAAAAATTCATGTAATATTCTCGTGATATTACCCATGACATTTTCAAAAATCATCTTCGTTCTTTACGTTTTCCAATTATCTGTATTTTTATGTCTACCATTGGCTTGGAAAAGTCTCCCAGTGGAGCGCGAAAGCTTGGCGAATTTTGGGCTTACTACACCACAAAAATAAACGGATTTAATACGCTATTTCGGTTTATAAAATCTTCACTAAAGTTCTTTCACAACATATCTCCATCAATAAAATTCGTGCTGCATGTATTAGTATTAACGACTTCCGTCTAGTTGCACGATAAAATAATTTAAAACTACATTGAATGTTATAACTTTATTAAAAGCATTGAAACACATTTGGACTTTCGGGCATTACTATACGCCCATCTTCAGATGGTAAAATTAGACCGTCCATCAAAGTATATATAGGTAACAGGTAAGAGGCCAAAATTAAAAGGAAATTTACATATCAGTCTTGACATAATGGTCACGGTTAAAAAGTCTCCAGTTCCCAATTAAGTGACTTGGTGGAAGAGATGGTCCCAGGGCCCTGGAATCTGACGATGGGAGCCGTCATTACAACAGGAGTCGCTCAAATTGTCACCGTCTGAACGTACAAGAGAAAAAATATTCCGGGTTCGGATCCCAATTCCCAATTGTAGTCTTCTACAAATATTCCTAAGGATTGGGGTTAGCGATGGATGAAAGTTTACTGAACCAATGAATGTTATGATAGAAGTCTCGGAACTTAGGGTGGTTTCATATGTTCTCATGCTTTTCTTAATTATTTTCATGACTACATGATCAGGATATCCAGAGTTCTTTGCCATATTTTTAATGAAGGAAAAATTTTGAGTCCTTGCCTGTTGAGAAGAGCTATGGGTTTGAGCTCGTTTAACTAAAAAAGAAATTCCCGCCAGTTTGTAGTTCTGAGGGTGATAAGAATCAAAAGTGATTAAGACAGGGGAGGTAGAAAGTCTGCGAAATACAGAATATGAAATGGTATTAGACAGAAGGTCCCTGCAAAGTTTGAAATCCAGAAATGGAAGAGAAAAATTAGTTTCTAGTTCTATACTAAAATAAATAGAAGGAAAAATAGAAGATAAATGGACAGTAAAAACTTCAAGTTCTGTGTAGGTGTGTGGCAAGAGGAGGAGTACGTCATCAACATACCTCATACAGAGGAGTGGAACCTTTGGGTGTTCCGTTAAAACCTTGTCCTCGATGTACTGGAGAAGACATTCAGTTTGTATGGGAGCAAGTGGTGCTCCCAGAAGTTGTTGGTGCTATAAAAGTTGTTGATAGATTTGGGAGCCCAATAGGTGCTCCCAGAAGTTGTTGGTGCTATAGAAGTTGTTGATAGATTTGGGAGCCCAATCGGTGCTCCCAGAAGTTGTTGATAGATTTGTCCCTTAAACCGGAAGTAGGATCGTTTATGAATAAGCCTAAGGGCTGCAATAGTTGAAGAAATTTCTGAAGGGGTGACTTGTTCCGATTCTAAAAGTTTTCTTTCAATAAGTGAATGAACCTCTTCCACAGGAATGCTAGAGAACAAGGACACCACGTCAAGAGACGCAAAACAGAAAGGTGTGGGCGTGGGGGATGAAGTAAAAGCTTTGATTAAATCCAAGGCTTGAATAGAACTATGAACTGAGTAATGTGAGTTACCCAGGAAAGGACTAAGGTATCTTCTCAGTGCTTGTTCTAGCGGTCGGGTGGGGCTAGTATGTCTCGCGACTGCTGAAGAGATAGGTACAACAAAAGAGCAGAATCGATGAGGATATTTGGCTGTGCTGTGAATCGATGAGGATATTTGGCTGTGCATGCGCTATCGATGAGGATATTTGGTTGTGCTTTTATTGTGTTATTGCAAGTATCGTGAATGAAACACGGGATTACACCATACAATACAAATTTTGAAGATGTGAATCTATTTTTTGGTGTAAATATGACATGGATGGTAAGTCAGATAATATCCGAAAACTTGAAAATTTCGTCTTCCTTAAGCGAGAGTCGAATAGCGCCCGAGTATCCTGCGATGCAGAATAAATTATCAACGTTTATTCACAATTAAATGTTTTATTAACATCGACTATAGTTTCGCAGAGCGTTTGGCTCGACATCATCAGAACGAATGGAGCGTAAACCTTCAAATCATTGTGACAGCATCAGCGTTCTGACGGTCTCGGATTTTGATTAATTGTTTCCACGCGCTTGAAAGAAATGGCGTTGATGTCATGTCGTTGACGTCACTACGTCCAAGACAGTACGAACGAATTGGACGGTTATCCCATTTGCTCCTCAGATTTGCTTCGGAATTTCAAAAATTCTCAAAAGTTTTAATTTCAAAGTTATTTACATTCCCATAAACAAGCTGAATTTTTACGGATCAAAAGACTACGTCCAAGACATAAATTCCTGGGGAATTTATAAGACACCTTGTGAATGCGGACTTTCATATTTATACATAGGACAGACCCGCAGAGCTTTACGTTTTCGTGTGAAGGAACACAAAACTTGCGTACGGAACTATGAACTGAAGAAGTCATCAATAGCCCAACATTGTCACGAAAATAACCATAAATTTTTGTTTAGAGACACTATGCTTATTGATAAACCTGATTCGACTAACAAGCTTAATGTATTAGAAGCTTTCCACATATACCGGAATTCTTCACGACGTCTCAACGACACGACGTCTACGCCATTTCTTTCAAGTGCGTGGAAACAACTAATCAAAATCCGTGACCGTCAGAACTCTGATGATGTCACAATGATTTGAATGTTTACGCTCCATTCGTCCTGATGATGCCGAGCCAAATATTTAATTGTGAATAAACGTTGATAATTTATTCTAAATCAACATCACAACTGTGTAGTCTTGAATTATACATAATATCCCGTGAAGTTTATATTCAAATTAATCGGAAGCTTGAAACTCGATCGTTCTGGGTGCTGTAAGTGTTAGCATAATCGGGTGCCATCCGAGAGACGCGAGTTCGATTTATTCTCCGGGACGGCGAAATTTTCAAGTTTTCGGAAATTATCTAACTTACCATCAATGTCATATTTACACCAAGAAACGGATTCACATGCTCAAAATTTGAATTGCAGATATTTATTTCTTCTGGAAGATTCATCTCGCCGCCCCGGTGGCGCAGTGGTCTAAGGCGCTGGCCTATGATCATTCGTCCGTAAGGGGTCCGGGTTCGAATCCCGGTCAGGCATGGATGTTGTGTTTGTCTTACGGCACTGGCTCTCTCCCTTCCCTGGAACCAGTGACCCTAAATTAGGGACGGGCGACTGCTTATAGCCCATTGAGTTGCTCACGGTGGTCGTTAAACCTCTAATCAAAAAAAAAAAAAAAAAAAGATTCATCTCCCGTTTATATCAATGATGTCCCTTGAGGATCATCTATGTTTATTGCAATTTTTAAAAACCTCTACAAAAAGACAACTACAGTAGATATGATAATTGCATTAATTACATATTATCAAGTACAAGATTCTCATAGAGAAACACAGTAATTTTCATCAAACAGAAAATCAACATGGTAGCATGTCAGGCGCGTAACTGGAAGACCTGGGTTCGATTCCCGGTGACGGCCGATGGAAATTGTTCCGTGACTCACTTATAAACATGGAAAGGGCGATGACTTCTGTTTGACGTTTTTAATCCACGTCAATTGTGCGTATTAACACAGTGATTATTTTAGAATGAATGCTACGTAATTGAAATCTATTTTTTCTTGAAATTTGAATAACTCTTACGCACCAGCATATACGATTTTCTGCTTTTAGATTTGCCATAAGCAGAACTAGCGTCTCTCATGCGACGAAAAATCTAAAGAATAGCCATCTGTGAATAAAATCGAAAAACTTCAATGCATTCGTTTATTTTACGTGAGAATCTATTGAATGGAATACAAACCAGCGTATGTTAAGTGTGCGGTCTAAGGGATTAAGTTTCACACTGATGTTTCTTGCATTAGGTTCTAACATGGTTTCATTTCCAGAGAGACGGCTTATCCTTAGCTGCATTTCGGAAAGAAAAACATGTTCTCATATAAATATTTGATATTTTGATTCGAAATTGAAATAAGCAGAAACAGAATATGTGGATTATTCACGAATCTAAACTAGGTTTAGTCCTTTTGTACATTTTTAAGGATTTTCCGCAGATTTTGCTGAGGAGTGTATCGTAAGAAGGAGCTGGTAGAGTCTATCATTCAGAGAATCAACTTTTTTCTCCGCGGATAATCATACTACGTCTTCCAGTGTTATTATACGACTGAATAAACACCACATTCCTCCTCTGTATTCTTTATTTTTATCTCTTTCTAGCTCACTACATCAATCCCCACAAGGCACGCCGTGTTATCTCGCTTTGAATTACATGGACTGAGCACACGCTTCACAAAGCTCAGTCCAAACATGTTGGGAGGTAAAAGCGGATAAAGGAATTGTCGATTTCGACGGCATTATACGCAGTTTTCTGTTCCTTTCTCTCCTACTGGGACCACGGCGAGGAAGATGGAAGAAAAAATGCTTCGAAATCCGAACTACATATGCATCAAAGAAAGACCCTTGAGGTTCTTTTTGCTTACTCAGTCATCGTTTCTCTTCAGGTGAAATGCCGTAAATGCAAGTTTGAGGCTAGGGTTTTCAAGGTACCATTTCCTTAAATAAATTTTGTTTTCTCTGGTAATTGTGTATCTCGCATTTAATTTAATTTGAAATTACATATCTATCTATATATATAGTAATGAGTTCAACCACAGATAAATTACAATCCTAATACAGAACCCAATAATAACATTTTTGAACTCCTAACAAGAAGGAATATCCTTCAGAAATCAAATAACCCTCCTCCCCCCTGCCCGCCTTAATCACACCCTAAAAAACCAACCATTATTTAATAATATACAACAGTGCCCCAAAATACCAGATCACTCATCAGGGAAAGACATCCGGTATCCTGGGTACCGGATGCCTTTCCCTGATGAGTGGCCAAACATTATTTAATAATATACAACAGTACCCCAAAATACCAGATCACTCATCAGGGAACAACATCCGGTACCCTGGGTACCAGATGTCTTTCCCTGTCTTTCCCTGATGAGTGACCTGGTATTTTGGGGTACTGTTGTATATTATTAAATAATGTTTGTTTTTTCAGGGTGTGATTAAGGCGGGCAGGTGGGAAGGGGGTTATTTGATTTCTGAAGGATATTCCTTCTTGTTAGGAGTTCAAAAATGTTATTATTGGGTTCTGTATTAGGATTGTAATTTATCTGTGGTTGAACTCATTACATTATAGATCATATCCACGTGCTGAGAGAACTAATTGAAAGAGCGAGGGAATATGAACTTCCATTGTGCATGGCTTTTATCGATTATGAAAAAGCCTTTGATTCGGTGAAACCATCAGCAGTTACAATGGCTCTGAAAACCTGCGGTATTGAAGATGCATACATTAATATTATTAATAACATCTATGAAAATGCAAGTGCAAAGATTAGGCTGTTTGAAAATACAACACACGTAAAAATTGGAAAGGGAGTGAGACAAGGTGACACCATATCTCCGAAGCTCTTCAATGCCACATTGGAAGGTGTTTTTCAGTCGCTGAGCTGGGAAAACAAGGGGATAAAGATTAATGGAGATTATCTAACCCACCTTCGTTTTGCTGATGACGTAGTCATTTTTGCAACTACCCCATCAGAGCTGCAGAGTATGATCCAGGAACTTGCGGACAAGAGTAAAGAAGTGGGATTAAAAATGAACTTTCAGAAGACAAAAGTGATGTTCAATGCTTTTACAAGAAATGAAGATTTATCGATTGATGGAAAAAAGCTGGAGATAACAGACACGTTCGTTTATCTTGGACAGCAGATATCAAGTGAGGGTCACATTGATGAAGAAATTAATCGGCGTACAAAACTTGCCTGGAGAGCTTTTGGAAGAAACAGCATAATTTTCAAGAGCAATATGCCATTATGTCTTAAAAGAAAAGTGTTTGATCAATGCATCCTTCCAGTGCTTACGTATGGTGCAGAGACGTGGACCTTAACTAAAAGAGACATACAAAGGCTCCAGACAACTCAAAGAAGCATGGAGAGGTGCATGCTTGGGGTAACCAGGAGAGATAAGAAGAGGAACTCGTGGATCCGAAAAATGACAAGAGTGGAAGACATCATGATCAGAGTTAAATCCCTGAAATGGCAATGGGCTGGACATACTGCCAGAAGGACAGATCATCGATGGACAGCCGAAATTTTAGATTGGATTCCAAGGGACAAGAAAAGACCCAGAAGAAGACCACATGGGAGATGGGTGGATGAAATTCGAAAGTATGCAGGGGTGACATGGAGGAGACTGGCACAAGACAGACCGTTGTGGAGGAAACTTGGGGAGACCTTCGTCCAGCAGTGGATTGATAATGGTTGACAATGATGATGATGATGATATATATATATATATATATATATATATATATATATATATATAAAATGTTTTTAATATCTTTAAAAGTTATTTATTAGTTCCTGATGTCTGTTTTCACTTGGGTATATATACTATCAGTGTACAGGTAAGTAAAAATGCTGGGACCTCGGTATGTATACGTACCACTGGCAGAGAACTTCAATCCATGGGTTACCGTGGTCGTGCGGCTGTTCATAAGCCTTTCATCTCCACAACGAATGCTAATGGTCGTTTCGCATGGTATAAAGAACATTTATCATGAACCGTAGATCAATGGAAACAGGTCCTATGGACTGATGAATCCAGATACACGATCCATAAGTCTGATGGCCGTGTGTGGGTATGGCGGCAGCCGGGAGAACGCTATTTACCACAGTGTACTGTTCGAACTGTCAAGTTTGGAGCTGGCAGTGCACTCGTGTTGGGGTGTTTTTCGTGGTTTGGTTCCGGCCCATCGGTTAACCTGTTAACCAGTACTTCTACCTCAATATTCTGGACAATTATGCCCTACCAGCTCTGAGGCAATACTATGGAACCGAGCCTTGTTGATACCAGAAGATAATGCACCGAGCCATAAAGCAAGGACTGTTACGGCATGGATTGACGATAATTCCGTATCGTGTGTGTACTGGCCAGCACAGAGCCCTGATTTTAATCGCATAGAGCACCTATGGGATGAATTAGAGCGCCGCATAAGAAGTTTGGAACCAAGGCCTACTACTAAGCAACAGTTAGCAGCATCGTTTTGCACTGAATGGAACCGCATACCTATCGCTGTGTTCAACAAGTTTGTCGAAAGCATGTATCGAAGGGTCAGTGCATGTATTAAGGCCAAAAGTGGACCAATACCGTACTAATGCATGTCAATAAATGCTGTGTTGTGTTTCTCTTAAAGGTGTCCGGTGACTTTCGTCAATATATTGTATAAACAGCTTAACTACTTCCCCTGAGTTGAAAACATCCCTTTCCAAATTACAGGAAGAATATATTTTTACCACTACAGATAAAGTCAATTACAATTTTACATACATTTATAAAAAATGCTATTATGATTTAATTTTCCAAGAGCTGCACAATAAATTACATATAGGCCAACTTCAGTTTCCAGTAAAGAACGTGCTAAGAAATTTAAAGCATTTCACAGAAAGCTAGAGCTTAGAATGGCAAATAGTTATGAGCCTGAAGTTCCTCATATTTTTGCTACTGCAAAATTTCATAACGAACCGATAAAATTCAGATTCATAATCAGTGGGACCAAAAGTCGTAAAAAACGTAATAAACCAGTATTTTGAATCTGTTTTGAAGAAGGTTTTAAACTTAATTACGTTCAGGGTAAACTTAACATGTAAGAACTTCTGGATCATAAGAAGCAATACCGAGATCATTTCTGATATTCTCGATTTAAAACCTGCAGAGGCCAATAGCATGCAAAGCAGGTTTGCTGTAAATACGCGCTGTAACGTTCGTGAGCGTTAGTTATCGTTCAGATTCCACATAGTGTGTTGATGTTAGTCAAGAATGCCTTTAAGAAGACGAAGAAGCCATTATCAACAGCTCACGGAGTTTGAACGAGGTCGTGTAATAGGGCTACGAGAAGGAGGATTTTCTTTCCGCAATATTGCTGAACGACTTGGCAGGAATGTAGCCACTGTGCATGATTGTTGGCAGTGGTGGTCAAGGGAAGGTACTGCCTCAAGAAGACCGGGTTCCGGCCGGCCACGTGGCACTACTGAGAGGGTAGACCGCCGTGTACGGCGTATGGCCGTGGCGCATCGTACCGCGTCTGCGGCAGCAATTCGAGCTGCAGTTGCCACCACAGTGACACAACGAACTGTTACAAATCGGTTACTTGAAGGACCGCTCCGAGCCAGACGCCCTGTAGCGTGCATTCCACTTACTCCAAACCACTGCCGTGTGCGACGTCAGTGGTCTCAAGCTAGAGCTCATTGGAGGACGGAGTGGAGATCTGTTGTGTTTTCTGATGAAAGCCGGTTCGGCCTGGGTGCCAGTGATGCCCGTGTGTTGGTTAGAAGGAGGCCAGGTGAGCGCCTGCAACCAACCTGCCTGCGGCCGAGACACACTGGACCTTCACCTGGAGTTATGGTCTGGGGAGCAATTTCCTATGAGAGCAGGAGCATTCTCGTGGTTATCACACGTACCCTGACGGCACAGTTGTACGTCGGTCTGGTGATTCAACCTGTTGTGCTGCCATTCATGAACAGCATTCCAGGGGGTGTTTTCTAACAGGATAACGCTGTCCCGCATACCGCTGTTGTAACCCAACATGCTCTACAGAGTGTCGACATGTTGCCGTGGCCTGCTAGATCACCAGATCTTTCACCGATCGAGCACGTATGGGACATCATTGGACGACAAATCCAGCGTCACCCCCAACCAGCATTAACCGTCCCTGTATGGACCGACCAAGTGCAACAGGCATGGAACTCCAACATACAAACTGACATCAACATTCTGGCGGTTACACCGGTTGTTAATGTACCAGCATTTTACATTTAAAATGGCTCTTCTCGCGCTTACATTAAGCTGTCATCTTGAAACCTTAATCGATTAAATATGTTACCTATACAAATGTATTGCCGCCATTTCATTCCTCTACAACTATTTTTTCGTGGTGTTGGGATTTTTTTCGTCAGTGTATTATCTTTTATTATTTGATTGTTGTATACTATTTTAGAAGTAAGGTGCATTTCCGTTAATTCTAGGTGTGCCCTAAGTTTAACTTCTTTAATCATTTTTATGTGTGTTTTGGGTTTCTCTCTTAATTCTCTGAGTTTTGCACCTTGGTTCTATGGCCCTAATCTCTCATATTACCACAATGATTTAATACTCGTGCACAAATGACTAGTGTATTATTTAAAAATATAATTTTCAGGACACATGTTACTGTTTATGTATACCTTTTCTTTCGACTAAGCTCTTCATTTTTCTTCAGTAAATTAATTTCTTTTGTTTTGAAAAATTGTGGTGGTTGTCCTCCTTCTAAAATGTTGGTTGCTACAATTCTCTTGGACTGCTTATTTTGTAAGTGTGTGAGTTGGGCAGTTTGATTTAGTTTGCTGTTTTTGGTTTATTTGTCCCTTTTAACATCAGTTTTTTTTCTTTGGGGGTTTAACGAGCACCGTGAGCAACTCAATGGGCTATAAGCAGTCGCCCGTCCGTAATTTAGGGTCCCTGGTTCCAGGGAAGGGAGAGAGTCAGTGCCGTAAGACAAACACAACATCCATGCCTCACCGGGATTCCAACCCGGATCCCTTTTAGACGAATGGTCAGAAGCCATCGCGTAGACCTCTGCGCCACCGGGGCGACTAACATCAATTGAATTTAATCTTAAATTTAATATGTCCTTATAGCAAACTAAATTAGCAGAAACCCACACGTTTCTGGTCTTTGTTGATAAGTGAGTGATTTTCTTCATGCTTGCCCCTGACGAAGCCTTTAGGGAATCAGTCTGCATCCCTATGTTTTTCTGGTTTTCTTTTAAATTTTATTTTTTGCTTGTTCCGGAGCTTGTTTGCTTCGGACGTTTGGGATTTGTTTTGTTTTTGTCTGGTTAGCTCTCGGGTTTAATTTGTTTTATTTTTCCTCCTTATGTTTTAAAAATATTTTTCTTGCTTCGGGTTATGCAGTATTTCTGTATTATGGTTTGATCTTTTTTTATGCAGCCTGTGGCGCTTTATAATTTCAAAGTTGTGTTTCGTTTGGTGCTTCTTGTTGGTTTTTTAGCTATATTTATATACAGGGTGTATAGGAACGTGCTTAAACAGGAAAATAACTTTGAAACGCAGTTGTGGAAGTAGTGTGTGCTTATAGTAAAGTGACTATGTTCTATCAGATGAGACCGATTGCAGCACAACTAGCGGCGAAGTTAGCGATCCTATCACAACAACCAAGATAGATAGCGAAAAAAGGTCATAGCAAACGTGTAGAGCGTCACCGATTTAGTAATAAATGACGCCTTATATTCACCAAAAACTCCAATAGAAGTCAGGAAATGCAGATCTCTCGGTATCCGATCACCGGTATAAATACGTCACACATCACGTGCAGAAGTGTGACATTATAAGGTGATGCAAATTTACTAATAAAACTAACACATGTACGTGTCAGCAAGGTACATTTTATTATGTACTGTACAGTAAAGTAGTAGGAAATTCATACAGCAGTAGGACATTATTAAGAAGAAAACCACAAAATAATGTTCTAGAAATACAAAATGTCAGTACTAATACTTAAGCATTCACGATGTGTTACCATCGGCAGCAATACACATCTGTATTTGAGCTAGAACTTCTTGTTGGACGTTCTGAAGTATTTCAGGTGTTGCGTTACTGCATGCTTAGATAATAAAGGGTTGTAGAAATTTACCACACACGATCAAATGTAAGGCCACACGTCGCACTGATGTCTCTCGTACAGCAGTGTGGGTGGGCTAGCGCATAGGCCAGGACGTCCACTGGCTGCACATGCACACCTGCAACTGTCGGCTTACCTGAACGGGAACGACTTGTAATGCTCCCGGTTTCTTTCAGCCAGCAAACGACATTGATGATAGTAGCCGCAGTAGGATGAGAACGATTAAGGAAACGTAATGCATATTGGCGTGCTGCCTCTCTTGTCCGGCGACCGCATTCCCCGTACAACATAACCATCTCGCAGTACTCCTCGTTGGAATAACTAGCCATGTGTAGACTCGAAGATCCAGTCCACGCACTGTCTGACAAACCTTCCCTGACCGCCAATTTATGCTTCCCGATGAGGTATGACGTAGCGTTCCCATTTCCATACTTTCATCAATACTTCGCTGTTTTGCAGGCAAAATTGCTTTACAGATTTTACGTTTTGCGATGTCATTCGTGACGTATTTATGCCGGTGATCGGATACCAAGAGATCTGCATTTCCGGTCTGCTATTGGAGTTTTTGGTGAATGTAGGGCGTCATTTCATACTAAATCGGTGACGCTCTACACGTTTCCTATTGCCCTTTTTTCGCTATCTATCTTGGTTATCGTGAAAGGATCGCTAACTTCGTCTCTAGGCGTGCTGCAATCGGTCTCACCTGATAGAACATAGTGACTTTACTATATGTACACACTACTTCCACAAATCTAGCATTTTGCGTTCAAAAGTTATTTCCCTGTTTAAGGACTTTCCTATACACCCTGAATATACATATATACAGCATATTCATGATTTTGTTTTCACGATTGTGAAAAATCCTTACGTGACAGAGAAAGATGAATGCTATTTTTGAAATCAGCATAGCAAAATTTATCTAAACCACTTGAAGTAATGCATACCTTAGTCGAAAAGCTAAATTTTGTAGGGCAGTGTTATTCACGATACTTACGTAAATCTTCGTCATATTCAACTCATTTCCATTTTGCCAGAGGATGACATGTGAATCATTGATCTACAAAGCAAGTGTAATGAAAACCGGACCTATATTCTTCAAGGAAGGACGAATTACAAAGTGAAGTCATTTAGTTATCCCTTTCTACATTCCGGCAGTTAGTGTTCTCACGTAAGTACACTCACGGACAATGAAATTTGCGCACCTAGAAGAAAACATGCTACAACCGCGAAACTTCGCAAATAGCAAGAGTGCGTGCTGGTATGCAATAGATCCACGTTTGGTACGAGTGCGCAAGACCGCACACCCTGTGGTGGCGCTTCAAGAACGAACCGGCAGCTTTACATACTGTATAATGAATAAAATTCTCCGGCTGGACGTGTAGTGCCGGAAAGCTTACGTTAAGTCACGTTAGGGTTATTGAAAGGTTACTTGACGTAGCTAAAGTGTGCTTAATGCCGCCCCGGTGGCGCAGTGGTGTAAGCGATGGCCTCTGATCATTCGTCCGAACGGGGTCCGGGTTCGAAACTCGGTGAGGCATGGATGTTATGTTTGTCTTACGGCACTGGCTCTCTCCCTTCCCTGGAACCAGTGACCCTAAATTAGGGACGGGCGACTGCTTATAGCCCATTGAGTTGCTCACGGTGGTCGTTAAACCTCCAACCAAAAAAAAAAAAAGTGTGCTTAATCTTCAAAGTGCTAGAGTTTGTTTAGGTAAGACACGCACGTGCAATACATTCCAAGAATATGGAATTTATTTTTACTCAGCGTTCCTCATTATCTTGAATATCAGTAATATAACTTCGGTTTTAGTACATTAGTACCTTGAAGGCTCCTTATTAGAGCGGTAAACACAATATACCTTGAACTTAACGTAAACACTCAATGAAATAGACTGAACGGCCAGACAGAGGTCTGACAATAAAATGAACTAAGAAAATGTACTCACTTTAAACCTTTTATTGGGGAGCTCCTGGTATTACTCAAATACACACTCCAAAATAACACAACTACTGATAGCCCGAACTTTCGTACTATCGTAATATCGTAGAAAAGTAGGTAAATCGCATATCAATAATCAGGAAGAACTTATCACATATAAAACGAAGCTCTTTGGTATGCTTGAGAACGCCTATATATACTGCATACCACCACGTCATGACTTACACTCGTTGCCACATATAATTCAGCGGGAGAAACAACATCTCGTTAAGTGAGAAGATAATTTCCATAGGAAAATAAAATAACAAGAGATAGTAAAATAAAAAAACTGAATCTAGAGTATACGTTACGACTGTCGTGTAGTCTATGCCCCATGAAAGCGAAAAGCACCGGCCGACGCAAGCAGGAGTACAGAGTGACGCGAATGGCGGTTAGACGCCAGAGACGTCGATTTGCGCAACGCACGAACTTTGAGAGAGGCCTGATCATCGGGCTGAAAACCGCAGGGTTGTAGGCGCGCCATATAGCCGCTACGTGGATTGTTCTGACCATACCGTCCGACTGTGTTGGGACACGTGACGGCACTACCACAGGGCAGAGCGGCTCCGGATGGACCAGGAAGACCACGGGTAGAGAGGATCGACAGATCATGCGCCAGACACGAACGAATCCCTCGGGGACCCGGTCCATGGTTCTTGTGTGCCCACGAACCGTTTCTCGACGCCTCGCGGAAGCGAATCCGTGATTCCAGCGCCCCTTACCTGTGCTGCCTTTAACACCGGAACATTGCCGGCTCCATTTGCAATGGTGCCAGGACAGAGCGACGTGGAACGCCATAGACTGTTGACGTGTGGCGTTTAGCAATGAGTTCCGTTTCGTTTTGGGGACACATGATCATTGTGTCCGGGTGTGGCAGTCCCCGGGTTAACCACACAGTCCCAACCTCGCTATCGAGCGACACACGTCCTTCACTGCAGGCATTATGGTCTGGGGAACCATTGCCTACGATAGCCGAGCAGCTCTAGTAGTAGTACCTGGATCATTGACGGGGCAGCGGTATGTGGATGAGATCCTACGGCCCCATGTGCTTCCATTCACGGCCGGGATTCCAGGTGCGCTATACCAGCAGAATAATGCCTGCCCGCACACGGCTCGGGTTGCGCAAGACTGCCTGCGTCATGTCCAGACACTTCCATTGCCCGTCCAATCCTCGGACATGACCCATATCGAGCATGTGAGGAACCAGTTGAAACGCCAGCAGCCGCCGTGCCGCACCTTCTGGGGTTTGGAACACACTATCCAACACGTGTGGGCTAGTCTCCAACAGCACAACATCAGGCGTCTGTTCGTCTCCATGCTGGACCGTATTGCAGCATGTATCGCCGCCCGAGGCGGTGCGACGTGCTATTGAATATGACCGGACTGCGTACGACAGATCCCTCTGCAATTGTTCTACAGCTCTGTTTTGGCCATCATGTGTATCATTCTCCTGTATCCTTACATCCATTAAATTTCAGTTCAATCCGATGCTTCCTTCTTGGTGCGAATATTTCATTGTCCGTGATTGTATTAGAGTACAGAGTCCAGTAACTGTTAAAAATTCGAAAGCGAGTTCTACTCGGGCGAATGATTGGAAGCCAAACTTTGGCCCACTCGAACACCGGGGCTACCATAATTCTTTAATTTCAAGATATTGATGATGTTGTGAAGTTATGAATGCGATTCCAGACAAATTGAAATATCATTGTTTTAGGAGAACTAATCTGAACTACTTATTTGCAGATCTGTGATTTTAGCTTGTAACCCTATCATTCCCTTATTTAAGTCTGAAAGCTCGTAACCTCCGAAGACATTCCGGTGGATGATTGGACTCAGGCGTTGGCTTCAGACCATTCGTCCGCAATGAACTCAGGTTCGCGGCCTGGATTAGGCACGCACGCTGAGCTGGTCACTGGCACCTCATTAAGCATGGAATACCCATGATACCCACACAAGCTGCTAATGTTGGTCCTTACTCCTCGATCCCATAAAAAAATCACATTAATTTTGCTAAATTGTATAGCATACAATCTTCGCGAGAGAGAAGCATAGCCTATGGCATACCAGTTTTACGAGACAGAAGCATAGCCTATGACATACAAATTTCACGAGACAGAAGCATAGCCTATGGCATATAAGTTTGATGAGACAGAAGCATAACCTATGGCGTGACACCGCAACACGAAGCTCCACAATGTAAATATACCGACCACTGAACTCTGACCTTGTTTTCAATAACGGGTTGAAACTGCTTTAAACCGAATTACACCACGCCATAGATTGCACAAGATGTGTAAGTGCAAATACGTCTCCAGTATACCAGGTGTTTACCAGACAGTCATTTAACTGTCTCAGATTTCACGGCAGAGGACTTTGCTTCCGGATCTGTTTTTTTAACAAGTTTCATATGTTCTGAATGGGGATTAAATACGGGCTTTGTGGTGGCCAGGAAAGATGGTGGAAGTCACCGTCATGCTCGCTGAACCAATGTTGAACATATCCTGCGCGATGGATGCTATCAATTTCGACCATGAAATATCTGATACCTGCTGGATGAAATGTCGACATAGCTGGATGGACTTGATCGGCACCAATGTGCAGGCAATCATAGGATGGTGCCTGACATTCCAGCCACAACAGGGGACCCGTTTCGTTCCAACAAAACGTGCACCACATCATGACACCAATTCCAGAATTTTGACTTGTGTTTAAAAGTTAAACTGGGTCCATTGCTTCATGGGCTCCCGCCAAACTCTCTGCCTACCGTCGGTAGAGATCAACGTGCACCGCGACTCGTCGGACGACATGATTTTTTTCCAGTTTTTCAGTGTCCAATTAGGGTGTTCCTGACACCTCTGTTGGCAAACCCTCCGGTGGTTTCCGTATAGGCGTGCGATTGCCAATACTGATTCCCTGCGCTTAGTTGCTGAGAAATGGGTCGGGAACAGCTTTCATGCAATGCTTCGGTCAACATCTTCCCACAAGAAATCCTGTTTTTCCCAATGTCCAATTAGGGTGTTCCTGACACCTCTGTTGGCAAACTCTGCGGTGGTTTCCGTATAGACGTGCGATTGCCAGTACTGATTCCCTGCGCATAGTTGCTGAGAAATGGGTCGGGAAGAGCTTTCATTGAATGCTTCGGTCAACATCTTCTCACAAGTAATCCTGTTTTTCCCGATAAGCCCTTTCAGACGACGGCGATCTCGTTCCAGACAGATTGCCGTCGTATCACAGTAACGCCTCTTAGTCCCATATGAGTCGTTTTTCCATTGATTAAGAACACGGGATATCTTACCTTTGGACAACCCTAAAGCTCTACTATTTCCAAAACCATCGCTCCAGTCACCGGGCACCCGCAATAAGCCTTTGATTGAAGTCCGAGAGTTCCTTTGTTTTTCCGATTGTGATCAACAAAACTGACATTTACTGACAAGCAGTAGTCTTAAATAGTTGCCCAGATCACGTGGTGACCACTTATTTTGTATATACTCTGCGCAAGTGACATCTACGTACAACTGCATAAATGTTTCTAATTCAGTAGCCCGTGTGTGTGTAGCTGTGAAACATTATTATGTACGGCCGTTTTAAATCTCCATGCAGCACCTACTACATAGGACGTTCAAACATTTTAGGGCGATTTTTGAGCACTATTACACTGCTGGACAATTGCTAAGGACGGATCATAAACGGCTATATAGCGCATAAAAAAGTAAGTGTGGTTGGATGCCAAGTGAAATAAAATAATGTCAGAATGCCAGGACATTACAAGAAAGACAATTTATTGTGCTCTGAAATCCAGAAGGCTTTGGAACGTGTTCAAGGGACAAACAGGCCATTTTGTGCAGAATACATAAACGTGAAAAAAACGCAATTACCGTCCGCAAGCGTTCCGGCGTAAGATGTCAATACGGGATATGGCCACCATGGAGGGCGATGCAAGATTCCACACGTCGTGTCATGCTTTGCACAACATTATCAAGCAGCTGTTGGGGTAATTTATCCCATTCCTCTGTCAGTGCACGGATGAGGGTGTCCTTGTTTATTGGAGGGCATTGGCGACCAGCAAGACACCTCCCCAAAGCGTCCCACACATTTTCAATGGATTCAGATCTGGAGAACGTGCTGGCCATACAAGGCGTTGAATATCCTCGCTCTCAAGACACTCCTGGACAGCGACTGTTCGAAGACATGTTGCGTTGTTGTCCATGAAAATGAATCTATCACCGACAGCACCATGGAACATGCGAACATGAGGTAGCAGAACATCGTTAATGTATCGTTGGCCAGTCATAGTCCCAGTTGGAAGCACATAGAGGGACGTACGGCCATTGATCATGATGCCAGCCCATACCATGACACTACATGTCGGATATCGGTCCCTTTCCTGTATGTTTGCTGGACAATATGCAGTACCAATATCACGCCAGATCAGTTGTCGTCGACAATCAGACGATAGACTGTATCTACTCTCATCTGAGAAGAGGACAGCAGACCAGTCGTTATCAGTCCAATTGGGATGTTGATGGCACCATTGCAAACGGGCGGTACGGTGACGTCTGGACAATGGGATGCACACAACAGGACGGCGGGCGTATAGTTCTCCTTCATGCAAACGTCTGGCGACAGTTTTTCGGGAGATCCGCTTGCCAGTAGCAGCCATAAACTGATTTGCTACCTCACTAGCTGTGCTGCGCCGGTGTCTTTTTGTTGATAGCACTATGTACTGATCTTCTACAAATGTCGTACTGCGAACACGACCTCCCCCGTGACGTTTGCTACACTCTCCATTTGTTTGAAATGATTTCCAAAGCCTTGAAGCAACACTGTGGCTGACGTCGAACTCCCTGGCAACATCTGTTATTTTTCGCCCTTCTTCAATCTTGCCAATAATACGGCCACGCGTAAAATCATCTAGGTGATGTCGGGAAGACATACTGAAAATTGCAAGTTCATCAATTGATTCTTTCCCTTTCAACTTTGCGTTTGAACAACAACGGTCAATACGCGTCAAATCCTTTATATCTCTTATCAGCACTATGACGTCACGAACAAGTTCGGCAATCCAAAATTTGCATATGCACAACACGTCTTACTGTATCCCGCACTTATGCTAATTTCCACATTTTCCTGCCTTCCATTTTATGGTTGCTATCGTTGCTATTGTCATCCGTCCTTAGCAATTGTCCGGCAGTGTATTAATAAATAAATACATCGCTCTTTCCACGTTCCAGAAACACATAGCAACCGAAAATTTGTTTTCAGCCGCCGCCGGGGATTTGAAACCACAAATTTCTCGATATCTAGTCGAGCGCGTTAGCTTTACACCACGGTAGCGGACAATACACGGTGCAATGAGTATTTTTAAGTCAGCTTCTGACGTCATAAATCCGTAAGATGGGCTCAGCTACTGAGACGTCTCCATCTGGTGGGCATTAACGGTATGCCGTTAATGTCCACCAGATGGAGACGTCTCAGTAGCTGAGCCCATCTTACGGATTTATGATGTCAGAAGCTGAAAAATACACATAGCACCGTGGATTGTTGGCCACCGTGGTGTAAAGCTAATGTGCTCGGCTAGATATCGACAGATCCGTGAATTCAATTCCCCGGCTGTGGCTGAAAACAATTTTTCGGTTGCTGTGTGTTTCTGGAAATTGGAAAGAGCGATGTATTTATTTATTTACTGACGCCACGTGTTTGGAGGATTTTCACTATAATTAATGTTTAAATTAAAATTATTTATTTCCTAAATGTTCTATCTGATAGCTCTGTCGTCGGATATGAACCTAGATCTAGATTTCCAAGAAAACAGAGTATTTCTTAAAATTGGTAGTGGCATTTTATTCCACTCCTATTCCACTGCTGTCATTCCATATCTAATAATTGTTTTACGTTGTTTTAATCATTGCTTTGTCTGCGTTTAGAAAGCGCTCTTTTCAACAATCCACGGTGCTATGTGTATTTTTGTATTTTTGGACATAGTCCTTTGGTGCCACATCAAGGGATTTTGAAAAAGCAAAAGGTATAACTTGAGGCCGAGTCTTTTTTTCATTTTTCGAGAAACAGAGTGGTAGATTTGGATGTATGATTAGTAGCCTTATCCTGATGGAATTCTACTCCTAGAAGGCTCTGTGGATAAAGGAGTGGTATTTTCACTTTAAATATAGGAGTTAAAACATTGTTTTAATAACATGTAAAATTGATTTTTACATTATTTCAAAAAGGAATTACCACTATTTGGATTCTTGGAACCAAGTTTGTAAGTCTCTTTCTGCTCCTTTGCGGTAGTAATTCGTCCTTTTTCGTTAAAATGTGACGTGCCAGCCCCGCAGGACGCACATGAGATAAAGGTAGATAGCAGTGAAAGCACATGACAGTGTAGTATAGTGGATAGCACTCGGAGCTCCGGAGCCGAGAGTTGTGGATTCGAATCCCGCCCCTGGCATAAAAATGATGGAGAAATTTACTTCGTCATATTGGCGCCCAAACTTCAACGATGACCTGGCTGATAGGTTTCTTTTTTTTTCTTTTTTTTTTTGATTGAAGGTTTAACGGTCACCGTGAGCAACTCAATGGGCTATAAGCAGTCGCCCGTCCCTAATTTAGGGTCACTGGTTTCAGGGAAGGGAGAGAGCCAGTGCCGTAAGACAAACACAACATCCATGCCTCACCGGGATTCGAACCCGGACCCCGTTTGGACGAATGATCAGAGGCCATCGCTTAGACCACTGCGCCACCGGGGCGGCCTGATAGGTTTCTCGCAATGGTGTGATGTTTTTTCCACACCACGAGACAGGAAAAATGAGAGTCATTTCTTCAGTACTTCAAAAAAATTAAATCAGTGTAATGTTACGTTCCACACACCAATTTGTCTGGGAATTCTCAAATGCACGTTCTTCATTGGATGACTGCCTACAGCGACACATGGTCTCGGCTGACACGTGGACTATGCCCCCGACCCTTTTTTGGAGGGGGAGATGTGACGTGCCTGCCCTGCAGAACACACATGAGATAAGGGCAGATAGCAGTGAGAGCACATGCCCGCTGGAGTGCGACTGATTTTCGAGCTCGTCTTTCATCGATCGGTTAGTGCTGTATCATGGACTTCTAGTTCGTTATTTTTGTATGTCTCGTCGTCCGTTAAGATTTCGTGTCCCTTTCTGTGTGCCTTCCAAGCCGGTGAGTGCATAATTTATTTAGTAATCATCATTTTATTGTCTTGGCTAATTCGGCCAAGGCAGGGAATTCTTATCGCCATTGCAAATAGCGGCTTCCGATGAGAGTGAAGTCTCCTTCCTCGCTTCCGGAACTGATCCGCTCCTTTGCACAGCTCCCATTGGATCATCCACCACTGATGGACAGCTCTCGTTAGGCTCCTCCTCTCCTCAGCGTTCTTCTGCTGCCCTCCCAGCTGATCTTGCTTCTTCTTCCGGAGCGTCAAGCGGCGATTTGCTGTCCTCTACGAAATCAGCGGATGACGCAATGGATGTCTTGCACCCGTTGCAGATCCACCTTCATCGCAGCGTACTACTATCCTCGCTTATGCTGACTTCACCTCAGGAAACTCTCGACCTCGTCCTCAGCCTTCTTCTTCTACATGCTCCTTCCGGATGAGGCGTGATGCTCACTCTATTCATGTTGATCTCCCGGTGGACTCTCCTCATGGTCACGACTTCGTTAGTACTGTGGAGCGCGGAGTCGTCTTTCCAAGCCTACAAAATACTGAACTCACTGCATACAGTGCCGCCCTTCGCAAGACTGTTCCTCCTACTGCCATCCCTCACATGAGCAGAAAGCTTGGCAAAGTCATTGCATATTTCACCATTGCTGAATATACACTCAAGGTTCTGACTAATGGGATTTCCATTCGGACACCGTCATCTTGAGGCAGATCCTATTTTCCAGATGCCAGTCCTCGTCAGCTTTTCACCTGTACCACCAGAGGTATCTAACGATCTACTGATTGCTGCTCTCAGTCCTTACGGTCGAATTGTTAGACCAGTTTATACCTATTCCTCATTTCATGATGTGCCTGAAGACCGGTACCTGCTGGGCTTCCGTCGTAACATTCGAATGTTCTTTCCATCGGATGAACATATGCTTCGTGTTCCACTTGTACGTCGTGTTCGTTGTAGCACGCATCTCCGTCAAATAACCATCACTGTGGGCTCCATCTGCCCGATTTACAAGGGTACATGGCACCCTCGCGCCCTTTGCCTTCATAATGCGTCGTAAGCCCTCAAGTCGACAGGACGACTTCCTCATCCTTCACTTCCTCCTACAGCATCTGCTTCCCGTGCTTCCGATCAGCGGGAGTCGACTTATGAAGAAAGTCGTACTAAAGCCGTTGGTCGACCGATGTCTTTAGCTCAGCCTACGTCTTCTTGTTCCACTTCTATGCTTCCAGCACAACAACAGTCTGATGCTCTACCTACCGGAGGCCCTCTGCCTTCTACTCGGCTTTCAGCGGAAGATCCTCCACTCGCATCTCTGTTTGATTGCACTGCCCCTTCTTCTATGCCTTTTAAAGTTCCGGATATTTCTTCATCGGTCTCTGCTCAGACCAATAACCGCACGAAGCGTTGCCGTGCTTCTCGATATCGCACGAAGAAAAATAAAACATCGCCCACCTTACAAGGTGGGGTTGATCGCTCAACCAGTCTTACATATACCTCTGATGGCTCTGTTGAATCTGAATCAGAAGTTGTCTCTGTTCCTCCACTCCCTCTGGAAGGCTTTCTGTGTCTCCTGGAATATTCCTTCCTTCCTCAAACACCAGTTCCTGGGGAAGCGTTATACGCTTTTCTTGCTGGTCCACCACAGCACAAGATGTCTCGTAAATTCTTAGAACCGTACCAGAACCATCTTGCTGAGACGATGACGCAAATGCTGGCCTATCTTACGCACTTCGTGGCCATGCCCCCATGACCTTTGGGGACTTTGCTTGGGCCAAGACCATCCGCAGTCGTCTTGACAAGCTTTGGCAGGCCGCCGATAATCTCATCCAACCACCATCAGAGATATCTCTTCAAAGTAGGAACAATGAATAGTCGGGGCTTTTGTACCCCGTTGACAAATTCTCTTGCATATGTCTTCACCCTGGCACGCCATGTCATCTATTGTTTCTATCTACAGTTTCGATCCGTCGATCTTCCGCCATATTGTTCCTGGCGGGGAACGCAGTCTGTTGTCAATTACGAAACCGCCTCCTTGCCCGCCTACGTCTAGCGTTTGTTTCCACCCGAGCTGCCAACAAGATTCCGTACTTCATGTCCGTCTGGTCTCCATGTCGGGGGTGGTTCACCAATCCTTCGGACGACCAGAACTTTTGGTGCCTTTCTCCGTGACTATCTGGTTCATTGCGATCTCCTGCGCACTGTACTCTTCCTCCACCACCGCATCACTTCATTCCTTGCCGACCTGGTAGATCCCAGCGTCAATCTGACTTTGCCCCCTCATACATACCTGATCTTGGAATCATGTCAGATCTTTATGTGTTTCTGCAGATTACTTCTTCTTCTTATTATTGTTATCAGCATTATTTTGTACCAATTCATTTCTCTCTTATTTTTTTGGCACATGTTATTACGCCTGCATAGGATTCTGTACATATGCGTCTTGTATATATTACATCCTTTTCGAATTCTCGCACGATATTATGTTTTTCAGCACATGCATTAGCTCTGCAATGTTCTTTGTTGTTCATCATATTTTTTTTGTTATCTTGTACATATACATCTTGTAAATATTAAGTCGCTTGAAATATCTGTACATATTTATCATTTGTTGCACATACTCAAGCCATGAGCTGTTCTATTCATCGTTGTACCACCTTGTATACAGGGTGTTCATAAACTTTTTTGACAAAAGAAGAGGGGTGATAGTACCCATCAATACGAAAAATATTTACAATGGAACATAGGGTCGCATTCCACTTTGAGTGTCAGAAAAAAGTAACTTCGAAATACGTCCAACAAGCACAAGTTGTCACTTCAGACGTCATTTCTTTCGTGCCGGAGAAGTGGCACATCGCCAGAACATCAGCGTCAAGCATTTACCGTATGCAAATTGCCAGAGAAAAAACGTAGCATCGACAGTTGCAGCTGATTTACTTATCAAGGTGCAGTAGACACTTCCTGAATGCCACATATCCCGCACGATGGATTGGACGTGGCGGACTAGTGGCATGGCCTCAACGCTCACCGGACTTAAACTAACTGTACTTCTTCTTCTGGGGGCACATGAAATCATTAATGTACAAGACGCCTGTGGACTCCTTGGAAGATCTTGTCGCAAGACTCGTTGTTGCAGCGGACAGGATAAACACGACACCAGGAACCTTCGAGAGGGTGCGCCAGTCTTTCATTCGCCGGTGTGAATTGTGCAACGGCACCCGTGGCCGCCACTTTGAGCATCTACTTTGAGTCTGTCCCTGATCTCCATAAATGGGATTGTGCAACTTATGATGTCGTTAATTCTCTTTCTTTGCACTGTTGAAAGTTCAACTTGGACATCTAACTTTACTCTTTTCTGACACTCAGAGTGGAATGCGATCCTAAGTTTCATTGTAAATATTGTTCGTCTTGATGGGTACTATCACCCATCTTCTTTTCTCAAAACAGTTTACGAACACCCTGTATGTTGTACATACGCTTCTCGTGCATATTACGATGTCATTGTACATATTACATCTTTTGTCTACTTTCCTGGCACTATTATTGTCCGTGCCCACTGTATGCAAATTCCCTTTATTTGCTCTGAATAAAAAGATTATGAAAACATGCCAGAGTAGTATAGCGGATAGCACTCGGAACTCCAGAGCCAAGATTTGTGGGTTCGAGTCCCGCCCCTAGCATAAAATGTGGTAGAAATTTACTTCGTCATAACAATCATTTGGCTAGATCCATGCTTCATTGCCGCCCCGGTGGCGCAGTGGTCTAAGCGATGGCCTCTGATCATTCGTCCGAGCGGGGTCCGGGTTCGAATCCCGGTGAGGCATGGATGTTGTGTTTGTCTTACGGCACTGGCTCTCTCCCTTCCCTGGAACCGTGACCCCAAATTAGGGACGGGCGACTGCTTATAGCCCATTGAGTTGCTCACGGTGGTCGTTAAACCTCCAATCAAAAAAAATGCTTCATTAACAGACACAATACATTTCCATCTGTCTCCGGTTACGTGATTTGCATAAAGAAGTCTACACAGTGTTGTGCGCTCAGTCACGTGCCTAGGCAATAGGCAGTGAACACTATGTTGTTTTTTCCTACAGATTCAAATATGTGTTTATTACCTTGTGTACACTTGATACAGAGATATTCAACGACTAAACGATTGCTTTTTGGGTCGGTTGGTTTTCTTTTTAGACCAAAGTCTTTATTTTCGAAACAGTTGTACCTCCTTTGGATATCCGTTTGGTGCTTTATTTCCTGTTGAAAGCAATGCTTGACAATTTCTCCCTCTATTATTAACAATATTGCTTATTTTACATTTACAAATGCAAATTTCATGATTTTCACACCGGGTTTTAATTACAGAAGACGAATTTTTCTCTTCGTAAAGAGCAAAATCGTAACTTTCTATCCACAGCTCGTTTATCTGCGCCATTTTTTTACCGACGATGTTTAACTGCAGTAGATGTTTCTTTCGTGTTCATCTGCGCCATTTTCTTACAGACGATGTTTAACTGCAGCAGATGTTTCTTTCGTGTTCATCTAACACGCTGTTGCCAGTTACAGGTGTTTTGGTGAAAAAAAAATAATTTAATTTGTTTTGTGTATATTGAATTGATGCTTTTTTTTATTAAAAGCATTACTATATTTATGCTGGTATTGAAATTTCTATGTAAATTATAGAAAAATTAAATTTGGGAGATGGGTGGATGCATTTCGAAACAAAAATATTTTCTAAGTACTAGAAAAGGTCATGAACATCCTAAACAAAAATGCATCTGAAAATTTACATTCCACAAGAAGTTATTGGAAAGTTTGCGTTGTTTGTGTTCAAGCAGAGTTGAGTCACCTGAAAGTGCAAAAATAAGTGAATATTGTTGCATGTGTATGAAAATGTGTCACTATAAGTCATAGGATAAAATGTACTCGTTCAATAACAACTTGTGGGGGCGGTGAAAGTCAATTTAAAAGGATAGGACAAAAATTGCAGTTATGAAATACCTTATAATACCAGGATTCGGATCGATAGCCTTAGTCAAGCTAAGGTGGAGTACATGGGCTCAAGTCATGGAAAACAACAGCACACAAAATTTTTCACACTGCACTCATTTTGAACTTTTTTGAAAGGCTACTGCCTGTATTTATTATTTTTCTTTAAAAACTTAATAAGGTCATTTAGTGGACAATCAGATGGCATTTCCTTTTTGTTGTTTGCTAAAACACAGCAGTATAAAAACAGAATCTCAATTTCTTTTCTATTTCTCTTTGGCCACTGGCCTTATGAACAGCACAACTTTACATATTTCAACACAGTTGGTTTGAACACTAGGCATGCATCCAAAATTATACCATGATTCACATAGCTTACACAAAAAAAAAGATACTGGATTATTTCTAATTCCACAAGGTGGACAAGTTCTGTTCTTTTGAAACGTACTCTCTTCTCTCTCATTTAGTTAGCTCAATGACAAATTCACAATTTTACACTTATTGATTTAAATTTACAGCACCTAAACAATCTTAGCAAACTCTGCAATAACCCAGACCAGCTTCGAAGACTTCAATTTAAATTTACAGTTATTTTAAGAGCCACAAATTATACTTTAACAAATCTACTATCAGCAAGTAAACAAACCAAGTAAATTATCCTCAAAACAGAATTTACACTGAGCACAAGCATTAATTAACATGACATAACCTATAGAGCTACCCTGAATGAATCCACTTCACTTATAAAGAAACCTCACTAACTTAAGAATTATCACTACTCATAACATCAACATAATTCAGGAATTCAAACAGTCTTCTTGCACTAGCTTGCTCATAAAAATCACCTCACTCTGCACTTCACATAATAGCTCAAGATACTTAATAACTCTATACTGTAAACAAAAGCTCAAAATACCAATTAACTAAATTTCCAAACCAAATATCAAGTTCACTAACACTAACAACCAGAATTTAGAATTTACATCCCTAGCACTACAGCAAATCATAAACAAATAAATTTAGATACTTTAAATCACCAAACAAACTTAAATTTAACACCTGCAGTGAATTACTGAGATAGCGGTGAGGCAAATACTCTCAGTTCAGACACTACCCTGGGTTTTGAGAACCAACACAGGAAGAAAATACCAGTCAGGCTGAAGGCGTGAAATTGGGTCGTGAATCCAATTTCAGCCTATGCAAAAGGAAAGAAAAAAATCCTCAAGTGCGACACATCATCATCAGGCACAGAATTTCCTCTAACATGATCTCACCACATTTCTTGAAGCAACGCTCGACCGACCCTCGCTGGCAGTACATATCTCCGTGAGCAGCGAAACTACTGGGGGGTTTGAAGACAAGTTTTCCCCCAAAAACCACGTCCTCAAGGATCTCCCTTTTCGAACCAATGCATGATCCCACCTTGATCAACCACGCCTGCAAGAGCCTGTCGTACTTCAACCCTAAGTACTCCAGGCACGTCTGGCCCAGAACCAACACAACTATATCCCAGGAAAAGTTCACTTATCTCTCTATATATCCCAAGAAATCCTAAATCACAATATCCACATATATCCCAGGAAAATTCACTTATCTCTCTATATATCCCAAGAAATCCTAAATCACTTTATCCACATATATCCCAGGAAAATTCACTTATCTCTCTATATCCCAAGAAATCCTAAATCACAATATCCACATATATCCCAGGAAAATTCACTTTATCTCTCTCCACATATATCCCAGGAAAATTCACTTATCTCTATATCCACATACATCCCAGGAAAAATCACTATTCTCTATATCCACATATATCCCAGGAAAAATCACTATTCTCTATATCCACATATATCCCAGGAAAAATCACTATTCTCTATATCCACATATATCCCAGGAAAAATCACTAGCAAGGAAATTCTTCTGCACCATGGCAATGCGCAGGTCCACTTCAGACAATAACACTGACCATTTACATAACCCACTAAATATTTTCACCTTATTGAAAATTAAAATTACATTTAGACTTTTGACCTTATAGTAAAAACAAGAAAATTTAGGCCAAAGAAAAGAACAATTAATACTGGAACTGGTGAGCAAAAGTGTGTCTTCTCAACCCATGATGTTCATTCTTTTTGTGAAATACTAAACTTGAGAACAAAAAAATACTTTAACTTCTATTCTGCACATATCGCATCCTGGTGAAAATTCCCTACTCAGAGCCCTCTGCCCTAGGACAAGTTCCCGGTTTGCCCTAAGATCACCCCTTTCCAATGGGAGATTAACACTCATCTGGAGCATGTAAAATACTGGTCCTCAATTAACACTCCTACCATCTCAATTTCGACACTCAACACTCCAAGAATGTAAACAGCACTTTAGGTTTCCAATTTCATCACACTATAATATGTTCCCAAAATTCCAATATAAATCATCCCATAATTTATCTTCACTCAAAAAGAAAATAACTCAACGCTGTAAAAGACTAGAGAGAAATGTTTACGATTATTTTATCACCCACGGCATCAAAATAACACTGCTTTTCAATTATCACATGCCCAACTAAACTATTATCGATGCACCAAAATTTACTGTGCCCAAACATTAAACTAAATTTTTCTGATACATTAAAATTTACTGGCCTGGGAAGTTGCTAAACTACCAGACATGACAACACAAAAAAAAGCATAAATGAAAACATTTTCAACTCCCCTCTCTTTTTTTTTCTTTCTTTCTTTTTTTCTGAATTCATACCTGAGTAACTAATAAATTTTAATTTTGAAAGCTGAACGACAACACAGCCATAATCAGAGGCAAAAAAAAAACTTGCTCTTTTTCTTTTTGTTTCTTATGCTCAGCTCGAAGTTTAGGTACCCTGCGTGGGATGTTATATATCAATACAGAAAGATATGAACTAAAACATTACCTTCGAGCTGGCGTTCTTTTTTTTTCTTTTTTTCACCACAGCTTACAGTCCTGGCACAACCACAGTCTCGTTAGTATTTCTTTCTTTTCTTCCTCCCAGTTCCCTTCCTTAAACGGTTAATAGCCGAGGTAACCATTTTCGAAACTTCGGGATGAGATGGAACCTTTATTTATTTATTTATTTATTTATTTTTTTTTTTCTTTCCTTCGGCCTTTGAAGCAGGCCTCCTTTTCGGAGTAGCAACCGAAGGGGAGCTGTAGAGGCTGGGCCCATTCTTTCCGAGATTTCCATAAGGGAGAAGGCACGTCCCCCTTCAGCCAAGAACTTTCCACTAACGACATTGTCCCAGACTACCGCCATTTAGTTTTTCAGGGCGAGGTTCTCGGCCGGCGGAATGCCGCTTTAACTGCGTTCTACATCGTCAAAATTTTCAATAGGCAGCCCAGATCCAGAGTGTCCCCTTGTGGTGGACTGGTGGTCAGCAACGGCAGTCAAGAAAAACCACTTTTTTTTTTTCAGTGGGTACTCTCCCACCAAAAGGCGAGGAGAAAAAAACTCCGCCGTCCTCTCTCTCTCTGACGGCCAGCAAGAAGACAAGAACAAAAGTGTTTCTCAACGGATAAAACTCTGGGGTGCTTGAAACCGCTGACCCCTCTCATTGGTCGAAACTTCAGCCTAGCAACTCACGGCCTCCCAACGGAATCTTCACTCCCACGCCTCGAGTGACCTCTGACCTTCACACGTGTAGACCAAGCTCTTTTTGACCCTGAGGTCTAAAAATAGATTCTGTTGCTGAATTCCTTACCCTAAAGACGAAAAGACGTTACACTTTTGGGTGACTTTTCCACGACGTTTGGAAACAGGAACGCAAAAAAATGGCGAATTCTTACCTTGCAGAAAATCACTAATTTTAATTTTCTTTTTCTCTCGTTCCGTGATGTTAAACTACAATGAATTTTGATTCTCTGAGCTGCACACCTATTCGCCTTTTCCTATCCTGATAAAAGAACAGATAAAATAATTATTTTCAAAAGCCCAAAGTCAGTTAAATCAAATATTATTCTTTTTCTCTTTTTTTTTTTCTTTCTCCAACATGAAATTTTGTTTTCCTGGTTGTGATTAAGACAAGCGAATTTTGCGCATGAATTCCCCTGCCTTTCAACCAGGAATTTTCTTCTAACGTATGTCATGGAAGAAAATTTTTGCATTAATTAATCTCCGATAAACCAACAGAAAGATTGATCAGGTCTCTCTGAAATTCACCAGAGGTTAAAATTTTCGCCATGACAAATACATTCCCCCTGCGAAAAAGACGAGCAAAGCGAGTCGAAACATAAAATAAAATCTCAGAAAATTCGCTTCTACCTACTACTCAACACACACACGTGCTCCGACCATGTCAACAAACCGATGAATGTAAACAAACCTGCAGCGCCACCTACCTCCGGTGAGCTGACTTCCGTTCCAACATGGCTACCACTGAACTAGTAAAACAAATGTTCCGAAGCAATGCTACTTATCACCTGACCTTAATTACAGAGGTAAAATAATTTTTTTTTTTTTTTTTTTTTAAGCCAAAAATTTTCACGGAACGAAGAAAAAAAATTCTGCACCGGCTCAAATACTAACCTTTTAACTACACTGAGAAAATTAAATTAAAAAAAATTTAACTGATTATTAAATTCCTAACTCACTGGCTATTACTACAGTAATTCTAATCCTACCCAACACTGAACATACACTGCCTTCCAATAGTAAACAACCTAACTTAAAATAACTAACCAGTGCACCTGGGCACTAAATTAACCAGCGTGAGGAGAGAAGAGAAGTTACGCCTCTTACAATTTTGCATTAGACTTTCACCAATTTGACATCACCAACAACAGGCATTTTCGAATGACAACATTACTTTACAATACACTTTCTTCGCTTAGTTCAACAGAATATGATAAATTGCGTGAATGCAACACCTTAAAAATACACTTAATTCAACACTCGGACTGTAGAGGAAAAAAAAATTTTTGCAACACATGAAAAATACACCTAGAAGTTCAATATTTGGAAAAGTGTGAAATTGCATATATATATGTGACACACTGCAAACTATTAATTAGCATTAGTTATGTTCAAAATGCCAAATTATACATTATGCAGGCACGCTTGAGAAATTATTTGTGTGAAAACCCATGTAGGTAAACACCCCAAAAAAAAAATTGTATGTGTGTCAGGCACCGAACAAAATTATTTGTATGTCACGCACAAAATTACTGACATTACTCATATATGTCATTGAAAATATTACACCAACACAAAAAAAATTTCTATGTGTCAAGCCCTAACTGGCTTTCATGTTAAGCCCAAAATTATTCAAATATTACAAACACTGCTACTGAAATATTATAATACTTATACACAGAAATTCAGCTGAAATCAAAAAATATGCACTTTCGCTACTTTGGTCACTGAGAGAGAGAGACTACCAGAACTTATCACTACGAGAAAATAATTCACATATGAAACCATACTCAAGATTTTTCGTAACTACTGTGCAGTACAGGTTGAATTCCATGACAAGGCATGTATCCTATGGTCACGGCACCAAATGTTTTGGTGAAAAAATCTCATTTATTTTGTGTATATTGAATTGATTGTTATTTATTAAAAGCATTACTATATTTATGCTGGTATTGAAATTTCTATGGAAATTATAGAAAAATTAAATTTGGGAGATGGGTGGATGCATTTCGAAACAAAAATATTTTCTAAGTACTAGAAAAGGCCATGAACATCCTAAACAAAAATGCATCTGAAAATTTACATTCCACAAGAAGTTATTGGAAAGTTTGCGTTGTTTGTGTTCAAGCAGAGTTGAGTCACCTGAAAGTGCAAAAATAAGTGAATATTGTTGCATGTGTATGAAAATGTGTCACTATAAGTCATAGGATAAAATGTACTCGTTCAATAACAACTTGTGGGGGTGGTGAAAGTCAATTTAAAAGGATAGGACAAAAATTGCAGTTATGAAATACCTTATAATACCAGGATTCGGATCGATAGCCTTAGTCAAGCTAAGGTGGAGTACATGGGCTCAAGTCATGGAAAACAACAGCACACAAAATTTTTCACACTGCACTCATTTTGAACTTTTTTTTGAAAGGCTACTGCCTGTATTTATTATTTTTCTTTAAAAACTTAATAAGGTCATTTAGTGGACAATCAGATGGCATTTCCTTTTTGTTGTTTGCTAAAACACAGCAGTATAAAAACAGAATCTCAATTTCTTTTCTATTTCTCTTTGGCCACTGGCCTTATGAACAGCACAACTTTACATATTTCAACACAGTTGGTTTGAACACTAGGCATGCATCCAAAATTATACCATGATTCACATAGCTTACACAAAAAAAAAAGATACTGGATTATTTCTAATTCCACAAGGTGGACAAGTTCTGTTCTTTTGAAACGTACTCTCTTCTCTCTCATTTAGTTAGCTCAATGACAAATTCACAATTTTACACTTATTGATTTAAATTTACAGCACCTAAACAATCTTAGCAAACTCTGCAATCCCCCAGACCAGCTTCGAAGACTTCAATTTAAATTTACAGTTATTTTAAGAGCCACAAATTATACTTTAACAAATCTACTATCAGCAAGTAAACAAACCAAGTAAATTATCCTCAAAACAGAATTTACACTGAGCACAAGCATTAATTAACATGACATAACCTATAGAGCTACCCTGAATGAATCCACTTCACTTATAAAGAAACCTCACTAACTTAAGAATTATCACTACTCATAACATCAACATAATTCAGGAATTCAAACAATCTTCTTGCACTAGCTTGCTCATAAAAATCACCTCACTCTGCACTTCACATAATAGCTCAAGATACTTAATAACTCTATACTGTAAACAAAAGCTCAAAATACCAATTAACTAAATTTCCAAACCAAATATCAAGTTCACTAACACTAACAACCAGAATTTAGAATTTACATCCCTAGCACTACAGCAAATCATAAACAAATAAATTTAGATACTTTAAATCACCAAACAAACTTAAATTTAACACCTGCAGTGAATTACTGAGGTAGCGGTGAGGCAAATACTCTCAGTTCAGACACTACCCTGGGTTTTGAGAACCAACACAGGAAGAAAATACCAGTCAGGCTGAAGGCGTGAAATTGGGTCGTGAATCCAATTTCAGCCTATGCAAAAGGAAAGAAAAAATCCTCAAGTGCGACACATCATCATCAGGCACAGAATTTCCTCTAACATGATCTCACCACATTTCTTGAAGCAACGCTCGACCGACCCTCGCTGGCAGTACATATCTCCGTGAGCAGCGAAACTACTGGGGGGTTTGAAGACAAGTTTCCCCCCAAAAACCACGTCCTCAAGGATCTCCCTTTTCGAACCAATGCATGATCCCACCTTGATCAACCACGCCTGCAAGAGCCTGTCGTACTTCAACCCTAAGTACTCCAGGCACGTCTGGCCCAGAACCAACACAACTATATCCCAGGAAAAGTTCACTTATCTCTCTATATATGCCAAGAATACCTAAATCACAATATCCACATATATCCCAGGAAAATTCACTTATCTCTCTATATATCCCAAGAAATCCTAAATCACTATATCCACATATATCCCAGGAAAATTCACTTATCTCTCTATATCCCAAGAAATCCTAAATCACAATATCCACATATATCCCAGGAAAATTCACTTTATCTCTCTCCACATATATCCCAGGAAAATTCACTTATCTCTATATCCACATACATCCCAGGAAAAATCACTATTCTCTATATCCACATATATCCCAGGAAAAATCACTATTCTCTATATCCACATATATCCCAGGAAAAATCACTATTTTCTATATCCACATATACCCCAGGAAAAATCACTAGCAAGGAAATTCTTCTGCACCATGGCAATGCGCAGGTCCACTTCAGACAATAACACTGACCATTTACATAACCCACTAAATATTTTCACCTTATTGAAAATTAAAATTACATTTAGACTTTTGACCTTATAGTAAAAACAAGAAAATTAAGGCCAAAGAAAAGAACAATTAATACTGGAACTGGTGAGCAAAAGTGTGTCTTCTCAACCCATGATGTTCATTCTTTTTGTGAAATACTAAACTTGAGAACAAAAAAATACTTTAACTTCTATTCTGCACATATCGCATCCTGGTGAAAATTCCCTACTCAGAGCCCTCTGCCCTAGGACAAGTTCCCGGTTTGCCCTAAGATCACCCCTTTCCAATGGGAGATTAACACTCATCTGGAGCATGTAAAATACTGGTCCTCAATTAACACTCCTACCATCTCAATTTCGACACTCAACACTCCAAGAATGTAAACAGCACTTTAGGTTTCCAATTTCATCACACTATAATATGTTCCCAAAATTCCAATATAAATCATCCCATAATTTATCTTCACTCAAAAAGAAAATAACTCAACGCTGTAAAAGACTAGAGAGAAATGTTTACGATTATTTTATCACCCACGGCATCAAAATAACACTGCTTTTTAATTATCACATGCCCAACTAAACTATTATCGATGCACCAAAATTTACTGTGCCCAAACATTAAACTAAATTTTTCTGATACATTAAAATTTACTGGCCTGGGAAGTTGCTAAACTACCAGACATGACAACACAAAAAAAAGCATAAATGAAAACATTTTCAACTCCCCTCTTTTTTTTTTTTCTTTCTTTCTTTTTTCTGAATTCATACCTTAGTAACTAATAAATTTTAATTTTGAAAGCTGAACGACAACACAGCCATAATCAGAGGCAAAAAAAAAAACTTGCTCTTTTTCTTTTTGTTTCTTATGCTCAGCTCGAAGTTTAGGTACCCTGCGTGGGATGTTATATATCAATACAGAAAGATATGAACTAAAACATTACCTTCGAGCTGGCGTTCTTTTTTTTTTCTTTTTTTTTTTCACCACAGCTTACAGTCCTGGCACAACCACAGTCTCGTTAGTATTTCTTTCTGTTCTTCCTCCCAGTTCCCTTCCTTAAACGGTTAATAGCCGAGGTAACCATTTTCGAAACTTCGGGATGAGATGGAACCTTTATTTATTTATTTATTTATTTATTTTTTTCTTTCCTTCGGCCTTTGAAGCAGGCCTCCTTTTCGGAGTAGCAACCGAAGGGGAGCTGTAGAGGCTGGGCCCATTCTTTCCGAGATTTCCATAAGGGAGAAGGCACGTCCCCCTTCAGCCAAGAACTTTCCACTAACGACATTGTCCCAGACTACCGCCATTTAGTTTTTCAGGGCGAGGTTCTCGGCCGGCGGAATGCCGCTTTAACTGCGTTCTACATCGTCAAAATTTTCAATAGGCAGCCCAGATCCAGAGTGTCCCCTTGTGGTGGACTGGTGGTCAGCAACGGCAGTCAAGAAAAACCACTTTTTTTTTCAGTGGGTACTCTCCCACCAAAAGGCGAGGAGAAAAAAACTCCGCCGTCCTCTCTCTCTCTGACGGCCAGCAAGAAGACAAGAACAAAAGTGTTTCTCAACGGATAAAACTCTGGGGTGCTTGAAACCGCTGACCCCTCTCATTGGTCGAAACTTCAGCCTAGCAACTCACGGCCTCCCAACGGAATCTTCACTCCCACGCCTCGAGTGACCTCTGACCTTCACACGTGTAGACCAAGCTCTTTTTGACCCTGAGGTCTAAAAATAGATTCTGTTGCTGAATTCCTTACCCTAAAGACGAAAAGACGTTACACTTTTGGGTGACTTTTCCACGACGTTTGGAAACAGGAACGCAAAAAAATGGCGAATTCTTACCTTGCAGAAAATCACTAATTTTAATTTTCTTTTTCTCTCGTTCCGTGATGTTAAACTACAATTAATTTTGATTCTCTGAGCTGCACACCTATTCGCCTTTTCCTATCCTGATAAAAGAACAGATAAAATAATTATTTTCAAAAGCCCAAAGTCAGTTAAATCAAATATTATTCTTTTTCTCTTTTTTTTTTTCTTTCTCCAACATGAAATTTTGTTTTCCTGGTTGTGATTAAGACAAGCGAATTTTGCGCATGAATTCCCCTGCCTTTCAACCAGGAATTTTCTTCTAACGTATGTCATGGAAGAAAATTTTTGCATTAATTAATCTCCGATAAACCAACAGAAAGATTGATCAGGTCTCTCTGAAATTCACCAGAGGTTAAAATTTTCGCCATGACACAGGTCTTTGAACTTCATTTCATTTTTTGCAATTTCTAGTCAAAAACGTTCTACAAATATGTGAACATGCCCTATATTTATGTTGTTTAAGGGTCAGTGATTCGAATTACTCAAAGTGATATTGATTATTTCCGATTAAGTTTCGGATGTGCGGAAGCGATTATTCAAACTGAAGGACACATCTTTCCTTAAAAATTAGGTAATCAATTCTTGTTTTTAAGTCTCTGGATGGAAAATGAAGAGCAGTAAACAATGGTCATACGCAACAGAAAAGAGCTGATATATATTTTTCCTTATTACAGGTTTAACGACCACCGTGAGCACCTCAATGGGCTATAAGCAGTCGTCCGTACCTAATTTAGGGCCATTGGTTCCAGGGAAGGGAGAGAGCCAGTGTCGTAAGACAAACACAACATCCATACCTCACGGGATTCGAACCCGGATCCCTTTCGGACGAATGATCACAAGCCATCGCTTAGACCACTGCGCCACCGGGGTGGCAGAGCTCATTGGAGGAGGAGATCAAAAATATCAATATACGGAGTTTATAACGAAGTAAATTTCTCCGTCATTTCTGTCCACGCTAGGATTCGAACCCGGATCCCCTCATTCCGGAATAAGTTGCTCTACCAATTGAGCTGATTCTGATTCCTATCTGCCTTTATGTCGTGTGCGTTCTTCTGGCAGGTACGTCACATCTCCTGGTACGTTACAAGTTTAATGAACGGAACGTATGGAATTCAAAACGAGTGCATCCCACAACCAACAGCAAAGACATCTGCATTTCTCACTGTCTGTTTCGGAAGCCTGCTTGAGGAACTACGCTTTCCGCCTTCGGATCCAAGGCTACGCTGCCAAGTCGTCCAACATGCTTGGCATTTCAATTGTATATTCAAATCACCTTACTTATTCTCGTAAAATTATCAACCAAGGCAGAGAGAATAAGGGCTTCAGTTTCATTCTCCTGCGGCAGCAGATATAAGCAAATAAATGACAGCCATGTTTATTCATAACTTCCTGAATTGTCTTGGGTTAGGTTATCAGATGTTTATTCCCAGGAATAAAAAAAAAACCTCGAATAACGTATGGAAAGAACCACAAGTTTTGCACAAATATATTAGCTCTTCATTTGTTGCTTTTCCCCATTTATTTCTGCTTACTGCGGATATCTGCACTCTCCTAATTTCTTGTAAATATCTTATTTCTTACATTTCACAAGTTAATTGAAACCGTAAGGTCTCTGCCCTTTAATAAAAGAAAAAAATGAAACAAAACGCAAGTCAAAGCTTGTTTGTTTTGGAGCAAAACGATGTTAATTATTTTTGGAGGCTTCAATTTTTCCAACAAAATGGGATTTTCGATGGTATCATTATTTCTCTTAGCTGTCATAAAATATAATTAAATTACCCAAATGGTGGTGTCGTTAAATTATTAGCCGTGTTTTTAAAATGACGCTGCTGTTGTCGGAGCAGAACTGTACTAACGCCTTAGTCGTATTCTCAGAGTTCTTAATTTTAATTAATTAGTTTTCAAGATACTATCACCAAACAGATAAAGCAGTAACAGCCTCTGAAGCATTTATTATGTAAAGTTGTATTAAGTTACCTGATGCTAATTACAGAGAAGGAGATAATGCACAAAAACAACATTAATTCGTTTAATGACGTTTAAACACTTAAAGCTGCTAGGAACTTCGAATATTTCTGCAAATGTGCCTCTCTCTTAAATATAAAGATGTGTCCCTTGGGTTTCACTGGTTGTAAAAAGAGCCGGTTCATTACTATCACACGCTATACCGTAAATTACATGATTAATCATCATTTTCGTTCTGCGTTGTTTGTACACAATGTTTTATAAACAGTACATCCTTTATTTCTTTCAAAGAGGTGGCTTGATATATTACAGTCCAGTGGTGATTGCCTCAGTAAACTGGCTGAAATTCAATATCAGAAAACTTCTGGTTCAATGATTTGGAATGTTGAGAAATTTTAAATACACTAAGTGATCAGTGAATTATGACCACCTTCCTAATACTTCGTAGGTCTTTCTTTCACCCACGCTACGGAATCTATCCAACGTGGCATGTTCGGAGGTATAGCAAGTATGTAATGTGGCCTCCAATGCAGGTGCGGAGAAGATTGGTGTATTCATAGGCCTGATGTGCCGTTCCACAATGTTCCACACGTGCTCTATGGTATTTATGTCGAAACGTTCGGAGGCCAATAGATAAACTGGAGTCAGAACTGTGTTCTTCAAACTATTCCTGCACAAAATTGGACTTGTGGCTCGGCGCATTGTCATCTTAGACGACACCGTCGCCATTCGGGAAAAAGTGCAACATTGCTGTGTGTACAGAGCCAGTAAGCAATTCATGATAGTGAACGCCAGTCACATAAGCACCAGGTGTTCACGTTCCTGCCAAGAAAACATGCCCGACACCATACAATCTCCTCCACCGACCTGACCTGTGGACACCATGCAGGATGGATCGAGTGGCTCCTGTTGTTTGCGCCTAATAATGAAACGACCATCCACGGAGTGGAGTAAAATACATGACTCGTCAGTCAGCACACTTTTTTACAGTCATCCTACGTCCAGCTTGTATGATCTTTACACTAGGCGAGTTTTACGCAGATGAACAGTGGTTAGGAGATGATGTCGTCCGGGTAGTCTGCTTTAATGGCCCATACGTGTGAGTGTGCGATGCATGGCCATGACAGATATTGTTCCGTGTCGACCTCTGTCGTATTGGATAGTTAACTGTTGTGTCTGTTGGCCTGTACGAGACGTCGGACCTAGTGCTCACCTCATACATCAACCTTTCGCTGTCCTATGCAGTTTTTTGCTTCTACGTCGATGTTTGAACATTTTAACTTCAGTCCTAATGCACTTTATGTGCGGCGGCTCACGAACAGCCCACCAATTGAGCTGTTTGGGAAATCGAAACACCTGCACTCCAAGCTCCTACAATCTGTCGTATCTCAAAGTCCGATAAATTATTCGGTTTACACATCACGGTTCGAGTTTTACTATCTACAACTCCATTCACATCTTACATGCACCAATGAGCCATTAGATTATGATCACCTACCTAATAAGCTGTAGGACCCACGTTAGCACGAAAATCAGCGGCCACTCGGCAAGGCACCGATTTGACGAGGTGGCGACTGGTATCCTGGGGTATCTAGTACCATAATGTCGACAGCAGGTGCCCCGTACATTTCTGGGTGGTAGTGATTTAGCGCGAACCCCGTTTCCAATTCGAACCACAAATGTTAGATTGCGTTCATGTCAGGTGAATTTAGATTAACAGAAAGTCACCAGCATGTTCCTCGAACCACTCCTGGACGATTCTGGCAGTGTGGCATGGCGCATTATCTTCTTTGCAATAGCCATCAAAGGCAGGGAACACAGTTGCCATGAATGGGTTAACTTGGTCCCCAACGACGTTCAGGTACATGACAGCTGTCAGAGATTGTGCTATTGAGACAATGGGACCTGCAGTGTCCCAAAGAAACATTGCCTACAGCATAACACCGCCTCCGCCGGCTTGGTTCCGCCCAACAGTGCATCCAGGCGCCATAGCCTCCGTTGGTAATCGGCGTATCCGCTCTCGGCTGTCTACGTGATTCACCAGGAATCTTGGTTCGTGAGACCAGGCCACATTCTTCTAATCATCCACGGTACAATCTCGATGATCTTGGCCTCATTTAATGAATTTTTGGCGATGACGTGCAGTGAGCATGGGGACAAGGCTGGGTTTTCGGCTACACAGGCCCATGAGCAGCAAGCTGCGATGAACTGTGTGCTATGACACATTGCCCCGATCACCACTCTTGCAGCTGCGGGTGATTTGTCGCGCTGTGGCCCTGCGATCGCTGTGAACAATGCCCAACAATCTCCGCTCCTCTCTGGCATCAATGAGCTGCGGACGACACATGGCTGAACGCCAATCCAGTCGTTTGGCTATATGTGCTCAACTTTTGATACGTACTCACTACAGCGGCACGTCATCAACCCACTGCTCCTCCCTGGAGGCGCAGCGGTGTAAGCGATGGCTTCTGACCATGCCTCCGAGGTGGGTTCTGGTTCGAATCCCAGTGAGGCATGGATGTTGTGTTTGTCTTACGGCACTGGCTCTCTCCCTTCCCTTGAACCAGTGACCCTAAATTAGGGACGGTCGACTGCTTATAGCCCATCAAGATGCTCACGGTGGTCGCTAATCCTCAACCAAAAGAAAAATACCAAAAACACCCCACAAGTCGCGCCGTTTCCGAGATCATAGTTCCGAGTCACCGTGCCATCATAATTTGTCCTTTGTCGAACTCCGATGGGTCGGCAGTTTTTCCCATTCTGACTCCGAACACTCTACTAACCATAAGCCGGCCCTCGGGTTGTTTATATTCCACTCTGTGAACTTCCCGTGCGCCACCGTTCGGTCTCCAGGCGCGCAATTCTATAGGCTGAGGGTGGTCATAATGTAATGGCTCATTGGTGTATGCTACGTCGGGCAACAAATTGCGCCCTCTCGTTAATCACATGGTCAACGAGCCGCAGCCACTTTTGATAGGGGAGATGATGATTGAGTGATCACTCGATGTATGTCTTGCGTTTTGCATCAAAGAAATGAAATTTATATAGGTGGTTGTACGTTTGGAAGAAAAACGCGATGCCATTCATGCTTACGAGTGGAGCACTATGGGAGAGAAGAAAGACGTTGTGACTTACTTCAGAGATTAAACTACGTGTCAAGACGGCAAAGGAGCAGTAATACGTAGTCGTCGGTGCAGCGTAATTGAAAAAGCGTTTGGTTCCTGATCAGAAGAAAGCGGTTGTAGCCCAGCCAACGCCAAATCTGTGTTTTACGTTGGCGTCTAAAGGTAGAAGTGGATATACTGACCGTTAGGTTCTTCGAAACATGTCTGAACGTTCTTCCACGCATACTCTGGAATTAGTGAGAATTCTTTCTACAGAGCGTTACTTCAAGCATGGTTTCTGGCGGACACGAAATCTGTGATATCGCGCCCCACCTTTCTCATGGGGAAGGAGGGATATACTCTGGTCACAAAAAGTTGGATTAGCATGAAATGAAAGGTGTACCTTGTATGTATTGGATGTCCATACATACAAGGTACACCTTTGACGCTGCATTGAAGCAGCGTCACTGAGGCTGTGTAACACAAAGAGTAAGCAGAGCATTTACAAAAGCAATTTCTTATGCAATTTCTGCACACAACAAAGTAGCACTGCAATTTAGACAAACTGATAAATTTTGAAAAACTTCCATGCCGCTGAATTTCAGTACCAGGTAACACCACCTCTGTATCGAAAAGCGTCTTGACACCTACCCGGCACACTTGCAATGGAACTTTTGATTAGCCTCTGGGGCAGCTCGTACCATATAACAGGCAACACGTTACGGATGTCTGCCAGTGTACTGGGGTATGGAACGTGGTTATCCATACGTCGTTGTACATTGTCCCAAATGAAATGTTCTCAATAGGATTAAGCCAGGAGACCGCGAATGCAGCTGTTACGATTTAGCAGCATTCGCGGTCTCCTGACTTAATTCTATCTCCAGGCAGAGTTACTGGTTGCATTGTCATCGAGAAAACGGAATGGATGGCCGTTTTCTCGATGAAAGAGTGTCAAAATGGACAATGCTCTCATTTCGGTACACTGAGGCATTCAGTTCCCTTGACAAATACACAAGGAAATACGGCAACTAAAACACACTCCCGTCCAGAGCAGAAGAGACTGCTGTTGGTATGGGTAGACAGACGGCACATTGTGTAGTTGCATTCATACGCCGGATTTCCTCCACATGTGTCCTTGTCGAGTGTAACGATAAAGATCGAAACGATATTCGTCCGTGGAAAGTATATACTGCCACTCTGTATTCCATGACATTTACTGTTGTACCCATGTACATCTTTGACGACAGTGAGCTGATGTCAGTGCTATACATCTAACTGGCCTTCTTGCTTTGAGTCGGTACTCGTGTAGACGGTTTCGAACCGTTTCAGTACACACTGTGACACCAGAAGCAGCGCCAAGAGATTCTCGAAGTTGGTTACTGGTGATACTAGGCCTTCTCCGAGAAACTGCTGTCAGGTAGCGATCTCGCATCCTGGCAGTTTTCATCGGGAAACCTCCCCTGGGTCGATCTGCAACAGACGTATTGTTTGCAGCCGACTTATTACACTTTGCGAAACTCCTAAAAGCCGCCCCGGTGGCGCAGTGGTCTAAGACGTTGGCCTCTGATCATTCGTTCGTAAGGGGTCCGGGTTCAATTCCCGGTCAGGCATGGATGTTGTGTTTGTCTTACGGCACTGGCTCTCTCCCTTCCCTGGAACCAGTGACCCTAAATTAGGGACGGGCGACTGCTTATAGCCCATTGAGTTGCTCACGGTGGTCGTTAAACCTCCAATCAAAAAAAACTCCTAAAGGAGAAGTCACATGGATCTGCCGTAAACCTGCGTGTAACATACCAACAGCTCTGTCTCTGTTGCCAATGCTTAAACGTAGTCTGGACCTCATTTCAGGTTGATCCCACACTGAGAGCAATACATTCAGCAAATTTCAATACCTCGTTTCGGTTTATGATCTCGGTTCGGCACACTGATTATCTCGTCTGGGTAATCTGTAGCATTCAGGTGGTGAAACGACGCGTTTTTAACTTCTCGCAGGTGTGACGTGCCTGCAACGCAGGACGCACATGAGAAAAAGGCAGATTGCAGCGAGAGCATTCGTCCGCGTAGCACCGTTGGATCAGCGTCTTATTCCGGAATCAGGAGACCCGGGTTCGATGCCCGGCGTGGACAGAAATAACGGAAAAATTCACTTCCTCATACAGGGTACCTTTCTCGGAGCGTGCACGCCAGGTGCTGTGTTATCGTGATGCTAATTTACATATGGCGCAGCTACCCATGGGGATAACCGATCTCCAGTAGTCACTAAATTTGCATAACACCACTTTCTTTTGTTATAGCAATATCCCTAAGTTTTGGTGACCAGTGTATGTGACGTACTATAGGGGTAAGGGCATGTCAAGACGGCCATTTTGCAGCTATAAACTTCTTCGGTGTAGTTTAATTGGGAGAAAGTTCAGCCCCAGAGCATAAGGATACGGGTTCGGGAAATTTGTGTTTTCATAATGTGAATGACGATTTGAGTTTAAATAACTGTAGGCTTAAATGACGTGCTTAAATATGTGCCGGCTAATGTTGGTAGTGACTTCGTTACACGTAAATCAGATTGTGCGAAAATTATAACCAAACGACTAGGAAAACGTTCAGTATGAAACTTTGAACAGTTCCATGTCTTTCATTAGCCCACTACTGATAATATAGGTTACTCATACAATGTATTAGTGAATTATTAAATTCGTTTGTTAATCACAACAATTTTCTGTGGCTGTTGTAGTAATGATGAACGATCTACACTATAGTTTTCGAAAATTGCAACACAAAGAAAGAATCGCGTACTTCAAATGAAATTTATATCACAGATTCTTCATTTTACAGAAGATAACTAACTACACTTGTACAGCTACACAAGATCTTTTTCGATTCAAAATTAAGTGTCGTGCGAAGCCATATCGAGCAAAAATTACAGCATCTACACAGCGTGGCACTGAATGGAAGAGGTGCCAGAATGTTTCTATGCGAGACCAGAGTTCATTTGTGGTGACTGCCGGAGACCCTTGACGGGACAGTCGCTTAGCTATCATGTCCCAGACATGTTTGATCGGGGACATTTGTGACGAACGTGCAGGCTAGAGAAGAAGAGATATCTGGCATACATGCGCTTGGATATCTCACATGTGGCCAAGCGTTCTCCTGCAGGAGTATAGAACCAGGACAACTCTGATGAACGATATCACCTCTACCTCTAAAACATCTCTGATGTATCACTGGCTCTTGAGGGTTTCCTCATTTCATATCAGGCGTGATCACGAATTATAACCATTGGTGCCACAAACCATGACGCTGTTAGGAGCCGTTCACCATGATGTCTTCGAACACGCATGCGATCGTCGTGTTGCATCAAATTGGACCTTGGGTCGTTATAAAACGCAACCTGTTTCCAATCAGCGCGCCGTTGTCTGTGTCAGAGACACTTTTGCATCCTGGGGAGTCTGTGGTTGAGAGTCAAAGGAATGCTGGGCAATGAGCTGCTAGCGATCAGTCCTATATCAAGCAGTTGACGTCAAACTATGCTGGAGGACAAAGTCTGATCTGTGACAGTGATCCAGTGCTGCGTTTACGCCGTGGATGCCGCTCTGCGATCGGTCACTGCCATGCGACGGATTTGTCTATCATCCCGTGCAGTGTGCAATTTTGAGGTCCAACTACCTGATTTCTGTGCGTCGGAGACTCATCTGTTCACTGACGTCACGTTCGCATCTCTCCAGTGACGCGTTTTGTTCCATCAAGTGGCAATTCGCGGTAGGAAAATTTAGCTTCCCTCAGCCTAAAAATCTTTCCCAGTCCGTCAGATGTTCAAAAAAGACGTTCTTCGGGGACGGGGCTTAGGAAGACACAAGAAACACCCTGTCGATTCAGTGTCGGCTCTTTGCAGATTGCAACATCATGTTTGAGCCGGGTGTTTGTACCCAAAGCTATATTGTTCAGAGGGAGCTGATCTGAAACCGTACGTGCATTTTTATTCAGATTTTAACCGTTTGCATGTCCCAACCTGTTGTACATACACTGTAAAATTCAAGCTAATACAATTAGTCCGTCATGGTGTTGCAATTTTCACGAACAGTAGCGTGGTTTTCCTTTTAACTAACCAGAGTACAGAGTAACCTACTCTGCAAGTTGTGGACCCTTCACATGCATGTCAGGAATTGTCTGAAACAGCGGAGAAAGGCGTCTAAAGCTGTATGCAGGTTTGTCTAATCTTTGTGACCTTTTGGAATACGTCGTAGGGATGGAGAGGTAGTGTTTACATTTTGCCGTTTAATATTTCTTAACTTTTTACCTCGCGTTTTGCCTTGAACGCTAAGGCTGCAAAGTTAGCAGCAGGTAACTAAGTAGTGAAGTCTTGGACTTCTCCTCTATTATCACTTAATTTAAATTTATTGAGAGTCTATTAATGGTTCGTAATAATTATTAACGTCATTACCTTGTGATTTACATTACCAATCGACCTCTTTTAATTACTTATTGCTGTTTTAGTTTCAAAATGCGTTCTGTCTAGAATGTTAAGACTGAAATGTAAGCAGCAGGGAGAAACAACTATGTAGTGTATAACGAAGTAAATTTCTCCGTCCTTTTTAGTCCACGCCGGGGCTCGAACTCGGGTCCCCTCATTCTGGAATAAGTCACTCTACCAATTGAGCTACGCGGACGTTTGTTTTCGCTGCTATCTGCCTTTATGTCGTGTGCGTCCTGCTGGGCAGGCACGTCACAAGTGAAAGGTTGACTTCTCCTCTATCAGAGTTAATTTAATTTTTCAGAGTGCAGTTTTTATTAGTCCTTAATTAATTTTTGCTATTTTAATTTGCTATTTGATCTTTATAGTCTTTATTGGTTAATACTAGTAGTTATCGTTGTTTATTTTTCTTCTCGGTGTGAAAACCGAAAGCTCTGTTAAGTAGCCTACTGAATTGCTCAGTGTGAAGTGATTCACAAGTAGTTTATTGTTATTCACAGTGTGACGATGTTTAAATTAATTTTAGGTATTTCGTTCTTATTTAAGGTTTTCATGTGAAATATTTGGAAAAAATGTGCACTGTGACACGTGGGATCCTGGTGGGTGTTTCTTTTCCCTTGTTGGGGAAGGGGATTCCCCCCCCCCTCCTTCTTCCTTTAAGCTGTTTTAACCCACTTTAGAGCTGTGTGTATTTTCAGGTGTCGAGACAAGGGGTGCCAGCCTGATTTTGGAACGGCCATGGAGTGCAAGTGTTACTTGTTCTCTCCTGTTCTGTGAAGTATGACAGTGTGCGAAAGACAATAATAAATACAGTGTTGACGTGGATTAGGAACATCAAATAGAAGTCATCGCTTCCTCCACGTTTATAAGTGAGTCACGGAAAAATTCACATTGGCCGCCACCGGGAATCGAACCCAAGGTCTTCCAGTTACGCGCCAGACATGCTTCCACTGCACCACAGAATGAGAATTTTTACGTGAATCACTTATAAACGTGGAGGGAGCGATGACGTCTATTTGATGTGAAAGAGAGAGTGTGGGTGCTGTGTATTTACAGAGTTCGACTCTCAATACCGTTCCAAATTCGTTGAATGGTGGACATAGTTTTATCGTTATTTCTGTGTATTAACCTCTGTGACCCCCTTCGCCTTCGGGGAGAAGGATACAGGGACTTCAGAGATTCCCATGGGGGCATACTCTGTAGTGTGTTCCTGGGGGTGCCTTAATCTTTGAAGACAAGGCAATTAAATATACAGTTACGGAAAAATTAATAGCAACTCTTGAATTTTCTGAGGTTTTTGGGTTTTCAGTGTTGCTACAAAAGTAAATATGCAGATAATACTCAATATATATGTATCATTTTAAAGCACATTTCATGCAGAAGCCAAATGAGTTTACAGAATGGGAATATCTTTAACAGAATTCAAGTTTTGAAAAGAAATGTGCTGCGAAACGGACATCATGGCAAACTAACATGTTCAAATTCAAGTACAATTACGTACGTAATATTTCGTTGGGTTACCTTTTGATTTAACAACGGCTGCACACCTGGTGGGCATGGAGTCAACCAACTTACGCAACATAGCTGATGAAATACAATTGTGCCAAACGTCATTAAGTGCATTAATTAGTTTCACTTTATTTGTGGGGTGACGCTCGTGTACTTTTCTTTTCAGAATGCACCACACATTCTCAATCGGGTTCAAGTCTGGCGAATTAGCAGGCCAAGGAAGAGGCACAAGATTGCCTAAAGACGTCACATAAGCTTTAATGATTTTTGCATGGTGGCATGTGGCCGAATCGTCCTGGAATATGTATGTCTGAGCCTGGAACAAATCACGTCCTGAAGGCACCATCTTGTCCTGGAGGATACTTTTATACACCTGTGCATTAAGAGTGCTCTCACACACATGGATTATTACCACTCCAGCAGCAGCAAAACATCCCCAAATCACAACACAGCATGGACACTTTCTTGTCTTAAGTGTGTAAGAAGGATGCAACGCCGCGTCGTAATTTCGTCGAAAGACTCGGCACCCCGCATCGTTACCATCGATGTTCAATTTTGCCTCATCACTAACACTAGCTGATGACATTACCTGCACCGTCAAAGTGCTGACTTCGCAGGGAAATGCGGAACTCTCTCGAATAGTTTTGGGATAGATGGTATCCCTTGACGGCGTTCCGACAGCCAGCCTGTCAGTCACCGGAAACCACGGTCTTCTACTCGGACAGATTCGGTCTAGAGACCTGTGGGGATCTGCCTCCCCCACGGGACTGGTACCTTACACCCCCTGTCACAACCCGTGTGTGCGACGTGCTATGGGCAGTTGGGGCTAGCAACTTTTTCAAAATATCTCATCTCGTGGCCGGGAGATCGCCCGCCAACGCGAGTTTTTTGGGACTACTGTCCTTTATTTAGAAACTCAGCATAGTACAAACACTTTCACTATGAGGGTCGCATGCACCCCTCTCACAATAGTCAAACAAACAACAATCACATTACAACATTGAATTATTTACATTGATCACCGCACTAGGGCCAGTGCGGTGGTGAAGACCCCGGGCCAGGGTCAGCTCAAACACCTTGGTCAAAAGACCGGAAAACTCTTTATCGAGAGCTGCGTACCTCCAAGGGTACTCCCGTCCGTCAACGATAGTTGACCCGGCTCTTCCTTTGCTCAAGTTCCCTAACAAGACTAGGGCATGTCTTGCTGAAGCTGGAGTGCGAGACGTCTAGCCCCAGGCGGAACTTGGCATTTGCAGCGGTGCAGTTGCTGCAGTTCGGTGCGGCAGCACACTGGTGGTGCTGGTGCCCAACTTTACCACAATTGCCGCACCTTGCATCTGTCTCGGGGCAGTTGCCTCGGAAATGGCCGAAGCCATTACACCGAAAGCACCTGACCTCCCTCAAAAATTCCTTTAGACGGAGCACTGACCAACCCAAGTTCAGTGTCTTCCGCCTCACCAAGTGCTTGAAGGCCTTGGGATCCACGTCTGCCACCCAGTGGACCCTACCTCCCTTGCACTTGATGGGGAAACAGGCTTTGAACCCGTTCTCGAGCTCTGGGTTCTGCCCACAAACCATCTGCTCGAACTCTTTCCCTGAGAGTCCCCCGTCGACACCGTACACAATCAACCGGGGGTTTCTCTTTCGTGGGGATGTGGGGAGTGTGCAATCCTTGGTCATAGGATTGCTTCTCAACTCCTGAGCAAGGTGGTCGAGCTCCCCGGGGTGGGAACATTCCACCGCAACCCCTCCTTTCCGGATGCTCCGAATGCTCTTGACCCCTATCTGCAGTTTAGGTGGGTTTACTGCAGTTTTCAGGGTCTTCTTCGTGTCCTCTGAGGACGCACTCTCGACTGTCGGGTAGACTAAGAGCACGTGTCTCCTGTCCTCCGGACTTACCCTTCTTTCTATTCTCAATCGGGACGGGCGAAGGCCCTTTCGCCTTGATAGCCCCCTTCCTAGCCACTTCGGCGTAGGAAGCCGCTTTCACTTCGGCTTCACAGTGCAACTCATCCCGCACGGACAGCATGCCCTCGACATAGGCCACCCGTGCTGCTTGCTCAAAACAAGCGTCGCTAATGCTGCTCAAGGCAGCAAACACCTTCTCCCTCCCTGAGGAAGTGACCCGCGAGTCCAAGATAACGGACTGTACTTCCGAGGTGAGCTGGGAGATGCGTTTCAAAAACAACTCCTCGGGTGAAAGCACCGGGGGTGTCCCGGGATGCGTACCTCCCACCGAAGGTACCTCTGGGCACCCCGCGGACGACCCCTCAGGAGCCCGAGATTCGGGCTGGGGTGTTGTTTTCCCCTTCCTTGCCATGGGCGGAACTGGCAAGGGGGTGCTCACACCCTTCGTGGGCGTAGCGGCTTTAGAGCCCCTCGCCTGGGGAATCGTCTTCGACAGTTTCCCCCCAGCAATGGGCTCTACCTTCCGGCTGTTCTCGGAAGAGGGGCTAACCCCTTTAGCACTGCCGACAGGGCATGGTAGTGCTTCTGCCGCTACCTTCTGCGTCCGGGTTGACCCGGACGCTTTGGGGACGGACCCCTTGGACTTCACTCTACCCTTCTGGGTAGTTGGCATCTCTGTGGGAGAGATGAAAAAAAAAACACAAAAATTTCTTCTAAGTACTGAGTGGGCACCCGGAGGTTCTCCCACTCTAGTCTAACCTTAGAAACCGGGCGCTCGGGCTTTGGGCGGGCGAGGGACCCTCGTCCGCGGGACCGGTACGGCGACGACGTACCCGATGACTGATGCCAGAGTCTCTATGCGAGCTGATCGGAACTTCGCCCTCACAAGGGCGTTTTTTACTAAGTCCCGTCACTGCTCTAATCGATGGGTAAAATATAACACCCAAATCGAAAAAAAAACAAAATTCGCGAGATCGGGATTGAAACCCGTCTCGCGTTTGGAATCGTCAGTTCTGCTCAGCAGAGCAGTTCAGCTCAAACAAACACACACGGAAACTCTCACCCGGTCGGCATCAGACTGACCGGTCGCCTCATCACTAAATAACACTTGACGCCACCTAACAGTGTTTCACTCCTTATGTTCCTTTGCCCATTCAAAAGGTTTCTTTTATTGTACATTGGTTCGCAATGGCTTCTTTACCGCCCTATGAGATCTCAGACCCATAGAACTTAGGGTGCTCCTCACTATTCGAGGACAAACAACCGTACCACAGCTGTCTCGCAATTCTTTGGCAAGAACTGTTGATGAGACGAGCCAGTTTCGCAGACATACCCGTTTTAACGCGTTGTTACTTCTAGGAGTTGTTTTCATTTTTCGTCCACATTTACCCAGTCCGCCAGTCTTGATTCCACCCATATTACGGATCTTCGCCAGCTGCCGTCCAACTGTACTCTTGTGCACATTTGCTATCCGGGCAATTTCTGTATTGCTTTTGCCGAATTCACTTAAAGTCACCGTTCGCGAAGCTTTTCGTGGTGAAATATCACCTAATCTTCCCATAACTGCAACACAGTTTGCATAGAATAAATGAAATGCACTCTAAACTTCAGATTTGCTCCGCAGTCTACAGGAGTAACGACTACACAGTCACCAATGCAAACGAACTACCTACGCGCACTGCGAAAACGACTGGAATAACCCCACGCACATCGCCTGACCTTTATATCGACTGTACGCGGACTTACAAGCAAGCTCCGTCGACTTGTAGCAACGAGGATGACATTTTACATAACGAAGTGTGAATCCTTCGCAGCACATATCTAGTCATAACTTGAGTTGTGTTAAAGATATTCGCATTATTTAAACTGAGGTGGCTTCTGCATGAAATGTGCTTTAAAATGATATATATATTGTGAGTATTATCTGCATATTTACTTTTGTAGCAACACTGAAATCTTATAAACGTCAGACATTTCTAGAGCTGCTATTAATTTATCCGTAACCGTATGTGTTGTATCGCAAGAGACCCCACTGAATGCTTAACCTCGAAGAGATTTTTCCGAACCTTACTCCAAACCCATTTTCCTATCGTAATGTTCACTTGCTGGTAACCATTTATATGGTGCTTGTATGCTCTTCACGTTGCATTTCTGCGGAGTGCTGTGTTGTCTGGATTCATATGTCTTTTAAATATCTCGAAGAAGTGTAATTTCAAGTCTGGCTCCTCCCAGATAAAGAAAGCTTGCTCCGACCCTTCGTTCCAGTTTTTCTCGCAGATAATCATGGCGCCATCGATTTGATGGCGCGATGATTATCGGCGAGAAGAAGGCTCTACGTTCAGCATGTATTTAGTACTGGAGAGCAGATCAACTCTATCAACTTTATCGGTTGAGGTGCTAATTCGCATTCGAAAATGAAAAATGAGATGAGCGATAGAACAACCGGATTGGATAGTTTATAAAAATGAAGGGGATTAATTAATGGGTGTTACAGATTTTGACTCGGTTAACCTTTGAAATTACTGAAATGTATAGCCGACGAGAATGCAGAAAGCCGGGGGGACGAGGACAGAGAAGATTATCGCGAACGGGATTTAAATTAAATTAATATGGATTGAGGGTGGGCAGTATGTATTAGTTTTTCATTGGTGAGATGGATTGTAGAAAATAAGTTAGAGGGAGGAAAGCTTAGTAGGAAAGTGTTGAGGAAGAACAAATAGGATGAATATCGGATGCGGAGTTAATGAAGATGCAGGTGAGTTTTTACAGGAAAAGGTAAGGGTTGTTTCCTGCGACGCTGGGAGAGAAGCTGAAAAAACGCCAAAGCATTTCCTTCGATGATCCAACGTTGCGTCTGCTGGTAATTCCTTGAACTGCAGGTTGGTAATTCGCTGAAGAGCCGGGGGGTGTTATTGTGAGTACAAATGGGAATTCTTGGGTTTGGAGGCAAGAGAGGAAGGAGAGAGATATCAAGATATCCTGCAATTATTTCTGCGACTTCAAGAAATTTGCGTTGCTCTTAAACGGACCTTTTTTTTATTTTATTTTTATATTTTGAGGAATGTAATTTCTTCTAACGTGTAGAGATAGAAGAGACTGTTGGAGGTTTGGACCAAACAGGAAAAATTACGTGTTCCCTGTTTTAAATATATGGGGAGAGCAACTGGCACACAGGATATTTATTCCTAGGAAAATTAGAAATAATTAGAGGATATCATTTCTTCAGTTTCTACCTGGCAAATTACTGATCAGCATGAGTGATTCGACGAGTATTAGTAAGTAATGAGTGATCTTACAAATTGGGAAATTGGCGCAGTAGGCAGTCAAAAATTAACTGGAAATTCCGAATTCGTAAAAATCTTGTCCTTAACAGCAAAATAAACGAATCAGAGATTATTATTTGACGAATTGATTGTAGGCCCTGAAAGTGGCCTTTTTTTCATACTGAAAAGAGTGATGTGAAGATGAGAAACAACTAAATATTTTAAAAGATCTGAGACACCATTGCATAAGCTTAACACGCGCCATGGTTTACCTTCACTTGCATGGATTTGCATACAGACGCGCTGGCAATAATATTTTGGCTCTTCAGTGTATATTTGCGGTATTTTATGATTTTATGATTAAAGACTACCGTTAACAACTCGATGGGCAATAATCAGCCGCATACATACATACATATCACTAAGCTGTTCTCTGAGATTCAGAGGTTAGCTCCAAAAAGAAATACAAACTTCACGATATTTTTACTTATTGTTGTCGTATCAAACTTCTCCATATACAGCGATCTTGACATACAACTCGTGCTTAACTAATATCCATTACACGCCGTACCCAAGATTTTTTATACTTGATACTCATAATCTTTTACTCATGCATACACTCCTGAATCTGATCCACCCATGTTTTCCTTTGCCTTCCTGTGCCTTTCCTTCCTGCCACTTGGGCTGAAAAGATTTTCTTAGTAAGCATTTCATCACTAATTCTTTCAACATGGCCAAACCACCGAAGCATATTTGTCTCCACCTTGCTAACAACATTTTGCTTCACATCACACAACTGCAATACATCTTCATTTCTCACACAATCATATCGTGTCTTGCCACAAACCCCACGAAAGTAACGTATTTCTCCAGCACACAAACGACTCCTATGTTTCTTCTGCAGTACCTAGGTTTCACTGCAATAAATCAGAGTAGGAACAATTACAGTTTCATACACAGACATGCGGGACTCTCTAGAGAACCCATCATTCCTGTGAAAACCTCCCAGAGCAACTATGACTTTCAAAGAAGGATTTACTCGCCTACTGATTTAACCATCCAACTTGTTCTCTCTGTCAAACATGCCTCCTAAATACACAAACTCACTCACCTAGTCAATCACAGTGCCATTTATACTTACATTACATTCAGTGCTACCCGTTCCTCTCTCAAACACCATAACTTTGGTTTTTACCTTATTTAAACTCAGTTTGAATTTCATGCAAACTTCGTGCATCCGAGTCAACATACCCTGCAACTCACTTTTGCTCTCTGCCAACAGGACAGTGTCTTCAGCATACAGCAATCTGCACACACGCATATCACCAAGACATTAACCACTATTATCTATTTTGGCAGCACGCATGCATGCATTCATAAATATATTAAACAGCCATAGTGACATTACACAACCTTGTCTAACTCCTGCACCAATGGAGAACCATTTTGATAAACCACCATTCACTCGTACACAAGCTTTACTACCAGCATACATGGCTTTTACACTATTAAGTAGATTCCCAGTAACACCATATTTAATCAATATCTTCCACAAAAGTGTCCTATTCACTCGGTCGTAAGCTTTCTCTAAATCTACGAAGGCAGTAAAAACTTTCTTCCCAACAGCCAGATACTTTTCAATCATCGTGCGTAATGCAAAATTCTGGTTAGTGCAGCCTTTACCAGGCGTAAAACCACTCTGGACATCCCACACTTTCAATGATGTAATACCCCGTATGTTTCAATAACAACCTTACCAAACACTTTCCCTGGCACACTCAGTAGGCTAATACCACGATAGTTCTTGCATTCAGTCTGATCACTTTTACCCTTATACAAGGGAACAATGATAGCATCCTTCCAATCCCGAGGGACCATTCCTAACTCCCAGCACAACTGGCAAGTTTCAGTTAACCAGTCCATTATAGAGTCACCACCATATTTCAACATCTCGGCAGTTATGGCATCAACTCCCGGAGCGTTACCATTCTGAAGAGATTTTAGAGCTTTACACACTTCTCTTGAGATCCCTCCTGTGTTTTCATCCCTCATTGTGACATCATCTGCGTCTGTCTCAGAATTATCTTTGCTTTCCTGATCTAATAACTCACAGAAGTATTCACCCCATCTGTCACTTAACTCATTAATCTCCCATATCATTTCCCCAATCTCATTCTTCACACAACTTACAACTTTGTTTATCCTATTTTTCCTGAGTCTCATGTACTTCCATAAGGACTTCCTATCTTTCCAAAAAGCCAGTTCGTGCCTTTCCACTTTCTCCTTCCTATCTTTTGCCTTACTGTGGCGAACCAGCTTTGCAGCTTCACGCTTCTTACAGCGATATTCATCCACAGAGACTCTACCTTGCAACATCGCCAAATAGGCTTCCTTATTTCTCTTAACTCCCTCTTCAATCTCACTATTCCACCAAGCATCACCTCTATTGTTATCCACTATTATGGTGCCACAGACCTCTTTAGCAGCAGTGACAACACAGTTCTTAAAACATTCCCACTTCTTTTCTACATCCCTCTCACCAGACTTCAGATCCTTCAGTCGTTCTCTGAGTAAGTCAGAATACCGCTGATGACCTTCAAGGAGCTTATCAACCTTTATTCTTTCTATCCTGGGTCTCTACCTATTCCTTTTCCTCCAACCAACATTAAGTTTCACTCGTGACACTACCAAGTAATGATCAGAACCAACATCCCCACCTCTCATCACACGGGTGTCAACAACTAAGTGTTTCAAACGCTGATAGTAGGCAACAAAATCTATCACACTCTTTTGACCAAGAGTACGATTTTCCCTACTATATGTGTGGATATACTTGTGGTTGAAAAATGTATTAGATACACACAAACCATTCTCAATGCAGAGTTCAATTTATCGTTCACCATTATCATTCACACAAGGATCATTAAACTTACCAGAACATTGTCAGAAATTGCATTCCGCACACCTACTCTAGCATTGAAATCCTCTGCTATTATAACTTTTGCTTTAGCACCAAACTGGCTCAAAACAGCTTTAAGCTCATTCCAGAAATCGTCCTTCTTATCAGAAGGTTTTTTTTTTTTTTTTTTGATTGTAGGTTTAACGACCACCGTGAGCAACTCAATGGGCTATAAGCAGTCGCCCGTCCCTAATTTAGGGTCACTGGTTCCAGGGAAGGGAGAGAGCCAGGGCCGTAAGACAATCACAACATCCATGCCTGACCGGGATTCGAACCCGGACCCCTTACGGACGAATGATCAGAAGCCAGCGCTTTAGACCACTGCGCCACCGGGGCGGCTATCAGAAGGTTCCGAGTCACAAGGAGCATACACTACAACAATTACAATTCTCTGAAGTCTCACTTTCAAACGAATCCAGAGAATTCTCTCACTTACGCAACTATAGTGAATCAAGTTGTTCTTCATCTTTTCACTTAAAATCACACCTACACCAGCCTGTCCTCTCATATTATCTAATACTCCAGACCACAAACTCACCTTGCCATTCACTTCTTCTACCCCAATTTCCTTCTTTTTGGTTTCACTTACATACAGCACATCCAGTTTATACTTATTAATCTTCTCAATCACCTCACTCATCTTGCCATTTATACCTCTAGTATTCCATACAACAATCTTATATTCACTCAGCCGAGATCTCTTTCTCATACGCCGTTTAGAAAGTCCAGGTCGATTCCGTGGTGGACCGTCCTTCTCAAGTGTGGTAGGTCCACCATATCCCACACTTGAGTCATTCTTAATATTTCTTTTTGTCTTTTTAATCAGGTAAGTACATCAGTGTGGGGGATTAGCCCACAGCTGAGGGTTCCAGTTGGTCATTCAACCTAAGGATTCTGGAACAAAACCCAGTGAGTTGGGGTCTTTTCGCCAATGTCAAACAGAACTAGCTTGCACCTCTCCAAAATTCACAGAGGCCCTAGTTGCTGTAGTGTGTGCCATTGTTACCACGGAGCGCCTCGAGGAGGCAAACTCATCTCTCACTACGACCGCTCGTAATATATATCAGCCGCTCGCCCCTAATTTAGAGCATATGGTTCCAGGGAAGGGAGAGAGCCAGTGCCGTACGGCAAATACAACATTCATGCCTCACAGGATTCCAACTCGGACTCTTCACGGACGAATGGTCATAAGCCAGCGCTTAGACCACTACGCCACCGGGACGGCATATTTGCGGTTTCCAAACAGATTGTAGGAAAACCGCCAATATGCCTTGGCCGGTGCTCTACAGTCTGTTGCATTTTATATCCTGACAGTTTTGCTACCACCAACATACCTCACAAACAGTGGCGTATACAGGATGCTGGTATGATGAGGGTTTACCGAAAAAAATATCTTCCCAGAAATAGTGTTTCAGGCGATTTCTTTAAAGGGACGATTAATCAACCGATTAATCGACTGAGGAATTTTGATCAATCAGTTGAAATCTTAAGTAGATACACATCCCAACAATATACAGTATAGGCAATCTTAAATGCAAAATAGAAACAATGCTGCCATTATAACATGACATTTTTATTTCCTGACTTATTTTAAGCGTAACTCGATTCAACGTGCTGTTTAGATAGTTCACCAAGTGCTGCATCATTTGTAATCATGATATATCTATGTATATTTAATACTGCTAATCCATTTAATCGATTTTCGCTGATTTGGTTTCGAAGATACATTTTGAGTCGTCGTAGCGTTGATAATGATCATTCACTTACTGCGGTAGTCACTGGCAATGTTGCAAGCATTTCTAAAAGTTTTCGTACTGTCGGAAATATATTTTCACCGCATATGAGAATTGCGTCCTTATCATTCCTTGGAATATTTTCAGTATTGAGAACATGCCACAGCTTTAGTTCTACGATAGTTTCCTCTATACTACGATCAAGAACTCATCCGTATTTTTCGGTACGTTTTTTTGGCGCCATTTTGTTGCTTTATGTGTTAAAACATGTCATATTTGGGAAAACACACATAAGCTTTGCAAAATCGTTTTGTGTTTGAGTAGGCAGCAGAGATTTTGGTTTGTGACACTGTTTGCGAGGTGACGTTGACTGTATGATGTGGTGTCCCCATCCACGTGATCTCAAGGTGAATCTCCCACTGTCCTGGAACTCCATCGACTGAAATAAATCAAACTGAATTATTTTTTGATATTTTTACCTATAGTTTAAATTGAGTTGTGTCCGTAAAAGTTCGTGTGAACTTCGCATTTCTACTAAACAGTAAAACATTTTTGAAATTTAAATTTCATTTTTTTAACTTTTCTTTTCAAATAAAAACGCCGAGTCGTAGACCAAAAGGGAAAGGGGATACCCCAAGATACGCCACTATATATATACTAGATACGCCACTCCGTTGTAAATACGCCACTGCTCTCACCCTAAGAGAAATGCATCAGTTTTGTACTCTGTTCACGAAGGAAAGCTCATTACCCAGTTCAGTGGCACAGTGGTCTAATCATTGGCTATTGACCATTCGTCTGACTAGTCTGGGCTTGAGCCCTGGATAAAGTATGGATGGTGCACCTGTCTTATGGTGGTGACGGATCACTTTGTCAACGTTTATTTCGTCCACATTCATGTGGTCTAGTTCATTTTGTCCAGTTCATTTCGTGGACGTTCATTAGGTCCAGTTCATTTCGTCCACATTCATTTGGTCTAGTTCATTTTGTCCAGTTCATTTCGTCCACATTCATTAAGTCCAGTTCATATCGTCCACATTCATTTGGTCGAGTTCATTTTGTCCAGTTCATTTCGTCCACGATCATTAGGTCCCGTTCATTTCGTCCACGTTCATTTGCTCCAGTTCATTTTATGCATGTTCATTTGGTCCAGTTCATTTCGGTCACGTTAATTTGGTCAAGTTCATTTCGCGCACGTTCATTTGGTCACGTTAATTTGGTCAAGTTCATTTCGCGCACGTTCATTTGGTCCAGTTCATTTCGCCCAAGTTCATTTTGTCCAGTTCATTTCGTCCACGTTCATTAGGTCCAGTTCATTTCGTCCACATTCATTTCATCTAGTTCATTGTGTCCAGTTCATTTTGTCCACGTTTACTAGGTCCAGTTCATTTCGTCCACGTTCATTAGGTCCCGTTCATTTCGTCCACGTTCATTAGGTCCCGTTCATTTCGTCCACGTTCATTTGCTCCAGTTCATTTTGTGCATGTTCATTTGGTCCAGTTCATTTCGGTCACGTTAATTTGGTCCAGTTCATTTCGGTCACGTTAATTTGGTCCAGTTCATTTCGCGCACGTTCATTTGGTCCAGTTCATTTCGCCCAAGTTCATTTTGTCCAGTTCGTTTCGTCCACGTTCATTAAGTCCAGTTCATATCGTCCACATTCATTTGGGCGAGTTCATTTGGTCCAGTTCATTTCGTCCACAGTAACTAGGTCGAGTTTATTTCGTCCACGTTCATTTTCTCCAGTTCATGTTGTGCATGTTCATTTTCTCCAGTTCATGTTGTGCATGTTCATTTGGTCCAGTTGATTTCGTCTACACATTTGGTCCAGTTCATTTCGGTCACGTTAATTTAGTCCAGTTCATTTCGATCACGTTAATTTAGTCCAGTTCATTTCGCGCACGTTAATTTGGTCCAGTTCATTTCACCCAAGTTCATTTTGTCCAGTTCATTTCGTCCACGTTCATTAAGTCCAGTTCACTTCGTCCACGTTCATTTGGTCCAGTTCATTTCGTGCATGTTCATTTGGTACAGTTTATTTCGGTCACGTTAATTTGGTCCAGTTCATTTCGGCCACATTCATTTGGTCTAGTTCATTTCGCCCAAGTTCATTTGGTCCAGTTCATTTCGTCCACGCATTTGGTCCAGTTCATTTCGGTCACGTTCATTTGGTCCAGTTCATTTCTCGCACGTTCATTTGGTCCACTTCATTTCGCCCAAGTTCATTTTGTCCAGTTTATTTCGTCCACGTTCATTAGGTCCAATTCATTTCGCCCACGTTGATTTGATCCAGTTCATTTCTTGCATGTTCATTTCGTCCAGTTCATTTCGGTCACGTTAATTCAGTCCAGTTCATTTCTCCCATGTTCATTTGGTCCAGTTCATTTCGCCCAAGTTCATTTGGTCCAGTTCATTTCGCCCAAGTTCATTTGGTCCAGTTCATTTCGTCCATGGTCCACTTTGTCCATCGTTCAATTTGTTTCGCTCTTCATTTAGTTTACTTTTCACTTTGTGCACATTCATTTCGCCGTGAGAATGGATGGAATACCCACGAATTGTTCTGTTTTGATGGAATTTGTATTAATAAACAGAAAAAAAGGCCAGTCAAAGGACATTGTTTACAAGCCATTGTATCCCTGTTTAAGTTTTTCGATTAATAAATGTTATTTAAAATAAAACGAGGTACTGAACTTTGAAGAGCTTTTTATCTCTGTCGTGTGGTATGATATCAATCACTATGGCATAGATCAAAGTTTTATAGAACCTTTTAATGTCTTGAAATACGTCTTGTATATTGTTTTCACACAGTTCTTAGCTGTTCAGTATATTTATATTTTATTTTGATTATTAATTGCTTATAATTTCAGCATTACTAACTTTCATACGAATGAACTACAATACTCTCTATATGTATCATACCTATATGAAGTGAGAAAAAACCCATAAAAGGGTAACGGTGGAAAAAAGTTTAGATTGATATTTACTGTGAAGTTGTGGTTTGAGAGAAGGAAAATAGAAACTCTTTTCATTAAGGAGTAAGAGAGTCAAATATTTTCCTCTTCAATCGAACACATTTATGGTCATTCGAATGAGCTTTCATAAATGTCACAATGATTAGACATCGTAACACACAAAAGTCCCAAAAAGCTGTTCAAAGTTCAGTTCCTCGTTTTACTTTAAATAACATTTGAAATCGTTATATTTTACATAAATAGTATATCTACACTACTAATCCGAAATTCCTTGGTGTAGAATAGAAATCAAAGTTTATTACTAATATCAAATTTCGGATTACTACTATAGTTATACTACACAGTCGAGTCACATTATTGTGACCACATCCTAATTTTGACGTCAACAGCGCGTAGCCAGTGAAAGAAGGCTGTTGCTGTGAGCTGGCTTGTGAGGTCTATACGGTGTGCTGTAGGCATACTGAAAACATATCACTCGTTGCTTTCATGTATGAAAGGAGCGATTTATCAGATTTGCAAAATGGTGTTATTATCGTCTTTCGGGCCAAGGGTGGCAGTATTTCTGAAACACCGCAGTTTGTGAACTGTTCGCGTACTGCTGTGGTTGAAGTGAATCGTGATTGGAGAAATGACACCATTGGGTATAAGCGACGTGGCAACTGCGGAGCACCACGTGCCCTTGATATTACATGCGAACGTCGGCTTCGATTGTGCGTGAGGGCCGATCAACACGCTACAAGGAAGCAATTCACTGGCCGAATGTGTGTATAATACGACAGTTCATCGAACCCTGCTGCGTATGGGGCTCCGATACAGATGGATGGTCACTGCACCTATGCTGACGAACCTACATCGGCAGAAAGAGTTTGCATTTGCACGGCAGTATCGGAATAGGACCTTTGATGATTGGCAAAGCTTGCTTTCTCCGATGATTCATGTTTTCTGCTTCATCGAACGGATGGACGTTGGCGAATAATGCGAGAAACATCGAAGAAAAACAATCTTCAACCATTGCTGGAAGAACACAAGCTGGTGCTGTCAGTGTTATGGTCTGGGGACTGTTTTCGTGGTATTCCCTGGGTCCACTCATACCTGTGGAAGAAACTATGGACAGAATTGGTCATGAATCCATTCTTGCAGACCACGTACACCCATACATGCTGGTTGTCTTCCCTGGAGCGTATGGGATCTTTCACACGACAATGCGACGTTTTCACACAGCTAGAAATGTCCGAGTGTGGTTGGTAGAGCACGATAAAGACTTCAAAGTACTTCGCTGGCCGCTTACTTCCCCAGACTTAAACCCAAATGAGCATCCGTGGGCCACCTGGATCGTGTTGTTCGCTTTATGGATGAGATGCACTGCAGTCAGCATTGCTCCACATACCTGTGAACACCTTTCAGCACCTTATTGAGTCACTACCAGCCCGTCTAGCTGCTGTCCGCGCTGCACACGGTGGTTACTTTGGATATTAGCCGGTGGTCACAATAATGTGATTCGACTGTGTATTTACAGAGTGTGAGTCGAAATTGTTGCAATATTTGGATCACTTTATGTCTTCATACGTACCTTCACGACGAAAGCTGACAAGCATTAAAAGTATAGGCCATCGTGCTGCACCGTCTTTAGCCATCAGTCTTGCAGATCTTCGATTCCACCGCGGTATCAGTTCTTGTCCTTCGAGGCGAAGAAATCTTTCACCTCAACTGCCACCTCCTCCTGGTTGTTGAAGTACCTCCCGCGAAGGAAGTGGGCCATGGACTGGAACACGTAATAATCTGACGTGGCAAGCTGCGGACTATATACTGGGTGTCGCATCAATTCAATGCCCTCAGGTTCCTGTAGTTTTGCCCGGGTCGTTTGCGCGGTATGTAGCCGAGCGTTGTCCTGCTGTAGGAGAGCGCGTTTTCTGTTCTCCAGTTCCGGGCACTTCTCCTCCAAAACGGCATACATCCGCTCTAGCTGTTCAGAGTACATGTTGGCATTGAGGGTCAGACCGTCTGGAACAAATTCGTAATGGATTATCATCCCCTCGAAATTCCACCAGACGCAGAGCATTACCTTGTACTCGAAGCGCCCACGTTTGGAAACAAGTTCAGTAAGGCTGGCCTTAGCTCAACCACTGCCGTTGTGTGTTAGGATTACGGAAATAGACCCACTTTTTATCGCACATAACAATTCTCTTTACGAAATGTACTTCGCGCGGGTTTTCGTGCACACTTCCATTCTGCGGTTTGCTTCAGCTGGCGTCAGTTTGTGAGGGCCAATGCGGCATCTCATGTAGACCTAGCCGAGGTTCTGAAGGTGGCGAACCCCGGTTGTCTGGGACATGCCTAGCTCACCTGATAAACTCCGAGTGCTGGTTGTCGGATTTACCTTTACGGTCTGGCGCAGGGCCTCCGAATCCACGGTTCGCGGCCTATACCTGACCTTGGCTGATCGTCGAGATTTTTTATACCTCAGCGATATTTTTTAAACCATCTGCTTGCGGTGCTGTGGTCCAAGGAGCCTTCCCTATTCGCTTGACAAATGTTAAGTGTTGCTTGAGCTGCGTTATGGCGGAGTTCAAACTCGTTAGGCAAAAGTTCCCTAATTAGCCAGTTGTGGCGGTTCATCTTTTAGGCGTCCATACCACAGACAGACATGCAATACTGTTCAGAGCAACGACTACCACTTTATATCCCTTTGTACTGACTGCAGTGCGCGAGTTAAACTAGTTTAAACACGTGACATACCAGCCGCAGCACATGCGTTTATGCAAATATTGCAAAACTTTCGACTCGCTCTCTGTAAAAACAATTGGTGCAGATAAATAAATAAATACATCACTCTTAACCACGTTCTAGAAACACACATCAAGCGAAAAACTGTTTTCCAGCCGCCGCTGTGAAAATGAACCAACAGAGCTCTCGATATGTTGCCGAGCATTTCCACGGTATTCTATAAGAAAAAAATTTTTGGTTGCTGTGTGTTTCTAGAACGTGGTTAAGAGCGATGTATTTATTTATTTACTGTCGCCACGTATTTGGAGTATTTTCAAATTGATGCAGGTTCCTTGTTATTTAACTCGGTGCATTTTAACCGAAAAACTTAAACACTTAAACAGGAAAAACATCGCATGCAAGCAATAACTGCTAAACCTTTGTTTAATAACAAAAATTCCGTCAAACAAAGCAGAACATTTCCACGGTATTCCATCTATTCTGTGGAGGAATTATGAATGTGGACAAAGCGAACGGCGGACCATGTGAACAGTGGACTAAATGAACAGCGGACAAAGTGATCTGTTAACCAAATGAACTGGAGCAAGTGAACGTCGACGAAATGAAAACGGACAAAATGATAGCGGACCCTTATGGCTCTCCTATCCCTGGTACCGATGGTTCCAATTTATCGACGGGAGACTTAATCCTTAGAGCTGCTCACGGTGGTCGTGTAGCCCCCAAAAAGAAAACCCGTCAGAAGAAAGGAAGGATAATTAGGCAGCTGTGCGGATTGAAGTAATGTATCCCATTTTGTAATTGGTATTTTTAATTCAACTTACTTAAAATAATCAGTCATTAAGAAACGCTGATATTTGACAGTGAAATATGTTAGACAGTGAAGCTCCTGAAGTTTTCAGAAAATGCTAACATTTTATTCCTATTTCAGAGAGACGTGCATATTTTACATCTAAATAGTGCGGTAGGAACAATTTACAATGCAAAATATTGATCTCAGAAATGGTATTATTTTTACGCGGCAAATTTATACAAGCAACCAGGAAGCACGCAAGAACACCAAAGCTTAAAATGAACGAATCCATTCAGCAGGATCAACAAAGTCATTAATCACATCTGTTATTAAATAGAACGTTTAAACAGCAGAGATGTTTAGAAGAACATTTCGCGTGTTGATGTACAACAATAATGAGTATGCAGATAAAGTTTGACGTGAGAAGAGTGAAAGAAAAGAACCATATGCACATCTTCAGCGTGGGGAGAGCTACCGATGAGGGAAGTTTGTAAACATCACTAAACTTGAAAGAAATAAAAATGAAACGAACCGCATGTACATTATCTCCGGGCGAAGAAAATATCTGTTGCTTTTGGCCGACATAAATCATAGATAATGGAAAATAAATCAATAAATTATTACGGAAGATGGAAATTAAATCAATTCTAAGACCGATTTTTTTTTTATTTTATGTAATCAGGTGTTTTCAGACTATTAGTTATTCCGGAAAAGCTTATGCTCCTCCGTTGTTAAATACTATTTTTAGCGGTTTAATGAAATTTTATCCGAAACTAAATTTTAGGCAAAGAATGTACACTCAGTAGACAAAATAATAGAGATAGGGGAGATGGCAGTTGACATGGAAATCTCCTGCGCAGTGTGGAACAGACCAAACCGAAGGCAGACGATAAATAGGCGGACAGCTGGGCTAACCAACAGGATAACGCCATCGACCAATATGAGTAAACGTGGTTAGCTGAGCGATTTGCATCGTGAATGCATTGTCGGCGTCCAAGATCAAAGTTGTTCAGATGACCACGGGTAAGATCTCACCACTCTATCTCCCAAGTGGAATGATTCCTCGTGTTTCCGAGGGCAACCATATCAAGGATGTACAGCGAGTATACCATCAACGGACGTACCAGCGCCCAGAGAGAAAGCGATAGATGACACACCATTGATGACCGTGGTCGACGTAGACTATCCAGGTTCGTACAAAACCGCTTGACAACGACAGCGTAAATCACATCCAGGTAAAATGTTGGAGACCCAAACAGAGTCAGGGAGCAAAGGGTAAGGCACAAGGTGCATAACATGGTCTACGGGAAGCGACGGCCTACTCGTGTGCCACTATTGACTGCTCGTTATCGGAAATTACGCTTGGCCTGCAGCCAAGAACACCAAAACTGGACGTCTGCAGAGTGACGCAGTTCTGACCCACAACCACGTCGTCTCCGGGACCTCCGTGCTCTGCTGCAATCCGAATGGGCACGTGCTCTTCAAGCAACCTCCAGTGCCTCATTTCGTCCATGCCACGCTGTCTCGCAGCTGTCATCCGGGCCAACGGAGGTAATTCCCATTATTAGGTAGTTGGTCATATTATTCTGATACGACCGTGTATACCTGTATGAAATTCGTGTATATACACCAAAAATAACAGAATGCTGTCTAGACACGGTGCCAAACAATGGAGATAATTGCAAAATAAAAGATGAACTTTTATTTACAACCTAAAACCATATATACACACGCGAGATCTTTCAGACCCACTATGGGTCCATCATCAGGCACCTCAGAGCGGTGGTTCCTGGATTATATAGCCGGATAAAACAACCCACAATGCATCGGCATCTAGGCGCCGCTCAAGTCCACACATGCGCATTTGTTAGAAAATATAAACATGCAAATTTTACAAAAGTACAAGAAACACGACTACGGATTATGATGATATATACAATGTTGTAAAATAAAATGTCTCCATGATGAGGGTAATGTCGACAGCATGTCATCATTACAACTCTGCTTAGCAAATAGAGCTATGCACATGCTTTCAGTGAATAATAAATCAGTCTTAGTTGCAGGTGTTGCTAAGATCTTGATGCTGTTCCAGTCCGGAATATGTTGGCCTTGTTTAACCAGTCGGGATAAGGCGGTGGTACCCGATCCAGTCCGGACATTGTACATGTGTTCAGAAATACGAGTAGCAACAGTCCGAATCGTGGATCCTACGTAATTGGTGTCTTCTATATCAGGGTCAGTAGCTTTTAAAGGAATAGAATAGACACCGTGCCTTTGGAACGTATTAATTCTGAACGTATTAACCGAGGGATCGAGATAGGATTAATACGTTCCAAAGGCACGGTGTCTATTCTATTCCATTAAAAGCTACTGAGACTTGGTTAATTCTGAATTCAAACCACAATGGACGTTAAAATCGTAATGATATATGTTAAAAACCAGAAGATGAACTTTTAAAAATTGAATATCATGATGAATTCTATTAGGTTGTCGGAAAAGTCGTGACGTATTTGGGCACCCGATGGCGGTTGGGTGGTTTTGGAAGTACTAGATGCATGCGCAGCTCATTTATCTCTATGGCATTCGACAGGTGCCAGTTCTAGCTGCAGTCTAAAAGGAATAATGAGCGATTTGGTTCATTTGTGGAGATTTGACATCAAGCTGAAGATGGAAGACCAAACTGTGCATTTTCGCCATATTTTACTGTTTGACTTCCGTAAAGGGAAGAACGCGCGTCAAGCTTGTGAAAAGTTGCGTAAAGTGTACGGTGATAATGCTCTACAAGAACGTCAGTGCCAGCGGTGGTTCGCAAAATTCCGTGCTGGTTATTTTGACCTCAACGATGCTCCTCGGTCGTGGAGGCCCACCGAAGTTGATGACGACCAAATCAAGGCATTGATCGAGTCAAACCCACGTTACACGACACGAGAGATTGCAGACACAACGCACATCCATCATTCAAGCGTTCACGACCACCTGAAGAAGCTGGGATACGTAAGCAAGCTCGATGTGTGGGTTCCTCATGAACTCAAAGAAGCTCAATTGACGGCGCGTATAAACATCTTCGATATGCTCATTAAACGTGAGGAAAACGATCCTTGTTTGAAGCGACTGATAACTGGTAACAAAAAGTAGATTGTGTACAACAATATGCAGCGAAAACGTCTTGGTCCCGACGTGCTGCTTTGCCTTAAACGACATCCAAAGCAGACATTCCCTAGCGGAAGTTTCTGGTCTCCGTATGGTAGGATTTTAAAGGTGTCGTGTTTTTCGAGCTCCTACCACGGAACCAAGCAATCAATTCGAATGTGTACTGTCGGCAATTGGACAGTTAGAACGAATCCATCATCCAGAAACGTCCAGAGCTCGTTCATCGTAAAAGTGTTGTGTTCCATCACGACAATGCGAGACCACACACAAGTTTGATCACGCGCCAAAAATTATCGAAGCTTGGGTGGGATGTGTTGCCACACCCAGCATACTCGCCTGACTTGCGCCGTCAGACTTCTACTTGTTTCGCTCTCTTCAACAGTCCTTGCGTGGTATAACGTTCAATTCAGATGAGGCTGTTAATAAGCACCTTGTACAGTTTTTCGCCACGAAAGGCAGGTCCTTCTATAAACGAGGCATTCTGCAGCTCACTGAAAGATGGCAAAATGTTATCGAACAAAACGGGCATTATATCATTGATTGATCTTTGTTCTTTCTATCAATAAATGACATTTGCAAAACATGGCTAAAATACGTCATGACTTTTCCGACAACCCAATAAAAGACGAATGGAATTTATTAAGAGCTGAATGACATAAAATACTGAACACAACTGCTGCCGATATCTTTGACATACCGTACACCCCGAAACCCACCAACAATCACCTGCGTTCCCGGACGCGTTTCACATTAGTTACTCCTAGGCATTCTCAATGGGTACTGAAGAAATCATTAGCAATCTTCCCTGCCTCCGGAAGTCATGACGTGTACCGCGCATGGGTCGTTATTGCATAAGTAGACAGGTGCCATTTGGTGTATGACGTCGAGTTTCCTGTTGCTGTTTTCTTTTTTTTATTCATTTGCTTCTCTGTCCAGATCTTTTCTGTGTGTATCAAATTCTTCCATGCATACGGGAGTTCATATGGTGTGTTGCAGTTATCTGGATGGGTCCTCATAATTACAACGGATTCAGCAGTTTGTTGCGTTTTCCAACTATTTTGCTGATTAATTAATTTCACGTTTTTCCATGCTGGTGTACATTCATTTTTCATGCAATAGTCAATAAGCGCGGTTTTGTTTTCTTTTCTGAACCAATTGCCCAAACGTTCGGATGTTCTAATATTTTAATTTATTTAGTGCTTCCGATGTACTGACTTACAATTTTATTGTAGTTGTCTTCAATGGGTATTGAATACACACCAGCCCTTTGCAGAATAAATGTATTTTCCTTCTTGCCAGTCAATATATCTTCAATACTCCTGGTTCTGAGGCCAAATCTCAAATCAAATTTTCTGCACGCCTCTTTTAATATATTACTTATTTCATAATTTTATGACACTGAACCACAGTATATAACGAAGTAAATTTCTCCGTGATTTCTATCCGCGCCAGGATTTGAACCCGGGTCCCCTCATTCCGGAATAAGTCACTCTACCAATTGAGCTACGCGGACGTTTTATTCTGATTCCTATCTGCCTTTATGTCGTGTGCGTCCTTCTGGCAGGTACGTCACATCTCCTGGTACGTTACATCATCTCCCCCTTATTTTTTTTTTTTTTTCGAAGTGCTGGAGAAAGGATTCTCTTATTTTTCCTATCTCGCGGTGTGGAAATAACATCACACCAATGCGAGATTTTGAACGGTCGGGTCATCCGGATAGTTCAGGCGCCATTATAACGAAGTAAATTTCTCCGTCATTTTTATCCACGCCGGGGCTCGAACCCGGGTCCCCTCATTCCGGAATAAGTTGCTCTACCAATTGAGCTACGCGGACGTTTTATTCTGATTCCTATCTACCTTTATGTCGTGTGCGTCCTTCGGGCAGGTACGTCACATCTCCTGGTACGTTACAAGTATTTTATTTGTTTTCTATAATTTGGTATATTGAAACGTTCTTTTTTGTATATTGTTTCATTAATGAGGCCATTAATTCTTCTAAAATCATATCCAACATTGATATGATTTTAGAAGATTTAATTGTTGGTGGGTTTTGGGGTGTACTGTATGTGAAAGATATCGACAGCAGTTGTGTTCAGTATTTTATGTCATTCAGCTCTTAATAGTTTCCGTTCGTCTTTTAGAATTCATCATGGTATTCAATTTTTACAAGTTCATGTTCTGGTTTTTAACGTATATAATTACGATTTTAACGTCCATTGTGGTCTGAATTCAGAATTAACCAAGTCTGCATCGAGATTATCATGCATTGATAAAGTAGAGAAGTGAAGTCGATCTGCATTTGGACTGCAGCATATAACATAGAAGATTACACAGCATTTTCGGCACCATTTTGTTGACTCGCCGTTGTGAACGAAGGAGCGACTGCAGAACGAATGTTAAGTAAGTAACATCTTTTGCGTTGCAGCAGTGTTATTACATTTTATATACTATTACATCACTGTGCATCACCGAGCTCCCGGCCACGAAAGTTGACGTGAGTAATAGAATATATAGATATATTATATCAGTTTTATTTGTGTATACCTGTTTCATTTTGTCTATGCGAGGCTGTTGTCGTTTCGCCAAAGGGAATTAAAGTACAAGATTAAGGTTTATACTTTGATTTGATGTATTTCTGACAAGCAGGCGTCTCACATATGAAATATAACAGGCACAGGTTTTTTCCAAATGCATGAGAAGTAGCATTTTTACAGAAGTTGGAAAAACTCATTTCAGATTATTTCTTTATTTGGCGGCCAACTCGTTCTACATACTTCCTGATCTTACTGTTTCGTGTTTTCCAAATACCTCATCAGCCAAACTACGACATCCAATATTGTGCCGGATGAAAATATGCTCCAAATATTGAACCAATTTTTTTTCGTTCCCTACGCATGAGTTTTCAATTTTCTCCTTTTTATTAAAGCTTTTCGGGTAGTAACTTTTGTAAGAGATACACTTTGCCTCCTACACTGGCGTGCAAAAATTACCCCTTTTACAGGCCGGAACGAATTAACTCGGGGTTAGCAAACTTGGTTGCAATCAGCTCGAGCGAATATATTCGCCGTCTATACAATGTGCTGAACTCGTCTGGAATAAGTGAACTTGTTCGTCATAGAGCGATGCTTCCTCCTTAGCTTCACAAAGTGGTCATTTAGGAGAGATGATTGACACCTAAATGCCCACCTCTAAATTAACACTTTGTTTTTCAAAGTGGTCGTTTAGGGCAATGATTGATACTAATCCTTTCTAACCGATTATATGGCTATGACAATATCGAATAACCTCAGAAAAGAAAGAGGGAAGATGCTTGAGCTACTTGTTTCTACCCAGTAGCACGTTGCCCTTGTAAGGGGAACAATCCCTTTACCATAATGTCCAGGGTCATGGATCAGGGAACATAGAACTATAAAAGCGAGATCTTATTACTAGCGAGAAGTTTATGTTTGGTGCTGTTGACGGGGGAGGGATAAAGGTATTCCTTTTTCGTAGCTTTCGTAGAATCCAGTCGCTTTGTGAACAATTTCTGTTTGGGAAGCTTAGAAAAGTTTCGGCACCACTTGATTCAGGACCATCGGCCGCGTAAAGGGTTAAGGACGAGACGGTTAATCGAATGTAATCTCGTGCAGAAGTGATCCACATCGACTCATATCACACCATAAGATCCCCAAGATGTAAGAACATGGGACAAGTGAGCAAACCCGTCCAAACAAGGAACCCAAATGATAAAAAGGCACTTTATTAAAAAGGTAGCTTCGAGCACAACTAGACAGAAGACAGAAACGTCCATGTGACAGGCGGATGTCAAGAAAAATCCAGTCTTTAGTAAGGGATATGATCACCCCTGGCTGCGTTGCAGGATTTACAACGTCTGTCCACGCTGAGGACGAGGTTGTCAATGAGCTGTTGAGGCATCGCTGCCTATTCCTCTTGCAGCGCCAATCGCAGCTGCGGAATCGTTGCTAGCGGCTGGTGACGTGCTGGAAAGTGTCTCCCGAGAAGATCCCACACGTGTTCGATTGGATTTAGGTCCAGGGACCTACCATGTGTTGAATATCTTCACTCTCCAACAGCTCTGCGACAGCCACTGTACGATGAGGTGTAGCGTTGTCGTCCATGAAGAGGAACTCAGAACCCACAGCACCTCTCAAGAGACGCATGTGAGGCAGGAGAACCTCGGTACAATAGCGGACACCAGTGACTGAACCTCCTTGAAAGATGTGGAGGTTAGTACGGCCACCAAGCATGATACCGCCCCATACGAAAACTCCGCCACCTCCAAACGGGTCCCTTTCGATGATGTTGGAGGTGTGATTGCGTGTTCCCCGCTCTTTCCAGATGTGCATACGTCCAGAATCGCTCGTCAGACTAAATCGGCTCTCATCCGTAAAGATAACTCGACCCCATTGCTGATGTGTCCAGTTCTTGTGTTCCTGGCACCACATAAACCGCCGTCTCCGATGAGCAGGCGTTAATGACACACATCGTACTGATCGTCGTGCAAAAAGACCACCTTTGTCCAGCCTCCTGGCCACAGTAAAACGCAATAACGGACGTCCAGTTGTCTGTTGCATGTGCCGTGCGATTTCTCCCGCTGTCTGCAGTCTGTCTCTTCTCGCCTATAGGACAATATACCGGTCGTCCGCCGCCGTGGTTGCTCGTGAACGACAGGAACATCTCGGACAGCTGTTCCTGTCGTTTGAAAAAAACTGACGTACTCCAAGCTCGTGAAACGTTGTTGTGAGTGATCTCGAACTCCTCGGCTACACTAGTCACACTTCGACCTTCTTCCAACTTCCCAATGACGTGACCTCGGGTAATGTCATCCAGATGTCGTCTACTGGATTGTCTGTTGGCCATATCACACGGTGGTAGCAACTCGACGTTGTTTAAACTGATTTACACCGTGCAATAACTTTCACCGAATTACTGAGCGTACACCGCCCGTGTGCTTTATACCCTTCCGACACTCCCCCTCTCTATGTCATGCTGCATATATGCGCATGCCCTACCGTACCGGACCCTAGTCTATCTCCTGAGTGGTATTTTGGTCCGTTCTGCCTACTCGTTTCGCTGGTATGCTAATTTCTCCTCTTCGTCCTTAATTTTTGCACACCAGTGTATTACACTTGCTGTATAAGAGAAGGCAGCTGTAATCAAAGCTATAGCGAGTGACAGCGCATGCATGTAGTGTGTCTTTTTTCCATTAATATTTTCACTCTGTTAAACACACTGAGAGATAGACTAGGTGGAAAAAGTAACCCACTTTTTTTGAGGCATTATATTTGCAAGTTTTAATAGTTTGCAAACGCCCCATTAAAATTTACTCGACAACTTTGCTCTTATGTATTTTTCGCAGATACATCTGTACACCCTATGGTTATCCAGTGCAGAAATATACTAAGTAACTGAAGTTAACCATGAGCGTAGAATATCCAGTTGTTATCAGTGAGCAACACGCTGCTTGTCAATCAGTCATCCTTATATGAGATTCCATTAGCTTCTATAGCCGGTCACCTCTGGAAAGCACAATGAGAATGGTGACAGCCCTGGGGTACGTTGAGGTTGTTTTACCATCTGTGTTGTTGTATTTCTATAAGTGGCATCCCGCTGGCCGTTTCCCAGCAAGATAAGGCTCGATGACACCGCTATTCTCCCAAGCAATAGGTCCATATGCTTTTAAGGAAAAAATATTTTGTGATCTTTCACCTATCGAGCATATATGGGACATCATTCAACGACGCTTGCAAGAATATCGTCGGCCATTCCGGAATGTTGCTGAATTATGGAGCCAGGTGAACCCAGGTGGAGTAGCTCTACAACAAAAGATAAGACACCCTTTGTGTCCCTGATTGCACTGCACAACATGGTGGTCACACAAGGTATTAATCACTATCACATGATCCTGTCTTGTAGCCTATCAAACTGACGTACTACAATAGCTTGCAATTAAAGCATGCAAGTATTATCTGTGTCATATCCTATGTCTCTGTTTACGAGGATACATCTTTAAAATCGGTACCATGGGGAACCCTCTAGGAAAACTTGACCGACATAATTTCTAACGATTGTTCAAATGCTTGTAATTTCTAAATTATAACAAATAGCTAAAATCTAATAATTGTTATAAAAAGAGTAATGCCCAATTATTCTGAAAAATATCAACTTCTAGGTCATGCGCATGCGCGAGGAGAGGGCGTCCGCCATTTTGGGGTCGAATACGCTGAGTCAAGCGCCTTGATATCGGTATTACTTAAGATCGCGTAAAGGTAGGATCGTGATATTGGTCTCAAAAGCTTCGACTAGACGCGATCTATCTAAAATCCAGTAATTCATAAGCATTTAGTTTGTACTTTATAAGTTATAAGTGATAAGCCAAAAAGTATTTGTGAGAAAATCAAAATGTCTAAATATTTGTAGCAAACGTCCGACTCAAAATATTACAAACGTATCAGAAGAAAGAAGAACTCAAAAGGAATCGACTAAGCCCAAACCTACTAATGCAGAGCGATGTAGGGCTTGTAGACAGAAGAAGAAAGCATAAGGGGCGAAACGCGTGGAGCCACAACCAACCACTTCTACAGCTAGTACATGTGAACTAATGGACTACTTGGCCGTGAGTGAAACTTGGATGGATGATTCTAGTCCCGTACATTTGCCCGATTCCGAATTGTAGGCGGAAAGAAATAGGGTAATGGCCCAACACAAACCATCCACTTCCAAACGTACTACTTCGCCCACAAAACGAACTGCGGGGGAGTTGCCATTTTCAGAAACATCAATAGTCTAACAGATATAACGAAGTAAATTTCTCCGTCATTTTTATCCGCGCCAGGATTCGAACCCGGGTCCCTTCATTCCGGAATAAGTTGCTCTACCAATTGAGCTACGCGGACGTTTTATTCTGATTCCTATCTGCCTTTATGTCGCGTGCGTCCTTCTGGCAGGTACGTCACATCTCCTGGTATGTTACACAGATTGCCAACCCGTAAATGTCAATCAACAACAGATTGAGAATTGAAGATGACTATGTGGGTGACATGTATCTAGTTGATGTGACAGTGTCTGCTCAAACTCGCATCATATTTTGTTCGGTTTACATTCATTCCAAAATTTCACAAACATTACTATAGGTCTTCATGTTCCGGATGCCATGCGATTACTCTGAAAACATCAAGAAAATCATACCAAGTATGGTACCGGATACCCAAGTGCCTATCATTCTCACTGGTGACTTTAACATTGATGTGCAACATAACACCAACTTACTTAAGTTCATGAAAGACAATTTCCGCTTGACTTATACATATAAATTCACCACAAACTACGTTAGGTAATACTTACGAAACATAGATGTGAACTGTATGCCATGTGTTTGTGACTTCTCATATCATCGCCCTTTAATAAATAAAATTATAGTCTAACTGCATTTCTCTTTCATTTATCAACCGACTTCTACCTCAAACCCCTTACTGACAAACATGTATCAACGTAAATAAAACCTGAGTGTGTGTCCCGGATACAACCTACCCCCATTTTTGTTCATTCGGCTCAATCTTTCTGGCCAGGGCAAATTCAGTGTCTCGCAGTGTAGAATGTTCAAACTGAATGAGCTGCCCTGGTGGTACAGTGGTCTAAGCGGTGGCTTATGATAACTGAGCAGTCGCACTTTTCCGAGCTCCCGAGATTATTTTGGGATTTCATGATTTTTGACAGTTTTATGCTAACTGCTTCGTATTCTTGAGAGTTTTTGCTTACCTTATAGTTCATTAGTTGTGTCAGTGGATCACTACAATTACGTGGTTCCTTTTTTTGCTCTTGTGGCTGTTGCGAATTGCAACACTCAACTGCGTTAGGGCTAGAGGCTGAGATGGCTTTAGCCGAACTTCCAGTTTCGTCTTCGTCTAGTGTTTCTGCTGCATGTGGATCGACAAGTGCTTTTATTTCTACTGCTCCCACCAACGTTAGGCTTGTGGTAATGTCTACTGTTCGTCCTTCTACTAATCTTGTGTATAGTACTGTGCCGCAAGTCTTGGGTGTTGGGGATGGTGTAAACACTCCCCTCCCACCCCTGTTTCTTCATATGCTGCCGCTGCTGGTAATAATAGTGCTTCTAATGTGCATTCTATGAAGGCTGGTTCTACAACGGTGATAATTTCTCGTGATACAACTGTACCTAAGGTCAAAGTTCCAGAGGTGTCTGAGGAAGGTAAGAGTTACTCTAATGCTTTACTTTTGAGCGTGTGCTTTCCTACATTGCGTGACACCCCCTCCCATTATACCTTGATGCTCTTTGGCCTCATGTTACATTTGAAAGTATTGTTTCTGTGATACGTATGTGAAGGGGAGATATTGCTCACTTAAAGGTTCGACCTGCTGTTGAAAAAAGTTTACTGTTGGGCATTGACATTGGACCAATTCATCTTTCAGCTATTCCTTGCATACAGCAACCGATTACGGTGACGCTTTCACCAGTTCCTACTGCTGTCCCGGACTCAATCCTTATCACTGCTTTGGGGTCACTAGGCCGTATTGTTGGCCATACCAAGATTCTGTCAGCAGTTGGGAAAGACTCCCCCTATGCGAACGTGCAGGAGGGGGGAGACGACAATACCGAGTAGTGTTTCCCAGCGAAGACCTTTTTTACGGAGAACTTCGTCGCTTTTGTTGGATTTTGGCTGCCATAAACTTACAATCAATTAATCAATTTATTTACAGGAGTCCAATGTTTCAGCTGCAAAGCTGAAGGGCATGTAGTACGACGTTCCTCTCCAGCAGCTAATAGTTTTGAAATACCTCAAGCCAGCACCACTGCTCCTAAAACTTTATTTCCTGACCAGCCAGTCTCTAATCTACAGAATTTCACCCTCCAGCTCATGATGCCAGTCCTGTTTTAACTGCTTTGCCCACGGAGGTCGCGACCACCACTGAAGTTTTCTTTGAAAAGCCTCAACCGGGTCCGAAACAATTTTTTCCAAAGTCTGAAGTGCAGCTTATTGCTGCACTTCAGACTTTGGAAACGACGTTCCACTTCTTCCACTAAGAGATACCTCTACTTTTTTTATCCCAGCTAAACGCTCTATCCAGCCAGTTTCACCTCCACAAACCCGGTCCCGAACCCTAACCAGAGATAAAAAACGGCGCAACAAAGTTCATTCTGCTTCACGCAGTTCTTCTGTTTCTTCCATAGCTGACAGCGATTCTTCAAACTTAACCACTTCAAACAGATTTACCCTACTTAGTGATGCTGATGACTGTATGGACATTACTTTTGTTATTTCTGATACTGAACTTACAACGATTGTGCCAGAGGAAGACACAGGGGAATGTGTTCCCCCGCACGAGATCCTCGAACTTTCTACATATTTGGAAAGTTCTACAATTCCTATCTCGCCAATAAATCTTGCTGAATTGATGTCTTTATGTAGTTGTCCAAAACAATGCTCTCTAATCAAATCTACATGCATTAGAAAACATCTAAGTCATTTGCCAGAGGTCATTCATCAATTATCCTTTGTTGATGAATTATTTGACAATACTGAACTGCCAGATTGGTCGGTTCAATATGGTCGTCGCACCAAATATGTTTTAAAAGTGCTCAATTGGTATGTTGATAGTCACTTACAGCCACTGTAATGGCGAACAAAATTACTGTTGTTACCTTCAATTGCCAGGGTTTCGCTGTTTCGGCAGCGAATGCTCTGATTTTTAAAGATGTCAGACACTTGAAGGCCAATATAATCATGTTGCAAGAGACACACGTCTCTTCTACCACCAATACCTCTTGTTGGTGGTGTTGGCCATAATCAGGTATTTCATAATTTTCGTTCTCATATTGGTTCTGGTACATCTATTGGTTTTCATACTCGTTCCCTTTCTTTAATCTCTGATATTCATGAGTCACAGAGCAGGCTGGGTATTTTTCAATATATTTCTTTTCGTCTCCAATCAGTTTATTTTCATTTGCTCAACATTCATGTCCCCCAAAATTCTACTGAAGCTGAATCTCTTATTAATCACGTTGCTTCTATTCTTACGGTTATTCCGCCTGCTGATAGTATTTTTGCCGGTGATTTCAACTGCAATCTTAATCCTACATATGACAGAGTTGGATCCACGGAATCTCGTATTTACTCGTTTCACAGCTTACTCAAGTTATTTCTAATTTCAACCTTCAGGATGCTTTAAGATTACTTAATCCTACAGCAAAATAATTTACTTATCCCTCCCCCCACTCCCTCTGCTGCTTCTTTGTGTGTTCCTGCTAGATTAGATCGGTTTTATGTTTCTTATTTTTTCCATTCTGCTATTAGTTCTGTTTCCCATATTCCCAGTGTTTCTTCAGATCATCGGCCGGTTGTTCTCGTCTTTTTCCCTAATATTTCCGTCACCCCGCACCCTCATGTTTCGACTTTTGATAATTCTCTTCTTAAAAACCCAGTTTTTGTTCCAGCAGTTAAGACTATTATTTCGAATGCAGTTTCTGTTATGTCCTCCATCGATGACCCAGCTGCTCTGTGGCTTGTCACAAAAAATCCAAATTGTTTTATTTTCTCGGTATTACTCTTTTCAGCGTCGTACGATTAAGTCCATGGAACTTGCTTCTTTGAATCAAGAACTACTTCAAACCCCGTTAACGTCGCCAAATCAAGAGATACTCAAGGCTAAACTTCGTCTTTTTCATAATTCTTCTGCTTCATCTGCCCTTACCCGACTCAAGTATGCTACCCTTCATTTTGATGATAACTGCACTGATAATCTTCGCCAGTTGGAAGGCTCTGCTGTTAAAACTAAAACCATACCTTTTCTTACTCTTCCCGATGGATCCGAATCAAATGACCAAATCAAAATTTGTGAAGCCACCCTTGATTTCTACAGACAGCGCTTCAGCCCTAATTTGACTTCTTCTGCAGTCAGTTCTCCATTCATTCAACATCTTCCGCAAGTTTCTGATCATTTCACTACTCAACTTTCCTCTCCGATTTCTCCAGCCGAGATTTGAAATTCCATTTACAGTCTTAATGACAGATCTGCCCCGGGAGAAGATGGTCTCCTTCTTCATTTTTTTTTAATTCTTTCTTCCAATCCTTCTTCCTTTGTTGGTTGCTGCTTATAATTTTATTGTTTCTACTCCACACTTTGATTCTTCCAATTTTTTTTTGCAACTCTAAGTCTTATCCTAAAATCCAGTAATCTCAGCTTTCTAACTAATTGGCGGCCCATCTCGGTTCTTAATACTGATTACAAAATCTTTGCTAAAATCCTTGCCCTTCGCCTTAATCCTGTTCTTTCTGACATTATACACCCAGACCAAACTTACACGGTTCCATCCCGCTCGATCTCCTCTAATATGCTCACTATACGAAACCTTTACTCACTGGCGTCCAGGCTTTCGGAACCCCTGGCAATTTTCTCCCTTGACCAAAAACAGACTTTTGACTCAATTAACCATTCTTATCTATTCACTGTTCTACGCCACTTTGGCTTTCCTCCTACTTCCATTACCGCTATTTCTAATCTCTATACTGACGCTCCCTTTCGTGTTAGTACCGCCAATTTTTCTGCTTCCCCCATTCCGTTTACTAACGGGATCAGGCAAGGTTACCCCTGTCTGGTCAACTTTTCTCTCTTGTTTTTGAACCATTGTTGATTGCTATCGGTTTCGCATTTCTTCCACAATTCCACGAAATATATCCACCAAGCGACACCATCATATTATTTTAACAGCTTATGCCGATGACCTCACGATGTTTCTCCGTTCCACTGATTATTTTCAAGTACTACGTTTAACCTACCAAGAATATGTCGCCATTTCTGGCTCTGCTTTGAATGTCTCAAAATGCTCAGGACTCTGGGCCGGTACGTGGACCACCTAAGGAGACTACCCATGGGGAGCTCAATGGTCATCTTTGATAATCAAAGTGCTTGGTATCTACGTGGGCTCTCTGGTATCGGTTACAGCGGCAACCTGGACACCGATTATTCAGAAAATTAATCGAAGTCTTGTTCCATTCCGTTACGTTAAAACTAAACTTTCCTTCTTCAATCGAGCTTACTTAATCAATACTTTTATTTTACCGATGTTTTTTTCATACCTGGATTGCCAACTCGCCACCGAAGTTTTTTTTTGAAGAATGTTCAACGCGTGTTTACAAATTTCATCTGGAGTACCATTCACTGGGTTCACCGATCTACTTTAACTCTTCCTGTGTCGTTTAGCGGCCTTGGTCTTGCTGACGTGTCTCTCAAATTCCAATCCTTTCATCTGTTAAATTTTATTCGTGAATTCTCCCTTCCTCAGTCTTCTTCACACATCATTATCGATACTCTGCTTTTCCTCCGTAGCCCATTTCTTACTGTCTCCACTTTTCTGCAGATGGACCTTTTTCCTTTTGTTCCCAGACATTTCCCCGATACTTACATTTCTGTGCTTTCCTTTTGGCGCTCCTTATGTCCAGTCCTGCTCCCTCCCTCCACTACTAATGATTTTTTGGCAGAACCTCTCTTCTTTTCCTCTGCTACCCATTCTTCTACCACACCCTACCTTCACTTCTCCACTTGGTTTGCTTGTGGAGTGGTGAAGGTTTCTCAGCTCGTTGATTCTGCACTCCGTTGGAAATCGTTTCAGTCTATATCTACTCCGTTGCCAGACACATCAGCTTCACGTTCTCAACTCCGTTTTATTCAAAACTGCATCCAAACTCTTTACCCTTCCCTTGCATATCAAAATGGATTGATTTTCACGCTTTCAGCTGTTTACTGTTTGCCCTTTCTTGTTTATTTGAATGATGTTCCCTATCTTTTGCACAAAATATCTATGAAGCCACTTTACTATCATTTCTTGACATACTTCACTGCTCCAATTCCGATTGGTACCATTCCTATTTATGAATTAAATACTGCCTGGATATATACCAATATTTCTCTTGCTGCACCACGTGCGAAATATATTCATTGGTTCCCTCTTCATCACCGTCTTCTTACTCCACGCACCATTCATCGATTTCGTCATCTTCTGTCTCCGGATTGTTTTTCTTTTTGTTCCACTGTTGGTGATGTCCATCATTCCTACTCTCTTTTGGTTTTACAGACTTTATTTTCCATGATGTTTTCACTTACAGAAAAGTTTGCCCCTCACCATGATGCACTTTCACTACCTTCGCCGTCATCATCAATCTGCAATTCATCATAATCAAATGTGTGCGATTTTTTTCCTTCAGGCTAAACTTACTATCTATCACTGGTATCAATCTTCTGTTGATGATCCAGCATTGTGTAGCTATCATGTTGCTCGCCGTTTTCTCTGCAGACAATTTCGCTCATCAATCATCTCTTACGTTCAGACTGAGTTTGATATTGCCAAAGCAGCTAATCGTGTGTCGTCCTTATTTCAAACCTGGAAAATTGATGGGACATGGTGCGATTTGATCAAGGCCGTGTTTCCTTTCTTTAATGTTTTTTATGGGGTTTTTTTGTTTCTTTAGGTGTTATGACTTGTTAAACCTGGAAAATTGATGGGACATGGTGCGATTTGATCAAGGCCGTGTTTCCTTTCTTTAATGTTTTTTATGGGTTTTTTTTTTTTTGTTTCTTTAGGTGTTATGACTTGGTCTTTTTTTATTATTTTTTTGTTCTGTTACAATATGTGTTTTTCCCCCAGGCACAATCTTTTTATTACTGCAAGTGACTATATACTGAAAGTTACATACTCATAGTGCTGAAAGTTACATACTGCCTATTGGTACTGTTTTTTTAATGTTTTATTATTTATGGTTGTTGATTGTGACGCCGGAATTGTCTTTTTCCGGCGATGTTTTTTATTGTACATAACTTTATGAGCAATAAAGACCTTCTGAATTTCCAACAATTTGTCCGAGATGAGTCCAAGTTCGAATCCCGATGAGGCATGGATGTTGTGTTTTTCTTACGGTACGGCCTTCCTCCCTTCCTCGAACCAGTAGCCCTAAATTAGTAATTGAAGACTACTTATAGCCCATGGAATTGCTCACGGTGGTCGTTAACCCCCAATTTTAAAAAAAGACTGTCCTGTGCCTACGAGACACATAATGGTTGACCTTATGAAATAAAATTTCTTATATACAGGCCCGTGACTTTACTGTAATACGTGTGTTTAAATCTTGAGGCTTGGACTTCATAATATCAAGAAAGTGGGAATGGGACATGCGTTTCTATAAAATGGATATATTCTGGTATATAGCGCCGCTAGTGAAGACTTGCATAACTCCGCTATGCAGATTATATAAACCCTAAAGTCATAAGCAAAACAATGCTTACCCATTCCTGAAAATGCCATTAGAGTCAGGCTCAGTATCACTGCCAGAGCAAGATGCTTTACATTGTAGTTCGAGTAAATCGGTGTAAAGGCCGTGGGTTGATACTGCAGACAATGTTTATCCTATTGAAAATTAGTGGCAGCGTTTCAACGTGTTCTCATTAGCTTTCCGATCGGAGTACAGTTGCCAACCTGTGTTTCAATTTAATCTACCGTAGTTGTTTGTCCTCCTATTTGGATGCAGTCTTGCGGAGAACGTTGAAGATCTTCGAGTCATCGATTTTCGTGCTAGCAGACGGATATACTAAACACCATTTAAGGAACGCAATAGAAACGACATCCACCTTAACGATGTAAGTACCAGTTTTACATGCAGTGGTGCTAAGAATTAAAGAATAATTTATAAATTTATACGTAACTTGAAGTACTGTGGGGAAATTCAATGAAATTCGGCTAAGAGATATACTGAGTGGCCAAATTATAAAGACAACTAGACCATTTTATTCAAAGTAGCTATTCTTCAGATGCTGCTGACGCAAGATGGCTGAATCGGTATAAAAATTGGACGCTGAAGGCATGCATTGACTAATTGAAGCCCATTCCGCAAGAAATAATTGGCAAAAGACGCGGTCTGACTGGCTTCGAACGTAGAAAGGTCGTTGATACTTGAAGCATTGGTGCCAGCATTAGCAAAACGGCTGCATTTGTGAAATGTTCGAGGGCCGCAGTTAAAGTTTACAGAAGTGGACCACCAGGCAGAAAACCGGGTGGACCGTAAGGTGTGTGGTCGTCAAAGACTACTGAATGGCTGAGCTGAGAGGAGAGTAGGAAGACTTCTTCAGTCCAACAGACGGGCAAATTTCGCCAGTTTACAGATAGTCTGAAGCAAGCACCAAGCCCAATGGCCACTTGACGTACATTTCGCAGTACATTGCATCGTGGGGGCTACAGAAGCAGACGGTCGGCCCATGAGACATTGCTATCTGCAGCGAACAAGAAACGCCTCCAGTTCTCTCCGGAACACAAGAATTAGACAGTAAATTGGCGGAAAGGGATAACGTGGTTCCAACAAATCACATTTTCAAATACACCATGCAGATAAGAGTGTGAGGATATGCAGACAGAGTAACAGACGGAATAAAATATTGCCCTCCTATGCACGATTAAAATAACTAAAATTTAAAAGAACTGATGTTCATGTACACACCAAATGTGGTGAAAATAATCTAAATGACAGATTAAAACAGCATAAGATCTTTCTATTTCTCTTGGGATCATCCTCAGATGTGCCAACGAATTGGTGATTCCGACCTTAAATAACAGAAGGGCAGGGGTCAGGATTCAATCTGTGCGTTCATTGCGCATGCCTGGGTTATTCACGGGAGGATCCGGATCACCGAGTGGGTGGCTATGTCATCTGGTGTTAAGGTATTCAAGGTGTTGTCATTCTGAATACTAACACCAGATGGCATCTTATGTTGTTTTAATAACATTTAGATCATTTTCACCACATTTGGTTTGTACAGGAACATCAGTTCTTTTAACCTTTAGTTATTTTAATCGTGCATAGAACAGCAATCATTTATTCCATGACTAACTAAGCACGAACTTTCATCGATTTTAACCTTCAAACCGCTGTTCGGAGCCGTGAGGAAACTTTTTACTCACACATTGTGTTCTTCTTTGACCACAGCAACATGGACAGAGCTTTCAAGATCTTCTCGGGATTTCGTCAAAAACTGTGTGCACAAGAGACACATCTTCAATTCTTTTTCAACTGCCGGAGTCTGGGAGACATTCCTAAATTCTTAAATTTGAGGATCAATCCCCGCTCGAGACCTGATCATAATATTCTACAAACTGTGGAAAAAAATCGTCCTCTCTTCTGAGATCAGATTAAAGAGGGGCTACATCGATTTCTTAAATAGACGCTCATACTATGCCTTTCTTTCGTTGGGTAGGACTACACCCAGTTATTTGCTTGACCAGTGCTTAGTTGTGCTTCATGCTAATTTTCTGAAAGAAGCCAAGCAACTTCAGAGCACTCACATTCACAAACTTCGGAATCTAGTGACAGACAAGACGAATGAAGCATTTATCCAAAGCCGACCTAAACAACATCCAGTCACCACTCAGCCATCTTTCATCAATTTCAGCAGCGTTCAGCTTAGCCAAATTCAACAACTTGCCTTGAACAGAGGGCTGAAGTTTTCATATCGGCCTAAACCCCTACCCCCTTCATTGACTTTTATCCCGCAGGCCGAGGATATAATTCGCCACCTCTCTGCAACTGAGCAAGAAGTGGCTAGATTTGAGATTATTAAGGCATTGCGGAGACGAAGATAATTGGTTGATCCGTCGCTTAAAGTCAAACGTGCTCAGTCGAAGAAATTACGCAGGGATCCGAACCTGGCTATAATTTCAACCGATGAAACAGGCCAGGCAGTCATTCCAGGCAAACCTACGTACATACAAAAAAATGGAGACTGCTATTCAGGAGATCCCACTTGATATTGTCACCCGTGACCCAACAAATGCCACGGTAACAGCACTCAGCCGACTTAAAAATTCTGGAACTCTCCCGTCTACCATCTCCTCTCACATGCATCCACCAAATGGGTATAAAGTTCCTGAACTATTCGGAACCTTAAAGACTCATAAAGAAAACTAACCCAGGAGACCATTGGTATCGGGGCATTCTAATCCAACCGGCCCCCTTGAAACAGCCTTGGCTTCATTCCTTAAACTCCTTACCCTAACTCAAGGCTACTCTGTTTCCAGCTCGAAGAAGTCCTTATCGAGGATTCAAACCTTCTGTAGTCAAGGGGCTCCCTTCATTATGGCCTCAGTGGACGTTGCGGTCTACCCTAATGTTCTGTACTTCTAGTTTACTGTTTAATTGAAGACAAACTGAAAAAATTTAGACATGCCTGTGTCTGAGATCATCGCAATCTTTGTTGCCCTAAGACTTATTCAAAATCGATCATACTTCTGCTTCAACAACATCATTTATAGGCAAAGAGAGGGGGTTCCAATGGGTTCCCCTTCATCACCACTTTTAGTAGAGATATTTATGCAACATCTAGAGCACTTGGCACTGAACCCTTCACCTGAAGATCTGGGTCTATATTTGAGGTATGCCGATGACTTTTGGGTTGGGTACTGAAGAAAAATTATTGAACTTTAAGGATTTCATGTCTTCCTTAAATCCATCAGTGAATTTCACGTTGGAACTGGACTCTGAAGGTGTCTTATCATTTTTGGACATCTTGCTAACCAGAAACAGTACAAATCATACTGTTCATATCTCAGTTTTCAGGAAGCTTATGTCTGTCCCTAACATCATCCCTTACAACTCTATGCACCCTCTAAGTCATAAACTTGCAGCTATTCGGTCATGATACAACGAGCTATTACACACTCCTCCAGTAACCAACTGAAAAAACAAGAGATGGCAAAAATTAAAGAAATCGCCCGAAACCATCGCTATAAAGATCATTTGGTGGATTTGGTTTATAAAAGACTTAGAAACTCAACCATGTCTACACTCGAGAGAGAAACTAGGACTAAGAAATTTGTTGGGTCCATGTGCTATGAAAAACTTGTGTCACCGTCATAAAACCGATTTTGGCCTCAGAACGTCAAATACCTGCCCCATTATTCGCAACGACTGCGACCAAATCAAACAGGGATCCCATCATGGAGTATATAGCATACCTCTTTACAGTACTGAGCCAGATGATCCACCTCTCACTTACACAGGATCTACCCCGATGACCTTAGATATTAGAGTGAAAGAACATATATATGACACAAAAACTCGAAACAATAAAACTGCATTATCACGCCTTACCAACAAAGGTTCTAATTATCCAGCTTGGCAGGAAGCTTTCATCGTTACAACATTCTGGAACAAAACCTCGTTGCTTTTTTCTGAGAGTTTCATGATATTTATCAAGGGTATCAAAGTTGCAACGACTATCTACCAATGAACATCCCCAATCCTTGGAAAAATATCCTGCCAAAGGAATCAAATAATACTCAGAATGACAACACCTTAAATACCTTAACACCAGATAACGTAGCCACCCCCTCGGCGAACCGGATCCTTCCGTGAATAACCCAGGCATGCGTAGTGAACGTCCAGATTTAATCCTGACCCCTGCCCTTCTGTTATGTAAGGTCGGAATCACCAATTCGTGAACACATCTGAGGATGACCCCAAGAGGGATCGAAATATTTTATGTTGTTTTAATCTGTCTTTTTGATCATTTTCACCACATTTGGTGTGTACAGGAACATTAGTTCTTATAACTTTTAGTTATTTTATTCGTGCATAGGATGGCAATCTTTTATTCCAATAATGACTTTGGTTCGCGAAAAATGCGCAGAACATCGTTTCCTCCACACTTTACGCTTTTACGTCACAGTGTTTGAACTCTAATGCTTATACATGTGTATAAGTACATAAGCTTCGAACTGCGTTCCACAGTGTATTAACATCTGACGATGAACCTATAGTGGGTCTGAAATTACTCATGTTTTTAAGGTATTTTTAAACCTGTATATATTAAATGCTATTAATTCGTGATACAATTTTAAATTGTGTTAATCGTGCTCAGACGGCGGAATAATCCTATATGTGCATGGAAATCTGTTTCCGGGACTCTCTTGCTTGGATCTTTTTCAGGGAATCTAGGCGATGTCAAGGACGAACGTGGCGACCGATTTGATCAAGATACGCGTATTTCGAGCATGTAAAAGCGGTCCCAAGGCACATGGAGTTCAGAAAGCTGACTGACTATGTGGGTAGACATTCAAGAGACGTTACACAAAGGAAATACAACAGGAGATCCTCAGTTGTTTTGCTGTAGGTAATTTATTTATGGTTTATAGATGTATGCAAATATGCAATTTATTCAGACTTCAACTTCGTGTCACTAAAATCTTTGTGTGGTAGGAAAAGTATAATATCATATTTAAATGCAGCACAAAAATCCTATTAAAATCACATATTATTTCTTGTGGGACAAAAAAAAAAGTTTTATCTTGTAGAGCAGTATTACTTGTAGACAAGAAAAGTTTTTGTTTCTGTGAAAATTATCCGATGGAAGAAATACATTTTTTCAATAGGATTTTTAGAAGACGTTATATAGAGCAAAATAAAAATCGTGGTAAGTCGCTAAAAGCATTTACTGGCCTTAGAAGTAAGAGGGGAAATTAAAAAAAGGAAAAACGAATATTTTTTTTATTAGAACTGTACTTGAGGGGAAACGACTTTAACAAATCCGTCTTCAAAGATATGGTATCCATAGTCAGGTAGGCAGACATACCGAAACCAACAAAGCATTAATTTTTAAATACTTTATATGCCACAAGATATCCTGAAAACTTCGGCGATGTTAAACTTCAGTTAAAAATTACAAGTGGGTAATAATGAAATGTAAAAAGACGATGTCGCTACCAAACATTTAGCTTAAAGCTTTTAGCCACGTTTTAGTGCATTCCACACAAGAATACACCAGAACTATGCATGCTGGGTGTCATATGGAGGGGGGCGTTTCGCCCGTTGGACCCAATCTTTGCGGTTCGTTTTATCCATTAGGATGAATGACGCATACCCTTATTGAAAGTTCTCAGTGATCAATCCATATGACGTTCAATCATTTATTATTTAGCCAGGTGATACAAGATATTTTACATACACATATTTTGTGGGTTGTATCCTATGGAATACAGGAACAACGTCATTTCCTATCTCATTGGAATCTCCGCCTCCCTTCTGTGTGTATTCTCATTCCCGACCCCTCATCGTCGTGGGCTCGGATCTTTGACAGTTTGTAACGAATGTCATTTCGGTTCCGCCTCCAAGCATGTTGAAATCTAACCGAACATCACCATTGTATTTGACGATAACTTTTCTTGAAATGTCAGACCCAACATGCCGTTCCTTTAGAAGAGCCTTACAAAATGACGGGCAATGTTTCACAGAAATAGACAGTCCTTTCACATACAAGGTGCATTGCTTAAACATACATTCACACAAAGAGACATATTCACAACTTAAGTGCAAATTTGAATAACACATAAAGTAAAAAATACATAAATGCTATTTAAATAAAAATGGAGGCATTCCATCCACCGAGATCCTCACACTTTTCTTAAGAATTACTTGTTTGCACTTAAATAATAATGAATTGAGCGAATACATCACAAACCACAGAAATACGACCAAAATGCGACGTAACACCGAATAAAGAATAAAAATCCCATGCTGTTTAAAATTTTGTCGAATTGCATGATATAACCAAACGTGTTGTTCGTTCATACTTTAATTTAGATACATTATTGGAATTATTTTGTTAAAACACCATGACGCGTTACACCCAGTTTGCCATTTCGTAATCCCAAATCTATGATTTTTCCATTCGTATCGTTATTTAAAAATCGCAGATGACGTCGACGTTGTTTATTTGCAGACTGCTTTGGTTCCGATCTTAGGTAAGTCAATGTTCGAAGACCGTTTTGCGACATCTTTCTCAAGCAAGGTTTGTAAATTTTGCTTAAAAAAAAAAGCTCTTCCTCCTTTGGCAAATGTCACAGGTAATGTCAAGTGTAATTTCATCATTATGCATAAATCAAGCAAAGTACTTGTGACGCGACTATTTTCAAACACAAGTAGATAGAACAAATCTTCAGTAATAGCTTCTTTTTAAGCATCAACAGCTATAATTGCTTTAAGTGCTTGTTCGACGATACATCCGCCGGATATTTGTCTTCCCTTTGCCATTAGTCCTTCATTAAGCTGATAAGATGGTGAGGAAGTAAAGTGAGAATCTGTCATTAAAGTGGCACATTCCTTCTAATCTAAATGTTATTCACCGTATCAAAGCATGTGTCTCTTTGATGAATACACACTCACGAAATCTTCTGGTATATTTGTCCATTATTTCGTGAAAATAATCTCTTTGCTTTTGTTTGACGCCTGTATCTCAACAGGAGTAATTTTTTCCACGTTTCAACACCTTCTGATTCTAGTAAATTTCTATGAAAAGTACACTCAATGAACAAAACATTATACACTGATTGGCCACTTTATTATGACCCCCTGACAGTTTTAAGCAAATGAGCTATGGCTGCACGCTGTTACCGCCTAGTATAAAAAGAGAAAGCTTAGTGCTTGCAACAGTAGTAGAAGTTATTTTTGGGTGACGAGATGGGTAAAAAATGCGATTTGACGGACTTTCAACGTAGGATGATTGTAGGAGCTCGGAGCCATGGAGCGAGTATCACCGAAACCGCCGCATTTGTAAAATGTACCAGAGCAACTGTTGTTAAAGTGCTTAAAGACTGGACTGTCAGCCAAAAAATTGGGTCTCTACGTGCAACGTGTTGTCGTCATCGACTAGTGACTGCTCGGGCGGAACGGCGAGTGTCCAGACTGGTAACAGACAACAGAAGGGCAACAATGCAGCAAATTACAGACCATCTTAATCAAGGATCCCCTCAAATGATCTCTGCACGTACTGTTTGCCGTACACTGCATCGGATGGGATATGGCAGCCGAAGGCATGTTCGAACGCCTTTGCTGACTGCAATTACCAAGAGAAAACCTCCAGTTCGCATAGGAGCACAAGGATTGGACAGTCGATAACTGGAAACAAACGATGTGGTCGGATGAATCACGTTTTCAGTTGCACCATGCCGATGGCCGAGTGAGAATTTGGCGGAAACAACACGAAAGCATGGACCCCAAATGCATTGCTACAACACTTCAAGCTGGTGGAGGCAACGTTAGGGTTTTAGGAATGTTTTCCTGGCATGCTTTGGGCCCTTTAATTCGTGTCTGACTGGCACATCATATCTAAACATCGTTGCGGACCAAGTGCATCCTGTCATGTGGATGGTTTATCCCAATAACGTTCAACAAGATAATGCGTGCTGCCATAGTGCTCGTATTGTACAGGATTGGTTTGAGGAACATGCCGGTGAGTTTACTTTGCTTAGGTGGTCCCCATAATCCCCAATGAGAATTTGTGGGATGAAGTTGAACGAGCCATCAGACAGCTGGATCCACAACCTTGCAATCTCACACTCCTGGAAAGTGCTATTCATCAAGCATGGTCTCAGATTCCACAAACCACCTATCAACATCTCGTGGAGTCCATGCCACGAAGAATTGTCGCAGTATTAAAGGCAAAAGATGACCCAACAAAGTACTGAGGGGGTGGTCATAATAACGTGGCCACTCAGTGTATATACCTACCTAATATCGTGTTGGTTCTACTTTGGCGAAAATAACCTGTACACGCCAAACATCCACTCCAACAGATGCTGGAGATTTTTCAGAGGTGAAGCCCGTCTGCCTGTTGCAGCATTGTTCACAACTCCACCCGAGACGTCGGTCCAGGATACATGGACTAGATGATCCACTCCGCCGCATCCCAAAGAGCGTCCACAGGGTTTAAATCCGGATACAATGGGGGCCACTTGATTGTTTCAAACTCAGATGAGTGTTCCTCGAGCTATGAATGGGTGGTGAGGTCCATTGGTCCGGGCCCAGTGTCTTTCTGAAACAGACCATCGACCACAGGATACGCTAAGACCATGAAAACATGTAGGCGACTAGCCAGCACATGCTGGTAGCACGCAGCGGTTAAGGACCTCTTCAAACTCACCAAGGGATCCAATGTGTCCCATGAGAAGGCTCCCCAAACCATCACAGAGCCATCAGATCCTCTAACAGAGCCGACCTGGCACGAGGGGCCCATAGCCACATGCTGTCGACGACACTCCCGAACCCACCAATCAGCTCGATAGAACGGAAATGGGATTCGTTTGACCAAACGATGCGGCGTCGGTATGCAAATTTCAGGTTTTAAGTTCCCAGCACCAAGCGAAGCTTTTATGTTCCCATCACCAAGTGGCTCCCGTAGTCCAGTTTATGTTCGCTCGCCGACCTTGCTTGGACATCCGACACTCGACCTGGATGCGATTTATGCCGCCGTTCGCAAACGGTCGGCCTGTACGAGCCTGAATAGTCTACGTCGACCCCGATCATGAATGGCAAGTGGTCGGCTACCGCTTGCTCTCTAATCACTGGTTCGTCTGTCCATGGTATACTCGAACTACACCCTCCATGCGGTTGCACTAGGGATCTTACCACTTGGGCGATAGAATGACCCACCTACCTCGCTCCGACAAAGCGACCACGATCAAATTCGCTCAGATCACCATCTTTACCCATGTTCGTCGATTGCTATACACTGTTAGGAAGTCCTGCTGTTCGAATATTTATCGCCTGGTTCGGTTTGGGTCTCTTTTTTCTGCGCGAGGGATGCCCATGTTAACTGCCTATCACCTCTATCTCCAATGCTTTGCCTACTGAATGCATTGCTAAGATGTTCTACAGAACGTTTTTGCTCAGCTTCGAGACAATACAGAACACGTGTGCATTCAATAGTTTCGAATTACTTTTGGAATGCTATTAAAAATTGCTGAAAATTCTTCTCTTTCTGATCGTTTGGTATTGGCAAAACATAGTGCAATCGACGAATTTTAGGAGGTAAAGAAGTTGCCTTTTAAAATAAATTCGTCAACAAAACTGGAAGTTTTTTTTATATTTAACTTAAAGCTTTCGGCGTGAATTTGACTATTGCACCTATAGCGAAAAATGCCAAATTTGTCAGTGATTGGATTCGAACCCACAGATCTTCCTTCTCTGGAGTCGGATACTCTAACACTTGAACCACGCCAACAGATGATTATCGGTGCAACTTTCTGTTTAGACATGTGCGTCATTTCTGAGTTAGTTCCACCACATATATCCCTCCCTTGATAAAGGCGGGTGGACGACATCGGGTCACTCGGATAACCATGCTTGAAGTAGCTCTCCGTAGAAGAAGGAATTCTGATTAATTCCAGACGATGTGTGGAAGAAACATCACACGTTTTTCTCGAACCAAAAAGAGATTCATTTTACGTTTGGAAGCTAGTATAACGTAAATTCCCAAATTTGCCGGTGATGAAATTCGAACCCACCTTTCTCCTCCGGAGTCAGTTTTTCTACTGCTTGAACTATACCGATAAAGGCTTATCGCTGCAATTTGCCGTTTTGACAAGTGAAACACCTCTGAGTTATTGAATAGTGAGAGACCTATTCAATGCATTCGTATTTCCATAACTTCGCTACAAGACATTTGGGTCGAAATCCACCGGCACATGCAACTGAGCTTCGCGGCGTAAAGCGCTGGCGGATACGGCATCTCACGTCCAGGACGACCGTCGACTTTCGTAGCCTTAAGGGGACCGTAAATATATTGCAAATTTAATAATCACCTAGGAAACGAAAACGGGTTTTCCTAAGGGACCATCTACAAATTGAAATGTGACTTAACCTACGGCAACACGAAAGCATGTTTCCTAACAAATAAGTAACCTATTTGCACGCAAATTTTCTCTTTCTACTCAGGGACGAATCACCCATGAGATACTATACAAAATTACGTTCCATCTGTCCGCCGTCTGTCTATCCGTCCTGAAGAATGAAAACAAATATCTCCTCCAAGAAACAACTGATTTGCACGGAAATGCTTTCTTTCTACTCGAGGACGCCTCACACCTATCATACACGATAAAAAATTACGTACCATTCATCCGCCGTCTGTCTGTCTGTCTGTCCGTAAGAATAATATACGGATGGAACGTAATTATCTATCGTATCTGATAAGTGTGGTTCATCCCTGAGTAGAAAGAAATCAATTCCGCGCAAATCGGTTGTTTCTCGGTGGGGTTACGTGCTTTCATACTTCCGGGTGGACGGACAGACAGGCGACAGACGGATGGAATGTAATTTTCTATCGCATCTGATAGATGTGAGGTGCCTCTCAGCAGAAACAGACCATTTCCGTGCAAATCGATTGTTTCTCGGAGGAGATATTTGTTTTTATTCTTCTGGACGGACAGACAGACGGCAGACGGACGGAACCTAAATTTGTACCGTATCTTATGGACGATTCATTTCTGAGTAGAAAGAGACCATTTGTATGCAAATCGATCACTTACTCGTTAAGAAACGTGCTTTAGTTTGGCCGTAGTAAATTACATTTCCATTTGTAGATGGCCCCTTAAGAGAACCCGTCTTCGTGTCCTAGGTGGTTATTGCATTTGCAATTTGTTTACAGTCCCCTTAAGGCTACGAGAGTCGACGGTCGTCCGCGACGTGAGATGCCGTGCTCGCCAGCGCTTTACGCCGCGAAGTTCAGCTGCATGTACAGGGTGGATTTCAAAGTTGTCCGTATTATAGGACATTACCAAAATTTGTTATTTGAATAAATTTGTAGAATCATTAAATTCCTGTTTCACTTTATTACAAAGTCATTCAATTCAGGATTCAATTGCATTCAGTTATTGTCACGGTTTCCTGTACCCTACCCAAATAGCACAACCTTGAAGTTTAACGTAGGCCCAACACTGAGCCACCGTCTTTTAGGTAGAAGACGATAGTTTAGTGGTGGGCCGACGTTAAATTGCAAGGCTGTGCTACCTGGGTAGTTCCGAAATCCCAGTATTTCCCATTCATAAGTGTTTGTAATATTCAGTGTTTAACGTCCCTCGTCCGCCTCAAAGTGTTCAAAAAGTCGCCAGTCAGTAATTTAGGGCCCCTGGCTTCCGGGAATTCTCACAATGAGTACCGTGGAATGCCTTATCCGGGACTCGAACCAGAGCCCAGCCAGGATTATTAGTCAAGAGCCTTTGCCTCTGACGGCAACCGGAGTCCTCCAGCCATATTCGCCGCAACATTATAACCTTTGGCAGTGGTACTTATTTAACCAGCGCAAATGATATTTTTATCGTAATTTTTACATATTTTGTTCAAAACCTACCGTTTGGTCACTCGAAATAACTGAAAAACAAATTGCTAGCTTGGGTAGTGTCCTTTGGTTAAACTCCGACCTTCTCAGTCCATTTATTATTTTAATCAGTTTTTGAAATGTCTCTCATAATAACGACTGAAGATTACAATTACAGAAAGATTTGTAATCCAGTTACACACTGGTGTGCAAAAATTAAGGACGAAGAGGAGAAATTAGCATAACAGCTGAACAAGCAGGTAGAACGGACCGAAAGACCACTCAGGAGATAGACTAGGGTCCGGTACGGTAGGGCATACGCTTATATGCAGCATGACGTAGGGGGTAGGGGGGTCGAAAGGGTATAAAGCACACGGGCGGTGTACACTCAGCAATTCGGTGAAGGCCCTAGCACGGTGTACATCGGTTTGGACGATTTCGAGTTGCTGCTACCGTGTGATATGGCCAACAGGCAATCCAGTAGACGACATCTGGATGACTGTACCTGAGGTCGCGTCCTTGGGAAGTTGGAAGATGGTCGAAGTGTGACTAGTGTGGCCGAGGAGTTCGGGATCGCTCACAGCATTGTTTCACGAGCTTGGAGAGCATTTGAAACAACAGGAAGTGCTGTCCGAGAGTTTAGCAGTGGTCGTCCACGAGCAACCACGGCGCCGGACGACCGGTATATTGTCCTACAGGCGAGAAGAGACAGACGACAGACAGAGGGAGAAATCGTAAAGGCACATGCAACAGACAACTGGATGTCTCTTATCGCGTTTACCGTGACCGGGAGGCTGCACAAAGGTGGTCTATTTGCACGACAACCAGTACGGTGTGTGCCATTAACGCCTGCTCATCGGAGACGGCGGTTTCTGTGGTTCCAGGAACACAAGAACTGGTCACAGCAGCAATGGGGTCGAGTTCTCTTTATGGATGAGAGCCGATTTAGTGTGACGAGCGATTCTGGACGTATACACATCTGGAGAGGGCAGGGAACACGCATTCACTCCTCCAACATCATCGAAAGGGATCGGTTTGGAGGTGGCAGAGTTCTCATTTGGGCCAGTATCATGCTTGGTAGCCGTACTGACCTCCACATCTTCCAAGGAGGTTCAGTCACTGGTGTCCGCTATTGTACAGAGGCTCTCCTGCCTCATGTGCGTCTGTTTAGAGATGCTATGGGTCCTGAGTTCCTCTTTATTGATGACAACGCTACACCTCATCGTACAGTGGCTGCCGCAGAGCTGTTGGAGAGTGAAGATATTTAACGCATGGATTGGCCCGCAAGTTCCCAGGACCTAAATCCAATCGAACACGTGTGGGACCTTCTCGGGAGACGCTTAGCAGCACGTCACCAGCTGCCAGCAACGATTCTGCAGCTGCGATTGGCGCTACAAGAGGAATGGGCAGCGATGCCTCAACAGCTCCTTGACAACCTCGTCCTGAGCATGGACAGACGTAAATCTTGCAACACAGTCAGGGGTTATCATATCCCCTACTAAAGACTGGATTTTTCTTGGTTGCCGCCTGTCACATGGACGTTTCTGTCTTCTGTCCAGTTGTGCTCGAAGCTACCTTTTCAATAAAGTGCCTTTGTATCTTTTGGATTCCTTGTTTGGACAATTTTGCGACTTTTCCGATATTCGTACTTCTTGGTATGGTATGATTTGTGTCGATGTGGAGCACTTCTGCACGACGTTACATTCGAAAAACCGTCTCGTCCTTAATTTTTGCACGCCAGTGTATTACATAAGTTTGACGTCTACGACTTTGTTGAAAGTAAAGTTAGTAGACAGTTTTGATTTACATGTTTAAAAATTTCACTTTACTTTTCTAATTCGATGAAATGGCTTTAAGGAACACATTAACTTCGCCAAGTAAACGCATCATATTTATAAACTTATTCTGCTACTGACATGTTCACTACTCCCACGAAATGGCATATTACATCATACTGCAGATAGTGAGTTTCCCAACAAGCTGCTGACATCATTAATAATGTCCTCCATTATTTTCTGGAATTGAGAAAATTTCAATCGCTTTCCTTGATCTTGGTTGTTGTCTGGTTTAGCGATCAAAATGAGGAACTATAAAGGATGTAAGAAGTCTCACGTCCTTAATTATCTTTTTAGGGCCACTGGTTCTAGAAAAGAGACAAAGCAAATTGGGTAGCACTATTGACATAACCAGAATGCGAACCCGGATCCAACTCGCAACAAAAGATTGAAACTCACGCATTAGACCAATCGGTCACCGCAGCTGCTTTTCCTTAATTTCGCGGATCGCATGCGCACATGAACTGAAATACAGTGAAGAGCGTGTCTTGCATTTGTTTGCGGTCTCTTGCATTTCGCGGCCATTTGCCAAAACGGGTACCAGCAGAAACAGTGTTGCTGGGCCAGCACTGGCCCAAGGGTCAATAAGGTCCCAGCGTCCACCACATGGGCCAGCAGTGCAGACCAGAAGCTGGCAAACTGTTGGCACCCCATCAGTTGTCATATGCCAGAACAGGGCCATCAGTTATCCATCACAGTCAGTGGGTGCCACAAGCGGCCCATTAAGAGGCCCTGCAAGCACGTGCCGTAAATGATGACTATCCTAATGTGGTCCGCTAGTTTCCATGTAACTGATGTCTTGCCGAATCTTGTCCTCCAATTTCCCAGTAGTAGCCGCAATTTCCCAAAGGAGCAGCTACTTTTTTTTCCGCCTACAAAACTTCTGCATGACGCTGGAGGAATTTCTTCAACAAGTACTGAAAAACGCGCTTTTGAATCTGGCTGGCATCGAACTAAGCACAGTCTGCGTCCGGAGCGGTCACTCTAGCCACTATACTGGTTTGCCACGCACGAGCCTTCGCTTGAAGCTGAGCCTCTTTTCTGCGCGATGTAAAACGAAGCGTCGTCTTTTTAATTTTACAATACATATTACGCACTATTTTCATAACTGTCCGTTTCATATAGTTCATAAATTTATTTTTTCAACGTGACGATTGCTTTTATTTACCTTAAGGGAACTTCATTCATTTTCAACGAGTGTACCAACTTAAAGGCGTTTTCCAAAGTTTTATACTGTCCTTGTGTTCTTGAAATGCGATTGTTTAATTAATATACTTACCCGTTCATGTCACATTCTGTTACATTTTTAACGTTCTATCTTTTCTTTCCACAGTACGAAGCTACATTTGTTCTAAAGAGAAAAGATATTTTATTTTACCTGTCGTTATTTTTAGCACTAAATTCCTCAAATCTTGTTTATTAAACTCATGAAGGAGTACATTATGTCCACATAGCGTTGGTTGCTGTTTATTTTTTTCAAATAATTGATAAAGTTGTACGCGTATAATCCTTATTTTTTTTCCAACAAAATGATTTTTAATGTCTTTGCGGGACTTCTGTTTTAAGCGGCCAAGATTATGTTAAAACGAAAGATTACACAGCAATTATTTCTTGTTATTCATAGAAACGGAGTGGGTGTATGTCATGGCTGTCTGTATTCTGGATTCTTTGTGTGTCAGTGCAGGAATTTTGCTACGAGTTTCTGTAAAAACATGACAGAAATTGACTATTTCTTACAGTTCATTAATAATTAATTATATAATTTTCTTCCGAAGGTAATCTTTGTCGACGTGGCATTTCATTAGGAAATTAATTCACCTCTCTACATATAGCATTTTTTCCTAACATCCACTAAAATAACACTATGGCGATAGCGTCGTCTTCAACTAACTGGTACCACGAGCGACACAGCAGGCCTTGCTTCTGCGCATGCGCAGTCAGGTTGCTTCCACCTTGTGCTGGGGTTGCTTCGGTTGCCAGCTATGGGTCACTAGTGGGACTTGCTTGGAGGCCCGCAATTCACGGCGATGTTGCAGGGTCATCAATGGTTGCCAAATGATGACGCTGCCCCCAACGGACCGCTACCGGGCCGTGAGCGGCAAATTTCAGCCAGCAGTGACCCATCACTGCCAGCAGGTGGCTAGCAGTTTTCCAACACTTGTGTTTTTGCTAGGTCAGTTTTGTCTGGCGCGGATGTCATCAATAGAAACATTGCTTAAAGTACCTTTATTTGGCGGCTATCTGAAGGATGCGGCCATGGACAACCATTTTTAAAACGCATATGAGAATGTGCCTGTACTTCAAGAAACCTAATGTGATATGCGGTATCAGTAGAAAAGCCTCTTTCAGGACGTTCCAGAAATATACGGAAACGCTGTGAGTTTAAAATTGTTAAACACCTGTTTCTTTTTCTCTCTCTGACAGTGCAATGTTCTTTCCAGGGTAAGCATCAGCCAAATGACAACGCGGAGCCCGCAGAAGAGTTCATTCCTGTCATCCCAACGAACCTAACCTTATCGCATGGTTGTCGTATTGTCTGCTCAGAATTAGTGCTCAGCTACAGATTACGAAAGAACACATTGTTGACTTCAAAGTAAAGGAAGGAGAGGGAGAAGAAAAGTGGCTTCAAAGCTCAACCGCCGTAATGTTGCTAATGCTTTGGGTATCTCCTTACCTTCCATTTCCTCTTTGAGAACATGTGGTAGATGTACCGGCTTTGGGAAAACGTACGTATTTTCAGAGCACCTTACCCCATTCCTTAATTACAGCATACTTCTGGCTGTTAGAGAGAAATTTAGTACATAGCTATCCGAAATAACAAAATGGCAGGTAAGAAAGAACAAGCGCTTTGCAGCAGAGGGAATTACAAAAAGGTAAGTCTTTTTTACGCTTTCCAACCGTAGGTTGAAGAAGCATATATGCTTCAGCTTTTTCCGTCCGTCTGTGGGCACGATAACTCACGTAAAAATTTTTCGATTTCGATTAAATTTTAGTATGTGGTAGGGAACCACCTAGGGACATACCCCTTGAAAATGGGACAAATGGGGTTAAAGGTCACGACATAGGAGCGGCATCCATTCCATTGCCCTTATGCCTCATAACTTGCGTAAATATGGTTCGATTTCAATAAATTTTTAATATGAGGTAGGGGACCGCCTGGGGACGAACCCTGTTGAATATGGGTGAAGTGGGGTCAAAGGTCAGGACATACGAGCGGGATGCATTCCATTGCCTTTATGCGTCATGACGTGCGTAAAAATGGTTCGATTTCGATGAAATTCTAGTATGTGGTAAGGGACCACCTGGAGCGAGAGGAACCCAATTGAAAATGGGACAAATGAGATCAATGGTCAGGACATAGGATCGGGATCCTTCCATCGCCCTTATCCCATACTATTAAGGTGGACGTCAAGTAATTTTGCTTCCTATATTTCCAATGGAAAAACTTTTCTACACATTTCCTTCACAATTAATGTGTTCCCAAGGATGGAAATTTGAACATCGATTAAAATAACTTCATATTATAACTTGGAATACTTAACATTTTCTAAAACATAACCATAATTATATTAAAAAAACAATAACGTGTCCTTTGATGGTGTTGAAACCAGAAAAAAAGATGGCGCGACCTATACTTTGATGACGTCAGTAGACAAATAAATGTTGGATTGCATAATTATGGTTATGTTTTTGAAAATTTTAAGAATTCCAAGTTATAAAACGAAGCTATTTTAATCGATGTTCAAATTTTCATCCTTCGGAACGCATTAGTTGTGAAGAACATGTGTACAGAAGTTTTTCCATTGGAAGTATAGGAAGCAAAATTACTTTACGTCCACCTTAAAGGAGCAATCCTTGAATCTATGAAAATTTTATTTTGGAAACGGCTCTAAGGATTTTGATTAAAGTCGTTAACCTACCATTTTCTGGTACTAGAAATTGATTTAGCTTGATCACGACTTAAGGAAAATTCGTTTAGTGGGTTAAATAACCACCCCGAATTACCACGTTTTCAGTGTCATGGCGTCGTTCCATTAATGTTACCCATGCTTAGAAATCTGACGACGTCACAAGCTCGCGATTGGGATGTTGGCGCGCGGTTACGCCATCTGTCTCATTACGTCACGCCTTGTGTGTAATTCTATTAAAGTTTTATGACGTCACACTCTTTCGAGCAGATGGTCGCGATTCCCATATGCCTCATTACGTCACGCGTTGTGTGTGTATGCCCTTCCGCACGATAACTCGCGTAACAGCGTTCGATTTCGATGAAATTTTAGTATGTGGTAGGGCACCCACTGGGAAGGAACCCTATTGAAAGTGAATAAAATGGGGTCAAAAGTCAGGACATAAAAACGGGATCTATTCCACTGGTCTTATGCATCATAACTAACGTAAAAAAAGGTTCGATTTCGATGAAGTTTTAGTATGTGGTAGGGGACCACCTGAGGATAAACCCTACTGAAAATGGGCGAAATGGGGTCAAAGATCAGGACATAGGAGCGGAATCACTTCCATCGCCCTTATGCGTCATAACTTACGTAAAAAGGCTTCGATTTGGATGAAATGTTAGTATGTTGTAGGGGTCTGCCTGGGGACGAATCATATTGGAAAAAGGGCGAAATGGGATCAAAGGTTAGGACGCAGGAGCGGGACCTATTCCATAGCCCTTATGCATCATAACTTACGTAAAAATGCTTCTATTGCGACAAATCTTTATCATGTTATTTCGAAGGTATACTGAACCGGTTCTGTTGAATATCATTGAAATGGGATGAAATGTCAGGGCCCAGGAGCGAGATTTATTCCACAGCCATTATCCTCATAACTTGAGTAATAACTTGAGTAATGATTTCTGGTATGTTGGAAAGCGTATTATTATCAATGCATTGCATGATTTTACTAACTTGTTTATTTTATTTTCAAGTGTGGAAAAGAAATATTTTGAAAACTTGAACCACTCCATTTGGCGGTCATCTGCCAAGACGGTCATTTTTTCATAGAACTATGGATGACCTTGCTAGAACAGGTTTCATGCTAAAGTTTTTTGTTTAGGCTCTTCAAAATGGGAGTGTTTCGGTCTTTTGTTTTTGTTTCGGAATTAAACGGCCACCATGAACAATTTTTTATGGCTATTAGCTGTCCCCCTTCCCTAATTTGAAGCCACAAGTTCCAGGATTCCAGCAAACTGGCAGAGCCAGCGTCATCATACAAGCACAGCACACATATCTAATCTGGGATTCGGACCCAGACCCATCTTAGGAGAACGGTCGTAAGCCAACTTCTCAGACCAATCGTCGACATGGTTGGATCGCGCCGTGTATTTGATTTTGAAACACTGAGATTATTTATAGCACATCTTTTCTAAAACAAGTTAGTAAAATCATGCAGTGAATTGATTATGATACGCTTTCCAACATACCAGAAACCATTACTCAAGTTATCACTCCAATTATGAGGATAATGGCTGTGGAATAAATCTCGCTCCTGTGCCCTGACCTTTGACCCGGTTTCGATTATATTAAACATAATTGGCTCAGTATACCTCCGGAACCGTCCCTGTGGCGCAGTGGTCTAAGCGATGGCCTCTGATCATTCGTCCGAAAGGGGTCCGGGTTCGAACCCCGTGAGGTATGGATGTTGTGTTTGTCATACGGCACTGGCTCTCTCCTTTCGCTGGAACCAACGGCCCTAAATCAGGGACGGGAGACTGCTTATGGCCCATTTAGTTGGTCACGGTGGTCGTTAAACCTCCAATAAAAAAACCTCCGGAGCAACATACTAAAGTTTTGTCGCAACAGAAGCAATTTTAGTCAAGTTATGGGGATAATGGCTGCGGAATATATCTCGCTCCTGTGCCCTGACCTTTGACCCCATTTCGATGATATTCAGCAGAACGGGTGCGGTGTACCTCCGAAACAACATGATAAAGTTTTGTATCAATCGAAGCATGTTTAGGTAAGTTATGACGCTTAAGAGCGATGTAATAGATCCCGCTCCTATGTCCTAACCTTCGACTCCATTTCGCTCATTTTCAAGGGGATTCGTCTCCAGGTTGTCGCCTACCACATACGAAAATTTCATCGAAACCGAATCATTTTTACGCCAGTTATCGTGCTGACAGGCAGACAGACGGAAAAAGCTGGAGCACATTCCGTTCTTGAACTTACGGTTGGAAAGCGTAAAAAAGGAAGTTTCTTATCGTATCACATTGTCTGTCTCTCAGTCCAGCTGTATACACCATACCTCTGCAACAATTAGTCCGATTTGAAAAATATTTTTTTCGCATTTGGAATCTTGAAACGTGAGAACGATGATCCTTGCTTTCTGGTTTTTTTCCCTATACGTAACTTCGCCGCTAGAGGGCGCAAATGCAGATGCTATCGGGTTCAAAATGCATTGCATCCCACATAACTGCTTATAAATATCCGATTGACAAAATACTTTCTTTGATACTATTTATAAAGAAAACTATTCAGGATACAAGTTCTTTATCAAGCACACCACAGTTATCTTTCTAGGGGTGTAAACTTAAATTGCGATTTCCCGATACATCTGCTTCTGAATGACCGACTTGAAAAATAATTTTGCTTTGAATACAGCTGCAGGTGGGAAATGTTAAAATATAATTTCTAATTTTTGGAAAAATATTGTTTTTCCAGTAGGAGGCAAAAGTGTATATTTCTGTTTCTGTCGTATTTAGAGTAATATCTGAGCTTCTGAAAAATCAAATTAAAAACTTATTTTGTGATAAGATACCGCTCACCACGAAATATCTTGTGAGAATAGCTTCTGCTTAAAATATTGCGTAGCTTTTCCGCCAAACGGAGTAGTGGCATGTCTTATGTTTCCCGATGTCTCTGCTTCGATTAGTCAGATTTTTAAAAAAATCTTTCGCTGAATGACTGCGTTTCTGGAGGGAAATGTTTTGCATGTAATTTCGAATTTTTCTTAACGTGCAAGAAAAATCTCAAACAAGAAAAATTTGTTTGGAGGGCGTAAGTCCACCTTTTCATTCCGGTCGAGTCTACAGCAATATCTGCACGTATAAAAACTCGATTGAAGAACTTGCTTCGCGGACCGAGAGCACAAAAAAAAAATATATTCTTTGTGCATTTCCTGGAAAAAATGCACAGTTTTCCCGCTAGTGGACGCAAATATTTATTCAGTTTTTCTCGACATCTCTGCTTCTAAAGGCCCATTTAAAGAAAAAAATATTTTGACTCCGGATACCATTCACATTTTGTAACATCTTGCATTCCACATGGACGTTTTGTGGTTCACATTTCCGGGGTAGATCGTGTTAATGTATAGTATTTAAAACCCAAGGCCGTTTCTTTCTACAATCCGCCAGCGTCACCCATTGGAGCGGTTTTCATGATTTTCTTTTAAATGAAAGCTACTGACCTACAGATTTGTCATCGCTAATATTCATTTTCATAAGTAATTTTTTTTTATGTTACCATGACATTTTCTTTGAGAAATCCGCTGTTCGTTGTACTTGCGGCTCCATCTGCCTTTCTGCGGTGGTCGGACTTGGAAATAAGCCCTCCGCTATCAACTGCGTAGTTGTAATTATCCGATTTTCGAGATTAGTAAAAAATTTCGTATATTACCGTGAACTACTTTCACGTTGGGTGTGATCAGGTTGCATGTAAACAAAGCAAAAAGATACCCGGGAAATCGGGAACTACCTGAATGCGTTCTGATTCGGTAGTACAGGCAAAAATAATAAAAAATAAACAAAATAGCCTATGTCCAAGGGTGAAAGAATTATCCAAATCTGTTCAATAATTTCGAGATTACCTCAAAAACACAAACAAACTTTCTCTCTTCATATATAAGTACTAGCTTTACTACCCATCCGTGTGTGCAGATTGCTGTATGCTGATGACACTGTCCTGTTGGCAGAGAGCAAAAGTAAGTTGCAGAGTATGTTGACTCGGATGCACGAAGTTTGCATGAAATTCAAACTGAGTATAAATAAAGGAAAAACCAAAGTTATGGTGTTTGAGAGAGGAATGGGTAGCACTGAATGTAATGTAAGTATAAATGGCACTGTGATTGACCAGGTAAGTGAGTTTGTGTATTTAGGAAGCATGTTTGACAGAGAGAACAAGTTGGATGGTGAAATCAGTAGGCGAGTGAATTCTTCTTTGAAAGTCATATCAGCTCTGGGAGGTTTTCACAGGAATGATGGGTTCCCTAGAGAGTCCCGCATGGCTGTGTTTGAAAGTGCAATTGTTCCTACTCTGATGTATGGTAGTGAAACCTGGGTACTGCAGAAGAAACATAGGAGTCGTTTGTGTGCTGGAGAAATGCGTTACTTACGTGGGGTTTGTGGCAAGACACGATTTGATTGTGTGAGAAATGAAGAAGTATTGCAGTTGTGTGATGTGAAGCAAAATGTTGTTAGCAAGGTGGAGACCAATATGCTTCGGTGGTTTGGCCATGTTGATAGAATGAGTGATGAAATGCTTACTAAGAAAATCTTTTCAGCCCAAGTGGCAGGAAGGAAAGGCAGAGGAAGGCCAAGGAAGACATGGGTGGATCAAATTCAGGAGTGTCTGCATGAGAAAAAGATAATGAGTATGAAGTATAAAAGATCTTGTGTACGGCGTGTAATGGATATCAGTGAAGCACGAGTTGTATGTCAAGATCGCTGTAAATGGCGAAGTTTGATACGACAACAATATGTAAAAATATCTGGAAGTTTGTATTTCTTTTTGGAGCTAACCTCTGAATCTCAGAGAACAGCTTAGTGATATGTATGTATGTATGTATGTATGTATGTATGTATGTATGTATGTATGTATGTATGTATGGTTTACTACCCGACCTTGCCCGGGATTTAGGCTTATTAATTTCATATTACCTTATATGTCACTGAAAAAATCGGGATAAAAATTGATGCTTGCAAGAAGGAAAAAAAGCTGATTTCACAAATTCGGTCATTATAAATGATTTATTCATAGTGTGGTTATTTCAGCACTAGGCCGTACACAACATTTTTGGTTTCTCCTTCATCGGTGACAATATATAATTTTGTTGGATCCTTCGCTCTTGACATTCCAACACACAGCTGTCCATGTGAGAAGCATTCATTTGACAAATCTAAGCCCGTAACTTTTAGCGATTGTCCCTGATATTTATTAATGGGGATTGCAAATGCAAGCCGAACAGAAAATTGTAATCGTCTGAACGAAAATGTCAAATCAGTTGGAATTAACGGAATCCTTGGAATGAAGACGTGCTCGCCTTGAAATGGTCCAGTTAGAATAGTTGCCTCGATGACATAAGCATTTAATGCCTTAACCGTCAGTCTTGATCCGTTGCACATTTTTGGTGGGTCCAAATTTCTTAACAGCATGATGGGAGATCCAACTTTCAGCACTGACTTCTGAGGCGGAATTCCGTTTGGATTCAAAGAATTCAAAAATTCTACCGGATAGCTTGTCGCTTCGTCTTCATTGATACATTTGTCAATGGAGAAGAATGTTCGTGAAAGAGCTGGAATTATACGCTAAAGAGCAATCGAATTAGAGATACCTGTCTAGTAACGTGTAGCACCTTTCGTCCTGATGACGGCGGCGATTCGTCTCGACATGGACTCGACAAGACACCGAAAGCGTTGGGAAGCCATACGGATCCACGACCCCTGTCCACGCCAGGATTCGAACGACTCGACAAGACACCGAAAGCGTTGGAAAGCCATACGGATCCACGACCCCTGAACAAGCTCCCACAGTTCAAGAAGATTTCATGGAGGGGGTCATCTCTCTCGATGGCATCACAGATGTGCTGAGGTCAGGGGACCTAGCTGGCCAAGGAAGCGAGGTCACGTCGGTGTGTAACGTACCAGGACATGTGACGTACCTGCCAGAAGGACGCACACGACATAGAGGCAGATAGGAATCAGAATAAAACGTCCGCGTAGCTCAATTGGTAGAGTGACTTATTCCGGAATGAGGGGATCCGGGTTCGAATCCTGGCGTGGACAGAAATGACGGAGAAATTTACTTCGTTATAGGTGGAGTGTTCATCCAACCATTCGGATACAATTCGGGAGCTGCATTGTCTCGTTGCAGGATGAGGTCCCCAGTGGGATGTTGAAGACGCACAAACGGGAGCAAATGGTCGTTCAGGATATCCCGGTAACGTTGACCTGTGAGGGACGATGTCACACGTACCAGGGGTCCCGTTTCAGTCCACGAAAACAGTCCCCAGACGAGAATGCCACCCCCACCAGCTGAAAGACTACTCTGCTGGCAAGAAGGATCCATCGCTTCATGTGGTTTGCGCCGTACTCGTATCCTGCCATCCGCATGTACCAACATGAATCTGGACTCATCAGTCCGGGTAACATTTTTCCAGATGTCTAGGGTCCAGTGGCGATGTTCCCGTGCCCACGCTAATCTTTGAGCCCTGTGATGTGCGGTCAGCAGCGGTACCCTCGTGGGACGATGGCTTCTGTACCCCATAGCGAGGGGATGGATCTGGATGGTGTGGCTGCTTACACGTTTTTGTGCACCAGCGTTAAATTGCCGAGTGATTTCTTGCACTGTGGCCCGTCAATCCGCTGTTACAATGCGAGCTAGCCGACGATGACCCGCTCATCCCCACGCTGTTGTCCCTTGCAGGGATGGTTTCACCGGTTTCGATGTAATCCCAGTGTCTGCGCGACTTCCGAGATGGAGTGACCGGACAATTTGCCTACGATCAAATGCCCTTAGATCCTTCGTCTTATCCATACTGCCTCCGACTCTTACTGATTCCCGTCGCACAACTCTTTATATTGTCGGATCGCTGCATACGTCATTTCGTTTTCGTTTACAGGGCCGCCCACAGCGCCACACTTGCATAACGCCAGCTGTCTCTAATTCAAGTGCTCTTCAGTGTATGTACATTTGGAAAATATTTAATCGGACCTAATTCGTCATCTAAACAGGAATACGCAATTCTCGTGTCATGCAGAAGTGACATAAATTTCATAATAAGTATTTTATAATGAAATTTCGGGGTTCAAAATCCTTTATTAAATTTGAATGAAAAAAGATTGGAAACAGTTAATTTGGTAGCGCATTAACTTGTTACACAAAAAGAACGATATTTTGTTCCCTTAATATGATGAAAATCTCTCTCTCTCTCTCTCTTTCTCTCTCTCTCTCTCTCTCTCTCTCTCTCTCTCTCTCTCTCTCTCTCTCTGATGATGAAAATGTAAACAGAAATAAAACACTGTGCTTAATTTTTTCTTATTCACATAAAGAAAATGTGCACAAATGTTCAAACCCCGGGCCAGTCTTAAATAATGATATAACGGGCTGGACTGGACCCTGGCTGGGCACGGGCAATATAAAGGTGTCCGTGCGTATCCCTATTTCCAAGGATATCGCCAGCATATCCACTGTATTCACTATCTCCACGCTTTTTCAGTCAATCCATAATATAGGCCCTTGCAGACAGCCTTAATTGTACATCGGAAAAGTAAGTTAGACGTCTTCAAGGGCCTTAATTTGGAAAGCCCAGCCCGGCCCTGGCCCGAACTTCAGAAGTCCTGCGCTATCCCGGCCCGTCTGAGGATTTCCAGTTTACGGCCTGGCCGGATTCGTTTCTGACTTTCATCATGTGTTCTCTGTCACATTTTTCAAATGACGCAGGTCTTCTTTTATGGTAGGCTTCTTTAATCGGTGGCCCGCGGAGCAATTTTCAATATCCTGCGAGACATTGCCAACATAGAAAATTATGAGACAGAAATAATACGTTTTCTCGAAATGGAGAAATGAATATCAAGTACCTTGGGTACATGGCTCTTGAATTCCCAAATCTTCTGTAACCTCTGTTACGATAAATTGTGTAATTGCCAGTTTTAAAGTATACTGAAAAATGCAGGCACATCGGGTACTTACTCTGGACTTCTTTATATGAAAAATATCATGCTAGTGGCATTGTTTCTTTTTCGGAAAGTTAATTTTTGGGATTCAAAACCTCTGTGAAATGATTGATATTCATAATAAACACCAGCATTTCCACTTTTCTTTTTCAAGTGGTCAGAGTTCTGTCCATTTTGTCCTCTCGTCTGCGATTTAGAGAAGGTTGAAAACCCTCTACTTTAGGGTAACTAATGCGCTGTGCTGAACAGAGCTACCCTTAGCGGTAGAGAGGCGTCATTTTTCGTAGAAATTCCTCCTATACGTGAGCTTTAGACATGACTTCATACTTTTGTTACAAAGAAAAGTACATTTTCTCTTCTACCATTCAATGTAAACTAGGTAGTCCTCGATCCAGAAATATGTAAACAAATACTTCACACTTCTTCATCTCCGTTGTGGCAGCGAACAGCGCCAGAAACTGGTTTTAGTTTAGTGAAGCTGAAAATTCTATTTACGTAAGCAGTTCTCTAAACCGAAAGAAACACATGCATTTGCATTGGGTTGATGCATACGTTCATGCCGTTTTTTACCGTGATGCAGGAATGTATTACATCAGAAGGGGAAACGGAATGACCCAACTATGCCCCCACCCATTATTTACGATGGTGTCCTAACGTCTGGATAGGTCTGCAATACCATTCTCGAATAACCGTGCAGGTTTTGCTGCGAAGAAACCATTAAGGAAATTCTGGAGATCAACAACATTGCTGAACAATCTTCCGTGGACTGCATTCGACAGAGATCGGAACAGGGGATAGTCTGAAGGCGCGACATCTGGGAAATAGGACGGATGTGGAAGGATCTCCCATTTCATGTCTTGAGTGGCCATTTTGATCATGTTTGCGCTGCGAGGGGTGCGTTATCATGTTGGAGAAGGGCACCGTCGCGCCGATGTGGCCGTTTCTGCTGAATTGCTTCCTCCACACGGGAGAGTTCCTCACAATAGAGTGCAGCGTTGATGGTCCGATTCTTCAGCAGCATTTCCCAGTGAATAATGCCTTCCATGTCCCATTAGACACACAACATGATATTCGCAGGATGAAGGTCATGTTTTGGACGTTGTGCGGGCGCCTTGTTTGGGCTTAACCATTCCCTCCGATGCCTGAAATTACTTGACAGTCCATACTTCCGGACGAGAAATCCTAAAATCCATTAGCCACAATCACAGAACGCAATATGATTTAGATACACGATATTACTGGCTACAGTTTGATATACAACTGGCCATCTGCACCGTCACTACTGACCTGGGAAACACTCGTGAAATAGAACGGCATAAACTTACACATCAACCCAATAGCTAAAGCCAGCGAAGTGAAAATGGAATTTGATTTTAACCTTCAAATAAGCAAATCATTTTATTTCTAGCACTCATGATACAGCCCAGCATGCCGGTTCAGCTGTAATTCCTCAACGCATCCGGTGGCTGATGAAATCTTTCGTTTTACTTAGTAAACTTTGACATCTTATTATTTTACAAGCCAGTCTTCGGTTTGGGTGACGAAAAGATTTTTTAATTCCGGAGGAAAATGCTTAATATTCCCGTACGAACCCGAGCCAGGAATATTTTTTTAAACTGATCAAAAACAAAATCCCGGCCAGACCAGACTCGGGCTTTTTGTATTGGGCAATGCCCGTATAGACCTCTAAGTAATGTGCCATTCAGTAAGAAAATCCTTAACGAGAAATAGTAGAATTTACATAAATTCTACTATTTCTCGTTAAAAATTAATCTTTCTTTTAAGTTTGATTTAAATTAAACTTAAAAGAAAGATTAAATTAGGTATGTACGTCATAACCTCCAATACCACGAGCTATTTATTCAAACTTCAGCCCATCAGAAAGACAGTGCTCACATTATTTGCCAACTCAATGTTTCTGTTTTGTAAATACCCATACTGAAAGATATTTCAACAATGGTGTGTTTTGGCAAATGTCCAATGACTTTGCAGTAATGGTATTTTCTCAATTTATTCTTGCGTCTTTGTCTAATACTGGATGAAAAGAAGCTCAGTCTGGGCTAAATAAGTGGACTTGTAGATCTGAAGAATATTCTTCCGTTCGGAAGGGCTGTTAATCAGCGTTTTCCAGTTCTATCAAGACGCCATCTGTTTCTTTAGGATCTTCTTTCATTCAATGTGCTTCATTTATTATACCAGAGACACGGTGAATTTTATCTGCGTGGTTTACTCTGCGTAGATTTTCGCATTTACTGGTCCCTTCGCGGGCTTATCACAGTCCCTGCGGAAGAAGGCATCAAATTTTCTTATCTTTATATTGCTGGCTCTGTGTTCCATTTGAAGGTTTGTTTTCTCAGAGCAGCCGAAACATTTTCCTTTCCTATTGCTGTCATCCGTATTTGTATTCAACGGAAATTATAATTTATTTTTCGCAAAAGTGCAAATGATCACAACAACCCATAAATCACACGCAACGCTCTTTACTTAAACACACCGTGCCGTTACAATGAAAATGGGTTCTGAATTTCGGCACAATAACAACGGTTACAGAATTAGGTTGTGACATTTAGAAAGGCTTTGATAAACTTCCACCAAGGAACTTAAACTTGCTGAAACCTTTAACCGGTTAGAACGAATTAACTCGGGATTAGCGAAATAGGTTGAAATGAAATCGAAGGAACGTCGTGATAGGTTTACGGTCCGCACTGCTTAGATGAGAAGAGGAAGAAATTCTTTGCCTAAGCAGGAGGGCGAACGTGCCTAGGAAGAGAACACCTGCGCTTGAGAAAGTGTTGCTCTCCCTTAGCTTTTTAAGGGGCCGTTCATAAAGTACGTCCGTCACGTTTTACTATTTTTACACTCCCCTCCCCATGTCACGTTTTGTCCCATTGTTGACAACGCCCACCTAAAAAATACGTCCTAATTCCCGGAACCCCCTTTATTTCTGACGACTGCTTTTAGAAATCCGTTGTGAAACAGAAACAAAATATGTAATTATTTAAAGCAACTTTCCATATATTTACATGTTTGCTTCAGAAAATACTTATTATTTAGGCATTGATTTATTCCCAAATGTTACCCGAAATTTATCATTCTGAAATAAAGGTTTACAAATAAACGCACGCATTCAAGGTTGCAATACTCCCGTTTATACCATCTACAAAACACGATAGATTAGTACAAACAGGATAATTTAATATTAATATTCTGATTACACAAATCGAACGATGTAGTACAAACAGGAGAATTTAATATAAATATTCCGATTTGGATTAGTATCATCTGAAATCTGAAATATTTAATACTTTTTTTTAAATATTAAAAGAAAAAAAGAGAAAACAAAACGAAGAAATACCATAAAGTAAATTGTCTCATTACGAAATTCTAATAAAAATCAGACCCATTTTACATAAAATACGTCGTCATTATTTGGTTGCTATAAGTTGAGTTGCAATAATTACTAAAGTTTTTCTTAAGTGTTGCAATAACTACTTTAAAATTTGCAGTAATTATTTCAATATTTAATTTTTTATTCCGCGTGTTTAAAGTATTATCGGCAAATATTTTAGCAAATTTCATCGAATGATACAATAAACATTTTTTCACATTCAATAAATACTTCTTTTTTATTTCATTGGATGCATTTTTGCTGTAAATGAGACTAATTTCAAACTGTATTTATGGGATTATAATTTTCAGTGTGGTTATACATGTCGGTTGACTTACGCCTCTGTTTCCAGTTCTCAATTTATTCAAATAAACTCCCAAAGGTGTTAAAAATCTGAAAATGAAAGACAATTACCGTTTATTAGGTTTACATGAAATTTTCACGTTGCAAATTAGCTCAACAATGTGGTACAATAAACTACAATTTATTTTATACAGGGCTTTTCTTTAAAAATATAATGTTTATATTAATAAAGTAATACTTTAAAATATTTAGTACACAGATTCCTTTTTGAGGAATCGCGAATTTATCTTCGCCTGATCAAGTTCTATTGACACTTAAACTATCCCACGCAATCCAAAACTTTTTGTAATTCTTCATTTACGGTGCTGTTTCTACACTACTACCTAGGGTGCTGTTTCTAACTTTGCTCGGTGCTGTTTCTACACTATTACCCTAGAGTGCACAACCCTTCACAAAACAACTCGGCCGACAACGCATTAGGCTTTAGCTTTTTTTTTCTTTTAACTCGAAGCAGCTGAGATTTTATGCATAGAATACAAAGTGGGCCCAGGGGACACTTCCACCCTGAAAACGAATATACATTGCAGACGTATATTTCAGATAAAATATAATAAAGCAATAAGCATTACGTGCTCTCAGTAAATTAAGTTGAAAGAGCTTAATTTTAGGTAGCATAAACGATACTGCTGACTCTCTCGTAAGGATTGCGAATAAGAGACCCCAAAAAAAAACACTATCCCCCACGATGATATAAAGACATGTCTGCAAACATATTGAAGTTCCAATGTGAACAAACGGGGAATTTTTAATATTACGATTCCACGATATTTTTGCCGCTGGACGTCCGAATTACTAACCCCTCCCCCTCCCAACTCCCCCCATGTCACATTTAGTCCGGTTGACAGGACCCCCTCCCTCCCCCTGTAATCTCGGACGTACTTTATGGATGGACCCTAAGTAAAAATGCAATGGCGGCAATCTTACGAAAAGATATTTAAACCTCTTGTTTCTACTCAGTTGCATGATGTCCGAGTTAATCACGTGTGATAGGTTTATGGTCCGCAATGCTGAGATGAGAGGGAAAAAAATGTTTTGCCATAGCTTTCGTCAAACCTGGTCGCTGTATGAACATTTCTGTTTGACGAGCGTAGGAAAGTTTGGGCACCGTTTGGTTCAGGTATATCGGCAGCTTAAAGGATAAATACTAGGGGTGTTCAAATGAAAAGGTACGAAACGTCATAAGAACGTAACCGTTAACATATTTGCCTATGCCGCTATGGGAGAACGTAGCGACACATCTAGGGATGCGATTGGAGTCGCCGGCGTGGATCGGAGCATGCGCGGGCGCCCGCATGCGCAAGCAAGGTGTTGCTTACCGTCTTTTTTGACGTCCAAGGTCCACTACTTGTTGAATTCTTCCAGCACAGACGAACCATTAACTCCGATGTGTACTGTGAGACTCTCCGAAGCCTACGCAGGTCCATCAAGAACAAAAGACCGGGGCTGCTCACGGAGGGTGTGGTTTTGCTCCATGATAACGCGCGTCCACACGTCTCCAGGGTCACACACGCGGAACTGGCCAAGTTCCAGTGGGAGCAGCTTGACCATCCGCCCTACAGCCCGGACATGTCGCCCTGCGATTTCCATGTGTTTGGTCCCCTGAAAAAACATCTGAAAGGAAAGCGCTTCCACTCGGACGACGAACTCAAGGACGCTGTGCAGGACTGGGTCTCGTCACGGCCACAGGAATTCTGGGAACAAGGCATCCTTCGTCTCGTTAATCAATGGGATTAACGAGACGAAGTGATAGGTTTATGGTGGGATTAACGAGACGTGTGATAGGTTTATGGTCCGCAATGCTGAGATGAGAGGGAAAAAAAATGTTTTGCCATAGCTTTCGTCAAACCTGGTCGCTGTATGAACATTTCTGTTTGACGAGCGTAGGAAAGTTTGGGCACCGTTTGGTTCAGGTATATCGGCAGCTTAAAGGATAAATACTAGGGGTGTTCAAATGAAAAGGTACGAAACGTCATAAGAACGTAACCGTTAACATATTTGCCTATGCCGCTATGGGAGAACGTAGCGACACATCTAGGGATGCGATTGGAGTCGCCGGCGTGGATCGGAGCATGCGCGGGCGCCCGCATGCGCAAGCAAGGTGTTGCTTACCGTCTTTTTTGACGTCCAAGGTCCACTACTTGTTGAATTCTTCCAGCACAGACGAACCATTAACTCCGATGTGTACTGTGAGACTCTCCGAAGCCTACGCAGGTCCATCAAGAACAAAAGACCGGGGCTGCTCACGGAGGGTGTGGTTTTGCTCCATGATAACGCGCGTCCACACGTCTCCAGGGTCACACACGCGGAACTGGCCAAGTTCCAGTGGGAGCAGCTTGACCATCCGCCCTACAGCCCGGACATGTCGCCCTGCGATTTCCATGTGTTTGGTCCCCTGAAAAAACATCTGAAAGGAAAGCGCTTCCACTCGGACGACGAACTCAAGGACGCTGTGCAGGACTGGGTCTCGTCACGGCCACAGGAATTCTGGGAACAAGGCATCCTTCGTCTCGTTAATCAATGGGATCGTTGTGCTACGGCCTATGGTGTATACCTTGAATAAAGTCTTCATTTATACCCACAGTGTCGTTTCGTAGCTTTTCATTTGAACACTCCTTGTGTTTTGTAAGTTTGGGACGTAGAACCGCTGTTGTTTCCATGTCTATCTCCCGACTGACTCTTACATAAGTTGCTAACTTTATGTTATATTTCAAGAGGATTTATAATTTGCACACGAAGTTCGTGTTTTTAACACAATCCTAATACAGCACAGAAAAGAAAACATTGAGTCTTCCATGGTAGTTACGATAACTCGAGGAATAGAAAGACAGAAAGAACAAAACACTTTTGTTGTTTTAAAGAGAATAATAGAGACCGGGGTCATCTGATACAGGGGCAGATTGATACAGTAGCAATTTATCACTAACGCGCATGCGCATATTTGTCTCTGTGAAAAAGGGGAATCCTTCCATTTGATTCTTCAGTCTGCACATGTGTTTCGCGATGCAATTGCGTGAAAGTTCTTCAAGAAGTAAATCTGTGTTTGATAGTGTGAAGTAAATATTTTTGCTGCTATTCGAAGTCACCAAAAAATATTTGAATGAAGCGTTTGCCATTCCATGAATTGAGGTATCATTTTCACCCTGAAAGTTAAGAGAATTTCCCTGTTGTTGATTGTTTATTTGTACTCTTTTTCTGCGTATCATGGTTGAAATGTAATGGCGTCGTTTGGAGCAAATTGGTACGTTTTGAATGGGGCAAGTTGATATGCTTTATCAACTTGTACTACAATGTACAAGTACTTACAATGTTTTGTTTCATTTGTCTACAGTAATATGGTTTCTTACAGGGAAAAAGCATTTTCCTACTGGTGTTGAAATTCGAACTCACGTCTTCCTACTCCGCAGCGGGATATTCTCCCAACTGAAATATGCCGTCAAGTTTTATCACTGCAACTAGCCGTTTTGACTCGTGCGCACCTTAGTGGTACGTCACATCCTCTCCTAAATTACGTGAACGGAAAAATAATAGGAAAGGTGAACAACCAGTGACCTCATCAATTCTTACTGACAGCTTCGTGAAAAATAGATTGCAAAAGAAACGCTGGAAGGACATAGCTATACAGCGGTCAAAAGAAGAGAGCATAATAAAAGTTAACGAAATTAAGAACACGAAATGAAGCTGAGAAAGATTCATAAATCTAATGATGAAAGACTAGAAAAAGTGAAAATAAAACTAAAAAGATTCTAAGAGAAAGAAAAACAAGAAATCTCCAAGACGTTTGGAGAAGAAAATGAAAGACAGTCAGACGAAGATGGATATACATTGTCCTTTGCGTGTCTTAAGCCCTATTCGGAATCTAAACCTGGACAAGTTTGGATCATCATTTGTCGAATTTTTCTTCGAAGACAATGAAGATTATTAACATTTAATATTTGATCTAAGCCGTTTTTAGGAAAATTAATAACAACCCACAGTAATTTATTACATACTATACCGCTCAAAATAATTGGGAGAGCATGTGACTTTGGCGACATTATGCAAGCCAAAGTATGATATCTTGCCGAAATGTGGAAAACGCATGACGAATGGCCACCCCGGTGGCGCAGTGGTCTAAGCGATGGCTTCTGATCATTCACCGAGATGGATCCGGGTTCGAATTCCGGTAAGGCATGGATTTTGTGTTTTTCTTACGGCACTGGCTCTCCCTCTTCCCTGGTACCAGTGGCCCTAAATTAGGGACAGGTGACTGCTTAAAACCTATTGAGTTGCTCACGGCTGTCGTTAAAACCCAAGTAAAAGAAAAGAAAAGCAAAAAAAAGTCGAATGTGATGTAGACGGCCTAATCATGAATATAATTATGCAAATTAGCGTCTGTGACGTCAAAATGCATAATTTATTGGATTAAAAACAAAGGTTTTCCAGGGGCTCCTTTATTCTGCCGCGTTTATGGCGATTTGTCTTTTGTTTTCGTTTTTTCCTAGGTATTCGGTTCGAACAATGTTTCAGCAGCATGATTTACCAGGATGAAAGGCGTAGAGAGGCTGTAAAGCCAGTGGAGAGGCTGTAAAGCAAGTGAAGAGGCTGAAAGCCAGTCAGACATAGTAGCAGAAGCCATTGGAATGTCAGGAAGTGTCATTCCTCGATTGCTGACACGATTCCAGGACGGGGAACCGTTCGAAGAAGTCCGAATCAAGGACTACCACGAGCAGCTACAGAAGGAGAAGACTGTTATTTATTGTTAACAACCCGTCTGAACAGGCCGCAAAATGATACTCAACTCCAGCGGGAGCTTCTCGTGTGAACAGGACGCAGCGTGCCAACTCAGATTATTGGAAATACCTTTCACCAAAGTGGTCTTAATGCACGTAGATCAATGATGTCTGTCTCTTTAACCGCACAACACCCTAGGGCCTTAGAAACTGGGCTGAGGAACATCGTGGTTGGAAAAACTTCATATGGAGTAAAGTTTTGTTCTCTGACGAATCGAGATCCAGTCTGGAGTCTGATAAACGACGAGTTCTTATCTTGAGGGAACACGGCACACGAAAGTACCTAATTTTATGCAGAAAACATCACATTACGGCACTCATGGATAGATGGTCTGTGCTGGCACAAGTATCGGTGGACGTATAGTCCTTTCCATCATCCAAAACGGCAGTCTGACGGTCCAGAGATATAGCTAAGAGATTATCAGACCTATTGTCATGCCGTATACTGCAGCCGTCGATGATTCGTTCCTTTTCATGTACGATAACACTCGACCTCATAGAGCTCCGCTAGTGGAAACTATGCTTCAAGAGGTGGGAATCGAGCGTATAGAGCAGTCAGCATGCTCCCTATGACTGAAACCCAATTAAGCATGCTTGGAACGCACTTGAAAGACAGATTGCACCTCGGCCTGCACCTCCGTTGACTCTTCGTAAAGCAGAGACTGCCCTCATTGAGGAGTGACGAAGATACCCCCAAAACCTCCTCAATAACCTCATCAAATCAAATCCATGCCACACAGGAGTGCAAACCATCTGAGCCATTCGATGAGACCACACGCCTTAGTACAGGTCAGTTACACCTTCCGTTCAAAATATCGTTTTTTGTTGTTGTACAGATACCCATAATTATGTATAGCATATCGCATCATGTGTATTAAATGATAATATTGCATAAAATTCGCTAACCTGCTTTTTCTTGCCCATGTTGCTGCATATTCTACTGTACATCTTACATAAAAATAATATTTTATGTTCAACAACATGAGTCGCACATGATTGTCTTTACAATATCTCTTACTACCCTAATTTTTTTGAGCAGTATACCTTCTTTATCGTAATGTTCACACTGAAAATCATTGCTTGAGCTCAATAAAGATCGGTTGCTTAAGATATTTTACTGTATTCACCTATTCGAGACCAGGATCGACTTGCCCTAGGGTGGCGCAAATTGAGACATTTCGACTTCGCCAATTAAACAGGCTTTCAGGGATTTCTGAATCTAATCTCAGAACACTGAACACACTACATCAAAACTTAGACTACTAAAGTATAATTTCGTGATATTTAGACATTTTTAAAGTTTATACCAGAAAGTATGAAAATTAAAAACCGAAAAACGTATAAACGTGTACCTCTGTCCCCCTACTGTAAATTGGCAAATTCCGGAACTTCCACATTTACAAAACTTGAAAATTTCGAAAGGCAGATATTATGACAGATAGTACTTTGACAGGCCTAGCTTCACAATAGGGCACTTTATTCATTCGTTGACTCCTCCGAGTTATGATGCAATAATGAAACGAACTTGAGCAAATAAATTTCTTTTCAATTAAAGGAACAGGGAGCAAAACCTCAGTATCCGTGTATCCTGTAAATTCGAAACCTACGATTTGTGGAACCTACAGAATTGGAAGAAAGAGTTATATGGTACGTTTTACAAAATTTGCTGAATTATTGGAATACTTCAGAGTAAAACCATTATGTGCACAAATTTAATGCCAGTTGAAGAACTTCTTTCAACAGAGATCATGCGCCGCCACTGTGGCGCAGTGGTCTAAGCGATGGCTTCTGATAATTCGTCCGAGAAGGGTTCGGGTTCGAATCCCGTGAGGCACTGATGTTGTGTTTTTCTCACCGCCAGTAGCACACCCAGAAAAGGGCCTGTGCGCCGTGGCACACAGAATTTTTCCAAGGTGGGGTTGCACCCACACCCCTAATCTTTCCGGGGAAAATAGTCAGGAGCTATAACAATTATGGAGGTTGACTTTTGTACATTTCTTCTTATCTATTTACTAGTAATGTTACAGTGCAAAAAACGTTAAATGATTAGAAGAAGCAGTAGATGAAATTATTTTCCTGGTTAGATTTTTCTAAATTTATTTAACAGAACTACTGCTTTATATAATTATTATACGTTATAAACATACGGTATAGGATTAAGAAGTATATGTAGGTCTTGTATCGTGACTTTTTGTTTCAAACTTCGACATATTAATTTTCCGCTCTATCAGCCCAAGAGGGTGGCCCGGGCTACATCGGCCACCCCCGTGGGTGAGCCACTGCTTACAGGCACTGAGCTCTCTCGCTTCCCTGGAGTCAGTGGCCCTTACTTAGGGACGGAAGACTGCTTATAACCCATTGAGTTGCTCACAGTGGTCGTTAAACCTCCAATAAAAAAAAGAGATCATGCAAAAGTTCCTTCATGGTTAGACATCGACTCATGGATGAAATGTGATTCAGCACGTATTCCAAAAAGACGGTATCCTCCTGGCATAATATGTTAAGCTGGAAAAACAAACACAACAGGTTCCAGGCACAGGACTAATGAATATAAAAGTACGCATGCAGGCATGGAGGTTTCCACAAAAAACAGGGAACAGGATGCTACCGCTGATCCTACTTGGAGTTAAGTTAGTTCCTTTTGTACTAATCTTAGGGTCAGCAAGGAATTAAGCTACTTAGTTCTGCGCCTTCTATTTCCGTCACAGAACGCGGACATACTGCTTCCCTTGATGTAGCAGTGGTTACATTAAAACTTTCTCTCAGTCGTGGCTAGTGAATGCATAAAGGATGCGGTCCTACAAGTTATCATTCCGAAGACTCTCAGGCTAAGAAATTCATATGAATTACCGCATTATAAATGATTTGCATATTTTAATAAAAACCAAGCATATAAATAAATAAATACATCGCTCTTTCCACGTTCCAGAATAACATAACAACTGAAAAATCGTTTGTGTAAAGCTAACGCGCTCGGGTAGATATCGAGAGATCCGTTGATTCAATTCCCCGGCGGCGGCCGAAAACACTTTTTCGGTTGCTATGTGTTTCTGGAACGTGGAAAGAGCGATGTATTTATTTATTTACTGACGCCACGTATTGGCAGGATTTTCACCTTGGATCTCGGCCTTTGGATTTAACTGCTATAATATATATAGCCAGTGCCGTTAATGCCTACCAGATGGAGACGTCTCAGTAGCTGAGCCCATCTTACGGATTTATGATGTCAGAAGCTGACTTAAAAAATACACATAGCACCGTGGATTGTTAGCCACCGTGGTAAAAAGCTAACGCACTCGGCTAGATATCGAGAGATCCGTGGATTCAATTCGCCGGCGGCGGTTGAAAACAATTTTTCGGTTGCTATGTGTTTCTGGAACGTGGAAAGAGCAATGTATTTATTTATTTACTGACGCCACGTGTTTGGAGGATTTTCAAAAACCAAGCATTATGAGCGGCTTAAAGCCAAGGAATTTACTCTACATCATCAATTAGCTCCTGCTAATGTTATCTGCAACTTGCGTAAAAATTGTATTTCAATAAGCAATTAACATTTGAATATTGAACCTCTAACAGGAATGCGCTTACATGTCATCATCACCGTCGTCAATAGTTATCAATCCATTGCTGGATAAACGCCTCCCCAGTTTCTTACACAATTCTGTCTTGAGCAATGCTCTTCCAGCTCACTCCGGATTGCTTTCGAATGTCATTCATACACTTCAATGTAGTATTATTTTGTGTCCTTGCGTACCTATCCCTTGATATCCAGTCAAGTTTTTCAGTTATCCAACAGTGGTTAGCTCCAGCTACCCCATCTGATCAAATGAATCCGGACACTTTCGTATCCACAAACTCACTATGACAGGAAAGGACTTGTTCCACCTTTGCTGCCATCATAGCCACCACTCTGCCGGGAAGGCTTTACACTAGATTTCGGAACGATGCTGCGTGAATTGCCTTCCACTCTGTCACAAGAGAATTACTCAGATCGGTCACCAATCTCGCGCTGCTCGCTCTGGCTCGCAGTGAGCGTTCCAATTCACTCCAGAGATGTCCCATGGGGTTGAGATCGGAACTGTGTGTGTATATACCAACTACGTTATTTTACACCCACCTCATACAACTATCCTTTCACGGAATTCACTTTGTGGACGACAGAATTTTCCTGATGATAAAAGGAAATGACCGTCACCGAACTGTTGGTATAATGTTGGGAAACAGAAGAAATGTTGAGATTTCATTTTCGGCCGCAGCGTTAAGATCCACGGCCACTGAAATTAGTGGACCCAGCCCAAACTATGAGAAAACAGACGGCCGCCCCGGTGGCGCAGTGGTCTAAGCGATGGCCTCTGATCATTCGTCCGAACGGGGTCCGGGTTCGAATCCCGGTGAGGCATGGATGTTGTGTTTGTCTTGCGGCCCTGATCGTTCAGCACTCGACGAACCCTTACAATACTAGCGTTGCTTCTAGAGGAAATTTGGAGCTAGGTGGTGAGTGTTGCAACCAAAGACAGGCAGTTTTTACTCACCACTTGTTTTAGCACACCTTGGTCCAGTTTTGTTATTTCACGTGGCCTAGTATGTCGCCGCTGTGCTTTTGTTGCTCCTAAGCGTTTCCACTTCACAACAACATTACCCACAGTTCAACGTGGTAACTGATTTAAGGCTGAAATTCCCAAACAGATATATTGTTAAGATGACATCCTATATACGTGCCACGTTGCAAGTCGCTAGCTCTGCCGTACGGCCCATTCTACTGTTCATGCTTGCCGATGATGTCTGCCAAGCAATGTGTGTCTTTTTCTTTATACACTCATGCCCAACAATTAAGGTTAATGCCAGTTTAGACCCTTCAACCCTTAGGACTGCATCCAAAATGTTCTAGATATGGAGCATGTTGAACTAAAGGAAAATTCAGAGCGAAGAAAACACTAACGGATCCGCTATACTGGTCAAAATAAAGAAAAACAGTTTCCTGTACCTGATTTGCAATGCACATCCCGTGCCGAACATAAATGTTTTATGGGGAAGAAAGTTTTCAATATACTGCATGTTGGCCTGCCACAGCGGCACACGCAGGCAGTACATAGCACCAAATTATCAAACTGTGCTTGAGGTATCTTCCATCAATGCTGTCCGAAGTTCCAGAAGCGTTCTAACAGGTGGACGATGTCCCTCAATACGTCTACCGAGTGTGTACCATGCATGCTCAATGGGGTTTAAATCGGGATATCTAGCTGACCCCTGTAAGCGGATGATATCCTCTAGGTATTTCTATGCTACGGCGGGTCGATGAGGAGGTACGTTGTCATCCATAAACACGAACTCAGGTCCCATTGCACCCCTGAATAGCCAGACATATTGTTGCAGAATAACATCGCGGAACGTCTGGCCTGTCACGGTTCGTCTTTCTAACACATGCAGGGGTGTAAGTAAACCCAACATTATTTCGCCGCACACTAGAATCCCATCGCCGTCGAAACGATGATGTCCAAGGATGTTGGATGTGTTGTACCGAGTCCGAGGTGCTCTCCATATGAACACACAAAGCTGAATCATTGTGCAAACTAAACCTGGATTCGTTAGCAAACAAAACACAGGCCGATTGGTCAGCTGTACAAGCACGATGTGCTCTTCCACAGGGTACACGGGCTCTTAATGGGTTGCAGTTAACTTGGTGCACCTGGAAATCCAGTAGGAATACAGGCTGTACCCACTCAGTCGTCTGTACATGGTATATCCTCTCTGTGATAGCTGAACGTTCTCTGGCAACGTCCCGTGCCCTACTCTGCTTGTGTCGTCTGGAAGTTAGTGACTAAAGACGGTCTTGTTAAGGCTCTGTAATCCGCATAAGTCCTGTGCTGAAGCGTCGAGACACATTTTCATCCTGTTCGAATCCCCACCAGAGTCTAGAAATAACACTTTGTGGGACATGTAACTCCTGGGACACTGCCATCTGGGTTTGGCTCTGAGTCGACCGATGATTCTGCACCGCATAACATCATCAATATTGGTTTGCTGAGCCATACTCATTTGGTGTAGCACTTTCGCACCTCCGAAAAGCACAACACTTGATCTATTTTCCTGCTCTGACTTCTCTTTTTATAATTCGCCACGTGCTACGTGAAATAGTCCTGCTGGAGCGACAGACATCCTTCTGGAGCAGGATATCTGTTGCTCCAGCAGGACGTCAGTTGCTCCAGCAGGACGTCAGTTGCTCCAACAGGACGTCAGTTGCTCCAGCAGGACGTCTGTTGCTCTAGCAGGACGTCTGTTGCTCTAGCAGGACATCTGTTGCTCCAGAGGTCCTGCTGGAAAAACCGACTCCACCATCGTCCTGCTGGAGCAACAGATGGACGTTTGTCATTTTAGAAGAGGTATGGAGTAGTTTGCATGACGAATCACTTTTTGTAGATAGAATAACCTTTTCCTGTGATTTACAATTACCTTAATTTTTGAACATGAGTGTACTTTATTGATCATGACTGTGACGTAAATGTGCAAATCTACTATTCAAATTGTGTGCGCGGATACCTTTGATCGTATAGTGTATATGGCGAATCTTTTGCTACTTGAGTGCCTGTCTTTGATCGTCTATTCTTGTCATTTTTCTGATCCATGAGTTCTGTTTCCCATCTTTTTTGGTTACACCAAGCACTTCATCAACAGAATCGTATACATCAAAGATGAGAGTTCTCGCATACAAACAGCGAAATTGTTAACGTTCAAGATTCATTGGAAAACTGAAATATCGGCAGAAATGGAGCTAACGTCAGAAAACAGAAAAACGAAGCGCACCTCATGTCTCCAAAAATGTGACGAAAAGCAAGAAATATTGGTGAATATTGATTATTTGAACTTTGGCATTCGGGTAACGCGAAATTAACCCTGACATTTCCTGGCGCAATATTTGTATGTTGGCAAGTGAACCGAAACTTCAAAAAACGAATACGTGAAATTAAGAGTGTGATTTTTCCATCAGCAATAAAAGATGCCGTACCTGTCATAACAAGGTAGATGACACCGAAATATCGGTCGTAACGAGCACGTCATCTGTATCTTTTCCGACACGAAATTTTTTTTAACAAAATCGATTTTTAGACAACCTAGAAATTTACCAAAATAAAATTCACAGAAATTCACCTTACACCACCTAGGACAAAACTGCACATAAATTAAAATACGCAATGTTACGGTAAGTTATTGATTGTGAATTGAACTGGATCCTAAAAAAGTAATAGTAAACAGGATTTCTCCAACTAACGAATCATCCAGAAAAAGAATTTTGTAGCTATTATAATTACACACCCTAGCAGCCGAAAATTTTGTTATGAAAATTGACAAATTTGACATAATTATGTTACGAAAATTGGCAATTGTTCAAACAAACAGTTACAAAAAGAAGTAGAAAGAAATGCATGATGTAGCCTTGCTCCCCATAGGCAAAATACACTATATAGACAAAAGTTACCGGGCACACCTTCAAAAGCAAATGAACGAATTCGCTGCGTTGTTAAGATGTGCGGTACAGCTGCTAACGTTATAAAAACAGCTGACCGCGATCATATCGCACTGTGATGTTGAATGAAACTGTCGCGGCTGGAGAGAACTGACTTTGAGAATGGAAAGATTGTTGGATGTTATATTAGGGGAATAAATACATTCATCGCTCTTTCCACGTTAAGCAACGCACAACAACCAAAAAATTGTTATTCGGCCGCCGTCGGGGAATTGAACCCCAAATATCTCGATATCTAGCCGAGCGAGTTAGCCTTACACAGCAGCGGCCAACAATTCACGGCGCTATGTGTGTTTTTCTTTTTCAGTCAGCATCTGACATCATAAATCCGTAAGATGGGCTCATCTACTGAGACGTCTGCATCTGGTGAGCATTAACGGCGCTAGCTATATATAATTATAGCAATAATCCAAAGGGCGAGATCCAAGGGGAAAATCATCTAAATACGTGGCGTCAGTTGAATAAATAAATCCATCACTCTTTCCACGTTAAGCAACGCACAGCAATCGAAAAATTGTTTTTCGGCCGCCGTCGGGGAATTGAATCCCGAATCTCTCGATATAGTGCCGTTAATGACCACCAGATGAAGACGTCTCACTAGCTGAGCCCATCTTACGGATTTATGATGTCAGATGCTGACTGAAAAAGAAAAACACACACAGTGCCGTGAATTGTTGGCCGTTGTGGTGTAAAGCTAACGCGCTCTGCTAGATATTCAGAGATTCGGGGTTGGATTCCCCGATGGCGGCCAAATCACAATTTTTCGGTTGCTGTGCGTTGCTTAACGTGGAAAGAGAGATGGATTTATTTATTCAACTGACGCCACGTATTTAGATTATTTATATTAGTAGGTTGTCCATAAGAGAAACCGAGAGGCGTTTAAACATACACAAGACAAATGTTTTCGATGTACTGAAGAAGTGGAAGACACACGGAGTTCCTGAAGCAGCAAAACGTATCGGCAGACCAAAGAAAATCAGAGATAGAGGACGTCGAAGCCTCAGCAGAGTCATTACAGCCAATCAACGGAGTACTACACAAGACCTCAGTGTACAGGTGAGCAAAAATGCTGAAACCTCGTTATGTAAATGTACCATTCGCAGAGAACTTCATTCCATGGGTTACCGTGGTCGTGCGGCCGCTCATAAGCCTTTCCTCTCCACTCGAAATTCTACTCGTCGTTTAGCATAGTGTAGAGAACATTTATCGTGGACCATAGATTAATGGAAACGGGTCATATGGACTGATGAATCCAGATACACGATCCATCAGTCTGATGGCCGCATGTGGGTATGGCGACAGCCGGGGGAACGCTATTTACCACAGTGTACTGTTCTTACGGTCAAGTTTGAAGCTGGCTCGTGTGGGCATGTTTTTCGTGGTATGGTCCTGGCCCATTGGTTATCGTAGACAAACCTGTTAACCAGCACGTCTACATAGATATTATGGAAAATTATGCCCTACCAAGTCTGTGGCAATACTATGGAACCGAGCCTTGTTCGTACTCGCAGGATAATGCACCGAGCCCTAAAGCAAGGGCTGTTACGGCATGGTTTGACGATACTTCTGTATCGTGTGTGGACTGGGCAGCACAGTGCCCTGATCTTAATCCCTTAGATCACCTATGGGATGAATTAGAGCGCCGCATAAGAAGTTTGGAACCAAGGCCTACTACTAAGCAACAGTTAGCAGCAGCATTATGTACTGAATGGAAGCACATGCCTATCGCTGTGTTCCAAATTCTTGTCGAAAGCATGTCTCGAAGGTTCAGTGCATGCATTAAGGCCAAAGGTGGACCGACACCGTACTAATGTCTGTCTGTCAAGAAATGCAATGTTCTGTTTCTCTTCTAGGTGCCCGGTGACTTTTGTCAATATAGTGTATGCGTGTCACTTGATGAAGAAAATGGACACAAAATACTTTTCATATTAAAGAGTGTTCCACCAAAAACCAATGTTTCTAAGGGATTTTGAAAATCGAATAAACTCTTTAAAAGGAAAATATACGCTGACGACCCTTATGGAAGAATTTTGGGTTCTGTAAAGTTACGAAACACGAAAAAAGTGTTCTTCCTAACAAAAGCTATGCTATGAACAAAGAATGTTTCAAATATGTCTCCTGGAAACGGAGATAATATTCTGACATTTGCGTCGCCTAATGCGAAATCTCTGAATTATTTTAAGAGCTAATGTTACACATCTTTACTGTAGTAAATGGCATACAGTAAAAAAATAAATTTTCCGATAGGATTTTTAGAAGCAGACATCAAACAGAACTACACACTAATACCACCTACCACCAGAACAGTAAGCTACAAAATACTCACGAGTACATGAAAAATATTCCACAAATTGAATGGCATCTGGTGTTATTTTTTTAATCGGATCTTTAAAAGCAGGGACATCGAGAAAAACATCGAAAATTTGCACCCCCTAACGGAGAAATCGCTTATTATATCTGCCGGAAATCCACAAAAATATATTTGTAGTTAGCAAGAAACGTGAAGTGATGACCTCTAGCGGGAAACTTATGCTTTAACAGAATTTTAAAATTATATGCAAAACGTTTCCTACCATAAACACACTCGCACAAAGTAAGAAGTTTTCAAGTCAGACTGTTAGATCCACAGATATCATGGAAATAAGATATATATCCCTGCTATCTGTCGGAAAAACTATGCATTATTTTAAGCAGAAGATATTCTCAAAGGGTTTTCGTGTTGAGCTGTATCTGACCACAAAATAACTTTTTCAATCGATTTGTCAGAAGCGGAGATATGGCTGCAAATACATCAGAAACAGAAAAATACCCTTACATTCCCAAATGGCAAAACAGTTCTTTACCAAAAATTAAAAAGTATATGCAGAACATTTAGCACCTGGAGCTCTATCCGATGCAGAAAGACTTTTTCAAATATGAATTTTAGAAGCAGGGATATCAGGGAAATGCTGATTTACCTTTACGCCGCAAACGGAAAAACTGCACATTACTTGAAAAAGGAGCTGCACCCAAATTAAACTTCGTCATAAATGTTATCGAATGGAAAATACTGATGCGTGATTGGGCATATAGAATAATTAATTAACCGGGGGATGGGCTAAAAGTGTGTAATTATATTATGTCAACAATTTGCTTACGGATTTGGCCAGTTACAAAACTAATCAGGGAATTATTATGCTTAACTGGGGAGAACGGTTAAAAGGTCTGGGCAAAAAGTGGGGAGTTAAGGATTCGTGAGAAGCCAACCCACGGTTCCTAAACCGAAAAGGGAGACCACACAGTGAGTTCGGCGCTGGAAGCCTAAATTAAACATGTCTCTCCGCGGAACGTCGAAAGAGATTAGCGGGCCGCAAAATTATGGTTATTTGGGGTCGAATATACAAGTTCGGCTTTTGAATCCGCTGCAGACAAGCAATGGCGGCCTGTACGGGGAAATAGCAATCTCCATAATTGGCGAAGACCATAAGATCCCAGCAAGCCTGAAAACAAACGCGAAGAAAAGAGCAAATGGTTCTAAAGGCAGTCGACTTCCAGTTTGCAAACGCAATGTTGATGCGTCGTAAAGCTCAGAAAACTGCAGTTGTAAGTCTAAATCAGCACGTAACTAGGGTTGCCGACGAAAAAGGGTTCTGGCAGACAAAATAAAGTGCAGTGTCGCAAATTCCGAGGAGCGGCGGTCTTCCTTTGGTGCTACAGGCAAGTATAAGTCCCTACTACCACACCCGAAATTCTGCTGCGTCGTATTCATGCATTGCAAGGCGAGCCGTCAGGTATGGAAAGGACGACGCTAAGTATAGTCGCACGACGCTATCGTTAGAAGAATTTTGGAAACCGCACCTGCGGTGGAATGAAGACAATGTGCGATTCTTCCGTAGATTGAGCAAGCAGAATCCGGTAGAGAAGGTGTACTCCCCTCCCCCACCCCCTGAAGATTTACAGAGGTCGATGTCCCCGAGACACCGCGAAGCTGCTTGAAGAGCGAGAAGGGGAGGGTCCCTGCTGGTCAAAACTTTGTGTTTCTCCTACTTGCCTCCGCACTATACTCCGAGTCAACCTAAAAGTGTATCACTATGAAGGGTACGAAACAGCTACCTCAGCTACAAAAAATAGTGCATAGCGTTTAGAGCGAAAAGCAGTAGAATTATTGCTTAGAATCCATTTTTGTTTGCTCAATAGTTTATCAAACAAAATTGCTATCTAAAAAAATTCCATAAGTTAGAGCGCTTTTAGAAATAAATATGTTGTGAGAAGTTGCTGAATCAAGAGCTTCGCATTTTCGGCTATTTCTCCCACTTGGTATAAAACTCGGAACGGGTGGAAGACCTCTCGCAACATTAACAACATAGAGACAATAAGTTGAAAATCGGGGAAACAAAAGGAGTGCGTTACTTAAACAGGCAGTAGGGGAAGCAGTTCGACCTCCACCAGACCCCCACGTACAATCCCCACGGCTCGTGAGATGTGTGGGTGGGTGTGGGGATCAGAAAGGAAACAGTAAAAGAGCACACCGGGATTCGAACCCGGACCCATCTCGTGCGAATGGTCAGAGGCCAGCGCTAAGATCCCTGCGCCACTAAGGCATCGAAATGAAATTTACATAAGAAAAAAGAAATTCAAACTGGAAGTTATACAGAGGTATACACTGAAGAGAAATTGAATTAGAGACAGCTGGCGTTATACAAATGTGGCGCTGTGGGCGGCCCTGTAAACGGAAACGACATGACGTATGCAGTGATACGACAATATAAGGAGTGATGCTACGGGAATCAGTAAGACTCGGACGCCGTATGGGTAAGACGAAGGATCTAGGAGCATTTGATCGTGGGCAAATTGTCTAGGTCCTACGAATGGGTCACTCCATCTCGGAAGTCGTGCAGACACTGAGATTTTCACGAGCCACTGTGTCACGGGTGTACCATGAATACATTGAATCCGGTAAAACTATCCCTGCAAAGGCCAACTGCCGTGGACAACAGCGTGTGGATGAGCGGGATCATCGTCGGCTAGCTCGCATTTTAACGGCGGATAGACGGGCCACAATGCAAGAAATCACTAGGCAGTTTAACGCTGGTGCACAAAAACGTGTAAGCAGCCACACCATCCAGAACCGTCTCCTCTCTATGGGGTACAGAAGTCACCGTCTCCTCTCTATGGAACCGTCTCCTCTCTATGGGGTACGAAGGTACCGCTGCTAACCGCACATCACAGGGTGCAAATATTGGCATGGGCGCGGGAACATCGCCACTAGACCCTATACATGTGGGAAAATGTTGCCAGGACTGATGAGTCGAGATTCACGTTGGTACATGCGGATGGCAGGATACGAGTACGGCGCAAACCACATGAAGCGATGGATCCTTCTTGCCAGCAAGGTACTCTTCAAGCTGGTGGGGGTGGCATTCTCGTCTGGGGACTATTTACGTGCACTGAAATGGGGCCCCTGGTACGTGTGACATCGTCCCTCACAGGTAAACGTTACCGGGATATCCTGGACGACCATTTGTTCCCGTTTGTGCGTCTTCATCATCCCACTGGGGACCTCATCCTGCAACAAGACAATGCACCGTGCCATCGCTCCCGAATTGTATCCGAATGGTTGGATGAACACTCCATCGACGTGACCTCGCTTCCTTGGCCATCTAGGTCACGTTACCTCAATCCCATCGAGCACATCTGGGATATCATCGAGAGAGATGTTCGAGGCTCTGACCCCCTCCATCAAATCTTCGTGAACTGTGGGAGCTTGTTCCGGGATCGTGGATCCGTATGCCTTCCCAACGCTTCCGGTGTCTTGTCTAGTCCAGGCCAAGACGAATCGCCGCCGTCATCAGGGCGAAAGGTGGTGCTACACGTTACTAGACAGGCATCTCTAATTCAATTGCTCTTTAGTGTACGCCACAGTGTATAAAAGTTGAATGGAGTGCATTTGAAAGAATTTCAAGATCAGTTATTCATTTTACCTTAAAAGAAAAGGGTTTAATTAGTGCATCCTTCCAGTTGACGTCTCGGTGGCGTAGTGGTGTAAGCCCTGGAATCTAACCATTCCTAGATGGGTCCAGGTTCGAATCCCTTAAGTCTTTGATGCTGTGTTTGTCTTACCGTACTGGCTCTCTCTCCCTTCCCTGGATCCAGTGCCCCTAAATTAGGGATGAGCGACTGCTTATAGCCCATCGATTTGCTCACGGTGGGTCGTTAGTCCTCTAAACAAACAAAATTCTCCAGTTCATGCTTATGTATCAAAGACACGGACCTTTACTAATAAAGATATGCAAAAGCTGTGGGCTACTCATGACGCATGGAAAGATGCATGTTTCTTGTTACCAGAAAAGATACGAAAGGGAACTAATGAATCAGGAAAATAAAAAGAGTGCATTAAATCAGAGTCAAAGTTAAAACCCTCAAGTCGCAATGGGCTGGACATATTTCTAAAAGAACTGACCATCGTTCGACCACTGAAGTCCTAGGCTAGACATCAATGAGATCCAAAAGACGACCGTGCCAGAAATCGGTGGAACAAGTTCGGAAGCATGACGGAGTGGCGTGGAAGGGAACTGCTTAAGACAGAGGGTCGTGGAAGAGATTTAAGGAAACCTTCATCCATCAGTCGAGTGAGAATGGTTGCTGTTGATTGTGATGACGACATATGCAGTATAAGAACACACATTCCCACTTTTAGCTTCACTATTTTTCTTTCTTTCACCTTTTTTTTTACCGAGCAGTGTCCCCTAATTTTCTTAAACATTGCTCACGGAAAGCAATTGCAGATACTGTATGGGGTAAACATTTGTTCTTCCCCTGCAACTTATGTTACGTTCGATCACTTCTTACCACCGTAAGGTTGTGATAAAATTAAATCAGTTACCGAAGTATTTATTAGGCAAATACATTAGGTTCATTTCGTAAAGAATAAATCTTGTGCATCTAATTTATGTTATCTATCCTCGTTTAATGATAAACGCTTACATCTCACTAATTACATTCCAAATTTTCTGTCGTCCATCCACATAAAGTACCAGATGATCAAAACAAGTACAAAGAGCTAATCTCAGTGTGTAATAGCCTCCAGCTGTTTATCTACCGAACGATAATTCCACAGAAAGACAACCCTAATTTGTTCCGCGTATGCTTAAGTTCTTTCAGGTATTTGGAGATTAAGGAGTATTGCAAAAACACGCTGCTAGGGCTAATGCTTCACATTTAAAAAAGCATGTATGGAATAAAATGTTCTGTAAGCGTTATTTAACATTCTTTGCTGTCAATGCAAGACTGGTTTTAAGAAGATTAATTAACCTTAAAACTATGCATATTTCTGAAAGCATGACTATTTCCGAAATATTTTCGCGTTCTGACCTCACATCATCTCCGTAATCATTAAACGTCTACTTTTCCCCAGAGTTATAAGAACATTAAAATGCCAGAGGATTGAAAAATTAAAAAAAAACGATTTGCTCATAAAGATCGAGTATTCCCCCGGGACAATCGCTAAGCAAAATATTAACAACACTGGATGAAAAAACGTTGTTATATGTCGAAATATTAGCTGATCATATCGACATTTAAGCTCAGCGGTCAATTTTCGCTTTAGAATTTTCTATCGTTCATCTATTGGGTTGATGCGTAGGTTCATGCCGTTTTATTTCACGAGTGTTTCCTAGGACAGTAGTGACGCTGCAGATGGCCAGTTGTACAACAAAATGTAGCCAGTAATATCGTGTATCTAAATCATATTGCGTTGTGTGATTGTGGCTAATTGTTTTTTTGGTTTTCAGGTACGGAAATATGGAGAGTCAAGTAGAGAGGAATGAAAATTTCCGACATCTACTTCTCTACGAGTTTAACAAGGAATCCATGGCCGCGGAGACCACACTACAAATGTGTGCTGTGTATGAGGAGGATGGTATTGCTCCGAGGACAGCCTGCAAATGGTTTGAGCAGTTCCGAGGTGACAATTTTGACCTCAACGACTCTCCTCGTTCATGTCGTCCATCTCACTTTGATAAAGATCGTTTGAACCATCTCATCCACTTGGATCCGTCTCAAACCACATGGGAATAGCCACTGAGATGGACTGTGATCAGGCCACCGTAGAGAGACTCCTGGAACGTATAGAAAAGGTCCATAAATTGAGATCTTGGGTGCCTCACACTCTCACAAAGGAAAACAGGAATCAGCGTGTTGCCATATTTGGTTCCTTGCTTGCCCGTTATCGCGAATGTTCCCAGCAACACCAACCTTTTATGCTACGTATTGTTACTGGAGATGAAAAATGGCGCCTTTACGTGAATTTCAGAGATCGTAGGTAACATCAGGCCCAAACAAGACGACCACACCATGTCCAAAACATGACCTTCATTCTGTGAAGATTATGATATGCGTCTGGTTGGACAAGGATGGCATTATTCACTGGGAAATGCTGCCGAGGAATCGGACCATCAACGTTGCACTTTATTGTAAACAACTCCGCCGTGTGGAGGGAGCAATTCAGCAGAAACGGCCACACCGGCGCCATGGTGTCCTTCTCCAGCATGATAACGCACAGCCTCACAGTCCAAACATGACCAAAATAGCCATTCAAGACATTAAATGGGAGATCCTTCCGCATCCGGCATTTTCCCCAGATGTCGCCCTTTCAGACTATCACCAGTTCCGATCTCTGTCGAATACACTCCGTGGCAGAACGTTCAACAATGAGGTTGAGCTCCAGAATTTCTTTGATGACGTCCTTGCAGCATAACCAGCACGTGTTTTCAAGAATGGCATTGCAGACCTATCCAAACGTTGGGACACCATCGTAAACAATGGGTGGGGGGGAGAATACAATGTTGATTGATTCCGTTTTCCCTTCTGGTGTAATACATTCCTGTAGTGCGGGGGAAAAAGCGGCATTAACTTATGCATTAACCCAATGCTTTCGGAAGTATAAGTTGCGTCGCATAAATATAGAGACAGTCGACTTTGCGCCGTGAACGCAATGCGATTATAGGTAGGAAGCTGAAGTGGTAACTAATTAGACATAACCCTACAACAAACGTTTCGATTCGTCGAGATGACCAGATTGTGTGAAAAGAACACCAGAAAGTGAAATAGTGTAACCTTAGGTGTCTCATAAATATAAAGACAACTATGTAAAGTAGCCACATGCAAATGCCATGTACAAATTAGCATGTTGTACGCACGCGCATGGGCCGAATTCGATGCAGCCTACAAAAGACAGCGCACCTGCCGTCAGACATTCATTTGCCGAAAGGCCAAGCAACAAACAGTCAACTTTCTGGTGAGGAGGTGCAGAAGATTTGGAGACTGAGCGCAAATGGATTGCCTGTAGCGAAAATTTGTAAAGCCATGGGTAGGAGTAGGACAGTCATTTATAAGACTTTATCGAAACGCGGTGCGTTCCCTGCCAGAAAACCGCCTGGAAGGCCTCGAATAACAACTAAACGAGATGATCGTGCCATCGTGCGTTTAGTTTCATCCCAAAAGGTTATCACTACGTCAAGTTTCTCGGACTGTTGGTATCACCGTCTCAAAGGAAGCAGTTCATCGACGAATCAAGGAAAGTCGCAACATTGTGCTCCATAAAATGCGCCGTCTGCCACACCTCACGCGGTGCCACAAGGAACCTAGATTGTTATGGGCAAGCAGCCACATGCACTGGACGGACGAGTGGATCACAACTATTTTATCCGATGAGAAAAAGTTCAACCTGGACGGCCCTGACGATTGAAACTACTATTGGCATGATTTACGACGCGAGCCACGCACCTTCTTCAGCAGACAGAAAGGAGGGGGATCTGATATTGTCTGGGGAGCTTTTGCGTTTATTGGGACAACGGATATCGCTTTTCTGCAAGGCATGCAAAACTCCGAAACGTATCAGGACATACTCAGCAGCCACTTTCTACGGTTTGCCGAAACTCTAGCGGGTGTTGATTAACTGTTCCAGCAAGACATCGGTCTGCATCAACGAAAAGCTGATTTAACACTCATCATGTGACCGTAATGGATTGGCCCGCACTCAGTCCAAATCTGAACCCTATCGAGAACCTGTGGGGTATCCTAGCTTTTGATGTATATGCGAATTCACGGCAGTTCTCAAGTGTAGTGGCATTGAAAGAGCAGATTGAACGAAGATAGTACGCACATCGTCCAGAACACTTACATCACTTGGTGGGCAGCATGCCCAATCGGGTTTTCTGTGTTTTTCGGAACAACGGCTCCACTATTCGTACAGGAGGTACTCATAACTTGTAAGTCTGTATATTTTTGAGACAGCGTATTTCTGTTTTTTTCTTGTACTTGGCGTTGGAATTGTTATGTTTCCGTCAAACTATTGTGCAGATGCGTGTCCTATGCTATTTTTGCTATAAATATGAAGTGTACATTTCAGCTCGTTATTGTCTCTTTTTTATTCGAGAATTTGTTCTGTCTCTATATTTATGCGACGCACCATATCAAATGAATAACTGGGAATGAAATCATCAAAATTTAATTTTGTTGATGGTTATGTCTCCTTCCCTTTAGTTTTGAATGTCGCATGTCCAACATACCACTCGGCTTGTATCTCCAATCCGCCGAAGACCATTTCCTAGAAAGAGTTTTCTACTTTTAATAAAAATTAAGTTTTAAATTTCTCCGAAAGATCTAACTTTTTCATACAGCACGTTAGTTTTACATTTCCCGAAAATGGTTCTCTGAATCTAACAAGTAAGTCTGACATTTCGTGGAATTAATTCTCTGTGTCTAACAACAAGTAAGTTTGACATTTCCCGGAAAGAGTTTTCTGTGTCTAACAATATATAATTTGACAATTCCAGGAAAGAGCACCTTGCGTCTAACGAAATGTAGATTTTACATTTCCCTGAAATAGTTGAAAGAGTCTGTGTGTCTGCAAATAAGTAAGATTGACATTTCCTGGAAAGAGTTCTCTGTGTCTAGCAGCATATAATTTTACATTTTACGAGAGGGGCACTTTACGTCTAAAGAAAAGCAATTTTAACATTTCCCTGAAAACGTCTGTGTCTAAGGATATGCACATTTCCCGGAAAGAGTTCCCTGTGTCCAACAACATGTAATTTCACATTTCTCGGATAGCGTTATCTGTATTGTTTGACAAGTTTGACATTTCGCTGAAAGAGTTATTTTTGTCTAACAGCACGTATTCTGACATTTCTCGGAATGGGTTCTCAGAGCCAAATAACAAGTAAGTTTGATATTTCCCGGAAATAATTATCTGTGTCTAAGAACAGATCCAAGGTTGAGAATCTTAGAAACGTAAGCTTACTACTTCAGCGCCCGAGTTTCATTCAAGGGATACGCACGTCAAGATCAACGTTGAATACCTTACGCTACACAATAAGAAGATGACAATTATCAACACGTTAACTTTCTATGATTAAACGTAATTCATATATATCCTACATCTTCTTGTAAATTACTTATGGCTCTTATCTTGCTCTTAGAATCTTGTATGATTCTTATCTCACACAAACAACCTTTTATCACTCTTCGCCTAACACGTAGCACATCGTACACAACACAGAGCACTTACCAATCGTTTCAGTGACTTAACTCAATGTCAGTGAGTGTCAACTTTGAGAACCCCTTGGGAGGAACAATGTGTCGTTAAGTTAGAAAAACGTATAACAAGAGGAAATCAGATTTGCATAAGAACACAGAAACTGAAAAGAAAGAATAAATTAAAAGTATACGTCACAAGACTTATACTTCTTTTCTATTTCCTGCCACAATTTCCTATTTCGGATGTCTTTTTTTCGATATTTGGTGCATGCAATCATGATTTTCGATAGAGTTGCTCTGGATGCATTCAGAAAAGCAAGAAATTCAGCCAATTATCCCCCGGCTAAACGAGCTCCAAAACACATTCGCCCTCTTTGGAATTCAAACAGGTCAGTCATTTTGTCTCATGCGCAATTCCTATCCCATCTGAAGAAGACACTGCTTATATCCTCTTTCGTAGACAGTACTACTTGCAGGAAACGCAAGGCAATGTTAATAAATACGTAATTCATCACAAAAGGTGTCTCTGGTGTTTCAGATGGCCTGCCCACTTCTTGAATGAATCGCTGCTTCAAATTCATATAGGCTTACATCAAATAGAGGATCTTTCTAAAAATGTTCTTAACGTTTGTTCCAACAAATGCTTTTCCTTTGATGTCCTTCTCGTATGGACTATGATATGTGTATTTTAAGCGCATATTTATTCTCCATAGCTTTATTAAAAAATTCCACAAACTTAAATGTACAAAGGTCAGTCAAAAGCTCGTCTCATTTGCAGATAAAGTATTTAATGGTGCAAGAAAGTCATACACATTCACGTCATTCTGCAAAGTACTGGCCATTGTTGTCTACAGTTCTCTGCCAATGTTCCACCGGAGGCACAAATCCACGGCGGTACCACTCAGCAGGTTTCGGGGACAGACACTCTGATACCTGATTTCACATCGACTAATGAAACGAGATGCCATCCTTGTAGAAAATATGCCGTGGAGCAAAAGACTTGTTAGCCGAATGAGGGAAAGTCTGAACTGTAGCGACGAATCAAGGTTCACCCTTTACCGTTCGATTAGCAGATTCGTCGGGGTGAACCTTGATTCGTCGCATCGGTAAAGGGTGAACCTTGATTCTTCGCCTGGAGCGACGAATCAAGGTTCACCCTTACCGTTCGATTGGCAGGGTCTGGGTTTGGCGTCTACCTGTAGAACGCCTCCTGCCGGAATGTATTGTGCCAACTGTGAAGTTCGGCGGCGGTGGAATTATGCTATGCGGGTGTTTCTTCTGGTTTGCCACGGGGCACCTGGTTGAAATTCCTGGTAGACTCAACGCCGAGACCTATTGCACCATTTGAGATGACCATTCGCTTCCTACGTTGTGGCAGTTTTACGGGGTGGATCATGTTACTTTCAGGATGACAATGCCACCTGTCATATTGCGAGGTCCACCATGGCTTGGTATGGTGACAATGAGGTTAATCAAATGGACTGGCCTGCGCAGAGTCTGGACCTTAACCCTAACAAGCACCTCTAAGACGAGTTGGAGCGTCGATTTAAGGGTTGCCCTCACCGTCCTAAATCGGTGAAGGAAGTGACCTGTCTTCTCCAAGCCTAGTGGAAGAAAATACCGCTAGCCGTCGTACAACGCCTGGTTGAGAGTATGACCCGGAGGGTCGCAGCTGTAATCGCCGCTCGTGGAGGCTCCACCAACTATTGAAGGATAATTTTTTTCCTTTGCTATTACAGATGTACAATTACTTGTTGGTAGATAGTGTATAATTGATTAAGAATTTTTTTTCTGTTACAAACAGTGTGTGACGTGCCTGCCCCGCAGGACGCACATGAGATAAAGGCAGATAGCAGTGAGAGCACATGCCAGTGTAGTATAGAGAATAGCACTCGAAACTCCGGAGCCGAGAGTTATGGGTTCGAATCCCGCTTCTGGCATAAAAATGTTGGAGACATTATCATAGGTGTTTCTCTTCTTTTCCAAAAACGACATTACTTTTCGGTCTCCCCAGCAGATTTAAAGAAAGCTTATGGTCGAGTAAATAGGACTCTTCTGTGGAAAGTACTGAATAAATATGGTATCACTGGGTATTTACTCAATATTGCGTAAGCCATGTATGCTGGAAGTAGAGCATGCGCACGAGTAAATGGTGTTGTACCGAAATGGTTTTCTATTAAAGCAGAAGTCAAAAAGGTTTTGTGCAATATCACCACGGCTGTTTAATGTCTTTATGGTAACGTGCGTACGTGATTCCAAAATGGACAATAATGGTTTATGTCTTGGTAATGCCAGTGTGTGTAGATTGCTATATGCTAAAGACTCAGTCTTCTTGGTAGAGAGCGAAAGTGAGTTGCAGAGTATGCTGGCCCGAATGTGGAAGTTTGTACGTATTTCAAACTGAGTACAAATAAAGGATATGGTTTTTAAGAGAGAAGCTGTTAGTACTGTATGCAAGGTAAGTCTAAATGGCACAGTTATTGACCAGGTAAACGAGTTTGTATATTTGGGAAGCATGAGCATGTTCGACAGGAAGAATATACACTGCTGGACAATTGCTAAGGACGGATCATAAACGGCTATATAGCGCATAAAAACGTAAGTGTGGTTGGATGCCAAGTGAAATAAAATAATGTCAGAATGCCAGGACATCACAAGAAAGACAATTTATTGTGCTTTGAAATCCAGAAGGCTTTGGAACGTGTTCAAGGGACAAACAGGCCATTTTATGCAGAATACGTAAACGTGAAAAAATGCAATTACCGTCCGCAGGCGTTCCGGCGTAAGATGTCAATACGGGATATGGCCACCATGGAGGGCGATACAAGATTCCACACGTCGTGTCATGCTTTGCACAACATTATCAAGCAGCTGTGGGGGTAATTAATGCCATTCCTCTGTCAGTGTACGGATGAGGGTGTCCTTGTTTATTGGAGGGCATTGGCGACCAGCCAGATTCCTCCCCAAAGCATCCCACACATTTTCAATGGGATTCAGATCTGGGGAACGTGCTGGCCATACGAGGCGTTGAATATCCTCGCTCTCAAGATACTCCTGGACAGCGACTGTTTGATGACATGTTGCTTTGTCGTCCATGAAAATGAATCTATCACCCACAGCTCCAATGAACATGCGAACATGAGGTAGCAGAACATCGTTAATGTATCGTTGGCCAGTCATAGTCCCAGTTGGAAGCACATAGAGGGACGTACGGCCATTGATCATGATGCCAGCCCATACCATGACACTACATGTCGGATATCGGTCCCTTTCCTGTATGTTTGCTGGACAATATGCAGTACCACTATCATGCCAGATCAGTTGTCGTCGACAATCAGACGATAGACTGTATCTACTCTCACCTGAGAAGAGGACAGCAGACCAGTTGTTATCAGTCCAATTGCGATGTTGATGGCACCATTGCAAACGGGCGGTACGGTGACGTCTGGACAATGTGATTCACACAACAGGACCGCGGGCGTATAGTCCTCCTTCATGCAAACGTTAGGCGACAGTTTTTCAGGAGAACCGCTTGCCAGTAGCAGCCATAAACTGATTTGCTACCTCACTAGCTGTGCTGCGCCGGTGTCTTTTTGTTGATAGCACTATGTACCGATCTTTTGCAGGTGTCGTACTGCGAACACGACCTCCCCCGTGACGTGTGCTACACTCTCCATTTGTTTGAAATGATTTCCAAAGCCTTGAAACAACACTGTGGCTGACGTCGAACTCCCTGGCAACATCTGTTATTTTTCGCCCTTCTTCAATCTTGCCAATAATACGGCCACGCGTACAATCATCTAGGTGATGTCGGGAAGACATACTGAAAATTGCAAGTTCGTCAATTGATTCTTTCCCTTTCAACTTTGCGTTTGAACAACAACGGTCAATACGCGTCAAATCCTGTATATCTCTTATCAGCGCTATGACTCATGCTAATTTCCACATTTTCCTGCCTTCCATTTTATGGTTGCTATCGTTGCCATTGTCATCCGTCCTTAGCAATTGTCCGGCAGTGTAATAGTAGGCTAGTGATCTCTTTATTGAAAGCCATGGCTGCTTTTGGAGAATTTCACAGGAATGATAGGCTCTAAAGAAAGTCTCGAACAACTGTGTATGAAAGTGTAATTGCGCCTACTCTGATGTATGGCAATGAAACTTGAATATTACAGAAGAGACATAGGAGTCGTTTGTGTGCTTCTGCGTTACTTACTGGGGATTTGTGGCAAAACACGATCTGATAATGTGAGGAATGAAGATGTGTTGCAGTTGTGTAATGTGAAACAAAATGTTGTTATCAAGGTGCAGAGTAATATTCTTAGGTAGTTTGGCCATGTTGAAAGAATGAGCGATGAGATGCTTATTAAGAGAATTTATTCATCCCAAGTGGCAAGGAGGAAAGGTAGAGGAAGGCCAAGAAAATCATGGGAGGACCAGATTTCGGAATGTCTGCATGAGAAAAAGATAATGAGCATGAAGTAAAAAAGGTCTTGTGCGCAGCGGATGATGGATGTTAATGAATCTCGAGCTGTGTGCCAAGATTGCTGTAAATAGAGACGTCTGATACAGCAAGAGTAAGTTCTTTCTGTGAGGAGCTAACCTCTGAATATTAGTGAACAGGTTAGTGATATGTATGTATGTATGATAAATACGATATCTTTTCAAATTATACTCATGATTCCTAACATTATGACTCCAGCTAATCGAGAGTTGTGCCACCGTTCACTGCAATAACCACTTACACCACCCGTAGAATTACATAACGAAAGTGGTCCTCGGAGTTTTCGTACTAACTCAATGGTACGACGTCCTGAACTAAGATGCCGGAGCCAGGCGTTGAAGCATACTGTCGAATGCTACGTTCCACTGCATCCCTAAAATGTTCAGTGGGATTCAAATCGAGAGACTTTGGCGGACAGAGAAGCACACGAAGTGCTTCAACTAATCCTTGATACATTCTTGCACAACGTGAAAGAAAGCCACAATTTTCTTAGGCGCATTGTGTCCGGCAATGGAAGTCGGTGCACCACTTCACGCTGCCGTCAAAGGCAGAGACAATGGAAGGCAAGCACACATTATCGCCGAAAGAAAGTAGTTCAAGCCTGTGCGATCTTCGGTAAAGCAGTTGTAGACTGTATCTTAGAGTGCCCCGGCCATTCTTCCCTTTGACTTGAACCACGGGGCAATCGTCACTGCCGTATTGCACCATGCTACGACGTTTGAAGAAAGCAATGCTCATATACCGCCCTGACATGCGCAAAAGAGAGATGATAACATTGCATGACAACGCCTGATCACAAAGGTGCGTTACCGCAAGGGTGGAAACGCCTCTTCTAGAGACATAGTGTAACAAAGCGTTGGTTTCTGACATTTCGTCCGAGATCAGATTGGTCGGGTATATTAAGCCGGCGGTTGTAATGTCTTGGTTTTTCGGTGTGTGCGGGTATATATAGTACGTTCAAAAGTTCCGGAACTTTTTATATTAAAAAAAGAATGATTACAGGTAATACCTGTTTATGCGGTGTTTCCTTCGAAGTAGTTACCCTGTGCAACTACGAATTTTTGCCAGCGCTCATTCAAATATTTGAATGCAGATTGCAAGCCTTCTTTTGCCACATCCTCCAGTGCCTTCGTCGCAGCTTGTTGCACTTCTTCGGAACTTGAGAAGCGTCGCCCTTTAAAGCAAATTCTTCATCCTGGGGAAAAGGAAACAGTCGCATGGGGCGAGATCAAGGGAATACGCTGGTTGTTGAAGAACGGGAATGTAACGTTTGAACAGGTAATCGGACACCAGGAGTGATCTGTGAGCCAGCGCACTAACGTGATTGAGCACACACGAGTTGGACTTCCAAAGATAGGGTCGCTTGCGTCTCACTGATTCTCGGAGACGTTTCAGGACGTTGACGTACTCTTCTTTAGTGAATGTACGACCATGTAGAAGGAATTCCTTGTGTACGGCACCCTTGCAATCGAAGAAAACTGTTAACAAGACCTTTCCTTTGGAGCGGTCAGCCTTGAACTTCTTTGGTCGTGGTGAAGGCGGTGATTTTTTCCGCACTTTTGACAGTCGGTTGAATTGGGGGTCGTTCAGAAAGCGCCAAGTCTCATCGCCAGTGATCAACCGATTCAAGATATCCGGATCTAAATCCACTGCATCGATGTTATCCCCTCAAACTTGCATGCGCTCATCCATTTTTTCTTGTGTCAGGTTTTTGGGAGCAATTTGTTGGCACACGTGACGCATACCCAGTTTCTCTGTTAAAATGGCATGGCAACTTCCAACTGAGATGCCGGCAAATTCTGCAATCGCTGCTACAGTTTTTCGACGGTCATTTTTCACAAATTCTTTGATAATGGAGATTTATTTATTCGTTGTTGTTGTTGAAGGTCGTCCTGACCTCTCATGATCCTCGATACTCTGTCGCCCGTTTTCGAATCATCGATGTCACTCATAAACTCTAGTTCGACTCATTGCACTCACACTGTACGCTGATTGACTCATTTGCAAAGTCTCAGCGTAAGATTTCACGAGCAAAACACAAAATTTTACACTTGAACACTGTTCAAAATTCGACATCAATGTCCTCGCGACGGAGAGCATCGAATGCCTGTAATCATGAACTACGCACATATGCTGTACGTGTTGGATCTGGATCAAACCGGTTCTGGCTGTTCGGTCACATGGTTTTCTTCGCTTGCTTTTTGAACGTAGTAATATATATATATATATATATATATATATATATATATATATATATATATATATATATCATCAACATCATTGTCAACCATTATCAATCCACTGCGCTGGACGAAGGTCTCCCCAAGTTTCCTCCACAACGGTCTGTCTTGTGCCAGTCTCCTCCATGTCACCCCTGCATACTTTCGAATTTCATCCACCCATCTCCTATGTGGTCTTCTTCTGGGTCTTTTCCTGTCCCTTGGAATCCAATCTAAAATTTCGGCTGTCCATCGATGATCTGTCCTTCTGGCAGTATGTCCAGCCCATTGCCATTTCAGGGATTTAACTCTGATCATGATGTCTTCCACTCTTGTCATTTTTCGGATCCACGAGTTCCTCTTCTTATCTCTCCTGGTTACACCAAGCATGCACCTCACCATGCTTCTTTGAGTTGTCTGCAGCCTTTGTATGTCTCTTTTAGTTAAGGTCCACGTCTCTGCACCATACGTAAGCACTGGAAGGATGCATTGATCAAACACTTTTCTTTTAAGACATAATGGCATATTGCTCTTGAAAATTATGCTGTTTCTTCCAAAAGCTCTCCAGGCAAGTTTTGTACGCCGATTAATTTCTTCATCAATGTGACCCTCACTTGATATCTGCTGTGCAAGATAAACGTACGTGTCTGTTATCTCCAGCTTTTCTCCATCAATCGATAAATCTTCATTTCTTGTAAAAGCATTGAACATCACTTTTGTCTTCTGAAAGTTCATTTTTAATCCCACTTCTTTACTCTTGTCAGCAAGTTCCTGGATCATACTCTGCAGCTCTGATGGGGTAGTTACAAAAATGACTACGTCATCAGCAAAACGAAGGTGGGTTAGATAATCTCCATTAATCTTTATCCCCTTGTTTTTCCAGCTCAGCGACTGAAAAATACCCTCCAATGTGGCATTAAAGAGCTTCGGAGATATGGTGTCACCTTGTCTCACTCCCTTTCCAATTTTTACGTGTGTTGTATTTTCAAACAGCCTAATCTTTGCACTTGCATTTTCATAGATGTTATTAATAATATTAATGTATGCATCTTCAATACCGCAGGTTTTCAGAACCATTGTAACTGCTGATGGTTTCACCGAATCAAAGGCTTTTTCATAATCGATAAAAGCCATGCACAATGGAAGTTCATATTCCCTCGCTCTTTCAATTAGTTCTCTCAGCACGTGGATATGATCTATTGTGCTGTAGCCACTCCTGAATCCAGCTTGTTCTCTCGGTTGAGCCATGTCTAGTGCTACCTTCAAGCGGTGTGAAAGAACTTTAGTGAAGATTTTATAAACTACTGATAGGAGGCTGATAGGTCTGTAGTTTCCGAGATCCTCAATGTCACCTTTCGTATGTAGCAGGATCATTGTAGCGGTGTTCCAATCCTCAGGAATCTTTCCTTCATTAAGGCATATATATATATATATATATCATCATCATCATTGTCAACCATTATCAATCCACTGCTGGACGAAGGTCTCCCGACGTTTCCTCCACAACGGTCTGTCTTGTGCCAGTCTCCTTCATGTCACTCCTGCATACTTTCGAATTTCATCCACCCATATCCCATGCGGTCTTCTTCTGGGTCTTTTCCTGTCCCTTGGAATCCAATCTAAAATTTCGGCTGTCCATCGATGATCTGTCCTTCTGGCAGTATGTCCAGCCCATTGCCATTTCAGGGATTTAACTCTGATCATGATGTCTTCCACTCTTGTCATTTTTCGGATCCACGAGTTCCTCTTCTTATCTCTCCTGGTTACACCAAGCATGCACCTCACCATGCTTTTTTGAGTTGTCTGCAGCCTTTGTATGTCTCTTTTAGTTAAGGTCCACGTCTCTGCACCATACGTAAGCACTGGAAGGATGCATTGATCAAATCCTTTTCTTTTAAGACATAATGGTATATTGCTCTTAAAAATTATGCTGTTTCTTCCAAAAGCTGTCCAGGCAAGTTTTGTACGCCGATTAATTTCTTCATCAATGTGACCCTCACTTGATATCTGCTGTCCAAGATAAACGTACGTGTCTGTTATCTCCAGCTTTTCTCCATCAATCGATAAATCTTCATTTCTTGAAAAAGCATTGAACATCCCTTTTGTCTTCTAAAAGTTCATTTTTAATCCCACTTCTTTATTCTTGTCAGCAACTTCCTGGATCATACTCTGCAGCTCTGATGGGGTAGTTGCAAAAATGACTACGTCATCAGCAAAACGAAGGTGAGTTAGATAATCTCCATTAATTTTTATCCTCTTGTTTTCCCAGCTCAGCGACTGAAAGACACCCTCCAATGTAGCATTAAAGAGCTTTGGAGGTATGGTGTCACCTTGTTTCACTCCCTTTCCTACATTTATGTGTGCTGTATTGTCAAACAGCCGAATCTTTTTTTTTTTTTTTGATTGGAAGTTTAACGACCACCGTGAGCAACTCAATGGGCTAAAAGCAGTCGCCCGTCCCTAATTTAGGGTCACTGGTTCAAGAGAAGGGAGAGAGCCAGTGCCGTAAGACAAACACAACATCCATGCCTGACCGGGATTCGAACCCGGACCCCTTACGGACGAATGATCAGAGGCCAGCGCCTTAGACCACTGCGCCACCGGGGCGGCGCCGAATCTTTGCACTTGCATTTTTATAGATGTTATTAATAATATTAATGTATGCATCTTCAATACCACAGGATTTCAAAGCCACTGTAACTGCTGATGGTTTCACGGAATCAAAGGCTTTTTCATAATCGATAAGAGCCATGCACAATGGAAGTTCCTATTCCCTCGCTCTTTCAATTAGTTCTCTCTACGTGGATATGATCTATTGTGCTGTAGCCACTCCTGAATCCAGCTTGTTCTCTTAGTTGAGCCATGTCCAGTGTTACCTTCAAACGGTGTGAAAGAACTTTAGTGAAGATTTTACAAACCACTGATAGGAGGCTGATAGGTCTGTAGTTCCTGAGATCCACAATGTCACCTTTTTTATGTAGCAAGATCATTGCAGCGTTGTTCCAATCCTCAGGAATCTTTTCTTCATTAAGGCATCGAGTGAAAATTTGGGCGAGTACTGTTTCGATTTCTCCACTTGCTTCTTGTATGATGTCTACAGTAATTCCATCTTCTCCTGGAGCTTTTCCCCGCTTCATGTTCTTGATTGCATGTGCAACTTCTGCTGGGAGGACTGGAAGAACTCGGTTACCTTTTATGATGTCTGGAGTACATGTATCATCCCTTTCATATAATTTGGAGTAGAAATCTTTCACTCTTGTCAAAATTTCGCCTCTATTTCTTGTTACAGAACCATCTTCTTTTCTCAGTGCCATAATCTGTTTTCTTCAATTACTGAGATGTCCCTTTGCTATCTTTAGGCTTTGGTTGTTTTCAATTGCTTTCCTCACTAGTTCACAGTTGAATTTCCTTACGTCTTCAGTGATACTTTTTCTTACTGTCTTGCATAGCTCTATATATTCCACTTTGGAAGTCACATCTTCTTTAGTTGTCCTCATCTCTCTTCTTTTTTGCATCAACATTTTGGTTTTTCCTGATAATTTGTTCACATGCAACTTGTTCTTAGACCCAGCGAATTTTCTTGCTGTTTCCATAAGAGCTTTGGTTACTTTTCTGTTAACTTCAGAGATGTCCACTTCTTCCGATGTTAGGCCTTCTCCTTCTAAAGCAGAGAACCTGTTCTTCAGTTCTAACTTGAAGGTATTATGGTGTTTTTTAAGGTTGGTTATGTCAATAGATTTTGTTTGTCTTATGAGCTTGCCACGTTCAAGTTTAGTGTTGAGGTGCATCTTACATCTCACCAATCTATGGTCACTACCTGTGTTGAACTTGTTTAGCACACTGCAGTGTTCTATGACGAAATTTTTGTTACACATAATAAAATCAATTTCACTTGTCGTCCCATTTGGATGTCTCCATGTCCATTTCCTGTGTGGCTTTTTCTTGAAGAAGGAGTTCAAGATGAAAAACCCTTCTGCCTCTGCAAACTCAACGAGAGTATTTCCACGCTGGTTTCTGTTGCCGTGACCGAATTTACCTTCTGAAGTTTCATTCTGTTGCCGTTGCCCTATTTTTGCATTGAAATCTTCCATAATTATTTTCAAGTGCTGCTTACCTTTATTATTTAGATGAGAAATTTTCTCATAAAATTCTTCAATTTCTTCTTCAGGATGACTTGTGGTGGGTGCATAAGTTTGAATAATCTGAGCCTGGTATCTTTTCGAGAGTTGGATAACAAGTCGTGCAGCTCTGTCAGAGGAACTTTCAACTTCTACAACTTTATCCTTCAGTTTCTTGTTTATTATAAATCCAACACCACTAGTTCTGCCAGTATCTGTCCCACGATAGTAGAAGAGATGTCCACTTTTCAGTTCGATGAGATCTTCTCCTTTTCTCCTTACCTCACTTAGCCCCACGATGTCCCACTTGATCCTTTGTAGTTCCTCTTCCAATTCAAGAAGCCTTGAATCAGAAGATAGGGAGCGTCCATTGTAAGTAGCCAAGGTCAGCATCAGATGGCAGCCTAGTCCGGTCCTCCGGGAAATCTTAGCACCCTCTGCCTTCATGTCGCACTGGCCGCTGCCTTGGCCAGGTACATTCCAGCTGCCGGAGACTGAGGGCCAAGATTTAAGTTGTGGAATCATTTTGGAGGGGTTTGGCCATAACTCACCACGCTGACCAAGCGGGTTGGTGAGTGTGGGATTGAATTTCCTCTAATCCCGATGGTATAGTTATACCGCTATTGGCGGTCGTCAGAGCCTCTTTAGTGGGAACAGGATGCACCACGAGAAGGCGAGGTTGACATTTGTCAAGGAGAGGCTGTGATGTTACGCATCACCTGACCTTACATCTTACCTCTCTTCCTATATATATATATATATATATAGGAAGAGAGAACTAATTGAAAGAGCGAGGGAATATGAACTTCCGTTGTGCATGGCTTTTATCGATTATAAAAAAGTCTTTGATTCGGTGAAACCATCAGCAGTTACAATGGCCCTGAAATCCTGCGGTATTAAAGATGCGTACATTAACATTATTAATAACATCTATGAAAATGCCGGGCAAAGATTCGGCTGTTTGAAAATACAACACACATAAAAATTGGAAAAAGAGTGAAACAAGGTGACACCATATCTCCCAAGCTCTTTAATGCCACATTGGAAAATGTCTTTCAATCACTGAACTGAGAAAACAAAGGGATAAAGGTTAATGGAGATTATCTAACCCATCTTCGTTTTGCTGATGACATAGTCATTTTTGCAACTACCCCATCAGAGCTGCAGAGTATGATCCAGGAACTTGCTGACAAGTAAAGACGTGGGATTAAAAGTGAACTTTCAGAAGACAAAAGTGATGTTCACTGCTTTTACAAGAAATGAAGATTTATCAATTGATGGAGAAAAGCTGGAGATAACAGACACGTACGTTTGTCTTGGACAGCAGATATCAGGTGAGGGTCACATTGATGAAGAAATTAGTCGGCGTACAAAACGTGCCTGGAGAGCTTTTGGAAGAAACAGCATAATTTTAAAGAGCAATATGCCATTATGTCTTAAAAGAAAAGTGTTTGATCAATGCATCCTTCCACTGCTTACGTATGGTGCAGAGACGTGGACCTTAGCTAAAAGAGACATACAAAGGCTGCAGACAACTTAAAGTAGCACGGAGAGGTGCATGCTTGGGGTAACCAGGAGAGATAAGAAGAGGAACTCGTGGATCCAAAAAATGACAAGAGTGGAAGACATCATGATCAGAGTTAAATCCCTGAAATGGCAATGGGCTGGACATACTGCCAGAAGGACAGACCATCGATGGACAGCCGAAATTTTAGATTGGATTCCAAGGGACAGGAAAAGACCCAGAAGAAGACCACATGGAAGATGGGTGGATGAAATTCGAAAGTATGCAGGAGTGACATGGAGGAGACTGGCACAAGACACACCATTGTTTAGGAAACTTGGGGAGACCTTCGTCCAGCAGTGGATTGATAATGGTTAACAATGATGATGATGATATATAGGAAATCGTGGGAAAAATGAATATTCGTAATACTTTGTCAATTTACATTTCTTTGTGTTTTATGATTCCTGCATTTATCGAATAACATAAATCTGCCCCATAACTTCCTGATTTGACATGAGTGCATATAAAGAAACCTAGAAACCTGTATGTGATTTTTTTTTAATATATGCTGCAGCAGTATTTCTCAAGTTATTTATTTTTAGGACATCCAACTTTCGCGGCCCGCTATAATGGGCGTGAGGAGGAGGAGTATCTTTTGACTTAAATTTTTTTACTACGTTTTTGAATTTGTTGTTGCATTCATATTTTAAGAAAACTGATTCAATTGAATTTTTAATTTAATTACGTTTTTGCTATTTTTTAGATTTACTTTTGTATTAAAGTTATAGTGCTGGGTGCACCTGTTTCCGGTTTCAGTGAATGCTGGCACTGACGACGACGACCATGCGGGTATTTTCATTCGCAAGGACTTATTTTCAAATAATTACAGAATTTTCAAATTTCAAAAGCTTTATGCGGCCCGCCAATTGTGGATCGCTGCCTGCAGTTTGGGAACGCTCTGTTAGAGGATCTTATGTATACAAAAACAATTGCTTTTTGAAACCTTTTTACCTAGTTTTGCGATTATTTTTCGACTGAAAATCATGTTCCAGTTATTGTTGTAATTTACTTGAAAAGTTCGCATTCGCTGAACATGTTAAATTTGGTTAAGGTACAGTTCCTTCTTATTTTATTCCTTATTAATAGGGAATATTAATATTGTATAAATGCTTGTTAGAAGTTTGGAGTTAAAAATTTACAAGGCTGAAAAATATTTACGCCGATCTGAAAAATATACTTTCTCGCGAGACCAAATTTTTAATCAATTATAAATTTAGCTTATTTTTGGAGCCAAAAAAAAAATGCTCGAAAATGCATGGCATGACGCTAAAACTATGTGGGAACGCGAAAATATGATACCGCACTTTCGTTTTTGGGCAAATTGCTATCCCTGAAGGTTTATAAATATTGAAGAAAATGTGCAGTTCATTTTTTATGCGTAAACTTAGAAAATAAAGCCATTCTTTCTATTTTAAGTGTGCCGTGTTTCGACCTTGAACGTTAGCAATGCGATGAAGAATTGATACATATATATATATAAGCCTTTCATACATTTTTAATTTGAAGTGGCAGATGGTCAACCTATAACAACTCACAGTGAATGCAGGGATCATCCATAATAAATTCTCACATTTCACCGAAATTCCTTTGATAGCGAATATAGAAACCATGTTATGTTGAGAAATCCCTACTGCAAGACCTTTGCTGAAGTAAATTCTTTATTTTTTACAGACTTGGAGAATTTTTGGTGTTTCTTGGAAGAGGAACATGTACTGTCTAGTTTTAAAACAAGACGGTAATATGTGTCTGCCGTGTCACCGAATGGCCTTACCAGCTGTCTCAGATATCTGAAGCCTTCCAGCCAGCCCCAGGTATTTTAGCTGAAATAAGTGCCTGTGTTTTATGAGAACGCGAGCAGGCTCCCAAAGAAGAATAAAAAAAGGACTTAAAATATCTCCAGACATAAGGCAGAAAGGAACAGAACCTTTTTTTTTCCCCCTTCTTTCTCTTGAGCTGTGTCTTCGAAGTCAAGATACGTTTGACATAACTGCATGCAAGGTTCGATTTACATTTGATACATGATCCATACATATTTTTTGCCGTTTTTATTAGTCTAACAAATGTGACTTTCACAAAAACATCAGAAAAAGTGTTAGCATTTGAATGCAAGAATGGGAAATGGGAGCATTTCTTTTTGGCTCAGTACAAAAACATATATTTTTAAATCGGTAACATTTTGCTTAAAATATCGGGTTTCGTCGTTACTTCGGCAAATTAATGTTGCAGTTTCGGAAGGGTTTTTAAATCAAAAGTATTTACAACAGAAATTAAGATAAAAATAAGGCGACAGTTCACGCAGGAAAAATATTGAAGCATATTTGTTCTTACTTTTAAAATTGTTTCCAACTTGAAAACTATCTTTGGATAAAGTTCTATAATTAGAAAATTTCGTCCCAACGCATTTTCAAACACAAGAATCAAAATTTTCCATACTTTTGCCATGTTTTATATTTTTGTATATTCTTCCAGTGAATTAAAGTAGAAGAAAGACTGCGTGTTTTATTTATTCCGTGTATGTCCTAAATGGCGTATATTAGCTTTAGATTTTGTAAAATAATAGCTTTTACCTATTATGCATTGTCTTCACAGGAGTTGTAAAAGTAGTTGCTGAAAACGTTAGAGAAGGGGAAAAAAGAAAACTAGATCACTCTAAAAAGGTTTATGTACACAGCTTCGAAATGGCCTTCTTGTTGGGTGAAGATCAAAGTTATGCGCAAGTCTCCAATGAAGCGCTTGGCCAACATTGAACATTCCACCCCGGTGGTGCAGTAGTTTAAGCGATGGCTCCTGATCATTTGTCTGAGATGGGTATGGGTTCGAATCCCGGTGAGGCATGGATTTTGTGTTTGTCCTACAGCACTGGCTCTCTCCCTTCCCTGGAACCAGTGGCCCTAAATTAGGTACGGGCAACTGCTTGTAGCCCACTGAGTTGCTCACGGTGGTCGTTAAACCTTCAATTAAAAATAAAAAAACGGTGAGCATCGTTATTTCTAGCTGAAAATAGGTTTTAGTTCAGTACTCTTCTACTAAAAAGGAAGCTGGTAAGACTTATTTTGTCTTTATTTAAAACAGTATAATTATATTAGTAATCTGAATTTATTTGCATAGAATAGAATTAGATTTCCTGTGCTATTTGTCCGTGTATGTTTCAAATGTACGATATTAGCTTTAGATTTTGTAAAATAATAGCTTTTACCTATCATACGTTTTGTTCAGAACAACTGTTAACAACTTTTCCACATGAAATGAACTGTCGGATGATAGTTTGTTCTTTCCTAATACAAAGTAAATTCACCGTGTGAAGGTAGTAGCTGAAAACGTTACAGAATGGGGAAAAAAACTAACTCACTCTAAATAAGTCTATGTACACAGCTTCAAAACAATTCCATTGTTGGCTGAACAGCCAAGTTATGACTTCAATATGGCACTTTTGCGAAAGGTGAAGATTGTTATTTCTAGCTGAAAGTAGGCTTTGGTGCGATACTCTACCACTACAGAGAAAGATGGTGAAACTTATTTTACTTTTACTTAAAATAGTATAATTTGTAACGTATATTCTATTTTAACTTTCCTTTTGAGTTTCTGTTTCTATGTAAATTCGACTTCGTTCTCTTAGATATTTTCAAACCTTAACGCTATGTCTTTTCCCTCAAACGAGAATGATGTTGGCAATACACTGAGGTCGGAACAAGAAGGACGTATGTGTGACCGGATAAGAATGATGGACAAAAAGGCAATGCAGCGGTTGTTTAAGGGGATTGATGTTATTCATGATAGACGTTCTGCTATATTGCGATTGGATGTGAAATCACTGATACTGTATTGAGTACGCCAATAAACCGGGTGTGAGTGTGGAGTAAAAACCATTCAAACAAAATAAACGTATTTGTAAGTACTACAATTGATCTCTTTCTTGTAATGCGTATGGGTACCTACCCTCATACGCATTACAAAGAAGAGATCAATTGTAGTACTTACAAATACGTTTATTTGCTTGCATTACAAGAAAGAGATCGCATTACAAGAAGAGATGAAATACACATACAAAGACAAATATTACATTAACTTTAGCACACAACGGAAAGACAAATTACGTTATAAACTACACTAGCAATCCAAATGTATCGGCGTAGAATAGAATTCAAAGGTTCCAAGGTTCCGCACATTAAGATATATCCCACTACGTTGAAAAGGTTGTTTAGGGCCAAATCTCACATTTTGTAAAAATGCAATTCATTTTAAAGCCCCATTCTTTAGGATTACAAAACTGCCTTTGTTTCTTGTCTACGACGAATAGTTACAGAGTTATAGCAATCGGAATAATTAAACACAGGTGTCAAACAAATGGGAAGTGACACTTAGAACGCGTTTTTTGCAGGATGAGATTTTCGTCCCGAACTCTTTACGGAAAACTTGATAACTGCAAAACGTATGTAAATAAATTGATGAAACTTCGTATACATCTTTATTACAATGTTGTGCATGCAATGAACTAAAAGTTCTGCTGTTTGTCAGTTCAAAGTTAAGTTATAGTTATTTACATTCAACATAGTGAAGAAATTTGTCGAAAATTTACACTAATGCATGTAGGAATGAGTGTATCTCAGCAGTGTTTACGAACATCACTTACCTTTTAGTTCACTGCATAGATAACAATCATGCGCATATATTGATCCAAAGAATGCCATCATAATACTGTAACGTTTTTTTTTAGAACGTTTACCGTAAACGACATATTTCCTTAAATTCTTTCACAAATTTCCCAATTTCCTGAAAAAATTTATTATGATATACTTTTTTCAACGTCTATGTGTTTTTGTCTAGTAGCCTTCCTAAAAACATTACCCATTCTTGCATGTTTTTTAAAAAAAGTGCACCCCCCAACGTAATCGGATACCTTAACCAGATGGATTTTTCAAGGAAGATAGATAACAAACTGCAAACTGATTAATAGGACACTCAACAATTTGAACACGGTGACTTGACTAGACAATAAATGAATAGTTGCGAATGTACAAGTGTTGTCCCAAAACAACTCAGAATGTTTTTATATAAAAAATATGCGCTCCTTAATTATCAAGGAAGTGTTCATTTTTTTGAAATATTGTCTATTGCATCGAACACAAGGTGTCTCAACCTTCCTTCCACTTTCTGAATGTTTTCTGGAATTCTTCTTCTGAAATGCTGTTGAAGCACCCCCGCCCAGCTGTAATAAGTTGTTGATCAGTCTCATATTGTCGTCCCCGTGATGTCTTTTTTAAAATGTGGGACAACTAGCAGTCACATGGTGACAAGTCTGAACTATATCGTTTCATGCCCGAATGCTCGGTTAAAAAACTGTGAATTAATGATTTTGAAATATGAGCCATATCTTTGATATCTCTAACTGGTAGGTGTCTGTCTTCCCGTATAATAACACCTGCTGTATTGATGTCTACCTCTCTAAAACTCGTTGAAGGTCACTCGTTTGTGTTCTTCGAGAAGCTGGTTGCATATAGAAATATTCTCTCATAGGTAAAGGGTACTCCTGCCCATTCTTGGTTTGTCCAATGAACATGTTGTCCACACAATTCGAAGTGAGCTTTTCTCTGGGAGAAGCTCAAGGGAACAGACACAACTGGCCGTCTTACATACAGACTACTCTTAAGAAATCTGTGGTATACCGTATGTTGAGATACAATGCTCCCAGTTGCTGCAGTGAACATATGGGCCAATTGACATGCCGTGCTGCTTGGATTGTGCCTATCTGTTAACACCAATAAGCGGTCTTGCCAAGCAGAAGTGATCCTCCGAATTCCTTACCCATGTCTTCAACAAATGTTTTCATTGTCCTGAAATTATCTCCAGAGGTGGAAGACAACGAATGAATCCACGTTTAATCATCTGGCGAATTATGCTTGAGGTTGTCCTGCTTCGAATCTCCATATAGCTCTCCTCCACAACGAACAATCTAAACCGAATCCCTGAGACATAATGACATCATATCATTACATCCGATAGTGTAAACCCCTAGATTATCCGCGTATTCGACTTTAATCATTTATATATGGAATCCACTTGTGGGTATATGCAAATTTTGCTGTCCCTTGATATCCTATAGGGCTCATATTTGCTTGTTGGCCACAGCATTTATCGCTTTACATAACCGGCTTTTTGCTTATATACCAATTCGTGTGATTTCCGTGCAGGGTTCATCTGTTATCTAGGTTTCTAAGGATATTGTTTACTTTTGAACACCACTGTATATTCAGAACAAGAACAGAAACAGAAGAGCTGCTTGTGACAGATTTTACTGGCATGGAAACAGATAAAAAGTTTTAAGGCGTTTTGCTACTTTTACAAAGAGATTGGTTCTGCAGTAGTTTAAGCTCCACGAGCTTGTTTAAACCATATCGACTTTCACTGAATGCACAGTCTATTAGGACAAGTAGACCATTTTATCCACACAGGCTGATGCGTCATTTCTTGATGTCAACTTCTTAAGGCTATATAATCAAGTGAACACTTTCAGTACTAGCTCAGAATACGTTAGAGAATGCCCGTGGGGAAGCGACAAAATCTTACGAAAGCAGCGAGGTATGATGCGATTATCAGCAAAATTTAAGCACTTTTTGAATAAATAAGAGCAACCGTGGTAAAGGAGTGGTTGGCGCAGACAAAAACAGGAAATTAACACATGAACCTGTAATCGAAAACGGATAGTCAAGGCCCAAGGTAAACGAACCATAGATATACCTTAAGTACTACATGAAATCCATTATTTTAAGAAATAAAGATCTTCTAGATATGTAATTGTAAGAGCAGTAGTAATGAAAGAATTTGGAGAGTAGTTGATGCAGCAAAAAACTGGTAGTAAGCACATGAATCTGTGGTCGGAAACGGATGATCGACCATCGAGGTGAGCAGAAGATAGCCCGTGAATGCCCATGAGCCCTAAACACTGAAAGCTGAACAAAAACTGCAATGAAACTAAAGAATTTAGCCTCCTACTTAATATACGCTATGTAGACAAAGTATTCCGACACTTCACACATGCAAATAAACGTGAATATGTTGAACCAGACGCTCACGCGCTGGGTATTTGGTGCTTTTGGTTGTCGTTCCCTCCAGCAAAACGTTCGCCTGGAACGAAAACATTCTGAACAATTCCTCACTACTATCGTGTGGCAGTACTTCTTCACAGACCCCTTCCGGTTTTAGCAAGATCGAGCGCCTTGCTAATCTGTAAGGTACATGCTAGCCTGGCTTGCGCAGCACGACGTTACGACCAGAATCATTCTCTACAACTCTGAGGGGGAACGTGGGTTGGCCTGCCCATATTCCCAACTCGAATCAAATACACTGATGTTCAAAATTAAGAGAATTTTTACATTTTGTCGAATTTCTGAAAATCTGATGGACACATTTTAATGAAATTTGGTATGGATACACAGTTATAAAAGACAAAAAATTATACCATACAACAGTCATGGTGCGCACTTATGATCGTCAGTAAGGTTCATCAGCGCAGGAATGTCGAAAATCCACGTTGTAAGACCGAACACAAAATGACTCTAATATGGGGTATGGTTCCCTCTCACAGTCATACAGCTCTTACAGTGTGACGTCATACTGGAAACGAGGCAGTTGATGAGCCCCTGTGGCAGTCGGTCCCACTCCTGCAGCAACGCAGTTTTCAGCTCCTGGATGGCTCTCGGAGGGTGATGGCGAGCTGCAATTGCCCTCCCAAGAGCGTCCCTGATATGTTCTATAGGGCTGGCCAATACATCCGGCGAATATTCTCACTTTCAAGATAATCGCTCACCAGGTGAGCCCTATGTGGACGAGCGTTTTCGTTCATAAAAAGGAACCGAGGGCCAACTGCGCCTCTGAAAAGTCGAACATAGGGCTGTAAGATCTCATCCTTATACCTCTCAGCAGTCAGGGAGCCTCTGTCAAACATATGGAGAGGTGTGCGGCCGTCCAACATGATGCCTGCCCAGAACATCACACCTCCGCTGCTATAGCAGTCCCTTTCTCGGATGTTGGAGGAAAGGTTTTGGGTCCCAGGTTCTCTCCAGATGAAGGTACGTCGAGAATCAGTGTCCAGGCTGAATCGCGACTTGTCTGTGAAGAGAACGTTACCCCACTGAAGTCTGGTCCAAGGCTGATGTTGCCTGCAACATGCTAAACGCGCTCTCTTGTATGCTGAAGTGAGCGGGACGCAAAAAGCGGGCCTTCTGGCAAAAAGCCCTCTCTCATGAAGCCTTCGGGAAACAGTAATCCTTGAAACTCGGGTTCCAATGGCGCCATGCAGCTCACGAGATAGCTGTGCAGCTGTAGCAGTCCTGTGGCGCCTCGCTGAAAGTGCCAAATAACGATCTTGATTCGCCGTCGTGGCTCTTGGACGACCTTGCACAGGCCTTCCCGATATGGATATGGTGTCTTTAAACTGTTTCCACAAATTGCAGACGACACTGGGCGTTACATTGAGCTCTACAGCAAACTGCACTTGCGATTGCCCTGCCTCCAATCTACCGACAATTCTCCACCTCATTCCGTCATCAATACGTTCGTGGCAACTCATTTTACCTTATTGCTTATGAAACTGAACAAACTCCTGCAAGAAGCACAATGAATGTTGCAGAGGGTACGAGCGAACTAATCGCGAAAAAAGCCACGTGCGCTTCTTTTCATGCCCTGCGCTGTCACAGCTCCGCCCACACGCACGTGTACGCTTAGGTATTCGAAACTGAAATTTGCATTCTTATTCGGCAACATAATATGTACCTTTGGTTCCGTAATGTTTGTGAAAATCGACAAAATATGCAAATTCTCTTAATTTTGAACACCAGTGTAGAATACCTGTGGGACGAACTGGAACTCCAAAATTAATCTCTTCCGCTAAGACCTTTGTCAACTGCTGCTCGGGTAGAAGCTTTGCAGGAAGAATGGAGAATAATTCAGGTAGAGACCTTCCTGCATCGCGTAGACAGCATGCCTAGAAATGTTTTTAGAGTCATAAAGGCCGAGGTTGGCCCGACTATGGTCGGATTTCGGCGATAAATCCTCTTGTTTCCGTTGGACGGTCTCACTTTGGTTCATGGGCTCACTTTTGCTTGTATAGTATAGTTGCACATTGTGTTCGCAACACACCAAGTATTAACTATCAGCTCTTGACAAATTATATCCAAAAAACCATTAATCAAATTGGTATACCGCAATCGTATTTGTTCTTTCGTAAGTATACCAGTTTGGATACGTGGTCCACAGCGAAAGACATTAGCGCTATTGTATTCTACATAGCGCAAAAGGAAAACTATGAGACTACTCACTGTGTTAGGGTAAAGACTTCTTTCACGAGACAGGTGGTCTAACAGAATAAATAAAAATCACATGGCTATACGTAAAATATTCAGCACAAAGAAGAATCAAGTATTGTTGAAGTAATTTTATATTAACATGAGGGCCAAATAACAAAACGTAATTTCTTAACTGCTTATTTTAGTGAAAAGAGTTTTAGAAGAAATTACCTCGCAAGGAACCTTAGCCATTCGTGAAACCGGAACTTCACAACTTAGCATGTCAACCTACCGATTAATGCTGTCCTTTGACAAAAAATAAGGATAACATCTTTTAATAGGTCAGGTTATCCTGTTGTTTTGCTAAACGTGTGTGCTCAAAAAGAAATATTAGCTCAGCGTAAATTTTTTTAAGATGTCCATCTCTTCAATCCAAAATGTTGTAGTATAAGAGAAAAGGTTCGATTCATATTTAAACGCTTCGAATGTACTAGGGGTGTTCAAATGAAAAGGTACGAAACGTCATAAGAACGTAACCGTTAACATATTTGCCTATTCCGCTATGGGAGAACGTAGCGACACATCTAGGGATGCGATTGGAGTCGCCAGCGTGGATCGGAGCATGCGCGGGCGCCCGCATGCGCAGGAGAGAGCAGAGGCTCTTATAAAGATCGCCGTCCAATTGACTACTTGTTGAATTCCTCCAGCACAGACGAACCATTAACTCCGATGCGTACTGTGAGACACTCCGAAGCCTACGCAGGTCCATCAAGAACAAAAGACCGAGGCTGCTCACGGAGGGTGTGGTTCTGCTCCATGATAACGCGCGTCCAGACTTCTCCAGGGTCACACACGCGGAACTGGTCAAGTTCCAGTGGGACCAGCTTGACCATCCGCCCTACAGCCCGGACATGTCGCCCTGCGATTTCCATGTGTTTGGTCCCCTGAAAAAACATCTGAAAGGAAAGCGCTTCCACTCGGACGACGAACTCAAGGACGCTGTGCAGGACTGGGTCTCGTCACGGCCACAGGAATTCTGGGAACAAGGAATCCTTCGGCTCGTTAATCAATGTGATCGTTGTGCTACGGCCTATGGTGTATACTTTGAATAAAGTCTTCATTTATACCCACAGTGTCGTTTCGTACCTTTTCATTTGAACACTCTTTGTAATATTGAAATTTAGATAAACCTCAATGCCAGATACTTAGAAACAGATTTGGGAACGTAGCTACAATGGTTTATCATCATTATCAAACATTCTGAATCCATCGCTGGATGAAGGGCTCCCAAAGTCTGCTTCAAAACACTTTTTCTTCATTTTTTTATAATTTGTAACTCGGTACTAATTTTAATGAAAATTCTTTAGCTTATGTTAATTAATATAGCTTCAACAGGATCACAGCTTATTTGGGAATGAATGCGTATCTACTGCGCACTAATTTAAGCAACTGAAATCTGTTACGTAACTGAGCAAGTATTATATTTATCGGAGGTCAGAATTCAAAAGGATAGGCCAGCAAAAATGTCCCAGTTAAAGTTTTATTTTGGTTTAGTATTAAATAGTAAAAACCGAATATTACCGTTTAGGTCAATCTAGCTCTTTTTATATAAACAATATTTCCATAGATAATTTAGATAATACTTTAGAAGAATTTTTAACACCCGGTGCATTCATTCCACCCGCTTTCATATGATTTTATCATGCTTTCAAATTACGTCCATCTTTTTTCCACGTGATAGTCTTCTAGGTTTCTCTGTGCCTTGGAATTCAGTCTGGTATTTCAGTTTGTCCAACGGTGGTCAGTTCTTCTGAATCCTAATGTTATCCACACTTGTCATTTTCACAATTCACAGTTTCTTGCCATATTTCTTGGTTACAGCAAGTATAGATGTCCCCATGCTTCTTTGAGTTGACCGCAGCTTCTGTGTCTCTTTCTTAGTTGAGGTTCATGTCTGTGATATATAAATAAGAAATGGAAGAATGAGTTAACTAAACATTTTATTTTTAAGACGTAACAGTTAATTGCTCTTGAAAAAGTGCACTGTTCTTCCCAAATGCACTCCAGTCAAGTTTTACACGCTGCTTAATTTCTCCTTCGCTTGCCATCTCTTAGCAAGGTGCAACATCAGTTACTTCTGAATTTGCTGCCTAGACCTCTAAGGCTCCATCCCTCCTAAAAGTATTGTACATCAATTTCTTTTTTTGTAAGCTCCTCCTTAATCCTGTCTCTTTACATTTCTGGGTCATACTCTGAGGGGAAAACTTGCAAAATGACTGTGTCGTCAGGAGAAGATGGGTTAAGCAATATCCATTAATATTTATCTCCTTGTCATTTCAAATCAATATAATTGAAAGACATTCTGCAGTATTAAACGGACGAGCTTAGGAGATGTAGTGTCACCTTTTCTCACTCTCTTTCCACTTTTTATTTGCTCTCTCTTTTAACAGTCGAACCTTTGCACTTACATTTTCAGAGACGTTATAAACAATAATAACGTATGCATCTCCAGTGCCTCAGGATTTCAAAGAGCTGATAGTTTCACGGAATCAAAGGCATTTTCAAGGTCCGTAAGAGCCATACATACACTTCGTTTCATGATGATATGCCCACTTACTGTTTCAAGCATAACGAAGTGAAAAAATTGAAAACCACACAAAAGTCGTTTTGTTAAAAAGAACGAACCATGTGTTCAATAATTACAGATACAAACGTGAAGATGTCTCTCGAAGGCAAAAAAAAAATCTTGATTTCAAAATATTTGCCAACAAAAGTGTAGCAAAATGACTTGGCCACATGACGTAGTACCCAGTATATCCAATATACTTCTTAATTAATGCAAAAATTCTATCAGGCATGGGATGCACTAATTCTTGTAATACTCTCTGTTCTATGTCCGCCCATTTAGAAAACATTGCTGCCTTTAGTGCAGTAATCGTCATACTCTACCTAACGTTCCCGTGCACCGCCCTTTTTAGAATACTCCATACATTTTCCAGGGGACTAAGATCAGGGGACATAGGTGGCCATTCCATCACATGCACGACGCTGTTCAAAAATCATTCCTACGTGCTATTTACTGTATGAATCGGTGCGTTATCTTGTTGAGGAATCCATGACCACCTAGCAATTTCATCTACACACGGCAGCAGATTGTCCTCAAGAAGCACAGCTACGGCAGTTTTATCCATAAATTCGAAGCCAGCCCAAACCATAATGGACTCATCACCTTTTTGTCGTATGGTGAAATTTTCGAGCTGTTTTACGAAAATCATGCCAATGTTTGCTCCATCCATCCGGGCCGTCTAATTTGAACTTTTTCTCATCACTAAATATCACTCTTTCACATTCTTGTTTCCCGTACGGGATATCTTGCTCACTTCAGTCGAATTTCACGGCGCAGATCAGTCATTCGTAGTTGTGATTTTCGTTTCACATAGGCTAGTTCTCGCAGCACCTGGCAACCCTGGACAAAGTCGATTTGGAAACTGATAATATTGGGTCCTTCGACAACTTACCCAGGGTTACATTTCCATCTTACAGTTTATCCATAACCACTACCTTTTGCCCCTCTGACATTTTCCTTGGTCACCCGGGAAACTTCTTCTCACCGTATGTTTCGCGTAACTACAGATATTTTAGAATTGTTGCACGCGACCAGCCTAACGTTTTTCCTGTTGATATGGAGAATTCCTCGTACTCGTTGCAAGCCCTAATTCGCCCTTTTTCAAACCCATTCAACACCTTTCCTCTACCCATGCTGCGGATGTGCAGCATGCGAGCTGCTAATGCTAACAAATCCTCTAGAAATGATGTCTGTATACACTATATTACCAGAGGTATTCATACACTACCAAATATTCGCATACGTATAAAGCATGTTTGTACAGGAAGGTTGCCTGTGAGTGAGGAGGTACATATATGTACACTGCTGGCCACCCAAAATGCAACACCAAGAAGGACACGAGATAGCAAAGCCAGATTTACTGGACACATAACAACAGATACAAATATGAAACGACTGAGCTTACTGGCCCTTGCGCCTTGCGAAACGCGCAGACATCAATAGTTCGTGTGGCCCCCATGACTGGCAAAAACGGCCGCTACACGCCGCGGCATCGAACGAAAGAGGCTTTGGATGTAAGCTTGGAGTATATCGGTCCAGGCTGCTTCCACACGTTGCCACTGTTCATCAGGCGTAGCCGCGGGTGGTGCTTGCCGGGCTACTCGGTTGCCGATCAGCGACCAGACGTGTTCGATGGGTGACATTCGGGCCACGGTAGCAGTGACACCTGATGGGCCGTGAAGAACTATAGCACGATGTGTGTCACGTACGGTGCGCGCATTGTCCAGTTGAAACGTGACCGCTGGCAGGTCCTGCAGGTAAGGGAGGACTACAGGCTCCAAAACGTCGGAGATGGTGCGGTGGCCGTTGAGTGTGCCGGCGATGCATACCAGAGGGGTGCGGGTGTCATATCCAATTGCGACCCAAACTATAACGCCAGGCGACGGACCGTTATGGCGATGCATTATGCAGGCGTCATATAGTTTCTCGCCGCGGTGTCGCCACACGCGGATCCGAACATCTTGGCGTTACAGGCCGAAGCGGTATTCGTCGGAGAAAACAATGTCGTGCTATTCCGTAGTCCACATTCGGCGTTCAACGGCCCACTGCCGCCGCACTCGCCGGTGGTATAACGTCAATGGTAATCGGAGCAATGGGCGCCGTGCGACAAGTCCCCGCTCCTGCAGACGACGTCGAAGGGTACGTGCTGAGACAGGTTGGTGCGCAACACACCCTAATTCCTGCGCTAACGTTTGTGGTGTGGCAGTGCAAGCCGTCGATTCCCGCCGCACAACATGCCGGTCCTCTCGTCTGGTGCTGCGCCGCGGCTGCGGCAATCACTCACGTCGGTCCGTCCGTCCTTCCTGCACCCACCGAATCCATATTCGCCTCACTGTGGCTGGATGTCGTCCCACACGGGCACCGATGTCTCGGTATGATAAACCGCTGTCGCGATAAGCCACCATTAGTCCTCTGTTGAACTCCGAAACGTGCTGGGATGACTGCCGTATTCTGCGACGAGGCATCAGGAAGCTTCTCACGCACAAATCCGGCAGCACAACACAGTTCCACTACTTACACCCTGCCTTCTGTGCACCCTTCTTATAGTGCTTCTCGATGGCGTGCCGAGTGCACATGATTTGCATATGCCCTGCAATGCTAATCGTTTGCATGTCCTCTCGCGGGCAACGCATGCTGCGAATTTCAGGCCAATCGGATGCTTCTTTCTTAGTGTTGCATTTTGGGTGGGCAGCAGTGTATAAAACTGAGATGTTCTGTCATGTTATCAGTAACTCTGAAACGGATATACCGCGTGGACATGAAATTTCCGTATTCCAACATGAGCTGGTCATGGGATGGCATTTAAGCACCGTTTCCATACTGAGCATTGCAGCTAAACTAAACATACCAAAATCGACTAAGTGATGTTGCGAAGAGATGGAAGAAGAATGGTGCAACTACAGCAAAAATAATCCAGGAAGGCCGCAGAAACTGACGAAACGTGACAGAAGACCCATGGTAAGAAATGTTGAGAAATCCCGTTTTGCTGTTTCCATCGCTGCTGAAGTAGGAACTGCTTGTAATGGCTCAGTTAGTACCATAACTATCCGCAGAGAGTTGCACAGTGTGCGTTATTATTGTAGAGCAGCGATAAAGAAGACAAACATCACTACCGTGAATGTGAAGCGCCGTTTGGAGTGGTGTGTCTAATCTAATCTAATGCGCGTGTTTGGATTTGGCGACAACCCAGCAAACAAGTTTCGTCGGACTGTAATCTTCTAACAGTTAAGTCCGGCGAAGGCTTCATCATGGTATGGAGTTGTTTTCCGTTTCAGGGGCTCTGCCCGTTGGTTATTATATTCTAAACTCTGAAGTGTACCTCAACGTTCTGTACACTTCTGCCCTACCAACAATGCGGCAGTATTGTGTAAATGACCTATGTTTCTCTAATGCGATCGGACTCCCTTCCACACTGCACGGCGTGTGCAGGACTGGCCTGCTCATAGTCCTGATCTTAATCCCACAGATCACCTCTGGGATGAACTGGACCGACGGATACGAAATCGATCACAACGACCAAATTTGCTCTCTACTCGGGCAGCAGCTTTGCAGGACGAATTGCAAGCTATTCCTGTCGAGACCTACCGGGAATTGATTGACAGTATGCCTCGACGTATTGCCGCTCTGTCATAAAAGCAAAAGGGGGATCCACTAATTAGTAATTGCGATAATAAATCCATTTGTCCCAAAACATTGTGGTGTACGAATACGTTTTGTATTATAGTGTATTACTGGCATGATTTGCATTCTTTATCAGTTTTGCGCGCTTGCGATAACATGCAGTGTTACCATCATGCGGCACATAAATCACGATTCTCACATTTTGGCTAAATGCGGTCGCATAGTTTTACAAAACAGCATTTCTAATAAAAAACGCATTATAGCTAGAGTTGGGACGTTTTAAAACATTTTATGTCGTTTATTCATTATCACATACAGACTGTTAGGGGGATTTTGCTGTTTCGAAATTAACATTGGTTTTTGCAGTGTTTTCTGTGGTGATATCGTTATGAAACGCGACGTTGTACGATACACCAGTAATTGTTCTGTTACTCATGTATTGATGTTATCTGAAAATATTTATTGTGTGCAGGCATTTAACGCCACTAGACTTTCTTTCCCTCGTATCGTTGGCCTGAGTCACCTAAGAGGGCGAGAGAGAGGAAAAAATAGGAAGTGGAAGAAAGAAAAAGAAATTGTGAATAAGAAAAACAAATTACAGTGAATATAGGCGATGGGAATTGTGGCCAGGATCATTGGTCCTTTCCGTCCAATCTATCAGCTGGCCGCAGGAAACGTTCCGGAATTCAGCAAACTCCAAGAAGCACTCTATCCCCCACATCACGAACTGATTGTCTGCCAAGATAGCCAGTTCCTGTCCAGGTTTTGGTCATCAAACCACCCTCACTTTCCTGCGTCATACTAAGCTATAAGAACCTATCGTCCCTCCCTATATCTTTACTGTACCCTCCCTCTCCTCTATCCCTCACCAGAAACATCTCCGTCTTTTTTTTTACGTAGCAACAGGCTAACAACAGCCATTTACTCAAGCAAAAATGCCACATATAAAGGAAAATATTTGGAGAGGATTCGACGGTAAGGTGCCGGTTTCTATGTGAGTTCCATTTTCATTGCTTTTTGTCCGAGAAATGTGCCGATAGATTCGTTGAAGGTATTAAAAGATAGAAGGAGAAATGCGATAAAATGTGGATTCTGAGAGTCACTGTGATTTCTAAAAATAAAATTGCATGTGTCGGCTTGCATTTCAAAGCATTGGGTTACAAAGCACGTATCTTTATATGACTAAATTTGTGTCATGCTGTCATTTCTTTCATCTTCTTTTCTGAAACGTGCTCTCATGTAAGGGCAAAGATGTCAAAGGATAACGCCACTGCTGTTTATTATATTAATATAGGGCTCGCCAAATACATGATGTATATAAAAAACATGGCTTAGGTAGTTAAGGGTCTATAATATTTTCAAGCAGATCGCACTCTGCGTGAAAATATTATAGACCCTTAACGATTCATCAGTTCTAGACTGAGCTTCAGTGTCACGTTGTTGTGAGTTTTTAAATGCCTTTATGAACATTCTAGCTGCAGCGTCTTCCTAAGAAATATTCAAAGGAACATTATCCGCAAAAGAAACATATCAGAGAAAAAACCATCTTTAAGCTTTTCCAAACTTAAGCCGATGAAAAACTGAAATAAATATGCTTTGAAGTTCCTGTAATGTGTCAAAAACTTTGAATATACCAGCTTCTTGACGCCATTCTGAAATAGAAAATATAACTCATTCATCATTAAAAAGTACTTGAAAGGGTTGAAAGGAAACATTTACAGCAATGGAAGTATGTTTTCAGACCCCACATGGAGGCATAAATTTTGTCTCTTTTTTTATTTACTCAAGAATTGAAGAGTTAAAAAATATCACTGGAAGCTGATATATCCAGAAAACCCGTGTTGTTGCACAAATTCAAAGACTGTTTATTTTATTCAACATGAATTTAGTCAGTTTGTTCTCTCATAGTTGCAAACCGCACGTTCCATTCAGGTCTTTTCTGCGGTTGTGTTTACCGTGAGTACACCCAGAATGGCTTCAGGCGCATTTATTTTTTCATATTTCAATACCACTTCATATATTTTTTAAGCACAATGAAAATTTTTCAACCATCTACACAGAGGTTTATTTTGACAAAAAGCTATGCTCGCGTTGATGGTATGAACATCTGACACAGCAGTAAATTTGAGCTCTGTGAAGTGACTTATGGAAGTGGCGCTGATAAGGAAATATTAAAAAAAGCAAAATAAAAAATACGGTGCCAGCTTTGCCAAAATTTCCAGCTGCTTGTTAATGAGCTTTGATTTGCTTTGAAAAATTATGTAAAATATATGGTTCAGTCACGTATTCTTAGAATGTAAAAGGTGATTTTCTATTGTTTGAATTCAAATCTGGCTGTCCCTAGCATTGCTAGATGCGTCAATCTGAATTAAAATCATGTAAAACCTCATTCGAAAAAAAAAACTAAACGTTTTCACTTGCGTCACCATGAAATTTTCATTCTGAAATTTTGTTGTGTGTATCCCTACTTAACCCTTTAACGACCATGATCCTAAAACCTTGTGTCACTCTAAATACAATAACGCCCGAGACTGGCTGTTGGTTCAATTCTTTGTTTAGTAACAACTATGGTGACTGAAGTTGACACCTGCTGATCCCCCATAGGTCGTGCAACTTTAAAGAATAGGTAAGGGTAGGAAACTCACTCTATACATGCGTTTCCGGCGAATATGGTCGTTCGTATGTACGGGCGTTTTGGGCGTTATGGTCGTTCGTATGTACGGGCGTTTTGGGCGTTATGGTCGTTCGTATGTACGGGCGTTTTGGGCGTTATGGTCGTTCGTATGTACGGGCGTTTTGGGCGTTATGGTCGTTCGTATGTACGGGCGTTTTGGGCGTTACGGTTGTTCGTATGTACGGGCGTTTTGGGCGTTATGGTCGTTCGTATGTACGGGCGTTTTGGGCGTTATTGTCGTTCGTATGTACGGACGTTTTGGGCGTTACGGTCGTTCGTATGTACGGGCGTTTTGGGCGTTATGGTCGTTAAAGGGTTAAGGGACGAACATGATAAAGTCTTTACTAATGTACTTCTCTCTCATATGATATGTAAGAAAGTTCTACAAGTTGAATATGCTGCATATTATAAAAATAACCAACAGAAGAACTCCTCAGCAATGCCCTTTCAGGTATGCTCTCTGTAAATTGACAAAACTTGAAAAGCATGAAACTTATTTGACGGGACCTTAAGTCGCCGTCAATTTAAATCACAAGCTGTCATCGTTGGACATACTTCCTCTGAAGATTTCCCTAGTTACCTTTATTTCTGGCTTTAGCCCGCCAATTTCTTTCATTTTTTTTTATCGGAAATTTGAAGACCACCGTGAGCAACTCAATGGGCTATAAGCAGTCGTCCGTCCCTAATTTAGGGTCACTGGTTCCAGGGAAGGGAGAGAGCCAGTGCCGTAAGACAAACACAACATCCATGCCTCACGGGATTCTAACCCGGACCCCTTTCGGATTTATGATCAGAGGCCATCGCTTAGACCGCTGCGCCACCGGGGCAGCTATTTGATTTATGGCTTGAAAAACCTTTTCAATGGAATCAATTTCGCCACTAGAGGCCCAAATATTTAATCTGGTTTTTTCGATATCTCTGTTTGTAAATGTCCGATTTATATAATTCTTTTGATACCGGATAAGCGCAGTGGTCTAAGCGATGGCTTCTGATCATTCGTCCAAGATAGGTACGGGTTCGAATCCCGGTGCCCATTGAGTTGCTCACGGTGGTCGTTAAACCTCCAAACAAAAAAACAAGAAAAAAACCGGATATCTTTTACCTTTTGGAACACTTTAGGTTTAGATTTGTACTTGAGGAGTTTTAGTGGTACACCGCTCTGTCGCAGCGTGGTGTTTTTGTACTTCTGCTTGCAGCTTAACTGCGTTTGTTAAAACCCTATTAAAAATTCCTTTTTTTAATGTATGCCATTCGAAGAATAAAGATGGGGAACATTAGCCTCTTTAAATAACGCGCAGTTTTTCCGCTGGCAGGCGTAAATGTCAAAACCATTTTCTTCTTATCACTTCTTCCGGGCGACATACTTGAAAAATTATTTTTTCTTAGCATGGCTTTTGCTTTGAATAACACTTCTCGCATATTTTCAACTTTTTCAATATATAAAATTCGTCAGCTAAGGACCGTACACTCATATCATGTTGCCTTCTGCATTTCTTCTTTTAAGTGTTTGATTTGAAAACCTCTTTGTCTCTGATATTCTTTAAGCTATGAAAAACTTTTTGCGCACAATTTGTTAATTTTAGCAACATACTTTTCAACCACTAGGAAGACTTAGTCGCTGCTTCTGGATGTGTTTTATCGATTATACAAATCCAATTGATTTTATTATCTAACCGCTTCCATTGATTATGGAAAGATTTTATTCGCATCGGAAAGATTCAAAAGACGTGCACGTTACAACCGAAAATTCGGTGTAATCTTTCTTGTTTCATCAATCACGATAAACTATGACGAAGTAAATTTCCCCATCATTTTTATGCCAGGGGCGGGATTCGAACCCACAACTCTCGGCTCCAGAGCTCCGAGCGTACTATACTACACTATCCACTCTACTACACTGGCGTGTGGTCTCACGGCTATCTACCTTTATCTCATGTGCGTCCTGCGGGGCAGGCACGTCACAAAACTTTTGCTACTGTTGTGCGTGAAACGCTACGTTTAAGAGAGCCTCGAGCCTCCATGTCTGGCGTCAACTATCACGCTACTTTCAAAGTTGCTCCGATCAATCTTTTTGCCCATTCTTGCCTTCAGTCGAAAACTAACTGATGCTTGATGAGGCCTTGGCCCCAAAAATCCATCTCGCTTGCGAACTAATCTCCCAACCATTCGGAAAATTAGAACCTCTGCCTATTAGCACATCCCATGTATAGGCTATATCATAGAGGTGAGAAGTGTTGGTCCCGTGGGGGCAGCACACCCCTACTGGTCCCTGGACCCAGTAGTAGTTTATGGTGAAAAACTGCTGGACCCTGGCAGGACTGCTTGCGCAACGCCTTCACTCTCGCGTTTTGAGGAATTCAGCATAGTATGCCAAATTAGCTTACCGTTTGAGTTCCTGCTTTTCATGTAAATTGTGTCCCTTTTTCGTCAAATATTTTCCTACTGAATGGCACATCCCTTTGAAAAACGTGTACGCTCTTGAAACAATGAAAATTAATCAAATGAAAATAAGGAAAAGTGGAAGTGGTGAGTGCGATATGGAGAGATATAAAACGGTAAAGCGGAGAGTGGATGTATTGTAGAAATTTCTATGTTTGCTAAAATTACATGAGTTATCCTTTACGACAACCTGATGACGTACAACCTTTTATTGTCAGGTGAAAGCTACAAAAAGATGAAATGTACTTGTAGCTTCTATTTCGTGTTTGTTATTTCCTCATATTTTGAGAGTAAACGAGTTCAAGATCCTCGTAAGAGCTGACTTTTTGTCCCTGGCTGTTTTTAAATACTGTATTTTCGGCGAAGACTTTTCTTCTGAAGCCCAGGCCTAAACTCATACGCCACATCCACTTTTCTATTGATTGGTTATTGGTATCTCTTAATGAGAAGAAATAGTATACACTGAAGTGCCAAAAGTCATGGGAGGCGTACCTAGTATCGTCGAAGCGCAGGAACTCGACGTGGCATCGATTATACAAGTGGGCGAAAGACTTCTGGAGAGATGTTGAGACATGCCGTCGGAATAGCTGTCTACAGTTTCCTGGAAATTGTAGTTGCATTATTTTGGGTGCGAATGGACCTTTCCACTACGTCCCATAAGTGCTCTATTGAGTTCATGTCCGGTGAACGTGGTGGCCCGACGATTCTTCGGAACTGTCCAGAATGCTCCTCGAACCAATTTTGGACAACTTGGGTCCGATGACATGGTGCATTGTACGCCATGAAAGTCCCATCCTTGTTGGTGGGGCACATGTATCCATGAAGGGCTGCAAATGGTCACCCAGCAGAGCTACAAAGCGATTACCGGAAAATGACCTGTTTAAGAGGACCAGAGGATCCAAAACGTGCCACGTAAAGACACCTCACACATGTATGTAACCACCAACAGGTTACACAGTGCCCTGTTGACAACTCGGGTCTATGGCCTCATGGTGCCTGCGTCACACCTGAACCTTACCATCAGCTCGTAACAACTAGTAGCCTGAGTCATCGGACCACACCACATGTTGCCAGTCTTCCAAGGTCCAATTACCGTGTGTACGAACCCAGTTGAGGCGCTGTGTCCGATGTCGTGATGTTAACAAAGGCACTGTGGTAGAACTTCTGCTCCCATACCTCATGTACTCTAAATTACGCTGCAACACTAACTTGATGGATATGTCTCTGGGACCTCTTGCATTGAATGTGGAGGTAATTTGAACCACCGTCGCTTGTTTCTTAGCATGGACAATCCTGATCAGACGCTGTTGGTCACGGTCATTCAGCACCCGTGGTCGTCGTCCACTGCGCTGTCCACGGTGAGTGGTAATGCCTCCCATGAGGTATTCTTGGTACACACGTGACACCGTGCATCGGGGAATGTTGAATGTTCGCCCAACTTCGGAAACTGAATGTCCCATCCGTCTGGACCCCACTACCATGCCGCGTTTAAAACTCCGATAATTTACGTCGGTTTGCCGTAACCCTACTGGCGGTTATTCCACAAGACTCACGAAATTACACCTCGCAATTGATAAAAATCGTGTCGTGCGTCGAAGCCTTTATACGACTGCATTAACAGTTAAACATTTGTATAATGCTATCACATGACTTTTGGCACTTCCGTGTATATGACCATTGACCATTCGTCCGAGAAGGGTCCGGGTTCGAATCCCGGTGAGTCATGGGTGTTGTGTTTGTCTTACGGCGCTGGCTCTCTCCCTTCTCTGGAAGCACTGCTTATAGCCCATTGATTTGCTCACGGTGGATGTTAAACCTTTAATAAAAAAAAAAAAAAACAAAGAAGTCTACTCCAAGCTAAATAATAGAACTGGTATTCCTGTGAATTTGTTTTCTACTATACCTTTACATCAAAACATTGCCACCTTAAGTTTTTGTGCTTTAAATTTTGAATAACAGAAGATTAATTTCATTGTTAAAAGTATATGAATGGCTGTATTGTTGTTGAACCATTATGTAGCACATTTTATGCAAATAACACAAAATGTCTAACGTGTTGGGTGACCTCTAAAAATTGCTCGATTGTTTTAATTTTTTCCTGATATTGATATCACACCAAGAGGAATATTTCTAGTGGGTGGGAATATCGAATTCATAAAATAAAATCCCATAACATTAAGGACCACCCTAATATGCATATTGTGTCTTATATTCGGTCGTGATCAGAGCACCCGAAAGGCAATATTACGTTTATTTCGAAAGCTTACGAAGTGTGATATTCTGTCACTAAAACATGTCTAAAATCTGTTACAACAGGTCGCAAGAAACATAATTAAAATCGCCGTAATTGATTTAGAGTGGCAGCTGTCTTGTGTTAATAGCATACCCTTGCGACAACTCCAAGGCCACCGTGAGTGGCATTCACGTTTTGTTTTGCAAAGCCGTCAGGAGTACAATGGGTGCACCTCCTTTATCTGACAGTGATTAAACCTCTTAAACACATCGCTGCCATGCAGATGATTGCCTGGTGACAACGTGTTGACAACAGGCAGCACTTGCTCTCAAAGAACAACAATGACCAGCGGATAGCGAAGGCACTTTTCTTTGCTCTGTGAATCTCTCAGTTGTATAGCTCAAGTCAATTAAAATCCCCTATTGCCTCCAATTGTTATGTTTACCGTAATTAAATTCATGTTACCGATTGAAATCAAAATCTCTTTCGGAGTATGCGCAGCGAACAATAACTTATGCTGCGAGCATCACTCTGACTTAACACACTTTTCTGACGGTTTGTTGTTTTGCGCAGCGGATTCTCAGCTGGTCGATCGGAGGAAAGGAATACGCGCAGCCCAGCTTTAGTATCTAAGAAATAATGAGCTTACAAGATTCAGCTTTTTTGCCGAAAAAATAAAAGCGAGTTATTAGTTATCTCATTAGAAAAGGAACTGATTTTATAAATCGCTAAGATTAGCGTTCGAGTACAATTTTCATCTTATGCATCTTCACCAACAGTAGAAAAGTAAATCCCTTGTCAAAACTTTGGATGTAACGAAAATGGGTTATGGTCCATCATTGTTGAAATCTAATCGTGTTGCATGCAGTCCTGCGAAGTGACGCAACAGTAGTTAATTTCATTGTTACTCAACAATACATAAGGGTTGTTCCAAAACAACTGAGAATTTCTTTATAAAAATATATCCGTACCTTAATTATCAACAACGTGGTCATCTTCTTCGAAATGGTGTCCATTGCATCGAATACAGGTATCCCAACGTTCCTCCCACTTTCGAATGTCTTCTGGAATTCTGAAATGCCCTGCGCAGCTCTCATTATCCCACAACGTTGGGGGCACTTTTTTGAAAAAATGCAAGAATGGGTAATTTTGTTTAGGAAGGTTAACACACAGAAACTCATAAAGGTTAAAAAAAGGATATCTATATAAATTTTCAGGAAATTGAGAAATTTGTGAAAGAATTTAAGGAAATATGTCCGGTAAACGCTCTAAATAAAAAAGTTACCGATATATGATGGCATTTTTTTCATCAGTATATGCGCATGACTATTATCTATGCAGTGAACTAAAAGGTAAGTGATGTTCCTAAACACTGCTGAGATACACTCATTCCTACATGCATTAGTGAATTTTCGAAAAATGTCTTCACTATGTTGAATGTAAATAGCTATAACCTAACTATGAACTGACAAACAACAATAACTTTAGTTCATAGCATGCATAACATTGTAAGAAAGATATATACCAAGTTTCATCAATTTATTTACATACCTTTTGAAGTTATCAGGTTTTCCCTAAAGAGTTCGGGACGAAAATCCCATCCTGCAAAAAACGCGTTTCAAGTGTCACTTCCCGTTCTTTTGACACCTGTGTTTAGATATTCCGATTGCTATAACTCTGTATCTATTCATCGTCGACAAGAAACAAAGGCAGTTTTGGAATCCTAAAGAATGGGGCTTTAAAATGAAAGCATTTTTACACAATGTGATATTTGGCCTTAAACTACCTTTTCAACGTAATGGGATACCTTAATCATTCTCAAATTGTCGTCCCCGTAATGTCTTTTTTAAAATAGGGAACAACCAGAAGTCACATGGTGATATTGTAAGTTGGGGCATCAATATAATATTTATTTTCTTGAATTAAGAAACGACAGAACTGGCCATGTGCGACCTTCCATTGAGCCTCACATGAAAAGAAATGGGGAAGTCAAGTTGGACACAGTGGTTTCATGACCAAAAGCTTGGTTAAAATTATTTGAATTGATGATTTTGAAATGTGAACCATATTTTCGATATCTCTACGTGAAAGGCGTCTTCCCGTAAAATAACTCCTATTGTGCTGATGGTTACTTCTGCAACACTCGTTAAAGGTCTTCCTGCATGCGCGACTAAAGCCTCCGACACACAACCATGCATAAATTCTTTATGCCATCTGAAAATTGTTGATTCTCTTGTCTACTCAGCTTTAGAAGCCTCTTGTACATGGCGGAAAGGGTTACATGATAAAATTACACAGGAAAAAATTACACGGAATGAAATTACACAGCAAAAATTACACAAGAAAGAAATAACACGAAGAAAATTACACATAGAATGAACTTTACAACAGATTATACAAAAACATGAAACTCTAAATTAGACTGTAGACGGCTTTTGGAAGAGGTCGGGGTACGGGGATCAGGGCCCCCCACACAAAATTTTCGTAAAATCTACAGTTTTCAATTTCAAACCGCCAAATTTCGCATACTATTACATAAAACTCTAACTTAGACTGTAGACGGTTTGGGAAGGGGTCGGAGTCCGGGGAGGCAAAGCACCCCCCTCCCATTTTCGTAAAATCTACAGTTTTCAATTTAGAAACACTTAATTTAGTATACTATCTCATGGTACTCTAACTTAGACGGTAGACGGTTTTAGGGACGGAACGAGACGGGGGTCAGAGCCCCCCCCCCCCACACACACAAAGGTTTCGTAAAATCTACAGTTTTCAATTTAGAACCACCAAATTTGTTAATGGTTTAACAAATTTATTGGTTCTAAATTGAAAACTGTAGATTTAACGAAATTTTTGTATGGGGGGCTCCACATTCTTCGAAAAACCGTCTACCGTCTAAGTTAGAGTACCATGAGATAGTACACAAATTTGGTTGTTTTAAATTGAAAACCACAGCGGCGGCTGAAAAAAAAAACTTTTTCGGTTGCTGTGTGTTTCTAGACCGTGGTTAAGAGCGATGTATTTATTTATTTATTGAAAACTAGATTTTATGAAAATTTTCTGTGGGGAGGCCCTGACACCCCGGGCTCGGACCCCTTCCAAAAACCGTCTACAGTGTAAGTTAGAGTTTCATGAGATAGTATACCAAATTTGGTAGTTCTAAATTTAAAACTGTAGATTTTACGAAAATATTGTATGGGGGGCCCAGACCCCTCGGGATCCAACTCCTTCCAAAAACCGTCTCCAGTCTAAGTTATAGTTTCATGATTTGTATAATCATGGCTACAAATTTTGTATAATCTGTTGTGAAATTCATTCTATGTGTAATTTCCGACTTATGTAATTTTTTCTACGTATAATTTCTTCCTTGTGTTAATTTTGCTGTATAATTTCATTCCGTGTAATTTTTTCCTGTGCAATTCAGTCCTGACACCGACGAAAAGTCTCTCGGACAGGCTTCTTTTTTTTTTTTTTTTTTTTTTTTGATTGGAGGTTTAACGACCACCGTGAGCAACTCAATGGGCTATAAGCAGTCGCCCGTCCCTAATTTAGGGTCACTGGTTCCAGGGAAGGAGAGAGCCAGTGCCGTAAGACAAACACAACATCCATGCCTCACCGGGATTCGAACCCGGACCCCTTCCGACGAATGATCAGAGGCCAACGCCTTAGACCACTGCGCCACCGGGGCGGCCGGACAGGCTTCTTAAGTCGATAGCATATTTTAATGGAGTATCTTTTTTCCTCTTTCACATCCACTTTTTTGAAAGATCTCAACGCGAAAACATATATTGGGTTTACCAAACAGTGGTTATTAAACTTTGCACTATCGACAACGCATTCGTGATAAACAGGCGCGGTCGGATGTTATAGTTACAAAAACGACTACCGTTTTCTCGAGACTCATGCCAAGGTCGAACGCAGTATTGCACATCTTTTATAAAAACATTCTCATTTGTTTTGGAACAAGCTATGTATTTTAGGATACTATCTCCAGACATTATTTTATCACGTTTTACATAAACGTAACACTATCTCATTATAATCTTCGCAAATTACGAGAACCGGGTGTTAAATGCGATACGTAGGAACCATTACAAAAATATGCAATATATTGGCAAAAGTCACCGGACACCCTTCTAAAAGCAAACGAACGGATCCGCTGCGTTGTTAAGATGGGCGGTACAGCTGCAAACTGTATAAAAACAAGCATGTAGCTCCCCGAGATCATATCGCACTGTGAGGTTGAGTGAAAATGTCGAGGCGGGAGAGAACTGACTTTAAGAAAGGAAAGATTGTTGGGTGTTATATTAGAGGGTTGCCCATAAGAGAAACCGAGAGGCGTTCAAACATACCCAGTCAACTGTTTTGTATGTACTGAATAAATGGAAGGCGCATGGCGTGCCTGAAGCAAGAAAACGTACCGGGAAGCCGAAGAAAGTCAGTGATAGAGGACGTCGAAACCCCACGAGAGTCATTACAGCTAATCGACGGAGAACTGCACAAGACCTCGGTATACAGGTGAGTAAAAATGCTGGTACCTCGATATTTGCACGTACCATTCGCAGAGAACTTCATTCAATGGTTTACCGTGGTCATGTGGCTCCGCATAAGACTTTCATCTCCACTCGGAATGCTACTCGTCCTTTAGCATTGGGTAAAAAACATTTATCGTGAACCGTAGATCAATGGAAACGGGTTCTATGGACAGATGAATCCAGATGAATCCAGATACACGATCCATCAGTCTGATGGCCGTGTGTGGGTATGGCGGCAGCCATGTGAATGCTATTTACCACAGTGTACTGTTCCTACGGTCAAGTTTGGAGCTGGCAGTGTACTCGTGTGGGGGTATTTTTCGTGCACAAACCTGTTAACAAGCACGTCTACTTCAATATTTTGGACAATTATGCCCTACTAACTCTGTGGCAATAATATGGAACCCAGCCTTGATGGTGCCAGCAGGATAATGCATCGAGCCATAAAACAAGGCTGTTACAGCGTGGTTTGACAACAATTCCGTGTCGTTTATGGACTGGCCAGTACAGTGCCCTGATCTTAGTCCCATAGAGCACCTATGGGATGAATTAGAGCCCCGCATAAGAAGTTTGGAACCAAGGCCTACTACTAAGCAAGAGTTAGCGGCAGCATTATGTTCTTAATAGAACCACATACCTATCTCTGTGTTCCAAAACCTTGTCGAAAGCATGTCTCGAAGGGTCAGTGCGGGCTTTAAGGCCAAAGGTGGACCGACACCGTACTAAAGTATGTCAATAAATGCTATGTTGTGTTTCTCTTCTAGGTGTCCGAGGACTTTTGTCAATATAGTGCATTTTGATGCTGTAGTCGGTAAGCCACCTAAGTTGATTTTCTCAAATATCTTGAAACGGTACGTTGTAACGAAATTTGGTTTCCTCTCGTGCCTCCCAAGGTGATGAAGGTTACCTCCTATTGGCTAGAACTATTAAATGATATATAACACAATGGGGTGTAACTTGCACATATCCTAAACCAAAAGTTACCAATCCCCCTCACTAACACACTTGCCATTCAGCTTTTCTTACGATCTCGATGTCAGATTTTAGCTTGCGCATGCGCAGATGAACACATTTCATCGGCACCAGGGTGGTTTCTTACCTTCGTCTAAATCTGAATAATATTTATATATAATAATAAATATTGATTTTGAAGAACTAAACAGTCGAAATACTTACTATTGCCTCCGCAAAACGCTAGCAGATATTTACTTTCATGAGTCACATATCTTCTTTCATTGTTTTTGCGACAGTTACATTCATTTATCTACCTACCCAAGTATTGCTTAGTGTCAGGAATTACTAACCCTTTTCGTTTGTTTTTATGATTTAATTGTACTTAGTATGTACTGGACTGCAGCTTGGTGTGGTCGTGAGCAACACTAATAAATGTAATGTGCTGGACGTTAATAAATGTGTACTCTCGAATCACTCGCTTTGTTGCACACCGACGAAGATCTTGGCATACGAAAGATGCATGGCTTAAATCATCTACAATAAGTACCACGATACTCTCTCTCTCTCTCTCTCTCTCTCATCTCTTTCTTTTTTTATCGACTCTACGAGTTCCTAAGTTCATGAAGGGCCTCCTGTCTTTAGGAGACGCTTTATAACCTTGGGAACTCATTAGAGTCAATAACTATTAAGGACCATTGTATCCATTAAAGAGACAAAACTAGCACCGAAAGAGAAAGATATCACCATCTGCTCATCCTGAGTTGAACATCCCATTGAAATGTATGTAATATATACAAAATATAAATGGTCAAATTAATTCGGAACCGTAGCTAAGAGAGGAGTTTTACTGTTATTTTCGTGTTCAGCGCCCAAAAATCTACACTGATGGCCACCCAAAATGCAACACCAAGAAGGAAGCATCCAATTGGCCTGAAATTCGCAGCATGCGTCGCCCGCAAGAGGACATGCAAACGATTAGCATTGCAGGGCATATGCAAATCATGTGCGCTCGGCACGCCACCGAGAAGCACTATAAGAAGGGTGCACAGAAGGCGGGGTGTAAGTAGTGGAACTGTATTGTGCTGCCGGACCTGTGCGTGGGAAGCTTCCCGATGCCTCGTCGCAGAATACGGCAGTCATTCCAGCACGTTTCGGAGTACGATAGAGAAAGAATAGTGGCTTATCGCGACAGCGGTTTATCGTACCGAGACATCGGCACCCGTTTGGGGCGACATCCAGCCACAGTGAGGCGAGTATGAATTCGGTGGGTGCAAGAGGGACGGACGGACCGACGTGAGCAATTGCGGCAGCCACGGCACACCACCGGACAAGAGGACCGGCATGTTCTGCGCCCGGTATTGACGGCTCGCATCGCCACATCACGATCGTTAGCGCAGGAATTAGGGTGTGTTGCGCAACAACATGTGTCAGCACGTACCATTCGACATCGTCTGCAAGAGCGGGAACTTGTCGTACGGCGCCCATTGCTCCGATTACCATTGACGTTACATCACCGGAGAGTGCGGCGGCAGTGGGCCGTTGAACGCCGCACCTGGACTACGGAATCACACGACATCGTCTTCTCCGACGAATCCCGCTGCTGCCTGCAACACCACGATGGTCGGATCCGCGTGTGGCGGCACCGTGGCGAGAGACTGTACGACGCCTGCATTATGCATCGCCATTTCGGTCCGTCGCGTAGCGTTATGGTTTGTGGCGCAATTGATATGACACCCGCATTCCTCTGGTACGCATCGCCGGTACACTCAACAGCCACCGCTACATATCCGACGTTTTGAAGCCTGTAGTCCTCCTTTACCTGCAGGACCTGCCAGCTGCCACGTTTCAACAGAACAATGCGCGCCCGCACGTGGCACGCATCGTACAACAATTCTTCATGGCCCACCAGGTGTCACTGCTGCCGTGGCCCGCCTGTTCTTTCGATACGTCTCCCATCGAACACGTCTGGTCGCTGATCGGCAACCGAGTGGCCCGGCAAGCACCGCCCGCTGCTACATCTGATGAGCTGTGGCAACGTGTGGAAGCAGCCTGGACCGACGTACCCCAAGACCACATCCAAAGCCTCTTTCGCTCGATGCCGCGGCGTGTAGCGGCCGTTATTGCCAACCATGGGGGGCCACACGAACTATTGATTGTCTGCGTGTTCCGCAAGAAGCACGGGCCTGCAAGCTCAATCGTTTCATCTTTGTATCTGTTGTTATGTGTACAGTAAATCTGGCTTTGCTATCTCGTGTCCTTCTTGGTGTTGCATTTTGGGTGGCCAGCAGTGTATAAAGAAGAACCACTTCCATTCTTGTAAACATTTCATTGTTGAACAGTGTTATGTGAACAATTGCTGTAACGAAGCTAAATTTTAACTGATCCATAAAACTGAAAATAGAAGTGTTTGCTATCTAGCACAATTAATTTTTGGTTCAGGTTCCTTATCTCTGACTAAGAGCTGTCCGTAATATTTGTACTATTAATATAACTGGAGCGGATTAAACCTGTTTAATACAGGAAGGCGTAAAAGTCACTAATTATCTTCAGAAGTGGTGCAAAATGTTAAGTGGCATGTAAAACACGGTAGTTCACACGAAGAAGTATTGAGAACACAAGTTCATTAAATCACATCTTACAAATCCTACAGCTTGAAATATATTTGTAGTGATCAATATTTCTATTAGAATTATAAAGATTTGAAATATATTTGTAGTGATCAATATTTCTATTAGAATTATAAAGATTTAATGCCAGCTTTCGGGATTGGTTATCACAAAATACTGAAACGAATTTAAAGCTGTCTTTTACGCTACGGATCTTTTCCCTTTTAGTGTGTTGGCGGTTTTATTAACATGCACTTAATCGTTCCTAAATAAAAAGTGAGATAGTAAAGGATCATTATTATTTTCCTCTTGAATTTGAAAACTGCTTTTAAAAAGTTTGATTTCCACCAGGATTCAGAAAAAAAGGAAATAAAAAACGAGATATCCTGCTGGACGATCTTTTCCAATTTCCCTTCCTAAAAAAGCAAACTGTTCTCGGTAAGTATTTTAAAGTTCAGATCAACCGCAAAACACTCTTAAAAGAATAAAAGTCCACTAGTTCCTCAATGGTCAGCTACTTAGAACCCATGGCACGTTCTCTCCTGATGGCTAACACTGTGTTTTAAATTCGCCCGATGCGATGAGGCCTTTCAGGTTGAGGGCGTTTCAGCACGTGAGCCTTAGTACTTTTATTTCTTTTTTCCTTCCATGAGTTTCTTTGTGCAATAACAAGTTGACGGGAAAACAGAGGGCAAAGTCACTTCTTCCCCGAAATCTGAATTCAGTGCACTTAATTTTTTCACGTGAAGGACATTATTGCGACTTGCCTTAAGTCTTTTATCGTGGTACGCACAAAGTGCTCACAAAATTCCTCTTACAGGAAACAGTGCCAAAAATTAATAGTACACTACTTTTCTCCCATAAAATAGCACCAGGCTTCCTAGACCTTGACTCAAGACACCAAGCTGCTTTTTTGAGTGAGTTCTTTATTCGAAATGGGGAAATATTAATAGAAGTACGTATCAGGAAAATCCCGTTCGTTGGAGCTGTGTGATACATTCCTGAACTAAAATCAATATCTACTATTCATATTCAGCATTTATTAATTTATTCGATTCATTGGCTAATGAAGTTTGAACACGGAATTATTTTGTTGCTGGTCTCAATTACCATGTTTCATCATCAGCAGCAGCATCCCTTCTCAATCCACGGCTGGACGAAGGTACCGCCAAATCTGAGAAGAGATCTCTGAGTTGAGCAGTTCCCTTTTATTGTAATTTATCTATCTCCCACCTGTTCTTCTTCTGGGTGTTTTCCTGTCCCTTGGAAGTTGTTTTTTTTTTTTTTTTTTTTTTTTGATTGGAGGTTTAACGACCACCGTGAGCTACTCAATGGGCTATAAGCAGTCGCCCGTCCCTAATTTAGGGTCACTGGTTCCAGGGAAGGGAGAGAGCCAGTGCCGTAAGACAAACACAACATTCATGCCTCACCGGGATTCCAACCCGGACCCCTTACGGACAAATGATCAGAGGCCAGCGCCTTAGACCACTGCGCCACCGGGGCGGCCCTTGGAAGTTGGCCGAACATTTCAGTTGTCCAGTGTTGGTCAGTTCTTAGAGTAAATTCATCCCATTGGCACCACTGTCTTTACTTCGTTCATGATGTCATCCACTCTTATCATTTGTGACGTACCTACCTCAAGGGTGACACTCATGTCGAAGTGGATGAGAGAACAACTGGCTCCAGAGTGAGGAGGCGTGAGTTCGAATCCACCATCGGCAAAATTGGCTTGTTTTTCCATGTATCCCTGTTCGGGCGCCAAATAACCTGTATTTATGCTATGGGCTTCCTGGCTTGTTTCGCCATACTAGATCCCTGTTCGGGCGCCTGAATATAGCTGTATTTATGCTATGGGCTTGGAAAGTCTGTACTCTCATAGCATTACTTATCGTGCATCTGTGATACTTGCTGAACTGGAGAGCATCTTAACCCTTTAACGACCATGATCTAAAAAATATTTTACCACTCTAAATACCACAACGCCCGAAACTGTCTGTTGGTTCACTTTTTTGTTTAATAACGACTTTATCGACTGAAGGTGAATCCTGCTTATTCCTCATAGGTTGAGAAAATTTGAAGAACAGGCAAAGGGTAAGAAATCTGACTAACTCTAGAAGGGCGTTTGGGGCGGCTATGGCCGTCTGTATGCACTGGCGTTTTGGGTGTTATGATCGTTAAAGGGCTTTAACGTTATGCTCCGGATAACCAGCACAATATCGTTAATTACACAATGAGTAATATTCGGCTTTCTGAGATCCAGAAGAGAGTAGTCTACAGAAAGAAACAAAAAGAGTCCTTATTGGTCTCTAAGCCTCACAACTCGAACAGCTCATCAATGTCAATAATGAGTAATCAACGAGTTACCATTGGACCATTCCACAGCACTACACTTTAAATGATTTATACAGCGTGAACCTCTGTAACGTGAGGAACAGTGTCTGACTGCCACGGTAACTTCGTCAAATATACATTAATAGTCTTGACGAAGGTGTAGCGTACAGCACAAGGCTGCGCTAATCTACTTTCTTTTAGCACTGCTCCCTCCACACGTTATATACACTCAAGTTCATAAAAAAACAGAACTACTGAAAGGATTCGTGCTACGACTTTGATTTTTCCAGGATATGCTAATCAGGCAATATCGCAGAAATTATGGCGTCATGCGTGCATGCGGACCACGTCTATCGCGCAGCGTCACAGATTGGAAACCCGCCGTTTTTGTGTTATGAGTGCCGCTTGGATCGGTCGGCATGTCAGTACGTGGTCAGCAGTGGGTAAGGATGCATTTTAATCGTCTAAGTAACATCAGAGAGTTCGACAGAGGTCGTATCATTTGCATGAGAGAACTGCAATGCTTCCCTCCGTGATGCTGCCGGCCGTGTGGGGCGCAGTGTGACAGTCGTGGCAAGAGCGTGTAGGGAACGGTACGAAGAAGGACGTAGGACACAACGGGAAGATCCTGGACGGCGATCACAGAAAACGCCGGGAGCCAAACCTTCATCTCATGAGGATGTCTTTGAGTGAGCGTTCGGCAACATCAACGGCGTTGGCGCAGCAGTGGTGAACTGTGACACATTTTCTCATATCAGCTGCAACAGTACGTCGGCGGTTGTTACAGTTCGGACTGCAGGCTCTTCGGCCCATCCTCAGGCCATCTTTGAAACTGCAGTAACGGACTTCCAGTCTGCAATGGTACATCAAATGAAGGGAGTGGTGTGGCGAATGGCACAATATCGTGTTCTCGAACGAAACGTGCTTCTGTTTAGGCTAAACTGATGGCTGCATCTGTGTCCGCCGACGAGAGAGAGAGGTGTCCGGAACAGTGCACTCGTACCAGGCATACCGCACGAACACGAGGTATTATGGTCTGGGGTGCCATCGGATACGAAATCAGATCACCTCTTGTGACAGTCCGTACCACCAAAACCAGTGCCCCTTACGTCAATGATATTCTACTGGTTGGCCGCCTTTACATACCTGCAGGACGCCTTCTGGGAGATATTTCCGTAGGATAATGCCACGTCACATGTTGCAGCGACAAAACATGCTTTCTTCAGAGATAACGACGTTCCACTTCTGTCGTGATGGGCTAGGTAGCGGGATTTATCACCCATAGAGAATCTCTGGGACATGCTTAAACGACAGGTGAAGCGGTACGGCCGTCCGGCAGAAACTATTGATGAACTTTGGACGCGGGTCAATACATCCTGTATGGCTATTCCACAGCACACCATTCTCACATTATTTGATTCAATATCTCAGAGCGTACGGCAGTCCGCCAACAACTCTTGATGAACTTTGGACGTGGGTCAATACATCCTGGATGGCTATTCCACAGCACACCATTCTCACATTATTTGATTCAATACCTCAGAGCGTACGGCAGTCCGCCAACAACTCTTGATGAACTTTGGACGTGGGTCAATACATCCTGTATGGCTATTCCACAGCACACCATTCTCACATTATTTGATTCAATACCTCAGAGCGTACGGCAGTCCGCCAACAACTCTTGATGAACTTTGGTCGCGGGTCAATACATCCTGGATGGCTATTCCACAGCACACCATTCTCACATTATTTGATTCAATACCTCAGAGCGTACGGCAGTCCGCCAACAACTCTTGATGAACTTTGGTCGCGGGTCAATACATCCTGGATGGCTATTCCACAGCACACCATTCTCACATTATTTGATTCAATACCTCAGAGCGTACGGCCGTCCGGCAGAAACTATTGATGAACTTTGGACGCGGGTCAATACATCCTGTATGGCTATTCCACAGCACACCATTCTCACATTATTTGATTCAATACCTCAGAGCGTACGGCAGTCCGCCAACAACTCTTGATGAACTTTGGACGTGGGTCAATACATCCTGGATGGCTATTCCACAGCACACCATTCTCACATTATTTGATTCAATACCTCAGAGCGTACGGCAGTCCGCCAACAACTCTTGATGAACTTTGGACGTGGGTCAATACATCCTGTATGGCTATTCCACAGCACACCATTCTCACATTATTTGATTCAATACCTCAGAGCGTACGGCAGTCCGCCAACAACTCTTGATGAACTTTGGTCGCGGGTCAATACATCCTGGATGGCTATTCCACAGCACACCATTCTCACATTATTTGATTCAATACCTCAGAGCGTACGGCAGTCCGCCAACAACTCTTGATGAACTTTGGTCGCGGGTCAATACATCCTGGATGGCTATTCCACAGCACACCATTCTCACATTATTTGATTCAATACCTCAGAGCGTACGGCAGTCCGCCAACAACTCTTGATGAACTTTGGTCGCGGGTCAATACATCCTGGATGGCTATTCCACAGCACACCATTCTCACATTATTTGATTCAATACCTCAGAGCGTACGGCAGTCCGCCAACAACTCTTGATGAACTTTGGTCGCGGGTCAATACATCCTGGATGGCTATTCCACAGCACACCATTCTCACATTATTTGATTCAATACCTCAGAGCGTACGGCAGTCCGCCAACAACTCTTGATGAACTTTGGTCGCGGGTCAATACATCCTGGATGGCTATTCCACAGCACACCATTCTCACATTATTTGATTCAATACCTCAGAGCGTACGGCAGTCCGCCAACAACTCTTGATGAACTTTGGTCGCGGGTCAATACATCCTGGATGGCTATTCCACAGCACACCATTCTCACATTATTTGATTCAATACCTCAGAGCGTACGGCAGTCCGCCAACAACTCTTGATGAACTTTGGTCGCGGGTCAATACATCCTGGATGGCTATTCCACAGCACACCATTCTCACATTATTTGATTCAATACCTCAGAGCGTACGGCAGTCCGCCGACAACTCTTGATGAACTTTGGTCGCGGGTCAATACATCCTGGATGGCTATTCCACAGCACACCATTCTCACATTATTTGATTCAATACCTCAGAGCGTACGGCAGTCCGCCAACAACTCTTGATGAACTTTGGTCGCGGGTCAATACATCCTGGATGGCTATTCCACAGCACACCATTCTCACATTATTTGATTCAATACCTCAGAGCGTACGGCAGTCCGCCAACAACTCTTGATGAACTTTGGTCGCGGGTCAATACATCCTGGATGGCTATTCCACAGCACACCATTCTCACATTATTTGATTCAATACCTCAGAGCGTACGGCAGTCCGCCAACAACTCTTGATGAACTTTGGTCGCGGGTCAATACATCCTGGATGGCTATTCCACAGCACACCATTCTCACATTATTTGATTCAATACCTCAGAGCGTACGGCAGTCCGCCAACAACTCTTGATGAACTTTGGTCGCGGGTCAATACATCCTGGATGGCTATTCCACAGCACACCATTCTCACATTATTTGATTCAATACCTCAGAGCGTACGGCAGTCCGCCAACAACTCTTGATGAACTTTGGTCGCGGGTCAATACATCCTGGATGGCTATTCCACAGCACACCATTCTCACATTATTTGATTCAATACCTCAGAGCGTACGGCAGTCCGCCGACAACTCTTGATGAACTTTGGTCGCGGGTCAATACATCCTGGATGGCTATTCCACAGCACACCATTCTCACATTATTTGATTCAATACCTCAGAGCGTACGGCAGTCCGCCAACAACTCTTGATGAACTTTGGTCGCGGGTCAATACATCCTGGATGGCTATTCCACAGCACACCATTCTCACATTATTTGATTCAATACCTCAGAGCGTACGGCAGTCCGCCAACAACTCTTGATGAACTTTGGTCGCGGGTCAATACATCCTGGATGGCTATTCCACAGCACACCATTCTCACATTATTTGATTCAATACCTCAGAGCGTACGGCAGTCCGCCAACAACTCTTGATGAACTTTGGTCGCGGGTCAATACATCCTGGATGGCTATTCCACAGCACACCATTCTCACATTATTTGATTCAATACCTCAGAGCGTACGGCAGTCCGCCAACAACTCTTGATGAACTTTGGTCGCGGGTCAATACATCCTGGATGGCTATTCCACAGCACACCATTCTCACATTATTTGATTCAATACCTCAGAGCGTACGGCAGTCCGCCAACAACTCTTGATGAACTTTGGTCGCGGGTCAATACATCCTGGATGGCTATTCCACAGCACACCATTCTCACATTATTTGATTCAATACCTCAGAGCGTACGACCGTCCGCCAACTACTCTTGATGAACTTTGGACGTTGGTCAATACAGCCTGTATGGCTATTCCACAGCACACCATTCTCACATTATTTGATTCAATACCTCAGAGCGTACGGCAGTCCGCCAACAACTCTTGATGAACTTTGGTCGCGGGTCAATACATCCTGGATGGCTATTCCACAGCACACCATTCTCACATTATTTGATTCAATACCTCAGAGCGTACGACCGTCCGCCAACTACTCTTGATGAACTTTGGACGTGGGTCAATACAGCCTGTATGGCTATTCCACAGGGCACCATTCACACATTTGCCTCAGCGAGTACAGCAGATGACACAAGGTCAAGGTGGCCACATCGATTTTTAGCTGCATCGACACACGTGGTACCTGTGACACCGAGATGCTAATCATTTGTTCTGTATTGCCTATTGAACACATCCTGTAAAAAGCAAAGTCTTTGCTCGACCCTTTTCAGGTGCTCTTTTTTTTATGCACATGGGTATACGTCGTTCGTATCTTGTCAAAACACACACACGACTTGAGCTCAATTCAACATCGATGAGCCATTACATTATGACCATCTACCTAATAAGCTGAAGGACCCCCTTTAGCCCGCAAAACGGCGGCCATTTTTCGAATCATCGATTCGGTGGGGATGCGATAGGTTTCCTGGGGTATCTGGTAACCATAATGTCAACATCAGGTTCTTAGTTACCGTACATTCCCGGGTGGTAGTGATTTATCGCTAACCCACTTTTCCAAGTCGAACCACAAATGTTCGATTGGGTTCATGTCAGGTGAACTTGGAGACCAGGGTATTAGCAGAAAGTCACCAGAATGTTCCTCGAACCACTCCTTGTTAATTCTGGCAGTGTGGCATGGCGCATTATCCTGTTGGTAATGGCCGTCACCAGCAGGAAACACAGTTGTCGGGAATGGGTGAACTTGGTCCACCACAATGTTCAGATACCTGACAGCTATCAGGTATTGTGCTATTGCGATAATAGGACCTAAAGTGTCCCAAGAAAACATCTCCCACAACAAAGCACCGCTGCTACCTGCCTGTTTCCTCTAACAGTTGTGACGTACCTGCCAGCAGGACGCACACGACATAAAGGCACATAGCAATCAGAACAAACGTCCGCGTAGCTCACATGGTAGAGCAACTTGTTCCGGAATAAGCGGACTCGGGTTCGAATCCCGGCGTAGACCAAAAATGACGGAGAAATTTACTTCGTTATACAGTGCATCCAAGTATTATGTTTCCTTCAATAAGTTAGAGGGAAAGCGTTCGAGGAAAAAGATGTTCGAGGGAAACAGATGCATGGATGCATCAGCTTCCCTATAACAATGCATCAGGTATACCAAACAGTACGTCCAGGTAGCATGCTCGGCCGTCTACGTGATGCTGCAAGAATCTTAAATCGTCAGGCCAAGTCACTTTCTTCCAAATCATCCACCTTCCAATCTCGGTTATCTTGGGCCCATTTTATGCGTTATTGGTGAAGACTTGCAATGAGCATGGGGACCCGACTGGGTATACGGTAACGCAGGCCCATGCGTAAAAGGCATCGACGAACTGTGGGCTGTGACACATTGCTCTGATCATTACTGTTTTAGCTGCGCGTGATTTGTTTCACTGTGGCACAGCCGCCGCAGAGCCAAAGTGAAACAAATCACGCGCAGCTAAAACAGTAATTATCCAATGCCCTCTAGCATTAATGAGCTGCGGACGACGGTACGTCGTTTGGACATCTCTGCACCACTTTTGATACGTACTCACTACAGCGGCACGTGAAAAACAAACAAGCCGCGCCGTTTCCGAGATCTTAGTTCCGAGACACTGTGACATCACAATTTGTCCTTTATCAGACTCCGATAAATCGGCAGATTTTCCCATTCTGACTCCGAACACTCTACTAACCAAAAGCCGGTCCTCGGGTTGTTAATATGCTGCTCTGTGAACTTCACTTGAGCCACCGTTCTGTCTCCCAGGAGCGCTCCTTTCTCTAGGTTGGAGGTGGTTATAATACACTGCCGGGCAATTGCTAAGGACGGATGACAATAGCAACGATAGCAACCATAAAATGGAAGGCAGGAAAATGTGGAAATCACCATAAGTGCGGGATACAGTAAGACGTGTTGTGCGCATGCAAATTTTGGATTGCCGAACTTGTTCGTGACGTCATAGCGCTGATAAGAGATATAAAGAATTTGACGCGTTCTGACCGTTGTTGTTCAAACGCAAAGTTGAAAGGGAAAGAATCAATTGACGAACTTACAATTTTCAGTATGTCTTCCCAACATCACCTAGATGATTTTACGCGTGGCCGTATTATTGGCAAGATTGAAGAAGGGCGAAAAATAACAGATATTGGCAGGGAGTTCAACGTCAGCCACAGTGTTGTTTCAAGGCTTTGGAAATCATTTCAAACAAATGGAGAGTGTAGCAAACGTCACGGGGGAGGTCGTGTTCGCAGTACGACACTTGCAGAAGACCGGCACGTAGTGCTATCAACAAAAAGACACCGGCGCAGCACAGCTAGTGAGGTAGCAAATCAGTTTATGGCTGCTACTGGCAAGCGGATCTCCCGAAAAACTGTCGCCAGACGTTTGCATGAAGGAGGACTATAGGCCCGCCGTCCTGTTGTGTGCATCCCATTGTCCAGACGTCACCGTACCGCCCGTTTGCAATGGTGCCATCAACATTGCAATTGGACTGATAACGACTGGTCTGCTGTCCTCTTCTCAGATGAGAGTAGATACAGTCTATCTTCTGATTGTCGACGACAACTGATCTGGAGTGACAGTGGTACTGCATATTGTCCAGCAAACATAGAGGAAAGGGACCGATATCCGACATGTAGTGCCATGGTGTGGGCTGGCATAATGATCAATGGCTGTACGTCCCTCTATGTGCTTCCAACTGGGACTATGACTAGCCAACGATACATTAATGATGTTCTGCTACCTCATGTTCGCATGTTCCGTGGTGCTGTCGGTGATAGATTCATTTTCATGGACTACAACGCAACATGTCATCGAACAGTCGCTGTCCAGGAGTGTCTTGAGAGCGAGGATATTCAACACCTCGTATGGCCAGCACGTTCTCCAGATCTGAATCCCATTGAAAATGTGTGGGATGTTTTGGGGAGGAGTCTTGCTGGTCGCCAATGCCCTCCAATAAACAAGGACACCCTCATCCGTGCACTGACAGAGGAATGGCATAAATTACCCCAACAGCTGCTTGATAATATTGTGCAAAGCATGACACGACGTGTGGAATCTTGCATCGCCCTCCATGGTGGCCATATCCCGTATTGATATCTTACGCCGGAGCGCCTGCGGACGGTAATTGCATTTTTTTCACGTTTACGTATTCTGCACAAAATGGCCTGTTTGTCCGTTGAACACGTTCGAAAGCCTTCTGGATTTCAGAGCACAATAAATTGCCTTTCTTGTAATGTCCTGGCATTCTGACATTATTTTATCTCACTTGGCAACCAACCACACTTACGTTTTTATGAGCTATATAGCCGTTTATGATCCGTCCTTAGCAATTGTCCAGCAGTGTATAATGGCTCATCGGCATATTGCCACATAGCATTCAGTGAGTGAGAAAATATATCGCTAAAGTTGAAACGCTTAAAGAGAACGAACTCAAAGGTTTACACAGGAAAAGAAACTAAAAATGAAATCTAAAGTAAAATATACGTCATACATTCAATGAGCTTCCTTTCCGATATCTCTTCGCTATGTCAAGCATACATTTCTTCGTGCTTCTTTGAGCTATCCGCAACCACAGTATGTCACTTTTAGTTATGATCCATGTCTCTGAGTAATCAGTAAGAAATGCTATGACACATTCATTAAGCACTTTTCTTTTGAGACACTATAGTAAATTTCTTTTGAAAATTGTACAACTTCTTCGAAATGAACTTTCGCCAAGTTTTATGCGCCTATGAATTTCTTCCTTGATATGGCTCTCGTTTGATATTTGATGTCCAACTGTGTTATAGGCATCGGTTACTATGACTTTTAATATAAGCAGTGACATCACACAGTTGACATCTGGGTGAATTCTGTAAATAAAGCTTGTCATTCTTCGACTCCGTTCCGATAAGAGGAGAAGTAATTATCTAAATGGAAATACGATAAAAATATAAAATACTAACTCGTACACATACATATTCCTTTTCGGCGTAAAATAAATATTATTTTCCAGAGCAACTGATGATCGCATGTTCATCTTTTTTATTTGCAAATACCAAATGACTTCAGCTGGAAACTTTAAGACTGATATTTAATATTTCCTAGAGTGTAAAAATTGATTGATCTTGAAAGAATGAAACGGCTTTAGGTTTATAAGTAAGTCGATATTCTGGAAAAATATATTGTTTCTATAAGAGAAGTGATTAATGGTGCTGGTTCTATATTTCCTATTTGATAATAGACTACCTTCAAAACACGATTCACACTCATAAGGATCTAAAACCACATAGGAGTCAAAACATTTACTAAAAACAGATACAGGTAAGAACTTTCGGCTTCACATTGAGCAACCCAACAGTCAAAAATCTGGTTAGTGGCGGTGTATAGTCATCACCCAAGTTTTAGTTTCAAGTCTTTCCCGTAGGCAACAACAATTGTGAAGTTACGTATTAACCGTCACCAAGGACTTGTAAAAATGTACACTGCTGGCCACCCAAAAGGCAACACCAAGAAGGAAGCATCCGATTGGCCTGAAATTCGCAGCATGCGTCGCCCGCAAGAGGACATTCAAACGATTAGCATTGCAGGCCATACGCAAATCATGTGCGCCCGGCCCGCCCCCGAGAAGCACTATAAGAGGGGTTCACAGAAGGCGGGGTGTAAGTAGTGGAAGTGTGTTGTGCTGCCGGACCTGTGCGTTGGAAGCTTCCTGATTCCTCGTCGCAAAATACGGCAGTCATTCCAGCACGTTTCGCAGTTCGACAGAAGACGTATAGTGGCTTATCGCGACAGCGATTTATTGTACCAAGACATCGGCGCCCGTGTGGGACGACATCCACCCACAGTGAGGCGAGTATAGATCTGGTGGGTGCAAGAGGGAGGGACAGTGAGGCGAGTATGGATTCGATTGGTGCAGGAGGGACACACCACCGAACGAGAAGACCGGCATGTTCTGCGGCGGGCATTGACGGCTCGCACCTCCACATCACGAACGTTAGCGCAGGAATTAGGGTGTGTTGCGCAACAACCTGGGTCAGCACGTACCGTTCGACGTCGTCTTCAAGAGCGGGGACTTGTTGCACGGCGCCCATAGCTCCGATTACCGATGACGTTACACCACCGGCGAGTGCGGCGGCAGTGGGCCGTTGAACGCCGCACCTGGACTACGGAATGGCACGACATTGTCTTCTCCGATGAATCCCCTTCTGCCTGCAACACCGTGACGGTCAGATCCGCGTGTGGAGGCACCGCGGCGAGAGACTGTATGACGCCTGCATTATGCATCGTCATACCGGTCCGTCGCCTGGCGTTATGGTTTGGGGCGCCATCGGATATGTCACCCCACCCCTTTGGTACGCATCGCCGGTACACTCAACAGCCACGGCACCATCTCCGACGTTTTGGAGCCTGGAGTCCTCCCTTGCCTGCAGGACCTGCCAGCGGCCACGTTTCAACAGGACAATGTGCGCCCGCACGTGACACGCATCGTGCAGCAATTCTTCACGGCCCACCAGGTGTCACTGCTGCCGTGGCCCGCCTGTTCTTTTGATATGTCGCCCATCGAACACGTCTGGTCACTGATCGGCAACCGAGTGGCCCGGCAGGCACCACCCACGGCTGCGCCTGATGAACTGTGGCAACGTGTGGAAGCAGCCTGGACCGACATACCCTAAGCCCACATCCACAGCCTCTTTAGTTCGATGCCGCGACGTGTAGCGGCCGTTATTGCCAGCCTTGGGGGCAACACCAACTATTGATGTCTGCGTGTTCCGCAAGTCGCACCGGCCTGTAAGCTCAATCGTTTCATTTTTGTATCTGTTGTTATGTGTCCAGTAAATCTGGCTTTGCTATCTCGTGTCTTTCTTGGTGTTGCGTTTTGGGTGGCCAGCAGTGTATTTATTGGTTGAAAATTGACACTCTTCAACTATTTGGTCTGAAGATGACCACAATGTGAGGCAAAAAGTTTTAACTGCTATATGTTTTTAGTAAATGTTTTTAACTCGTATGTTTTGTTAGATCCTTATGGGTGTGAATCTTGTTTTGAAGGTAAACTATTATCAAACTGGTGGTTCATCTGGCACGGTTCTATACTTTCTCACCGGTATTGAAAATTTACTGTAGTTTTCATTTTTTTCTGTTGTTTCGATGGTGTATCCGTTTCCCGGAGTGTATATATGTAGTTTTGTGATTTCCAGCAGACTTGCGCCTAAAAGGGGTACGGTTTTTCAAGAAGGTTGCGGCAAGACAAAGAACGAAAGCATTCCTGGATGCAAGAAACCCCTAACCGCTACATTGGCTCGAATACAAGCGTTTAAAGAAAGAATTGCTATGCAGTTTGTATTATGGAATGTTATAAGCCACAGCGTGCACAATTCTACATGAGAAAAATATCTAAACATCCAGTGATAACCGTACGATTTGTCGAGATTGTGGGATGACGGTTTGGGAACAAGATCATAGCCGCCCCGGTGGCGCAGTGGTCTGAGCGATGGCCTCTGATCATTCGTCCGTAAGGGGTCCGGGTTCGAATCCCGTGAGGCATGGATGTTGTGTTTGTCTTACGGCACTGGCTCTCTCCCTTCCCTGGAATCAGTGACCCGAAATTAGGGACGGGCGACATTTATAGCCCATTGAGTTGCTCACGGTGGTCGTTAAACCTCCAATCAAAAAAAAGAAAAAGAACAAGATCATATACGGTCGAGTCACATTATAGTGACCATCAGCTAATATCCAGAGTAACTGCCGTGTGCAGCTTGTACAGCAGCTAGACGAGCTGGGATTGACTCAATAAGGTGCTGGAAGGTGTTCACAGGTATGTGGATCCATGCTGACTGCAGCGCATCTGACACCTGCTGGCGGGTGCGTGGTGAAGGATCCATAGAGCGAACAACACGATCGAGTTGGTTCCCGCAGATGCTCAATTGGGTTTAAGTCTAAAGAATTAGGGGGCCAACCACTCTCGGACATTTCTAGCTGTGTGACACGTTGCACTGTCGTGCTGGAAGATCTCATCTGCCCCAGGGAAGACAAACAGTATGCATGGGTGTACGTGGTCTGCAAGGATGGATTCATAAAGAATTTGGTCCATAGTGCCTTCCACAGGTATGAGTGGGCGCAGGAAATACCACGAAAACTTTCCTCAGACCAAAACACTGCCATCACCAGCTTGTGTTCCTGAAGCAGTGGTTGAAGAGCGTTTCTTCTCCCATGTTTCTCGCCTTATACGCCGACGTCCATCGGTTCGATGAAGCAGAAAACGTGACTCATCAGAAAAGGCAATTCTTTGCCAATCAGCGAAGGTCCAATTCCAATACTGCCGTGCAAATATAAGCATTTTCTGCCAATGCACCTTCGTTAGCATAGGTGCTGTGACTATCCGTCTGCATCGGAGCCCCATACGCAGCAGGGTTCGCTGAACTGTCGTTTTATACACACTTCCGGTAGCCCCCTGGTTCATTCGGGCAGTGAGTTGCTCCAATGTAGCGTGCCGATCGGCCTTCATGCACCTTGGGAGCCAACGTTCGCCTCTCACATCAATGGCACGTTGTGCTCCGCAGTTTACACGTCGCTTATTCGCAATCGTGCCATTTCTACAATCACGATACACTTTAACCACAGCAGCACGCGAACAGTTCACAAACTGCGCTGTTTCAGGAATACTGCCACCGTTGGCCATAAAGCCGATAATCATCCCTTTTTGCAAATCTGATAAATCGCTCCTTTTATTTATGACAGCAACGAGTGATATGTTTTCAGAATGCCTCCAGCACACCGTATATACCCTCCAAGCCAGCTCACGACACGTACCTTCTTTCATTGGCTACGCGCTGTTGACGTCAAAAGTAGGATGTGATCAAAATAAAGTGACCCGACTGTGTATACTCGAAGCCATATACCAAATGCAAAAGAGATCGTAAAGAGAAAACATCATACAAACACCTTAAATGCCGATACATGGAATATTAGAAGTTCGTTGAAAGATACGAGTATAGGGATAGTGTAGGTTGTTTTGAACAAAATAGGTAAGTTAAAAACCTATATCCGAATTGCAACTGAAATTATGCAGAAAGGTGCTGTGATTGTTGAAAACTGTTTGTTCTTAGATAGTGGTAGAATTACGAAAAACGTGTCTTTTATCTTAAGCAAGAACTGTTAAATGAAATATCTTAAGAGTTATCCAACAAAAGAAAAACAATTGTGACACGATGATTGTACAGCTGCGGGCAGGCTTCTAAATCTCTTAATTTTGGTCAATTACAAAATCCCTTCAGCATCATTTTTATAAATATACGAATGCTTCACATTTAAATCTACTCAGAACTTTAGATCAGTTACTCAAGAAGGTTATTATGACCCGCATGGCCGATTTCGGCTTAAAAGGTGGAGGGAATGTGATAAGTTTAACACTAGCAATGGTTACTTATTTAAAACTTTCCTCATAAGAACGTTTCTTGAAAATAATGATTATCAAATCCCTTTCGCCACCCCGGTGGCACAAATGTCTAAGCTCTAACCGTTGACCATTTACCCAGGTGGGGTAGTGTACTTGTCTTACATGTCTGGTTCTCTCCATTCCCTGGAACCCGTGACCCCATATAAGGGACAGGTGACAGTTTATAGCCTCCACATTTGCACACGGTTGTCGTTAAACCACAAAATAAAAATACATTGCACAAGAGAATATAGCTTGATTAATGAGAGACAGATATAATACTACGTAAGTCTTTTCAAGAACTGTAACGAAAATTCAAAAAAATTGAATTGAATTTTTAAGGCAGTTTGTCACACCTCTTGTATTAAATGGAAAAAATGTTAAACAATTCAAGCAATTTTAAAGTATCTGATTTTCAGCTTTTGACGATATCTCTGCTAAATTGATTAAAGTGAGTGAAACATTTTAGTGAATTACTTTCCAAAATAATATCAAATATCTGGAAAATTTGCCAGAAACTGGCAGTTTGGAATGATGATTTTAATTCCTACAAATGCCGCCCCTGTGGCACAGAAGTCTGAGCCTGGCTTTAGATCGTTCGTCCAAATGGGCACTGGTTTGAGACCTGGATGAGTCATGCATTGTGTTTTTGCCTAACAGCACTGGATCTCTCTCTCTGTCTCCCTCTCTCTCTCTTTCTCACCAGGTGCAAGTGGCGCCAGATTAGGGACGGACAACTAAAATGACTTTCAGTTGTCCGTCCCTAATTTGTAAGATATAATTCATAAAATTCATAAAATTAAATGTACTTATAAAATTCATAAAATTAAATATATTTATAAAATTCGTAAGATTAAATATATTTATAAAATTCATAAAATTAATATAGATATATACGGTTAAATATATTTATAAAATACATAAAATGGTTATATATAACTAAATATGTTTATAAAATTCATAAAATCAAATAAATTTATGAAATTCACAAAATCAAATAAATTTATGAAATTCACAAAATCAAATAAATTTATGAAATTCACAAAATCAAATATATTCATAAAATCAAATGTATTTATAAAATTCATAAAAGGAAATCTTTTTATAAATGTTTTAGAATTAATAAATATAATGACATGTATTTACAATTTTTTAGGACGACAATTAAAAACATAGACATTTTTCAAACTGTGTAAATGTAAGTACCAATTTCTCAAGTATAACTGTTTCAAATGTTCTTGCATTAAATTTCACGGGAATTAGGAAAGGAAATAGCTGCGAAACAAATAGGTAGGCGAAGAATCGGCAAAAATCGTGTTCAATCATCAAGATTGCCTTCACTACTTTGGAAAGAACTGAATTCAAACCACCGCTTGATTTTAAATTTGTTAATCACTCTAACGATTTAGATTAATTACAGTGTGATGTACTACGGAGATGAAAAACGTGTCAACACAACACATCTGAGGCGATACATTGTGTCAGTGTATTTTAGCGGGATAGAACAATTGGCTCTGGTTTCGATTTTCGCCACCGATAAGTTTGTGTTTTCATAAAAGTATGAATCGTTATGAGCATAATATGGCAACGGTCGTGTTTCATTCAATTTATATATGCTGTATGTCAGGAACTCAATGGTAGCAGAACCGAACAATTGGTTAAAAGTAACCTGATACATAAATGTGCTAATTGTCCAACTTTAATTTTCTGTTACAAAGGAACATGTGCCGTCCCGGTAGCGTGGTGACCCTTTTCTTCCGAGTGGGCCCAAGCCCGTGTCCAGGAATGGACATTATTGGTCTACCTTTCCTGGAACCAGTGGCTCCAAATTAGAGGCGGACGAGAGCTTATAGCGGCCAGTGTTCTTCACAGTGGTCTTTAAACCCCGACACAAAAACAGAAAGTGGCACGGACGAATTTTTCTTATCAATAAAGTTAACGTAAAGCAGAAGGTTAAAAATAATTCAAGAACTTAACGATTTCATCCTCAAGTGACATGAAAAGAAATTAACTCTTGTTAAACTCCTGTTTCTAATTTATCTAAATTGTGGAAATATGGAGATATTGCACATCGATGGAAACTGAGAATTATAGCTTTAGTTTTCTTTACTGTGGTCACCTACAGATACGAAAGACGGAAACTTCGAGAAATTTTCCAAATAAGGCTTATGTATTTGAAGAATATTCAAAGTAAAGAGAAATATGCAAGTTTTGAATGTATTGCAAGAGGAAAAAGTATTTTGTGTAATCAAAGGACGAAGAAGTTTGGGGCCAAAAAAAAAAGTAGGACCCATTTCACAAAAAAGGGGAAAAAAGCCGAAGTATTGTAGCGTTTGTGTGTAGCTGACTAACTGAAACACTATATAAATAAAGACTTCACCTACAGTGAAATGCGAGTGACACAAATAAAGTTCAAGAGGTTTTTTACTTACAGCTAATCCTTTATTTCAGCCAATAGGCACTTGATCATGTTCACTTCAACACGGTGAGAACAACTAAACATGGGTTAATATCCCCAATGAAAATTAATTATGAAACACAACACTAGAACTTGAGTTAATATCCACAATAATACTCAACTACGAAACACAAAACTTTCATTGAAGAAGAATACGTGCCTTCAACAATACTTTAACGGCAACTAAGCAGTCTCGTATACAAAAGGTACTGAAACATTAACATTCCAAATCCCCCATCTCACAGAAACTGCGTAGCCATTATATATCTTGTCTTGTTCTTATCACATACATACGTCCCTTACGTACGAACCATAGCCCACTGGAAAGAGTAGGCCCTGAAACGAACGGTCATGTGACCAACATGGTCCCAATTTTCAGTTTATTATTTGTAATTATTTATTGCGTTTTACTACTGCAAGCAAATTATATTTATAAGTGCCGCAGATATATTAATATAAACCCTACACAAAATTTAATATTACACCCACTTCCATTTTTTCACAAAACTGGTATTATATTTTCTAGTTTTGACTGGAAAATATAATGCAATAAGGGTCTTTAAGAGACTTTATTCACAAGAATAATAACTATTCTGTTCCGGTAAAAACTTGAAGAAATTTCACAAAGCTAAGACTATTTTGGTCACATGACTACCGCTCGTTTCAGGGCCTCCTCTTTATAGTTGGCTATGCGTACGGACCTCATGGTGCTGCCAACCTCCATTCATGTGTGAGAGAAGATATCACGTTAAGTTTTGAAAGTGCAAAAGAGAAAAACTCGAATTTATACAGGAAAAGGAACTAAAAATGAAAGTTAAAATAGAATATACGTCACAGTATAAAATAAAGGACCTGTAGAACGAGGATTTCTGGCTCATCAAAACACAGTTCAAAGCCGAAGCGTTTCGAGAAGTTTGTCAACTGTTCTGCACCAAGATACGGTGAAGCCGTCCCGACGGTGCAGCGGTCTAAGAGTTGGCTGCTGATCATTCTTTCGAGTTGGGTCCGGGTTCGAACTCCGTTGAGGCATGGATGCTGTGTTTGTCTTACGGAGCTGGCTTTCTCCCTTCCCTGGAACCAGTTGCCCTAAATTAGGGAAGAGCGACTGCTTGTTGCCCAGTGACGGTGGTCGTTAAAACCCCATCACACAAAAAAAATGGTACTGTTAAAGTGTAGAAAAAATATGAAACGCCATAACTAAAACCTTTGACTTGAAGCAGAATTTTGTAAATTTATTCATGGTAGCTAGTTTAATTTTTTCAATCCCCGTATCATTTTAGTTCCAATTTAATAGGAAAGCGACCAGTAATGTTTTGTAAATTGGGCAAGAAATGTTACAACGAACAAAGCCTAACAATGGGAAAGCGGGTTCAGCACGCTCATTTTCCCCCTAGGGTTTCCTTTCGTTTTTTTTTTTTTTTTGTCGAGTTAAACGACTCCCACGAGACCTACGCTAAGAAGAAGCTCAGAAAGGCTTTCCGCATCAATTAAGTGTATACGATTCTCTGAAACCAAAGAAACATTAGCAGAAGCTAAGACGATTTGCTGAGAAAGTTCGCACTTATAGGAATTTGGTCCTAAATTGGGAACCTGTGTTCTTGGACACAGCAACACATAGGAAACTTGCGCAGAGGAACAAAAATAAGTCATCACGGTTGTCGAATTTAACTTCCAAAATGTGGAGTGAAAAAGATTTGCAGTTTTGAATAAATAATATCTGATGCAAACTTATGTGCTTTAGGACTTCGTTACGGGATTAAGATAGTTAATTTTTTAATTCAACACTTTTGTTAACAGAACACATATATTTTAATTCATCATTTTATATTACTTTATTTTATCTTTTAAGGAACCTGTTAATGAATTTTAGGCAGGTTTTTAACATGCTTATAACAAAATACCTCCTTCAGGTGTAAAAGAATTCCAGCTAGGTCAACCATCGTACTTATGTATACCATATTTTTCGTCATACAGAGTGTCCGAGAATTATTGGACACATTAAAAAATTATATAAAACAAAACATTAAACAGATAGAAAGAAACTGACTGCACTAACTTTCAATGTAACTACACAAGTTAATAAATTTCGATGTGAGATCCCTTGGTTGCTCGTAGTACGTCCAAGCGATACTCGATTTCATGCCATGTATTAGCAAGCACCTGAGGAGTTATGGAATTAATTGCAGCTGTGATACGCTGCTTCAGTTTCTGCAAATCAGTGCCAGGCGTCTGATAGACACGATCCTTCACATAACCCCACCTGAAATAATCCAATGGAGTTAGATCCGGAGAGCTAGGAGGCCACGAAATGGGATCACCACGCCCAATCCATCTGTTGGAGAAATGCTCATTTAGGCACTTACGTACACACGTTGATTAATGCGGAGTCGCGCCGTCTTGTTGGAAAACGACGTTGTCATATCTTTTGATCTGGTGTATAACGAAATTTTCTAGCATATCCAAGTAAATTTCACCATTTATGTTTTTTTCGTAGAAGAAAAAAGGGCTAATCACTTCTCTTTTTGATAGGGCGCACCACACATTAAATTTTGGAGAATCACGTTGCAGTTCAATAGCAGCCTGAGGCGGTTCACTGCCCCATATCCTACAGTTGTGACGATTCACAATACCTGATACGTGAAATGTGGATTCATCACTAAAAATTACAGTACTGAGAAAGTGTTCGTCGTTGTCCACTCGATTCAGCATATCCACAGCGAAATCGTACCGCAGAGTGTGATCACTTACATGCATCGTTTGCACTATTTTAATTTTATAAGCATGAAACTTTAATTTCTAGTGGTAGATATCGTGAACTGTCGATTTCGGAATGCACAGTTCTCTGCTTTACAAACGGATTTCCTGGAGTTTGTCGGTAACTTTCATTAACTTGGTCAACCGTATCACCGCTGACGCTAGCCTACCGACTCCTCCACGATGTCCCACATTGCCAGTTTTTTTAAACTGTTTCATCCACCATTTAATTGAATCCGTTGACGGTGGATTACAACCATAATCTAAACGGTACCGTCTTTTAACTTTAATGACATACTTTAATTCCGCAAGCCATAACACACACACATCGCCTTCTGCTGTACAGATGACATGACTACTGATTGCGCATTTCTCATTCATTCCTTATCAGGCTACACCTAACGCCATCTATCGGATTCTGGGAATAACAATTCTGCAAAACCAAAATATAGAAACCGTGTTAGTAATACGTGACATAGAAAAAGAGACAATCATAGTTTTTTTTTTTACATCATTTTTTAATGTGTCCAATAATTCTCGGACACCCTGTATAATCGACGGATTATCTGCTAAAAAGTTATAAATTAAGGTTCGGTGGATTGTATGCAGATTCAAGTAATACGCTGCTTTAGAAAGAACAACGTTTTTGCGGCACTTTAGTTTTTTTCAAAAATCCCTGCTGTAATTGTCAGGAGAAGTCGTATATTTGGAAAATTACCAGAAATTCATTAGTAACAGCAAATCTTAGGGCAAAATGAAGATCGAGGTCAGCAAACATGTGGACGGAGGCTTAGCTTTTTTCTTATGAGCATTTTGACAGAAAATACGACACAACGAAGGTGGTGCTATTTGCTCTCGCAGTGAGTCAGCAGCTTTGGTGGTAGGTGCCACAGATTTAACTACGAAACTGCATTCTACGGAGTCTAGCTGCGGAACTATCAAGTCTAAATACTACAACGAAGTAAATTCATCCGTTATTTTTTGTCCTCGCCGGGCATCGAACCCGGGTCCCCTCATTGCGGAATAAGTCGCTCTCCCAACTTAACTATGCGGACGTATGCTCTCGCTGCTATCTGCCTTTATCTCATGTGCGTCCTGAGATGCAGGCACGTCACAAAACGGTAATTCGAAAAAACCTATAGTTGTTGCTCTTTATTTTCTTGAAAGAAACAGAAACGCAATTAAAAATGAGAGTTATCATTTTTCAATAAGAACTTCGTTTTTCCCCAATGTCTTTGGACTACTAAGTTATCCCGAGATTGCGAAACTTCCGTACGAAATTATGGTTTGGGGTTAACATCGTAGTTGCGAACTATACGGCGATTTTTTCTTGAAATTAACGGCTAGGGGTTGTGGTGTTTTGCGGATTATACGAAGATTTTTTTCTAAGATTTTACGGTCTGCAGGTTATACGAAGAAAAATATGGAATAATTCTAAGTAAAACAAAGGTATGAGATATCGAAAGGAAGGCTTTCTCGTAGGTGAAATCTGAATGCGAAATGGGAAAAGTGTAGTGATGAATAAATAAAATACCTAAAGTTTGTATTGGATTCGAAAGTTCTGTCCACCAGCCAATAAAAACTTACAGGCCAGCTGTTGGACGACAAACGGAATTATTTGAGGGCAAATAACTTCAGCAAACAAGTAAAAGTTTAGGCTGAGGACAGAGAAGTGAGAGATAATTTCGCTTTTGACATTTGACGCGTGAAAACAATATTGTTAACATATTTTTAGTTTAAAATATTTATCTTCTGGGTGGTTAGATGTTCGTTGAGCCTTAGCAAGACAATGCATAATTAGTGATTTCATTTAAATTCATTTAGAAATTGACCTAGTTTTCTCTAATAATTATGTAGAAGTTATTTTCTCTCTAACACTGATTCTGAACGGTGTCTTTATACAGTATTGTAAGAAGCATATTAGTAACAGTTATTTTTTTATTATATTCTATGATCAAATACAATGACGGAGAGTGAAAAAAGATCACCAAGAAGGAGACGTCTGATACCAACGAAATTTATACAGCATAACAACGGAATACAGAGGATAACGTGATCAAAACATTATGGCGAAATACAGCTGTATTTGCTGGTAAACTGAAAAATAACATTTCCATGTAACATGGTTAGTACGAGGTTGAATCGCCATGAACTGCGTCACACTGTGCAATTCTGGCATGGAGTCTGTCGTACAGATGTTGGATGTAAGTTTGGGATATTGAGTTCCAAGCATCCTCAACCTGGACGCGTAAATCGGGGATGGTCGTGGAGACCGGATAAGTCGTTGTCCCATAAAATACCACACGTGCTCAACGGGGGACAAATCCGGTGAACGTGCAGGCCATGGAAGTTGTCTCACACCCTGAAGTGCATGTTGCGTTGCACGTGCCGTGTGTGGGAGTGCGTTATCTTTCTGGAAAACACCACGATGGACCGACCTTACAAATGGCACAACAACGGGCTGAATTATGTTGTTGATGTATGAGGTGCTGAGTAACGGACCTGGTACAAACACCAGTTGTGTACGGGAGTGATAGATAATCGCTCCCCACACTAGGGGACCAGGTGTAGGCCCTGTGTGTCGCTGGCGGATGCAAGAAGGGTGGAGACGCTCCCCTGTGCGTCTGCGAACACGCATACGGCCATCAGAGGCTCCCAAGCAGAATCTGCTTTCATCGCTGAACACGACAGATCGCCATTGTGTTCTCCAGTGCAGACGTTGGCGACACCACTGCAGCCGTTCCGGACGGTGGGCTGGAGTCAGAGGTACACATGCACGAGGCACACGTGCATGTAGTCCTGCATCCAGTAGACGGTTGCGGATTGTTCGTACAGCCATCTCAGGTGCAACGGCAGCTCAGATTTTCTTCGCAGTGGATGTTCTGCTTGACAAGGCCGCTCTTCTTTTCGTAGATCGGTCCGCTCATCAGTCCGTCTGTGACTCCCAGTTCCACGTCTCCTCGTGTGGGAATGTTCCTCCGACTATCTACGCCACCATCGGACCACCACCGATACTTCCCGTCCAATTCGCTCCGCAATACGACGATACGACCACCCGGCCTCGCGGAGTCCGACTAGACGACCTCGCTCAAAGTCCGATAACTGCTGAAATCGTACACGTCTTCCATGTCCAGGCATTGCAGCTTCTTCAGGGTCTTCGCACGTGTCCGTACGCCGACGACTGATAACATTCACTTCGTCGTACTTCTTAAATACCACCGACGATAATTTGCATATTATGCCGTGCTGTGGCGTAAGCGCTCACTGGTTGGTCCCGAAATTAACATCACACCTACGTAAACGTGACCCATTAACATATGTAAATTTCATGATCGTCCGCTAATTCCTTCTTGGTGTTTTATTTTCACTTTCCGGCAGTGTAGATACATGATTAAGAGTGCGGTTTCAGGTACAATAAACGCAGCATCTGCTGATTCTTTCACAGCGAGAAGGTGTAAAAGAAAGAACCCGAGTTAAGTGTCTCAACATTGGCGTAGGACGCCGACAGAAGAAAAAGGCAAACGTTAGTAAATTCGGACATTGTTGGTCTACTTCAATACTTAAATTTAACTTGCCATTGCCTTTCTAACTTGTTGTTTATTTTTATACACACATCCCGATGTAGTATTTGGTCCAATTTGGGGGCATCAGAAGCCCAAAGAGCTTCCTGGATGGTGTAGTGCCTTAAGATCTGGTTTCTGACCGTTATCCAGGGCGGGCCCCTGGTTGAGCCACATCATGAAGCATGGGCGGGCGCGCCTGTTCCACAGCACAGACATTCCTACCTTCTGCTTGGTACAATGGCCCCTAATTAGGGGAACCCTACTGCTCACACCCTTAGATTTTCTCAATGTGGTAATTAAACGTCCAAAGTATACACACAGGGCCTTTGTTGGTAGACTGTTGTAGTTCCGCGTTAGCCAGTACGGTGCGATCGTGTTGGGACACGGGAAGGCCCCCAGACCCGGCGGACAGGCTCTGGATGACACAGACACACCATCAGCAGAAAGAACCGTGAGATCGTGAGACCGGCCAGCACAAATGCAACGACGTCCTTTTCCAATACCCAGAGGCATGTGGTGGCTGTTCATGGGACTCCTCTGCCCGCCAGAAACCATTTCCAGGCGTCTGGCAGAGGTGAATCTGCACTCTTGACAGCCCTTACATTTTCTGCCATTAACACCTGACCATCGTCAGTCCCGATTGCAGTGGTGTACACTGCGAGCAACGTGGAATGCTATGGACTAGCGATGTATAGTGTTCAGCGACGAATCCCGCTTCTGTATGGGAACGGGCGACCACCGTGTCAGAGTGTGGAGGACCTCAGGTGAGCGCTACAATTCCAACCTCACTGTACAATGGCACACGTCCCGAACTGCAAGCGTGGTGATCTGGGGAGCAGTCCTGTATGACAGCCGGACTTCCCTTGCAGTGATCTGAAAGACGTTGGGAGCTTAACGCTACGTACAAGAGTTCCTGCCGACCCATGTGCTGCCTTTCCTGGCGGAGCCATTTCCCAACAAGACAATGGCCTTCTGCACACGGCTCGTGATTCGTAGAACTGTGTACGTCATGCTTCGACGCTTCCGTGGCCTACCAAATAGCATGTCTCTCGCCCATCGAGCACGTGTTGGACCAGATAGGACACCAGCTTTCTCCGTGTCGCAGTGTTTGTGATTTAGAGCGTCAGTTGCAAGAAGTGTGGGCCAATACGTCCCAGGATAGCATACAGCGTCTATTTGACTCCATACCGGACCATATCACCGCATGTACTCGAGCACGAGGTAGTCCGACGCGGTACTAACGTTGACCGGAATGTGTGCTGTATGTCCGTCGGAAATCGTCCTGCTGCTGTGTTATTGTAATCACTTCTGTCCTTGGTATGTACCATCTCCCTACTAATATCTCATTACAATTCGACACCTCCTTCTTGCTGCGCGGAGTTTTATGGCAATGCGTGTATATATACACACAAACCTACAACCAAATTTGGTAGGGTTACATTTCAGGACATGAAAAAGACGTTTCCGTTAAAAAAAAATGTACCAGAACGCACCAACATGGTACTCGTTGGCGCTGCAGGCAACAAATATTTTATCTGTACAAGAAAAGGTTAGTATCTCTGTACAGCATGAGTATATCTCGCATGCTGTACAGAGATACAGACTTTATCGATGCAAAGGATACTGCTCAATATGGTCCCCGTTCTGAAATTGTAAAACGTGAAGGCGATGAACATTGTTCAACGGTAGATCATAACTGATCCCCTGTGTTGCTTTGCACATGGATTGTGCTACTGTCTTTCAAGGCTGCCAAATTTGCAACATGTGCTTAATAAACCACACCTTTTAAGTGTCCCTACAACCGCAAATCACGAGGTGGCCACAATTTGCCATAAGATAAATTCAGCTGCCATGACTCTGCACGTGCACTACCACAGCATGCAATGCTATTTATTGATAGTTCAACAACAGCTGTGGCAACATCTTCAACGACTTATGAAGTGATAGGTTTGCCCCTCGACCGGGTTAGCTCTTAGACTTTCGGTTTCCTCGAGTGATCATTCTCCTTAGAGCTTGTGGAATCAATGGTCCTCGACGTAATTTCTTACGACGGCGGAATTCCCGAAGAGCAGCCGCAGTATTGCCGTTGTTTTAATAAAACATCTCCACAAAAAATGCGCGTTCCGACATTGTGGCGGTCATTGTAGCTTATAAGAATCGCATTCAGATCAAATCAGATCATATGTAGAGGATTTATGAACGTAACTGTCTGCTCCCAGGTCTTAAACGATCCTTAGAAGTAGGAAGCTAAAAGGTTTAGGCTAGAGTTGCCCGACATAAAAGTCATATGGAAGCGACGTAGAAATGGGGAGGAAGACGCCCTTATTTATAACCGGTGGGCCAGTACACAGGTTCCGTTGACTGAACGTTCCAATCCGAGCACGGCGGATATTTAGTGGCTCGAGCGTTCGTACCTGCTTGGAATCGAATCTGAAAATTTCCGGTAGCAGTCACGAACGTTGACCACTGAGAATGACATTAAGCTGTTATGGCCGCTTTTATAACTAGAACTTGGCTGCAATACGTTTGCTTATGCAAATAAAACTACTTTTTTGTTGCTGTCAGCGCCGCAAGTGCAATAGTGGTGAGTTTTTGTACTACTTTTTGGAAATGTAACCATACCAAATTTGGTTGCATTTCAACTGCTAAATATCTCTCGAGACAGCATTGAATAGAGATACTTTAATGAGGATCCCTTGGTACATCCAACGCGACTGAGAAATTCTGCTTCATTTAAAAAACACACCAAAACCTGGAACTTTTTTAATTTATGCATCCTAGGGTATAATGTTAAGAGACATCTTTTAGTTTAGCAAACATCAATGCTGAGAATAATAATCATTGGGGCAATTATGGAGATCAGTTATTTCTCTTTGCCGTCGGTAGGAACAGTTTTGTGCATTGGTGATTAGTAGAACGGATTAGTAAATGAGCAACTACTTGGTTCACACACTACCGTTGAGTGCATTCATACAAAATTTGCAGAAATATGCACCGCGACTTCTTCATGGCACGGAAGATCTGTATTTAACTAGAGCTCTCCAAGCGACATAGGAAAAATTATAAAAAGATAATCAATGTATTGTGCGTTTCTGCTTCAAAAAAATGCCGAAAGCAGTTTTCAGTGCACATTTTGAAAAATTCATGCCCCATACACATTGACATGAGTGTATCATCATAGGAAAGTTCTCCGAACCCGACTTTTAATGTTTCTTTCTATTTTTACTACCACTAGGAAGTCGAATTAATGGACTTATGCAGCGGTATAAAATGGGATCCTATCGACATCCACGGTTGAACATCTTCCCAGGAGTCTTTGGCGCTTACCGCATCCCCAATTCTGGGACACGAATCTTGGTGTTCCGATCGATACTCGGGAGCAGAAGAATTGCCCTACACTCAGTGAAAAGAGACTTGATTGGCTGCTGTAGTCTGGCCGGTAATGACCCTTGAAACAGGAACACCCAACTAGTGTGGGAGCAAAACTTTTCATGTATACTTTTAATGATGGAGCATGGTGAATTTCTGCGATGAATACACGTCTCCAAACACAAAAAAGAAATTGAAAAAAAAAAAGTAAAATCAGAAAGAAACGAGTGTAAAACTACGGTAGCTGCAATTAGTAAAACCCTGATAAATTTCTTACTCGTTTTAAGATTTTCGAAGCAGAGAAAAATTAATATTAATAATGGCAGTTATAAAATTCATTCTTGCGTTTTCCCCTTGATGAAAGCACTCACGTGCATCAGAATGTACACATTAATTGGTTTTACAAATAAATTCAAGATATTTCCCTCAAAATAAATTTCCTTTCCGTTTGATTCACGTAAGTGAGGCTATAACTCCAATATGGGACAGCAGTATTTTGCCTTTCCTTGCAAGACATACTTATACACTCAGTAGACAGAACGTTAGAGATAGAGGCGATTGGCAGTTAACATGGGCATCCACCACCCAGAGTAGAACAGATCCAAAACCGAAGCCAGGCTATAAATAGGAGAACAACAAGGCGTGTATCGCAATCGACGAACGTGGGTAAAAGTAATGATCTGAGTGACTTTGATCCTGGATGCATTGTGGCACAATAGGACGGGTCATTCTATCGCCCAAGGGGTAAGAAACCTATAACACTATCAAGGGTGTATCGCGAGTATACCATCGACAGGAGTAAGCGCCCAGAGAGCAAGCGGTGGGAGACCTACACTCCATTGATGATAGGGCTCGACGTAGACCATTCAGGCTCGTAGATACGTACAGCATGGCACCTCAGCTGCAAATTACATCCAGGGTAAATTTCAAAGGCCCAAGTACGGTCAGCGAGCGAACAGTGCGGTGCACGCTGCCTACCCTGGTCTACGGGAGCCGATGCCCTACGCGTGTACCACGATTGACTGCGCGTGATCGGATATTACGACTCGACCGGTGCCAGGAACACTGGACTTCTGCAAAGTGTCGCCGCGTCGAGTTGTCACATGAATCCCGATTCCAGCTATACCGAGCTGACGGGGATAGTGGAGGTGGCCGCGATAGCATAAGGCCATGACTTCGTCGTGCCAGGTGGGCACTGTTCAACGCCGTGGTAACTCTGTGATGGTTTGGGGAGCATTAGGTCCCTTGCCGTGTCTGCAGAGGTCTATAACCGCTGTTCGCTTGCTGACCGGTGGATCGCCTACACGCTTTCATGGCTTTCATGCATCCTGCAACCCATGGTTTATTTCAGCAGGACAATACGCCGCCCAACAAGGCATGGATCAAGGAACACTCATCTGAGTTTAAAATCATTCAGTGGCTCCCAAGGTAACCGAACTTAAACCCTTCTAACGTACCAGGAGATGTGACGTACCTGCCCGAAGGATGCACACGACATAAAGGCAGATAGGAATCACAACAAATGTCTGCGTAGCTCAGTTGGTAGAGCGACTTGTTCCGGAATAAGCGGCCTCGGGTTCGAATCCCGGCGTAGACCAAAAATGACGGAGAAATTTACTTCGTTATAATGGCGCCCGAACTATCCGGATGACTCGACCGTTCAAAATCTGACAATGGTGTGATGTTATTTCCACACCGCGAGATAGGAAAAATAAGAGAATCCTTTCTACAGCACTTCGAAAAAAAAATAAATAAATAAGGGGGAGATGATGTAACGTACCAGGAGATGTGACGTAGCTGCCCGAAGGACGCACACGACATAAAGGCAGATAGGAATCAGAATAAAACGTCCGCGTAGCTCAATTGGTAGAGCAACTTATTCCGGAATGAGGGGACCCGGGTTCGAATCCCGGCGTAGACCAAAAATGACGCAGAAATTTACTTCGTTGTACCCTGTTGAAGCGCTCTGGGATACCGTGTAGGGGAACGTCGGATTCATGGTTCCTGGATCGACGCCTCGGGCAATGCTGCAGCAGGCATGACTGGCATTACCTTCGAAAATCCTCCGGCATCTGATTGAGTCGATATCACGGTGTGATCAAGCTGTTATTCGCGCTAGATGAGGACCAACACGTTATTAGGTAGGTATTTCTAATGATTTGTCCCTTCAGTGTACAATACAATTACTGAGATGAAGTGAAAATCCTTAAGCAACACACAGCAAACGAAAAATTGTTATTCGGTCACCGCCGGGGAATTGAATCGCGGATCTCTCGATATCGCTCGGATAGATATCAAGAGATCCGCTCAGCTAGATACCGAGATAACGCGCTCGGCTAGATATCGAATGATCCGGGATTCCATTCCCCGGCGGTGACCGTATAACAATTGGTGCGAGCAAACGAAAGCGAATATAAATAAAGATTTTTCATTTGATTTATACACTATCTACCAACAAATAATTGAACACCCCAGCAAGCGACGATGTCTGCGGTCCTGATACACATCACGGCCACCGCCGTTAAATATCGTGTGGGAAACATCAACGCAACCAGTCGCATGCAAGATGCCACGCAGTTCGGAGCTCTCCGATTTCGAGAAAGGTGTAATCGTCGGTTATCACAGAAATGGCCGATCCATACGTGACATATCCAGCGAGTTGAAGTACCCAAAATCGAAAGTGGCCTAGGTGATTGACAAGAGGAAGATGAGAGGTGACTGTCGGAATGTGCCCCACACGGCAGACCCACAAAACTGGGAGTTAGAGACCGACGGGTGCTGGCCAGAGAAATTCGGAAGAACCGCACCGAGTTGATGGGCCACATCCGTAAGGAGTTTCAACAGGCATCCGGGAATGTTCTTTCGATGAATACCATCCGTAAGGAAACCCATCTGCTCGGTTATCATGGACGTGCTGCCGCCCACAAGCCTTTGATCACCAAGTCCAATAGCGCTGCTCAGCTAACGTGGTGCAAAGAACGTTGACAGTGGACTGTTGAACAGTGGAAACAGGTTCTCTGAAGCGACAAATCAAGGTTCACCCTCTTATGTTCGGATGGCTGGTCTGGGTTTAGCGTCTGCATGGAGAACACCTCCTGCCGGAATATATTGTGCCAACTGTGAAGTTCGGCGGCGGTGGAATTATGCTATGGGGGTGTTTCTCCTGGTATGGCACAGGACCCTTGGTCAAAATTCCTGGTAGACTCAACGCCGAGACCTACTGCACCATTTTGGATGACCATGCGCTTCCTACGTTGTGGCAGTTTTACGGGGTGGAACCATGTTACTTTCAGGATGACAATGCGACCTGTCATGTTGCGAGGTCCACCATGGCTTGGTATGGTGACAATGGGGTTAATCGAATGGACTGGCCTGCGCAGAGCCCGGACCTTAACCCTATCGAGCACCTCTTGGACGAGTTGGAGCGTCGACTTAAGGGGTGACCCCACAGTCCGAAATCGGTGAAGGAACTGACCTGTCTTCTCCAAGCCGAGTGGAAGAAAATACCGCTAGCCGTCGTACAACGCATGGTTGAGAGTATGCCTCGCCGCCCCGTTGGCTCAGTGGTCTAAGGCGTTGGCCTCTGATCATTCGTCCGTAAGGGATCTGGGTTCGAATCCCGGTCAGGCATGGATGTTGTGTTTGTCTTACGGCACTGGCTCTCTCCCTTCCCTGGAACCAGTGACCCTAAATTAGGGACGGGCGACTGCTTATAGCCCATTGAGTTGCTCACGGCGGTCGTTAAACCTCAAATAAAAAAAAAAAAAAAAAAAAAAAGAGTATGCCTCGGAATGTCGCAGCTGTAATCGCCGCTCGTGGAGGCTCCTCCAACTACTGAAGGTGAATGAACTTCGTTTTACTTTGCTATCACAGGTGTCCAATTACTTGTTGGTAGATAGTGTAATATACATATTATAATTAGTTACAAGTGATAGATTTGCCAAAGGAATTAGAAAATAGCATACATTTTTCTTCGTTAATAATTCAATTTTGGAAATGGAAGCAAAATGACTAACAATAAAACGATCGTATATTCGATGAGCTTCGATTTCCAACGGAAAATCTTTCATTTCGTCTAAAGGCGGAAGGTTTTTTATTTTTTATTTTTGTCCTCTATTAAAAAAGTAATTAAACGTCTTGCACTGTAAAAAATTGCCGTGAATAATCAGTGTTTGACCCAGATTAAGACGGTCTACAGATCGTAAGCTCGCCACCTGGCGGTCAACCATAAATTTTCGGTAGACAAACTACATGTTCATGGTGTTTCAATTGTTTGAACTGTTACTGTATTTTAACCTTGACAATCTGGCAAACGTTCTTCTTAAAGTGGTTAAACACCTGTTTTTTTATGTCGACTGGCAGCACCTCTATGGGCAACAATTTTTTATTTCCCGGTCAGTAGACATATTATTTATTCCCGATCAGTAGACATATCATTTATTCCCGGTCAGTAGACATATTATCTATTCCCGGTCAGTAGACATGTTAATAAACATTACGGCATTAGACGTTTTTATTTCCCATTAGACATGTTAATGAACATTAAGGCATTATATGTTTTTATTTACCATTAGACATGTTAATGAACATAACATGTATTATTATTTATTTGTCATTAGACATGTTAATGAACATTATGGTCATTAAACGTTTTTATTTCCCGGCCATTACACGTGTTAGTGACATTACGGTATGGTACTGTAAAATTACGGTTTACTGACTGGCCACTCAGCTGCCGGTGCATCTACCGTAATTTGATCCCGTAATTTTTTACAGTGTGCATCATTCAACAGTTTCATTTGCATTCAGTTATTTTTTAAAATCATCCTCTGATTTAAAGACGTCATCCCAGTCATGTGTCAAAGACCGCTAGTTGGTTGTTAAAACTTCGCAATGAAAGGCAGCTAAAAATGTGTGGGGCTTGCATGAACTCATCTATAAAACATTCGACTGAATTCATGCCGTCGATGAAATGCAGTTTAATTTGTTTTATTTTAATTTATTTCATGCACCCATAATTTATTCACGATAAATGGCATTTTTGAAGCACAAATAATTTTATCGTAAAAAGCAGTGAAATCCCTTGTTTTAGTACACACAAAATTAGTGTCCTCTCCCTTTTCTATAAATAATACCTTCTTAAGACACTCTTGTTTCAGGGAAACAAGTTTCTCGTAGTTTGCAATTACGCAATACAGAAGAGGAGAGAAAATCAGCTTAATACTCTTACAAAACAAATAAAATTCATAAACATCTAGGCCGTAGCGGATTACTAATTTCAAGCTCTCTCGCAAAAATTCATGAAGAAATATTTTGCAACTTAAGTTACTAAAATAATTAAAAAATCCTTTAAATAGAGAAAAAGCTAGTTTCCATTAAGTAGATCACTCAGAAAGATTTAGATGAAAACTGTATTTAAAATGTGATTCGTAAAAATTAGTACCTGTAAGAGGAGCAATTTTATTCAGAAATTAAACATTAAAGAATGTCTACGTACATTTCTTGCTGAGAGGCTTATAGTTATATCCTAAGCATAATATTTTTAATATGATTGCAAAAACAGCAGATTTAAAACTACCGTAATTTCGGCATAGTTCTTATATCAGCAAATTGTTCTTTAAGCACTGAGGAAAACTTACAGCCAAAACTAATGACTCAGTTAATATTTAATTATGACTTCTATTAATACCTCATTATTCTTTCTGCTAACGTCCAACAAAAAGGATGACACCGAATTTTTTATTGCAATGAGTACGTCTTTTGAATCCTTTCCGACACACACAAAAGTTTATTCAAAGCCCATTTTTAGAAAACCTAAAAATCAGCTTTAAAGATCAGACGCTTACACCACCTGGGAAAGGCTTCTCAAAATGTAAAACACGCAGTGTTTGTAGGGTTGTTCATAAAGAATGTAAATGTTACAAATAAAAATTGCCGCATGTTTCCAACGAATAGAACATCCACAAATAGGAATATCTACTTGCTCCAGTCGGCAGCTGAAATTGTGTTACGAAAATTAAGAAAATGTGCACCAAAAGTTTCTCATAGTAGAAGATATCAGATGCAAAAAGAATTTTCGAATTGATCGATTAGAAGAGCGATCACTGAATTTTGACAACCCCTATAAAAAGTAGATGTGGAAGTTTGATCACGTGATTTCCAAGAGGGTGGGATTAGTCCATCCACGTAACATGTGTAAGATGTGAGTAGAGTAATAAGTGTTAAAATTCGGACCGTGATGGGAAGGATTTATCAAACTTTTAGAAAGGACCGATTGTGGGATTTCGGGGGGTGGTGGGGCGGGTTCCTCGATATTCCAAACGACTGATCTGGAAAGTTGTTCGCCAGCCGCCGTAGTTAAAGTGCATCAGGACTGGCGTGAAAAGGTCAAACAATGACCCGGAGGCAAAACTGCACATGTCAGCGAAAGGTTGATGTGAGAGGGGAGCGCCGGGTTCACAGAGGCCAACAGCACGGAGTTGTTGCCCTCAGAGGTTCACAAAGTTTCAATCTCTGCTGTTGGTCTCTGCAACGACTCCCAGAGGCCAACGGCAGAGATGGAAGCGGGTCACGGGTCACGGGTCAACGCGTCGACAATTTCTTGCGGGTCCAACGGGTCGGGTCAAGGTGTTTCTGACCAGATTTTGACCCGGTTTTATTCTCGTTTTATTTTTGAAAAAAGAAAAATGCGCCTTGTGGGATTTTGTAGTTGATACTGGTGCCCACGGAGTGAGGGATTTGCCATGCAAAAATATTGTCGTCTCTTTCTTAAAGCAACGAAGATTTCCACCGACCGACGTCAGACACACCATATCGTAAAAAGATACTTCCTTTGCGTTCTTTTACAGTACGATTATACAGGGTAAGGTACAGGCAAACGTTATTCGCCTGCTTCTCAGTTGATTTACCTTCTCCGTGCGAAGTTCGCTGTATGACTAAGAGTTACTATTCACATCGCATCTTTTACATTGAGCATTCAGAGGTTTTCGATTGATGTGCTAACATCCCGCTCCCATGACATGTCATGTCGAAATTAACTCCGTATTTGTTAATATGGATGGATTTAATATTATGGAGGTTGAGAAAGGCGTCGAGGCCAATAAATACGCGCTTGTTGAAAACCGCAAGGGGAACAGTGAATGCTGAAAATTGTTTCGTATCATTAAGGAATCGGTGAATAATTCTGTGTTGTTTGGTCTTGCTTGTTGTTCAAAATGTGGAAAGTCTATAATTACAAAGAAAGATGTCGACGGTGTAATAAAAGATTATAGAACCACAAAACGAATGGACCATATGAAAGTAAGCGCACCTCCACCAAAACGTGGAAAGAGTAAAGAATCTAAATACATTAAAAAAAACATATGTGTAATCGTAAATAATTATTCCCATTCGTAATATGCTCCATGGTCATAGTCTGCCTTACTTATGATTTACGTAAAATAGTGGCACTGAAAATTGCACTAAAATTTAGCAAGTAATCAAATTTTATTATTAAAAAAGGATTTCAGTTATTAAATATCAAACAGCTATTAGAATGATTATACAGGGACCAAAGGAAAGTAAACATCCACCCCTGTCATGGCTGAAGGAACGGTCCCCGACTATAAACGTTAGGTATGTCTCTAGTAAAGTGGACATGCCCGATTGATTAAAACAGATTGCAGCGCCCTTAGTGGTGAAGTGTGAAAGTTAGCAAATCTAACTCGGAAACGTATCAGATAGACGCAAAAAGTCAATTACAAAGTTGTAGATCACAGTCGAATTACGAAGAATCGACACAAAGAAATGGAAGAACGGGCAAGAGTAACCAGTTAGACGTCATGTGATATGAATGGTTATAGATGCATTTAATCGACACAAAAATGGTTACAGCCGAGTAGCAAACATACACACGACGTAAAACAATACATCGGAGCTCCAAAAGCTATCGGATATATTGTTCCAAATGTCCGCCATCGGCGGCAATCAACTTCTGAATGCGAAACAGTAGAGTACTGCGTACTGTAACGAACATTGCTGGTGTCACAGTGTTACAAGCACTGATGATATGCTGTTTCAAATCGTCTAAAATTGTAGTAGTTGCAATATACACCTGGTTTTTAAGTATCCCTAGAGAAAGAAGCCCTTAGTGGTCAAGTTCAGTGACCCCTATGTATTCCGATGACACCAGCCATACATAATGACCATCTTGCAATACTGCGCGGACGTGTAGCACACCCTCAGAAGCTCTGTGACGAAGCGCTTATCTCCTTCAGCACATGCTGCCTTTTATCCCCAGCGGGATCGCACGTCACTATCGTATTTGCATACTCTCGTGCGTCGTTCACCGCCGTTCCACTAGATGGGACATGGTTGGGTCTCAATTTTTCGCTGCCGTATAACAGGATATTCTTCCGCGTTCTTCCGTTTCTTTGTGTCGATTCTTCGTAATTCGACGATGCTGTACAACTTCGTAATTGACCTTTTGCGTCTATCGTGCTTCGTTGAAGACACAGATTTACTAACTTCCACACTTCGCCACTATGGGCGCTGCAGTAGCTTTTAATCGACCAGGCATGTCCACTTTACTAGAGACAGACCTAACGTTTATAGTGTGGGACCGTTCCTTCAGCAATGACAGGGGTGGATATCGACTTTCCTTTGGACACTATATATATTAATTTTATATGTATATATACACTGAGTGGCCACTTTATTATGACCACCCCCTCAGTACTTCGTAGGGACACCTTTTGCCTTTAATACTGCGTCGATTCTTCGTGGCATGGACTCCACGAGATTTTGAGAGGCGGTTTGTGGAATCTGAGACCATGCATGATGAATAGCACTTTCCAAGAGTGTGAGATTGCAGGGTTCTAGATCCAGCTGTCTGATGGCTCGTTCAACTTCATCTCACAAATTCTCAATAGGGTTGAGATCTGGAGATTGGGGGGGTCACCTAACCAAAGTAAACTCACCTGCTTGTGCCTGAAACTAATCCTGTACAATACGAGCACTATGGCAGGACGCATTATCTTGTTCAAAGTAGCCATCGCCATTGGGATAAAACATTCACATGACAGGATGCACTTGGCCCGCAACAATGTTTAGATATGATGTGCCAGTCAGACGTTGATCAACACGAATTAAAGTGCCCAAAGCATGATAGGAAAACATTCCTCAAACCATAACGTTGCCTCCACCAGCTTAAAGGGTTGTAGCAATGAATTTGGGGTACCTGCTTTCGTGCTGTTTCCGCCAAATTCTCACTCGGCCATCGGCATGGTGCAACTGAAAACGTGATTCATCGGACCACATAATTTGTTTCCAATTGTCGACTGTCCAATCCTTGTGCTCCTGTGCGAACTGGAGATGTTTTCGTTTGTTAACTGTCGACAGCAAAGGTGTTCGAATAGGCCTTCGGCTGCCGTATCCCATCCGATGCAGTGTACGGCGAACATCGCGTGCAGAGATCCTTTGAGGCCATCCTTGATTAAGATGGTCTGTAATTTGCTGCACTGTTGCCCTTCTGTTGTCTGTTACCAGTCCGGAGACTCTCCGTTCCGCCCGAGAAGTCACTAATGGATGACGACCACACGTTGCATGTAGAGACCCAGTTTTTTGGCTGACAGTCCAGTCTTTAAACATTTTAACAACAGCATGCTCTGGAACATTTCACGAAAGCGACGGTTTAGCTTATACTCTCTCCATGGCTCCGAGCTCCTACAATCATCCCACGTTGAAAATCCGTCAAATCGCATTTTTTACCCATCTCGACACCGAAAAATACCTTCTACTACTGTCGCAAGCACTAAGCTTTCCCTTTTTATACTAGCCTCGCCCTCTGGCGGCAACAGCGTGCAGCCATAGCTTATTTCCTTAAAACTGTCAGGTGGTCATAATAAAGTGGCCACTCAGTGTATAAATTGAGTTTATAGTTTATAGTTCAAAGCAGATTTCTCCGGGTTACTTACGGGTCCGGATCGGGTCCTGGTCGGGCCTGAGTCGCGTCTGCGTCTGAGCCTGAGTCTGGGTCGGGTCCGATTCGGGTTCGACCGCTTGACCTGTTTTCAACTCTGGGCGACAGACACGGTACTGTTTAACTGCTAGCTACCCAATATAACGAAGCTCAACCCGGAACAGTATATGTTATGACCATGCGTCGCATGCTCGTACGTATGGGCTATAGCAGCAGACGACCCCGACGACATCCTCTCCTAACCACGGTTCATCGTAGCAAAAGGCTCGCCTGGTGTAAAGATCATGCAAGTTGGAAGTCGTATAACTGGGAAAAAAGTGTGCTGGTCTGACGAGGGGCGTTTTTTACTCCACCCCATTGATGGTCGTATACGTATTTGGCACAAACAACATGAGTCACTCGATGCGTAATCTCCACAGTGCCAGCTAGTGGTGACGGTTGTATGGTGTGGGGCATGTTTACTTGGCAGGAACTTGGCCCATAGATGTATGTGGAACAGCGTATGACTATCGTGAATTGCTTGCCGATTCTGTACATCTAGCAATGTGGCACTTTTTCCCGAATGGGAACGGTGTCTTCCAAGCTGACGATGCGACGAGCCACTGGTTTAACCCTTTAACGACCATAACGCCCAAAACGCAAGTACTTGGAAACGGCCATAGCCGCCCGGAACGCCTGTCTAATGAATCAGATTTCCTACTCTTACCTGTTCTTCAATCTTTCTCGACCTATGAGGTATCAGAAGGAGTCATTATTGTTGCTATTAACAAAGAAGTGAATCAACAGACAATTTCGGGCGTTATGATATTTGGAGTGATAAAACATTTTTGGGTCATGGTCGTTAAATGGTTAATCTTGTGCAGGAATGGTTTGAGGAACACAGTTCAGACTTCCACCTTGTCCAGGAATGGTTTGAGGAACACAGTTCAGACTTCCACCTTGTCCAATGGCCTCCGAACTTTCCCAACATCAATGCCATTGAGCATTTGTGGGACACTATGGAACGGCATATCAGGTCTCTGGATACACCTATCACCTGCATACCTGCATTGAAGGCCACATTACACACAGCTTAGTTGGCCATACCATCGAACTGCTCCGGCATCTTATTGAAATGATGCCACGTCGGGTAACTTCTGTACTGATTTCTAAAGGAGGACCTACAAAGTATTATGTAGATGGTCATTACTTAGTGATCATTCAGTGTTGAGTACAACGTAATCTAATGCACGCACCCTAGTGAAAAAGCTGTGCGTTACTTACATAGAAGAAAATGGGTGCAAAGTTTTTGTCATAATTAAGAGCATCCAATCAAAAACCAGGGATTTTAAGAATCGAATAAAGCCTTTCACATTGAAATATACACTATCTACCAACAAGTAATTGGACACCTGTGATAGCAAAGGAAAACGAAGTTTATTCACCTTCAATAGTTGGTGGAGCCTCCACGAGCGGCGATTACAGCTGCGACCCTCCGGGGCGTACTCTTAACCAGGCGTTGTACAACGGCTAGCGGTATTTTCTTCCACTCGGCTTGGAGAAGACAGGTCATTTCCTTCACAGGTTTCATTCGGTGGGGGCACCCCTTAAGTTGACGCTCCAACTCGTCCCAGAGGTCCTCGATAGGGTTAAGGTTCGGGCTCTTCGCAGGCCAGTCCATTCGATTAACCCCATTGTCACCATACCAAATCATGGTGGACCTCGCAACATAACAGGTGGCATTGTCATCCTGAAAGTAACATGGGTCCACCCCGTAAAACTGCCACAACGTAGAAAGTGCATGGCCTTCCAAAATGGTGCAGTAGGTCTCGGCGTTGAGTTTACCAGGAATTGCGACCAAGGGTCCCGTGCCATACCAGGAGAAACACCCCCATATCATAATTCCACAGCCCCCGAACTTTACAGTTCGCACAATACATTCCGGCAGGAGGCGTTCTCCAGGCAGACGCCAAACCCAGACCCTGCCATCCAAACGATAGAGGGTGAACCTTGATTCGTCGCTCCAGAGAACCTTTTTCCACTGTTCAACGGTCCACTGTCAACGTTCTGTGCAACACGTTAGCCGAGCAGCGCTGTTGGACTTGGTCATCAAAGGCTTGTGGGCGGCAGCACGTCCATGATAACCGAGCAGATGTGCTTCCTTACGGATGGTATTAATCGAAAGAATACTTCCGCATTCCTGTTTAAACTCCTCGTGGATGTGGCCCATCGATTTGGTGCGGTTCTTCCTAATTTCTCTGGCCAGCACCCGTCGGTCTCTAACTCCCAGTTTTGTGGGTCTGCCGGGTCGGAGCACATTCCGAGAGTCACCTCTCATCTTCCACTTGCCAATCATCGATTTTGGGTACTTTACCTCTCTAGACATGTCACGTATGGATCGGCCATTTCTGTGATACCCAACGATTACACCTTTCTCGAAATCAGAGAGCTGCGAACTGCGTGACATCTTGCATGTGACTGGTTGCGTTTTTGTTTCCTACACGATATTTAACGGCGGCGGCCGTGACGTGTATCAGGACCGCAGATATCGTCGATTGCAGGGGGTGTCCAATTACTTTTTGGTAGATAGTGTACGTTGATATTCTCGATGGCAGAAATTTGAATAATGGAAAAGTAAAAAATATGCGAAAACTATTCGTCATAGCAAAAGCGATGCTAAGGAAGGAGAATATTCTTGGAGCAGAGATAGAGATTAAAAGTTTTGACATTTACGCCCCTAGCGGAAAAACTGTGCATTATTTTAACAGAATAACTATCTGCACCCGTTGCAAATATTAGCAGCAAACAATATCACGAGGTAATGTTATTTTATTAAATTATAAATTTTATGTATAGACAATGAGTGATACTTTTTGGTTTCAGTTTATGAGATTGTCTTTAGTAATAGACCAAGCGAAATGATGAAGAGTCAGATTCAAATATAAAATATGAAATAAGTAATTGTTTGTATCAATTTAAATATGTATTAATATATTTCAGCAATTTCTGAAAATAGAAAGATATAGGCAGAAATATACAATAAACGTAGCTGAACTGTTTGTAAGTTATAAAATTTCTCTATATACAATGTTTGATGTGTTTGTTGTACCACATGGAAAAATTTGTATTTTCAAATTTTGAAAGCTACGAACATGTGACATGGCAACAAATAATTGTCCGTGACTAAAAACGGGTTGTGGTAAATATATTCCAACTCTATCTAGAGTCTGTCCTTGGGAATTATTAATTGTGATAGCAAAAGCCAAACGAACGGGAAACTGCTTTCTACGAAATAAAAAAGGAAGCGTAGTGTCAGAAGGTGTTAAATCTATGCGTGGTAACATAACCTGCTTACCAATAACTTGGCCATTAATTACTTCTAAATCTAAACAGTTGTGGTGTATTTTTCGTACTATTAACTTTGTGCCATTTATTAAAACAGAAGAAATGTTTAAATTTCGCAACAAGATTACAATGGCACCAATTTTCAATTTGAGACTGTGAGGGGGAATTCCACTATATTGTAAACTGTCTAGAAATTCTGTTGGGAGTTGTATATCGTCATTGTCGTTTTCAGATATCATCGTAATGACCCTTAAATATTCAACAGCATCCCCTGGAAGAAGCGATACAATTTTGTTATTAATTTCATCACAGTGCTCGTTCTTAGGATCCAAAGTAGCGAATTTGGAAAAAGTTATGTCATCATCAATATGCGATATACTGTATCGTTGCCAAAATTGTATTAATATCTTTTTCTGCTATTAATCGTGAGGGAATATCAATTTCATTTTCGTTACCTGGTGTGCGAGAATATCGACCGTCTCGAATTTGTTTAAGAAATTGGGCAAACTCCGTTTCATTTTGATTTGTACACCTATTTTTAAATAATTTTCAAGTTTTGAAATGTTGCCAAAGCGAACAATTTTTAATACATTGCTGAGCAGTTGACTCCACTCTTCGCTACTATCACATCCTTTACTCCGGAAAGATTTTCCACTAGATCTTGGTAGGTTGCTGCAGGAATTGCCTTCCATTCTATCACAGGACCGTTAGTGAGATCGGTTGGTTTAGCCCCACTGGAATGGGATCGGGGTGACGGAAGACCAGTCAAGTTTTTCCACGCCTGTCTCATCAAACCTTTTTTACAGGGACCTCGATTTGCGTACGGGACATTATCCCGTCGGTAAGGGAAAGGGCGTTCACCGAACTCTTGGCATATTGCTGGAAGCATAAAATTATCGAAAAAGTTCTTGTAGTCAGCTACGTTAAGATTCCTGTGCACAGAGACTAGGTGGCCTAGCGCAAACCATGAAACACAGCCCCAGAGCATGATGCACTTCCACCAAACTTCAGAGTTGGCTCAACACAGTTTAGAATGTAACGCTCGCTTGGTATCCTGTGCAACCATACGCGTCCGTTGGACTGTGAAGCGTGTTTCATCAGTCCAAAGAACGCGTTTCCACTGTTCCATAGTCTACTGGCCCCGAGCTTAACCCTTTAACGACCATAATTCCCAAACCGCCCGTCTACACAAACGACCCTAGCCGCACAAAACGCCCGTATATACAAACGACCCTAGCCGCCCGAAACGCCTGTCTGGAGTGAGTCAGATATCCTACCCTTACCTGCTTTTCAAATTTGCGTGACCTATTAGGAATCATCAGGTTCCCTCAGTCACTATTGTTGTTACTAAGCAAAAAAGTGACACAACACGGACAGTTCCGGGCGTTATGATATTTAGAGTGATACAAGATTTAGAGATCATGGTCGTTATAAGGTTAACACCGACACTTTTCGTTGATGTGGCTGATGTTAAGCTTCTGTGCAGCAGCTCGGCCATGAAAATCCATTCCCTTCAGTTCTAGACAAACAGTTACGATGCTGGCGTTACTTGCAGAGGCATTCTGGAACTCTGTGGTGAGTGCTGCAGCCTGGGATAGGCGATTTTCGTTCCCCATTCGTGCTGAAAATGCCTTAATCGAGGACACTAAATGGGACTTGTAGCCGACAAGGTGACCGAGTTGTCAGAATGCCTTGTTTCCGTCTTCTTTTCTGAAGCTGGGCTCGGGCTAGAGTCCAGTTTGAGGGATATGTGATATGGCTGTCTTTTGGTGGTGGATCTATGTCCCCTCCCAGTTACCATTAGCCCCAAATTAGGGACGGGCTACTGCTTATAACACTGACAGTTCCTCGTGGTGGTCGTTGAGTTTTAAAGCAAAAACAAGTGTCTTGTAAACAATAACCGTGCTGGGATTGAAGACCTACTGTTTTGTCTGCTAAACATACGTTCACGAGGGAGTTTGAAAAGAATGTTTCCAGCCTTTGCAGCTGCACGAAACTATTTTCTGTGAACAAATGAAATGCACGTAAATTTCCAATTATCCCATAACTCTCCTTCACTGTACAATGATTACTATGTTTGTCGCTTACCCTCTTAAAATATTGGAGCGCACACATTTCTTAAAAGTGTTACACTTCCGTATTTGGCCCCCAAGTAGTTCAAACACTTTTGTGCGACTTGTATCCATCCGAGGGGTTTACCAAAACGTTTGTTTGAATAAATATAAATATTTGCTTAATACAATGAAAATTAATTATGATAATAAGAAAAATTAAGATAAACAATTAGATACCAACTAAGATTAAACAAGGAAGCCGAAAATATAAATATTTGCTTTCCAGCACCTTGTTTTGTCTTCAGCTGGAACTACTTGGGGGCCGAATACGGAAGTTTAGCCCTTAAAAGAGTATATCTCATTAGAGCAGAAAGATCACCAAAGTGGCCATTGTGTTATGTCGAACTTTGCCTCCCCAGCCTTACGTTTTATTAGGATACCCCCCCCCCGCACAGACCCGTCATGAGCCACACTAAATGGCTTCCTTCTTATCTAACGCAGGTGAGTAATTCTTGAATTGTGACAAACGTTTTCTGGAACGATCCCTTTCTCTGTCAGATTTCTGAGGCAGATTCCTTCCAATCCAACTATCTACTATTGTAATAATATCGACCAATTATCAAATGATTAAGAGCAATAAAACTGAGTTTCCTTTAACGTAAGTCTGAGCAAACCGTTCTGTCCAGAAACAAAATAATTTATGAGGTTATCAATCCATACCATATTTTGTGTCAGACTAGAGACACTCAGCAAAGAACACAGTCATTTCTTTGATGCGAAGCATTTCTTTTATATTGGCTTCGACATGAAATAACTGATAGTTAATTATTATACGCATTATAGGTGTGCAACTGGGTGCGCATTTAGCAGGTGTGCTGTATCCCGTTTTTGAGAGCAATTTTGGCACGATCTTACGGGAATGGAGTTTGCCAGTATCATCCCATGTCGAGCATCAAATCTGTTACCTTTTGCGGCATTTCAATAAAATTTTGAACAGTTCTGTCAACTACTTTATGTGAGTGATATACGAGAATGAATGTCTATCTGGATTGTACACCTTCGTTATACTTTGCATTTCTCAAAAGTTAGATTTTTGGTCAAAGGAGGTTTTGTTGGATCACAGTCTTGCTAGGATATCATATTAATATGGTTATCTGACAGACGTTTAGTAACAGTATCCCAAATTCCCTTGACTATTATTTGTTTAAGATGCATTTCATTCTTTAATTATTCTTTTCAGAGCTAGTTGTCTGCTGGAGGTTCGTTGGTCCAGAAGCATAGCAATAGAATACTTTTGAAGTGAGCAAATAAAATATGCCGTGTACAACTGGATCAACTATATTTCAACCACTTTCTTGGAGTATCAAGACAGGCGAATTGTTTTCATAATATTCTTTGGGCTGTTTGCGCAAAAGGTTTGGATGCGTATCGTAAAGCACATTGGGGCCTAAACCTTGAGGACAAATTGCGCCAACGTCATTAGGTTGGTATAGAGATTTATAATGGGAATACGTGCATACATTCGTAAGATTTTGTTTGCACAGGTCAACCACCTGGTGTGCAACAATTTACGTGAATTCTTATGTGCAGGGGCTTCAAATCAATCTCCACTTATGACTGCTTCACACATAAGCAACAAATGACCCGTATCTTTGCTTGCTGAGGCCAGACTTGGTGGTGATAGTTGGCATGTCTCTTAATACAGACGCAAAATTAACCACTGGCATTTTCTCGTATTTATCAAGAATTGTCACTGTTGAACAGGAGTAAGCGTAAGGCTTCGTTATGTGGCCACCTAATTTTTGCAATCAGTGGCGAAAGCGAACTACTATAGTTGGAATGCAACTAAAAATCAGCCTCCGAAGTAGCCGGTGTATCTGTCTTTCACGGAACTGCAAAACGCTTCCTCTGTTTCCTGTGTTAACAGCTGAACCGTCGGATCCAATGGCCACCAAATTCTTTAAGTACACTGCTCAACAAAATTAGGGGAGCACTATTTTTAAACGCTTTTATTCAAAGCAGTTGGATAAAATTTTATTGAACTGTCAAAAGATTTCCTCTGAATACTGAAAAACAGCTGTAGAAAGCAGTTCGACGTGCAAATTAGCAACAATGGCTTAAAAAGTGACGTCGATGCGACAATCACATAAAATGGGTGGTTCTTTCGGAACTGTATTCTTGTACCGCTGGTTGCGGGAGAAGCAGTTTGTTGCGTTATCTCATGTCAGCATGCCGAATCAAGAAGATTTGCCAGAAAGCACTGCGTGGCGAGCCATGGGAAGGTTGGAAGCCGGTCAAAGTCAACGGATAGTAGCGTGCGCCATTGGAGCGAGCCGAAGTGTAATTGCATGCCAGTGGAGTCAGTTCCAAGAGACGGGAAGTGATCGAAGACGTCCAGGTAGAGGTCGTCCACGACTTGCCACCTCAAAGGATGACAGTTATTTGTCATTAACAGTCCTTCGCAACAGGGGTCAAAATGCCACCCAGCTGCAAAGACAACTTTTAATGGCAACCGGAAGAAGCGTATCGACACAAACAATTCGTAGACGCCTTCACGCACGTGGATTGGATGCACGTAGGCCAGTTGTTTGTGTCCCACTGACCTCCCGACATCGTACGGCTCGAAGAAACTGGGCTGCAGAACACTGTGATTGGGGACCTGCCGAGTGGAGCCACGTTCTCTTCTCCGACAAGTCCAGATTCAGCCTAGAGCTGGATAATCGACGACTTCTGATCTGGAGAGAACGAGGCACACGATACAATTCAGCGCGTGCCCAAGAAAGATCGCGTTTTGGTGGGGGCGGTGTGCTTGTTTGGGCAGGGATAAGCGTAGGTGGGCGTACTGACCTGTACTTCATTCGGAATGGGTCCCCGACTGCTCAAAGGTACAGGGACGAAATTATTAAACCCATGATCGTGCCATATATTGCTGCCATCTGAGATTAAGCCCTTTTTATGGATGACAACGCCCGACCTCATCGAGCGTGCCTTGTGAATCTGATGCTTGAAGAGGAGACAATGGAGCGTATGGAGTGGCCGGCATGCTCCCCGTATTTTAATACAATCGAACATGCTTGGGACACATTAGGCAGACGCATTGCTGCTAGGCCACAACCTCCGTTGACTCGTCTTCAGTTGACAATTGTCCTTCTTGATGAGTGGGGAAGAATCCCCCAAAACCCCCTCGACCACCTGATCAATTCAATGCCCCACAGGTGTGAAGCCGACTTGCACGTTCGAGGTGAACACCCACCTTATTAGACTGATGACAAAGTTCGTCAATGTTTATTTTTTCTTCCCAAAAAGATATAGGTAATAATGATTTTTTATGGCACCAGTTGTGTTTCCTGTAAAAATGATCTTTGTTAGAGTAAAATATGATTTTTCACCTGTTCAATCCTTTATTTGCTTGTGCCTTTCATAAATACATTTTTATTTTGTGCAGCATATTTTCCAGCAGTTGTCTGCTCTTGCTGCATCACCTTCTCCCCTAATTTTGTTGAGCAGTGTACATTGACTTTTTCTTCAAATAAGCTAAAATGGCATAGGACGAATCTGCTGGAAGTTTTTGCTTGTCTCAGCATTCACGGTAGTAGACCCTTGTGCGTGAAAATACTTCAACGTCGGCGGTTTGTAAGATGCTCGAAAATGCACGCCAGACATCGCCTATTATACCACGTTCAAAGACGCTTAGATCGCTGGTTTTTCCCACTCCGATTCTGTGTTGAACTTTGATACTCAACGAGCTGTTTGGCTTGATTCATACAACACACAGAGCGTTCACGTGCTTACTTACGTCTTAGACTGTGCTGCTACGTAATGTGATGAGGGCAGCTGTATTTAAGGTAAATACTCCACGATTTTACTGCACTCTTCTTCAAGGCAAGCAAACAATACCTGTTTCAAAAACTAATTTTTACTACATAGCAAGAAAGTCGTCGTGGTTTTTTTTTTCTATTTTGTTTGTTTGGGGATCTAACGATCACTGTGAGAAAATTCAGTGGGGTATTAGCATCCATCCGTCCCTAATTTGGTGGCACTGGTTCAGGGAAGCGAGAAAGCCAGTGCCGTATACCAAACAAAACATCCATACCTAAAAGGGTTTCGAATCTGGACACATCTCGGACAAACTGTCAGAAGCCAGCGCTTAGACGACTGCGCCATCCGGTTGACTACTTGAATTTCAAGCATTTTCTTAAATTTATTGTTGCAAAATTATCGGGATAACTACTCACATTTAACATGATGGACAAATGTCTTTAAGAGGCATGCAAAGAATTTGCTTAATTTTAACTTTGGGTGTTTGCTGAAATTCAAAACAACATAATCCGTTTATTCTTTATTGCGGAAATTATGGGAGCTATTATGCATAAAGGTTTTTGAGTCCGCAATCGATATCTCATTGTTCTTAAATGAACATCGATATTTTCTGCCTCAGTCAGGCAGAAAGGAAACTTGGGACTTTATTCTAGAGCACAATATAACACTTTTCAAGATCGCACTTCGTGTCCAAACAAAACGTATGTGGAAACTAGGTTGCAGCAGTTCTAACTAATGCATCGGAAAAATGCTACAAGCGTTCAGCTTAGGCAATTTTCCTTTAGAAAAGATTCTCCTGGACTCATCTTTATCGTGACGGTGGTTTTTCAAATCCCCTAAGCGGTACAAAGTAATCTAATGTCGATCTGCGTTTACTTGAACTCGTTGTTTACGAAGTTTTTATTATGTGATTCTCTATGGGATAGTACGACGGGAACCTCAAATAATTTTCCAATATGTGCTGAGCTCTTTTCTTTTGTGTCTTCTGAAGTAGGCGTAGGCTAAGTTCAGCCCTCTGAGTAGCACTTCAACCCTATAATCCTCTTTAGATTAAAAAAATCTCTTGCGCCTACAACACGATAAAATTGAAAGAAATGTAGCGATCAAGAAGAAATGATTAGTCATTGATTTTCTTGAATAATTTTCAGTAATAACTGAAAATGTCTTTATTAGCAAACAAACACAAACGATCCTTCCCTTTTTTCTTTTTATCGTGCGAAAAATAAATATTTTCGCACGATAAAAAGATATATTATTAGACATGGAAAATATAAAGTAAGAATCGCTCCTAAAGGGGAAAATAAAAACAAATTAACTGTGCTGAAATTTATCATGAAAGCGGGGTTTAGTGTTTGGGCAATGAAAACTTAAAGGAAGTCGCTTTACGTTTTAGATAAAGAGCATGTATGTTTTCCAAGTGCACGTCATAGGTGATATTATTAACGAATTTTGTTTTTTGTGCGCTTAGCACTAAGACGAAAAAAGATGGCATTCATTGATCACGCACTATGTCTCTTTACCTTCAGACCTTTTGACATGTACTTATATTTATTACAGGTAATCATGTGCCTGATATAAATCAGTTCATGTGTGTGTGGGACTATCATGAAAACCGGATCAACGTATAATAATACCTAATGCTACAGAAAGGATGATACATTTCTTGATGTTTCCCTTTGTTATTTCTATATATCATCTTAAATTGATGCTTCCACATATGTGTCCATCCCCAAGAAATCGGAGATTCATTTCACCAAAGTAAGGGCAAGTTTTTACATATTCTTGTATGCACCATTTTACTACCGGGTGGATGAATATCTACCTTCGTTTATCTCCTCTACCTGCAATTATTAGGTTTTCGCTAATGATATCCCTAACCCTAAGATCTAACGCTTCACTGATTCTTAAGCCTGTGCCATATAGCAGGACAATAATAGCAATTTCTCTTTTTACCACCCATGGTTCGCCCAAATTAGGTAATTTCATTTCTTTCGTAGGATTATTATATCAGGCATTGATAGTGCTTCAGGCAAAGTTCCTCTCTGAATCGGCCTTGATAAGGAAAATACCGCCTTATTTGTTATTTCGTATTTGTTTTTTACATACTTGAAGAAATTTCTGATTACGGCCAATGCACGAGTATTCGATTTTGCATTTACACCTCTTACATAACGGGAACTAAGCAAGCTTCTGAGCTCAGGTACGTTTAACTTTTCCAAATAGCCAACAATTACTTCTCCACTAATGTGAGTACTGAGGAGGAAACTGATAAAATCTTTCAAATCCCTCATATATGACTCTAAAGCGTTAGGTGAACAAGATCTATTGCATTTCAGCCACTCATACCAGTTTTCATTGATTGAACCGAGGTCCACGATTACTTTTGTAAGAAAGCATCGATGCACGCACTACGGAAATCTTCGTTTACATCAGGGTAAGAGTGGCAAATTCTGTATATATGTTATCTTTAAAGTATGAAATCGGTTATTTCATAGAATACTTAGTTATTTCATGAAATAACTGATGAAGTCAGTTAAAGCGTAAAACTCACTTGTATTCTATGGTTTAACTAGTTATTTCATAGAATTACGATCTACACCCCGTTAAAGTGCAAAATAACCGAGTAAATAAATCTCAAATTCAAAAGGCTGTAAAGTGAAAACCACTGGTCAGAAATAGCACACCATTTTCAACCCACTGTAAAGTGTTATATAATAATAATGAGGCTATGTTTGGTTGCGCAGCTAGAGTCGGACTGTCAACAGCTCGTATTCCGAAGGAAGCATTTTATACACCGGATGACGAAGATCAATTACAAGGTGCTTTGACTGCAATGAGTACTTCGTCTCAACCTGATAATGACGTGCTGGTTGAAAAAACAAGGTTAAATAATGCCATTAGTAAAATATGTATAGTTTGTTCACAAGAATGCAGTGAAAACGTAGTTTGTTCGAAATGTAATGAGCCTGTCGACATGTCATGTTTAGAAGACTGTGCTTTGGAAGACAAAGTTGTACAGAAGATCTGCAAATTGTGTTTTAATGAACTGAATGTTCAGAGGGAAAGAGAAAACTCTAAAGAATGTTTGGAAAATCAAGCTGAGAAGATGAAATTAATGTCAGATAAATCTCATTCTGAAGCCTCTGTGTAGCTTACAGTCCGTATCCCAGTACCTGAAGTTGACAGAGGAAGGGGTGACGCCAGATCTACACTAACGAGAAAAAAATCCCAACACCACGAAAAAATAGTTGTAGAGGAATGAAATGGCGGCAATAGATTTGTATAGATAACATATTTAATCGATTAAGGTTTCAAGATCACAGTTTACTGTAAGCGCGAGAACAGCCATTTTAAATAAGAAATGCTGGTACATTAATAGCCGGTGTAACCTCCAGAATGTTGAATGCAAGCACGCAAACGTTCAAGCATTGTGTCGTACAGGTGCTGGATGTCAGTTTGTGGGATGGAGTTCCATGCCTGTTGCACTTGGTCGGTCAATACAGGGACGGTTAATGCTGGTTGGGGGTGACGCTGGAGTTGTCGTCCAATTATGTCCCATACGTGCTCGATTGGTGAAAGATCTTGTGATCTAGCAGGCCACGGCAACATGTCGACACTCTGTAGAGCATATTGGGTTACAATAGCGGTATGCGGGCGAGCGTTATCCTGTTGGAAAACACCCCCCGGAATGCTGTTGATGAATGGCAGCACAACAGGTTGAATCAACAGACCGACGTACAACTGTGCCGTCAGGGTGCGTAGGATAACCACGAGAGTGCTCCTGCTGTCATAGGAAATTGCTCCCCAGACTATAACTCCAGGTGTAGGACCAGTGTGTCTCGGCCTTAGACAGGTTGGTTGCAGGCGCTCACCTGGCCTCCTTCTAACCAACACACGGCCATCACTGGCACCCAGGCAGAACCGGATTTCATCAGAAAACACAACAGATCTCCACTCCGTCCTCCAATGAGCTCTAGCTTGACACCACTGACGTCGCAAACGGCAGTGGTTTGGAGTAAGTGGACTGCACGCTACAGGGCGTCTGGCTCGGAGCTGTCCTTCAAGTAACCGATTTGTAACAGTTTGTTGTGTCACTGTGGTGGCAACTGCAGCTCGAATTGCTGCCGCAGACGCGGTACGATGCGCCTCGGCCATACGCCGTACACGGCGGTCTTCCCTCTCAGTAGTGCCACGTGGTCGGCCGGAACCCGGTCTTCTTGAGGCAGTACCATCCCTTGACCACCGCTGCCAACAATCATGCGCAGTGGCTAAATTCCTGCCAAGTCGTTCTGCAATATTGCGGAAAGAAAATCCACCTTCTCGTAGCCCTATTACACGACCTCGTTCACACTCCGTGAGCTGTTGATAATGGCTTCTTCGTCTTCTTAAAGGCATTCTTGACTAACATCAACACCCTACGTCGAATCTCAACGATAACTAACGCTCATGAACGTTACAGCGCGTATTTACAGCAAACCTGCTTTGCATGTTCCGAGGGGCGCTACTAGCGCCACACGTATGCGCCGAGCGCGAAATTGGCATGGACGTCATCTTACAGATGTACTCTCACCGCCTACCAACTGTCGTTTATCTAACACAACCCCTTCTTGGTGTTGGGATTTGGTTTGCAGTCAATGTATTTTAGCTGTTATCATGAAAATAACCGAAGAAGAAGTTTTTCAATTGGGAACAAGAAACGGCCGCATAAAACAGCTATATTCCCGATCCCAGTTCAGCGTATGTGAACAAAAACTAAATCAGATTAAAGAAGTGCCGGATATAGAGAAATCGCTCCGGTCGATTGCTACAGCTCAAAGTTTAGGTACCAGTCAGGGATTTAAAAAATGTTCATGTAAAACGCAGTGTGTCAACAAAAAATGTATTTGTTTCAGAAATAATGTTCTATGCAATTCCAAATGCCATTTTAGTAATCCCTGTTGTAACAAATGATCTTATTGTGTGATCATATAAATAGCGTTTCGTATGCTGTATAATTCAGTCAAATTGTTTATTTTACACTTTAACTGTCTATCATTAAGTTTATTTATAGAATACCAAGTTATTTCATAGAATAACTAGTTAAAGTGTGGAATTATTAATTTATTACACGCTTTAACTAACTTGATCAGTAATTTCATGTAATACCTAGGTATTCTATGAAATAACTGAATTACACACTTTAGCGGTAACATATATATCTTCTGCTGCTGCGCCAAATGCCATTGTAACCGACGCTTCGTTGATTGGGGTATCAGCGTATGATCCTATGATATGCACTCCTAATATTGTATCTTCTCTGCTCCAATTCAGCAATTTCACGAGTCCTTCAACATCATCAGTAATTTTTGCGCTGCCGTTTGCAGCAAATTGACACTTACCAACTTTGTACTTTCGACCAGCACTGAATTCCTCTTCGGTTTTACTGATATTATTACAATTACGCAAAACCCAGAAAATGTTCTTCGCGTATTAAACACAACGTTATAGGTCACATTTTATGTCATTTGGCCCCGTAATTTAGAAAGATTAGCTCCCATGATAAAAGAGATCCAAAGCCAAAGAATGCACACAACACATACGCTTTAACTCAAACCTCAAAGGAGGCTTCCAAGACTAAAGAAAATAGCGTTGAAGCAACCCGATTGCAGGAAAAATACACTGTCATTTGTTTCGTCATTTTCTTAGTTTCCTGACCAGTATGAGCTAAACAACAAGACAGATGATACAGAATTTTCGTATTTAATGAGCACGCCTTTTGAATCCGTTCTTAAGCGAATTAAATTCGTCAAACCGATTCAATATCAATGGAACCGGTATGGAAAACAATAGTGTCTAACCGAAGCAAGATGTTTTTGAATCAGGGTTTCAATCCCGCGGATATTCCTGTAAACAGAATAGGGAACTTATGCTCTATGGTTGCAGACTTGTGCGTTCAGAAAAGTTTGAAATTATATGAGAAACATTTCACAGTGGGAACGCTCTCCAACATAGAGAATTTCCAAATCGGACTCTCGGAGATACCGACATATATAAGATATTCATGTACGCCCCCTGGGGGAAAAGGTATTCTCAAAAGGTTTTTCAATGTGAGCGGTATCGGTCCAGCAAATAATGTTTTCAGTCAATTTTTCAGGATCTCAGATTTTGCTGCAAATATATCGGAAGCACAAATTAATACTTATGCCCCCTGGTATCCAAACAATTCTTTACCAAAAATTAGAAATTTTATGCAAAAGATTTCCCATTAGGAGCCGTATCCGTTGAAGAAAAGATTTTTCGAATCGGAGTTTTAGAAGTAGAGATATCGGGGAAAACGCAATTTATTTTTACTCCCCCTAGCGGAAAATCTATGCGTAACTTGAAAAAGTGACTATACCTAAAATACTCCTGAACATAGATGGAATCGAAAGGTAAACGATTTTTTTTTCAAATGGACGTTTAGAAGCAAATGTATGGAATAAAACTAATTTTGAATTAGACACTATCTGCATTTACGCCCTCTAGCGGCGAAATTCTTCATCGCCAAAAAACCGAAATGAAGGATTAATATTCGGAAATTTCAAGCTTCGCATTGCAAAAAGAATTTTTCAAATCGGACTAATATATAGTTGCAGAGATATAGTCTCCTCAGACGGACGGACGGACAAACCGATATCAAAAGCACGATCTTTCTTTTTACAAAACACGAGCTAAAAATTAAGTGGTATTTTTATTTTAGTTTGCCATCTTCAACAAGCGTCGCAAACTTCACAACTGTTTGTGAAAATTGCAACACCAAAAAGAATGGTGCTATTCAAATGCAATTTATATCGCAGATTCCTCATGTTACAGGAGATATCTGATTATATTTGTAGAGCTATATAAGATTTTTCGCTTCAAAACTCACTATGGTCTGAAGCCACTTCGAGCAAAAATTACAACCTCTACACAGAGGGCCATTGAATGAAAGAGGTTTTTGCCAGCGGTCTGAGGAATAATAGCATGCCGGGCTGGTTCTATGCGATACCAGAGTTCATTTGTGGTGACTGGCGTTGGCGTTTGACTGGCCAGTCGCTTAGCTACCATGTCAAAACCATGTCCGATCGGAGACCTATCCGGCGGACGTGCATGCCAGCGCAGAACCGGTATCTGCCGTGCTAGGAAGTGGCCTTGGACATTCCGGGCTACATGTGACCGAGAATTGTCATGCTGGAATACAGCGCCACGAAGGAAGGGTTATGCTCTCTGCCTCTAAAACATCACTGATGTATCGATGACGGCTGATGAGGGTTTCCTCAATTCGTAACAGGCGAGATCACGTGGAAACCAACGGCAACCAAAACCACAACGCTTAACGTTTAGGTGGTGTGAGGCTGCAAGTTGCCGTTCACCACAATATCTTCGAACACGTATGCGATAATGATGGGGCATCCATCTGAATTGTGACTCGTCAGAAAACACCAGCTGTTGGTTTTCAGCGCCACAATGTCTGTACACTGAAGTGCCAGAAAAACTGATACACCAGTCTAATACTTGGTAGGTCCTCCACGGGAGCGCAGGACTGCAGAAATACGACGGGGCATAGACTCCATTAGCTTCTGGAAATATGATGTAGGCAATGCACACCGTACTTCCTGCAGAGCATTCCACAATTCGGATGTATTCCGAGGTCTCAGATTCCTGTGATCGATAGCACGTTGCATGGCATCCAAAATGTGTTCTATCACTTTCAGTTCTTAGGACTTGGGTGGGAATGGCAACACCCCAAACTTAGATAAATGCTCCTCTAACCATAATGTGGCATCCTGACACTTGTGTGGAGGTGCATTGTTCTGTTGGAACACGCCCAACCCATCAGCATGAATGCTCGACATGAACGGGTGTACCTCGTCAGAAGGGATGCGCACATAGCGTTGGCCGGTCACAGACGTTTGTAGACGTGCCAGGGGTCCCAGTGAAGTCCAGCTAAACACACTCCATACCATTACGGACACTCACCAGCCGGTACAGTTCCCTGTTGACAGACAGGATTCATGGCTTCATGGGGTTTGCGCCACACACGAATCCTTCCATCTGCCCGATACAGTTGGAAACGCGACTCGCTAGACCAAGCTACTTGTTTCCAGTCATCAAATGTCCAGTGGTGGTGTTGCTGTACCCAAGCGAGGCGCATAGCCCTGTGCCGTGCACCCATCAAGGGGAGTCGAGTTGGGCGTCGGCTCCCAAAGCCCATATCGTGCAGGGTACGTTGCACAGTCCGGTCGCCGATGCTTGTAGAGGCTCCAGCATTGAATTCCGATGCTACTTGCGAGAGTGTCGCGTGAAACGATTCTTGACAGCCGACGATGGTCGCGTTCACCCAATGTCTTTTTACGGCCACACTGGTATCGTAGGTTGGAGATTTTGCTGGAATTCTTATAGTCACGGTACACCCTTGCAATGACCATCCGTGAAAACCGAACTTCTTTTCTACCTCCGAAATACTGTGGCCCATCTCACGAGCGCCAACTATGACACCGCGTTGAAAATCACTTAAATCGATATTACTTGTCATTCTCATGCCGAAAACAGCTCTGACAGCTGGCAAGGATGTCTATCACTTTATATACGCACTATCGGACGCAACCGAGAACGCGCATAGGTGACGTTGCTATGTATTTTGCTTAAACTCTTCTGTACCAGTTTTTCTGGCAGTTCAGTTTATTCGAGACCACATTGCAGCCTGAGGAATCTGTGGTTGGGGTCAAAAAAGGCGCAACAATGGGTTGCTAGCAAACTGTTCTCTGTTCAAAAGACAACGTCGAACTGTGCTAGAAGACAAAGCTTGACCTGTGGCAGTGCTCTACTGCTGCGATAACACCGTAGATGTCGCTGTGCGATCGTTCACTACCATGCGGTAGAGGTGTCTGTCATCCCGTGAAATCGTGCGATTTTGCGGTCAATGTCCCGAATTTGCACGCGTCCGAGTCTCACCTATTCACTGACGCCACGTTCGCGCCACTGACCACTGTACTGGCGTTTCATCCAGCACGAATGGCAATTTCTCGGTTGGAAACTCCAGTTTCTGTCATCCCAAAAATCCCTTCTTGCTGAAAGTCCGTCAGGGTTTCATAACGCGACCTTCTTTGGTGAAGGGAAATAGTGAGACACTATTTTTCGACTCAATAAAAATAGTTCACGGAAAAGAAGATGGGAAATTGATACAGGGTTCACAGTCAGTGTTGACGAAATAGGGACTAAATGTTTTATACAAAACACATAATAAACAGACAGCCCGTCGTATTAAATTCCATAATCGACTGCTCGGGAAATTTTCAGAAAGCTGTGAGCCAACGTCGCCGTCTATTGACTTTGAACACAAAAACACAATAAATAAATGTCAATAATTTCTGTATCATAAATTGTATTTTCCCCCGTCATTATTGACGGGCTTTCACCTAGTGTACTGTAAGTTTAAAGCTTATGCCAGCTGTTCTTCATGATGGCGTTGCAATTTTTACAAACAGTAGTGTAGTTTTCCTTGGATCACACCACTGAGCCCTTGAAGAGCGGGGTCCTTCAAGGGCTCAGTGGTGTGATCGAAGGTAAACTTCAAGAGCCCGGATTTCCTGGATGGTCCTCCACTTTGGCATTCATTTACGCCCTTGAGACAAAAGCATAGTCTATTGTAGAAAGGTACAAGACTTAGCCTTCTCTTAAGAAGTTCAAAACACAGAGTAAAACAAAATGAGTGATGATGGCAATTTTCTGGGGAATCAGAGGTATCTTTCTTGCTTATTTTCTTGAACGACGTGGTAGTGTCAGAAGTTATCGCTATATTGAGACATTAAAAAATCTCAGGGACGCTTACCGCAAACAGAGAGTCGACAGGCCTCTTCGTTCTGTCCTACTCTTGCCGCGGAACTACTTCGTATTTCAGGACACATTGTTTTGCGGTTTAATTAATTACAAAGACCAGTTGTAATTTACTTTTAATTTTTTCCATTTAATTTAAATTATTTTTCCTTTGCTCCCTTTCTGCCCCATAACCCCCTTTTCCCAATTGGAGCATAAAGCCCAGGTGACCAAGCCGGTTTATGGCGGTTTCCTCGAACACTCGTAGGAGTGACCAAGGCGGTTTATGGCGGTTTCCTCGAACACTCGTAGGAGTGACCAAGGAATTTCTCTTCACAAGAAGCACAGGATACACGAAATTTATGAAATGGCCCCAGGGCTAGCATTGCTGATAGGACAAAACATCCCAATATTTCAGAAATGCGCATGCAAAGTCCGAACCGCATTTAGATGAATAGGCAAGTTTACGTTATACGACCATCTGCTCTAGAAGCAGGCACCATCAAAAGTCGTAAAATACACTGCGGTGTCACAAGAAAGTTGTAACTTTGTCAGAGGGAAGCCACGGCAGTCCTTCGCTATTCACCCGGCTGCAGAAAATATGTCCCATTTAAAGTACGGAAACCTCAACTACCTAATACTCCAGCTGTCGCCAAAGGGTAGCTGAGTGGCTCAGGGGCCAACCAAAAACCACTAAGGTCAAGCACTGGTCAACTCAGCTGACCAATCTAGGCCCCAGGCGGAAAACTCCCTGAGGGCTGAAGGCACGCCCCTACCATGTGCGAAATTAAAGGGACGCAAAATGTATACAGAGAAAAAGCGTAAGCAGATAAGTATATATGGAGGCTGATACTAAGACTTTGACGAATACTGATGCTGATATGGAGATATAGAAGTATATGATGTAACTTTTTAAAGTAGTCAGGGGTAGGCAGAGATAGGGAACGAAAGTCCAGCGTGATAGTACGCGGTCCCAGCCGTGGCAGCCTAGTAGACAGATAGAGCACCGAAATAACCCACTCGGTCACCTGAGAGATCGAGACGAGCAATAGCCCCAAAAAAGTAAGGTAAGATGATGTTGTTTTCCCCAATTACAGTTCCAGTGAGCGGCTACTTTATTATGACCTCCTGACAGTTTTAAGCAAATGAGCTATAGCTGCGTTGCAGCCAGAGGGCGAGGCCAGTATAAAAGGGAAAGCTTAGTGCTTGTGACAGTAGTAGAAGTGATTTTTGGGTGACGAGATGGGTAAAAAATGCGATTTGACGGACTTTCAACGTGGGATGATTGTAGGAGCTCGGAGCCATGGAGCGAATATCACCCAAACTGCCGTATTCGTGAAATCTTCTAGAGCAGCTGTTGTTAAAGTGTTTAAAGACTGGACTGTCAGCCAAAAAACTGGGTCCCTACGTGCAACGTGTGGTCGTCATCGACTAGTGACTGCTCGGGCGGAACGGAGAGTGTCCAGACTAGTTACAGACAACAGAAGGGAAACAGTACAGCAAATTACAGACCATCTTAATCAAAGATACCCTCAAATGACCTCTGCACGCACTGTTCGCCGTACACAGCATCGGATGGGATATGGCAGACGAAGGCCTGTTCGAACACCTTTGGTGTCTGCAGTTAACAAGAAAAAACGTTTCCATTTCGCACAAGAGCACAAGGATTGGGCAGTCGATAATTGGAAACAAATTGTGTGGTCCGATGAATCACGTTTTCAGTTGCCCCATGCCGATGGCCGAGTGAGAATTTTGCTGAAACAGCACGAAAGCATGGACCCCAAATGCACTGCTACAACTCTTCAAGCTGGTGGAGGCAACGTTATGCTTTGGGGAATGTTTTCCTGGCATGCTTTGGTCCCTTTAATTCGTGTTGATCAACGTCTGACTGGCACATCATATCTAAACATCGTTGCGGACCAAGTGGATCCTGTCATGTGGATGGTTAATTCCAATGGCGATGCCTACTTTCAACAAGATAATGCGTCCTGCCATAGTGCTCGTGTTGTACAGGATTGGTTTCAGGAACATGCCGGTGAGTTTACTTTGCTTAGGTGTCTCCCATAATCCCCATTGAGAATTTGTGGGATGAAGTTGAACGAGCCATCAGACAGCTGGATCCAGAAACCTGCAATCTCACACTCCTGGAAAGTGCTATTCATCAAGCATGGTCTCAGATTCCACAAATCACCTATCAACATCTCGTGGAGTCCATGCCACGAAGAATCGACGCAGTATTAAAGGCAAAAGGTGGCGCAACGAAGTACTGAGGAGGTGGTCATAATAAAGTGGCCACTCAGTGTATATACAAGTACATATGCATGGTTGCTATGCCTCCTCGTACGTAGATTGAGAGATTTATTTTAAAAATAAGCTCTGGTGTGTAACAGGCTTACGCAGCAGTGGACCAGTCAACATGGCTAATTTTATTCTTTTAATTTAACGTAACTTTGATTTGGCCTCCAACTCAAGGCTGTAATTGCTTAATTCAACATAATTTTATTCTAATAAACATGTTCATTACTTAACCTGGTGTAGCTAACTTTTCTAGGCTGTGTGTATTTCTCGAATTCATAACTTGCGGCATATGGGTTTTTTTTACGAATACCTCGTAACGAACCTATATGAAACACAATGCGACGTCCGTAAACTTTGAGATTGGGTTCTTTAAATTTTTGGGGACGCAACCTCACTGTTTATTCAATTAGGCGATGATTAAATATTCCTCAACCACCGCACTATCTGGGCGTGGTAATACTTACCACACGACGACAGCTTACAACCACACACCTCACTTGCGCCATCTCGGGAAATTGCAATAATGTGCTGGGCAGTAATCCCTCGTCCACCATAGGACTCTGATTTGGCACATTTTGATTTAATCTTTTGGGTCCAATGAAGCAAATCCTCTATGATGAAACGTTTTCAGGATGGAAACGAAGTTAACCCTTTAAGCGGCAGATGTGCCTGAACTAAGTGATTCCCGAAATTTTCCGCGGTTCCCAAAGAGAAATGCTCACATAGCGGCCATGTTTTACGAAAGCTACGGGGAAATATTTCCTTTGCCCCGCTCGCTTTTAGTCTTCTCTTCCCTGCTCCCTAACCCAAGATATGATGGGGAGCAGTTTGTGCTACTGACACGGGTACCATGACACCATGCATGGGACTCAAACCTCCCTTTCTCCTTTAGTAGATTCGTTGCCATTGTTATATCTCTCTTTAGTCAGTTATCAGTCAGAAAACATGAATGTGCATCATCCCCCTAAATGACCATTCAATAACAAAGCTAAGGGTGAAAGCAATGTTTTCTGATGCGCAGGTTCACTCGTTTCAGCCGCGCTCGGTCCACTTTTAAGACAGCTAATGTATTCGAGCTGTGATTTCCGACCATTTCGCTTAACCCGAATATATTCGTTCCAGCCGTTAAAGGGTTAAACAGGTTGTGAGATCCTTAGCCAAACAATAGTCTGCGGATTTTTTTTTATTAGAGGTTTAACGACCACCGTGAGCAACTCAATGGGCTATAAGCAGTCGCCCGTCCCTAATTTAGGGTCACTGGTTCCAGGGAAGGGAGAGAGCCAGTGCCGTAAGACAAACACAACATCCATGCCTGACCGGGATTCGAACCCGGACCCCTTACGGACGAATGATCAGAGGCCAGCGCCTTAGACCTCTGCGCCACCGGGGCGACTGCGCAAGTTCATCAAACTGGTTACGCATGTAGGTCTGAATGAAGTCGAAAATACCTGATTTCAGCGTGGGGACTATTTTGATTAGACAATTTTATGGATATTTTTTTTTTTTGAATGGAGGTTTAACGAAGAGCTACGCAATGGGCATTAAGCAGTCACCCGTCCATAATTTAGGGCTACTGGTTCCAGGGAAGGGAGGGAATCAACGCTGTACGGCAAACACAACATCCATGCCTCACCGGGATTCGAACCCGGACCCATCTCGGACGAATGGTCAGAAGCTATCGCTTAGATCATTGCGCCGCGGGGGACGCGGAGATTTCAGTTTTTTTTTCATTTCACATTTCATTAAAATATACTACCTGGCAGAAGAGTTATTTCCAAAGAGGCATTTCTTCTAGGGCAATTCCCCTATGTAATCATTTGTTTTCAGTCCTTGAATAGATTCAACACTTCCCTCTATTAGAAAAAAAAATCCAGAAGAAGAATTTTAAGCTCGCAACCCATCTGCTGTTTACTAGAGAAGATTAATGCTATTCATAGTTCGATAGCTTTTACATTATAACCTGAGAGAGATGAATCTTCTATTTCAAGATGTGTCGCTCAGCAGAAAGGACAAAGAAATCTTAGAAACAAGGAAACAGAATAAACAGGTTTTTATCACCACGAAATCATATTTTCTCTGCCCTTAGGATCTGCAAACATGTGGTTTCGAAAACAGGATATCAAACAGCTCAACGTTTACACAGATAAAGCCACATCCTTGGAAATTACTAATATAATTGAAAACAGTGTTTCTTCGCTATTATTGGGAAAGTAAAAACGGGTACGTATGTATAACAGAGAAAAAGTTTGAAGGGGCAAAATATTTCCTCGATCCATGATGCATATTCCGAAAAATATTTCACAGTAACATCGTCTGCCTTTCGTAGAAGTAAACACGGCGAGATTAAATAATTCTAAAGTATGGGTTTCTCAGTTTTCTTTAGAATAACCAAGATGGAAGAAAAGGATTTCGTAGGAATAACAAAACTGGACTCGATGAAAGAAACATAAAAAATAATTAAGGCCACAAAAATTAATTACAAGTGATTTTGAATACACAATCTATTATGCCATGAGATTAGTATGTGCTATAAATTCATTGAACACTATCGTATTAAGAGAAATAATAGTTTTAATAAAGTTATTAGTCGGTTACGAAGGTATGGGAAGAAATTTAGCTTCAAGGCATTGGTGTCAACGAAAATACACCACTGTGAGAAAACTCCAGTAGGGAAATTAACTCTAATTTTCTCAGATCCATGTATTTACCTATTTCAAGAACAGAGTATTGATTTCTGATCGTACAGAGGGCGAGTCGAAAGTTATGCAATATTTGCATAAACGCATGTGCTGCGGCAGGTGTGACACGTGTTTATACTAGTTCAAGTAGCACACTGCAGTCGGTCGAAAGGGATACAAAGTGGTAGTCGTTGCTGTGAACAGCATTGCATGTCTGTCTGTGGTTGGGACGCCTAAAAGATGAACAGCCACAACCGGCTAATTAGGGAACTTTTGCTTTACGTGTTTGAACTCGGCCATAACGTTGCTCAAGCGACACGAAACATTTGCCATGCGAAATGGGAAGATTCCGTGGATCACAGCACCGCAACCAGATGGTTCAAGAAATTTTGCTCAGGTGACAGAAACCTCGACGATCAGCCAAGATCAGGTAGGCCGCGATCCGTGGATTAGGAGGCCGTGCATCATGCCGTAGAGGCCAATCCGACAACAAGCATTAGGAGATTATCAGGTGAGCTGGGCATATCACAGACCACCGCGGTGTATGCCTTCAGGACCTCGGCAAGGTCTACAGGAGCTGCCGCATTGTCCCTCGCGAACTGACGCCAGCTGAAGTAAACCGCCGAGTGGAAGTGCGCACGAAACTCCTAGAAAACCCGGACGATGTACGTTTCATCAAGATAATTATTACGTGCGATGAAAGGTGGGTCTGTGTCCGTAATCATAACACACAACGGCAGTGGTTGAGCCCGGGCCAGCTTCCAGAACCTGTTGCCGAACGTGGGCACTTCGAGCACAAGGTGACGCTCTGCGTCTGGTGGAAATTCTATGGGATAATCCATTACCAATTTGTTTCAGGCGGTAAGACCATCAACGCCAATTTCTACTCTGAACAGCTGGAGTGGATGTATGCCGTTTTGGAGGAGAAGTACCCGACACTAGTGAACGGAAAGCGCGCTCTCTTACAGCAGGACAACGCCCGGGCTCATACCACGCGAACGACCTGGGCAAGACACCAGGAACTTGAAGGCATCGAATTGATGCCAAACCCAGCATATAGTATGGACCTTGCCCAGTCGGGTAATCACCTGTTCCCGTCCATGGCACACTTTCATCGCGGGTGGCACTTTTTTTTTTTTTTTTTTTGGTTGGAGGTTTAACGACCACCGTGAGCAACTCAATGGGCTATAAGCAGTCACCCGTCCCTAATTTAGGGTCACTGGTTCCAGGGAAGGGAGAGAGCTAGTGCCGTAAGACAAACACAACATCCATGCCTAACCGGGATTCGAACCCGGACCCCTTACGGACGAATGATCAGAGGCCAGCGCCTTAGACCTCTGCGCCACCGGGGCGGCCGGGTGGCACTTCAACAAACAGGAGGAGATGGCAGCTGGGGGAAGGATTTCTTCGCCTCGAAGGACAAGAGCTGTTTTTTTTTTTTTTTTTTATTGGAGGTTTAACGACCCCCGTGGGCAACTCAATGGGCTATAAGCAGTCGCCCGTCCCTAATTTAGGGTCACTGGTTCCAGGGAAGGGAGAGAGCCAGTGCCGTAAGACAAACACAACACCCATGCCTCACCGGGATTCGAACCCGGACCCCTTTCGGACGAATGATCAGAGGCCATCGCTTAGACCACTGCGCCACCGGGGCGGCAGAGAGCTGTTATCGCCGCGGAATCGAAGAACTGGCAGACAGATGACTAAGGGCGGTGCAACATGATGGCTTATGCTTTGAATGCTAGTCAGGTTTCGTCGTAAAGGTACGTATGAAGCGATCCAAAATTTGCAAAACGTTCGACTCGCCCTCTGTATATTTCTGCAACTTTTATTTGAAATATTTTTTAGTCACACGCCTTCTCTTGTCGTAAAGTTATTAAAAAATAGCCTGAATCGGTCAAAAATGGTGGTATAAAGCAGGATGAAATAAATTACAGAGATCAATTATCCTTTCAGTTAATACAGTATATGCTGTTCATGTTGTATAAGATAAGTTTTCACTATTAGCAACAACTGAGAAGTAAGTACTAGGGGTGTTCAAATGAAAAGGTACGAAACGACACTGTGGGTATAAATGAAGACTTTATTCAAAGTATACACCATAGGCCGTAGCACAACGAACCCATTGATTAACGAGCCGAAGGATTCCTTGTTCCCAGAATTCCTGTGGCCGTGACGAGACCCAGTCCTGCACAGCTTCCTTGAGTTCGTCGTCCGAGTGGAAGCGCTTCCCTTTCAGATGTTTTTTCAGGGGACCAAACACATGGAAATCGCAGGGCGACATGTCCGGGCTGTAGGGCGGATGGTCAAGCTGCTCCCACTGGAACTTGGCCAGTTCCGCGTGTGTGACCCTGGAGATGTGTGGACGCGCGTTATCATGGAGCAGAACCACACCCTCCGTGAGCAGCCTCGGTCTTTTGTTCTTGATGGACCTGCGTAGGCTTCGGAGTGTCTCACAGTACACATCGGAGTTAATGGTTCGTCTGTGCTGGAGGAATTCAACAAGTAGTCAATTGGACGGCGCTCTTTATAAGAGCCTCTGCTCTCTCCTGCGCATGCGGGCGCTCGCTCATGCTCCGATCCACGCCGGCGACTCAATCGCATCCCTAGATGTGTCGCTACGTTCTCCCATAGCGGCATAGGCAAATATGTTAACGGTTAAATTCTTATGACGTTTTGTATCTTTTCATTTGAACACCCCTAGTATTTGTGAGCCGCACAGGTTGCAGCAGTGGTCTAAGCTCCGGTTTCTGAGCGTTCGTTTGGGTCGGCCTGCGTTCGGGTTCCGGATGAAACATGCGTGCTGTGCTTGTCCCACGGGACTGACTCTTTCCATTCTCTGGAGCCGGTGGCCTGAAATCAGGGACGAGGAAATACTGACAGTCGTTAGAAATGTCCATGTTGATCATTAAAACCCGAAACACTAAACTGCGACATCACACTTAGCCTTCCGTGCTGGTGTTCAGTGTTATACACACGCTGATAACTGATATCCAGTGGTCGAAAACTTTGATCATCAGTCGTCGAAAACTTTGATCTTCAGTCGTCTATAGTCATCGTTCATAACCGATCTCCACTCGTCTATAGTCGTCGTTCATAACCGATCTCCAGCCGCCTATAGTCGTCGTTCATAACCGATCTTCAATCGTCGATAATAACCGATCTCCAGTCGTCGATAATAACCGATCTCCAGTCGTCGATAATAACCGATCTCCAGCCGCCTATAGTCGTCGTTCATAACCGATCTCCAATCGTCGATAATAACCGATCTCCAGTCGTCGATAATAACCGATCTCCAGTCGTCGATAATAACCGATCTCCAGTAGTGGACGTTTGCCCTTCGAAACCGCAGTATCCCTAACTTTTTGTAACCAGTGAATTTTTCGTGTTATTATTATAAGTTGTCATATTTAAATTAAATGATTATTATGAACCGTGAAGTTAATGTATTCACAATGAATTATTGGTCAATGTATCCACAATGCATTATTTGTCAGTGTATCCACAATGAATTATTGGTCAATGTATCCACAATGAATTATTGCGCACATAAATAAAGAATTACAGGAAATGATGGTTAACTCTGGGTCAAATAACTTTTAAATATAAATTTCCTCAAGTAAGTGAAGGAGTCGTAGCTCCAAAATAACATTATTAGAAACAAGCATGATCCTTAATTTAGTGCGTTAATTTATCCCCATAGTCACCCCGAGTGCAGCTACAAAAGAAGTAAAAGGAGCATACATCCTTTAGCTGTTCATAAATCCATGTACATTATATTATTGAAATTATGCGTAAACTTCTGTCAGTTATCAGTAACTTTGAAGGAGATATGCCGCATGGATGTGATGATCGTGGGCTGGTCATAGGACGTGGTTTGAGTAACGTTTTCAGGCGGTGCATTGCTGCTAAACTAAACATACCAAAATCGGCTGTAAGTGATGCCGTGAAGAGATGGAAGCAGGACGGTGCAACTACAGTACAAAAATGTTCAGGAAGGCCGCACAAACTCACGGAATTCGACAGAAGGGCCATGATAAGGCATTTTAAGAAATCCCGTTCTTTCTCTGCCGCTTACACTGTTCAAGTATGAAATGTTTGTAATGGCTCGGTTAGTACCATAACTATCCAAAGGAAGTTACACAGTGTGAGTTATTATGTTAGAGCGGCGGCACGCAAGACAGACACCACTACTGTGAAAGCGAAGCGCCGTTTGTGGTGGTGTGTCTGCCGTCGTTCCTGGATTGTGGGCGAGTAGAAAGCTGTTCTTTGGAGTGCTGAGTCTCGCTTTTCACTCTTCCAATCTGATGGGCGTGTTTGGATTTGGCGACAGCCGAAGAATGATTTTCGTCGGAATGTTTTCTTCCAACTGTAAAGTCCGGCGGAGGATCCATCATGGTTTGGAGCTTTTTTTTTTTTTTTTTTTTTTTCGCGGATGAAACTCAGCCCGTTGGTTATGATACCACAAACCATGAACTCTGAAGTGTACCTCGACGTTCCAACAATGTGGAAGTATTATGGAACTGACCGTTGTCTTTTCCAACACGATGAAGCTCCCTGTCCTACTGCACTGCGTGTGTACGATTGGTTTCTCGAAGATGAGGTGGAATTGTTAGACCTGGATGCTTGGAGTCCTGATCTTAATCCCACAGAATACCTCTGGGATGAATTGGAGCTACATACGAAATCGACCACTACTACCGGTTAGCTCTCCACACTAGCAGCAGTATTGCTGGATGAATGAGGAGCCCTTCCTTTTGATTCCTACCGTTGGTATTATGCCTCGACGTGTAGCCGCTGTCGTAGAAGCAAAAGGTGAACCGACTAACTACTAATTGCGATAATAAAGCCCAAAAAATTGTGGTGTCCGTTTACTTTTGATAATATAGTGCATTTGTTTCTGAAAGATCTTTTATGATCGACAAAAAAGAACGAATACTCCTGATGTAATATTTTATTGGTTTTACTGTGTTGATGAAACGACTTTGATCGTACGTAACACAACCCTGACGCCATGCCAGGCTGCTTTGGATTAGATGAAATCACAGCAGCAGCTGCGAAAAACCGGTTTTGTTGCTATGCCATCAAATCACAGTATTTACGCACAGAGCTACAATGGAAATTACATGCGAGAGCCTAAATAAAAAATTTCTACACGCATTTTATGCACACATTTTAGCATAAGAGTCTATGAGTATCCGTTGATGTGATAAAGCAGACATTCGTAATCTGCTCCCTAATACCGATGAATCTATGTTCCAATTTCAGGTGATTCCACGGGTATTTTTTGCTATACTTCTGACACCATTTTTATTACTTTTAATACGCCTTTTGAAAAAAAGGTGGGTGCTAATGTTATCACAATGTTTCGTCAGGCCTGCAGTCTGTAGATGCCATACCTCTGCGCCCACCAACCGGGTTTAAAAGAATAACTGGAAAATCTGAAATATGAGAAAGAAGCTCCGTAACACTGGGTCTGATGTCGATGTACTTATAACCATGACATTATAGGTATAATATATTGATATATGTTTTTTTCCATACAGTTGCTTCGAAAAATCCAATAAAGTATTATTTCTTCCGATACCATTTACCACGAAGTCCATTTTGCATTTAGTCCTTCTTCAAATATTACACAGTGCTGCTGCCAGGGGCGAAAAAAGCATATTTTATTTTCCCGATATCTCCCCTCTCCAAATATACGATGCAAAAACTTCTTTCTGCATCTCATAGCTTTTGTAGGTGTCATACGTTTCATATATTCTTTTAATGTTTCCTTACAGCCAATTTTAATACTAAGGGCCCAGGTTTATATTTCGGTTTACATTTTAATACTAATGGCAAAGGTGTATTTTTTGATTTAGACGTTTGTAGATGTGCCAGAAAAACTGGTACACCAGTCTAATACTTGGTAGGTCCCCCACGAAAGCGCAGGACTACAGAAATACGACGGGGCATGGACTCCACTAGCTTCTGGAAATATGCTGTGGGCAATGCACACCATACTTCCTGCAGAGCGTTCCACAATTCAGGAGTATTCCGAAGTCTCGGATTGCTGTATTCGATAGCGCGTTGCATGGCATCCCAAATGTGTTCTATCACGTTCAGATCTGGGGACATGGGTGGAAATGGCGACACCTTAAACTCAGATGAATGCTCCTGTAACCATAATGTGGCGTTCCGACACTTGTGTGGAGGTGCATTGTTCTCTTGGAACAGGCCCAACCCATCAGCATGAATGCACGACATGAACGGGTGTACCTCGTCAGAAAGGATGCGCACATAGCGTTGGCCGGTCACAGACGTTTGTAGATGTACCAGGGGTCCCAGTGAAGTCCAGCTAAACACAGCCCGGACTTGTACGGACCCCCCACCAGCCGGTACAGTTCCCTGTTAACAGGCGGGATTAATGGCTTCATGTGGTTTACGCCACACACGAATCCTTCCATCTGCCCGATACAGTTGGAAACGCAACTCGTCAGACCAGGTTACTTGTTTCCCGTCATTAACTGTCCAGTGGCGGTGTTGCCGTGCCCAAGCGAGGCGCATAGCTCTCTCTCGTGCACCCATCAAGGGGACTCGAGTTGGGCGTCAGCTTCCAAAGCCCATATTGTGCAGGGTACGTTGCACTGTCCGGACGTTGATGCTTGTTGAGGCTCCAGCATTGAATTCCGACGATACCTGCGAGAGTGTTGCACGCCTATCGCGTGAAACGATTCTTGACAGCCGACGATGGTCACGTTTACCCAATGTCTTTTTATGGCCACACTGGTATCGTAAGTTGGAGGTTTTGCCGGAATTCGTGTAGTCACGGTACACCCTTGCAATGGTCGTCCGTGAAAATCCGAGGTTCGTCTCTACCTCCGAAATACTATGGCCCATCTCACAAGCGTCAACTATGACACAGCGTTGAAAATCGCTTAAATCGATATTACTTGTCATTCTCATGCCAAAAACAGCTGTGACCGCTGGCAAGGATGTCTATCGCTTTATCTACGCACTGGCTCACGCAACCGAGTACGCGCATAGGTGACGTTGCTATGTATTTTGCATAAGCTCGTCTGTACCAGTTTTTCTGGAACTTCAGTGTATTTGTGGCAGTACCTAAGCCTCTAAATGTCCGATACCGAAAATTCTTATCTGGTCTGGTACCGTTCACAACTTAAAACGTTTTTCTCATATTTCGTGATTAAAATAAGTCACAGTTTTCCGGCTAAGAAAAGACAATCTATATTTTATTATGCTTGATATTTCTTCTTCTAATAATAGATTTTAAAACTTCTATTGGTATGGTATAGCATTCAAGGCTTAGAACATTTTGTATATGTAATTTAAAAATTTTTAACTAAGCATAGTTCTCTGACTAGTTGTCCTGTGAGGGTCCTCCTGCTTTGAAATTTACCTCCGCTCCCTTTGAAAATATTCTTGTATTGTATGCTACACTATCTACCAACAAGTAATTTCACACCTGTGATAGCAAAGGAAAACGAAGTTTATTCACCTTCAATAGTTGGTGGAGCCTCCACGAGCAGCGATTACAGCTGCGACCCTCCGGGGCATACTCTCAACCAGGCGTTGTACGACGGCTAGCGGTATTTTCTTCCACTCGGCTTGGAGAAGACAGGTCAGTTCCTTCACTGATTTCGGACGGTTGGGGCACCCCTTAACTCGACGCTCCAACGCATCCCAGAGGTGCTCGATAGGGTTAAGGTCCGGGCTATGCGCAGCCCAGTCCATTCGATTAACCCGATTGTCACTATACCAAGCCATGGTGGACCTCGCAACATGACAGGTGGCACTGTCATCCTCAAAGTAACCTGGAACCACCCCGTAAAACTGCCACATCGTAGGAAGCGCATGGTCATCCAAAATGGTGCAGTATGTCTCGGTGTTGAGTCGACCAAGAATTGCGACCAAGGGTCCCGTGCCGTACCAGGAGAAAACCCCCATAGCATAATTACACCGCAGCCGAACTTCAAAGTTGACACAATACATTCCGGCAGGAGGCGTTCTCTAGGCTGACACCAAACCCAGACCCTGTCATCCGAACGGTAGAGGGTGAACCTTGATTCGTCGCTCCAAAAAACCGGTTTCCACTGTTCAACGGTCCTCTGTCAATGTTCTGTGCACCACGTTAGCCGAGAAGCGCTATTGGACTTGGTGATCAAAGGCTTGTGGGCGGCAGCACGTCCATGATAACCAAGCAGATGGGCTTCCTTACGGATGGCATTCATCGAACGAACACTCCCGGATGCCCGTTGAAACTCCTCGCGGATGTGGCCCATCGATTTGGTGTGGTTCTTCCGAATTTCTCTGGCCAGCACCCGTCGGTCTCTAACTCCCAGTTTTGTGGGTCTGCCAGGTCGGGGCACATTCCGACAGTCCCCTCTCATCTTTCACTTGCCAATCACGTAGGCCACTGTCGATTTTGGGTACTTCAACTCGCTGGATATGTCACGTATGGATCGGCCATTTCTGTGATACCCGACGATTACACCTTTCTCGAAATCAGAGAGCTCCGAACTGCGTGGCATCTTGCATGCGACTGGTTGCGTTGTTGTTTCCCACACGATATTAAACGGCGGCGGCAGTGACATGTATCAGGACCGCAGATATTGTCGATTGCAGGGGTGACCAATTACTTGTTGTTAGATAGTGTATATGCTCTACGCAAAAGATTGAGAACATTATCCAAATTAGTTCTGGTAGAGTGTACGTCGTTTACCTGGGGAAGCGTTGACACCAGGATACGCAATGGGATAAAATACGCCAGTAGAGGAAGTGTAATGCTTTGGGCAATGTTGTGCTGGGAAACTTTGGGTCTAGTCGTTCACGCGCAGGGAACTATGACGTCTACCATATACCTTAACATCATCGCAGAACAGGGGCATCCTTTCACTGCAACGGTATTTTCCTCTAACATTGCATTCTCTGAGCATGGTAATGCTCCATGTCACGCTGCCCGGATTTTTCGAGAATGGCTCGCGGAACATGAGGAAAACTTCTAGGTATTGCTTTGAGCTCCAAATTCCGCAGATGTCAGTCCAATCGAGCATCTGTGGTTTGTGTTGGAACAGCAAATCCAATCTGTCCGGAATGTTCGAGAATGGTTCTCGGAACATGAGGATCACTTCCAGGTATTACAAATTCTTCAGACATCAATCCAATCGAGCATCTGTGGTTTGTGTTGGAACAGCAAATCCGATCTGTCCGGAATGTTCGAGAATGGTTCGCGGAACATGAGGAAGACTTCCAGGTATTCGAAATTCCCCAGCCATCAATCCAATTGAGCATCTGTGGTTTGCGTTGGAACAGCAAATCCGATCTGCTCGGATTGTTCGAGAATGGTTCGCGATACATGAGGAAGACTTCCAGGTATTCCAAATTCCCCAGCCATCAATCCAATTGAGCATATGTGGTTTGCGTTGGAACAGCAAATCCGATCTGCTCGGATTGTTCGAGAATGGTTAGCGATACATGAGGAAGACTTCCAGGTATTCCAAATTCCCCACACATCAATCCAATCGAGCATCTGTGGTTTGTGTTGGAACAGCAAATCCGATCTGCCCGGATTGTTCGAGAATGGTTCGTGGAACATGAGGAAGACTTCCAGGTATTCCAAATTCCCCAGACATCAATCCAATCGAGCATCTGTGGTTTGTAATGGAACAGGAAATCCGACCTGCAACTGCTCAACCACGTGACTTATAGTAACTTTTCTTCCTTTTGCAGTCACAAGGAAGACTCTTCTAAAGGCAGAGATTTTTGGTAGATACTTCGGGAAACATGCGTGTAGCTGTCTAATGAAAACGCTTATTGCTGCTGCCGATGATGATAACGTGCCAATCAGATTCGATTTCTCTTTATGAAGCTTATAGCCTTTGTTTGGTGGTGTGACGTACTTGCCAGCAGGACGCACACGACATAAAGGCAGATAGCAGTCAGAACGAACGTCCACGTAGCTCAATTGGTAGAGTGACTTATTACGAAATGAAGGGACCCGGGTTCGAGCCCGTCGCGGAAAGAAAATGACGGAGAAATTTACTTCGTTATAATGGCGCCCGAACTTTCCGGATAACCCGGCCGTTCAAAATCTCGCAAAGGTGTGATGTTCTTTCCACACCGCGAGAGGGGAAAAATAAGAGAATCCCTTCTCCAGCGCTTCAAAAAATAAATGTGTGTGACGTTGCATTCCACACACCAGATTGACTGGGAGTTCTCAAGGGTACGGTCTTCAGCGGATGTCTGTCTACGACGATTCATGGTCACGGCTGACCACCGGTCCTCTTTCAGGGGGCGCGTGGTGATGTGACGTACCTGCCAGCATAACGCCCACGACATAAAGGCAGATAGCAGTCAGAACGAACGTCCGGTACTTTTTGGAAGAGTGACTTAATCCGGAATGAGGGGACTGGGTTCGAACCCCGGCGTGGATAAAAATGACGGAGAAATCTATTTCGTTATAATGGTTTTTATTGCTTTTAAAGTGCTATTTGGGAATAAAAATTAAACACATTAAAACAAATTAGCCTGCAATTGGATAAATCTAAATAAATATCTTCTAATTTTTGCGAAATTTCTGACGAAGGATATGCCGTATAATTTCCTTTCATAAAGAGTGAATAAAAAGAGTGGTAAATGTTTATGTCCATGCTGACAAAAGCAATTAATTATTAAAACTAAAGCTCCTACGAGTTTATTAAACACTTACGATGTTTATAGCGTCCTTACGGTTGACCAAACAAGAAAAGGAATTCCACTATACATTGGAAGAGTAAAACATCTGTGTGAAACACAGTTTTAATTTAATTCTGAATTCAGTTAGTCAACACATCGATAAGTGATAGAAAGATGACACCCAAACAAGAAAGATGACACCCAATTTAAGGTTGTAAGAACGTCTTTTGAATCCTTTACGACCCGAATAAAGATTTTTGAAATTTATTCATAATCAATAGAACCGGTTCGAAAAAAATTCAACCGGTTGTGACATATATTCTAAATTAACTTTCCTTTTTAGTTTCTTTCCCTATGTAAATCTTGAGTTTATTCTGTTATTCTTCACTTTCAACGTGATATCTTTCTCTCAAACGAATACGTTTGGCAACAAAATTGAGGTTGAATGAACGTGACGTATGCCTGAGTTTTGATAAGAACAAGAGATAAAAACGATGACTAATATTTTGCTTGAGCGCGTTGGGTTGTAAATTGATTATTGAAAGGAGCGTTGCGAAAAGAACGTTGTATTAAAGAGCTGTGTGGTGTGTGGAGAGTTTAGTACAATATGCTATGCTCAATGTGTTTGCTACATCCTGAATAAAGCATCTTTTCCGTAAGTTTGACTTCTGTTGTTTACATGTTTCGTCTGGCCGTTAAGGTTTTCTTTCATTTAGGAACTATTTCTTAGTATGCTGATGTTTTAAATTAACGTAAAAGTAAGACAAGACTTCTATGTCATACGGTCTTCTATAATCGACAAAACATACAGAAATACAAAACAGCTACTTACTCCAACTAGGGACTAAAACGTATGCTACGAAAATTTACAAACTGTACACAAAACGTTTCTCATAGGAGACGGAAGGTATCAGAGGCCGCCCTCGTGGGACAGTGACTGAAGCGATGGCTTCTGTTCATTCTTTCGAGGATGGGTCCGGGTTCGAATCCCGGTGAGGCATGGATGTTGTATTTGTCTTTCCGCACTGGCTCTCTCCCTTCCCTGGAACCAGTGACCCTAAATTAGGGACGGGCGACTGCTTACAGCCCATTGAGTTGCTCAAGGTGCTCGTCAAACCTTCAATCAAATAAATCAATAAAACAAATAGCAGGTAACACCCCCTCCCTTAGGTGGAGGCCGCGGGTGTCCTAGTGGTCAGCGTTCGTGACTGCCACGGACAAGACCTCTGGTTCGATCCCAGGCAGGTACGAAAGCTCGAAATACTAAATATCCGTCGTGCATCGAATGGGCACGTTTAGCCGTCGGGCCCCTGGTACTGGCCCTCCGGTAATAAATAATGGCGTCTTCCTCCCCCTTTCTACCTCGCTTCCGTGTCACTTTCCTATCGGGCACTCTAGCCCAAACTCCTAGGTTCCTGTTACTAAGGGTTGTTTAACACCTGGGATCAGACACTCCCTTCGTAAAATCCTCTACATATGATCTGATCTGATCTCCCTTAGATGGATAAAGTGGAAGGTAAATTTTACTACGATGTAGTAAAATTTAGTCGTAGTACCACATTACGCACCGTTTTCATAAGATCAGAAAGTAGTTTTTAAAATTGTCATATTTAGTATCCGGTTAGTGTACAGATTGCAATGAGATATTGTTAAGTTTATTTAAACCGTTATGAAATAATATTCGGCGTTACTTTAGAAAAGTAGATTGCTAAACAATAATGAAATTAAAAATTAATATTACTGCAGCACTACATGGGACAGCATTGTTTTCGCTTCTGGATTTAACGACCACCGTGAGCAACTCAGTGGGCTATAAGATGTCGCCCGTTTCTAATTTAGAATAACTGGTTCCAGGGAAGGGCGCAAGCCAGTGCCGTAAGACAAATACTACATCCACTCCTCACCGAGATTCGAACCTTGACCCATCACGGAGAAGTGGTCAGAAGCCAGCGCTTTGACTACTACGCTACTGGGGCGGCACAAGGAAAAGGGACAAAAATACAAAAATCAGGTTTCAACAATGGTTTTCATTACTTTCGTTACCCATTTCGGTTACATCGAAATGTTTTACTTGGTACTTACTGTCGAAAGAGATGCATAACATCAAAAATCAATGCATTTCGCACAATAACTCATTCAAACGATTAATTAACATGCTACGCAGAGGGTCAACGATGTACCAAAAATCCGTACTTATGACAAGAATTTATATTTGTGCTTTCAGTCACACGAGTTTGAGGATTTGTCTTTTTATCATGTATGAAATTTCTACCACGCTGCGTTCTAAACAACGGGAAAATATTTGTTGCCTGCAGAAGCAGGCTGTTTAGAGATATGAACAGTGGAAGGAGGCGTGCAAAGGCAGATAGAAATTATAGGCATTGTTGCAAATCGGTTATCGGAAAAGACGTCGCTGACTGAGAAGCAGCCTGAACGAAAAGAATAAGAGGAACATAAAAATCACAGGACGCCAGGGGATATTGAAAAAAAATGAGTAAAAGACAAGCAGGAGTAATCGGTTCACTGAGGCTGAATTTCCGGATATCCGCTGGTTTATAATGACCTGGCAGAAGTAATCGATTAACGGAGGCATGTACGTGTTGTAGTGACAAATCGCACGTCAGCCATGTCCTCATGCGTGAAAGAAGGTGGCACCCTCGTTGTAAAAGATATTCTAGAACCTATCAAAAGACGAGAACGAACCTGTGAATAACTCTCCGCCTAAATTAATATCCGACACTGAGAGTCAGTAAAAGGTTGATCTTCAGAGAGCAGTTTCAATTTCATGGGATCATTTTATTCCACGCCGTTCCACGGTGGCTTGACTGCGCTCTTGCTAAACGGATGGCATTCGCCGTGCTTCCTCAAATTCTATGTCTCTGCTTTAAGCACGACTTTGTCAGACGCAATAATGCTGAATAAGAATGTGAGTCATGTGAAGAGCCATTTTGCAGATGCAAATGTCTTTTACTTTGAAGATATATCAAAGCTTCTTGCAGGGTACCACGAGGGGTCGTTCGGAAGAACGTATTAATTTGTTCAGGCATAACTTCAAAGGTGTCGTCTATATTGTACGCATTTAAGATCGTCGAAACAACAAATGGCCTTCCATTAGACAACGATGCACACGCTTTCCGTTTGGACGCATTAAATAGACGCCAACACGCACACATAAATTCCTGTTTAATTGATTTTACGTAAGTGTGAACGTTTTGTATGTAAGCATGTGCGGAAATGTTTATAAATGAATTTGGCCTCAGGCCTGCAATCTTTCGGGAGGAAGTACATTTACTTATGGCTGGATGTAATTTCTGACGAGGGATTGACGAAATTTTGGTTTTACAGACATGGCAATAGTAACCGTTTCTTTCTGAAGCATGGATTAAAACTTAACACTCAGAATTAAATTTTTTGTTCATGTGCTTCTTTGCCAAATGCCATTAAATGATTGAACAAAGTTCAAGAATATTTTAGGAGTTAGATTTCAAAATTATTCAAAATTTGTAGAATTAAAGCCCATGTGCCATATTTCACTTTTAGAGAATAGGTATTTTGATTTAACTGAAGCCGTTCTATGATGTATGTCCATAGCAGAGAAAAACAATGTACGTTATTTTAATCCATAAGGAATTCTCTGAGATACATTTTTGTGATTAAGTAGTTTTCTGTGTCGATTATTAATTATATATCTGCTTTCATTACGATATTTCAATGAGTCAGCAGTCAGAGTCAATAGTGAACGTACACACTTCCTTACATAAGTTAATCCACGAAAAACCCTACGTGATAAATTATAATTTGGAATTTTCATGCTAAATATAAATCAATTTCATTCCGTATAAGCCATTTTTCTAAAATTCGTTGCTTCCGTATTTGCGACAAAAAGCAGAAATCTATGAGTCAAAATTGACCATACAGTGAGCACGCGTTTGACGATTTAATTTTAAAAATTGCAACGTTGTTCACAGAGTGATGTTTTTGTTGAAGGTAGTGATAAAATACAACCTCACAGTTAGAAGTTGGTTTTTAAAAAGTAGCTTTTGTCTAAATGAGCCGACAGGTTAATACATAGGCGCTGCACAATCACCTGTGCATTGATTATAGTACCGGTTTCGTACGGTAAGAGTATAGAAGAACTGGTGCACAACGTGAGGAAGAAAGGAAGGAATAACGACCACCTTGAGCAACTTAATGCTTACAGCCCATTGAGTTGCTCAAGGTGGTCGTTAAACCTTCAATCAAATAAATCAATAAAACAAATAGCAGGTAACACCCCCTCCCTTAGGTTGAAGCCGCGGGTGTCCTAGTAGTCAGCGATTGTGACTGCCACGGAGAAGACCTCGGGTTCGATCCCAGGCAGGTACGAAAGCTCGAAACACTAAATATCCGTCGTGCATCGAATGGGCACGTTAAGCTGTCGACCCCCTGGTACTGGCCCTCCGGTAATAAATAATGGCGTCTTCCTCCCCTTTCTACCTCGCTTCCGTGTCACTTTCCTATCGGGCACTCTAGCCCAAACTCCTAGCTTCCTGTTACGATAGGTTGTTTAACACCTGGGATCAGACACTCCTTTCGTAAAATCCTCTACATATGATCTGATCTGATCTCTCTTAGATGGATAAAGAGGAATGTAAATTTTACTACGATGTAGTAAAATTTAGTTTTTTATAAGATCAGAAAGTATTTTTTAAAACTGTCATATTTAGTATCCGGTTAGTGCACAGATTGCAATGAGTTATTGTTAAGTTTATATAAACCGTTATGAAATAATATTCGGCGTTACTTTAGAAAAGTAGATTGCTAAACAATAATGAAACTAATTATTAATATCTCGCAATGGTGCGATGTTCTTTCCACACCGCGAGATAGGAAAAATCAGAGAATCCCTTCTCCAGCGCTTCGAAAAATATATGTGTCTGACGTTGCATTCTACACACTAGATTGACTGGGAGTTCTTAAGTACGTTCTACAGCGGATTCCTGCCAGCGACGATTCAAGATCACAGCTGACCCGTGGGCCATGCTCCCGGCCCTCTTTCGGAAGGGGAGATGTGACGTGCCTGCCCAGCAGGACGCACACGACATAAAGGCAGATAGCAGCGATTACGAACTTTCACGTAGCTCAATCGGTTGAGCGACTCATTCCAGAATGAGGGGACCCGGGTTCGAGCCCCGGCGTAGACAAAAATGACGGAGATATTTACTTCGTTATAAAAGATAGCAAAACATTCCGGAAGTACATAAGACGTAGGAAAAAGATAGGAAATAAAAGTCTAAGTCATGTGAAGAATGGGGTTGGAGAAATGATATGGGAGCCCAATGAGCTAAGTGAAAGATAGGGTGAATACTTTGGTGATTCATTAGATCATGAAAGAAAAGGCGATTCTGAGACACAAGCAGATGATGTCATAGTAAGACATAGAATCACTGGTGGAGTCTCAGAAGAAGAGATGTGTAAAACTAAAGAAACTTTTCAAAATGGTAGGGCGTCGGAAGTAGATGCCATAACTGCCGATATGTTAAAATATGGTAGTGTCTCTGTGAATGACTGGTTAACTGAAATTTGCCAGTTGCGCTGGGAGTTATAAGAATGGTCCTTCAGGATTGGAGGGATGCTATAATTGTTTCCTTGTGTAAGGGAAAGGGTGATCAGACTGAATGCAAGAACTACCGTAGTATCAGTTTGTTGAGTGTGCCAGGGAAAGTGTTTGGGGAGGTCATTAGTGATAAGGGACGAGGTATTACATCAGAGAAAGTATGGGATGTACAGAGTAGTTTAATGCCGGGTAAGGGCTGCTAAAGTTTTGCATTTTTTTTTCGAGGTTTAACGACCACCGTGAGCAACTCAATGGGCTATAAGCAGTCGCCCGTCCCTAATTTAGGGTCACTGGTTCCAGGGAAGGGAGAGAGCCAGTGCCGTAAGACAAACACAACATCCATGCCTCACCGGGATTCGAACCCGGACCCCTTCGGACGAATGATCAGAGGCCAACGCTTTAGACCACTGGGCCACCGGGGCGGCAAGTTTTGCATTACGCATGATGATTGAAAAGTATCTGTCTGTTGGTAAAAAGGTGTTTGCTCCCTTCAGAGATTTAGAGAAAGCTTATGACACAGTAAATGGGATACTTCTGTGGAAGGTACTGAATAAACGTGCTACTACTGGGAATCTATAATATTTAATAGAGTGAAAGCCTTGTATGCTGGCAGTATAGCATATGTACGAGTGAATGGTGTTTTATTGAAATGGTTTTCTATTGGTGCAGGAGTTAGACAAGGTTGTGTAATGTCACCCTGGCTGTTTAATAAATTTATGGATGCATTTATGTATGATCCCAAAATGGATAATACCGGTTTATGCCTTGGTAATATGCGTGTATGCAGATTGCTGTATGCAGATTGCTGTATGCAGATGATACAGTCCTCTTAGCAAAAAGCAAAAGTGAGTTGCAAAGCATGTTGTCCCTGATGTACGAAGTTTGTATGAATTTTAAACTGAGTACAAATAAAGGGAAAACGAAAGTTATGGTTTTTGAGTGAGGAAATGTTCGAACTGAATAAAAGATAAGTCTTAATGAAAGCAAGTGAATGAGTTTGTATATTTAGGAAGTATGTCTGACAGGGAGAACAGATTAGATGGCAAAATTAGTATGCGGGTGAACTTTCTTTGAAAGTCATAGCTGTTTTAGGAAGATTTCACCGGAATGATGGGTATTCAAGAAAAACCCGAATGGCTGAATATGAAGGTGTAATAGTTCCTACTCTGATGTACGGCAGTGAAATCTAGATATTACAGAAAAGACATAGGAGTCGTTTGTGTAGTAGGGAGATGCGTTACTTACGGGAGGTTTGCGGCAAGCCACTTTCTGATCATGTGAGGAATGAAGAGGTGTTTCAGATGTATAATGTGAGGCAAAATATTTTTGGTAAGATGGAGACTAATATATTCTCAGGTGGTTTGGCCATTTGAAAGAATGAGTGATGCGCTGTTGACTAAGATAATGTTTTCAACCCAAGTGGTAGGAAAGAAAGGTAGATGAAGGCCAAGGAAATCATGGGAGGACCAGATTCAAAAATGGCTGCATAAGAAAAAGGTTATGAGTAGGTATTAAATACAAAAGGCCTTGTGTGCGACGTGCGATGGATGTCAGTGAAGCTCGAGTTATGTGCCGACATCGTTGTAAATGGAAACGTTTGATACACCAACACAAAGTAAAATAGGTATAGTTTCATCAGTTAAACGTTCACATGGCAGATGGTCTTTCTTTGAGGAGGTAACCTGTGGATCTCTATGTATGCATGTAAAATAAGAAACATACTTCACAAAATGAAAGAAAGATATGATGAATATACATAATCTTCTATATTATCGTGATATAATTCATAACTAATGTTACACATAAGTATATTCTCCAAACTTAAGTTTTAAATATTCATTTCTTCAAAAAAGGTTTTACAAGGCAGTTCATTCAAAGCATTATTATTTATATATAATTTTTGACTACTAAACTTCCGGTGTTAAGATAGAATAAAAATAGCAACGTTTCTCCCAATAAAATATTTATTATACATCGACTATAGTTTCGCAGAGCGTTGGGCTCGGCATCATCAAGACGAATTCTGCGAAACTATAGTCGATCTACGGTATAATAAACATTTTACTACTGTAAGAAACGTTGCTATTTTTATTCTATCATTATTAGTTGTTTATAGACAAAGATGAAACATTTGAATAATAATCATTGGGACTGATTATTGCACCTTAAACAGAATCTCTGTACGCATACAAGAATTTAACTTCACACAATTTTCTGAATAACGCCTCCCTTGGTTTTAAGAAAATTCTACTCGGACTACTGAAAATGAAAGATTAACTTTTTTAAGAATTATTAAATAAATGTCGAACAGTTTGTAACGTACCAGAAGATGTGACGTACCTGCCAGAAGGACGCACACGAGGGAGATGATGTAACGTACCAGGAGATGTGACGTACCTGCCAGAAGGACGCACACGACATAAAGGCAGATAGGAATCAGAATGAAATGTCCGCGTAGCTCAACTGGTAGAGTGACTTATTCCGGAATGAGGGGATCCAGGTTCGAATCCTGGCGTGGACAGAAATTACTTCGTTATAAGTTCGAAGGACTTTTGTTGGAAACGCATAATTCTGAGGATTTTGTCTCCCGTACTCTTCACAGCGGATATGGTATTTAAAACGCAAATCGACCGAATTCATACTAGTGCTTTTTCAGAGCTTACGAATTTTTTCAGAAATATGGCTTGTTGAGTGAGTGTTAGCAGAACACTATTTGATTTTGCAAAGCAAAATATTGTAAGGGTGTGCCAAATATTTTTAGGGTGTGTTATTCACACTGAAGAGCAATTGAATTAGATATACCTGTCTAGTAACGTGTAGCACCACCTTTCGTCCTGATGACGGCGGCGATTCGTCTTGGCATGGACTCGACAAGAAACCGGAAGCGTTGGGAAGCCACACGGATCCACGACACCTGAACAAGCTCCCACAGTTCACGAAGATTTGATGGAGGGGTCAGAGCCTCGAACATCTCTCTCGATGGCATCCCAGATGTGCTTGATGGGAGTGAGGTCAGGTGACCTAGCTGGCCAAGGAAGCGAGGTCACGTCGGTGGAGTGTTCATCCAACCATTCGGATACAATTCGGGAGCTACAGTACATTGTCTTGTTGCTGGATGAGGACCCCAGTGGGATGTTGAAGACGCACAAACTGGAGCAAATGGTCGTCCAGGATATCCCGGTAACGTTGACCTGTGAGGGACGATGTCACACGTACCAGGGGTCCCATTTCAGTCCACGTAAACAGTCCCCAGACGTGAATGCCACCCCCACCAGCTTCAAGAGTACCCTGCTGGCAAGAAGGATCCATCGCTCCATGTGGTTTGCGCCGTACTCGTATCCTGCCATCCGCATGTACCAACGTGAATCTCGACTCATCAGTCCAGGCAACATTTTTCCACATGTTTAGGGTCCAGTGGCGATGTTCCCGTGCCCATGCTAATCTTTGCACCCTGTGATGTGCGGTTAGCAGCGGTACCCTCCTGGGACGATTGCTTCTGTACCCCACAGCGAGGAGATGGTTCTGGATGGTGTGGCTGCTTACACGTTTTTGTGCGCCAGCGTTAAATTGCCGAGTGATTTTTTGCATTGTGGCCCGTCTATCCGCTGTTACAATGCGAGCTAGCCGACGATGACCCCACTCATCCACACGCTGTTGTCCACGGCAGTTGGCCCTTGCTCGGATGGTTTTACCGGATTCAATGTACTCACCGTTCACCCGTGACACAGTGGCTCGTGAAAATCCCAGTGCCTGCACGACTTCCGAGATGGAGTGACCCATTCGTCTGGTCCCGACAATTTGCCCACGATCAAATGCGCTTAGATCCTTCGTCTTACCCATACGGCGTCCGACTCTTACTGATTCCCGTCGCATTACTCCTTATATTGTCGGATCGCTGCATACGTCATGTCATTTCCGTTTACAGGGCCGCCCACAGTGCCACATTTGCATAACGCCAGCTGTCTCTAATTCAATTGCTCTTCAGTGTAATTAATTTCTGAAAAGAAATGCGTGATTTAGGATTCTTCAAATATGCTATGCCGCCCCGGTGGCGCAGTGGTCTAAGCGATGGTTTCTGATCATTAGCTCAACGGAGGGGTCTGGGTTCGAATCCCGGGTAAGGCATGGTTGTTTGTGTTTGTCTTTCGCGGGTTTATTCGCTGTGTCTCTTGTTCACTCGGCATTCTATATTCAATGTTCACTATATATGTACATTGCTGACGTCTAAACACAAAATGTCTATACTGTATATGTCTGCCTGTGTCGGTCAACCAAATCCAATAATAAACCTCCAATCAAAAAAAAAATATCATGCATTCGTGGGGTTTAACGAGTACCTTGAACTACTTTAGGGTTTGTAGATAGTCACGTGTCCCTGGTTTGAGGCCCGAGGTGTTCCGTGTAAGGGCGCCGCTCATGCCTCCTTCAGAGCTCGAGCCTAGGCCCATCTCGGGCATCTGACCCGAGGCCCAGGCTTTGGACTACTCTGTTACATGAGCGGCTTATGTGCACCGCTTCTTTACACTTCGTGCTGTATAACACCTATAAAAAGGCCTGATCAGAATAATTTCTTCGTGTATATTCAGGCAAAGCAAACTGAATCTGCTTGTACCACTTGCTGGTCATCCATGTAACACTTCTCAGAAAGCTTCAAAAATTCCAATCTTCCTGGAGCGGGAATCGAACCCCGCACCTTCCGATCGAGTATGCTAACCATTACACCACCCAGAGCAGTGAAGTTCCAAGCAACTGAGACATAGGAATCTGAAAGTCCTCAGATTTTCGCTAGTCGAAGCATCCATGCTTCCTAATAGCGCTTTGGCCCAATTCCCATCCGGACGGATGTAGGTCAGAGGTCACCAGTACCACAGATAAATCAATGAAGGAAAAAATATTATTCATAATACATGGAAAATTCGCAAAATATTTAGTCAAAGCAAACTGCATTTGCTTGTATTGCTTACTTTACCGGTAATCGGGAAATGCGGGGTTCGATTGACCACTAAGTTGTACAAGCAAATTCAGTTTGCTTTGTCGGAATATTCTGTGAATTTTCCATGTATTATAAAGAATATTTCTTCATTCTTTAATTTCTTTGTTTACTTGTACGTATTACACTCGGTTTTGCACAGCTACCTAATACCCACATTCGTCGCTGTGTCGTAGGCAAAACTGTGCGGGAGGAATTCCCCGTTGTCTTCCGTGTAATTCGTGGTTTTTCCCGAACGCAATCTGAATGCATTGAAGAGGTCCCATAAAACCCGAACTGGATTACTATGCCGCTTCTGGTAATTGCCCCTGAGATTTGCACTCTCCCGAATATTGTGTTGGTCACCCAATTTGGTGCATTCTTGGCTGAGAATCCTAATAGAAGATGGGACTCCATTTGGCCTCAAGGGGGCTTGACGATTTGTAATCTTATATACACTGGCGGAAAGTGAAAAAAGAACACCAAGCAGGAGACGTCTGATACCAACGAAATTTATACAGCATAATAACGGAATACAGAGGATAACGTGATCAAAACATTATGGCAAAATACAGCTGTATTTGCTGGTAAACTGAAAAATAACATTTCCATGTAACATGGTTAGTACGAGGTTGAACCGCCATGAACTGCGTCACACTAAGCAATTCTGCAATGGAGTCTGTCGTACAGATGTTGGATGTAAGTTTGGGGTATTGAGTTCCAAGCATCCTCAACCTGGACGCGTAAATCGGGGATGGTCGTCGCTGGCCGTGGAGACCGGATAAGTAGTTGTCCCATAAAATCCCACACGTGCTCAACGGGGGACAAATCCGGTTAACGTGCAGGCCATGTAAGTTGTCTCACACCCTGAAGTGCATGTAGCGTTGCACGTGCCGTGTGTGGGCGTGCGTTATCTTTCTGGAAAGCACCACGATGGACCGACATTACAAATGGCACAACAACGGGCTGAGTGATTTTGTTGATGTAGGAGGTGCTGTTTAACGTACCCGGTACAAACACTAGTTGTGTACGGGAGTGATAGCTGATCGCTCCCCACACCAGGAGACCAGGTGTAGGCCCTGTGTGTTGCTGGCGGATGCAAGAAGGGTGAAGATGCTCCCCTGTGCGTCTGCGAACACGTATACGGCCATCGGAGGCTCCTAAACAGAATGTGCTTTCATCGCTGAACACGAGAGATCGTCATTGCGTTCTCCAGTGCAGACGTTGGCGACACCAGTGCAGCCGTTCCTGACGGTGGGCTGGAGTCAGAAGTACACATGCCGGAGGCACACGTGCACGTAGTCCTGCATCCAGTAGACGGTTGCGGATTGTTCGCACAGTCACCTCAGGTGCAACGGCAGCTTGGATTTGCGTCGCAGTGGATGTTCTGCTTGACAACGGCGCTCTTCTTATGCGTCGATCGGTCCGCTCATCAGTCCGTCTGTGACTCCCGGTTCGACGTCTTCTCGTGTGGAAATGTTCCTCGGACCATCTTCGCCACCATTGTACCACCACCGATACTTCCCGTTCAATTCGTTCCGCAATACGACGATACGACCACCCGGCTTCGCGGAGTCCGACTAGACGACCTCGCTCAAAGTCCGATAACTGCTGAAATCGTACACGTCTTCCATGTCCAGGCATTGCAGCTTCTTCAGGGTCTTCGCACGTGTCCGTACGCCGACGACTGGTTACTTTCACTTCACCGTACTCCTTAAATACCACCGACGTTAATTTGCATATTATGCCGTGCTGTGACGTAAGCGCTCACCGGTTGGCCCCGAAATTAACATCACACCTACGTAAACAATTTAATGATCGTCCGGCAATTCCTTCTTGGTGTTCTTTTTTCACTTTCCTCCAGTGTATAAAACATACAACGTCTGTTTGTCTGAAGCAGCAAAAACTCTCGATCGCTGAACTGTGGAATCATGAAATTTGCATAGCTTATTAATACTGAAATTTCCAGGTCAACGCAACTATTTTAAGATCTCTACGTTGTTCCGTTCGCGAGTTATGAATTACTTAATAAGTTAATCAATAAAGTCAGCGTCGTTTGCTACGCCATCGTTATCTGAAAGCACGTGACTGCATTCAACGCCGCGGCACATCCACAGGTGTTTCTATTCTTTGAGAACTGTGCATAAAAAAATTCAAAAACGAACTTTGCGATATATTAACGAAACGGTCTGAAATTTTTATCAACACCATTGATTGGTAATAAACCCTCAAAACTTCACCGGAATCCGGACAAAATTTTTTAAATTAGCCATGGAATTTTTAATTAATCGGTAAACAGACATATATACGCAGAAACAATTAATAACATTTTGACGGTTAATTTAAGAAGTTATTTACCGATTCAGGCGAAATTTGGAGGTCACGTTCCTATTAACGATTTATGGTGTTCATTAAAATTTCAGCCAGTTTCCTAAAATATTCGCAAATATAAGTTTATATATTTTTTATCCCATAGATTCGCCCCTCAAAGACGTCTGAAACCGAAAGCACGTGATGCAATTGTTCGCCGATTACAAATTGTTAACGAATTTTATTCAGACAGTGTTCTAATGCTGTGTCTCCTGGACGCGTGTTAAATAATTAGTAAAGCTTTTGGTCTGTTTGATTCTACAGATTCCATACATTCTATACCGGGCTTTGCCCGGTCTAAAGCTACACTAGCGTGCAAAAATTAAGAAAGAGACGGTTTTTCGAATGTAACGTCGTGCAGAAGTGCTCCACATCGACTCAAATCATACCATAAGATCCCCAAGATGTAAGAATATGGGACAAGTGAACAAAATTGTCCAAACAAGGAATCCAAAGGATACAAAGTAGCTTTATTGAAAAGGTAGCTTCGAACACAACTGGACAGAAGACAGAAACGTCCATGTGACAGGCAGCTTCCAAGAAAAATCCAGTCTTTGTTAAGGGATAAGATCGCCCGTGACTGCGTTGCATTATTTACAACGTCTGTCCATGCTGACGACGAGGTTGTCAAGGAGCTGTTGAGGCATCGCGGTCCATTCCTCTTGTAGAGCCAATCGCAGCTGCGAAATCGTTGCTGGCGGCTGATGACGTGCTGCCAAGCGTCTCCCGAGAAGGTCCCACATGTGTAAGATTGGATGTAGGTCCGGGAACTTTGCGGGCCAATCCATGCGTTGAATATCTTCACTCTCCAACAGCTCTGCGACAGCCACTGTACGATTAGGTGTAGCGTTGTCGTCCATGAAGATGAACCCAGGACCCACAGCACCTCTAAACAGACGCACGTGAGGCAGGAGAACCTCGGTACAATAGCGGACACCAGTGACTAAACCTCCTTGGAAGATGTGGAGGTCAGTACGGCTACCAAGCATGATACTGCCCCAAACGAGAACTCCGTCATCTCTAAACCGGTTCCTTTCGATGATGTTGGAGGTGTGATTGCGTGTTCAATGCTCTCTCCAGATGTGTATACGTCCAGAATCGCTCGTCAGACTAAATCGGCTCTCATCCGTAAAGAGAACTCGACCCCATTGCTGATGTGTCCAGTTCGTGTGTTCCTGGCACTACAGTAACCGCCGTCTCCGATTAGAAGGCGTTAATGGCACACACAGTACTGGTCGTCGTGCAAACAGACCACCTTTGTGCAGCCTCCTGGCCACGGTAAAACGCGATAACGTACGTCCAGCTGTCTGTTGCATGTGCCTTGCGATTTCTCCCGCTGTGTGCCGTCCCTCAATTCTCGCTTGTAGGACAATATACCGGTCGTCCGCCGCCGTCGTTGCTCGTGGACGACCACTGCTGAACTCTCAGACAGCTATTCCTGTTGTTTGAAATGCTCTTTAAGCTCGTGAAGCGATGCTGTGAGCGATCCCGAACTCCTCGGCCACATTAGCCACACTTCGACCTTCTTCCAACTTCCCAATGACGCGACCTCGAGTAAAGTCATCCAAATGTCGTCTACTGGATTGCCTGTTGGCCATATCACACGGTGGCAGCAACTCGACGTCGTTCAAACCGATGTACACCGTGCAATAGCTTTCACCGAATTGCTGAGTGCACACCACCCGTGTGTTTTGTACCCTTCCGACACTCTTCCCCCTACGTCATGCTGCATATATGCGCATGCCCTACCGTACCGGACTTTAGTCTATCTCCTGAGTGGTCTTTCGGTCCGTTCTGCCTGCTCGTTTCGCTGTTATGCTAATTTCTCCTCTTCGTCCTTAATTTTTGCACACTATTGTAGTAGCATATAAAGAAGAAGAAGATTTGTACTTATATAATTCAAGATTACTTTTGTTGTCTCAGGTATCAGTATGTTGAGAGATGTTCATTGACACAAGGGCCTCAACTAATGGTCTCTCAGACATAAGATAAGGAGGAAGAATAACTCAAACATAAGATAAGGAGGAAGAAAAAATGTGTTGCTTGTATATTGTATTGATTCTGGTTTTGTTATTGTTTAAATTAAATATTATTATTGTTGTTTTAAAGTTCTGGAGTAATTAGCAGAAAATCTCCACAGTAATTAGTGTAGGTGTATTGCAATTACATCTTCTGTAAGTGGTAGTGGTGTTATATTTCAGTTCTTTCAAGTAGGAATAAATCATTCTTCTGAGAATATGGCTGTTAAGCACTTCCTCCTTATTGTTTTACCAGAAGTTAAGGGAACTCATTGATTGATTCATGCTAAAAAAAGGCCAAAAGGAAACATAATGGGGTGAAGGATATTTGAGTTTTTAAATCACAATTAATTGTCTCTTAAAATCTATAGACCATCAGTTTAAAAAACATTATGAATATTAAGACGCATCAGAGCTAAAGGTAGAATAATATAGAGGTGAAAGTTAGTTTTCAAAACCGAGTTACTAAAGTTTATAGCAAAATCGGTAAATTCTCAGTGAATACAATTAGGTTGAGTGAAACAGCTAGAAAAATGGGTTAGTGATGCCAGAAATGTAGCAATGTGTAATTAAAAATGGGAAAGATAGACGTGAAGACAAAACCTTTTGTGAGGCTGTCAACGAGAGGAAAAGCTTTTGCATGGCATTTAAGCTATTTGTCACAAGGTAAGATCGACATATCAAAATGCTTGTCGAAAGAATAAGTGATGTTTGTAGGACAGCAAAATGATAGGCATCGGCAGAACTAAAGTAGGTTTTAGAACTTATAATGAATAGAATTCTCCGGCTGGACGTGTAGTGCAGGGAAGCTTACATTAAGTCACGTTAGGGTTATTGAAAGGTTACTTGACGTAGCTCAAGTGTGCTTAATCTTCAAAGTGCTAGAGTTTGTTTAGGTAAGACACGCACGTGCAATAAATTCCAAGAAATATGGAATTTATTTTTACTCAGCGTTCTTCATTATCTTGAATATCAGTAATATAACTTCGGTTTTAGTACATTAGTACCTTGAAGGCTCCTTATTACAGCGGTAAACACAATATTCCCTGAACTTAACGTAAACACTCAATGAAATAGACTTAACGGCCAGATAGAGGTCTGACAATAAAATGAACTAAGAAAACGTACTCACTTTTAACCTTTTATTGGGGAGCTCCTGGTATTACTCAAATACACATACCAAAATAACACAACTACTGATAGCCCGAACTTTCGTACTATCGTAATAATCGTAGAAAAGTAGCTAACTCGCATATCAATAATCAGGAAAAACCTATCACATATAAAACGAAGCTCTCTGGTATCTTGAGCGCGCCTATATATACTGCATACCACCACGTCATGACTTACACTCGTTGTCACATATAATTCAGCGGGAGAAACAATATCTCGTTAAGTGAGAAGATAATCTGCATAGGAAAATAAAATAACAAGAGATAGTAAAATCAAAAAGAAACTGAATCTAGAGTATACGTTACAAACTAAAATTTCAAAACGGTCCAGAAAAATGTTTTGTTTTAATGTTACGCTCAGGACGACTAGAGGTTTAATGCTAAACTAAGTTGCTTTCATTAAAAAATGTTTTGGATTCTTGTTAAAAATATATAAAAGAAAAACACTTTTATCCAGGGTTTACTTGAAATACCGGACAGCGTTTTTCATCAAGGGAGCATATGCTAAATACAGTATATGAAGGAAATATTTCGAAGAAATCTTGAATGAAAATCCAGGCATTAAATGACCAGTAAATATTGATGACAACGATGCCATTGATGACGCTCAGGATGATTAGAGGACCATTGATTTATCATGAAGTAAGAGACAATATTTTTCTTGAAATGTGGTGAAGATGAAGGTAGTGGCGGAACTCATCTAGAATTGTTTAAGCATAATCGATTTAAATGAGTACATTGATTACTTGGAATCATTAAGGTGGCATGGCAAACTGGTGCAGTTTCCAATGACCTGCAGAAGTGGGTCATTGCGCCAATGTATAAGAAGGGAAGTAGAAAAGAGAGTAATCACTATTGGGCAATCCTTTTAATTTATGTCTTTCGCAAGCTTTAGGCAACTAAGTTGGGTGAGTAAGGATCTAAAAAAGGTGATATAAAATTATCTGTAGAACAATGTGGCTTCACGAGGGCTAGCCGATACCAGAATAATATATTTGTATTACAGCAGTTTCAGAAATGTTCCATGATGCGCATGAATTTACAAATGGTGTTGACTAATTTCGAAAATATTCAGTGAATTATAAAGTTACGGAATAAAAGACAGGTTACTGATTTGAAGCACAAAGCTGTACACCAAAGAAATTGCTAATTATAATGACTTTGTAAAAAAGCTTTATTTTTATTTACTCCTCGGTATTAACTATTAATTCCTAATTCCTTATACCTCAAAAGTATAGAAAATGGCTTTTCCCCCCCCAACCTTTGCTTTTGAGACCAAGACAGTGATATTTTAAATTTACCTATTTTCCAGAACTTTCCAGATGGATTCAGTGCTAAGTAAACTTGGAGTAACTTCTGATACGTTCTATAACCTCTGGAAAACATTTCAGAACCTTCTAGAACATTCCAGTGATTAAATAGTGTTATAAATACAGTGGCTTGAAGCTCACCAGCTACGTTTAGTTGCAGCTGCGTAAGTAGATAAATATCTGCATTTTTCTGAGATGGCATCAAAATGTTACAACCTTCCAGCAGGCGCGTTTTGCTATGTCTGCGGCGAATTTATCAAGACAAGGGCAAAAAAGTCCCTCGTGGAAGCATCTGCTAAGATATATGGATAGATAAAAAAAGATTACAAGGGTCATAAAAATGATTGATTAACAGTAGACAGAAAATTCCAAAGGGAATTTTGAGGCATACTTGCCAATCGCTTTTCCACATAATCACCAAATCTGTTGAGGCATTTATCGGAACGCATGACCAACTTGTTTAACCCGGCTCGGTAGAAATCACGTCTCTGCCCATTGATCGAGTTCTAGGCAGCTGTTTTCACATCACTGTCGGAAGAGAACCTTCTTCCAGAAGAGTGTTCCTTCAACTTCGGAAAAAGGAAGTAGTCACTGGGTGCCAAATCTGGGCTGTATGGGTGGTGGCTCCAGATTTCCCACTTGAACTTTTGCAGCAATTCTTGAGTTTTGCGTGCAGTATGGGGCCTGGCATTGTCATGCAGGAAGATGACACGATCACTCAACATCCCAGGCCGTTTGCATCGGATGGCTTCACGTAACCTTGTCAAAGTGGCACAATAACGATCTGCATTAACGGTATGGCCACGCTCTAGATACTCGATAAGGATAACACCGCATGCATCCCAGAATATGGTTGTCATAACTTTACCGGCAGAGGGTGTAACCTAAAACTTTTTTCGTTGGTGATCCAGCATGTTTCCACTCCATAATGGCTCTTTTGTTGTGGGGACGAAGTGATGAAGCCAAGTTTCGTCCCAAGTAACGATGTGATCAATGAACTGCTGGCCGTCGGCATGGTAACGCTGCATAAACGTGAGGCTGCACATCATTCGTGTGGCTTTATGCTCCTCGGATAACGCACGTGGTACCCAGCGGGCACAAACCTTGGAAGATCCCAAAACATCAGAAACGATACGCTGAACGGTACCATAGCTGAATCCCAGCTCTGACACCATGTTACTCGTCGATCATTTTGAATCATTTCGTCAACTCGTGCCGTGTTGATTTCTGTCGTTGACGAACTTGGACGGCCGCTCGCTGCCCTTTTGCGGGTTTGCACATCCTCTCTGCCCGATTAAAAAGAGCGACACCATTTCGCTACATGTTGTCGGCTGATTGCTTCTTCGCCATAAACTTCCACTATTTGACTGTGAATTGCAGATGCGGACACATTCTTTGCCCATAAGAATCGAATTACGGCTCGCACCTCCAAACGGGACCACTTTTCTAAACGTCTTGCCATTTCAATCGCTCTCACGCGTCTGCGAACTTGCACTAACTTCCCAAAGAACCGCTGTCAGACAACTAGCGCCATCTGTCTCCACTTTGGGCAACAAATGTACCCTCCACACTAATTACGTTTCCAATGCTGCTGCTTGTAACCTTTTGTTTTGGATCTATCCTCGTATAAGGCATATGAGACATACACCGATGAGCCATTTTATTATGACCACCCCCAGGCTAGAGAAATGAGCGAGCCTGGAGACCGTACGGTGGCGCACAGAGCATTGTATATACAACCCGAGGACGGGCTTTCGGTTAGTACAGTGTTCGAAGTCAGAATAGGAAAAGCTGCCGATTTATCGGAGTTTTATAAAGGACAAATTGTGATGGCATGGCGCCTCGGAACTAAGATCTCGGAACCGCGCGGCTTGTGGGTTGTTCACGTGCTGCTGTAGTGAGTAAGCATCAAACGTGGTGCACAGATGGCCAAACGACGAACCGTTGTCCAGCCGTGTATCGTCCGCAGCTCATTGATCCTAGCCGCCCCGGTGGCGCAGTGGTCTAAGCGATGGCCTCTGATCATTCGTCCGGAAGGGGTCCGGGTTCGAATCCCGGTCAGGCATGGATGTTGTGTTTGTCTTACGGCACTGGCTCTCTCCCTTCCCTGGAACCAGTGACCTTAAATTAGGGACGGGCGACTGCTTATAGCCCATTGAGTTGCTCACGGTGGTCGTAAAACCTACAATCACATTGATCCTAGAGGGGAGCGGAGAGCGTCGGACATTGTTCACAAATACCGCAGGGCCACAGTTCGACAAATCACCCGCAGCTACAACAGTGGTGATCAAAGCAAAGTGTCACATCACACAGTTCACCGCAGCCTTCTGCGCATGGGCCTGCGTAGCCGAAGACACAGCCGGGTTCCCATGATGTCTTCCCGTCATCGTCAACAACTCATGAAGTGGGCCCAAGATAATCGAGATTGGACCGTGGATGATTGAACGAAAGTGGCATGGTCTGTCGAATCAAGATTTCTGGCGCATCACGTGGACGACCGAACGCGGATACACCAATTATCAACGGAGGCTATGGCACTTGGATGCACTGTTGGGTGGGAATAGGCCGGCGGCGGAGGTGTTATACTGTGGGCGATATTTTCATGGGACACTTTAAGCCCTATTATCCCAATAGCACAAACCCTGAGTTCTGTCAGGTATCTGATCGTCGTTGGGGGACCAAGTTCACCCATTCATGGAAACTGTGTTCCCTGCTGGTAATGGCCATTACCAACAGGAAAATGCACCATACCACACTGCCAGAATCGTCAAGGAGTGGTTCGAGGAACATACTGGTGACTTTCTGTTAATGCCATGGCCTGCGAATTCATCTGACATGAACCCAATCGAACATATGTGATTCGACTTGGAAAAGCGGAGGTTCGCGCTAAATCACCCCAATCCCGAAATGCACGGGAACAGAAGAACGTGCTGTTAACACTATGATACCAGATAACCCAGGATACCTATTGCCACCTCATCGAATCGATGCCTCCCCGAGTGGCCGCTGTTTTGCAGGTTAAAGGGGTCTTACAGCATATTAGGTAGGTGGTCCTAATGTAATGGGTCATCGGTGTACTCAGCCATTCCTAGTGAGAACCAACACAAAGCCTGGGCACCTCATTTCACCCGCAAACCCTGCAACAAAACTCTGGAGGGTAAGATGAACAACCGTTCCTTGCTTGGATGACGAAATTTTATGGTATAATGTTATTTTGAATATTGTAATTTTTTTTTTTTTTTTAGATTTTCAATGTTATTAAACAAATATATCATATATGAAAGTTGTTATAATATCTCGCACACTTGCCAATGGTAAAAGGAATGTTTATTTTTTTCATTGCACAATTTTGCTTTGTTCTGTTACAGGATGGTACAGAAGAGGAAAGAGAGCCATGAAGTTTGCTATCCAAAAAAGTATGCGAAAACCCACTGACTACTCAAGCAATTGCTATTACTGCATGGAGGATCATTCCAAACATCGAACTGCCAAGAATGCACCTCCTATTGCGAATACGGACATTTCTTTATTCTTTGTCCCGGCGCCACACTTCCCTGAGCTTCCCGTATCCACTCTTTCGGTCAGAGAAAAACCATCTTCAGAGTAAAGCAGCAAGTCAGAGAGCGAGGAAAACGGTGATGATCCAGATCACAATTTGAGTGGTGGAATCCAAGAGAGAAATCCTTACTACCCCCAGCCAAAAATTCATTGATCAGAGATTTTGGTCTTATCAAGTCCAAGCCGAGATTTTGATGTATAGGCTCAAGCAATGGAACGTGTTCGATGAAAGTGTGTAAGTCGTAGATCAGAAGAATCAAGGTTTTCCAAGCTTCTTCAGCCGTCAATATTGTCTCTGCTTCTGCCGCAATGTGACCGATTTGATCAAGGGATTTGGAATCGCTTGTTACCCGAACAAGTGCCGTTTCTTCATTTACAGCTCATCCAGGAGTGCGAACGCCGTGCTACTCCATAACTGGAATAAGTAACTGTCTCATATCCTGGTTCACTCTGTGCACCTCAAAGGAAAATACGTCAGCATCAAGAGCTTGCTAGACGCCTTAAAGTATGAGGATTACGGATAGGAAGTCATCAGGGACTAAAATGGTGGCATTCCTGATGGGTCTCAAAGCGGTTTCACGTGTAGGCACGAGCTCAATCTTGAAGGAGCGGAACTCCCTTTCTGTTGACCAGTGCTGCTTCCTTGTTTTTCAGGTCCTCATGCCCATGTTTCAGTTGATCACAGTACAGTGCAGCAGTGATCATTTGGCCGCGTTACAAGAGCTCTTTATGAAACACACCACATGCTACCCTCCATACACACAGCATAACTTTACATGGGTGCAGTGCTGGCCTCGGTGTATAAGGAATTGAGTCACTGGTGGACAACCAATGTCTGGGTCGTTTTGGAGTGCTATACTGGACCTACTTCTCATCATACACTGAAGAGCAATTGAATTCGAGACAGCTGGCGTTATGCAAATGCGACGCTGTGGGCGGCCCTGTAAGCTGATCCGACAATATAAGGAGAGATGCAACGGGAATCAGTAAGAGTCGGACGAAGTATGGGTAAGACGAAGAATCTAAGCGCATTTGATCGTTGGCAAATTGTCGGGGCCCGACGAATGGGTCACTTTATCTCGGACGTCACTGGAATTTTCACGAGCCATGGTGTCACGGGTGAACCGTTAGTACATTGAATCCGGTAAAATCATCCCTGCAAGGGACAACTGCCGTGAACAACAGCGGGTGGATGAGCGGGGTTATCGTCGGCTAGCTCGCATTGTATCAGCGGATAGACGGGCCACAGTGCAAGAAATCACTCGTCCATTTAACGCTGTTGCACAAAAAACGCGTAAGCAGCCACACCATCCAGAACCATCTCCTCGCTATGGGGTACAGAAGTTATCGTCCTACGAGGGTACCGCTAATGACCGCACATCACAGGGTGCAAAGATTAGCATTTGGGCGCGGGAACATCGCCACTGGACCCTAGACTTGTAGACAAATGTTGCCTGGACTAATGAGTCTTGATTCATGTAGGTACATGCGGATGGAAGGATACGAGTACGGCGCAAACCACATGAAGCGATGGATCCTTCTTGCCAGCAGGGTACTCTTCAATCTGGTGGGCGTGGCATTCTCGTCTGGGGACTGTTTACGTGGATTGAAATGGGACCTCTGGTACGTGTGATATCGTCCGTCACAGATCAACGTTACCGGAATATCCTGGACGACCATTTCCTCCCGTTTGTGCGTCTTCAATATCCCACTAGGGACCTCATCCTGCAACAAGGCAATGCAGCTCCCGAATTGTATCCGAATGATTGGATGAACACTCTACCGACGTGACCTCGCTTCCTTGGCCAGCTAGGTCACATCTGGGATGCCATCGAGAGAGATGAACCCCCTCCATCAAATCTTCGTGAACTGTGGGAGCTTGTTCAGGGGTCGTGAATCCGTGTGGCATCCCAACGCTTCCGGTGTCTTGTCGAGTCCATGTTGAGACGAATCGCCGCCGTCATTAGGGCAAAAGGCGGTGCTACAAGGTACTAGACAGATATCTCTAATTCAATTGCTCTTCAGTGTATATAAGTACCCTATGTAAAAATGGTTCCTTGCCACAGCGAGACAGCAATGTAAGACAAGATGGAACACGTTGCTGTTTTTTCACTGCACTGCAGACAAATCGTGGGGGACCCACTTAAAACATTTGTATGCCTTACCTATTGCATTCAGATATCCTCGAACGGTTTCATCACTAACACCAAATGACTGAGACAGTTCCTTGCATGTTTGGCTACTGTCCTGCTCCAAAGCAACTTTAAAGACTTCTGCGTCAAACGGACAGGACGATCAATCCGGGCCATTTCTTGATGGGATTCATCTCCGTTTGTGAACTTTCGACGCCAGCATCTGCCCCGAATACTAAGCAAATGCGACAAGTTGTTTTCGCAGCAGGTGAATCGAGTTTAAATTCGTATAAAAAACACTTACGAATAATCTCCACTGATACCGCCATTGTAATCACACGTCTTTCAACTACCAAACTGCTTGTTCATCTGATTCATATCGGCAGGATATCTTGGGATTTCAGCTGACGATCTACCGCCGGCAGAACGCCATCTCTCAGCAAATTCAATCATTACAAGTTGTTTCTTTTGCTCCCTCAAAAAACAAGAAAGACTTTTGTGGTTTCCTGATATTTTCGCACGTTCATCTTTGTACTGCTTGTTCTTTTTTACCAACATTAAACGATTCCTTACAAATATGTTTCTTTTCGAAAATTATGAATTTCCTTTTCCTTAGCTTAAAACACGTACACTTAAGTGCCAGAAAAACTGGTACAGACGAGCTTATGAAAAATACATAGCAACGTCACCAATGCACTTAGTCGTTTGCGACCGCCAGTGCGTATATAAAGCGATAGACATCCCTGCCAGCTGTCAGAGCTGTTTCCGGAATGAGAATGACAAGTAATAACGATTTAAGCGATTTTCAACGCGGTGTCATAGTTGGTGCTCGTGAGATGGGCCATAATATTTCGGAGGTAGAAAAGAAGTTCAGATTTTCACGGACGACCATTGCAAGGGAGTACCGTGACTACAAGAATTCCGGCAAAACCTCCAACCTACGATACGAATGTGGCCGTAAAAAGACATTGGGTGAACGTGACCATCGTCGGCTGTTAAGAATAATTTCAAGCAATATGCGTGCAACATTCTCGCAGGTATCATCCGAATTCAATGCTGGAGCCTCAACATGCATAAACGTCAGGACTGTGCTGCAACGTACCCTGCACGATATGGGCTTTGGGAGCCGACGCCCAGCTAGAGTCCCCTTGATGGGTGCACGACACAGAGCTATGCACCTTGCTTGGGCACTGCAACATCGCTACTGGACACTTGATGACTGGAAACAAGTAGCTTTGACTGACGAGTCGCGTTTCCAACTGTATCGGGCAGATGGAAGGATTCGTGTGTGGCGCAAACCCGATGACGCCATGGATCCCGCTTGTCAACAGGGAACTGTACCGGCTGGTGGGGGGTCCATCATGGTATGGGGTGTCTTTAGCTGGACTTCACTGGGACCGCTGGTAGGCCTACAAATGTTTGTGACCGGCCAACGCTATGTGCCCTTCCTTTCAGATGAGGTACACCCGTTCATGTCCTGCATTCAAGCGGCTGGGTTTGGCCTGTTCCAACAGAACAAGGCACCTCCACACAAGTGTCGGGATGCCACATTATGTTTAAAGGAGCATTCATTTGAGTTTGGAATGTTCTAATTCCCACCCAAGTCCCCAGATCTGAACGTGATAGAACACATTTGGGATGCCATGCAACTCGCTATCGAACACAAGAATCCGATACCTCGGAATACACTCGAATTGTTTAACGCTGTGCAGGAAGTATGGTGTGCATTACTTACAGCATATTTCCAGAAGCTAGTGGAGTCCATGCCCCGTCGTATTTCTGCAGTCCTGTGCTCCCGAGGGGGACCTCATAACGAAGTAAATTTCTTCGTCATTTTTGTTCACGCCGGGGATCGAACCCGAGTCAACTTATTTAGGAGCAAGTCGCTCTACCAACTAAGCTACGCAGACGCTCGTTCTCGCTGCTATCTGATTTTATGCGGTGTGCGTCCTGCGCGACAGGAGCGTCACATCTCCCCCTCCCCCGAAAGAGGGCCGGGGGCAAGGCCCACGGGTCTGCCGTGACCATGAATCGTTGCAGGCAGCCATCCGCTGTAGAACGTGCACTTGAAAACTCCCAGTCAATCTGCTGTGGGGATTGCAACGCCACACACATTTATTTTTCGATGCCCAGAAGAAGGGATTCTCTTATTTCGGTGTAGAAAGAACATCACACCATTGCGAGATCTTTAACGGCCGGATCATCCGAGAAGTTCGGGCGCCATTATAACGAAGTAAATTTCTCTGTCATTTTTGTCAACGCCAGGGATCGAACTGGAGTCCACTTATTCCGGAACAAGTCGCTCTTCAAACTGAGCTACGCAAACGTTCGTTTTTGCTGCTATCTGCATTTATGTCGTGTGCGTCCTGCGCGGCAGGCACGTCACAACCTACCAAGTATCAGACTGGTGAACCAGTTTTTCTGGCCCTTCAGCGTAGATGTTAATATATCATATTTTTATGTTCGAATGATCAATACATTTGGTAAAAGCCTTTACACAGCGAAATTTAGTGGTAAGAGTTCGATACTAAGCTCCAACACCGCTGGATTCAATTTTGTCAAAAAGTTAAATTTACGATGCAAATCGATTCCAGGAATAATCAGTTATTGAACCAAAAAAGCAACTACCTCGGATGCACTAGACATCAAGCCTGCGTATGATCCATTAAACGTTAACTGTCCTTGAAGTGCGACAGTGCGTCATAAAAGTTGTGGAGCTTTTCCTCGCCTGCTGAAAATTATCCCATACTTGCATTTTTCAATTTAGCTAATTATGTAATTCAGTTAATTAAAAACAATTCTTGATATTGAGATCGTACAGAACTCTTTTCCGTATTTTTCTTTTTAGCCATACCTATGCATTTGACTAACATTCCACATTAATGTTTTCTTAAACCTTGTAGTTTTCGATTCCGAAACACGGCAATTTTTTTTTCTGTGAGCTTCGTATAACATGCAGTGGCCGCCCCCGGTGGTGCAGTGGTCTAAACACTGGCTTCCGACAATTTGTCTGAGATGGGTCCGGGTTTGAAACCCGTTGAGGCATGGATGTTTTATTTATCTCACAACACAGGCTTTCTCCGTTTCCTGGAGCCAGTGGCCCTACAATAGAGACGCGTGACTGCTTATAGCCCATAGAGTTGCTCGCAGTGGTAATTAAACCCCTAAACTGAAACAAATAACATGCTGTGCCCTGCCATTAATATGCGGACACGTGCAAGAATAAAATTCATCTTTATTCACGGGGAATTTAATACTGTGTGCTGCATTAAAATAAATGTAATATAGTCCTTATAAATAAATGTTTCTAAACTTCTAGGTATACTATCCGCCACTTTTTTTTGCAAATGTCCACCAATGTGGCCTTCGAACCAGTGACCAATTCAGGTTTTTTTTCACTGGTTGATGCTTTCTTCCAAGCATGCGAATACCAAACGTGTACCAAAGATTTTTTATAGGCGTTCAAATCAGTATTCTCGGCTAGCCGGCTTAGTTTTCGATGCCCATTTGCTGAAACTAATATGTAAGAACGCGAGCAATATGTTATGGTGTTGTCCTACTGATAGAGATATGGACGATGTTCAAAGCATCGGAATTTTCTTCGAATAATCCGCAGACCGTGAAATTCAGGAGAAGAAAGAAAAATGAATCCGTCGTATATACCGCGGAAGACCGTAATACGGCTGAAAAGAAATCTCAGTATAATCCGCACCCGCGATGTTGATCCCGAGATCTCATTTCGTGCAGAAAAGTCGCGACTCACGGGACGACCCCGCAGTACAAAAACTAGGAGGGGGAGAAGCGATCTTCTTATTAAAACAAAACAATTGTCATTTTTAAATGATCTGCTACCGTGCATAGAGAGGAATAGTCGAAATGTGAATACTGAACACTACCAGGTTCCCATAGTTATGTTTTGTGGTTAAACCAACAATTCCCACTATGGTGTGTAACGCTTAGCTTTGTACAGCACGTGATCGTCCGCGAGAGCCAATAGCATCGCCTTTGATCCGCATCGGAGTATAACGATGCGGATCAAACGCGGTGCCTCCGCGCAAACATCTCGGCCATGACCAGTTGCCCAGCAACCAGTCAAACGGCGAATGATTCTTTGTGACTTTAGCCTCATTTTACTGCGTAATGGAACTCCATACATCTACTTGTTTGTATTTAATTCTGTTTAAAACGGATGATTATTTTTCAACTGTGTCGACGGGTGCCAAACAACGACGAGTTACAGTGTTGTCTGCTCATTAAAATGTACCTCCCAAAAACATCACGTAAGGTTAGTGGCAGTTTATGGTTCTGGAACTTTGGTTATAAACACTGTTTGTCTTTGGGTAAGAAAATCAAAGAACAGTGGAGGAATATTGGCCGTAAAGTATCAGCGGCAGAGTGGAAGGCCCGAAATTGGGATTTGCGATTTCAAAGGGGCAAAAAATCGATGAAGATATGAAGACTCGAAGAATAATTCAGAGGGCCATACCAGATAAGCTGAAGATTAATTTAGGTAGTGTCAATGACATTGTTAATGATTTAGGATACAACAATGTGTGCTCGTTGGGTACAGCGTCACCTAACGACTGAAATGAAAAAAAAGACTTGAAACATGCCAAAGGTTGTTTGTTCGCTATGAAAAATATGAGAGTGATTTTCTCCAAAGCATTGTGACTGGTGGTGAAAGTTGGGTTCACCATTATGTCCTAGAAATGAAAAATCAATCACCAGAATACCGACACCCGTCTTCACCTAGAGCGAAAAAAATCAAATCTCAAAATGTGCATACCTTAACAAGTTAGTAACACCATGAAATGCATTGATTATTATTATACGCTTTCCAACATACTAGAAATCATTACTCAATTTATTACTCAAATTATGAGGATAATGGTTGTGAAATAAATGTCGCTCCTGTGTCCCGACCTCTGATCCCATTTCGATGATATTCAACAGAGTTAGTTCAGTGTACTCCGGAACAACATGATAACGATTTGTCGCAATCGAAGCATTTTTCCTTACGTTCAGACGCATAAGGACAATGGAATGTATCCCGCTGCTGTGTCCTGACCTTTGACCCCATTTCGCCCATTTTCAATAGGGTTCGTCCCTACGTGGTCCCCTACAACATACTAAAATGTCATCGAAATCGAACCATTTTTACGCGATTTATCGTGCGGACAGACGGACAGACAGACAGATGGACAAAGCTGGAGCATATACGCTTCTTTAACCTACTGTTGGAAAGCGTAAAAAAGGTTAACGCAAAGAATAAGCCGCGCGCATGGTGGAAAAAAGCCAGTGTTTCTGCAACACGAAAACGCCAAATCCTACGCCAGAGCGTTCACTTCAGAGGCCATGCAGAAAGTGGGGTTTGAAGTTTTTGAACACCCTATCTACAGCTCAGATTTGGCGCCGCCTGATTTCTGGTTCCTTTGTGCTCTCATGAGATATCTGAAAGGAATTCAGTTCACCTGGGAAGAAGATGTCCAAGCCGCCTCGAGGAAATGGCTTGGAGAACAACGTGAATATTTTTACAGAGACGGGTTTAAGAAGCTTCTGATACGTTGGCGCTTTTGTATCAAGCATGAGAGGGACTATGTAAAAAATAAAATATATGAAATAAAGTAGCAATTCTCAGCGTTGTTCTTATTTAGTTTCCATTTGATATCTAGCCATTGGGCTTGTATATAAATATGGAAACATTACTTTATGCACACCCTTTGTGTTTTAAATTATTCTCATTTTATCCCTAGGTGATGCAAAGTATTTTCTTTTCTGCAGAATTTTTAGATTTTCTAAAAATATGTTTCGAAATAGATTTTTCGTGTCATAAAACATTCAAAAGACCTGCTCTTTAGAACCTAAAATTCGGTGTCATCTTTCCTGTTGTTCTTTCCCAGCGCTTTTACCATATGGACAAAACCTAACGTCATGTAAAAAATGTGCTCTTGTGCGCTTGTTTAGTATTGTGGCACAGCCTTCTTTATAAGGCACTGAAGAAGATTTTATTTACTATTCGCATTGATGACAGTATCGATTGGTTTAAAGTAATCCTTTACTAGAGGTTACGTATTTCTTTAGTTTTTCCGTTTCATTTTTTTTCTTTCTCATCTTTTCTCTTCCAACCTCAATCAGATGTCAATAATTTTCAAGCGGAGCGTCGATACATTCATCAAGAAATTGCCAATACCATATGTTTTCTTACCATTTCTTTGGTGCCTCGCTTTGGATTTTTTCACCTTGTAGAAATCGGATTTCAGAAATGGAATTGTCTTCTACTTTTAATTTTTATTTCTGTCTGTTTCACGTACGAGAGAAGCACGTCTCCCGTGGAATATCCCAAGGCGCAACTTTCTCCATTCTCCTTTTGCGGAAATAGCCTTGGGATACCCTAAGCGAGTGACCATTTTGAGCAAAACAAGAAGGTGGTTCCAGAATTCTTCTTTTGTTAATTGTCTAAGAATAATCATTCTCTCTTTTGTTCTTGTGTTTAGCAGAAAAACGCCTCAGCTTTGAAAGTACAAGCAACTTCCGGAATAGCGTTTCATGTCCTTTTATGTTGTGTTTGGGAAATCCAAAATGTTTTGTTAATTAGAGAAGAATTTGGAACTACGTCTTGGTTGCACCAATTTATTTATTAATCAAGTATTAGTTCAGCGTATCATTCTTTTCAATTTAAATCAAAGGATTGGTGGTTTCAACATTGCTTTAATGGTTCTCTGGGACTTTTACAGAGAAAAACAGGGAAAAACGGGGCATAAACAAGAGCAAAAACAGGGGCATTACGCAAATAAAGCAGGACAAAATGTCTGGCATTAACAGAACAAACTAGAATACAAAGCAGGACATAAGTATGTGAGAACAGAGCAATCCTATTACATAATTTACTCGAGTTCTACACCTCCGTGTCACATTTTAAGTCGTCATAGCAACAACCGAGAAACAAATATTTGTGACGTCACGCTTAGCTTTTCGGGTAGGTGACGTCATCACCTACACGCGCACAGATAAAGGGGAAAATCACTTTGTTTTGTTGTCATAACAACAAAGAACACATCTGCTGGTGTGACGTCATCTAAACCACATCATTCTCCCATGACGTCAGAGATGCGTTACGTCACATGGTCAACTCTTTAGAGATACGAAAACTTTACATCAGGATATTTGCTTCACTACCTGAACCGGTGTTTAGCCATCTCTATGTGGAAACGTTAAGAGTACGACGATCTGACGACGTCAATATAAAAATAGTTCACGGAAAAGAACAGGGTGAATTGATACAGGTTTCACAGTCAGTGTATACGAAAAATGTTGTGTACCAGGAAGTGTTGACGAAATAGGGACTAAATGTTTGATACAAAACACATAACAAACAGACAGCCCGTCGTATCAAATTCCATTATCGACTGCTCGGGAAATTTTTAGAAAGCTGTGAGCCAACGTCGCCATCTATTGACGTGTAACTCAAAACACACAATACATAAATGTCAGTAATTTTTGTATAATAAATTTAATTTTCCCCGCCATTAATGACGGGCTTGCACCTAGTACATAAATAATTGTCCACTAAGTAAACGAGGTAGCTCGCAGGGTAAAGTTGAGCACACGTGAGACGGGGCGAAGTAACATAAGTCATTGAGCAACACTAGGAGAGGTGAATAGATTACAACAACAGTCCTCAGGACATAGGCTGCTCCAGGGATTCATAGCAGCAAAATATCCGTTCACCAAGGACGTTGACATAAGATAACGGAGAAGGAAAGTCTGTCAGTCGCGAAAAATGCGAGGGAAATGACCATCGAGAAGGCTGAAACAAAGACATCTGTGTAGCGGTAGGAAGTAAAAATGAGTACGTGGACTTCCAAGACAGGGGTTAAGGAGAAGGTATGTAGGTCTCTGAAAGGGACCTAGACGAATAAAATAGGGCGGTGAGCGGAATGAGCCAGTTTTCCAGTGCATCAAAGAAGCCAAACGGGTCAGCGGAATATTTCAGACTCGGAAAGCATGGGAGAGGAGGCTGAAGAGAGTGCTGTGAAGAAGACATCAGTGCAGAAGCTGTAAGTGAAGGAGACGTGGAGGACGTTTTGCTTTTCCGATGAGATGGACGACGCCGACGCTTCTTAAAGATAACACCGGCGGAAGTAGCACGTGGTAGATGAGCAGAAACAGAAGACATCTGGGCAGATGCAGGAAGTGAAGAAGACTTACAGGACTTAATGCTTCTCGGATGAGATGGGCAAGGCCGACGAAAAGAATTGATGGAAATTCATGGACAGACTCTTGTCTAGCTTAACATATAAAAATATAACCCTTGGAAATACCGCGAGCTTCGCGTAATTTCAGGTGATGCTACGGATGTCTCAAGATGGACTTAAAATCGATATGAGGTGTACATTCTGAAATAATGAATTGTCAGCAGATAAATATACATTTTCCTGGTTGAGGAAGAGACCTTATTACTTATACACTGAGTGGCCACTTTATTATGACCACCCCTTCAGTACTTCGTTGGGCCACCTTTTGCCTTTAATACTGCGTCGATTCTTCGTTTCATAGACTCCACAACATGTTGACATGTGGTTTGTGGAATCTGATATCATGCTTGATGAATAGCACTTTCCAGGAGTGTGAGACTGCAGCGTTGTGAATCCAGCTGTCTGATGACTCGTTCAACTTCATCCCACAAATTCTCAATGGGGTTGAGATCTGGAGATTGTGAAGGCCACCTAAGCCAAGAAAACTCACCGGCATGTTCCTGAAACCAATCCTGTAGAATACGAGCACTATGGCAGGACTCATTATCTGGTTGAAAGTAGCCATCGCCATTGGGTTAAACCATCCACATGACAGGATACACTTGGTCCGCAACAACGTTTAGATATGATGTGCCAGTCAGACGTTGATAAACACGAATTAAAGTGCCCAAAGTATGCCAGAAAATCATTCCCCAACCCATAACGTTGCCTCCACCCGCTTGAAGGGTTGTAGCAATGCATTTGTTGTCCATGCTTTCGTGCTGTTTCCGCAAAATTCTCACTCGGCCATCGGCATGGTGCAACGGAAAAGGTGATTCATCGGACCACATAATTTGTTTCCAATTATCGACTGTCCAATCCTTGTGCTCCTGTGCGAACTGGAGACGTTTTCTCTTGTTAACTGCAGACAGCAAAGCTGTTCGAACAGGCATTCGGCTGCCATATCCCATCCGATGCAGTGTACGGCGAACAGTGCGTGAAGAGATCATTTGAGGGGATCCTTGATGAAGATGGTCTGTAATTTGCTGCCCCTTCCGTTGTCTGTTACCAGTCTGGACACTCTCCGTTCCGCCTCAGCTGTCACTAGTCGATGACGACCAGACGTTGCACGTAGAGACCCAGTTTTTTGGCTAACAGTCCAGTCTTTAAACACTTTAACAACAGCTGCTCTGGAACATTTCACGAATGCGGCGTTTTCGGTGATACTCGCTCCACGGCTCCAAGCTCCTACAATCATCCTACGTTGAAAGTCCGTCAAATCGCATTTTTTACCCATCTCATCACCCAAAAATCATTTCTACTACTGTCTCAAGCGCTAAGCGTTCCCTTTTTACACTAGCCTCGCCCTCTGGCGGCAACAGCGTGCAGCCATAGCTCATTTAGTTAAAACTGTCAGGTGGTCATAATAAAGTAGCTACTCAGTGTAGACATTACATTAACAAACGTTTTCGGATTACCAAATATTTGCATAACTGCAAAGAACGGTTGCGCAGGAAGGTACACTGTGCCTGGGGAGGTACGAATATACTGCTGGGATGATCGGTCATGTTATCAGCAACTTTGAAGCGGATATATCGGGTGGACGTGACCTTTCCAAGCTCCAGCCAAGGCTGGTCATATGATGTCATTTGAGTAACGTTTTTACACAGAGCAAGATACCAAAATCGACTATAAGTGGCATCGTTAAGAGATGAAAGCAGGACGATGCAACTACAGCGAAAAATCTTTCAGGAAGGCCGCACAGACTCACGAAACGTGACAGAAGAGCCATGGTAAGAAATGTTAATAAATCCCGTTCTTTCTCTGCCGTTTCCGTCGCTACTGAAGTATGAATTTCTTGTCATATCTCGGCTAGTACCATAACTACCTGCAGAGTTGCACAGTGTGGGTTGTTACGGTAGAGCTAAACAGACACAAGCCACACATCACTACCGTGAATGCGAAGCACCGTTTGGAATGGTGTGTACCCTATCGTTTTTGTACCATGGGAGACTGGAAGGCTTGGCTTTGGAGTGATGAGTCACGCTTTTCACTCTTCCTATCGGATAGGCGTGTTTGGATTTGGATGCAGACCGGCGAACGATTTTCGTCTGACTGTGTTCTTGCAACTGTTAAGTTCGGCGGAGACTCCATCGTGGTATGAGGTTGTTTTTCGGGGATGGGATTCGGCCCTTTGATTATTATACCACAAACCATGAACTGTGAACTGCACCTTGACGTTCTGGAGAATTTCGCCCTACCAAAAATGTGGTAGAATTATGGAAATGGCCGTTGTCTCTTCCAACACGAACGAGCACCCTGCCACACTACATTGCTTGTGTGTGACTGGTTTCTCGAAAATCAGGTGGGATTGTTTAACTGGGTTGCTCAGAATCCTGATCTTAATCCCATAGAACACCTCTGCAATGAGCTGCAGCGACGGATCCGAAATCGACCCGCACGACTGTCTTCGCTCACCACTCTGGCAGCAGCTTTGCAGGACAAATGGGGAGTCATTTCTATCGAGACCTATCGGAAATTGGTTGATAGTATGCCTTGACGTGTTGCCGCTGTCATACAAGCAAAAGGTGGACCGACGGACTACTGTTTGTAATAATAAAGCCATTTGACCCAACTCATTGTGGTTTCCGAATACCTTTGATAAAATAGTGTATTGTGGAAAGAGATTATCAAAATGACAGTCTTCCTAAACTTTTGGATCTCCGTTTACTTTATTTAACCTGTTTGACATAGGAAAACGAATGCTTTATGTAAATTATTGCATTTGCATACCAATCACCAGACCTATGAGGAAAGTAAAAGGATGGAGAGGATCGGCGTAGCTACATTTGGTCCTACTCACCTGGATTGGTGGACCAGTGTATTGGAGTTGTCTTAGTGGGAAAGATGTTTAAGAAATGAGAACGCCTAGGTGATGTCATCGGAAACCATAACATCACGCGGACACCTTTACCGAACGATTCAGCATAGGGCTACGTACTACTGGTTTTCATTTCGTGGCATCGCGATGGAAACTCTTCGGGATGTAACAACTGTCGGCCGAATGTGAGACAGTGTTTGGGATAAGGTAACGTGAGTTGGCGAATATCCGAACGCTTTGAACAATGCATTCGACGGCCAGCCGCAGCACGGTTTACAGCGGGCAATATTCGACGAGGTTTTCCAGCATCTCCATATCGGCACCGACATCTCCGTATCGGTACCGACAGTGAATTGCAAATTGGCCTTGAAGGCTTGAGCTTGATCCAGCCCCTGAGAGTACTGCCACTGACCACATCGCATAATCGCGCAAGGTTGTGCTTGTGCCGTACTAGTCATGCATGGCTGAAAGAACAGAAGCATATCATATCCAACTACGAGTCACACTTCTGTCTCAGTGCCTCTAAGCACTAATCGAGCGACGTGGTTTGGGGTACTATCAGTGTCAACAACTGCTGGTCCGCCCCGGTGGCGCAGTGGTCTAAGCGATGGCCTCCGATCATTCGTCCGAACGGGTTCCGGGTTCGAATCCCGGTGAGGCATGGATGTTGTGTTTGTCTTACGGCACTGGTTCTCTCCCTTCCCTGGAACCAGTGACCCTAAATTAGGGACGGACGACTGCTTATAGCCCATTGAGTTGCTCACGGTGGTCCTTAAACCTCCAATAAAAAAAACTGCTGGCCGCTCGTACGTAGCGTGTATACAATGTCATCACGACAACAACTCGATGAGTTGCTGCTGACCGTTTTGTTTCCGTTTCTCCGTGATATACACAGTGCGTCAAAGAATTTTTAAGACTGGCGTTAGATTACAGCCTACAGTGGCGCCACCAGTGTAATCGCGAATGCGTTATAAACCGTGACCATCTGCTTGCTTTCTGCCAAAAGTACTGCGCAGTTGTCAAAGTAACTCAAGCGAAACGGCCGTTCATTACGGAAGTACTCTTTTTTTCATGTTGAATTATTAAGATGGAACAAAGGGCTGTTATTAAATTTAACGCAAAACTTGGTAAAAGTGCCTCGGAAACGTACCAAACGATGAAACAAGTTTACGGTGAGTTTTGTTTAAGTAGATCAAATGTTTTACCGTGGCACACACGTTTTTTGGACGGAAGAGATACGCTAGAAGATGATAAGCATACCGGAAAACCAAGTTCATCTAAGACACCTGAGATTATTGAAACAGTGCGTGGTTTCGTGGCAAACAATCGATGTGCGTCACTAAGAATGATGGAAGAATCTTTAAACATCAACAGAGAAACGATTCGAACCATCCTGCATGAAGATTTGGACAAAACAAAAGTCTGTGCTAAATTTGTTCCACACACGTTAACCATCAAGGAGAAATGCACATTGCAGAGACATCATTTCAGCCGCTGAAAATGGTCCAAACTTCTTAAAATTGATTGTTACAGGTGATGAAACATGGTGTTTTCAATATGATCCTAAAACAAAGCGACAAAGTGCGGAATGGAAGTCTAAAAACTCACCACAAGCCAAAAAACAAGAAAAGTTCCATCGAAAATCAAAACAATGCTCCTTACATTCCTCGATAGTAAGGGTTTTGCCCACAAAGAATTTGTTCCAAGTGGACAGACAATTGCTGGTGAGTTTTATTTAAATGTTTTGAGGCGTTTGATGGGCAGAATTTGTCGCATTCGTCCAGAATATCGGGATGAAAACAGTTGGTGTTTGTTGCACGATAATGCATCCAGTCACACTTCAATTCTTGTTCGTAGATTTTTGGCAAAAAATAGCGTCTGTGTGTTGAATCATCATCCGTATTCGCCTGATTTAGCACCCTGCGACTTTTCTTTGTTCCCAAAACTGAAAATGATGTTAAAAGGGTGTTTTTAATGATATTTCGACCATACAAACAGCTTCGACGCGTGCTTTGGAGGCAATTCCGCAAAGTGAACTGGAACTGGCATTCGAATCATTATTAAATAGCTGTAACAAGTGTAATGAAGCCGGAGGGACTTATTTTGAATAACAAACCAAAATAAATTATCATTTCTTGTTTCTATTTCATTTTACAGACCCAGTCTTAAAAATTCTTTGCCGCACTGTGTACATAGTGCACTGTTAAAGGAAGATAACGCATGCCAGCACGCTGTCAGCCTCAGCAGACAGCGTGCTGGCATGCAGTTGTTGACCCTGATAACACCCCAGGACACCTACAAGGTGTCCTGGGGCTGCCCTCCCCATCGCGATCCCTCTATTACTTCCCAATTAAGAAGGTGTGGAACGTCATTGGCAGATGACTTAACACCTTTGCACGACCCTAGCGCAGGGGCAGAGAATTGTGGACAAGGATCAACGGTGAATGGTCAGCGATACATCAAGATACGATGAGGAGAGCTTTGTCCATTCGATGCCTGCCTTGCTGCCAAATGTGTAGCCCAGCACGGTCATACGACCAACTGACTAAGGCTACATTGTCTGCTCGCTCATCGCATTCATACAATTCCTCAAAAATTTAAACCACTTCTTTCCCACCTACTTGTTTATGTGTATGGTAAGCTTCGTCTCATGTTTCGCGCATTCCTTCATCGTGTGGCTTTTTGCATGTGGAGCTGTATAAAGGTAATCTCTGTATGCTACGAACGAAAAGCTATCTGTGTTTTATAAACAAGACACTTTCAATGAAAACCGCCCAAAAATTATGGCACATGCGTTGCGCCTTTGTTGAAAGCCACTCGCTTCGGAAATGAACTCATTCATCAAATGAATGGAAATAATTTCAATTATCCAACTTGTGTCACCGTAACAATCAGAATTCGTAACGTTTTCAGGGGTTATAGCGAAAATCTCTGCGTGAAATTTCTCAGTGTCCCCACACAGATGACGAATACATGCTGAAGTTAAAGAATCTTCAGACTGAGTTGCGTATGGCGTTTCCATTGTTTCTTGCGTCCATTGTCTTCAGCAAACTTTTATTGTCGCCTTCTTATGAAAAATTCCCCGTCACTGAAGCCTCCCCTGCCGCCCCGGTGGCGCAGTGGTCTAAGGCGTTGGCCTCTGATCATTCGTCCGTAAGGGGTCCGGGTTCGAATCCCGGTCAGGCATGGATGTTGTGTTTGTCTTACGGCACTGGCTCTCTCCCTTCCCTGGAACCAGTGGCCCTAAATTAGGGACGGGCGACTGCTTATAGCCCATTTGAGTTGCTCACGGTGGTCGTTAAACCTCCAATAAAAAAAAAAAAAAAGAAGCCTCCCCTTGTGAATCATACACAATGTGCCCACTATGTAATGAGACTGAATAAAAGTAACAAACGTGTTTATACGTTTGGACCGCTAGAGTGTGCTGCAATCGCCGGAGCAACTGCTTTAAGTACGGTAACGCAGCAGTTTTCGCGTTTCCCACCGTTGAAATAAGGCTGTATGAGTGGAGCGTGTAAGAAGTTGCGAAATGGAGCAAAGAGCTGTGATAACATTTAACTGTAAATTAGGGCAAAATGTCACGGAAGTGTACCAAGACCAAAAACATGTTTATGGTGAAGACTATCTGAGCCGTGCACAGGTTTTCCGCTGGTTTTCGACGTTTAAAAATGGGAGGGAGTCCCGCGAGAATGTACCACGCACAGGACTTCCAGTTTCTGCACGGACAAATAAAAATGTGGTGATGGCTAGCGAAATTCTTGCCCATGACAGGCGAATAACCACTAGGCTATTCCCTGAACAGCCTGGTGTCGGCAAGGAAATGGCCGGGTTATTCTTATAAAAAGACCTGCACAAGAGGAAGATTTGTTCGAGGTTTGTGCCGCACACGAACAGAAAGAGAGCACTGGATTGCATTCTGTCAAAATTTCATCCATAAAGTTTATCAAGATGCTTATTTATGCAAGGAATTGTCACCGTTGGTGCTTTCAGTTTGATCCGAAAAACCTGCCTAAGTATGAATGACGTGGAACGTCTTCTCCCTCGCAGAAGATAGTCTGATTATAAAAACCACTTATCAAGACAAAGGTTATTGTTTTTCGACTCTACTAGAATTATATCCACCGCGAATTTGTTCCTGAGAGCATCAACGGTCGGTATTATTTCATAGCAATGCGATGGCTGTACGCCCGGATGCGGCGTGTTGCACGACAATGCGGCTTCACACTGTGGCTGCCCGTGAAGCAGTTTCTGGCTTCGAAGTCCACCCGTTTGATCGAACATCCACCCTTCTCTCCATATGTGGCTCCCACAGACTTTTTCCTCTTCCCAAAGGTGAAGTGTGCCTTGAAAGGGGAGTGCTTCAGCAACATTGAAGACATCCAATGAGGTGTAACCAACAGACTGGAAGAGGTTCCGGTTCAGGATTTCCACCGTGCCTTCGAACACCTGAACGAAAGATATAGTAGTTGTGCAGAGTAGAGAGAGATTATTCTGAATCCGTGTACGTGAAAATTCAAAATATAGTTTGTTGTTTTGACATAATAGTTTTTGTCTCATTAATTAATTGGCACTCTGTGTACTTCGTTACAAGGGATTTTTGCACAGCACACAATAAGTGGAATTCTCCCAACGAATATCACGTTATTTAGCGTTTCTTACGTGGGAGAGTATCAGAATCAGACGTTTTAATATAATTCCAACAGTGGCTTGCACATATTGCCCCATGACTATGTGACGTGCCTGCCAGCAGGACACACACGACATAAAGGCAGATAGCAGTCAAAACGAACGTCCGCGTATCTCAATTGGTAGAGTGACTTATTCCGGAATGAGGAGACCCGGATTCTAGCCCCGGCGTGGACAAAAATGACGGAGAAATTTACTTCGTTATAATGGCGCCTAAACTTTCCGGATAACCCGGCCGTTCAAAATCTCGCAATGGTGTGATGTTATTTCCACACTGCGAGATAGAAAAAGTAAGAGAATCCCTTCTCTAGCGCTTCGAAAAATAAAAATGTGTGATGTTGCATTCCACACACCAGATTGACTGGGAGTTCTCAAGTGCACGTTCTACAGCGGCTGGCTGCCTGCAACGATTCATTGTCACGGCTGACCCGTGGGCCATTCCCCCGGCCCTCTTTCAGGAGAGGGGAGATGTGACGTGCCAGTCCAGCAAGACGCACACGACATAAAGGCAGATAGTAGCGAAAACGAGCGTCTGCGTAGCTCAGTTGGTAGAGCGACTTGTTCCGGAATGAGGGGATCCGGGTTCGAGCCCCGGCGTGGATAAAAATGACGGAAAAATTTACTTCGTTATAACTACTGACCTGAAGCACACCTTTATTCATGGCTTGAGAACTATGCCGCTTATAGGCTTTATGTGGAAGTTCGCTCGTGTTGCTTGCCAAACTCCTAACTACATAGATATTTACACTGATGTAGCGCAGTACTAGAAACAGCTGCCTAATAACGTGTTAGGCTGCTATGGACTTCAAAACAGGCAGATTTTGATGGATCGGGGATTCAACAAGGTGCTGATAATATTCTACAGGTATGATCAGCCAAGCGGGTGTGATGGCATCCATCATTTGCCAAATGTTCGCTAGATCTCTGTTACGAATGACTCTCTTAATCTCTTCCCACAGGTGTTCAGCTGGGTAAAGATCTACACAGAATAGTGCCATCTTAGAACTTTGATGTCACTCATGTTCCTAGATCCACTGTGTGACGACCTGTGACTTGCGGCATGGTGCAATATTTTGCTGGAAGCAACCCTCTGCATGAGGAAACACGATGCGCATGTACGTATGCAAAGGGCCCGCAGTGATGTTAAGATTCTTCGTACCATCCAAATGTTCCAAAGCACATCAGAACCCACATGCACACCATGGAAACAGACCCAGACAACAACACCACAGCCTCCACAGTTAACGTTAGGCAGCTATGATTCATCGAGATTCCTGCTATTGGCGTTGTATTAAGTAGTGTATATCCCGTCCATCGTGATCAATTAACTGAAAACATTGCACGTCTGACTAAGCGACGTTTTGCCAGTTCTCATGCGTCCAGTTTCGGTGCTGTGGTACCCACTGCAGTTGAATCTGTTGATTCTTAGCTGAAAGTTTTGCCATTTCTCTGATGCTTTCCTTTGCTCTCCTGACGCCCACTTTCATGCCAGTTATTCTCGTATTGCCGATATCTACGCTTTGTGCACGTTTGAATCCTTTATAGTTTCCAATGAACTGTCTACAAAGCCATTTCAACGTTGTAGTTGCGTATATAAGTGAGGATGCGATGTGTCTGATTGCTATTGTGTGTCACTAATAATTTGCTACTTCAGTGTGTAGTGTATATTGCACAGGATCTGGCCCCACTTCTTCCTGTTATGCTATGGGCCAATTCGTCTTCTTTCTTACGAAGAAAGTTATGCATCAAATAATGTAACTAACTATGTAACTAATATTAGTTACATTATATTGGTGCACAACATTCTTCATAAGAAACGTTCAGCTACATTTTGCACAATCAGTGATAAGGCTACAACTCATTCTTCTGTACAATGTTCTCGGCTGCAATTACAATACACCACCATCAGTCTATGCTGAGTGCAATCTAATTCGATTATTATTCTCTATATAAAATAACGCTATTGTGCTTTCACAATCATTACTGTGTTGTGGTAGTTCTACACCTACACCTTCTGATAGCTAAAGTGCCTTGTGAATGTCAAGTATTTTTTTTAAGCTTATTGTCATTAGACACTTTTCTGAGACGAAGTACTCGGTCATACTTTCAACTTACCATAACTCCTGTAATAGCAACTTAATGATCACAATATTGAAGGTAAGTATCAGTAGTTCTCATTATCGATAAAATGTTCCCAAACGGTGGGCCCTTCACGGACACCATTTAAAGTACCAGTGTGACTAGGTTTGTGGAAAATGTCTGATTCGGAGATTCGAATCTTTTCCGTTGTTGTAGCAAGTATCAGACACCTCCCTTTTCAAATGGCTAACACAAGCCAAAACAGAAGGGTCATATCCGGTGAATACGGTCGGAGGGTCAGCTCTTCCAAAATGTTCTATTTAATGAACAGCCGAACAATCCTGTGCTTGTGAGACAGCTCGTTTTGGTGCATGAGGACAGGTCGCTTAACATAATGTCTCAGTGCCCAAGCAGGGATATGTTACTCTACAAATGATTTATACAACTCCATTGTTATGGCGATGTTCTCATCATATGTGTTCCAAATAGCCACACAGTGAATATCCATTGCCAAAACAGAAATATTTCACACTCATGCAAATCTGCAAGGTGTTAAGAGGTCGCGGAAGTACTTGGATCTACCCAGTAACGTGATTAATGTCATGGCCTGCGGGGGTAAAATTCCACCCAACTTTCATCAAAGCAGAGGAACCTTGTTGGCTCCCTATTATTACGACGATACCACATAAGTTTATTCCCTGCAATTTCGTAGCGGATTTCCTTCTGTGTTGTGTCAGCGTGTACGGTATCCCCGTCGATAGTTTGTTCATTATGTCTAAATCTCCTATCAGAATAGTAAAAACTGTTGTGTGGGGGATCGCCAGTTGTGTCGAAGGATCATTTACTCTCACCTGGCAAGACTGCTGTAAGGCCTCTTGGATGCATTGTTTCGCTTCTTGTCTAGAAACTGACATCTGGGGACCACAACAGGTGCACATTTGGGTGATGCCCAGTGTTAATTACATCATTTCATCCAGTTGTTCACGGCCGTTTTCCTGAGAGCATGTTGATACTCTGCGGTGTGCAGAAGACTTTGTGGCTGCCTTCTGAATACTGCAATAAAATACAAATATTAATTAAAAACACGCTGTCCTACTGTCTCTAATCGTCTCAGCTGCTCCATCCGTTATTGCTACTGTCACTAGCCAATCGGAAGACACAAACTCAGTCAAATGTACGTAATATGCAACCGCCAAACGCAGCGTTGCATTCAGATACTTTTTTTCGGGGGGACAATTACAAATTTTGAGGGAGCTGAAACTTGTTGACTGATTATATACATGCAATCACAATTTTGTTATTTCATCATCATCATCATTGTCAACCATTATCAATCCACTGCTGGACGAAGGTCTCCCCAAGTTTCCTCCACAACGGTCTGTCTTGTGCCAGTCTCCTCCATGTCACCCCTGCATACTTTCGAATTTCATCCACCCATCTCCCATGTGGTCTTCTTCTGGGTCTTTTCCTGTCCCTTGGAATCCAATCTAAAATTTCGGCTGTCCATCGATGATCTGTCCTTCTGGCAGTATGTCCAGCCCATTGCCATTTCAGGGATTTAACTCTGATCATGATGTCTTCCACTCTTGTCATTTTTCGGATCCACGAGTTCCTCTTCTTATCTCTCCTGGTTACACCAAGCATGCACCTCTCCATGCTTCTTTGAGTTGTCTGCAGCCTTTGTATGTCTCTTTTAGTTAAGGTCCACGTCTCTGCACCATACCTAAGCACTGGAAGGATGAATTGATCAAACACTTTTCTTTTAAGACATAATGGCATATTGCTCTTGAAAATTATGCTGTTTCTTCCAAAAGCTCTCCAGGCAAGTTTTGTACGCCGATTAATTTCTTCATCAATGTGACCTCACTTGATATCTGTTGTCCCAGATAAACGTATGTGTCTGTTATCTCCAGCTTTTCTCCATCAATCGATAAATCTTCATTTCTTGTAAAAGCATTGAACATCACTTTGTCTTCTGAAAGTTCATTTTTAATCCCACTTCTTTACTCTTGTCAGCAAGTTCCTGGATCATACTCTGCAGCTCTGATGGGGTAGTTGCAAAAATGACTACGTCATCAGCAAAACGAAGGTGGGTTAGATAATCTCCATTAATCTTTATCCCCGTGTTTTCCCAGCTCAGCGACTGAAAAACACCCTCCAATGTGGCATTAAAGAGCTTCGGAGATATGGTGTCACCTTGTCTCACTCCCTTTCCAATTTTTACGTGTGTTGTATTTTCAAACAGCCTAATCTTTGCACTTGCATTTTCATAGATGTTATTAATAATATTAATGTATGCATCTTCAATACCGCAGGTTTTCAGAGCCATTGTAACTGCTGATGGTTTCACCGAATCAAAGGCTTTTTCATAATCGATAAAAGCCATGCACAATGGAAGTTCATATTCCCTCGCTCTTTCAATTAGTTCTCTCAGCACGTGGATATGATCTATTGTGCTGTAGCCACTCCTGAATCCAGCTTGTTCTCTCGGTTGAGCCATGTCTAGTGCTACCTTCAAGCGGTGTGAAAGAACTTTAGTGAAGATTTTATAAACTACTGATAGGAGGCTGATAGGTCTGTAGTTTCCGAGATCCTCAATGTCACCTTTCTTATGTAGCAGGATCATTGTAGCGGGGTTCCAATCCTCAGAATCTTTCCTTCATTAAGGCATCGAGCGAAAATTTGGGCGAGTACTGTTTCGATTTCTCCACTTGCTTCTTGTATGATGTCTACAGTAATTCCATCTTCTCCTGGAGCTTTTCCTCGCTTCATGTTCTTGATTGCATGTGCAACTTCTGCTGGAAGGACTGGAGGAACTCTGGTACTGGTATCTTTCATGATGTCTGGAGTGCATATATCATCCCTTTCATATAATTTGGAGTAGAAATCTTTCACTCTTGTCAAGATTTCGCCTCTATTTCTTGTTACAGAACCATCTTCTTTTCTCAGTGCCATAATCTGTTTTCTTCCCTTACTGAGATGTCGCTTTGCTATCTTTAGGCTTTGGTTGTTTTCAATTGCTTTCCTCACTAGTTCACAGTTGAATTTCCTTACGTCTTCAGTGATACTTTTTCTTACTGTCTTGTATAGCTCTATATATTCCACTTTGGAAGTCACATCTTCTTTATTTGTCCTCATCTCTCTTCTTTTTTGCATCAACATTTTGGTTTTTCCTGATAATTTGTCCACATGCAACTTGTTCTTAGACCCAGCTAATTTTGTTGCTGTTTCCATAAGAGCTTTGGTTATTTTTCTGTTAACTTCAGAGATGTCCACTTCTTCCGATGTTAGGCCTTCTAAAGCAGAGAACCTGTTCTTCAGTTCTAACTTGAAGGTATTATGGTGTTTTTTAAGGTTGGTTATGTCAATAGATTTTGTTTGTCTTATGAGCTTGCCACGTTCAAGTTTGGTGTTGAGGTGCATCTTACATCTCACCAATCTATGGTCACTACCTGTGTTGAACTTGTTTAGCACACTGCAGTCTTCTATGACGAATTTTTTGTTACACATAATAAAAATTATTTATATATACATAATAAAAATTATTTATATTGTTATTTATATATACATTAATATACACTGCTGGCCACCCAAAATGCAACACCAAGAGGGACACGAGATAGAAAAGCCAGATTTACTGGACACATAACAACAGATGCAAAGATGAAACGATTGAGCTTACAGGCCGGTGTGACTTGCGGAACACGCAGACATTAATAGTTAGTGTGGCCCCCATGGCTGGTAATAACGGCCGCTACACGTCGCGGCATCGAACGAAAGAGGCTTTGGAAGTGGGCTTGGGGTATGTCGGTGCAGGCTGCTTCCACACATTGCCACAGTTAATCAGGCGTAGCCGCGGGTGGTGCTGGTCGGGCCACACGTTTGCCGATCAGCGACCAGACGTGTTCGATGGGCATATCAGGAGAACAGGCGGGCCACGGCAGCAGTGACACCTGGTGGGCCGTGAAGAAATGTTGCACGATGCGTGTCACGTACGGGCGTGCATTGTCCTGTTGAAACGTGGCCGCTGGCATATCCTGCAGGTAAGGGAGGACTACAGGCTCCAAAACGTCATAGATGTAGCGGTGGCTGTTGAGTGTGCCGGCGATGCGTACCAGAGGGGTGTGGGCGTCATATCCAGTTGCGCCCCAAACCATAACGCCAGGTGACGGACCGGTATGGCGATGCATAATGTAGGCGTCATACAGTCTCTCGCCGCGGTGCCGCCCCACGCGGATCCGACCATCGTGGTGTTGTAGGCAGAAGCGGGATTAGTTGGAGAAGACAATGTCGCGCCATTCCGCAGTCCAGGTTCGGCGTTCAACGGCCCACTGACGCCGCACTCGCCGGTGGAGTAACGTCAATGGTAATCGGAGCAATGGGCGCCGTGCGACAAGTCCCCGCTCCTGTACACGACGTCGAACGGTACGTGCTGACACAGGTTGTTGCGCAACACACCCTAATTCCTGCGTTAAAGTTCGTGATGTGGCGATGCGAACCACAATGCCCGCCGGACTACATGCCAGTCCTCTCGTCCGGTGGTAAGCCGTGGCTGCGGCAATCGCTCACGTCGCTCCGTCCGTCCCTCCTGCACCCACCGAATCCATACTCGCCTCACTGTGGCTGGATGTCGTCCCACACGGGCGCTGATGTCTCGGTACGATAAACCGCTGTCGCGATAAGCCAATATTCGTCCTCTGTCGAACTCCGAAACGTGCTTGAATGACTGCCGTATTCTGCGACGAGGCATCAGGAGGCTTCCCACGCACAGGTCCGGCAGCACTACACACTTCCACTACTTACACCGCGCCTGCTGTGCACCCTTCTTTATAGTGCTTCTCGGTGGCGTGCCGGGCGCACATGATTTGCATATGCCCTGCAATGCTAATCGTTTGCATGTCCTCTCGCGGGCGACGCATGCTGTGAATTTCAGGCCAATCGGATGCTTCCTTCTTGGTGTTGCATTATGGGTGGCCAGCAGTGTGTATATAAAGTTTTTTAATAGAGTATAACATTTTTCTTATGCTCGTGTATCGCAAATGCAAATTCCAAAAAGCGCAGTGGTCTATGCGATGGCCTTTGATCATTCGTCACGAACGGGGTCCGGGTTCGAATCCCGGTGAGGCATGGATGTTGTGTTTGTCTTACGGCACTGGCTTTTTTCCTTCCCTGGAACCAGTGACCCTAAATTAGGGACGTGCGACTGCTTATAGCCCATTGAGTTGCTCACGGCGGTCGTTAAACCTCCAATCAAAAATAAATACCAAGAAATCTACATATACAAGTGATTATAAATGTGAAAATGTTATACATTTGCTTTAATTCAATAATACATAATGGATTTCATCATGGTGTGTTGTAAAACATTAAGGATCCTAGTAAGATAACACTGAGCCGCCCCGGTGGCGCAGTGGTCTAAGGCGTTGGCCTCTGATCATTCGTCCGTAAGGGGTCCGGGTTCGAATCCCGGTCAGGCATGGATGTTGTGTTTATCTTACGGCACTGGCTCTCTCCCTTCCCTGGAACCAGTGACCCTAAATTAGGGACGGGCGACTGCTTATAGCCCATTGAGTTGCTCACGGTGGTCGTTAAACCTCCAATCAAAAAAAAAAAAAAAAAAAAAAAAAAAAAAATAAGATAACACTGTGCTGGGGAAAATATCCCACTTCCTCCCAAAAAAACGTTAGGAGTAGTAAAAATGTTCTCGCCTAATGTGTTTCTGATTATTAATGTGTTTCTGATTATTAAGGAATGACTACAGTATTACCTGAAAACGTATGGTGCAAACCATTCCCCTGCCACTTGGTTTCAGCCTCTTTAGATTAGCACATAGTAGTAAAAAACAAACAAACTCGCTAACCGTTTGAATACCAGTTTGAGGGGCCCAGATTTTCTTTTTTTAACTGAGTGTAAACCACCCACTGCCAGAACAACAACGAAAAAGAACCCCTTTTTAAGGGAATAATTTCTAATAATTTGATATTGTTAAAAATTAGGTAGCAAATATTTTGTTGTATGTCGAAGCATTAACGTCACGGTGGTGCTTCCACATACGTATACATGGAAAGTCGGCATAGAAGACTGACATTAACCGTATACATGGAAAGTCGGCATAGAAGACTGACATTAACCGTATACATGGAAAGTCGGCATAGAAGACTGACATTAACCGTATACATGGAAAGTCGGCATAGAAGACTGACATTAACCGTATACATGGAAAGTCGGCATAGAAGACTGACATTAACCGTATACATGGAAAGTCGGCATAGAAGACTGACATTAACCGTATACATGGAAAGTCGTCATAGAAGACTGACATTAATCGTATACATGGAAAGTCGGCATGGAAGACTGACATTAACCGTATACATAGAAAGTCGGCATAGGAGACAGAAATAAAACTGGAATGCCAGCTTGCAAAATATGATGATGCACTGCAAACATCTCTACTCTGTGGAATTAGGTTTTTATCGCGGAAGTAGTCCAAGTTGTCAGTGCTTGAAAAATTGCCCCTTCAGCGAGGAGTGTTTAATGATTTATTGAAGGATGATAGAATTTTCAAATTGAAATCCATGTCGATGTTTTGTTTTTCTTTATTATTATAATATTTTCCCTCGTTTTCCTATTTTTTTTTAAATTAATGTTTCCAAATATTCAGCTATAGACGAAAATGATTATAGTAAATATAAAGGGAGTTCACCCATAAACTTACGGGGGGGACGTCGCATGTGTTGCCACATCAGGTCTTCGGAATGTACGCAAATGCAAGTGTTCTAGTACTCTTCCCGCACCTCCTAACACACTGGGCCGCCCCGGTGGCGCAGGGGTCTAAGCGATGGCCTTTGATCATTCGTCACGAACGGGGTCCGGGTTCGAATCCCGGTGAGGCATGGATGTTGTGTTTCTCTTACGGCACTGGCTTTTTTCCTTCCCTGGAACCAGTGACCCTAAATTAGGGACGTGCGACTGCTTATAGCCCATTGAGTTGCTCACGGCGGTCGTTAAACCTCCAATCAAAAATAAATACCAAGAAATCTACATATACAAGTGATTATAAATGTGAAAATGTTATACATTTGCTTTAATTCAATAATACATAATGGATTTCATCATGGTGTGTTGTAAAACATTAAGGATCCTAGTAAGATAACACTGAGCCGCCCCGGTGGCGCAGTGGTCTAAGGCGTTGGCCTCTGATCATTCGTCCGTAAGGGGTCCGGGTTCGAATCCCGGTCAGGCATGGATGTTGTGTTTATCTTACGGCACTGGCTCTCTCCCTTCCCTGGAACCAGTGACCCTAAATTAGGGACGGGCGACTGCTTATAGCCCATTGAGTTGCTCACGGTGGTCGTTAAACCTCCAATCAAAAAAAAAAAAAAAAAAAATAAGATAACACTGTGCTGGGGAAAATATCCCACTTCCTCCCAAAAAAACGTTAGGAGTAGTAAAAATGTTCTCGCCTAATGTGTTTCTGATTATTAATGTGTTTCTGATTATTAAGGAATGACTACAGTGTTACCTGAAAACGTATGGTGCAAACCATTCCCCTGCCACTTGGTTTCAGCCTCTTTAGATTAGCACATAGTAGTAAAAAACAAACAAACTCGCTAACCGTTTGAATACCAGTTTAAAGGGGCCCAGATTTTCTTTTTTAACTGAGTGTAAACCACCCACTGCCAGAACAACAACGAAAAAGAACCCCTTTTTAAGGGAATAATTTCTAATAATTTGATATTGTTAAAAATTAGGTAGCAAATATTTTGTTGTATGTCGAAGCATTAACGTCACGGTGGTGCTTCCACATACGTATACATGGAAAGTCGGTATCGGCATAGAAGACTGACATTAACCGTATACATGGAAAGTCGGCATAGAAGACTGACATTAACCGTATACATGGAAAGTCGGCATAGAAGACTGACATTAACCGTATACATGGAAAGTCGGCATAGAAGACTGACATTAACCGTATACATGGAAAGTCGGCATAGAAGACTGACATTAACCGTATACATGGAAAGTCGGCATAGAAGACTGACATTAATCGTATACATGGAAAGTCGGCATGGAAGACTGACATTAACCGTATACATAGAAAGTCGGCATAGGAGACAGAAATAAAACTGGAATGCCAGCTTGCAAAATATGATGATGCACTGCAAACATCTCTACTCTGTGGAATTAGGTTTTTATCGCGGAAGTAGTCCAAGTTGTCAGTGCTTGAAAAATTGCCCCTTCAGCGAGGAGTGTTTAATGATTTATTGAAGGATGATAGAATTTTCAAATTGAAATCCATGTCGATGTTTTGTTTTTCTTTATTATTATAATATTTTCCCTCGTTTTCCTATTTTTTTTTAAATTAATGTTTCCAAATATTCAGCTATAGACGAAAATGATTATAGTAAATATAAAGGGAGTTCACCCATAAATTTACGGGGGGGGGGGACGTCGCATGTGTTGCCACATCAGGTCTTCGGAATGTACGCAAATGCAAGTGTTCTAGTACTCTTCCCGCACCTCCTAACACACTGGGCCGCCCCGGTGGCGCAGGGGTCTAAGCGATGGCCTTTGATCATTCGTCACGAACGGGGTCCGGGTTCGAATCCCGGTGAGGCATGGATGTTGTGTTTGTCTTACGGCACTGGCTTTTTTCCTTCCCTGGAACCAGTGACCCTAAATTAGGGACGTGCGACTGCTTATAGCCCATTGAGTTGCTCGCGGTGGTCGTTAAACCTCCAATCAAACAAAAAAAAAAAAAAAAAAAAAAACACACTGGTGGGGACGGGCGTTATCGTCCATAAAAAGAAATTGGGGTTAAGAGCTTCTCTGAAAGTCATGCACAAAACTTCAGGATGTCACTCCTGCAGCGTGCAGTAGTCAGGGTGCATCCTAGAAGCACGTGCGGCGGCATGCCTTCATCAAACGTGATTTCAGTCCAAAACAGGTGACCTCCACCATCGTAGTAGTCAAGTTCCCCAATGTTGGAGATTTCGGCTTTCCGCTACTCTCAAAACGTACACGCATCAAGAGTCCGTGTTTAGGTTGTGCCGCGTCTCGTCACTGAGGATAGCACAGATTCATCGATCACGGGTTCAGGGGTGATGTTTTCGGGCCCAGTTCTGGCGGACACTTCTGTGCGATGCGGCGGGTGGGATACATACCATTGGTCTTCTTGCGTAAGGAACTCTCTTGTGGAGTCTTCTGTAAACTGTTTGCCTCGATATCGCGGTTTCCATAACAGAGGAGAGCACCTACGACAGTTGCTTGGCTGTCGATTCCCTGTAGAGGTGAGCTGCACCACTCAACTTGACATGTGGGCAAAAGTACCGCTCATCTTCACATGTGGCCATCCCTCTCCCGACCTTCTGGTTATTGTTCTAAATTCCTGGTACCGTGATCAGGGATTAAAGACATTTTACTTGACATATTTAGCCTTGACATATTTAGCAAGGCATACCCAAACTGAGGTAGCAACCTCAGTTTGGGTATGCCTTGCTTCCAACCTACAGATCTCTCTTCATAGTAAAGAGTCTCCTAAGCTATGGTGCAATCCATTCTTCCACCCAGAGTCCAATACTAGCTGCAATTGCCGCACCTAGCTCAGAACAATGTTTATCTAGGTCGCATGAGTGTTCAGCTCAATGACGTACGGTCGTCATTTGGATATTTTTATACACTGTTAAAACTACTGTGGTAGGTTGAACAAAGGTGTGGTGCTACACCGGGTGCATCACTTTCTAAGAAACGACACCATTGTGTGGTGTAAACAAAACCCAACAAGATAGTACAGGCTTGCGACATAATGTGTGACAATCTTGCACCATGTAGCGGTGCAAAGATATACTATATTAGGTTTCGTTCGCACCACACCATTGGTGTATCTCTTCTTAGAAAGTGGTGCAACCTACAACAAAATTTATAACAGTGTAAGAACTAGCCCAATGCTGGGTAGTTCTTACACTGTTATAAATTTAACTGGAAGACCCTGGGTTCGACTCCCGGTGGCGGCCAATGAGAATTTGTCGGTGACTCACTTATAAACGTGGAACGAGCGAAGACCTTTGTTTGATGTTCCTGGTCCACGTTAAATGTCTGTATTAACTATTCATTCGCCTTCTAGTTATTTCTTCAGTTGCTGCTTACCATCTTAGGTGAATACCCAGCATTGTGCGGGGCTACAAAAAGCAACCTGCCAAATTTGCTTGGCAGTTACCCTGTGTGAGTCTGAAGGAATTCGAGGCCGCTGTGGTGTAGCGGAAGCATATCCAGCGCGTAACTGGAAGACCCGGGGTTCGACTCCCAGTGGCGGCCAATGAGAATTTTTCGGTGACGCATTTATAAACGTGGAACGTGCTAAGACCTTTGTTTGACGTCGACTTAACATTTCCCCTTCCACATTTCTCTGAAAAATCTTTACAATCGGTCGTCTTGTTTTGGACATAGTCTCAAATTTCTATTTGTCACTTTAATTTTGGACACCAGTTAAATTGTAAACCTGCTTAGCTTCATTGTAAACCTATGGTAATCGTTACGTGCACAGCATTCTTCCTGTATAGCGTTCCCCTTCAATTTATTTTGTACTACCTTTTTAAACAATAAAGGTTGTTTTTGGTGATTGTAGTGAATTGTTTCCTTTTTTTATGATTCTTGCATTAATGCTAAAATGAAATGCTTTGATTATATATTCGAAATAACGCTTTAGTTCTTTAATCATTTTTACCGAAGATATTCTACAAAGGTACACAGTGCATATATTCTCGCAACTCAGAGAAAATTGCGACTAACTGCGTCAAGCTAATAGTCTTTTTTCCTGCTACATAGCAAAAGGATATTAATTTGACGAAAGTTTTAATGACTAAAGTGCACAGCATTTCAGTTTAAAGTAAAAAACGAAAAATCACCACAATTATTCTGAAAGTATCGGTGCATCAGTTTCTACTTAAAGCAGCAAGCACAGCTGAAGTTATTTTGTGCTGATCTGAGAGCCTCATTAATTTTCTGGTGTAGGCAGTCATTATCTCTCAAAGTCTGACAATGACCTCCGAACGATTCTCTCGGCGTAACAATATCACTATTTTAATCGCGTGTCCGATAAAGATAAAATAATCGATGAGATGTTCGTTTGTGATTAGTGCAACGTCTAACTGCAGCCGCGTTTTCATGAAACAAAGGTCAATATTGGCAGGAAGGAAATGTTCCCGTGCACTACATGATAGCAGAAAGATTTCTTCAAGGGCTGAGTACTTTATTTAATTACCAGATGGAAGGCTTGGACCAGAAACATTCGCAACGAAACACAAAGATAAAACGTTACATGTTGTTCTTTTTTTTACTAGCTTGGCTATCTCTTTCAGGTCTGCAGAAGTGCACAGCACTCTAGTGAGATATACCATTATTTATCGCAAGAAAATCAATGTGCTTTCTGCAGTAGATTTCTCAGGAAACTTTGCTCCGAGGTTTCCAGGGAATTTTTCTTAACTAGTAGCTGAAGTTAATCAAAATGATGGATTTTTTTTCGTGAATAGATTTTGTAGGCATTACAAATTATACTGCAGGTAGAAAATACCAAATTGATGTTAAATAATATAAACCGATTATACACGCGTTACATGCTGCTCGCAATTTCCGGAACAGATCCCCATTTGTCAATAATTCAATTCCTATTTGGATAGGTATAGTTAGCATTGATTTATAAATCAAGCAACGCATCGTTTTCTTTCTAGGCAGGAAGCCTCAAGCATAAAGGCGAAAGCTTGCGTAAGATTGTTCTTTAAAATAAAATAATAAAGTAATCGGAGATCTCAAAAATCTGAGATGAAAAATAATAATAATAATAAAGCATCGTTTCTTTGAATGAAAAATTACATTCGCATCTATTCTTTTAATGTTTAGTTTCGCACAAGTCACCGCGTTCAAAATGTTGAAGTCTTCTAATATTCAGGTTTCTGTCTAGCTTGCTCGAAAAATCCATCTGGTTTATGTGCGAAAGCTAGGAAACTTTGAATTCTATACCACGCCAATAAGCTCGGATTACTAGCATAGTCATGCTATCGGAGATGTCATCATATATCTATTGAGGTGGAAAGAAAGTAATGTCCGATAACCAGGTACCCGAAGTCGAAGTCCCGGCAGCGGCGCACACTGGCCACTGAGATTGCACAGCACACCGGCATGATATCAGCATGGCCACTGAGATTGAACAGCACACCAATGAGATTGCAGCACCCCGGCATGACATCAGCAGTATCACCGGCATAACCACTGAGATTGCACTGCACACCGGCATATCAGTAGAGCCACTGCAATTGCCCAGCAAACCGGCTTGATATCAGCAGGTCCACTGAGATTGCCCAGTAAACCGGCATGACATCAGCATGACCAGGGAGATTGCACAGCACACTGGCAGGACATCAGCAGGTAGGTGGCTCTCCGTCAGCAGGCGAAGAGTGTAAGCGCCAGCCAACATGGAAGTGGACAAGGAGCACATCCGTCATTGCATGCTATATCAGTTTCGTTGAGGTAGTACCCTCGCAAGTGGTGTAAGGAATATTTTCAGTGTGTACCCCAATGCTATATCACATCGTCAGTGCCTTCATTAGTTCGAACAGTACCGTGAGAAAAATGTTGACCTGTGAGACGGTCCCAAAGCTGGAAGACCCGCAACAGTGCATGTGGATATGCTGAAGACCTAAGTGGAGACCGAACCACTCGTGGCCACGCGGGAGTTGGCACAATAGCTGGGAGCTACCGACACGAGCATTGCGTTAACGTGGGAAGCTGCACAAGGGATGAGCTTTGGTACCCCATCATCTTACAGTTCAGAAGAAACCAAATCGCATGAGCGCATGCGTTTCCCTGCTTGCACGTGACCAAGTTGAACCGTTCTTGGACCGCATTGTGACAGACGACGAGAAATGGATCCTCTATGAAAATGTCAGCACCTAGAAACAGATGTTGGACCCGAAACAGAAGCTCGTTCCATCCCCAAGGCCGACTGATACCCACGTCAGGTCCTGCTGTTTGTTAGGTGGGAAATGTGGAGGTGTCATGCGTTTCGAGCTGCTGCCGGACAACACCACCGATACGACATCTCGATGATCTGCAAGCATCGCTCAAGTCGAAACGACCAGCACTGCTGAACTGCAAGGGCGTCCTTTCTACAGCTGGATGGAGCAAGACCTCACACAGCACGGGTGACGCATCATAAGATCAAGGACCTAGGATGTAAGCTGCTGATGCTACCAGCCCATTCCTTAGACACAAATAGCGTAACTCATATTCATTTAAGAAAATGATGCTCTACGTAACATTCCGTGCACTGCACCTCTTTTTTTTTTTTTTTTTTTTTTGATAATCTGAGGACGCAATATTTTGTGGTTGAAAAAGAATTCAGATGTAAGAGGACTCTTTCGCAGTTAGTTGTTATGAATGACCAGTACTGATCCGTTACCTGCGTAGCACAGTTTTCTCATTTTTTCTATTTGGTTCTCATCTGACAGGCATAGTGTCCCACAGCTTTTCTTTTTTTGTTTGTTTCGGGGACAACGACCACAGTGAGCAACTCTAAAGAGTGTAAACAGTCGCCTGTTTCTAATTTGGGGCAACTGGTTCCAGTAAGGGGGATGGGCCTGTGCTGTAAGGGGCAGGCACAAGCCATGCCTCATTCAAGACCCGGCCCTGTGTTCAGTAAGCCAAACAGCCAGAGGCCAGCGTCTCTGATGATGCATCCACACCTTTTCGACAGATTGTCATGGTTGGTTATTGGTTACACGACTAACTTAACGCTTTCTCATCGTCTTATTGATTTTTGTTTTACTTTTATGAGGACCATGGTAAACTCTTTAAGAATGGAGCATAAAACACGCTCGTTGCAAATTTTTAAGATGACAATCCGTTTTTTTTTTTTGGTGTAAATATGACAAGGATCGTAACTCAGATAATATCCGAAAACTTGAAATTTTCGTTGTTCTGGAGCGGAATCGAACCCGCGTCTGCCAGACAGCACCTGAGTATGCTAATCACTACACCACTCAGAACGACCAAGTCTCAAATTTCCAATTAATTTAAATATAACCATCACAGGATTCTCTTGTCGAAAATTCGGTATTCAAATTAATTGGAAACTTGAGACTTGGTCGTTCTGGATGGGGTAGACGTTAGCATACCCGGGCGCTATCTGGGAGACGGAGGTTCGATTTCCGCTCCAGGACGAGGAAGTTTTAAAGTTTTCGGATATTATCTGACTTGTCGTATTTACAATAAAAACGCATTGTCATCTTCAAAATGTGTATTGTATGGTGTAATCCCGTATTCCATTCATGACATGCTCATTATTTAAGACAATTCATTCCAGAGCTCAATAATGATACTGTTTACGTTATTTTCCAACCAGCACCAAATAAGCATAAGCTCCCAAAATCTATTCAGATTTTCTGAAATAAACATTGACGTTTGCTACATTTTTTCTATCAGATGGTTTCAAAAACCATCGTTGTAGTGAGCAGCACGAGTGTTCGAAAGCGGAGGGGCTTCGTAATAAATGTTCAGAACACTGAAATGGAATGGCCTTTTTAAGTAAAATAGAGGAGAGAATAGGCACCTCCGCCACCTATAAAATCATACCCAAACTCCCCATAATAAAATTACAAAACGGAGCTTTGTATAGAGCGGGATCAAGAAAAAGGCTCTAGCTTAAGTTTATCTGCACCAGGAAAAGAAAAATTAGATAGTGAGCAGAGAAATCTCAAATAGATAAAAGTCAAAGCTTAACTAAAAGCAAACAAAATTACTTAAAACCAACCTAACACTTTTGACGTAACCAGGTTTACAAAAAAGCCAATTTCCAGCATCATTCTCCCTCCACACCCGAGGCACTATGGAAGGCTAGCTAATCCACAATCCTCCGGCTGAAATCCGATGAGGTGGTTCTGGCAAAAATGATATCCAACGAGAGAATGAGCAAAGAAAAGAAAGAAAAATACGAACAGGTGAAACAGCTCTTCAAACATACTGTAATAAAAAGAATTCCCCAAGAACATGCGGAAAAAAACTTCAGAAAGTAAAGGGATCTAAGTCAGGGAAGATCAGTAAAACTATGTCAGCTAAGGTAAAATAAACAATTGTATAAAACAGCCCCAAATAAAAAAGGAACGGTCATTATAGAAAAAAGCTCATCTTCTTTAACTAACACTGAAATTACTCTAATTCACTTCTTTTATCTCCTCCAAATCCATCTAGAGAAAAAATCAAAGAGACACAGTAGCAACTGTGCTGCAACCTACAACTTAGAACTACGGCAACTGTCACTATTTCATGACACTATCTCAGTAGTTCTACGTCCTTAAAGCATTCAGCGAAGGACGTAGCCCTACGTTGTAGACTGCGGCAGGGTTGCTACTGTGCCCCTTTGATTTTTTTTTCTGATATACAATTTTTAAGAAATGAAACGAAACAAATGTTTCATTTTATTTACTTAAACGCAACTTATTATATATACAGTTCATAGTAACTTATGCTGATTATAAATTAATGTCTGTAGAAGTAGAAGGCGTAGTATCATCGTTGTCAGTAGTTATTGCTAAAATTGTTTCTGAAGAAATTGTTCTTCAGAAATAGTTTTTCAAACTCCCTAATTGCTTTGCTATAAATTTGGCGATACGTCTCCGGCTTGATGTACTCTTCTTGCGGTCTCTCTTGTTCTTGTCTAGATTCAGAATGCATCGGCGGTGTAAAGGTTTGAGATGTAATACTTTCATTATCCAGCGAAGTTGTGAAGGCTGGCGATGTACATTGGGATTCCATGCTCAGTGTGAACATTTGAAAATTTGGATCCATGATATCAATCTCCATCTGCTCTTGCTGTTCAGGCTCAATTTGTGCAGTTGAAATGGAAGGTTGTGGCTCTAGAGTCGACCTCGGGTGAAACGCATCCTGACGCGTGGACTTTTGACGCCCTCTGCATTCCCGTGACCTTCCAGTTGATGACTTTGTAACGTATACTCTATATTCACTTTCCTTTTGATTTTACTATCTCTAGTTATTTTATTTTACTATGTAAATTATCTTCCTACTGAACGGAATATTATTTCACCCGCTGAATGAGATCTGGCAATGAGTGTAAGTCATGACGTGGTGGTAGCTCGTATATAGGCGCGTTCATCGAGTAGGTGTGTTGTGTTGTTGAGAGGTTGTTGCGTTGTGTTGGAGTTGTGTTGGTTGTGTGCGTACTATAAGAGGAAAGTTTATTCATTATTATGTACAAGATATATGAGTGCCTTAGTTGACCACGAGTCTGGGAAATAAATAGTTGTTCAGTAAGTTCAGTCTTTCTCAATTCTTAGTAGTTGTCAGACCTCTGTCTGGCTGTTAGGTTTATGACTTTGATTACTTAATATAAATAACCAGCGTTGAGACTTTGTTTAAGTTCATAATTAACGAGTAACAACACCCTTTTGGGAATTCATTAGTTTGAAGCTTAGAGCATTATTCATTCATAATAATTAGCTTAGCCAAAAGATATTAAAGCTAATTCATTATAATTGGCGCCCGAACTTTTCTCGAACACGAGATCCTGACTATTATTACCCATGGCTTCTTTACCTGAGACAACTTCAAATTTCCACCATCCGGCAAGTCTCGAGGGTAATGGTGTTTGTTTGGACAATTTGCGCGAAGCCTGTGGCTCTGACTTGGATATGAATGATCTGCACATACCCAAGCATTCTTCACCATTTCGGAATGCACCAGCTTCTTATCACTCTGAGTCGCGGGTCGTAGCTGAGGGAATTCAATCCTCTCAGCGAAGCAGAATGTTTGCCCATTTCGTGCCGCATGCAGGAACAATTCATTTCAATGGTTTGGAGGGGCCTTTAAAGTTCCTTGAAGATCTGGAAGATCATTTTGATCTCTATAATATTCCGGAAGACTGCAAGGTCCAAATTGCCGGAACTTGCTTGAGAGATACCGCCAAGACCTGGTATCGGCAGTGGCGAGGGTCGAACCCGGATTCTCATTATGAGAATTTCCGTGCAGAATTCTTGGAGGTCTTTCCTTTTGGCCTCAGTCGAGCTAACCTTGCTCAACAGCTGTTTTCTCGTCAGCAGGGTCCCAATGATAGCCCTGTTGCATTTGCGTTGGAGACTACACGCTTATATAATCTATGGGATCCACATGCCAGTCATGTTGACATGTTGGATACCCTCGTACAGCAGCTCGACCCATTCTTGCAAGATTTTCTTGAGGTTCGACACCCTACCACTATTCATGAATGCCTTCGCCTCATACGCACGTATGAAGAGCGACATGGCAAACATGCTGCAACTCACCATGCTCGGGCACCCCGCGAGGCTTATTCCGAAAACTTTCAGCGGCATAATAGACAAAACTTTCAGCGCGAGCATACACACGTGCCCACCCAAGCTTCATACGTTCCACCACACAGAAGAGTGGCGAACCAGCAACGAGTTTCGGAGCAAGCTTCGGGATATCGTCATAATGCACAGTATGCTCGACCCCGTTCCACTCAGCAGCATTCGGAACGTTATCATGCTCAGGGCAATAATAATTTTTCTGCCCGTGCTGAGGGCAGACGTAACGAATATGAAAATCTCAACAGACACGCGGAGTTCCCGACGCAGGGTCCACGCAATTTTCCTTATCGTGAAAATTTTCCCGATACCCGGCAGGGTCGAGGTTTCCGACCACATGATAACACCACCAGAATTCCTTTAAACTTCCACAGGAAGTAGACGAAGGGTCGGTCCTTCTTCCTGATACCAAACATTCTGACCCTAAAACAGTATTAGTGACTGTTCAAACTCCTCAGTTGCCTGATGTATTTTTGACACTTGAAGACGTTATTGTCGAGACAAAGTTCGACACTGGGTCTGAGATATCAGCCCTAAATACAAAGTTTTGCAATGACGTTTTTTCTGCAATACACGTTCAGCCTGCAACGCAGTATTTGCGAGGTGCCAATAATGAAATTTTCAGTATCGCAGGAACTGTCACATTATCTTTAGGGCTGGGAAAAGCTCGTTTTACACATTCTTTCCTGCTTATAGACGAGCTACCCGTGAAATGTCTCATGGGTATGGACTTTATTAACAAGTTTCAAATAACTTTGAATTTTGTGCAACATGTGATTTCCTTTCCGGAACCTGTCGAAATGATTCCGACGGTTCCTGTAGATATTACGAGTTTATTGTTGAGTGACCAATTGAATGAGGGGCAACGAGACCAGCTTTCTCTCCTTTTGCAGGAAAGCCCTGGTTTGTTTTCGGATCAACCTGGTTTCACACAGGTGGTTTATCATGTTATTGACACTGATGGTTCGAAACCCATTGCGACGAAACCTTACCCTTGTGCTCCACATAAAAAACAAGAAATGCAACGTCAAATTGCTGAAATGATTAAGCAAGGCATAATCAGGGAATCAACAAGCGCCTGGGCTGCTCCTGCCTTCTTGGTTCCAAAGAAACAACCAAATGAATTTCGTTTCGTGACAGATTTTCGCAAACTCAACCAAGTCACAAAAACAATCAATTATCCACTACCTGTCATGTCACATATTCTAAATGACTTGTCGTCAACCAAATGGATGTCAACTTTGGATTTGGCGAGTGGATATTGGCAGGTGGCAGTACATCCGGACTCTGTCGATAAAACAGGCTTTGTGACTCCTTTTGGGGCCTATGGATATTTACGTATGCCTTTTGGTTTAGCTTCTGCACCTGCTACTTTCCAAAAGCTTATGGACACGGTTCTCAGACCTGTCCTGGGTCCCCATGTGCATGTCTATTTGGATGATATTATTATAACATCAGAGACTTTTGACGAGCACCTTTTTCTGCTCAAACAGGTGTTCCAACTTATATACAATGCTGGCTTAACGTTAAAACCTAGTAAATGCCAGATAGCGAGGGACGAGATTGTATATCTGGGGTTGAAAATCACTCCCCACGGTTTATTCACTGATAATGAAAAAATTAGACCTATTGTTGACTTTCCTCGGCCTAAAACAGCAAAAGAACTATCCCGCTTTCTGGGAATGACCGGTTGGTATCAGCAGTTCGTCCCCGCTTATGCTACAATATGTGAGCCGTTGTATGCTTTAAAGCGTAAATACAAGAAGTTTATTTGGACACCTGAAGCTAACGCTGCATTCGAAACACTGAAGTCTGCATTGACTCAGCCTCCGGTGTTGGCTTTCCCGGATCATACTAAAGAATTTGATATTTATACTGATGCATCCGGAGTTGGTCTTGGTTGCGTTTTGTCACAAGCTGGGCATCCAATAGCTTTTGCGTCTCGTACTTTAGCCAAAGCTGAACGCAATTATTCAGCTACGGAACGTGAATGTCTTGCTGTTGTGCATGCACTGAATAAATTTCAATGTTATCTTAATGAATTGACAGTTAACATAATTACGGATCATTCTGCCCTTCAGTATTTGAATTCTGCTAAGCACCTATCTCAAAGACTTATGAAGTGGGCTCTAAAGTTACAAGAGAGCAATATCAAAATTTAGTATCAGCCAGGTAATAAGAATCAATTACCGGACGCATTATCTCGCGTTCCGATTAGTGGGGTCCACACAGAAACTACTCCTGGATGTCAGCCTTTACTTCTAATAGCTGATATAACATCCAGAGAGCAGATAATGGCAGAATTAATAAATGATCCAGATTTTGGGGATATTTACAATTTTTTGCTTGCGGGTTCGCCCCTACCAAGTGATCCTTCTCTTGCTGGAAGGTCACAACATTTTGAAGTAATAGAGGGTCTTCTTTATTATACAAAGTCTAGGACTACTAGGGCAGAGTTTCGCCCATGTATTCCGCGAACCCTTAGAATGGCTCTTTTAAATGAATTTCATGACAAACCTCTTGCAGGCCATTTAGGTATTCGCAAGACCCGTTGTAAATTGCGGGATGTTGCCTATTGGCCTGGAATGTACCAAAGTGTGCTCGCATACGTTCAATCATGTCACTTGTGTCAGATTAATAATTATCGTAATGTAAGACCGGCCGGTCACTTGAAATCTAGTTCAAGTTCTCATGTATTTGATATTATTTCCATAGATTTATTGGGACCTTATCCATTATCTGTTAAAAATAAAGCTCGTTACGTTTTAGTACTAACTGATAATTTTTCTAAATGGGTTGAAGTTTTTCCCATTAAAGCCGCTACGGCTGAGATTATTTGTAACGTCTTAGTTAATGAAGTATTTTCTAGATATGGTGCACCTGATAAAGTAGTTTCGGATAATGGTCCTCAATTTATTTCTGACATTTTTGAAAGAATGTGTGCGAGATTACACATTAAACATAAATTCATTTCCCCATATCATCCCCAGAGTAATCCTGCGGAACGTGTTAACCGAACGTTAGTGAAAATGATTGCGACTTTTGTAATGGATCACCAGAAAAGATGGGATGACCATTTAGAACTTTTTGCGTTCGCCCTCCGCTCGTCTGTCCACGAGTCTACTAAAATTACTCCTGCAGAACTTTTTCTGGGTCGCAAAATTAAAACCCCTTTTGAAAATTTAACGGGGATTATTGACGAATTAAACCAGCGACCAACTCCGCAATCAGTACACATTATGGCGGAAAAAGCTCGTGTTGCAATGCTAGGAGCACAAGCGGCTCAAGCACGATATTATAATTCTAGGCGTAGGGAACCAGATCTTGTCGTTGGAGATCTCACTCTCGTGGAAACGCACTTCCAGTCTTCTGTTTCGCATACTTTAGTGAAGAAATTTGCACCCAGCTACGAAGGTCCATATCGGGTGGCAAATGTCTTTGACAATAATATTGTTCTGGAGAAACCGAACAACCATTTTCAATATGTACATGTTGATCAATGTCGCAAATATCACGAACGGAATATCGATTTCATTATCAATCCTACTCAGCCTTCTGTTCCACAGACTCAAGAATCTATATCTCATGTTCAACAGCCGGAAATTGTGGACGAACCACCGAACATTTTTGACGAATCACCAGTGATTTTTCCTTCACCCTCCCCTCCTCCAGACGAGTTTCTACAACCGCAACCTGATTCTCCCATGAGACCAAGGCTCGAATCGAGTTCGTCGAATACGAGTATCGTTCCTTTCCCTCCAACCATTGCCAAGACTATTGCTGCGCCGTTTCCGGCTCACCCTGCATCAACGCGGGATACTTCTTCTTTGAATACCTCATCGGAAAGTATTCCTGTGGGCAAATCTAAACATCGCCCTGCACGACCGCTGAATTACAGCAGCGACTCGGAGGCGTCGGACATTTCTGATTTGTCAGTTATGAATCCTACTTTTAATATTCCACACCGTCCAGCACCACCAAAAGCTGGGCGCAAACGTGACTTGTCTCCCCAATCTGCTTCGCCGCAACAGCGACGAAGGCAGAAATCTTTGCATCCACCCGGGTTTCGCCCCTGGAACCTCCGTTCAGGGCAAACAGGGCCGATGCCTGCCACTACTATCATGCCCCGTGGGCGTAAACGAAAGCAAGCGATGTGGCCGGAGACACGTCCGTCCAAAAAGATACTGGAAGGACACAACGGGCCCCAGCACCAAGGGACTTCATATCCAAAGCCTGGGGGAGCCCGTTCCTATCAGCCGCAGCAGGGATTTCCGGACCGCCAGACTTCTGACGTTCCTGACCGTTCTTCTCAGCCGCAGGGATTTCCAGACCGCCAGATTCCTGATCGTTCTTCTCAGCCGCAGGGATTTCCAGACCGCCAGACTCCTGACCGTTCTTCTCAGCCGCAAGGGATTCCGGACCGCCAGACTTCTGACCGTTCTTCTCAGCCGCAGGGATTTCCAGACCGCCAGACTTCTGACCGTTCTTCTCAGCCGCAGGGATTTCCAGACCGCCAGATTCCTGACCGACAACAGACCGAAGTTCCATTACCGTCCCGGAAGAGATCCAAGCCACCTGATTTCACCAGTCCCATTACGCCTGGAAAACGTTACCGCACTAGAATTTTTTATGCGTCCTCGAGATAAGTAAGTTCTCGTGGACAGGTTCTTTTCTCAGTTTGTTGTTTTTCCTGCACGACCAGTTGGCGTGTCAGAATTTCTTTTTTTCGTGTGGGCCTATGCATTCTTTTTTGTGTATATATGTGTGTTTTTTTTTTTTTATATTTCTTCTATGTCCATCTACTAATCCACTTTTTTTTGTATATATCTATGTGCTTAGGGGTAAAATAATAAAATTGTTACTGTTAGGCAGCTCCAGGTAAATTTCGCTGCTGATACAGTTGTTCTGTATTTCAACGAATGAGGCGAACGTAATTTGAAATGAAAATAGTAAAATTGTTACTGTTAGGCAGCTCCAGGTAAATTTCGCTGCTGATACAGTTGTTCTGTATTTCAACGAATGAGGCGAACGTAATTTGAAATGAAAATAGCAAAATTGTTACTGTTAGGCAGCTCCAGGTAAATTTCGCTGCTGATACAGTTGTTCTGTATTTCAACGAATGAGGCGAACGTAATTTGAAATGAAAATAGTAAAATTGTTACTGTTAGGCAGCTTCAGGCAATCTTCGCTGCTGATACAGTTGTTATGTATTTCAACGAATGAGGCGCACGTAATTTGAAATTAAAAAAGTGATTCCTGCTAGGCAGAATAAAAGGAAAATATGCCGATGCAGGTTTGGTTTGTTCTACACTACAAATTTCACAGTCGAATACAGATTCGTAAATTGTCATGCCAAGTTGATAATGTAAATACGGCTACCACCAAACAAATCAAAAAAAAAAAGATCGAGAAACGTCAATCATCGAAATGTAAGACTTACACTCCAAAATTGATAGGTTTTTCGGACATAAAAAAAAAAAAAAAAAAAAAAAAAAAAAGAAAAAATTAAGGGGGAGATGATGTAACGTATACTCTATATTCACTTTCCTTTTGATTTTACTATCTCTAGTTATTTTATTTTACTATGTAAATTATCTTCCTACTGAACGGAATATTATTTCACCCGCTGAATGAGATCTGGCAATGAGTGTAAGTCATGACGTGGTGGTAGCTCGTATATAGGCGCGTTCATCGAGTAGGTGTGTTGTGTTGTTGAGAGGTTGTTGCGTTGTGTTGGAGTTGTGTTGGTTGTGTGCGTACTATAAGAGGAAAGTTTATTCATTATTATGTACAAGATATATGAGTGCCTTAGTTGACCACGAGTCTGGGAAATAAATAGTTGTTCAGTAAGTTCAGTCTTTCTCAATTCTTAGTAGTTGTCAGACCTCTGTCTGGCTGTTAGGTTTATGACTTTGATTACTTAATATAAATAACCAGCGTTGAGACTTTGTTTAAGTTCATAATTAACGAGTAACAACACCCTTTTGGGAATTCATTAGTTTGAAGCTTAGAGCATTATTCATTCATAATAATTAGCTTAGCCAAAAGATATTAAAGCTAATTCATTATAACTTAGCGGGCCGTTTAGGATTCTTGTCGTTCTCCTCGAGCTTTTCTTTGAAATTTCGTCGGCTCTTATTGTGACTTTCTTTGGATTTTTGCGCATTTCTAAATTTTCGTCACCAATTTCCTTTTATCTTAAACATAAAAAAAATTTTAATCCACTTTATTTCGGTTTATCACATACATCCGTTAGCTCTGACAGTCAGCTACGGAATGCTGGGATGAGGTCATCGCTATCATTATCCAATGATAATTTTTCCGTGACTCACTTATAAACGTGGAAAGAGCGAGGACATCTGTTTGATGTTCCTAGTCCACGTCAAATGTCTTTATTAAGTATTAATTGTCTATTCACTAGTTATCGACCTTAAAACTGCGTGCGACGCAACAGAATAAAGCTAGATTTAGCCTAATTTTCTAACGCTATTGGGTCGAAGGGCTAAGGGGTGGAGCTCTGAAACTTATTTTGTTGTAAATGGGACTCTAGAAACTATATAATGGTGTATTATTTATTACTCTGTGAGTATTAGTTTGGAAGATATAAACGTTCAGAGTGTGACATGTTTTCGTTGCATCCGTCCTCCCGATGGTACTCCTACCCCGCGCGGGGAATGACGTAGTTCTACATCAAAAAGATCTGAACCACATCTGCTTTTACCCCAATCAAATATATCTAAAGAAATAAACCTGAAACCTTATCTGCCTTCATGCACTCTAAATCCATCGAAAAAGAAAAAAAAAGTCTGATCCTCATATGCTTTTATCCCTCCAAATCCACCCAAATCAGTAGGTCTGAACCGTATTTTCATGCCCTCCAAATCCACCCAAATAAATAAGTCTGAACGGTATTTGCTTTCATGCCCTCCAAATCCACCCAAATAAATAGGTCTGAACCACATATGATTTCTCCTCTGCTATTATCCCCTCCATATCCGTCAGGAGAAATAGGCCTGAATCTCATATGCTTTTTTATCCTTTCCAAATATACCCAATTAAATCTCTGAACCTCATTTGCTTTTATATCCTCCAAATGCGTCCAAAGAAGTAGGTCTGAACCTTACCGGATTTCATGCCCTCCAAATCCATTAAAAATTAAGTAAAAAAGTTAGTAAAATCATGCAATGCATTGATTATGATACGCTTTCCAACATGCCAGAAATCATTGCTCAAGTTATGAGGATAATGGCTGTGGAATAAATCTCGCTTTTGTGTCCTGACCATTAACCCCATTTCGATGATATTAAACAGAATTGGTTCAGTATACCTCCGGAACAACATGCTAAAGTTTTGACGAAATAGAAACATTTTTAATCAAATTATGAGGATAATGGCTGTGGAATAAATCTGGCTCCTGTGTCCTGACCTTTGACCCATTTCGAATATTTTCAACAGAACAGGTTCAGTATATCTCCGAAACAACATACTAAAGTTTTGTCGCAATCGAACAATTTTTACGCAAGTTATGGCGCATAAGGGCAATCGAACGGTTCCCGCTCCTATGTCGTGACCTTTGACCTCATTTTGCCCATTTTCAATAGGGTTTGTCCCCGGGTCGTCCCCTACCACATACTAAACTTTCATCGAAATCGAACCATTTTTACGCGAGTTATCGTGCGGATGGACAGACGGACAAAGCTTGAGCATATACACTTCTTCAACTCACGGTTGGAAAGCGTAAATAAAAAGGTCTGAACCTCATGAAGAAAAACAAATACAGGTAGACTCAGTTCTGATGAATCAGAACTGAGTCTACCTGTATTTGTATTTGTCTATCTGTATTTGTCTACCTGTATTTGTTCAGTTTGAAACGTAGAACTACGACTTGCAGATGGGAGAGTTGAAATGAACTAGTCGGGTAATGGTTTGAAAGCGTTCATTTAATTCGTTATAGCCAACACAGGTCTTTGATATGAAAACTAGCTTACATAATTTTTACAAATAATGCTGGAAACATTGCGAACACAAAGCTGATCGATACACGAATTATTACCCAACGTCGTGCTGCTCTATCTTCTTCGGCTCCTTACATTCCTCATGACTTGCTCTTGCCTGTCGTTTTGATTTTCTCCACTCTTGCTTGCGTTCAGTCTGCGAATTCCGCGGCATTGTCGAAAATGTTAACCCTTTCACATGAAAACAATTTTTAAAACTTTTAGTTTAAACCACTGCGATATGTGCTTTACATATTTAAATAGATCTCATCGAATGCTTTAGAACGGTACCACGCACAGTCGTTTTTCACTCCCTCTAGATAAACCGCGATATTTTCAAAAGTGTTCACCGGTTCACAGGAAACCAAGTTTTAAAATGTCCAGTTCAAACCACTGCGAAATGGTCTTCGTATATTTCAATAGATCTCGTCGAGAGCTTTAAGACGATACCACGCACAGTCGTGTAACGCTCATGGTTACCGAGGTAGACGGAATCCAACTCGGCTGCGCACCCGGAAATATTGCATCATTTCCCCCGCGCAGAGGTAGCAAGGGAAGCGTCGCGCGCACAATGTATTGCGTATTACGCAAATTGAACTCCATGCTGTTTACGAATATGCTAACATGATTACTGTGCGGCACGTATTTTCAACGCTATAAGTATTTAAATTGGGACCTACTTTTCACACAGACTATCGGATGTAAGTCGCTCTATACTATCAGCTGAGTTAGACGTAGTCCTACGTAAAAGGTCTGACCGCGTCCTGCTTCGACATTCAGCTGGACACTGAATGTTGGCATAGCTATAGTCATACTTTTCAAGTCAGTGCAAAGCAATGTTCTGCAATACGCATTATGCATTTCCTGAATAAATGATAAATAAATTGCATACAATTAGCAAACAATTGTTTTATGACCTTCACGGGCTTCAATGATGAGTGGTTTTACTGCGTAAGAGACTGGATAATTCCAAGACATAAGATTTATTAAGTGCGCCCTTTAACATGTCTTTATCGAATCCAGAGATAGCAAAGACGCCATTCCCAAAATGTTTTAACAATTCTTGGTATTGTTTCTAATATCTTAAGATATTCCGAGAACAACCTCTGTTATCACAAAATCTGGATTTTTACCATATTTTAAGAAATACGATCAACATCTTGACTCATGAGATCAATAAAAAGAAAAAAAAATGGAGTTCCGGTGTTAGATTAATTGCCGTGTATCACCGGGCTCACTAAATTTTATTAAGTTTCTTCCTTATCGACTCCAGACTTTCCTTTCTAAGATTAATCTCCACTCTGCAGATTTAGATGTTTATGCGTTAGAAAACCACAGAAATAAATAAACTTAGCCGAAAGCTATTGCGGAATCTTGACAAGCGTTATTTAATTATTAACAGAGCAGCGATTACATTATTATACGAAATATTTTTTTCTTTTCTTTGAAGACTCGATATTTCCTAAAGACAGTCTTTTGAAAATTGCTTTGAAAGGAAAATAAAACAATTATTTTCACAGACAACCGCTAAAACGTTTTGTTGATTCTGCGGGAATGAGGCTGATTATTCTTTTCATTGATTTATAAACTTATAGAGAACATGAACTTGAAAAAAAGTTTAGGTATTTAAATACTAAAGTTAACATGTCATCATTTAAACGGTCTATAGAAGATAAGCGCGTCCCTCACATAAGAAAAATATATAAGACCAGCCGAAAATTATCAACACAGTTTCACTAAGAAAAGAGTTTCCGTTGCATTTATAGTGTTTCGATTTGTCATGTCAGTTAATTATAATAGAGACAGTATGTAGAATATGCCTACAACTGCGATTCTATGAAAGCACGGGGTGATTCCAAAGTCCCCGAACTCTATATTTTAAAACGTATTTGCTGTAAAACCATAAATGATATCCGAGTATTGCTGCTCGTGGTTGTTGTGTGTTACCTTGGGGAACGAGAGGCGCCACGTGATGTCACCACGTGACACTACGCTTGAGCGGGCGCTGGCAAGCAGTAACGTTCAGTCAGCCATGAGTCTCACGCAAGAACAGAGATTCGCTTTGTTAGAAGTTTATTTTGCGGAAACCTCTTACCAACGTTGCATCCATCTCTTTCAAAGGAAGTTTCATGGTGCTCCTATACCAGGAAAAACAACTGTGTATGACCTTGTGGACCGGTTTCGCGAGACAGGCAGTGTTCAGGATACGCCTAAAAGAGCCTGGCCGTCCGTGGTGACGACCACGTTTCTGGAGAAAATTCACGTTTGCCTGCAGCGCAATCACCGGAAGTCACTTCGGCGGCTGTCTCAAGAGTTAGGGGCATTTTATTCAGACTCCCAGAAAACTACGGCCGTACATAATTCGAGTAGTGCAAGAGCTACGTCCTTTGGACTGGAAAAAGCGCATTGCCTAATGCTAATGGTTTAAGAGTTTCACGCGCCACACTGTGACTAACCAGCTTAAAAACATTTTTTTTTTCACTGACGAGGCATGGTTTCATTTGAATGGATATGTCAACAACCAAAACGCTCTCATGTGGTCTGCGGAGAATCCACACGCATTGCATGAGGTTGGACTTCACTGTCAGAAAGTAGGAGTGCTGTGCCACATGTCAAGACGGCGAATTGTAGGGCCATTTTTTTTCGACACAACTGTAAACTCCGCTGTGTATGCAGACATCATCCATCGATTTGTAGCATTGCTGGAAAAAACGCGAACGTTATTGTTGGTTTCCACAAGATGGAGGAACGTGCCACACATCAAAACGACTGAATAGAGATGCTCCGTGAGTTCTTCCACGATCGATTAATCTCGAATAAACTTTGGCCGCCTCGCTCACCAGACTTGAGTTCTCCAGACGTTTATTTGTGGGGCTATCTGAAAGACACAGTTTACCACAAGAATCCCGAGACTACCGGTACAGGACCTGCGGAAGAACATCATTAGAGCCGTGAGGGACATAACAGGCAAGAGGTTGAAAGAGTGTCCGCCAACATGTGTCGTCGGGTGCATTTGTGTCTTCAACAGAATGGTGGGCAATTCCAGCATCTATTGTTAAGTGGTTTTCATTACCTGTAAGTATGAGAGTCAATATAATAGAATGTAAAAACAGTTATACATCACTATATTCGTGGTAGAAATATTTGAATTCGAGTTCGGGGACTTCTGAATCCCCCTGTATTTTCTGAACACCCTTTTCTCTCAATTGTTATGCACATGTACACAAGAAAGACACACAGGGGTTGGTCAAAATAATGGAAAAACCTGGGAAATAGGCGATATGTCTGTTTTATTAAGTTGTTGGACCACCATCATACAGCTTGCAACGTACTAGAGACGTCAAAACATGTGTCAAGACTGCAAATCTGCAGCGAGACATCCTGTCCCCGTAGCTCCTTTGGGAAAGCGACTTACTCCGGAATGAGGGGGACACGGAGTTTGATGGCCGTCGTGGACAAACTTGTGTTTTCACATTGGCGCCCGATTGTGGAAAATGGATCCACTGTCCGTTGGGTTCTTCGAAAAATGTGTGATGTTTGTTCCACAAATTGTTTTGAAATAATAAAAATTATTGCTACTTCGCTTCAAAGAAAAAAACAAGAAAGATGACCCCGAATTCTCGAGTGTAATGAGCACGCCTTATGAATCCGTTCTGGCGCAAATTATATTTATAAAAGCTATACAAAGTCAATGGAACCAGTCTGGAAAAAAGTAGTATCTGACCGAAGAAAGAAGTTTTTCAATCAGGTTTTTAACCCCGCAGACAGTACTGTAAACGGAATGGTGAACTTACGCCCTATGGTTGCAGACTTATGAGTTAAGAAAAATTTGAATTAATATGAGAAACATTTGGAAGCGGAAACGGTCTCCAACAAAGAAATAATTTTCCAATCGGACTCTTTGAAGCAGAGATATCGACAGATATAAGATGCGCTTATACGCCCCTCAGCGAGATAACCATACATTATTTTAGCAAGAAAGTATTCTCAAAAGGTTTTTCGATGTGAGCGGTATCGGTCCAAGAAAAAAAAATTAGTCCAGTTTTCAGGAGCTCAGATTTTGCTGCAAATACACCAGAAGCAGAAATTAACACTTATGCTCCCTGGTGGCCAAACCATTCTTTACCAAATATTAGAAATTATATTAAAAAAATATTTTCCATCGCGAGCTGTATGCAATACCGGAAGATTTTTAAATCAGAGTTTTAGAAGCAGAAATATCAGGGAAAACAAAATTTACGTTTACGCTCCCTAGCGGAAAGTCTATGATTTACTTGAACATTTTAAATTTATGTGAAAAACTTTTCGCATCAGAAACGCTATCAACCAAGAAGGAATTTTTCAAATCGGACTCCTAGAAGTAGAGATGTTGACAGAAATACGATATATATCTACACCACCTAGCGTAGAAATCACGCATTATTTTAAGAAAAAAATTCCTAAATGGTTTGTCGACGTGAGTAGTATCGGGTCAAAAACGAATTATTTTTCAATCGAGATTTTAGAAGCTCAAAATTTGCTGCAAATACATCAGAGGCGGAAATTAAGACTTACGCCCCTGGTGGCCAAACTATATTTTACCAAAAATTAGAGATTGCACGCAAAGAATTTCCCATCAGGAGCTGTATCCGGTGCAGAAAGAATTTTTCAAATCGGAATTTTAGAATCCGAGATATTGGGGGAAACGCAATTTACCTTTACGCCCCCTAACGGAAAGTCTATGAGTTACTTTAAAATTGTGAAATTATATGGAAAAGATATTACAGCGGTAACTATATCCAATAAAGAAAGCATTTTTCAAATCAGACCATTAGAAGCAGAGATATTGACAAAACTAAGATATACATCTACGCCTTCTGGCGGAGAAATCATGCAATATTTGAAGAACAAAATATTCCGAAAAGGTTTGTCGTCGTGTGCAGTATCGGTCAACGAATGAATTTTTCAATCGAGATTTTAGAAGCTCAGATTTTATGTCAAATACATCAGAAGCCAAAATTAACACTTATGCCCCTGGTGGCCAAAGAATTATTTACCAAAAAATTAGAAATTATATGCAAAAGATTTACCACCAGGAGCTGTATTCGCCGAAGAAAACATTTTTCAAATCGGAGTTTCAGAAAAAGAGATATCGGGGAAAACGTAATTTATTTTTACGCCCCCTAGCGGAACATGTATGCGTAACTTGAGAAATTAACTATACCTAAAATACTCTTCTCTATAAATGGAATCGAAAGATAAAGAAAAATATTTCAATCGGATGTTTAGAAGCAAATATATGTAATAAAATTTATTTTGAATTCGACATCATCTGCAGTTATACCCTCTAGCGGCAAAATTGTAGATCGTAAGAAAAACGAAATAAAGGATCATCATTCGCACATTTCAAGCTTCCCAATGCAAAAAGAATTTTTCAAATCGGACTTACACTTGTGGAGGTATGGTGTCTACAGACGGAGGAACGGACAAACCGATAACATAAGCACGATCTTTTTTTACAAAAGACGTGCTAAACTTAAGTGGGAGATGATGTGACGTACTACAGAGGTGAAAACATGTGTCAAGAAGACGAATCTGCAGCGAGACATTCTGTCCGCGTAGCTTAGTTGGGAGAACGACTTACTCCGGAGTTAAGGGACACGGACAAACTTTTTTCAAGCTTTTGAAAAGTGTCCCATCCGTCGATCAACATCAGCCAATTGTTTCAGAGATTCTGCTTCTCACCCTACTCTCCAAAACTGCGCATAGTGGTTCGATGATATTCAAGCCATGGGATTCAGCTGGCCAGGCCAGATGTTGAAGTTCATCTTGGTGCTCCTCAAACCAAGACTGCCCTGTTTTGGCAGTGTGTATGAGCACATTATCATTTTGGAAGTGGCATTATGTTTGAGACATAGGATGTACCTGAGCACCTAGTACTCGCTAGCAGCAACACGACCATGTAATGCAATATTGTGGCTAGCCGAATGCCAAGCTATGTCGGCCCAAATCATCACAGACGCACCCCCATGTTTGACAGTTGAAACCAAACTTTCCAAATTGTACGCTGCTTTGAGGGGCTCTCTATACATAACCCGACCGTCTGTTGGAGATACTGTGAAAGAGAACCCATCAGACCTCACCACATCTTCCCAGTCATCAACTGTCCGGGTTTTATGCATAGCCCCCTGGAAAGAAGAGACCCTGAAACGATTTAGTCATGTTACCAAGAAGGTCTCAACTTCCATGCTCTGAACTGCAGGTGAAGTCCATTAATCCGCTAGTATGTTGCTGCCAAGTTGTTAATATTTTATTTTCTTGATTTATTATTGTGATTTTCTTTCCAAAGAAAAACAAATTAACACTCGTAATAACATATAACGTTCCTTTACCACTACAACAAGAAAATGTTAGAGCGTTTTTTTCTTGTTTTTCTAAATAATTATTTACTTTTACCTGCTGGTTCTTTCTGGTATTGATATAGAAGTAAGATTCCTTTTCTGTCTTAATTAATATACCGTGCAAAGTTTAGTTATTTATATATACTTTGAAAAAACGATTTGTTACTCATATGTTTTGTTGGTAAAGCTTTCTCTGTTGTTTAACTGTTTAGTATTTCTGTAAATATATACATTTTACGGAAAGGTTTTTTGCACTGCATTGTTTTCCTTAGTGGTAGATTTACTATGTGCTCAAACGACTAAAGTCCGCATTTCCAAAAAATAATAAGTTCAAACGACTAAAGTCCGCATTTCCAAAAAATAACAACAGTAAAAAAAACTCTGAAAAAATGTCCACGTCAAGCAAAGGAAATACAAAAAGTACTTAAGTTTTCTTCCTTGAGTAATCCATGAATAAGGAACACACGGACACAGCACACCGGTAATGTTAACATTACTGGTATAGGACGAAACCAAACATACTGACGCAGGATCTTCGGCGACGACGGCGGAGCAAAGTCCTGTAATAGAAATAGAAGGAAATTGAAAAACGTTCAACAGGGAGTTCTCCAGAAGCGAAACAAAAATTGTAAACAAGCCGCCATTTTGGAATCGATGCAGACATATGCCATCCAAAACAATAAAATGTTCGCATTTCGTGCCACAACATTTCAAAGTTCTCATCAGCTGGAATTCTAAGAGAAGACTTCGGCAATACTTTGCCAGTTTCGTTAAAACAATTTCAAAGTTCACAATCAGTTTCGTTAAAACAATTTCAAAGTTCTCAAAACTTTTTTCGTTAAAACAATTTCAAAGTTCTCATCAGCTGGAATTCTAAGAGAAGACTTCGGCAATACTTTGCCAGTTTCGTTAAAACATTAGCATTTCTTTGATTGTGTGTAAAACTTTCAAAGTAATTTGTGTACTAAATATTAGCACATTTTATACATATTGTAACACAATCTTCGAAGTTTCCATCAGCTCACGTTTTATGAAATTCTCCCGCTATTCGTCAGCCCATCAGCACATTACTGATATCTGAGATGACGCACGCACTGTAGTGAGACTAAGAACTGAGAGTAAGTTGGTCACATGACCTCAGTGGCAGCCGTTCGTTTCAGGGCTTCTTGTTTCCCGTGGGCTATGGATTTTATGCCAATGACGTCATCTTTTTCACATTTTAGCGTTGGTTTCTGTGATTAAAGGTTTATCAATTGCAACTCTTCCATGGATGCTTGTTTTGTGAAGTTCTCTGCGGACTGTTTTTGTAGTAACAGGGTCTTCCAGGTGAATATTGAGTTTTGCTTTCACTTTTTCTGTAGCAATCCTGTGTTATTTGGACGCAATATTTGTTAGTGTTCAACATTCGCTCTCATTCAATCTCGGTTTTTGCTCACGTTTCATTTTTGCCAATGAAGTCTTTCCATGCTTTGTTTACGAGTCATAAGCGAGGTGACTGCTGCTCATGAAATACCGAAACATTTGGCTGCTGTGGTTATAGACGCTCCTGTGAAACAGGCTTCCACGATTTGTTGTCTTTGGAAGTTTTTTTTTTTTTTTTTTTGATTGAAGGTTTAACGACCGCCGTGAGCAACTCAATGGTCTATAAGCAGTCGCCCGTCCCTAATTTAGGGTCACTGGTTCCAGGGAAGGGAGAGAGCCAGTGCCGTAAGACAAACAAAACATCCATGCCTCATCGGGACTCGAACCCGGACCCCGTCCGGACGAATGATCAGAGGCCATCGCTTAGACCACTGCGCCACCGGGGCGGCCTGTCTTTGGAAGTCTGACCGAACACCAATTTCACCGACCGAACCGCTGATGAACACAACTTGTATGTACTGGTATTCAACCTATAAAATATCTACAAAGAAGAGATACACAAAATATAATAACAACGTTTTTTTTTTCAGCTTAACCTGCACGAATAACTTAACCCCTGTAATCATGGTTTTCACATTATTTTGTCTAACCCTTGAACATATACACAGTCGTATCAGAGCAATATAACCACCTACCTAATAACGGGAATAACCACCCTTCGCCCGGATGACAGCGGCAAGAATGCGTATCATGGACGCAAAAAGGCCCTGGAAAGTTGCTCGACGCACACTTTCCCATTCGGACTGCCGCAGAACACATATGTCCCGGAGATGACGTGGTTGCGGGTTGGCGCGTCGAACCTGTCGATCCAAATAGTCCCACAAGTGCTCTATGGGATTGAGTTCGGGCGATTTCGCCGGCCGATTGAGAACGGAGACATCGGCGTCGTGTTCCTGGAACCAGTCACGCACTCCCTTAAACACGTGGCACGGCGCACTGTCCTGTTGGTAGACACCATCACCACCAGAGTAAACGTACAACATGAAGGGATGCATTCAGCGAGGATGGGAACGTGGCCATTGTGCGTTGAGGGACCCATCTAGTGGTACCAGCTGTCCCAGGTCATACCAGGAAAACATCCCCCAGACAAGAACACTGCCACCTCCGGCCTGTACTTGACATACAAGTGTGTCAGGGTGGTGGTTATCTTGGGTCTGACGCCGTACCCGCCACCTCCCGTCAATTCTGTGGAGTAGAAACCTCAATTCGTCGGAGAAGGAAACCTTTTTCTACTTTTCCACTCTCCAATGAGGGCAGTCCCATGTGAACTGCAGGTGTCGTGGCCGATGGACCTGTGTTAAGATGAGCACCTTGGTGCATCTTCGACTCTGGAGACCCATGCGTAACAGGGTTTGCTCTACTGTTATCGGGGATACGTACATAGATGGCCCAGCGTTCATTTGCGTGGTCAATTGCTTCTCAGCTGCGCGTCAAGTAACTTTTTCCAGTGGACGAAGGCGACGTTCTTTGTTTGGGGGGTCAATGGCCTTTGAAACTCCACAGTTATGATGTCGGGTGGTACTCGGTGTGCCGGTGGTTCATTCTTGGTACAGCACAGCACCTCTTGAACATCCCACGAAATCTGCTGTTTCTGAGATGCCTCCAACCTTGCCGCAGTAGCCGATGATCATTCCTTTTCGAACGCTAGTCAAATCACTACCTCTGCCCATTGTGCTCACGTTACGTACTAGGGCTCATGTGTCCTGGCTAGCCGCTTATATTTCCGTGTGGCCGACATTGTCACGTGCACTCTGGGACGCGCCTGGACGGGTACACTGTGATTCTGGGTGTGGTCACATTATTCTGATACGACCGTGTATTTGTCCAATCAAGCCAAATTAGGGCATTTCAGAAATCTTTTCATCAGAAAACTCCTTCTTTTTGAAGAAACCTGTTTGGTGAGTTTGAAACATCCAATATAAAAGCCGCTTATGTGCCGAAGAGAAAAGGATGCATAATAATGAACTTATGTAGTTTATTTGTGCAAAAGGAGTTGTCTTTTCTGATACCTAAAATATTTAATTCTTATGCAAAAAAGCAAGTGCTATGCAAAAACGTCTAGAAAATGATGGCTGATTCCTTTGTTTTTTTTATCTATCTTAACTTAGAAATATGACTTATAAGATAATTCTTTCCTGTCTTTAGGTTTCCATAATGCGCAATTTCTTCTTTGGAAGGGTCGTGCACACTACCAGGCAGGTTTTAAAATATAGCCTTTTGCCGATGGATTTTCGAACCCACGTATTTCTACTACACAGCTCCTATTCTCCCAACTGAACTACGCCCGCAGGCTTATCGCTGCTTCATTGTCGAGTTCATCCATGATACACCTCAGTAGTACGACATCTACGTCATTTCACGTAGTGCGTTACATACCCCCCTCCCCTTCTGAAAGACGTGGACACAAAATCGCAGGTTTCGGGTTAGCCGAAGGACCATCTCATTGTAGAAAAACTATTTATTTATTAAGTACGCATTGCGTGGAAGGGTTCCCTATCACTTTGTTCGTGTTCACTTCGTTCACATTTATTTTGTCCAATTCATTTCGTGCACCGTTCACTTTGGCCGTTGTTCACTGAGTCTACTCTTCGCTTTGTCCGCCATTCACTTTGTCCACATTCATTTCGTCCACCGTTCACTTTGGCCGTTGTTCACTGAGTCTACACTTCGCTTTCTACGCCTCGTCCACATTCATTTCGTACACCATTCACTTTGTCCATTGTTCACTTATTCTATTCTTCGCTTTGTCCATTGTTCACTTATTCTATTCTTCGCTTTGTCCATTGTTCACTTATTCTATTCTTCGCTTTGTCCGCCATTCACTTTGTCCACATTCATTTCGTCCACCGTTCAGTTTGTCCGTTGTTCACTTAGTCTATTCTTGCTTTGCCCGCCATTCACTAGGTCCACATTCATTTTGTCCACATTCATTTCGTCCACCGTTCAGTTTGTCCGTTGTTCACTTAGTCTACTATCCTCTTTGTCCGCCATTTACGTTGTCCATATTCATTTCCCCCACCGTTCACTTTGTCTGTTATTCACTTAGTCTACTCTTCGCTTTGTCCGTCATTCACTTTGTCCGCCATTCACTTAGTCTACTCTTCGCTTTGTCCGTCATTCACTTTGTCCGCCATTCACTTAGTCTACTCTTCGCTTTGTCCGCCATTCACTTAGTCTACTCTTCGCTTTGTCCGTCATTCACTTTGTCCGCCATTCACTTAGTCCGCCATTCACTTAGTCTGCCATTCACTTTGTCCACATTCATTTCGCCCACCGTTTACTTTGTCCCTTGTGCTCTTCGCTTTATACGCCATTGACGTTGTCCATATTCATTTGTTCCACCGTTTACTTTGTCTGTTGTTCACTTAGTCTACTCTCCTCTTTGTCCGCCATTTACTTTGTCCATATTCATTTCGCCCACCGTTCACTTTGTCTGTTTTTCACTTAGTCTACTCTTCGCTTTGTCCGTCATTCACTTTGTCTGCCATTCACTTTGTCAGCCATTCACTTAGTCCACTATTCACTTTGTCCACATTCATTTCCACCACCGTTCACTTTGCCACTTGTTCTCTTCGCTTTATACGCCATTGACGTTGTCCATATTCATTTCGTCCACCGTTCACTTTGTCCGTCGTTTACTTACCTACTTTTTGCTTTTTCCTCCATTCCCTTTGTCCGTTATTCACTTAGTTCGCCATTCACTTTGTCCACATTTATTTCGCCCACCGTTCACTTTGCCCGTTGTTCTCTTCGCTTTATTCGCCATTGACGTTGTCCATATTTATTTCGTCCACCGTTCACTTTGTCCGTCGTTTACTTACCTACTCTTTGCTTTGTCCGCCATTCACTTTGTCCACATTTATTTCGCCCACCATTCACTTTGCCCGGATTTCTCTTCGCTTTATTCGCCATTGACGTTGTCCATATTCATTTCGTCCACCGTTCACTATGGATGCAATACTGTAGAAATTTTCTGGTTTGATGAAATGTTTGTTACTAGGCACAAAAAAAAAACAAAAAAACCTCAGCGTACATTGCTTACATGCGATTTTTTTTTTCTATTTAAGTTTTACGATTATCATAAAACGCATTTAAATGTTATTTAAAGTAAAAGTTGGAACTGAACTTCGAAGAACTTAACTCTTTTGTGCGGTACGATGTCAATCGCTATGAAATTTAATTTATCAAACTTTATTCCAATGGCAATAAATGTGTTCGATTAAAGGGGATATTTTAGACCTCTTTTCTGCTTTAACGTAAAACGTCTCTATTTTCCTTCTGTAACACGAAAATTCACAGTAAACATCATATCTAAACTTTTTGCACCATTATAATTTATGGATCTATTTTTCCCTTTAAATATCTGGACACACATAGACAGCATTGTACACTGAAGGCCAAAAGTCATGGGATAGCAGTATGCAAATTTTTAACTGGCGCTGCCGTCGTAAAAAGACTTCAACGCACGCCACGATCATTAATAGTTGAGAGGTGTAATCTCGTGAGTCAGGATGAACAACCTCCTGTAGGATTATGGCTAGCCGACGTGAATTATCGGACTTTGAACGAGGCATGGTAGCTGAAGCCAGACGGATGGTACATTCAATTTGCGGAGTTGAGCGAACATTCAACATTCCTCGATCTACGGTGTCTTGATAGTACCGAGAATACCTCATGGAAGGCATTAGTACCCACCGTGGACAGCGCAGTGGCCGACCATGGGTGCTAAATGGCCGTGACCAGTGGCGTCTGACCAGGATTGTCCATGCTAACAGACAAGCGATATTGGCTCAAATAACATCCACATTCAGGAGATACAAGAGATCTATAGATGAAGTCAGTGTAGCGTAATTTAGCATCCATGGGGTATGGAAGCTGAAGACCTACCAGAGTGATTTTGTTAACACTACGACATCGGGCACAGCGCATCACCTGGGCTCCTGAACACGGAATTTGGGCCCTGGAAAACTGGCAACATGTGGCGTCATCCGATGAGTCACGCTACTAGTTGTTACGAGCTAATGGTAAGATTCGGGTGTGACACAGGCACCATGAGACCATAGACCCAAGCTGTAAACAGGGCACTGTGTAACCTGTTGGTGGTTCCATACATGTGTGAGGTGTCTTTACGTGGTACGTTTTGGATCCTCTGGTCCTCTTCAACATGTCATTATCCGGTAATCACTTTGTAGCTCTGCTGGGTGACCATTTGCAGCCCTTCATGGATACATGTACCCGACCAACAAGGATGGGACTCTCCAGGCGTACAATGCACCATGTCATACGACTCAAGTTATCCAAAATCGGTTCGAGGAGCATTCTGGGCAGTTCCGACTGATAGTGTGGCCACCACGTTTACCCGACACGAACCTAACAGAGCACTTATGGGACGTGGTGGAAAGGTCCATTCGCACCCAAGATCCTGCACCTACAATTACTAGGGAACTGGGGGCGGCTGTTCAGACGGCATGGCTCAACATCTCTCCAAATATCTTCCGGCCACTTTTGGAATCGATGCCATGTCGAGTTGCTGCACTTCGCCGGGCTAGAGGAGGTCCTACATGATACTAGGTACGTATCCCATGACCTTTGGCACTTCATTGTAGTTCATTGGTATGAAAATTAGTAATGTGGAAATTATAAACGATTAATGATAAAAGGAAATATACTGAAAAGCTAAGAACTACACTATCTACCAACAAGTAATTGGACACCCCTGCAATCGACGATATCTGCGGTATTGATACACGTCACGGCAGCCGCCGTTAAATATCGGGTGGGAAACAACAACGCAACCAGTCGCATGCAAGATGCCACGCAGTTCGGAGCTCTCTGATTTCGAGAAAGGTGTAATTGTCGGGGATCACAGAAATGGCCGATCCATACGTGACATATCCAGCGAGTTGAAGTACCCAAAATCGGTAGTGGCCTACGTGATTGGCAAGTGGAAGATGAGAGGTGACTGTCGGAATGTGCCCCGACCCGGCAGACCCACAAAACCGGGATCTAGAGACCGACGGGTGCTGGCCAGAGAAATTCGGAAGAACCGCACCAAATCGATGGGCCACATCCGCGAGGAGTTTCAACAGGCATCCGGGGTGTTCTTTCGATGAATACCATCCGTAAGGAAGCCCATCTGCTCGGTTATCATGGACGTGCTGCCGCCCACAAGTCTTTGATCACCAAGTCCAATAGCGATGCTCGGCTAACGTGGTGCAAATAACGTCGACAGTGGACCGTTGAATAGTGGAAACAGGTTTTCTGGAGCGACGAATCAAGGTTCACCCTCTACCATTCGGATTGCAGGGTCTGGGTTTGGCGTCTGCCTGGAGCCAACTGTGAAGTTCGGCGGTGGTTGAATTATGCTATGGGGGTGTTTCACCTGGTATGGCACGGGACCCTTGGTCGCAATTCCTGGTAGACTCAACACCGAGACCTACTACACCATTTTGGATGACCATGCGCTTCCTACCTTGTGGCAGTTTTACGGGGTGAACCCATGTTACTTTCAAGATGGCAATGCCACCTGTCATGTTGCGAGGTCCACCATGAATGGTATGGTGACAATGGGGTTAATCGAATGGACTGGCATGCGCAGAGCCCGGACCTTAACCCTATCGAGCACCTATGGGACGAGTTGGAGCGTCGACTTAAATGGTGCCCCCACCGTCCGAAATCGGTGAAGGAACTGATCTATCTTCTCCAAGCCTAGTGGAGGAAAATACCGCTAGCCGTCGTACAACGCCTGGTTGAGAGTATGCCCCGGAGGGTCGCAGCTGTAATCGCCGCTCGTGGAGGCTCCACCAACTATTGAAGGTGAATAAACTTCGTTTTCCTTTGCTATCACAGGTGTCCAATTACTTGTTGGTAGAGAGTGCATATAAGAAAACAATATACAAGACGTATTTCAAAACATTAAAAAACATTGTAAAATTTTGATTAATGTCAAAGTGATTGACATCGTACCACAGGAAAGAGTTAAAGGCCTCTTCAAAGTTCAGTTCCACGTTTTATTTAAAATAAAATTTAAAATCGTTGTATTTCAATCGAAAAACTTCGACAGGAAAAAAATCGCATGTTGGCCTACGCAATATCCGCTGACGTTTATTTTTTGTCAAGTAACAAAAATTCCATGAAAACAGGGAATTTTCACGGCATTCCTTCAATTCTGAGAACGGAATGAATGTGGACAAAGTGAAGAGCGGATCAAGTGAACAGAGGACAAAATGAACAGAGAACAGAGCGAACGGTGGACAAAATGAACCGTGGGCAAAATGAACTGGACCAAGTAAACGTGGACGAAGTGCACACGGACAAAGTGATCAGTCCGAGTGTGGAAGTATCATTACACGAAGATTTCAAAGCTAATGGAAAGGAGATTCACTTTCTTTCGGGAGGCAGGGTAACATACAACGTTTCGCCGGTAGTGGTTTTCGAACTCACGTTTCCCTACTCCGACGATACTGTTCTCCCATCTGAACCAGACCGGCAGAATTATCGCTACCTCTTTGTTGACATGACTCAAGCCTCACGTCAGCAGTACGTCATCTATGTCATATCGCATACTATGTTATCAACAAAACTACCACCTCAGTGTATTGGGTTGATGCATAAATTCAGGCCGTTTTTTCCACCGTACTACAGGAATGTATTACATCAGAAGGGAAAACGGGACCAATCAACTACGTATTCCTCTTCATTGTTTACGATGGTGTCCCAACGTCTGGATATGGCTGCAATACCATTCCTTAAAAAACGTGCTGGTTTGTTGCAGTTAAATCATCAAGGGAATTCTGGAGATCAACATTATTGTTGAACATTCTGCCACGGAGTGCATTCGACAGAGATCGGAACAGGTGATAGTCTGAAGGCGGGAGATCTGGGGAATACGCCGAATGCGGAAAGATCTCCCATTTCATGTCCTAAATGGCTATTTAGGTCATGTTTGCACAGTGCGGGCGTGCATTATCATGTTGGAGAAGGACACCATGGCGCCGATGTGGTCGTTCCTGTTGAATTGCTCCCTCCACACGGCGTAGTTGCTCACCGTGCAAAGTTGATGGTCTAATTCCTCGGCGCCATTTCCCAGTAAATAATGCCTTCCATGTCCTACCAGAGACACAACATGGTCTTCGCAGGATGAAGGCCATGTTTTGGACGTGGTGTGGGAGTCTTGTTTTGGCTTAACCATTACCTCCGATGCCTGAAATTCACGTACAAGCACAACTTTTCATCTCTAGTAAAATACGTGACAGAAAGGGTTTGTGTTGCTGAGAACATACGCGATAACGGGCGAGCAAGGAACCACATATGGCAACACGCTGATTCTTGTTGTCCTCGGTGAGAGTGTGATGCATCCAAGACCCCAATTTCTGTATCTTTCCCATACGCCCCAGGTGTCGCACCACTGTCGCCTGATCACAGTCTATCTCAGTGGCCAATTCGCGTGTGGTTTGACGCGGATCCAAGTGGGTGAGATGGCTCAAACGACCCTCATCAAAGTGAGATGGACGACCTCAGCGTGGAGAGTCGTTGATGTCAAAATTGCCACCTCGGAACCACTCAAATCATTTGCGGGATGTCCTCGGCGCTATAACATCCTCCCCGTATACAGCACAATTTGTCGAGTAGCATTGACTGCTGTGGATTCCTAGTTAAACTCGTAGAGGAGCAGATGTCGGAAATGTTCATTCCTCTCTACTTGACATTCCATAATTCCGGACTTGAAAATCAAAACACCATTAGCCACAATCACACAAAGCAATATGATTTAGATACAGGATATTACTGGCTTCATTTTGATATACAACTGTCCATCTTCACCGTCACTACTGACTTGGGAAACACTCGTGAAATGAAACGGCATGAACTTATGCATCAACCCAATATATAAGCGCTTTTCGGGAAAATGTCACTTTTACACTTTTAAACACAGGACAGTAATCTGAGATATTTTTCTTAAAAAGAATTACATTTCACGTAACTAATAACTGGCCATGGACCAGCAAGCACAACTTTCTTGTAAGTCATTCTTTCTTTTTCAACATCTTTTTTCTAAGTTATAATGAATTAGCTTTATTTGCTTTCCGCTAAGCTAATTCATATGAATGATGCTCTTCCTACCAGCTAGCTAATGATATACTTGTACTAAGCTTCAAAATAGTGAATTCAAAAGGGTGTTGTTACTAGTTAATTACGAACGTAAACAAAGTCTTAACGCTGATTATTTATAGTTATAAATAAATGTTATAAACCTAACAGCCAGACAGAGGTCTGACAAAAACTATGAATTGAGAAAGACTAACTTACAGTAACTTCTTTATTCTCAGACTCTTGGTCAACTAAAGCACACACACAACTAGTTTTACCATAATGAAGAATCTCTCCTCGTAAACAACAACGCTCTCTCATAACAACAACAAAAGCTCTCCTCATAACAACACAAAAGCTCTCCTAAGTCTCGATGAACGCGCCTATATACTAGCTACCACCACGTCATGACTTACACTCATTGCCAGATCTCATTCATCGGGTGAAATAATATTTCGTTCAGTAAGAAGATAATTTACATAGTAAAATAAAATAACCAGAGATAGTAAAATCAAAAGGAAAGTGAATATAGAGTATACGTTACAAAGGAAAGAGTGCCTAACAGAAATATTTTTTTTTTCTTTTGAGTCGGGTTAACATCTTATTTCAAAAAACACCGAACACCGATTTACTTGGCGATTGGGCTTTGGTTTACGAGACGATGCAAATGCTGCTATACAGTAAATGCCATAACTTCTTAAAAGTTTTTATTTTATTTATTACTTCACCCTTGCAATAAACTGCTGCAAACGTTCAAGTACACTCGGATTTTAGGTCGCTGTATTATTTATTTAAACTTCCTGTTTCCAATCTAAAGAAAGTCACGATACAAAAACAAAATAGACAGTGTTTGCATTTGTAAAAGGGCCTGGGAATAAGTGCACATCTGCGTTGACAATCCTGGCCCTAATAAACATGTATCACAAGAGCGAGATATCTAAAACAGAAGAGAGACCTAGAAAAAAAAAAAAAGAAACGGTGTTTCCTCCTCGGAAGATGCTACGCGAACAAAGAAAACTCTCGTTCTAGCAATGCCTTTGTAAAGACGTTAAGAATGAACTGCAAGAATGCTAATTACGTATGCAAATTCGGAAGTTAATTAAAAGTCGGGATCCATGTTTTGCCTTTCACTAATATCCGGCTCAGACAAAGGAGAATTCCGTGAAAGCTCGGTAAAAGAATAGCCCAAATGGTTTTTTGAAACATCTTCGCATTTTGTTCGTCGTCGTATACTTGGTTCTTTTAACGAGATATTTAAATGCGCACCATCCGGAGAAAAAGGTATACGTTCTACGGAAAGTTCATCAGGAAGCGAAAAACTAACGTTTGTAAAATGCTTTTGTTTGGCTGAACTAACTATTTACAAACGCGGCGATTTCAAGTGCTGCCGCACCTGTCTCCCATGTTTAATTACTAAAGCCCGGATGTGAACTGCTCATTAATTTTCCTAAGAACCACAATAGAAATTTCCACTCATATTAGATATTATTTTTGAAATACTGTGCTCATGAAGATACTGCAGTGAAAGAATTAAAGAATGAGCAAAATAATCTGTGTAAAGCATCTGGGCAAAGAGATGACTTACACAGAAGAGATGCTTGCACAGATTTATAGCATGAAGAAGACATTCACATTTATGTCTTCTTCATGCTATAAAGTTAAAATTCTAATCTGAAATACACTGAGATGTCAGAAAACTGTGAAGGGCGCTACAATTTCCATTACGTTAAACCGCACACATGCGGTAAATATTATCGTACACGTACGACATACATAGAAAGGCAGATATCTCCGCAAGCTCAAGCAGTAGCAATCGCAGTTCAGATGGCAGCTTATGAGGATTTCATCATCATCATTGTCAACAATTATCAATCCACTGCTGGATGAAGGTCTCTCCAAGCCTCTTCCACAACGGTCTGTCTTGTGCCAGTCTCCTCCATGTTACTCTCGCATACTTTCGAATTTCATCCAGCCATCTATCTCCCTTGTGGTCTTCTTCTGGGTCTTTTCCTATCCCTTGGAATCCAATCTAAAATTCTGGCTGTCCATCGATGGTCTGTCCTTCTGGCAGTATGTCCAGCCCATTGTCATTTCAGGGATTTTACTCTGTTCATGATGTCTTCCACATTTGTCATTCTTCTGTTCCACGAGTTACTCTTCTTATCTCTCCTGGTTACAGCAAGCATGCACCTCTCCATGTTATATTGAGTTGTTTGCAGCCTTTGTATGTATCTTTTAGTTAAAGTCCACGTTTCGGCACCATATGTAAGCACTGGAAGGATGCACTGATCAAACTCTCTGTCCTAATCAGTTCTTCACATCATCCAAGATGCTTACAGTATATGTATAAATTATTTTTCCTCAAGCCGTTGCCTTGTCAGGTAAAGCAACGGCTACTAATTGTCTCAGACCACATGATAGTTTTAGCCGAGCATCAAGTAAAAAATGTTGATGTATTTGATCAGGAAAATGTTTACTTATGCAATCACTCAGTCTATCAAAAGGGGCACAGGAAATGTGCCGAAAGTCTGTCGATGACGTTCGGCCCATTCCCTACACACCATGTCTTTCGAAGACTATCAGCACATTCCCTTCATACCATTTGCACCCCACACCATGTCTTTCGATGACTATCAGCACATTCCCTCCATACCATTTGCACCCCACACCATGTCTTTCGAAGACTATCAGCACATTCCCTCCATACCATTTGCACCCCACACCATGTCTTTCGAAGACTATCAGCACATTCCCTCCATACCATTTGCACCCCACACCATGTCTTTCGAAGACTATCAGCACATTCCCTCCATACCATTTGCACCCCACACCATGTCTTTCGAAGACTATCAGCACATTCCCTCCATACCATTTGCTCCACACACCATGTCTTTCGAAGACTATCAGCACATTCCCTCCATACCATTTGCACTCCACACCATGACACCTGGCTTTCTGGACGTGTGACGCTCGACAACAAACCGATCATCTTGGCGCTGACCACGGTACCTCCACACACGGATTCGTGGTCATCTCGTCCAAGACAAAAGCGAGACTCGTGACTGAAGATCACTCGCTGCCATTCGGAGTGGCTTCTTTACAATCTGGCACAACACCATTGTAGTCTTTGGCGACGATGCAATGGTGTTAAGGGCAGTCCTCTTAACGTTGTGCGTGCGTGAAGTCCTACGTCGTGCAGCCGTCTGCCAATGGTTCTGGCACAAATTCTTACGATGCATGGAGGGCACCACTGCTCTCTGAATATCAGCAATCATGGCTGTTGGGTCACCTCAAGCATGTCGGAGAACCAGTCTGTGCTCTCTTTCCGTGGCTTGTCTAGGTCTCCCAGACCCTTCCTGCCGCTGCTGCGTGCCTTGTTCTATCCACTGCCGCAAACAGTGTGCTATGGTGATATCCGCACGACCCGTATGGCGCGCAATACGGCGATAAGACCATCCCGCTTCCCGGAGACTGATGATGCGGCACCTCTCGAACCCCTCCAACTGCTTGAATTGCTTCCAAACTTTTCTCCTAAGCATATTTCACTTGCAAAGTATGCAACCAACATAACAGCATGAGTCAGAATAGCAAGCTCGCGCAACGATACGACCTTATATAGCCATTCAGGCCCAGTGCTACGATTCCTCCTTGCTGGCGTGACATGCGCGGCCGAGCGTGAGACTTGAATCATCTGCATGTCTCACGATGTCAAACCTACCCACCAAGTTTCATTCCTGTCGGTTGCTTTCTTCTAGTTGCAACTCTTATTGTGACGATGAGTATGGTTTTTATGAAAACCTCCATGCATGGAGCTGGGTAAGAAATCCATTTGAAAGTGCACAACAGTCAATATCATTAAACATGACTTATCAAGAACATCTTATTGATTTACAGACTGATGCTTCTTTAAAAATAAAATTTTAAGAACGCTTCTTGCCAAATTTTTAGATTAGTGTTCAACAAGAACCCCCAACATAAAGTGAAAAGGAAATGAAAGTGCTCATACATTTTGCTATCATCTACTTGTGTGAAACTAAATTTTCAGCTTTGAACGGTAGATATCGTGAGAGACGTGATGTCACCAAAGAACTAAGAGTTGTTCTTTCTATATTACTCCTTGTTTTATAAAACTTTGCGCTCAGAAACAAACACATCCGTCACATGAAGTATAAACATTACTTGAGAAAATTTGCAACAAAATAAGAATTAAAGAATTTTGTGATTAGAAACTAACACAAATTCTATCATAAGAATTTTAAAATTGTGCAATAAATGCTGATATCTAAGAGCTAAAACATAATTTTGTATTGAGCTAGATATTGAATTTATTTAAATAAAACTGTTTTAATTTGAAAGATGTTTTCTTTATTTCCTTATAAAATATTGAAATATGATTATACACTATATTGACAAAAGTCACCGGACACCACATCAAAAAAACAAAACAAAACAAAAAAAACGATTGGACCGTTGCGTTGTTAAGATGCGCGGTACAGCTGAAACGGTATAAAGACAAGCCTGCACCTGACCGTGATCATATCGTACTGTGAGGCTGAGTGAAAATGTTGCGACGGTAGAGAACTGACTTTGAGAAAGGAAAGATTGTTGGGTGTTATATTAGTGGGTTGTTCATAAGAGCAACCGAGAGGCGTATAAACATACCCAAGTCAACTGTTTTGGATGTACTGAATACGTGAAACACACATGGCGTACCTAAAGCGGCAAACGTACCGGCAGAACAAAGTAAATCAGTGATTGGGGACGTCCAAGTCTCAGGAGAGTCGTTACAGCTAATCGACGGAGCACTACACAAGACCTCGGTGTACATGTGAGTAAAAAGGCTGGAACCTCAGTATGTACACGCACCATTCGCAGAGAACTTCATTCCATGGGTTACCATGGTCGTGCGGTTTCTCTTAAGCCTTTCATCTCCACTCGGACTGCTACTCTTCGTTCAGCATGGTGTAAAGAACATTTATCGTGGAACATAGATCAATGGAAATGTGTCCTACGGACTGGTGGATCCAGATACACGATCCATTAATCCGATGGCTGTGTGTGGGTATAGCGGCAGCCGGTGGAACGCTATTTACCACAGTGTACTGTTCCTCCGGTCAAGTTTGGAGCTGGCAGTGTACTCGTGTGGGAGTGTTTTTTGTGGTATGATCCCGGCCCATTGGTTGCCGTTGACAAATCTGTTAACTAGTACGTCTACCTCGATATTCTGGACAATTTTGTCTTAGCAATTCCGTGGCAATGCTATGGAACCGAGCCTTGTTGGCACCAGCAGGATAATGCATCGAGCCATAAAACAAGGGCTGTTACGGCGCGTAGTTCCGTATCGTGTGTGGACTGACAATCACAGATCCCTGGTCTTAATCTTATAGAGCACCTATGGGATGAATTAGAGCGCCGCATAAGAAGTGTGGAACCAAGGCCTAACACCTAGCAACAGTTAGCGCAGCATTATGCACTGAATGGAAGCGCATATCTATCGCTCTGTTCCAAAACCTTGTCGAAAGCATATCGCGAAGGGTCAGTTTTCACACAGTATTTATTAGAAGAAAGATACAGGAGATGTGCTTGAATAAATCATCTCAAATGATGTATGACAAAAGAAAATATTTACAGGTGCTTGTAGCTTACGCTACTGCTTATTTACACGGTTCTGTACATTGATGATAGTAAAAAAACAGTTAATTACACTCGAGTGTCAGGTGAGGCAACAAAAGTCTCTGACAAAGCAAAGAATAGGAACAATTCAGCTAGAAGAGCGTTATACAATATTAATTTTGCACAGTATTGATGCAAGGAATAATACAGAATTCGAGCTTGCAGACATAGATTCAAAAGACAGGTGATGAGAAATTAACAGAATGTGCAGCTTGCGCTACGTTAATTACAGGATTCGGTGCAACGTTTGCATGACAACAGTTAAGTGCAGTAGAAATCTGGCGAGGCAATATGAATCTCTGGTAATACAGAGAGTAAAATCAATCCAGAATGATGAGCACTATAGAGTATAAATTTTACACAATATTGATGAAAAAAAAAAGTTCTGACCGAAAGGTGATACATTGTGGGTGACCTGGAAAACCAGGAGGTTGCAGGTGATCAAGGGACCAACATGAAATCGAAAGTTCGAAAGACAGATGATGAAAAATTTACAGATGAATGTGGCTCGCGGTACTACATGTTACATACAACGGTGATATGAAAAATAGTTATATACAATAATTTTCCTGAGAATACAAAAAGAAAAAATAATCTCTGAAAAAACAGAGAAAGACACAACTCATCACAGTGAGTATTGGAGAACACAAATTTACACAGCTGAAAAGTAAAATTACACTGTTGAATCAGGAATTGAAGATAAGAATATACTGTAAAAACCACAAAGTTTACAGATGTCTGTGGTTCGTGAAACGACCTATATACATGATTCTGTACAATGAGAAGTTACAATTTATATATATTGATTTGTCAGAGGTGGTAAAAGAAATAGTCTCTGACATCGCAGAGAGAATACATAATTCAGCAAGATGAGTAATGAAAAACAAAAAAATTTACACATGAGTTATACACGAAATGATACATGTGAAGAGGATGAGAACAGAGTCTTAAAAAAAGCGTGAAAAGAAATTGACAATTATAAGTAGCTCATGCTTCGAACAATTCATAGGATTCTATACAATAATTGATCTACTAAAAGTTATGTACAATAGTGAGACAAACAAAAAAATTCTGATAAAATAGAGAGTACAAATAATATAGTGCAGTGAATGTTGAGGAACAAGATTGCACTCAGTTGCGAGCAAGCAAAAAAAAAAAAAAACAGGAAATGTGTATAGAAAAATCGTCTCAAAATGACATATGAAAAGAAGATTTACAGGTGCTTGTAGCTGACGCAACGACCTATTCACAAAGCTCAATATAGTGGTGAGAGAATACAGTTTATGTATGATAATTTGTCGGAAAAGACAAAAAATAGTCTCTGATGAAGCAGAGATTGAAGACAAATCAGCATGGCAAAAATTGTATCTATCAGGAGGTAGGTGAAACAAAAGTTCCGACTGTAAGGTGAAGCGTTGTGGGCGACCCTGCAAACCAAGTGGTTGCTGGTGACCAAGTTGATAGGAACTGTGGTTCACTGCAGCGTGCAACTGCAGTGGTAAGTTCTAGTCGAAGGCGGGAGAGTAGGCGATTACGAAAATGACAAAGTAACGCAGTACTGACTTTATTTATGTCAGTAGAAGCTTCGGGGGGACGCTGAAGATGATACACGTGAATTATATGTTTTACAAGCACGAAGATGTAGGAGCAGACTGCCGGAAGGTGAATAGGGCGAGAAGAGTTCAGAAGTAGTGTTCGGTAGGCGCTGAAGGTGAGGACGGTCTCACAGGATCGTTGTGCTAGCGTGAAAGCGAGATGGAGTATTGGCAATAATACTGTGCAATTCATGAAGACATGCTGAACGTCAGCCTCCTCGCCACAATACGGACAGGAGGGTGAAGATAAAATGGTCATGCGATGTAAAATCGACGGCACAGGGAGGCGGTTGTGTAAGAAAAGCCAATGTGAATTGACTTCAAGGGGTGCTGAAAGTGGGGAAAGCGCAGCGGACCACACTGCGGAGGTAGAAGAAAGTGGAATACCAGAAATGGGAAGAGGTGCGGAAGAGCGAGAGAGAAAACGGTAGAGATCAGCTGTTGAGAAAGAGACAAGAGGAAGAGGTGGACCAATGGACGACAGAAAAAATGGGAGAAGGAGAGAGGCAGAGTGAACAGAAATGAGGCCTGAGGGAGTAGCAAGCTCAGGGAACAGGGAGATTATAGTAGAAATAAGAGAGTTGTGAACAAAGTGAGCGTTGGCATTGAAACGGAGAGCAGAGGGTAGAGAAGAGAAGGGGAGCCAGGAAAGATCGGTGTTAACAAGATCGCTGACAGTAACGACTCCAGCTCTGAGCCATGAAGGAAAAGCAAAACATGGGAGATGGGGAGGGTGTAGCAGAGAAGAAAAAAAAAAGAGGTTCGGAAAGTAGGTCATTTGTGGAGGCAGGGAGAGAGCGAGAAAGAGGGGAGGGAACGAAGAAAGGAAATAGCCTCTTTGTAGACAGGAGGGAAAAAGTGTGAGAAGGGGACAGTGGTCCATGAGTAAGAACGAAAGGAGAGTAAAGCGTGGGTTATGCGGAGATACTATGACATCACGAGCAGCAACTGCAGAGGGAGCAGGTGCCGCAAGTGATCGTAAAAACGTAGACACACGATAAGCCTTGTAATAGGATCTGACGTCGGGTAGACTAATGCCTCCGTTGGAAGGAGACAGGCTGAGTTGAGGTGCTCCGACCCAGTGATGGCCGGGCCAGATAACCTGAGTTTGACAGCGGGTGAGTTCAAGAAGACGTAGTGCTGGTTGCTTCGAAGCCAACCAGGAATACGTGCACATTGAAAGCAGGTAAGTGTGCGTTAGACGTGCTCTTTGAAAGACGGAGGTGCAGAATTGTGCGCGCCGCCAGATTGCTACCGAGCGATGTAGGCGTGGCCGGAGAGTCGTCCAGGTGACGAGTGAAGCAGTTGCTGGTTTTCCAAGGTGGACTCCTAGGAATCGTTGAGAGGTGTTGGACCACTCTGCTCCCAAGGAGAGTCAGTGCGGTTAGTCCACGAACCGGTCCATAGGCCTGTGCTTTTCGTTGTGTTTAGCGCTGCTCCGGAACATGAGGCGTAAGTATTGTAGAGATTGTGGAGATCGTGAAATTGTGAGTCTTGCCGAATGCAGAATGTAATATCGTCGGCGTAGGCAACATAGGTAGCAACATGATGACGTGTGCTGGCTACACCACCGGTGGTAGTGAAGCAAAGAAGGATCGATGGACTGCGCGTAAAAAAGGTTCTATTGCGAGGGCGAAGAGCTGCCCGGATAAGGGGCAACCCTGACGCACGCCGCGACGAAAGGGTATGGGAGCTGTGAGAAGGTTGAGCAGCTTGACGTGGAAAACTGCGTCCCGGTAGAGGAGATGAGAAGAGAAGCAAAGGAAGGAGGAAATCCGAAATTTAGTAATGTAGCAAGAAGGTAATCATGAGAAATATTATCGAACGCTGAGCGTTGATCGAGGGAAAAAGAAGAGCAAGGGTTCTGAGCGAGAGCGGGCGAGGTGAATTAGATCATTAAGAAGCTGAATATTATGGGAGATGGAGCGCCCGGGTACAGTATAGGTTTGATTAGTGGAGAGAATATGAGGGAGTATGGGGTTAAGCCGTCGGGACAGAAATTTAGTATAGAGTTTATAATCAGTATTTAAGAGTGAGATGGGACGCCAATTCCCAAGTCAAGCGGATCACCCTTCTTGGGGAAAAGTACAACATGTGCGAGCGTGAAACTCCTTGGAAGAGATGTAAGATGCATGGCAGTAGAAAAGGCACAGAGGAGAAATGGAAGGAGGGCAGGAAGAAAAGCCTTATAGAAAGAAACAGGGAGACCGTCCGGGCCAGGTGAAGCCCGGGGGTTGAGGGACGAGAAAGTGTCAGAGAGCTCAGTTAAAGTGGGAGGATGAAGGAGGCTGGCTGAAAGATGAGAAGGGACCTGAGGCAAAGAAGAGAACAGAAGAGCAGAAGCCGTAGGGGAGGGAGGAGGAGTTTCACAAAATTTTGAAATGTAGTAATTACGTACCATAGAACAAATTGGAACTGGTTCGGATGAAACTACTCCAGTTGGAAGACGAAGGTGCTGCAGAACAGAAGAGGATCGGCGAGTTGACTCAAGTGACGTAAGGAATTCGTACGAACAAGCATCAGGTTTCAGGTGTTGTAGTTTAAGGCGTTGAAGGGCTTGTTTTGCAAGTGGCACCAAAAGTGAATGTAATTCTGCCTGGTAGACTTGAAATAGGGGATCAGCAAGATTGAGCAAAGAAAGCATTTGCCTAGTATGATCAAGTCGCATCCTCCGTTGTGTCATGATCGAGTATGACAGGTTTCGTGCCAGTAATATGAGGTGGCGTTTTACTTCCAACCAAACGTTGAGGGGGCACGGTGCAGAATGAAGCCTTGTACGCCAATCCGCAAGAAAATCTCGCACCGATGAGCAGAAGGCTGAGTCATCTAAAAGAGTGTCGTCAAAAGTCCAAGGCCGGATTGTACGTGGCTGTGTTGAAGTAGCAAAAACTGTTATGGCAATGGCGCAATGATCCGAGGAAGCTGTGGGTGTACAGCATGAATCTGATATTGCTGGTAGAAGAAGAGAAGTTGCATAAAAGCGATCCAATCTTGCTGTAGGAGGATCAATGGCTCTTGGTGCACGCCATGTATGTGTAGTCAGGGTTGGTGACAAATGGCGTTGAACATCTACTAGTGAGAAGTCTGAAGTGATAGACTGTAAGAGATGTACTACTTCCGTGCGGTGTTCTCTGGAAGAAGAAGAGCGATCAGTTAGGGGATGTAGAGTGCAATTGTAGTCACCTCCGATAAGTACCCGGTCGGTGATGGGAATACGTGACAGAGCCCGTCGAAGTTTTGCAAACAACTCTGGCACGTGAGTAGGAGTGCAAGGAACATAAATGTTGAATACATGAAATTTTTCAGCTGCGACGGTGAAAGAGACTCGTTGTAATAAGTCTCGACATAAGTTTTTCACTGAGAAGGAGGAAAGAGTTGAACGAAAACGTGAGTGAACACCAACTGCCATGCCACCACGCGACAGTTGGCTGTAGGCGTGATGGAAAGTATGATCCCACTGACGCCATTGATGAAATTGAGTGGTGGAAGTACAGTTTGTTTCCTGCAGAAGTAATATATCAGCATTCAGCGGAGCAAGATCCTCTCGTACCAGCGCATTCGCAAGAGGTGTCGCAAAACCGCGACAATTAAGTGACACCACCTTGAATGTCTAGGTTAGTTGTGGGATGCAGTAGGAATTGACTGGCTGTAGTGATGGAGTGGAGTCGACGGAGAAAACAAGCACTCCACGGGACCTCATCCGCAGTGCGCCGAAGAGTGTTTTCAAGTGAGTGTAATTGAACCAGCACTTGTGGAAGAGCTGCTTCATACTGCTGAATGGAAGTGCGTGCTGAGGAAGGGCTAGAGGACCCTAAAAGGCAATCCAGCACGTCCTCGTATGGCAGAGGCTCAGCAGGGAAAGCATTTTCAGCAAGAAAAGTTGTGAATTCTTCTAGTGAGGGAAAAGCACCCTCACATGCTGTCTCAGAGGAAGTGTGTAGAGGCGACCGGGAGAACGGTCGTCGAGAGCTGACGGAGCGAGAGGATGAGCGGGTAGAAGAGCGAGATGATCTTCGGGATGCCAGAGTCTTTGCCTTCTTCGTCTTGGAGCGAGTAGCACCACTGCGTTTTCCAGCAACCACTAAAGCTTCATGATCGTCTGGAGAGTCTGAACCCGAATCGTTACCTGTGACTCGTGTCATGGAGCCAACGGTAAAAGCTGAGGAGTGGTCAACATGTACATCAGCAGTGGTTGTAAAAGTACAAGGGGAGTCGATTTTGGAAGCCTGGGAAAATTCTTAGGATCAGCAGGAGGTGGAGGCATCAAAGTCGTTTGTTGATCAATGGCAGTAAGCTGACTTTTGGAAGATCTTGATTCCGCGACTTTCCTCGAATAGGAAGAAGTCTGTGAAGCGTTGGTGGACAAAGTAGAAGAAGATGTAGTGTGTGGAGCTGTTTGCAGGGAGGCACGTGGGCACTGAGCCCTTATGTGACTTTCGCTCTGACATATAGTGCAATACTGTGAAGTGATTATCTCAACTCTTCGGCGTTGCTGTCCACAGCGGATGTGCAAAACATTCGGAACCGCTTTCAGCTGAGCATCAGATGAAAAGAGGACTCGAGCAGTGCGGCGAAAACCTCGAATCGATTTGTCTTCAGGATCTCTGGGGAGCCGCAGAGAGAGTTGTTATGGAGCCAACAACTCTGCCGTACCTGCTGAGCAAGGTGCAAAGTGCAGCGTCGGATACTTCTGGTGGTACGGGGTAGAAGGTCACCTGCACCGGGCGGTGCGCAACCGGTTGTGCTAACAGATGCACGTCATTGATGGTTAGACCTTCCGTAAGGACCTGGTCAGCATGCGCTTTATCCTTAAAATAGACCAAGACAGATCTGGGTTTTCGAGCTACAAAGTCTATTGCATCCTTTGGTAAGATAGTTTTGAGAGCTCGGCTATATTGCCACAGCTTAGTGTCGGGAAGCGCATCAAAATAGACGCCCCGTTCCATAGTGGAGGAAAAAAGGTGACCAGCTCGGGAATCCTCTGGTATGTCAATTGTAGCAGTAGAACCGACGACAGTGACATAGGATTCAGGAAAAGGCATAGCAGATGAAACTGGGGGTGTGAGGACCCCAGAAGTTGCAGAAGCATAGGATGCTTGGGCAGGCATGGGTCGAGAACTCGATGAAGCGGCTCTTAGCAGTGAGGGCGGATCAGAAAGTTGATGAAAAGTAGAAGCTATGAGCTCAGTATCGCTGATCACGGAGACGTCATCATCTGCTGAGATGTAGATAGGAGACTTGGCACCACCGCACTTGGTGGGAAGGGAGGAAGTTATTGCTGGAGAAGAAGAGGTATCCATGACGTCGCAATGACGCTCGGGAGCCACCTCATTTAGCTGAGCAGGAGCTGCCGCCGTAGAAGAAGAAGAGGGTGCTGGCTGATCTGCCAAGATAAGGATGTGGGCGTCACCCTTGTCTGCCTCCGCCATCGAAGCAATGGCGAGACTTTAACGAAAAAGACCAGCTCGGTTGAAAAATAAAACAGTGAATAATGAAAAATATGGCACTCACCAACCTGGGAGATACACGAACGTAAAGCGTGGACTTTCAACTTGAAGATACACGCAACCACAGAAACTAAAGCACTCAATAAACACCTTATAGCAACGAAAATCACGGAGCTTAAAAACCCAACCACTGAGCTTCGAAGGGTCAGTGCATGCATTAAGCCCAAAGGTGGACCAAGACCGTAATCAATAAATGTCATGTTGTGTTTCTTTTCTAGGTGTCCGGGAACTTTTGTCAATATAGTGTATTTTAACATACCAGAAACAGAATTGGAAACTTTTTTTTCGATACTGGGTTGGAACTCCTTTAGCCCGAATTAACGCACGTACCCGGATTGGCATAGATTCCACAAGGTGTTGAAGTGTATCTACGTCTATAGCATACAAGGTGTTCACCAAGCAGTTTTTTAACTGCCTCAGATTTGACGGAAAAGAACTTGCTCTCGATCTGTTTTTCTAGTATTTGCCATTCATTCTTAATGGGTTGAGATCCGGGCTCAGTGGTAGCTAAGGAAGATGGTGGAAGTCGCTGTTATGCTCACTCAAACACTGCAGAACACTTCTTGAGAGATGAACAGTAGTATTGTCGATGAGACAGCCATCACCTTCTTGAAAAAAGCTAACATTGCAGGATAGACTTGGTCTGCAACGATGTTCAGATAATATTTGGAGTTCTGTACAGACGGTAGGCAGAGATTTCGGTAGGGTAATATTTTTCGAAAGCCGGGTGACTTTCGAGAATTATTAGGGAACCCGTTTCATACCAAGACAATAGGCCCCACACCATGACACCACTTTCAGAACCTTTACTTATGTTTACAAGTCAAACTGGATCCAGTGCTTCATGTGGCTCCTACCAAAACCTCTGCCTACCGTCGGTACAGGACAAGGTCGTTTATCCAATCTTCCAGCATCCAGGCACGTAACCTGACACCACTGTAAACAAACTTTCTACTGGATAAACGTCAAACTAAATGACGTTTATCGAGTCTTCCAGCATCCAGGCATGTAACCTGACACCACTGTAGACAAACTTTCTGGTCCTTTGCTGAAACCAGTGGTTTCCGTATAGGCAAATGAATGACAATACCAATTCGCTTCAATTCCCTGGCCATAGTTCGATGGGACATGAGTCGGGAACAACTTTTGTTGAATGCTTCGGTCAATTGCTGCCCACAAGATGACCTGCTTCACCGTACAAGCCTTCTCAGATATGTCGATTTCGTTACTGACTAATTTGTTATCGCGCCATATTTGCGAATATTAGGCAAGCAATGTGAATAATTTTTCCGCTGATTAAACACCCGGAATATTAAGCCTTTTGAGAGACCAGTCAGTTTTCAAAATATTTGCTCGAGGCAAAAGAGCACACACAATAAGCTCTTTACGGAACTCCGAACGATCATTTGTTTTTCTCATTGTGATAAACACTACTAACGATAATTGACGAGCAGTTGTCCTAATAGTTGCATTGATCACGCGGTGATGTACGTACGTCACCACATATTTTTTATACACTGAGTGGCCACTTTATTATGGCCACCTGACTGTTTTAAGCAAATAAGCTCTGGCTACACGCTGTTGCCTCAAGAGGGCAAGGCTAGTATAAAAAGGGAAAGCTTAGTGCTTGCGACAGTAGTAGGGATGAATTTTGGGTGACGAGATGGGTAAAAAATGCGATTTGACGTACTGTCAACGTGGGATGATTGTAGGAGCTCGGAGCCATGGAGCGAATATCGCCGAAACCGCCGCATTCGTGAAATGTTCGAGAGCAGCTGTTGTTAAAGTGTTTAAAGACTGGATTGTCAGCCAAAAAACTGGGTCTCTACGTGCAACGTGTGGTCGTCATCAAGTAGTAACTACTCGGGTGGAACGGAGAGTATCCAGACTGGTAACAGACAACAGAAGGGCAAGAGTGCAGCAAATTACAGACCACCTTAATCAAGGATCCCCTAAAATGATCTCTGCAGGCACTGTTTGCCGTACACTGCATCGGATGGGATATGGCAGCCGAAGGCCTGTTCGGACACGTTTGCTGTCTGCAGTTAACAAGAGAATACGACTCCACTTCGCCCAGGAGCTCAAGGATTGGACAGTCGATAATTGGAAACAAATTATGTGGTCCGGTGAGTCACGTTTTCAGTTGCACCATGCCGATGGCCGAGTGAGAATTTGGCGGGAACAGCACGAAAGCGTGGACCCCAAACGCATTGCTACAACCCTTCAAGCTGGTGGAAGCAACGTTATGGTTTAGGGAATGTTTTCCTGGCATGCTTTGGGCCTTTTAATTCGTGTTGATCAACGTCTGACTGGCACATCATATCTAAACATCGTTGCGGACCAAGTGCATCCTGTCATGAAAATGGTTTATCCCAATGGCGATGGCTACTTTCAACCAGATAATGCCTCCTGCCATAGTGCTCGTATTGCGCAGGATTGGTTTCAGGAACATGCCGGGGAGTTTACTTTGCTTAGGTAGCCCCCACAATCTCCAGATCTCAACATCATTGAGAATTTGTGGGATGAAGTTGAACAAGCCATCAGACAGCTGGATATACAAATCTGCAATCTCACACTCCTGGAAAGTGCTATCCATCAAGCATGATCTCAGATCCCACAAATCACCTATCAACATCTCGTAGAGTCCAAGCCACGAAGAATCGACGCAGCATTAAAGGCAAAAGGTGGCGCAACGAAGTACTGAGGGGTAGTCATTATAAAGTGGCCACTCAGTGTATATCCTGCGTAAGTGATGTTTACGAACATCTGAGCCAAAACATAAAAAACAAACTTAAACCTTCATTCGCCCGTTGTGCAAGATTCTATGCTTTCCCTGAAATACATAAATCCGGAATTCCTTTCCGGCCTATAGTAAGTAATGTTGGCACAGCAGCATATAAGTTATCCAAGTTCTTATCTTCAAAATTATCTACCTTGGTCACTCCAAAGAAAACATATGTGAAGAATTCTATTTACTTCACCAATCGACTCAAACCACACCCCTGCGTAGATCACCGAATGCTATCTTTTGATGTGGTATCTATGTTCACCAATGTTCCAGTAAAAGGAGCTCTGGAATCCCTAAAATCCAGTTTTATAGATCATCATTACAGCCAACCTAAAGTATAAGAAATAACAAGACTAGTGGATATTTGCATAAAAGAGAACAGTTTTACTTTCCGTGGAACGTTTTATGAACAGACGGAAGGTCTAGCCACGGGCAACCCACTGTCACCTATATTATGTGAAATCTACATGCGTCGATTTGAAGAAAAACTTTTAAAACTCGTGAAATTTGACTTATGAATACGACATGTAGACTATACTTTTGTTCTATGGAAAGGAAAGCATTCTGAAATCCCCGGAATCAGTCAAACTTTATAAAACCCATTGATTCTCACATTCGATTCAGCTGCGCAACTGAAAATAACGGATGCCTACCATTACTTGACGTTCTGGTAACTCCCTGAAATTGATCTCTCACAACGACAATTTATCAGAAGCCTTTCGCTGTTTTGTCACCTCCACATGCCAGCGCTTTTTACAGTTGCGTATATCGCGCGATACCTATATGTTCAGATAAAGACAGTTTGGAAAAAGAACGTTATTTCCTTAAACGTGTTGCAGTACTGAGAGTATACAACCCTTCCATTATAGACAAGGCTCTAACAAAATTACGGAAATCTAAGCCTATCTCCACATTAACTCCTGTGATACGCCCATTGCGAGAAAATTTTGCCATTATTCCATTTTCCCGTGACATTGCCTTCAAAATTTCAAAAATTCTCAAAACCTTTAATTTTAAGGTGATTTTTAAACCCATAAGCAAAATGAGATTTTTAGGATCAAAGGACTATGTTGAAGACAAAAACTCGTGAGGAATTTATCGAATTCCATGTGAATATGGCGCTTCCTATATAGGACAGACCCGTAGAGCCTTGCGTTTTCGATTGAAAGAACACAAGGCATACATTCGGAATTGTTACCTAAGGAAGTAATCGATGGCTAAACACTGTTACGAAAAGGATCGTTAATTTCTCTTTGAAGAAGTAAAACTAATTGACAAGCTAGATTCAACCACCAAACTTGATATTTTGGAAGCTTTCCATATATATCAGAAGTCTTCGCAACTTGTTAATGACATGTGATCAACCCCATTTCTATCACGCGCGTGGAAGCATCTTACCAAAACACGTGACTGTAAACACCGTTTGTGATGTCATATACAATTTGAATATTTGCGTGCCATTCGTCCTGATGAAGCTATTATAATACACAGCGAAACCATGGTCAGCATGAAAAAATAAATATTTGGGACAACTACGTTGTATTTTAATATACAGGGTGCCCAGTAAAGTCCATTCTCAGCCCCGTAACTTTCGAACGCCGACAGCTATAGCCATAAAAACGATGTCTAGGTATAGTAAAGTGGCTATGCGCTATTCGACGAGACCGCTTACAGCGCCTCCTAGCGGCAAAGTCAGGAGTTAGCTTGCCGATCTCGAAAACAATACGAGATACGGGAAAATAGTTAAATACAAAGTTGTAGAGCAGCATCGATTGAGTACGAAAAGGCACCTTGCGCACATGAATGCTAAGAATAGAACGCGTACAACGCTCGTTTGTGAATTCGCGATGTCGAACACTGTTACGTCACGAAACGCTTCAGAAAGGAGCAATTAGTTGTCACTAGGCACATTTGCCGTCGGTGCTCAATGTGCTCTCCGTCAGCCACAATACACATTTGGACTCTAGATTGAATCTCACGCTGTACATTTTGCAGCATGTCAGATGACACGACTTTCCGCTAGGAGGCGTAATGGTAAATTGCGTTTTCCCCTATATCTCTGCTTCTAAATCTCCGATCTGAAAAATTCTTTCTGCACCTGATACAGCTCCTGATGGGATATCGTTTGCACATAATTTCTGATTTTTGTAAAAAAATGGTTTGGCCACCAGGGGACGTAAACCTTAATTTCCGCTTCTGATGTATTTGCAGCAAAATATGAGCTTCTAAATTCTCGATTGAAAATAACATCGTTTGTAGACCAATACTACTCATGTCGACAGACCTTTTAGAAACATTTTCTTCTTAAAATAGTGCACGGTTTCTACGGCAGAGGGCGTAGATGTATATCTTATTTTAGTCAATATCTCGACTTCTAAGAATCCGATTGAAAAAATTCCTTCTTTGTTGGATATTGTTTCTAGTGTGACATGTTTTCCCTATAAATTCAAAATTTTCAAGTAAATCATAGACTTTCCGCTAGGGCGCACATTGGTAAATTGCGTTTTCTGCTCTTAAAACTCCGATTTGAAAAATTCTTCCTGTGTCGCATACAAAACCTGACGGAAAATATTTTTCACGTAATTTCTAATGTTTGGTAAAGAATGGTTTGGCCACCAGGGGTCATAAGTGTTAATTTCTACTTCTGATGTATTTGTAGCAAAATCTGGGCTCCTGAAAACTCGACTAAATTTTTTTTTCTTGGACCGATACCGCTCATATTGATAAACCTTTTGTGAATACTTTCTTCCTAAAATAATGCATGGTTTTCCAACCAAGGGACGTAAAGTCACATCTTCTTTTTTGCCGATAACTCTGTTTCTAAGAGTTCGTAAGCTCAGGATTTCGTTTACAGCAATATCTGAGGGATTAAAGACCCGATTGAAAAACTTATTTCTTCCGTCAGATACTATTGTTTTCCATACCGGTTCCATTAATTTTGAATAGCTTTCATAAATTTAATTGGCGTCAGAACGGATTCAAAAGACGTGCTTATTACACCCGAAAATTCGGTGTCATCTTTCTTGTTTTTAAGTTATATTGTGTTGTTTGCCCCCATGTCAGAATACAGTAATTTATATGTGTTTGTATTAGTGTGTAGTATAAAAGTGCCGGTATAATGTAGTATAAAAGGGCCGGTCGGATAGTCCGGTGCGATCGTGTTGGGAGCAGTGGACACGGGAGGGCACCCAGACACGGCGAACTGGTTCTGGACGACCCCAGCACACCACCAGCAGAGAAGACCGTGGGATCGTGAGAACAGCAAGCACGGAGGCTGTCACCAGTCCGTAGCATTGCACGCACAACGTGGAATGCTACGGATTGGTGACATATAGTGTTCAGCGATGATTCCCGTTTGGGTATGAGAACGGACGACCACCGAGTCGGAGTGTGGAGGACCACAGGTGAGCGCTACAATCCCAACCTCACTGTACAGAGGCACACGTCCCGACCTGCAGGCGTGGTGGTCTCGGAAGCCATCGTGTATGACAGCCGGACTTCCCTCGCAGTGATCCGAAGGACGTTGACAGCTCAGCACTACGTACAGGAGATCATTCCTGGCGGGCAGCGCGGAGCCATTTTCCAACAAGATAACACCCGTCCGCGCACGGCTCGGGTTTCCCAGGACTGTCTACGTCATGCTTTGACGCTTCCGTGGCCTGCCAGATAGCCTGATCTCTCGCCCATTGATCACGTGTGGGACCAGATGGGACGCCAGCTTTCTCCATGTCCCAGTTTTCGTGATTCAGAGTGTCAGTTGCAAGACGTGTGGGTCAATCTGTCCCAGAATAACATACGGTATCCCTTTGACTCCATATCGGACCGTATCACCTCATGTATCCGAGCTCGAGGCACTCCGGCGGGGTACTAACACTGACCGGAATGTGTACCGCATGTCAGCGGGAAATCATCCTGCAGCTGTAATATTGTAATCACTTCTGTCCTTGGTATGTACCATCTCACTACTGCAATTTCATTTCAGTCCAACGCTTCCTTCTTGGTGCCCGGATTTCTGTGACAAAGAGTCTATTTTTCTAATACGAGAATTGTGCCGAAAGCAATGCAAAAGTCCGCATAACTATTTTATTAAATGACAAAGGACGTCGAAATTGCATATGTTGATTGAGTAACTCTTTCTCTATACAAAGGTGCTACTCAACATAGTTTCCACAGCAAGCGATGGATTTGTGCCATCGTTGAACCAACTCTCGAATCCTATGTGAAATATTCAGGTGTGGACTATTGTACCTACTTCTTCACAACCACTTTCACCTCGTCTGTGTCAACAAAACGTTGTCCCGGAGACTACCTTTCATTGGACAAATCAGGTGAAGCCGGAGGGCACCAGATCTGGGCAGTACGGTAAATGGGAGACCCCAGAACAGCTTAATTCGCTAATCGTCTAGTTTGTTGCCAAAGATATGTGTGGTCTCACATTGTCATGTTGAAATTGGATCCTTTTCAGATTCTTGTTGGGCGTCTTCCTCCTTATGGCTTCCCTAAGCTTCTTGAGTGTCTCAATGTACCACTCGTTGGTCACGGTACGACCACTTTCCAGAAAAGCAAAGAGAATGACACCCCTGCCATCCCAAAAAAACAGACACTATGACTGTCCGTGCTGATCGCTGGCTCTCGAACTTCTTAGGTTTTGGTGAAGAGGTGTGACTCCATTTCATGGATTGATTCTTCGTTTCCGGATCGTAAAGAAACGCCCACGTTTCATCTCCTGTAACCAGATCGAAAAAACACGTGTCTTCATTGGCTTCCAGTAGATCAGAGTAGACTTCCACCCTTCTCTCCTTCAAATCGGGTGTCAACTGCCAAGGCACTAATTTTGCCAACACTTTCCAATACCCTAAGCCTTCCACCATGATCTGTATGGCATTGTGACCATAGTCCAAATGTGTAACATGCTCACGAATTGTGACTCGTCTCTCCGCGCGAATCATTTCATCCACTCGGTGATGATTCGTGTCAGTGGTCGCAGATGATGGTTCCCCACTGCGTGGTTTGTCTTCAATGCTAGTTTTACCTTCTTTAAACTACTTCATCCATCTGTGCACCTTTCTCTTGTCAATATTGTCAACTCTGTAAACATTCTGTTGATGTCGGACAGCCTGCACCCTTTCTTCGCCAAGAACTCAATAACGGCACGTTGCTTTTGCTTGGAATCCATTGTTTAAAGAAGAAGAAGGGTTACTATAAAGGAAGAGGTACTTTACCAACATATGCAATTTGAACGACATCTATGAGTTAATCAAAATGTTAGGCCCACTTTTGCATTACTTTCGGTACAACCCTCATAAATACAAAACCTAATTGTGCTATCTCATATCTCATTTCAAATCATCTGTATGACATTTCCTTTTAAATACGACTGAACTAGTTTTTTTTTTTTGCCGTAATTATGAAAATTCTTCATGGTATTTCATCATTTTTCTGTGGTTAAGATCATTTTTAGGAAGCGGGACTTGTATCAAAAATGTAGAAAGACTAGTAAATAGACAGCCGTAGATTTGTGTAATAAACGTTTTCTCCAGAAATAGTAGTGTTTTTTAAAGAACGTTTGGATCAGACATCAAAGCCGTTGTAAAAATAAAACTGCAAATTACGGTGCAGACAGTATTCCTCATGATACAAGAAACCTATATTTTCATACTGAATACGTCAAGGAGAAATCTCTGAAGAAAATACTTTACCTGTAAATTAATAAATATTATGTAATTTTTTTTATTCGATACAAGTGAATAACAGAAATATCAAATTATGCTGATAACGGCGATACAAAAGAGCATTCAATATGCAAATCTTTGAAAATTGTTCTTTGGTTACCTTAAAAATGAAAAATTTGGTGTTGTGAGAAAGTATAGCAGACGAGTATTACAAAAAGTATTAAAAATTGCATAAAAATGCTTCATAAGGAATCACTTTTATTTTGCAATTTCACAAAAATTTTAGGAAGCACTAGAAATGATTATTTGCTCTGTATGAAATCGATATATGAAATTGTCTAGGCAAAAGCGTTTGCTTAACTAGACGTGAAATGTATTTTCTGAAAAATAACAGCAGACATATATAATAATTTAAAGGGCGACAGACGTGATAAAACAATTGGTCTCGCGTTTGCCGAAGTCTGATTTAACGAAGAATTCCATCAGATCTAGACGTTCTTTTGGATTCAAGCGAAAAGAAATAAAATAAAGTTACCCTGGAATAACATCAAAGGATTATTAATGAAAGCTAAAATATAATCTCAATTTTCAAGTCCGGTATCTTTTGTAAATTATTGATGCTGTTAAACTAAGCACTTTTGAAAGGATGAATAGTATTTAATATTTATGTGGTTAACCATTCAAATGACGAGAGAGGAAGTAATTTGAACAAATGTGAAAAAACCGAAACCAGAAGTCTTAAATATAAATATATATTTACTAATGAAATTATGGGAGAGTGTGCAGCTAGTGATATTTCTCCTGAAACACTTCAACGATGAACTTGCTTTTCTAAAACAAATAACACAGCGAACAACAAGTTTTGAATACATAATATGTCGTATACATCTAGTTTAACCTTCGTTTTGAGGTGCTGTAATCTCTTTTAAATTTGATTTACCCTCTTTAAATATTTTTCGAATTAACGATACAAAGTTTCTCCCGACGAGGTTGTAAATGTTTGCAAGTTGACAGTGGGTTCAAATTCAAATCAAACATTGATAAAAAGGATTAAATGATCGTAGCTAAGTGCAATGCAAGGGTAGATCTTAGAACGATATTCAATATGCAGTGAATAGAGAGATCTTTGTACGAGCAGATTGTATTCAGGTTTGAACACAATATTGTAAAAGCTATGATTTGAGAATACATAGTGTTTAATGATATACATCGATGAGCCATTGCATTATGACCACCTACGTAATAAGCTGTAGGACCCCCTTTGGCCAGCCAACCAGCAGCCAACCGGTGAGGCATTGACTTGATGAGGTGGCGATGAGTATCCTGGGGTATCTGGTACCATAAGGTCAACAGCAAATTCTCCAGTTCCCGTGCATTTCGGGGTGGCAGGGATTTAGCGCGAACCCGCTTTTCCAAGTAAATGTCTGATTCGTTTCATGCCAGGTGAATTTGGAGGCGAGGGCCTTAACAGAAATCACCACTGCTGTAGCTGCAGGTTCCTCGAACCACTCCTTGACGATTCTGGCAGTGTGGCATGTCGCATTATCCTTTTGGTAAAGGCCATCACCACAGGCAACACAGTTACCATGAATGGGAGAGCTTAGTCCGCAACGATGTTCAGATACCTGAGAGCTGTCAGGAATTGTGTTATTGGGATGATGGGGCCAAAAATATTGCAAGAAATCATCGCCTACAGCATAACACCACCACCACCACCGGCCTGTTTCCGCTCAACAATACATCCAGGTGCCATAACCTCCGTTGGCAATCGGCGTGTCCGCGCTCGGCCGTGTACGTGATGCACCGGCAATCTCGCTTCGTCGGAGCAGGCTACTTGTTTCCAATCATCCACGGTCCAATCTCGATCATCTTGGGCCCATTTAATGCGGTGTTGGCGATGACGTGCAGTGAGCATGACGACCCGTCTGGGTCTTCGGCTACGCAGGTCCATGCGCAGAAGGATGCAATGAACTGTGTGCTGTGACACATTGTCTTGATCACCACTGTTCTAGATGCTGATGATTTATCGCACTGTGGCCCTACCGTCACTGTGAACAATGCGCAATAGTATCCGCTTCCCTCTGGCATCAGTGAGCTGCGGACGACACACTGCTGGACGACGTTTCGTCGTTTTCCCATCTTTGCACCACTTTTGATACGTACTCACTACGAGATCGTAGTTCCGGGGCGTTTCCGAGATCGTAGTTCCGGGGCGTTTCCGAGATCGTAGTTCCGGGGCGTTTCCGAGATCGTAGTTCCGGGGCGCCGTGCCATCCCAATCGGCAGCTTTTTCCATTCTGACTTTGAGCACTGTACTAACCGAAATCCGGTCCTCGGGTTGTACATACTGTGTGTACTGCTCTGTAAACTTCACCAACGCCACCTTTGGTTTTCAGGTGCGCCCATTTATCTAGGCTGGGGGTGGTCATATTATAATGGATCATCCTCGTATGAAGTCTATTCGTCTTGTTGTTGACAACGAAATAATTACTGTCTGCTTTGTTAGATTATTGAATAAATAGTGGAAATGGTTTTCGTAAGTACTGCCTGATAACTTAATCTGGCTATTACTTGAAGTACTTACAGATTTGCATGCTTAATTAAGATTTCAGCTATTACGAAATAATTTGAATAATCCACGTAGCAATTTAAAGCCAAGTATACAAGCTTTAATGTTAAGGTAAGGTTGGATTAAATCGCAGAAGTTAATCAATATACAATTCTACACAACCAGGTAAAGACTATTATTTCATTCTCACAAACAACGACCTATATGTGGTAGAATCTACAGAGCTTAGCTTATGTTTTAATCAATTGGTTCAGCCGGCTTAACATTGAAGACTTCACCGTACGGAAAAGCAGTTGCCATTCTCACGGTGCGAGCATGGCATTGGCGTTTACCTCTGATCACAATCCGGAACTGCCCTCACTGTACCCTATCTGTTTTACCAGATCAGAGGTTTATATACCCTGAAAACAGTTCACTACAGAAGAATATTTGAGGCTGTGACACTTGTGACGTGCCTGCCCCGCAGGACGCACACGACATAAAGGCAGATGGCAGCGAGAACGAACGTCTGCGTAGCTCAGTTGGTAGAACGACTTGTTCCGGAATTAGCGGACTCGGGTTCGATCACAGGCGTGGACAAAAATGACGGAGAAATTTACTTCGTTATACACTTATATCTCTAAATAACCTTCCTTTTGAGTTTCTGTGATCTCATGTGAATTACATCTTGGTTAAACGTTTCATGGGGACGATACATTACTTCCCTGAACAGCTTTCACATTTTGGCAAAGCTGACAGTGAGTCACAGAAAGATAAAATGGCAACATTGAATGTTGTAATAGACAGTCGGTGGACCTGTCGAGATCTGTGTACGTGGAGGTGTATGGATTAGGAGTAGATTGTAAAATGTTGATGTAAAGCTTGTTGAGATACAATCGTGGCCAAATGTCCTGCACCAGTAGAGTGAAAGTCACATTTTTCATGTTTGAAGTCAACTTATACAGCGTAATGGTAAAGTCAGGAATACATATTATACAATACATCATTTTAAAGAGCATTTCATGTTGAATTCAAATATTTTTATAGAATGTTATTACCAGTAATAGAAGTGAAGTTACAAGCAAATGTACAGCGTCTAGTCCCTGAAAGCAACACATAGTGGAATTAGTGTACAATCCATTTAACATAAAATTACTGTACAATACATTATTGACACTTGCAGGATACTTGAAATAACTGACCAACAAGCAAAATCCGCTTTGATATTTAATCGGATAACCACGATTTCTTGGTAACAAAATGCGCCTTCTTGGCATGGAACTAATGAGCTTCTCTAGTTGTCCATTGGTGATAACACGGTGTCATACGGCCCTTACAGACTCAATTAAAGACTTTAATTAAATAATTTAATTGAGTCTGTAAGGACCGTATGGCACCGTGTTATCACCAATGGACAACTAGAGAAGCTCATTAGTTCCATGCCAAGAAACCGTGGTTATACGATTAAATATCAAAGCGTATTTTGCTTGTTGGTCAGTTATTTTAGGTGTCCTACAAGTGTCAATAATGTAATGTACAGTAATTTTACGTTAAATACATTGTACACTAATTTCACAAATTCCACTATTTGTTGTTTTTTATAATTAGACGTTGTACCTTTGCTTGTAACTTCTTACCAATAATAATATTCTGTAAACATATTTGAATTCAGCATCAAATTTCCTTTAAATTGTTGTATAGTATGTATCACTGACTTCACGATTACGCTGTATATGTTGACTTCAAACATTCAAAATTTGACCTTCAGTTTACTGGTGCAGGACGTATGGCCACGATTGTATATATATATTTTATTATTGGAGGTTTAACGACCACCGTGAGCAACTCAATAATCTATAAGCCGTCGCCCGTCCCTAATTTAGGGTCACTGGTTCCAGGGAAGGGAGAGAGCCAGTGCCGTAAGACAAACACAACATCCATGCCTGACCGGGATACGAACCCGGACCCCTTACTGACGAATGATCAGAGGCCAGCGCCTTAGACCACTGCGCCACCGGGGCGGCCGATTGTATATGTGAACGAATATTGCTGTCATTGGATTGAATTTAACTGAGAGTCACGATTTACTATCTCGAATAGATATAAATTACTGTTTGTGAAAATTGCGGTACCATGAAGTAATGATGGTAATCACGTGAAACTTAGGGGATTTGCAGAACAGGGTAGGACATGAAAATGATTAGAAGTGCAGAGTCATTGCGCATGTCTAGGCCAGGCAGCGCCCTCTGAACATTCGAGTGAGGGGTCTGTTTAGGATACACGCCTATAGTGCATCGCGGACAGCGAGTTGTGAAAGGGTCTCCAGGATTCTATAACGCCTCGGCGACGACAAAGGGCGCAATATCACCGTACGGCAGAGGATAAACGGGAACGAATGATTGGTCTGCGTGAAGGTGCATTACCGTACAGCGACATTACGTCTCAGATGAGATATAACGCCACGACTGTGATGTGCGTGTGGCGACAGTGGACCGATAAAAACCAGGTGCATCGAGAATCCGGCAGTGGATCCAGAAAGCTGACGACACCGTGTGAAGAGCGAGCCCCCTTCCGCATGGCTGTGACGAAGCTTTCCGCATCTTCGCAAGTGTTATCACAAAAGCGGATCACTGCAACAGTGACATTGTTTGCCTAAATAGTTCGACGCCGTCTGCTGCACAGAGGACTGGTTGCACGCATCCCTTTGCGGGGGATTCCTTTGACCCTGAATCATGGAAGCTCAGGCTGGAATGGAGTTTTCAATACAAACAATGGCGTGCTGATTATCTACATGTCGTGTTTCGGACGAGTCTCGATTCAACTTGGACTACCATGATGACGGCCTACGCATTAGACGGCATTGTGGTGAGCGCTTTCTTCCGGCATGCATTGTCAAGCGTCATACCAACCGAACGCCAGTGTGATGGTGTCGGGTGTCATTGGGTACCATTCGCGATCTCGGCTCCTACGACTTAAGGACAATCTCACCCACGACCGCCACATTAGGAAACTCGTACAGGCAGAAGTCATACCCTTCCTTCAGGGCACTCCTGACGTTATATTCCAGCAGGGCAATGCCCGACCTCATGCTGTCAGGAATGTTCAAGATATGGGTGACCATTTCCCAGATATGTTCAATAGACATGTCGTCTATTGAACATGTCTGGGATATGCTCACTCGTCAAATGGCCCATTGAAGTCCTCCAGCGGTCAGTACCAATGACCTGTGGACTCAGATATATGCCGCCTGGCAAGCAATTACCCAGGACACCATCCAACGCCTTTTCGATTAAATGCCACGCTGTCTAGACGCTCTAATTGCAGCTCGCGGAGGTTTCACAAGATACTGATTTTTGAAATTAAATAATGTTATGTTGTTTTGAAAATTAATTCACTTATGTACAGTCATATCAGTAATGTGTGGTATAAATTTCATTAGAATCGCATGGTTCCTTCTTGGTGTTACAGTTTTCACAAACAGTAGTCGTCTATTGATCTAAGAAGTAGGCCGAAGCAGCTGAAACGAGTGAACCTGCGCATCAAAAAGTATTGCTTTTCCCATAGCTTTGTTATTCAAAGTGGTTATTAATGGAAATGGCTGACACTAATCCATTCCGAGTGGTTACCTGCTAAAAGTAATATAACAATAGCGGTGAACCTAATAAGGCAGAGAGTAGATACTTGAGTCCCTTGTTTCTTGTCATGTTGTCCACGTCAGAGGTGGTAGCCCTAATTCATCATGCTTTAGGTCATGAAGCAAAAAAATAACGCCACGACAGTGATACGCCCATTGTAAGACTTACGGTATATACTGCTGAGGTAAGAGGTCGAAAGGAAATGATTCCTCGTAACTTTCGTAAAAACAGGCTGGTATGCGTATACTCGATCGTAACACAGGGATAAAACGCTAAGATCCACAACGTTGAGTGAGAAAATATGGCGACAGACTGAGTATGAAATAAGTTTATCGGAATCACCCTGACTATCTCCTAATTTCCTAACATACCATTTATGCAGTGCCACCTGTTTCCTCTGTTCTGACACCCGCGAACTTCTCTTTGTGAGGAATTCTAAAATCCTTGGCATACACCCATCACCTGCAAATGCTCCCGGAAATTAAATACGCATTCGTGCAGAAGGTGCCTGTGGGTAGTATAGCTGATTCCATACTTTCCATTGTGAAAGCCCTTTGATGGCCAAGATATAATATCCCCTCTATTTAGATAATATTGAAAACGGTCATTTTCAAGAGACACTTAGGTTGCCTATACGTTAAAAAACATAAAGCACCTAGACGTTATAGAACTAAGAGGTATAATTCAAATAATGCCCTCGCAACTTCGTTGTTTGCGTACTTAAGAATTATGTTCCATCAGCATTTGGGCTTCTAACAGAAGTCATCGCTCTTTCCACGCTTATAAGTCAGTCACGGAAAAATTCTCATTGGCGGCCACCGGGAATCGAACCCAAGGTCTTCCAGTTACGCGCCGGACATCCTTCCACTGCACCACAGCAGCCTCAAATTCCTCCAGACTCACATACACTAACTGCCGAACCACTTGGCAGGTTGCTTCTTGGAGCCCCGCACAATGCTGGCTGGGTATTCACAAAAGATGGTAAGCAGCAACTGAACAAATAACTAGAAGGCGAATGAATTTTTGATACAGACATTTGACGTGGACTAGGATCATCAAACAAATGTCGTCGCTCCTTCCACCTTTATAAGTGAGTCACGGAAAATTTATCATTGGCGGCTACCTGGAATCGAACCCAGGTCTTCCAGTTACTCGCCGGACATGCTTTCACTGTAACTCTGCGGCCTCGAATTCCTCCATATTCACATACATTAACTGGGCTTTTCGTTGTCGGCATTATGTATGGTGGTTTTGGAAAATGGTACTTGTATTGTACTCTTCTGTCTTGCTGTCCGAATTTCCGTGATCTTAAGTAACCTTATGCCATTTTCTCTTAATACAACAGCCTCATGGCGGCAATTGCTAACTGGGTGGTGCAGTAGTAGCATAATCAAAGGCGTAGTTTCTGGAGTAAAGCCAAAGCCACGTATAAAGCACAACGACATGACATTAAGGAGATTATTCCCTCCTTTTGTGACGTCACTCTCGTGTAGAGCGACTTGATACGTCGATTTGGTGTGTGACGTCATACACGAAAGCGTCGGAAACCAATCGTACTCATCGGTTTCCGCATGACGTCTCTAAAAGTGGGAACACCTCCCTCTAATGGCATCGCCTTGAATTTTGTAGACGGTCTTGGCAAAGCCTGAGATATTGGTGTTAAGCCCTCTCTCGGTGCTGACCCCTATCTGTCCCTAGAATGGGTGATCCCAAGTTAGGGACGGCAGATTGCTTATAGCCATTTAAAATCCTTTAAAAGTCTTGACCTTTTTTTTTTTCTGATTGGAGGTTTAACGATCACCGTGAGCAACTCAAAGGGCTGTAAGCAGTCGCCCGTCCCTAATTTAGGGCCACTGGTTCCAGGGAAAGGAGAGAGCCAATGCCGTAAGACAAACACAACATCCATGCCTCACCGGGATTCGAACCCGGACCCCTTCCAGACGAATGATCGCCGCCCCGGTGGCGCAGTGGTCTAAGCGATGGCCTCTGATCATTCGTCCGAACGGGGTCCGGGTTCGAATTCCGGTTAGGCATGGATGTTGTGTTTGTCTTACGGCATTGGCTCTCTCCTTTCCCTGGAACCAGTGGCCCTAAATTAGGGACGGGCGACTGCTTACAGCCCATTGAGTTGCTCACGGTGGTCGTTAAACCTCCAATCTAATCCAAAAAGCCATCGCTTAGACCACTGCGCCACCAGGCAGGCAATTCTTGACCTTGACGGTTTTGTGTCGAATTCTATGTCTTTATCTTCCCTCCAGTGATTTTAAGTTATAATCTCCCTATAATTTATGTGACTTAGCTAAAAATCGACTGCAAATCTGAAAGCTATTCTCATGCTTAACAAATTCTCAATATTTTGTTTTTTGAAGCAGCTAAAGTGAAATGCAGATCAATTTAATATTACACTTTTATTTAGCAAACTTTTTTTAATGGAAACATTTACGCATTTAAAATGTACAAATTTAGCCGTACATTCGTCGGAAAAATGTGAGACAAGAAAAAATGTGCTCCAAGTTGAGCATTTTCAGAAACTTTCGAAGACGCTACAGCACCGCTAATGTAATGCTTTACATCGAAGAACCCTTACATGTTGCAACAGATTTGGAGATAATAGCAAAATAATGAAATGCAGTTTGAGGCTGAGAAATACTTGACATGTGGGTTAAAAGTATTTACAAAATATAAATACATTTTCCACAGGTCAGATTTAGCTTTTCGACTCGTATTGCAGATACGTTTTGCACTGGCATAAATGAATAATTACTGCATTTAAATGCTGCATGAATAATGAAGTGCAAATATAACACTACTCCTATTAATATTTATGGAACAGGAATTAAAAGCCATTTTTTCAAACGAGTATGTTTCTTTGCTTTATTATTTAAATTAGGTGGTAATTTTGAAACTTTATGGGAGTCATAAAAATGAATTTTTAATGCTTACTAGTATCTCCTGTTGCAACAAAACCTTTGAATTCATTACTTTGTTACGTTTATGATAAACATTACGTTCTTTATGTACTTAAATCAAGGGCAAATAAGTTGATTTTGAGTAATCTAAAATTTGAACAGAACTGAAAACAAACTGCTTAATGTTTTTGTTTTTTTGTTTTTTTCAGAAAAAGGCTCTTATTTATCCCCATTTAGCAGCAACAACGATACCCGCAATCTGTTAGGTAAGCGCAAAAGGTCTTCCAGTTCGCTAAATAAAAAATTAAGTTGTGTTTGTTCTTTAAACACCGTTTATTTCATTTTGATGCATAGTAACAATTATTAGCGATCACCTGTTCATATCGTTCAGTTAGTTGCCGAACTCCCCTGTCCAAGAAAGTTGGCTTCATATAAGTTAAGAAACGTTTAAATCGTCCATGGCTCTGAGTAATCAAAACAGACCACACAAGCAAAGGAACCCGCTCCATCGTCCCCCCTAACCCTCGCACATTAACAATAGTAGTAATAAAATTTACAGCTCCCTTAATCGAATGAAACAAGTAAAAATCTGTTTGTGAGGCAAACGTTCGCAGGCCGCCTCAGCAGTGGCGCAGTGGTCTAAGCGATGGCCTCTGATCATTCGTCTGGAAGAGGTCCGGGTTCGAATCCCGGTGAGGCATGGATGTTAGGTTTGTCTTACGGCACTGGCGCTATCCCTTCCAAGGAACCAGTGACCCTAAATGAGGGATGGGCGACTGCTTTATAGCTCATTGAGCTGCTCACGGTGGTCGTTAAACCTCCAATAAAAAAATAAGTTCCTGCAACATGGCTCTATGTTAACGTAGCCACATGCGATCAGCGTTATTGTGATGCCAGACAACGCGTTTTGGATTCACCAAATTGTGACGCTCAGACATCAAGACCTGGTTTACTTTGTCAAGTCGCTGAAAGTAAAGATACGCAGTGATCGTTCTGTTATGATGGACAATTCTCTCACAATACGCTAGGCATATCCTTCTTTGGGTGGAGATCTGCATTTGGAATCGCTTCTGAATCTTCCGTAACAGCTAATAACGGACACTTCCCTCCCAATCCTACGGTGCTCAAGTCATGTCCTTCTTTGCGTAGAGATAAGCATTTGGAGTCATTCCTGAAGCTTCCCCAACAACTCAAGAAAGAAATATCCCTTACAATCCTACGATATACTTCTCAGACAGCGAATATACAAATACACTGGCGGAAAGTTAAAAAAGAACACCAAGAAGGAATTGGCGGACGATCATGAAATTTACATATGTTAATGGGGTCGAGCTTACGTAGGTGTGATGTTAATTTCGGGACAAACCGGTGAGCGCTTTCGCCACAGCACGGCATAATATGCAAATCATCTTCGGTGGTATTTAAGGAGTACGGCGAAGTGAATGTAATCAGTCGTCGGCGTACGGACACGTGCGAAGACACTGAAGAAGCTGTAATGCCTGGACATGGAAGACGTGTACGATTTCAGCAGTTATCGGACTTTGAGCGAGGTCGTCTAGTCGGACTCCGCGACGCCGGGTGGTCGTATCGTGGTATTGCGGAGCGAATTGGACGAGAAGTATCGGTGGTGATACGATGGTGGCGTAGATGTTCTGAGGAACATTCCCACAGGAGAAGAAGTGGAACCGGGAGTCACAGACGAACTGATAAGCGGACCGATCGACGCATCAGAACAGCGGCGTTGTCAAGCAGAACATCCACTGCGCAAATCCGAGCTGCCGTTGCACCTGAGGTGACTGTGCGAACAATCCGCAACCGTCTATTGGATGCAAGACTACGTGCACGTGTGCCTCTGGCATGTGTACCTCTGACTCCAGCCCACCGTCAGGAACGGCTGCAGTGGTGTCGCCAACGTCTGCACTGGAGAACGCAATGGCGATCTATCGTGTTCAGCGATGAAAGCAGATTCTGCTTGGGAGCCTGCGATGGCCGTATGCCTGTTCGCAGACACACAGGAGGGCGTATCCACCCTTCTTGCATCCGCCAGCGACACACAGGGCCTACCTCTGGTCTCCTGGGTTGGGAAGCGATCAGCTATCACTCCCGTACACAACTAGTGTTTGTACCTGGTACGTTACACAGAACCTACTACATCAACAACATATTTCAGCCCGTTGTTGTGTCATTCGTAAGGTCGGTCCATCGTGGTGTTTTCCAGCAAGATAACGCACGCCCACACACGGCACGTGCAACGCAACATGCACTTCAGGGTGTGAGACAACTTCCATGTCCTGCACGTTCACCGGATTTGTCCCCCATTGAGCACGTGTGGGATTTTATGGGACAACGACTTATCCGGTCTCCACTGCCAGCCACGACCATCCCCGATATACGCGTCCAGGTTGAGGATGCTTGGAACTCAATACCCCAAACTTACATCCAACATCTGTACGACAGACTCCATGCCAGAATTGTACAGTGTGACGCAGTTTATGGCGGTTCAACCTCGTACTAACCATGCTACATGGAAATATTATTTTTCAGTTTACCAGCAAATGTAGCTGTATTTTGCCATAATGTTTTGATCACGTTCTCCTCTGTATTCCGTTATTATGCTGTATAAATTTCGTTGGTATCAGACGTCTCCTTCTTGGTGTTTTTTTTTCACTTTCTGTCAGTGTATATTTGATGTCTGAGAATTTGACCGAACAAGACAGGAACTAATGAACCTGCACATGAGAAATCATGGTTTTTCCCTTAGGCTTGTCATTCAAAGTGGTCATTTAAGGGGAATGATTGTCATTAATCTTTCCTGTCTAATTACCTTTTCCACTAAGAATGCTATAAAATAGTGACGGACTTAAGGAAAGAGAGAAACGATATTTGAGAACTTGTTTCTACCCAGCGGCAAGATGCCTGTGTCGGGGGAGTAGTCCTTCGCAATCATTCCTTGGGTCATGGAGCACACAATGTAGGACTGTAAGGGAATTAGACTATAGACTATAAGACGAAGGACTGTAAGGGAATTAGACTATAGACTATAAGACGAAGGACTGTAAGAGAGCACATAACACCAGCGACAGATTTAAATTCGATACTGTTGCGATAAGAAAGAAATGGAATTGCTTTGCCTCAACTTTCGTAAAAATTGTCCGCTATGTAGACGTTTCTTTTTGAGAAGCACAGAAAATTTTCAGCGTCATTTAGTTCTGGTGCATCGTCCGCTTAAAGGTTTAAAATAACATTTGCTATTTACGGAAAACCTCTTCATGCATTGCTTAGGGCACTGATGTTGCAATGAGTTTACACCTCTATATATCCCACAAGCTTGTAAACGCCTACTGGATGAAACTAAAGACGAAGAGAAAATTAATTTACCATCAAATGTGGAAGAATCGGCTATGACTATGGTCAACGGCAAGTGCGCAGGATATCGTTTATCTACACTTTGCGTTTATACGTCATAATGTTCAAACTCTGACCCTTATATACATGAGCATTGAATGACGTCCCACATTGTACTTACATCCGATGATGGACACACATTAGGTCTGAAAGTACTCATGTATTTTAAAGTGCTTTTAACCTGTATATTTTAAATATTTTCAATTCGTGATACAACCTTAATTTTTGACCATCGTGCACGGCTGAATATTCCTATACGTGACTCATGGCACGAAATGTTTTGTATTGAACTATGCGCATGGAATTGAAGGGGATCGATGCTAGCAGTCGCGTGCGTATACAGCAACCACTGATTTATGCAAAGAACCGGATGGTTTTTCTACAAGAAACGCCGTGACCGAAAACTGGAATGAAGTGTCATGATTAACCTTGTTATACACCGACGGCAGGCAGAGAATTTGGGAGTAGAGTCCATGATACAATGGGCCAGCTTGCATTGTAAAAACAAATCAAAGTTCTGGAGTTGGTGTCATGGTCTGGAGCACATTCTGTTGGCACGAAGCGAGTCCACTGGTACTATTAGAAGGTTGGATTTCCTCCAAGAGTTATTTGAAAATTGTTGCAGATCAAGTCCATCCTGCAATGCTGAATTTTTATCAAGCCGATAACGGTTTTTTCATGAACGTTAATGCTACTATCCATCGCGCAAGATGTGTTTAGCAGTGGTTCATCGAGCATAACAGCAACTTCGATCACCTTCCCTGGCCAACACAGAGCCCTGATACTACCCACATTGAGAATGTACTGTATATGACAAGTTAGAAAAAGAGATCCTGCAGAAGAGTCCTCTTTCATCGAATCTCAGCTAGTTAAAGGATTGTCTCTTGATCACCTGCTATGATGTAGACGTTGACGGACTCCAACACCTTGTGGAGTCTGTGCTATACCTCATATGGGGTGTAAATCAAGGTAAAGGAGATCCAACCTGAAATAGAATAATTTTCTAATTCAGTGGCCGGAGTGCCTATCATAGAAGAACTTACACTGGCGTGCAAAAATTAGGGACGAGACGGTTTTTCGAATGTAACGTCGGGCAGAAGTACTCCAAATCGACTGAACTCATACCATGAGATCCCCAAGATGAAAGAATATGGGACAAGTGAACAAAATCGTCCAAACAAGTTATCCAAAGGATACAAAGGCACTTTATCGAAAAGGTAGCTTCGAGCACAACTGAGCAGAAGACATAAACGTCCCTATGGCAGGCGGCTGCCAAGAAAAATCCAGTCTTTAGTAGGGAATATGATCACTCTTGACTGCGTTGCGGGATTTACAAAGTCTGTCCATGCTGAGGACGAGGTTGTCAAGGAGCTGTTGAGGCATCGCGGCCCATTCCTCTTGTAGCGCCAATCGCAGCTGCGAAATCGTTACTGGCGGCTGGTGACGTGCTGCCAAGTGTCTACCCAGAAGATCCTACACGTGTTCGATTGGATCCAGGTCCGGGGACCATGCGGGCCAATCCATGCTTTGAATATCTTTACCCTCCAACAGCTCTGCGACAGCCACTGTACGATGAGGTGTAGCGTTGTTGTCCATGAAGAGGAACACAGGACCCACAGCACCTCTAAACAGACGCTCGTGAGGCAGAAGAGCCTCGGTACAATAGCGGACACCAGTGACTGAACCTCCTTGGAAGATGTGGAGGTCCGTACGGCTACCAAACATGATACCGCCCCAAACCAGAACTCCGTCACCTCCATACCGGTCCCTTTCGATGATGTTGGAGGTGTGATTGCGTGTTCAATGCTCTCTCCAGATGTATATACGTCCAGAATCGATCGTCAGACTAAATCGGCTCTCATCCGTAAAGAGAACTTGACCCCATTGCTGATGTGTCCAGTTCTTGTGTTCCTGGCGCCACAAAAACCACCGTCTCCGATGAGCAGGCGTTAATGGCACCCACCCTACTGGTCGTTGTCCAAATAGACCACCTTTGTGCAGCCTCCTATCCACGGTAAAACGCGATAACGATAACGGACGTCCAGTTGTCTGTTGCATGTGCTTTGCGATTTCTCCCGCTGTCTTCCGTCTGTCTCTTCTCACCTGTAGGATAATATACCGGTTGTCCGCCGCCGTGGTTGCTCGTGGACGACCACTGCTGAACTCTCGGACGGCTGTTCCTGTCGTTTGAAATGCTCTCCAAGCTCCTGAAACGATGCTGTAAGCGATTCCGAACTCCTCGGCCACACTAGTCGCACTTCGACCGTCTTCCAACTTTTCAATGACACGACCTCGGGTAAAGTCATCCAGAGTTCGTCTACTGGATTGCCTGTTGGCCATATCTCACGGTGGCAGCAACTCGATGTCGTTCAAACCGATGTACACCGTGCAATAGCTTTCACTGAATTGCTGAGCGTACACCGCCCGTGTGCTTTATTCTCTTCCGACACTCCCTCCCACCCCACCCCTACGTCATGCTGCATATATACGCATGCCCTACCGTACTGGACCCTAGTCTATCTCCTGAGTCGTCTTTCGGTCCGTTCTGCCTGCTCATTCCATGTTATGCTTATTATTTTTCCTCTTTGTTCTTAATTTTTGCACATCAGTGTATTTTCATAAAACTATGAACAAACATAGGATATGTTAGGGGTAATGTGATTTCTCCTTGATCCAATATCGCTGACCAATTTTGGGTACCTGGACCATGTCGGATTCCTTAATCATGAGAAATGATGTTTGCGAATTCCTCTTTAATCCGTTTTAGATTGTCATACTGAAAACCACAAGTCGGATGCACCTTTTTTGATGCTGCAATTATGCAGAAGATTTCGTTTCAACGCTATCACAAAATATGGAAGAAAGATATCACAATATAGAAATGAACATCGCACTACTCAGATAAATTAACTTGACTTTCTATTAACACTGACGACACTCAAATCACCTGACTCATTCCACACTGTGGATTGTTTAATCACAAGTGACATCACCTCCTCCTTCGTTAATGCTTGTTATCACTTGCTGACTCCTTTTTTAACGCCTTTATTTTCAAACCGGATGGCGAACGAAGATGCACTTACCGGGAATGAGAGACATTCTTGAATTTTTTACAGCAGAAGATTAAATTCCTTCAAATATGCCAGCCCTTTCTAAAGATGCTGAGTTCTAAAATAAGGATGTCGTTTTCAAATCACGGCCTGATTATCGCCGAAAGAGAATGACAAATGCTGCTGAGCGTTTAACTCAACGTCTGTTGATTATAATCGTATTATTATTTCACTTAGCAAAATAATATTTCATTGCAAATTTTTGTAACCATCTTTTACTTTTAGCCTGGCATTACAAAGATTTCCCATTCAAAGACATCATATAAACTAACTGAAGAACTCCGCTGTTTCGGCGTTTAACAAGCACTATGAGTTGTACAGGGTGGGTGATTCATAAAGAAGTATACAGTTTCATCGCACTATAAAACAAGAAGAATGTATGATATTTTATGTTACCTGTAACAGAATTGCAGAGGAATGTTTCAAGTTTTTTTTTTAAAGACAGTCACAGATGTTCTATGTGTGCACCCTTAGTCACACGACACACATCGAGCAGCTAATCCATTTCTGCCCAAAACGCGAGGTGAGATATCTGAATCAAGCGCAGTGATAGTGGCTGTGATATGCTGTTTCAGCTCCGCTAAATCAATAGGAAGGGGAGGGACGAATACCTCGTCCTTTACGTACCCCCGCATGAAAAAGTCACAAGGTGTTAAGTCAGGACTTCTGGGTGGCCGCTGACACACAACACTCCGCACAAAGTGAGATTTTGCAACATCTGGACTTTGTAAAGAACATTTTCAGCTTCTTTCTCAAAATACTCCAGACAGTGGGCTGTGAAATCTGCACTTCACGACTCACCCTCCACGTTGATTTTCCCGGGCTTTGTCGAATGGCGGTGCAAATACTATCGACGACTTCTTCCGATACACGCGGTTGTTCAGGGCTTTTACGTTTGCAAAAACAGCACGTAGTTTCAAATTTTTTATGCCAATCGTAGGAAGATTTTCTGGCTGGAGGTTCTTTTCCGAATCGTGATCGAAAATGCCGTTGCACAACAGTTAGAGATTCCGTTTCGCTCAATTCAAGAACACAAAACGCCTTCTTCACTGCAGACGCTGTCATTTTGGCTGACTAGGCGCGTGACACGCGCGCTAACGGCTACGTCACTTCCCTCAGTAGCGGGACACAAACTTTATGAGTACATCTACCGCAGTTGTGGTCCGTGTCTTCAACTGTTACTGTTTTACAGCATCTGGAAGCTATACTTCTTTGTGAATCACCCCGTATATACACTGAAGTAGCAAATTAACCGGTCCTTCGGAAAATAATGATCGATTGAAGGGTAAAAATGAAAGAGACATACCTCATAGCTCGCAAACTTGTTTTATGCGAAATAGGCGCCTTCAGCCGATACACAACTCGGCTAGCGAGTGACAAGTGCTTCAATGTCAGTCCGGAAGAAAACTGGCTCCCTGGATGCAAGAAAGTACAGGAATGCAATTACGACCTCCTCTCGATTTTGGAAGGTCCTGCCCTTGAGGTAATTGCTAAAATGCATGAACAGGTGGAAATCGGTAGTTGCCAAGTCAGGCGAGTAGGCTGGATGTGGGAGGGTTTCGACCCTCAACTCGTGTAGTTTCTGCTTCATCATTTGTGACACGTGTGTTCTCGCGTTATCATGGAGGAGGAGAGGATCTTTCTGTTTACCAAAAATGGCTGTTTAGAAAACAACTGTGGTGCAGAAGGCCAATTTCTTCACAGTATGGGACGGAGGTAATGCTTTCACCAGCATTCAAGAACCTGTAGTGTATGACACAGTGAATAGTCCACCCCACTCTCAACAAAACCTTCTTTGGCGTCAACCTTGGTTTAGGATGTTGTTTCGGTGGTTCACTATGGTGCAGCCACTGTTCAGATCTCTTACAGTTGTCGTACAGCACCCACGTTTCATCACTGGTGACAATGCGATCAAGTAGTAGGGGATCCTTTTCGTTGCAACGCGGAAGGTTACTGCACATCGACTGTTATTTCTGCTGCTCTGCCAGTTCGCTTGGGACCCACGTACCGAGTTTCTTGACTTTACGAATTTGGCGAAGTTGTTCGGCAATGGTTGACACGGACACATTTTACTACTTGGTGACTTCTTTGACAATGACACGACGATGTCCCTCTACATTTGCCTTCAGAGCGTCGTTATCAAAGACCGAATGTCATCCTCGGCGCTCCTCGTCTTGTTGGCTGGTAACACTGGAACGAAACTTTCAAACCACCGACGCCGCCCCGGTGGCGCAGTGGTCTAAGCGATGGCCTCTGATCATTCGCCCAATAGAGGTCCGGGTTCGAATCCCGGTAAGGCATGGATGTTGTGTTTGTCTTACGGCATTGGCTCTCTCTCTTCCCTGGAACCAGTGGCTCTAAATTAAGGACGGGCGACAACTTATAGCCCATTGCGTTGTTCACACTGGTCGTTAAACCTCCAATAAAAAAAAAACTCGCCGACAAACCGTACGTTCAGGTGGTGCCTCCTCGCCACATACACTGAAGGGCAATTGAATTGGGGATACCTGTCTAGTAACGTGTAGCACCCCCTTTCGCACTGATGATGGCGGCGATTCGTCTCGGCATGAACTCGACAAGACAACGGAAGCGTTGGGAAGCCATACGGATCCACGACCCCTGAACAAGCTCCAACAGTTCACGAAGATTTGATGGAGGGGAGTCATCTCTCTCGATGGCATCGCAGATGTGCTCGACGTGACCTAGCTGACCAAGGAAGCGATGTCACGTCGGTGGAGTGTTTATCCAACTATTCGGGTACAATTCGGGAGTTGCATTGTCTTGTTGCAGGATGAGGTCCCCAGTGGGATGTTGAAGACGCACAAACGAGAGAAATGGTTTTCCAGGATATCCCGGTAACGTAGACCTATGAGGGACGATGTCACACGTACCAGGGGTCCCATTTCAGCCCACGTAAACAGTCCATAGACGAGAATGCCACCTCCACCAGCTTGAAGAGAATCCTGCTAGCAAGAAGGATCCATCGCTTCATGTGGTTTGCGCCGTACTCGTATCCTGCCATCCGCATGTACCAACGTGTATCTCGACTCATCAGGCAAGGCAACATTTTTCCACATCTCTAGGGTCCAGTCGCGATGCTCCCGCGCCCATGCTAATCTTTGCACCCTGTAATATGCGGTCAGCAGCGGTACCCTCGTGGGACGATGGCTTCTGTACCCCATAGCGAGGAGATGGTTCGGGATGGTGTGGCTGCTTACACGTTTTTGTGCACCAGCGTTAAATTGCCGAGTGATTTCTTGCACTGTGGCCCGTCTATCAGCTGTTACAATGCGAGCTAGCCGACGATGACCCCGCTCATCCACACGCTGATGTCCATGGCAGTTGGCCCTTGCAGAGATGGTTTTACCGGATTCGATGTACTCACGGTGCACCCGTGAAACAGTGGCTCGTGGAAATCCCAGTGTCTGCACGACTTCCGAGATTAGGTGACCCATTCGTCGGGCCCCGACAATTCGCCCACGATCAAATGCGATTAGATCCTTCGTCTGATCCATACTGCGTCCGACTCTTACTGATTACCGTCGCATCACTCCTTATATTATCGGATCGCTGCATACTTCACGTCGTTTCCGTTTACAGTGCCTTACAGTTTACAGTGCCTTACAGTTTACAGTGCCTAATTCAATTGCTCTTTAGTGTACATCGAGCACATTACAATAGGTTTGTGCCGCATTGCAACTCAATTTGAACTCATGAAGCAGTATCACCCAAAACTCGCTCCTTCTTAACATGTTGTTTCTGATTTTTTTTAAATCTTCCTTTATCGGAGAGCGTTCCCGGTGCAAAGTGTTTCGCATATGATTTGAAATTTTTCTTAACGCACAAGTATGCCAAGAGAGGGCGTAAGATGGCGTTTTCGCTTACAATATGTGTCGCAGCAATACCTGCGGGACTAAAAACCCGATTGAGAAATTTCTTTTCAGGTCAGATACTGCTAACTATGAAAATATGTTTTGTGTATTTCCTTCCCAAACAATTACACAATTGCGTCGCTAGGGGGCGCAAATATTCGATTCATTTTTTTTTTTTTATATCTCCGCTTCTAAATGTCCGATTTAAAAAACTAGACGAAACCCGTTGGAATCGAAGGTAATTTTTTTTTTAAATAATAAACTTGTATGAAACAACAAATGTAAACTTTATTTGATTGACAAATTCATTCAACCACTTCAGTAAAGAAAATAGTCCAGGTTCGTGATTCTTTTTTTATGACTGAAGATTTAACAACCACCGTGAGCAACTCAACGGGCTATAAGCAGTCGTCCGTCCCTAATTTAGGGGCAGTGGTTCCAGGGAAGGGAGAGAGTCCGTCCCTAATTTAGGGTCAGTGGCTCCAGGGAAGGGAGAGAGTCCGTCCCTAATTTAGGGTCAGTGGTTCCAGGGAAGGGAGAGAGTCCGTCCCTAATTTAGGGTCAGTGGTTCCAGGGAATGGAGAAAGCCAGTGGCGTAAGACAAAAATAAGATCCATGCCTCACCGGGATTTGAACCCGGACCATTCACGAACAAATGATCATAAGCCAACGTTTGGGCTATAAGCAACAGGCACTGCCGTCGTGCAAATTCGGTAGCGTCGCTGGCAAAGTGAAATTCGAAAGCCACAATGCCTACAAGGTATCATACAGTCTTCTGCCAGTTTCAGATTGGGTGCATTCAAAGAAACTTAAATCGGGAAATTTCTGCAATGCGGTTGTTTCCAGAGAAATACTTAAATTATACAACAAATCGCTGTAGCACCACAATCAATGTATCTTATAGTCCTACAGGTGTGGAGTTTTGGGCGAATTGATGCTCTTTGAATAATGAATCGTCCTTTTCTATCAAAATTAACGGTGCATCTTTTCGGTCTTGTCCTAATAAAACTAAATGTTGGAAGAGGAAAACAGGCTGTATATGTTGATTTTATTTATTTATTATTTTTTTTTGCAGTAATACTGGATTTTGGGAAGCTTACAGTAAACAAGCATCAGTGTAAGAGAGAAAAAGAACACAGGATTAGCTGTTTGTTTACTCTTAAGAAACAATGTGTCGTGTTGCTTATGCGCTTATGTGATAACTATGTTTGTTTTATGTATTCTGTTTCGGCATTGTTGCCTTCTCGTTACTGGAAACAAAAATTTCATAAGTCAACAATTTCTAGGCAGATGTATGATCCATTACGGATTAAAGTAAATTTATTATTAGCTGCTTATTACCTAATTGTTCTCTTGCAGTATTTAGTTTCGTTTTTTCCTTCGTTAATAACGTAAATCCTACGTCCTGTCTTTCTTTTGCACGACACACATGATTTTTTTCTGTTAGGGAATTCCTTGCCGGTAGATCAAATTTGCACTAGAAACAACTACTAACACACAAATGTTACAATCAGCTGCGCATTTAAATCAGATTCCTAAAATATTTTGAGTTTAAAAATACAGCGTTTTGGATTTTGGATTAAAAAATCATGGTCAGTTACCACAAAAATAAAACGCTTATTAAAATATATGACATATCCAATTGGGAAACGAATTTCCCCGAAGAAATAATTCTTCATAACTACATGGTAAGCATTGCAATGCTATTATTGGTATATTTTCACTGTATTCCATGTAAGCACTTCCTTCAGAAAACTTGAAAATTTTCATCGTCCTGGAGCAGGAATCGAAGCCGAACCTTGCGATTTCAAGTTTTCTGAAGGAAGTGGTTACATGGAATTCAATTAAAAATATGCCACTAAGAGCATTACAATAAAAATTTGAGTTCTATTTTAAGGCTACTTTGTAAAGTTTCAACTTTTGAGCACAAATAAAAACCACACATAGCTAATACGTGTTGCAGTTATTTTTCCGAAACATTTGTTAGAATTATTTTTAAAATTCACTTTATCTGACTTGAAAGTATTCAAATTTGGCGCTAGATGGCGCCAAAAGTCAGCTTGGCAGTGTTTCTGTGTGTAAGAAACGAAATCTCTCATTTCTGTCTGATTTCTTTAATTATCTAGGCCAAATAGAAATCAAAGAATGGGCACTGAAGTGAGATTGGATTCTTGTCTTCTATAGATCATCTTAAATTCTATTGTACGTTCATTTTTTGAAGAGAAAATGTGTACATTACCAGCAAACACTTGAATTTGAGACAGAAACTACGCCTACCTACTTAACTTCACCCCCAAACAATGTCATTGCTTAAAACGTAACAGCGCGTATTTTGTATTTTAATTGTGGAGCGAACGAGATACCGCTTTCATTCTAAATATGGTAAGGTTTTCAGTCTTTCGCTGACGCCAACTTCTGGGACAATCTCCCAAGACGCAAAAGCCACGCCCAAGGAGTGGTATTTTGCGCCATCTATCGCAGAAGATGAAGCCTAACATTCATTCAAAGACAGACTTAACTTAACCTGCTAACGTTTTATCATTGTCAATAACTCACCCGGTTGCATAATACTGACGACATAGTATCCGTCTAACATGTTCCGCTTTTATTTCAAAAGTTACATAATTTCGACAGAAGAAATCACTGAAAACGCAAAAACAAAAAGTTCTTAGAAATAATTTAACTGCAATTTAAAAACACGTACCATACATTAGTACAGTGGATCCCGCTTAAGAAGTTTTCGCTGTCCCGGTGGCGCAGTGGTCTAAGCGATGGCCTCTGATCATTCGTCTGAACGGGGTCCGGGTTCGAATCCCGGTGAGGCATGGATGTTGCGTTTGTTTTACGGCACTGGCTCTCTCCCTTCCTTAGAACCAGTGACCCTAAATTAGGGACGGGTGACTGCTTATAGCCCATTGAGGAGCTCACGGTGGTCGTTAAACCTCCAATAAAAAAAAATAAAAAAAAAAAGTTTTCGTTGGGACGAAGCGATGAAAACTTCTTAAGCGGGAAAACGTCTTAAACAGGAAGTGTCTGATTGGGTTTTGTAAGACTTTAGCGATTAAAAATGTTGCATAGATTAAATCCAGAAATTACATTTTAGTTAATTTTAAAGTAACAAAAAATTTCGCAACTTACCCATTTAAACTTGAATATGAGGATTGAAAGCTACATTTACTATGCTACAGGATAACAAAAATACTGATCTCTAAAGGCGTTTGTTTCTTCCTTTTTTCCGCTAGATTCACAAGGTACGTGTCCATTTCCCTCAAATTTCTCATCATGTCCGTTGGAACACTTTCGTGGCTTTCTATAAAGCGTCGAAAAGTTCTTAATGCTTTACCGGCTTCAGCTGAAGTTGGAATTGGCCTGCACTCATCTTCTTACGTTTCTGGTTCATCTTCCTCTCACGTTTCGATGTCGCAAATATCGTCGATATTTTGCATTTCAAAAGTGGGAACATCTTTGTCAACGTTTTTCCACTATACCGTTGAGGGTTGTAACAGGTAAATTCAGTTCTTTTGCTATCTGCACCCTAGTTAAATGCGGGTTTTCATCAACTCTCGTAATAATGTTTCGCTTCTCAACTACAGATAAAGCTTTTCTTTTGACGCCTTTAGACGCCATATTTCTAGCTAAGCATTTCAACAATAAAACTAAACGTTTACCTCCACGTATGCGAGGTGCAACAACAGAGCCTAACTCTGACAGAATGACTAACTTTCAACAGGTGTTTTCTTTCCCATCTTTTCCCAGCCTTTCCCCACCCCCAAAGATAAGGCGATTGTGATACACAAAGGGCAGACGCAAAAGAAGTGGGAGGAGTAAAAACGACCCCCTGCGTTGACCGTGGGAAGCCGGCAGGAGCTTCGCTTGCTACGTGTACGGGGAAACGTTTCCTCCCAACTTCTTTGACATGTACTTATCTGTTGGACGAGTTCCAAAATCGTATGTTCCTACTTAGAAACTTGTGACACTTACAATTTCTTAAGCGGGAAAACTTGAAATATTGTGCTAATGTTAATTTTCCCACTTACTTTTTAAGTGGGAAAAATTAACATTAGCACTATGGAAAAAAATTGGGACTCTAAAAATAAAACTTCTTAAACGGGAAAACTTCTTAAGCGGGAACTTCCTAAGTGGGATCCGCTGTACTAACATGCAATAATATTAACCCCTTAACCTTCTGGAACGGGGTTCGTAAATTGGGCTAAAATAAGCTCGAACGAATATACTCTATTGTTTGTGAATAACGCAGCAGCCTGAATTGTGCTGATATTAGTCTGAAACTTACAGGACCTATAGAAGAATTTAGGATATGCAAATGATTAAACATGTTAGTAAAATGCTCATAGAACAGCGCCCTATGAACCGTCCAATCGAAAAGCTGTTTCTTGTGCCTCACTATGCCCCGTCGTCAAAGTCGCATTAGGACATCCAACGGACTTTGAGCGAGGAGGAATTGTTGGTATGAGAAAAGCTGGATTTTCCTAATACGAAACTCCCACTCGCACGAGACGAAACATCAGTACAGCGGGGCGAACGTGGTGTCAGTGGACAGATGAGTCTCGGACGCTCAGAAATCCGGGAAATGGACCGCAAAATCGCGCGACTACAGGGAATAACAGACACCTCTACCGCGATCGCAGATCGACATCCACGATGTTACCGCTGCAGTGGCACTGTCAGAGGTCCGGCTGTCACCTCCAGCACAGCTCAAAGTCGTCTGCTTAACAGAGGACTATTCTGTAGCAGCCCATCGCTGTGCGTTCTAATGACCATTAACCACAGACGCCCCAGGCTGCAGTGGTGTTTTGAACACAGACACTGACGCGCTGATAGCAACAGGTCTCGTTTTATGACGAGTCACGATTCAAGTTCATGCACCATGATGGTCGCATAGTGTTCAAAGACATCGTGGTAAACGGCACCTTGCAGCGTCATACCGCCATAACGCCAAGCGTCATTGTTTGGAAGCCCATTGGGTTTAATTCGCGATCTCGCCTGATTTATACACTGAAGAACAATTAAATTAGAGATACCTGTCTAGTAACGTGTAGCACCACCTTTCGCCCTGATGACGGCGGCTATTCGTCTCGGCATGGACTCGACAAGACACCGGAAATGTTGGATCCACGACCCCTGAACAAGCTCCCACAGTTCACGTAGATTTGATGAAGGGGAATCTTGTCCGCCAATTTCCCAGTAGTAGCCATAATAATAAAAAAAAAAAAAAAGCATGGATAACCGCAGTTCCCTAAACCTACAATTTTTTTCTACCCTTACGAATTAACGCCCTGCGCTGGGGAAATTTTTTCGACAGACCGGAAAAACAACCGGTTGCATCTGACTAGATTCGATCCTGGGCCGTTTGCGTGGAAGCCGCGCTCGCTACCGACCGGACTACTTCACTGGGCTCGGATATGTGCTGGAAGCGATCTGTTTGGCATGCAATTTGTAATCGGAATGCTTCCCTCTTTCATTTTACAATATTGCAAGGTATTTTTCATAAAAGTCAGTTTCATATAATTGATAAATTAATTTTTTCAACGAAACGATAGTTTTTTTTTACCTTAAGGGAACTTCACTCATTTTCAAGGCGTGTACATACTTAGAGTCGCTTTCCAAAGTTTTGTACTGTCCTTGCCGTCTTGAAAAGAGATTGTTGAATAAATATATATTTACCCGGGTTCATGTCACATTCTGTTACATTTTTAAAGTTGTGTCTTTCCTTTCCGTTGTCCGAAGCTACATTTGTTTTAAAGAGTAAAATATATTTTATTTTACTTCTCGTTATTTTTAGAAGCAAATTCCTCCCAGTCTTGTGTATTCAAACCATGGATGAGTACACCACATAGCGTTGCTTTTTTTCTTTCAAATAATTAATAAATTTTCGACGCGTATAATTCTTTTTTTCCCAACAAATGCTATTTTAATGGTTTTCCAGGATATGTGTTTCAAGCGGTTTCAAATTATTTCTTGTTATTCATCCACTCCATTCCATGAATTGTTATTCATGGGAATGGAGTGGGTGTATTTCATGGCTGTAATCTAGTATTTCACGGCTTAATCTGATATCTTCGTCGACGCAAAATTTCATTAGGAAATTAATTCGCCTCTCCACATATGGATTTTTTTCTTAACATCCACTAAAATAACACGATGGCGATAGCGTCGTCTTCAACTAACTGGTACCATGAGAGACACAGCAAGTGTTGCTTCTGAGCATGCGCAGTCCCGATGCTTCCACCTGCTGTTGGGGGTTGCATTGCTTGCCAGCAAAGGGCCACTAGTGGCACTTGTTTGGAGGCCCACAATTCACGGCGATGCTGCAGGGCCATCAATGGCTCGCCAACTGATAGCGCTGCCACCATTTCAGATTTCAGCCAGCAGTGACCCATCACTGCCAGCTGGTGACCAGCAGTTTCCCAGCACTTGTGTTTTTGCTGGGAAATGGAATTAAATCAACTGGAACGAAAGTATTCCGTGTCTAGGAAGTGGAGCTAACAAGGCTGGGACGAGTAAACCTACGCATCAGAATGCTTTGCATTATACCTTAGCTTAGGGTATGATTGACATAAATCATATCTGGTGTAAACTCATCGTCAAAAAATAGAGTTGCACCGAGAAGGAGGCAACCGACAGCAATGGAACTTGGTGGGTAGGTTTGACATCGTGGAATATGCAAATGATTCAAGTTGCACGCTCGGTCGCGAATGTGACGCCAACAAGGAGGTTTCGTAGCACTGTGCCTGCCCTTCGATATAAGGTCGTCTCATTGCGCGTACTTGCCATTCTGACTCGTACTGTTATGTTGGTTGCATCCTTTGCAAGTGAAGTATTCCTCGAAGAAAAGTTCGGAAACAATTCGAGCACTTGGAGGAGTTCGAGAGTTGCCGCATCGTTGGATTCAGGGCTGTGCGCCAGTGGATAGCACAAGGCACGCAGCAGTAACAGAAATGGTCTGGGAGACCTAGATGAACCACGGCAAGGGAGGACCGAATGGTTGTTGGACATGCGTGGAGTGACCCAACAGCCACGATTCGGATATTCAGAGAGCGGCGGTGCCCTCTATGCATCGTCTGATTAGTGCCAGCACCATTGGCAGACTGCTGCACGACGCAGGACTACACGCACGCAGACCGTTACGACGACTGCCCTTAACACCATTGCATCGTCGCCAAAGACTGTAATGGTGTCGTGCCAGACTGTCATGGAACCACTTAGAATGGCAGCGGGTGATCTTCAGTGATGGAGTCTTGGAGGAGACGACCAACGAATTCGTATATGGAGGTATCGTGGTCAGCCCCAAGATGAGCGGTTTATTGTCGAGCGTCACACGTCCAGAAGGCCTGGTGTCATAATCTAGGGCGATATTGCTTACGATACCAAATCACCTTTGGTGTTCATTAGAGGCACTTTGACAGCCGAACGTTACGTTAATGAAGTCCTTGAACTAGGGACCCTATCTTTTTGGTGCGATTTACCAACAGGACAACGCTCGTCCGCATACTGATGCTGTCTCGGGAGCTTGCCTTCAAGGCACTGACACTCTGCCATGTGAAGCCGCATTGCCAGATCTATAGCCGATTGAAAATGTGTGGGATGCTCTTAGACGCACTATCCGCACGCACACCCCTAACGCACAATCTGCAGGAACTGCTTGAGAAGATTCAAGGCTTATCGCAGGATACCATTAGGAACCTGTACAACTCCGTGCGGAGATGTCTGGCATGGTGTGTGAGCAATCATGGCGTCCCAACGCCATACTAAGAGACACTATTAATTTTTATTTATCATCGTGTACATCAATAGATAATGCACATATCAGTCTCAGTTTTCAATCATTTATTGTTCCTGGTAACCTTTACCTTCCTTCCAAACAGCATTGGAATCCAACACGTCTTTCGGGATGCAACTATTTTTTTGACGATGAGTGTATTACCTGCTAAAAGAGCTATAACAATGGGGGAGAAGTTAATGGGAGGGAAGATGTTTGAGTCCCTTGAGTGGCATGATGTCCGTATCAGGGCGACTAGCCTTTCGCCATGATGCTTTAATTCCTGGATCAGAGAATAAAGAACTAGAATGGAGCTGCTATCAACGGCAACAGGTTTATATTCGATACTTCTCACATAAGGGGGAAGGAAATTGTTTGCCCCCGATTTCGTTAAACTTGGGTACTATGTGAACATCAGGGTGCTTACAAATTTTAGGCACCATTTTGTTCAAGTACATCGGCCGCTAAAGTGACGGAGGTTCAATTTCTATGGTCACAAAATGTATTACTTTATAATATGAAATATACAATACGGATTTTTTTTTTTTGATTATAGGTTTAACGACCACCATGAGCAACTCAATGGGCTATAAGCAGTCGCCCGTCCCTAATTTAGGGTCACTGGCTCCAGGGAAGGGAGAGAGCCAGTGCCGTAAGACAAGCACAACATCCATGCCTGACCGGGATTCGAACCAGGACCCCTTACGGACGAATGATTAGAGGCCAGCGCCTTAGACCACTGCGCCACCGGGGCGGCTTTTTTTTTTTTTTTTTTGATTGGAGGGTTAGCGACCACCATGAGTGACTCAATGGGCTATAAGCAGTCGCCCGTTACTAATTTAGGGTCACTGATTCCAGGGAAGGGAGAGATCCAATGCCGTAAGACAAACACAACATCCATGCCTCACCGGGATTCGAACCCAGACCCCTTCTTTTTTTTTTTGTTATTGAAGGTTTAACGACCACCGTGAGCAACTCATCGGGCTATAAGCAGTCGCCCGTCCCTAATTTAGGGTCACTGGTTCCAGGGAAGGGAGAGAGGCAGTGCCGTGAGACAAACACAACATCCGTGCCTCACCGGGATTGGAACCCAGATCCCTTTCTTTTTCTTTTTTATTTTTGATTGGAGGTTTAACGACCACCGTGAACAACTCAATGGGGGGTATATAAGCAGTCGCCCGTCCCTAATTTAGGGTCACTGGTTCCAGGGAAGGGAGAGAGGCAGTGCCGTAAGACAAACACAACATCCGTGCCTCACCGGGATTGGAACCCAGACCCCTTTTTTTTTTTTTTTTTTTATTGGAGGTTTAACGACCACCGTGAGCAACTCATTGGGCTATAAGCAGTCGCCTGTTACTAATTGAGGGTCACTGGTTCCAGGGAAGGGAGAGAGCCAGTGCCGTAAGACATTTAAAACATCCATGCCTCACCGGGATTTGAACCCAGATTCCTTCCGGACGAATGATCAGAGGCCATCGCTTAGACCACTGCGCCACCGGGGCGGGAATCAGATTTCTCGAAGATTTTGAGCTTAAATGACCCGTTTCAGATTTTTTATAAAAAAAAAACTCATAACAATTTGAGGAAAAAAGAAGTTTCCCCTTATTAAAACATGTGAGTTTTTAACCTGATCACGTTTTATCATTGTCAATAAATCTTATGTTTTCATTGATCTAAAAAATGATATCCTTTTGTTTTCCGTTTCTCTTACAAAAGTTTAGTCATAATTTTGTAAGACAATCCGAAAATTAAAACAGCAAAGAAAGCATTCAAAGTTCTTGGAATTAGTTCAACTGCAACAGAAAGTTAACGCTGAGCTATATGATTTTGAAGACTTTACTTTTGCTTTGCTCCTATATTTTCGGATAACGATGCTGAATTGTGTTGGTTTTATTCAAATTATTAAGATCTTCCCCTACACGACTTTATACACTAACCACAAAACGTTAGCGTTATTGCGATTAAGAAGGCAAAACGTGCTGATATGCAAATTTAGCGACTACCGGTGATCGGTGATGAGCGTGAGAAGCTACGTCATACGCGTATGTAAATTAGCATCAGGACAACACAGCACGTGACGTGGGAGCTCCAATAAAAATACCCTGCAAGAAGTGGAAAACGGGTCGTTTCACCACTTGGTATGGAAGTTTGCTGAATGTATTGCCTTTGGTTTTGGATTAACTTGAAATGATATCCAGACGACGTCTAAGTACTGACAACAGAAATAGGGCTGTTGACGTGTTACAGGCAAGTGTACGGCAGATCGATGTGGCTGTTGCGATAGGAGCTTTGCAAAGTGTATGTCGGCTGCACAATAGATTTTAGATAGAACTAAGAGTGGTCGCCCGAGGATAACCACAAGGAGGCAAGATCACTACTTCATCGTAAGTGCTCGGAGAAAGCCTAGTATCGCAAGTAGCCAACATCGGGAACCACTTCGAGCTGCTTCTTTTGTCACAGTAAGTACTCAAACAGTGCGAAACGGTCTTCACGAGTACTGATTCAGAACAAGGAGGCAGCTGAGATGTATAGCACTTAACGGCCTCCTTGTTCTGAATTAGGTACATCTTTGACGACGGTGAGCATTGATATCAGCTCACGGTCGTCAAAAGTGTGGGTCCAACATTACATGCCATGAAATAGAGAGTGGCGCCATGTACTTTTCACAGACGAATCCCGTTTCGCTCTTAATAATAATACTCGACAAGGACACGCGTGATAGAGATCCGACGCACGAATACACCCACGCTATGTGCTGTCCTTCCACTCTTACCAGATGCGATCAGTTCTCGTCTAGGCAGGAGTGTGTTTTAAGGGCCGTACTTCCTTGAATGTTTGTCAAGGCAACTTGAATGCGTTAGAGTACCAAAACGAGATCACTGTACCCATTGTGACACTACTTCACGCTGATATTTGGCACGCATTCCGTTTTCTCGATGGCAATGCAACCGTAACAGTGCCTGGAGCGTGCTTCAGGAGTTGGAAAATCATGGGATTGAGTCGTTACAGCTGCCTCCGAGGTCTCCTGTCCATAACTTTATTAAGAACATTTAGGATGCTGTACATAAGCGTTTGAATAACCACGTTCCATACCCCAATACACTGGTAGAGATCTCCGTAACGTTTTAACATTAATATGGGACTCGCTCTTCCGGTCACTCATCAATAATGACACTGCAAATATGCGTAGTGGGTGTCAAGTCGTTCTTCGACAAAAAGATGGCGTTACCGGGTACAGAAATCCAGACATACACTGAAAAGCAATTAAATTAGAGACAGCTGGCGTTATGCCAATGTGGCGCTATGGGCGGCCCTGTAAAAGGAAACGACATGACGTATGCAGCGATCCGACAATATAAGGAGTGATGCGACGGGAAACAGTAAGAGTCGGACGCAGTATGGGTAAGACTAAGTGCATTTGATCGTGGGCAAATTGTCGGGGCCCGACGAATGGGTCACTCCATTTTGGAAGTCGTGCAGGCATTGCAATTTTCACAAGCCACTGTGTCACGGGTGCACCGTGAGTACATCGAATCCGGTAAATCCATCCCTACAAGGGCCAACTGCCGTGGTCAACAACGTGTGGATGAGTGGTGTCATTTTTACCTAGCTCGTATTTTAACCGTGGATAGACGGGCCACAGTGCAAGAAATCACTCGGCAATTTAACGCTGGTGCATAAAATCGTGTAAGCAGCCACACCATCCAGAATCATCTGCTCGCTATGTGGTACAGAATCCATCGTCCCACGAAGGTACCGCTGCTGACCGCACATCACAGGGTGCAAAGATCGGCATGGGCGCGGGAACATCGCTACTGGACCCTAGACCTGTGGAAAAATGTTGCAAGGACTAATGGTTCGCCATTCACGTTGGTACATGCGGATGGCAGGATATGAGTACGGCGCAAACCACATGATGCGATGGATCCTTCTTGCCAGCAGGGCACTCTTCAAGCTGGTGGGGGTGTCATTCTCGTCTGGGGACTGTTTACGTGGACTGAAATGGGACACCTGGTACGTGTGACATACATCGTCCGTCACAGGTCTTCGTTACCGGGATATCCTGGACCACCATTTGCTCCCGTTTGTGCGTCTTCAACATCCCACTGATGACCTCATCCTGCAACAAGACAATGCACCGTGCCATCGCTCCCGAATTGTATCCGAATGGTTGGATGAACACTCCATCGACTTGACCTCGCTTCCTTGGCCAGCTATGTCACCTGACATCAATCCCATCGAGCACATCTCTGATGCCATCGAAGGAGCTCCATCAAATCTTCGTGAGCTGTGGGATCTTGTTCCGGGGTCGTGGATCTAACGCTTCCGTTGTCTTGCCGAGTCCATGCCGAGACGAATCGCCGCCGTCATCAGGGCGAAAGGTGGTGTTACACGTTACTAGACAGGTATCTCTAATTCAATTGCTCTTCAGTGTGTAAGTATTATACAAATTTACCATATTGTCCATATTGCAGTGCTACTTTGTTGTAGGCATAAATTGCGCAATAAATTATTTTTGTAAGCGCACTGTTTATCGTTTGTGTTACGTAGCCTCACTGATGCCATTTCAGCTCATGTTAATTGAATTAGATACATACATCTTTCCTTTCATTGAATATCCCTAATTTTTTGTAACCAGGTGTATCTCAGCAAGGCTTTTTTTGAGAGTGAATACAATTTTGCAGCATCTTTAGAAGTTATTGTGCATCACACCGTAAGAACTTTATCTGTAACTGTGTGTGTGTAATGCGGTAGAAATTCCATAATAAGCAGCAATTAGAAACGGTCAGCTCTCCAGATATTTAGGTTTATTTTCCTTATTTTTTTTGCAAGGTAAGTAGCAAACTAAATTGCTAAATATTTTTCATCCTTTACGACTTCTAAAGCAAACTCCCAAAATCACAGCCTCGTTAGGTGCCACAATATTGGTAGAATATAAGCCAATATGAAGCATCCTTTTGTGCGCCAATCCAGAAAGATGAAGATAACCTGATAGAGAAAAAAAGACAGTCGGACGTGATCAAAAAATCATGAGAAAGATTGGAGAAAGAAACAGCTTGTCAGATTTCGCTAACGGAGTTAGGGATTCCTCTTTTGGCGTTCTCATACCGCCTTTGATCTCGACGTTCCGCAGTTGCGAATCACTTTTGGCTAAAGGGGTGTACTTCTTTCTTCGTGTCTTTCTGGCATTCCATCTGCCCTCTGTCAAAGTTATTTTCAGTGACATAATAACTACCATGTAACAGATGATTTATTACCTTTGCCTGAAATATGAGACTTCTGCAAAACATGGATTCTGTTTTATTCTTTCTTTTTTCTATTATCGCGGTAAATGCGAAAGGAATTGGTTATTTCTTTCATTTACAGGAAGGCAAGGAGCATCATCACACCAGCTCACATATCCTTTTTCGCTTGGATTCTGCAAATCTTCTTTTCTTTACCAAACTGATAACAATCTTTCATTTCTCACATTCTTTTCTTTCGCAGTTCTTTTTGATTGCAGGTGCTACTTTTCCTTTGGTCTGAAGCACAATCGTTTTTGTGCCTATAAAGCTTATTGTCACGTCAATGTGCATATTATTATATTACACCCACTTTTATTTTATTTTCAATTACTTGCATAAATTTTAATTTCAAAATCGAGACGGAAAAGGCGAACGTTTGTGTGTGTGTGTGTGAAATTTAACTGTACATTCTTGCATCATATACGAAATATACATATACACCAAAGAGCCAAACCCTTATAATCAGCCATTGGCGGATTGGCCCACCGGGACACCGGGATATTTCCTGGTGGACCACACGAGAAATGGCCTACTACTTCTCGTATCCTGTTCGTCTTGACTGGCTGGAAGGAACGAATAATTGTTTTGGTATTTATGAATAAAAATCGTTAGATTAATTTGAGCTTTATATTATCTGTCTAAAAAGCTATTGTTTTAAATTAAATGGCGTTTCATTCTCTCTATACTGCTGGCCACCCGAAATGCAACACCAAGAAGGAAGCATCCAATTGTCCTGAAATTCGAAGCATACATTGCCCGCGAAAGGACATGCAAACGATTAGCATTGCAGAGCATATGTAAATCATGTGCGCCCGGCACGCCACTGAGAAGCACTATAAGAAGGGTGCACAGAAGGCGGAATGTAAGTAGTGGAAGTGTGTTGTGCTGCCGGACCTGTGCGTGGGAAGCTTCCTGATGCCTCGTCGCAGAATACGGCAGTCATTCCAGCACGTTCTGGAGTTCGACAGAGGACGAATAGCGGCTTATCGCGACAGCGGTTTATCGTACCGAGACATCGGCTCCCGTGTGGGACGACATCAAGCCACAGTGAGGTAAGTACGGATTCGGTCGGTGCAGGAGGGACGGACGGATCGACGTGAGTGATTGCCGTAGCCGCGACACACCACCGAACAAGAGGACCGGCATGTCGTGCGGCGGCTATTGACGGCTCGCACCGCCACATCACGAACGTTAGCGCAGGAATTAGGGTGTGTTGCGCAGCAACCTGTGTCAGCACGTACCGTTCGACGTCGTCTGCAAGAGCGGGGACTTGTCGCGCGGCGCCCATTGCTCCGATTACCATTCACGTTACACCACCGGCGAGTGCGGCGGCAATGGGCTGTTGACTGCAGCCCTTGGACTACGGAATAGCACGATATTGTCTTCTCCGACGAATCCCGCTTCTGCCTGCAACATCACGATGGTCGGATCCGCGTGTGGCGGCACCGCTGCGAGAGACTGTATGCCGCCTGCATTATGCATCGCCATACCTATCCGTCGCCTGGCGTTACGGTTTGGGGCAAAATTGGATAAGACACCCACACCCCTCTGGTACGCATCGTCGGTACACTCAACATCCACCGCACCATCTCCGACGTTTTGGGGCCTGTAGTCCTCCCTTACCTGCCGGGCCTGCCAGCGGCCACGTTTCAACAGGACAATGTGCGCCCGCACGTGGCACGCATCGTGCAACAATTCTTCACGGCCCACCAGGTGTCACTGCTGCCGTGGCCCGCCTGTTCTCCCGATATGTCGCCCATCGAACACGTCTGGTCGCTGATCGGCAACCGAGTGGCCAGGCAAGCTCCACCCACGGCTACGCCTGATGAACTGTGGCAGCGTGTGGAAGCAGCCTGGACCGACATACCCCAAGCCCTCATCCAAAGCCTCTTTCCTTCGATGCCTCGGCGTGTAGCGGCGGTTATTGCTAGCCATGGGGGCCACACGAACTCTTGATGGCTGCGTGTTCCGCCAGTCGCACGGGCCTGTAAGCTCAATCTTTGTATCTGTTGTTATGTGTCCAGTAAATCTGGCTTTGCTATCTCGTGTCCTTCTTGGTGTTGCATTTTGGGTGGCCAGCAGTGTATATATATATGGTGGGCGTTTGCTCTAAAATGACAAATCAAAAGTCTCTCTACTCCAGTGAAAAATTTGCCACCAGACCAAGCACACTGTTACAAATAAATTAAGCTAACTACGGCTAAGCTTAGGTCGTTGGTCTTGGAGCCAAAAGGACAAGGTAAGCCCTACCTTCCTTTTGTAATCTTAAAGGTAGCAGTGGGAACAAATTTCATTGTCCATCATCCCCACACCTTTACCCACGTACAGACATAGAGCACAAAGTGATTCTTCGACAGAGATGTTTCGTAATATGTGTCCCACACACATTTATCTTAAATGAAACAACGATCTACCATGGATCAAAATGGTAGTTCGTGGGTCAAAATAATGGATAGACTTAAACAATTTAGTAAAACCATGCAATGCATTGATTATGATACGCTTTCCAACATACCAGAAATCATTACTCAAGTTATAAGCACAATGGCTGTGAAATATATTTCGCTCCTGTGCCCTGACCTTTGACACCATTTCGATGATATTAAACAGAAATGATTCAGTATAGCTCTCGAACAACATACTAACATTTTGCCGTAATAGAAGCATTTTTAGTAAGGTTATGAGGATAATGTCTGTGGAATAAATCTCGCTCCTGTGCTCTGATCTTTGACCCCATTTCGATGATACTCAAGATAACCGATTCAGTATGTCTCCGTAACAACATACTAAAGTTCGGTCGCAATAGAAGCATTTTTATGTACGTTATGACGCATAAGTACGATGGAATACATCCTCTCTTATGTCCTGACCTTTGAACTCATTTCGCCCATTTTCAATAGGATTCGTCCGCAGGTTATCCCCAACCACATACTAAATTTTCATCGAAATCAAATAATTTTTACGCGCGTTATCGCGCTGACAGGCAGACAGACAGATAGACAAAGCTGGAGCATTTACGCTTCTTCAACCTACGGTTGGAAAGCGTAAAAAAGGCGTTTATTCAAGGAGGTGGTAAAAATACCGTTGCTTACTAGACGATCAGTGATCAAATAAATATAATTATCTGGTAAAACGCTCTGTTTTGAGCATGGTTTGACATGCATTCAGACACGAGTTAATTTTTAAAATCCTTTTACCCTTAAATTGCTGCTAAAAGTTGTTCACGACTAAATTATTAGGTGTGCAACTTAATTCTCGGGCACAGGCACAACTCGTTGACAGCAAATTATAGCAAATCGAATACGTACCTAATCAGGGAAATAATCCCCGGCGTGTTGGATACATTTGAGCCATCGGCCAGGGAGCTGCCGAATGCAACTGCGGAAAAAAGAGGGCTGTTTCGAGTTGAAAAAGTCATTAATAATTTTGTGGAACTCCTCGACAAAAGGAAAGTGCGTAACACTCAGGTGATGTTGCAGGGAGCGAAAGAGGTGATAATCTGACGGGGCAAAGTCTGGAGGATACGCCGGGTGGGACAAAATCTCCCATCCCAGGTCGGGGATCGGGTTTAAAGTCCTTTATGCGGTATGAGGATGCGCGTTATCCTAAAAGAGCAGGACCGACCTTCTTCCCTTGCCGGTGTATGGCCTTTTCGCATCCATTGCGTCACTCACACGAATGAGTTGCTCACAATAACGCTAATGATTGACCGTTTCACCGGTTTTGAGCAACTGATAGTGTACGACAGCGCGCTGATCCCACCATGTGTACAGCAACAACTTCCTGACATCGATATTGGGATTGGCGGCACTGCTGGTAGGCTGACCTGGATAAACCCACGATTTGCGCAGCTTAGGATAATCGTAGAGGATCTATTTCTCGTCACAGGTCAAAATCTTGTGCAGGAAATCCTTCTTCTTGAATCTGGAAAGCAAAGACACAGCAACATCGTAGCGCCTAGACTTTTTCGCAGCTGTGAATTGGTGAGATACCCAAAGGCCCTCCTTGTGAATCCGTCCAAGCTTGTGCAGGCGCTTTGCAATGGCTTGCCGTGTTACTCCGAGTTCCTGGACGAGCTCTGACTGTGTGCGACATGGGTCCGCATCCAACAGTAGTTCTACTTCCTCATCGTCAACTTTCTGTGGCTGTCCTGGACGTTCTGCATCATGGAGATTGAAATTTCCCTGCTTAAATATCTGGAACCACTTCTTACACGTACTGTGAGACACAGCAGCCTCACCCAAAGCAGCACAGATAATTTGCTGGGCTTCCGCGGCACTTTTTTTTTAGCTGAAACCCAAACAGGAGGCAGTGCCTCAAATGTTGCTTCTTGAACGACATTGCTTTCCCCGTCAACTTTCGTCCCTTCTGTCAATACAGCTGTGAGCGGCTATGGTTTCCTGAAAAGCTGTTGGATGGCGCTGCAATCAGCCATTATCGCACACAGCTATTTGCATTTGCCGACGTTCTATGATCGCCTGTGGTTAGGGGCCGCGAATTAGTTTGCAGACCTAATAATTAAACGGTATAAAGGACACCTGATACTGAGCTCTGTTAATCAGTGCTATGTTCTTCAGACGAAAAGGCAGCGGACTTAAGCGAGCTTAAGAAAGTTCAAATTGTAATGGCCAGACGATTGAATCAGAGCATTTTCGAAACGGCCAGACTTGTGAGTAATTACGGTACCTTCAAAAAGTGGCCTGAGGCGGAAAAACTACGAACCGCCTGCAAGGTATGGACCAACCACGACTAATCCGTGCTAGAGATGAGCAAATGCTATCCAGTATGGTACAGCCCTACAGAAGATATACTGTGCTGCAACTTCCCTGTAAGTGCTGGGAAACTGCTGGCCACCAGCTGGAAGTGATGGGTCACTGCATGCTGAAATCTGCCGTTCACGGCCCGGTAGCGGTCCGTTGGTGGCAGCGCAATCAGTTGGAGAGCCATTGATGGCCCTGCAGCATCGCCGTGACTTGTGGGCCTCCAAGCAAGCTAGTGGCCAGTTGCTGGCAACAATTGCAACCCCAACAGCAGATGGAAGCAACAGGAATGCGCATGCGCAGAAGCAACTCATGGTACCAGTTAGTTGAAGACGACGCTATCGCCATCGTGTTATTTTAGTGGATGTTAAGAAAAAAAATCCATATGGAGAGATGCGAATTAATTTCCTAATGAAATTCCGCGTTGACGAAGACATCAGATTAAGTCATGAAATACTAGATTACAGCCATGAATTACACCCAGTCCATTCCCATGAATAGGAATTCGTGGAAGGGAGTGGGTGAATAACAAGAAAAAATTGAAACCGCTTGAAATAAATGTCCTGAAAAAACCTTAAAAAAACGTTTGTTGGAAAAAAAAAAAGAATTATACGCGTACCAAAATTATTAATTATTTGAAAGAAAAATAAAAGCAACGCTATGTTGGATATAATGTAGGCATACTCATCCATGGGTTGAATACACAAGACTGGGAGGAATTCGCTTTTAAAAAATAACGAGAAGTAAAATAAAATATCTTTCCTCTTTAAAACAAATGTAGCTTCGGACAACGGAAAGGAAAGATACAACGTTAAAAATGTAACAGAATGTGACATGAACCCGGGTAAATACATATTAATTTAACAATTTCCTTTCAAGACGACAAGGACAGTACAAAACTTTGGAAAGCGACTATAAGTATGTACACTCCTTGAAAATGAGTGAAGTTCCCTTAATGCAAAAAAAAAAAAATCGTTACATTGAAGAAATGAATTTATGAATTATATGAAACTGACTTTTATGAAAAAAACCTCGCAATATTGTAAATTGAGAGAGGGAACCATCCGATTACACATTCTACACGAAACAGACAGCTTCAAGCACACGCGCGTGCGTGGCAAATTAGTTTCGTCGGTAGAGAGCTCAGCTCCCACGCCAACGGCCTTGGTTCGTACCTAACCAGATTTAAACGGGCGTTTTTCCGTCGGTCTGTTGAAAAAATTTCTCCTGAGCAGTGCTGTAATTTAGGAGTTTCGTAAGGGTAGGAAAACATTTTTTTTTTATTTTTTATGGCTACTACTGGGAAATTGGCGGACAAGATTCGGCAAGCCACCAATAACGTCTCGTGGTTGCTGGCTGCCACTATCGGCAAACTAGCGGACCACATTAGGCTAGCCATCATTTCTGGCACGTGCTTGCAGGGCCGCTAAAGGGCCTCTTATGGCAGATACTGCCTGTGATGGACAACTGCTGGCCCTGTTGTGGCATATGACAACTGATGGGGTGCCAACTTTTGGCTAGCTGTTGCCTTGAACTGCTGGCCCTTCTGTTGGCCGCCCGGATATTTTATTGACGATTCGGCAGCGGCAACATAGTGCTGGGCCATTGCTGGCAGTGCTGGCCGAGCAAGACTGTTTTTGCTGGGACATTGAACCCTGCTCAAAATGGGGCTGAGTAGCAGCAGGCAGCTCCCAGTGCCCATGCTAACCTCAGTACACCATCGAAAGCGTCTACAGTGGGCACGCTAGAATCAAAACTGAAACTTCAGTGCCAGGAAGAAAGCGAGCTGGTCCTATGAATATCGTTTCCTATTGAGCCATGTGTATGGTAAGGTACGTGTGTGCGTCGTTTACCTGGGGAAGTGTTGGAACCAGTATGCACCGTTGGACGAAAACAAGCCAATGGAGGAAGTACGATGTTTTGAGCTATGTTCTTCTGGAAAACCTTTGATCCAGTCATCCATATGCAGGAAAATATTCAGATTAGATCATATGTAGAGGATTTTAGGAAGGGAGTGTCTGACCCCATGTCTTAAACAACCCTTAGAAATAGGAAGCTAGGAGATTTGGGCTAGAGTGCCCGCTAGGAAAGTGACATGGACGCGAGGTAGAAGACGTCCTTATTTACTACCGGGTGTCCAGTACCCGGGGTCCGACGGCTTAACGTGCCCAGTCGACGCACTGCGGATATTTAGTGGTTCGAGCGTTCGTACCAGCCTATGATCGAACCCAAGGTCTTGCAGTCACGAACGTTGACCACTAGGCCACCCGCGGCACGCAGGAAAATATTATGTCTACCACCAATATAAATATGATTGCAATCCAGATACATCCTTTCATGGCAACAGTATTCCCTTCTGGTAGTGCCTACTTACAGAAGAATGATGCGCCATGCCGCACTGCCTCGATTGTTCGAGAATGAGTCGCGAAACATGAATAGAGCTTCTAGGTCGAAATTCCTCCGACGACAATTCAATCGAGCATCTGCTGTTTGTTTTGCAACAACAAATCCGATCTGCGGTGGCTCAACCACGTGACTTACAAGAGTTAAAGGATCTGCTGGTAACATGTTGGTACCATATACCACAAGACACTTTTAGAAATATTGTAGCGTCTATGTCTCGCCGGGTAAGAGCTGCTTTGGTGGCACGTGGAGGACCAACATCATATTAGGCAGGTGGTCATAATGTTTTGGCTCTTCGGTGTATATCCGTTTAAGAGCTGCTTTGGTGGCACGTGGAGGACCAACATCATATTAGGCAGGTGGTCATAATGTTTTGGCTCTTCGGTGTATATCCGGGTAAGAGCTGCTTTGGTGGCACGTGGAGGACCAATATTATATTAGGCAGGTGGTCATAATGTTTTGGCTCTTCGGTGTATATCCGGGTAAGAGCTTATTTGGCGGCACGTGGAGGACCAACATCATATTAGGCAGGTGGTTATAATGTTTTGGCTCTTCGGGGTATATCCGGGTAAGAGCTGCTTTGGCGGCACGTGGAGGACCAACATCATATGAGGCAGGTGGTCATAATGTTTTGGCTCTTCGGTGTATAGTCCGGAAGTTGGAAATGATGCAAAAGTCTTAGGAGTTTTAAAACACTTGTATGAAAAATGTGTGTCTACTTCAAAATTCAGCACTTTTTGTAATATTTTTTTTTTTTTTGCTGTTCAACTTATGAAATAAGTGTTTTTAAATGGACAGTAGGATTGTATATTGATTTACGTTTAAGGTTTAACTCAACCTCATTTAACTTCTTGGCTTTCTTTACATTGGTAGTATGGCTATTCATTCTTTTTTTTTTTTTTTTTGGGGGGGGGTGGAGGTTTAGCTATAAGCAGTCTCAAGTCCCTAATTTAGGGCCACTGGTTCCAGAGTAGGGAGAGAGCCAGTGCTGTAAGACAAACACAATATCCATGCCTCACCGGGATTCGAACCCGGACCCACAAGGATAAACGGTCATAAGCCAGCGCTTAGACCACTGCGCCGCCAGGGCGGCACCGGATTATTTTAACTCGTTCGTATTAACTGAAATCTTAATTAAGTATGGACATCTTTAAGTAAGCACTTCAAGTAACTTTCCACAGTATATTATTAGCCAACAGCCACGAAAACCAGTTCCAATCTTTATCAATAAACCCACCCGTCAGACAGTCGACAGTAATCATTCCGTTCTCAACAACAAGACTGATGGTCTTCACATATCATATAACAGTATGCACTCAAAACACAGCTCATTTTATATCGGCCTGAAATCTGAATACAATCTCAACGAATATTGCTCCACTCATATAAAAATCACTGTACTTTCTGCACATCTAATACCACTGAAACATCTGCTATTACATTGCACTTTTGCGCTCAGAACATTTAATAATTTTTATCAGCATTTGATTGCGCTTTCACCTCCTCTCAGGTCTTTAGCATTTACAAGCTCATCCAGAGAAATGCTGTGCCGTTAAGTCAGAAAGTATTTAACGAGGGGAACCTAAATGCACATGAGTACACAGAAACTCAAAAGGAAGGTTAAATTAGAAATACTCGTCAGAAACGTCACGCCTGTTTAGCATACATTAAATAAATAAATCAGTCTAGGCTTAAGATATATAACGGAACGGCTCCATTCAAACCACCTGAATGAAATTTCCGACAGATTTAATTTTTATTTTTGGGCTTAACGTTGAACTCCAAGCTGTCTCCTGTCCATAATTTGTGGTCACTGGTTCTAAGAAAAGGTAAGAGCCAGCGCTATTAGGCTAGGGCGCCACCCATGCCCGAACCACGAAATGAGCCTAGGCCCATCTCGGACGAATTTTCGGAAGTCAGCATCGCAGCCTACTCCGCCACAAGAGCGGCTCCGACAGATTCATCCGAAAGATAATATTTATTCAAAACTGAGGAAAGCATATTTTCCGCGATATTCTAGAACTAATGAACTGTCTTTAGTTACAGAAACAGAGCAGTGCTTCATATGAGTTGTTTCAAAAGCTGGCTACTTGCACTTTCATTTCTGTTTACCGCTTAAGCAGACGTTACATGAGATAGGGTAACTGCCCTAAAGACGGGAGGGATCTGAAGCGGCGGGCATCTTGATCGGGCATCACGTATAGCCATTCGCTCGCTCATGTCTCCGAGCAGGGGGACGGTGCGGCGGCCACGAAGAGTCTCGTGGGTCGGGGTTCGAGTCCCTGTCGGGGCACCCGCCTCCCACAGCCAAAACCCCTGAAGATTAAGAAAGTATCCGAACTAGTCTGTGACGTCATAGCTAGCGGGCGGACTCGAGTTCGGTGTTCCTGAAAACGCCGACAAAGTACCGCGATGAAATAGTTTCTCGAGTGCGATATTAGACAAGTTGAGCAAACAGCAAGAAACTGAAAATGTTATTTTCTCTGTATTTTTTATCCTTAGAAAACATCAAAAGATTTTATCCTTAGCTTTCATTTATTTTCTGTTTCTTGCAATGATATCTGTGAACGGGGAATTCCAAAATTTTGCTCTTGTGCTTGGAAATGATTTTATGTACGGGTCTTAAAAATAAATATTTCAGGAAATTTTTTCCTTCAGTCTTCAATTTGGCTAAAGGAACACAAACATAATAGTTTTTTCACGCATAACATGAAATGTCCAACATTTACGTTAAGCATTTTTGCAACTGCGATTTTTTAAGTGCGTGAATAACAAATTGGTAGGACTTTATGAACACAATCACTTTACATAAAACTTTTAGAAATTCCATTCGCGTTCGATTTATTAAAAATGAAAAAGACCGTTTTTTAAATACGAAACCAACGCGAAAGCTAAATTTCTGATTTAGTGAATATATTTCCTTAAGATACGGCGAGATGTGTGCTAAAATCTTGAACTACTTCTACTACTTCTAGAAGGTAACAAAAAATACACACATACATACACAGTGCGTCAAAGAATTTTTAAGACTGCCGATAGATTTCAGCCTACGTTGGCGCCACCAGTGTAATCGCGAATGCGTTATAAACCGTGACCAACTGCTTGCTTTCTGCCAAAAGTACTGCGCAGTTGTTAAAGTAACTGAAACGAAACGGCCGTTCATTAAAGTAAAATTTTTTTCATGTAGATTTATTAAGATGGAACAAAGGGCTGTTATTAAATTTAACGCAAAACTTTGTAAAAGTGCCTCGGAAACGTACCAAATGATGAAACAAGTTTACGGTGAGTTTTGTTTACGTAGGTCAAATGTTTTCCTGTGGCACAAACGTTTTTTCGACGGAAGAGATACGCTAGAAGATGATAAGTGTACCGGAAGACCAAGTTCATCTAGGACACCTGAGATTATTAAAAAAAGTGCGTGATTTCGTGGCAAACAATCGATGTGCGTCACTAAGAGTGATGGAAGAGTCTTTAAACATCAACAAAGAAACGATTCGAACCATCCTGCATGAAGATTTGGGCAAAACAAAAGTCTGTGCTAAATTTGTTCCACACACGTTAACCAATGAACAAAAATCAAGGAGAAGTGCACATTGTAAAGACATCATTTCAGCCGCTGAAAATGATCCAAACTTCTTAAAATCGATTGTTACTGGTGATGAAACATGGTGTTTTCAATATGATCCTAAAACAAAGCGACAGAGTGCGGAATGGAAATAAAAAAACTCACCACAAGCCAAAAAAACAAGAAAAGTTCCATCGAAAAACAAAACAATGCTCATTACATGCTTCGATAGTAAGGGCATTATCCACAAAGAATTTGTTCCAAGTGGACAAACAATTACTGGTGAGTTTTATTTAAATGTTTTGAGTCGTTTGATGGGCAGAATTTGTCGCATTCGTCCAGAATATCGGGATGAAAACTGTTGGTGTTTGTTGCACGATAATGCACCCAGTCACACTTCACTTCTTGTTCGTAGATGTTTGGCGAAAATTAACGTCTGTGTGTTGAATCATCCCCCGTATTCGCCTGATTTAGCCCCCTGCGACTTTTCTTTATTCCAAAAACTTAAAATGACGTTAAAGGGGTGTTATTTTGATGATATTTCGACCATACAAACAGCTTCGACGCGTGCTTTGGAGGCAATTCCGCAAAGTGAACTGAAACAGGCATTCGAATCATTATTAAATCGCTGTAACAAGTGTATTGAAGCCGTAGGGACTTATTTTGAATAACAAACCAAAACAAATTACAGTTTCTTGTTTCTATTTCATTTTACAGACCCAGTCTTAAAATGCTTTGCCACACTGTGTGTATATATATATATTAAAATCACTCAGGTAAAACTTCTTTGTCAGATGAACATGGAAGGTATTAATTTGGAAATCTTGAAATTTATGCACATAACATTGCAAATTTTATGCTGCGAAATTACAAAGACATATATATTTTTCCAACTTTGTGAAAACATATTTTGCACAAAAGTTATATTCATTCAGCAGTATGTTCATTGTAAAGGAAACTTTTTGTTTTCGTTTTTCAACTGAAACAGTAATTGAAAATATCAATTAACACATTAACAGACTCCCCGAAAAAACGGGAAACGGCAGCATCAACAAATGGGTTCCTTCATTATGCATAAGTACTTTTTTTTTTTAACGATGTGCTTCTTGAAGAGTAAAACGTTTCACTGCGAATGTTCCTGAAGCTATCCTTAGATGTTACTGAATGCAACTAGGAATTAAAGTGCTACTTTGCAGAATTCAATGCAGTGGCGTCCATATGAGTATTTTTACGGGGAGCTAAGAAAAATCCTTTCCTTCTTAAAGGCTGTCAAACATTTCAGTAAATGTACAAGATACTAAAATACAACAAAAAGAATTTATACTCTTTGACAATTATTAAATAGCTAACAAGTACCGTCCTTATTTTAAAATGTGAAAGGTCTGTCAAAAACTCAAACAATTTTTAGCACGGCTTTTGTAAAAAAAGATCGTGCTTATGTTATCGGTTTGTCCGTCCGTCCGTCTGTAGACACGATATCTCTATAACTATTAGTCTGATTTGAAAAATTATTTTTGCATTGGGAAGCTTGAAATATGCGAATAATGATCATTTATTTGTTGTTGTTTTTTTACAATGTACAATTTCGCCGCTAGAGGGCGTAAATCCGATGACATCGAATTTAAAAATACGTTTTATTCCACATATTTGTTTCTAAACATCCGATTGGAAAAATTAATTTATCTTTCGATTCCATTTATGTCGAAGAGTATTTTACGTATAGTTACTTTTTCAAATTACGCATAGATTTTCTGCTAGGGGGCGTAAAAGTACATTACGTTTTTCCCGATATCTCTTCTTCTAAAACTCCGAGTTGAAAAATGTTTTCTTTAGCGGATACAACTTCTGATGGAAAATCTTTTGCATATAATTTCTAATTTTTGGTAAAGAATACTTTGGCCATCAGGGGACGTAAGTGTTAATTTTTGCTTCTGATGTATTGGCTATAAAATCTGAGCTTCTAAAGTCTCGATTGAAAAAATTATTTCGTGGTACCGATGCCACTTACGTAAATAAACCTTTTCGAAATATTTTCTTTTTAAAATATTGCATGGTTTCTCCGCCAGGGGGCGTAGATATATATCTTATTTTTGTCAATATCTCTACTTGTAGGAGTCCGATTTGAAAAAATTCCTCTTTGTTGCATAGTGTTTCCAGTGTGACATGTTTTTCATATAATTTCAAAATTTGCAAGTAATTCATAGACTTTCCGCTAGGGGGCGTAAAAGTAAATTGCGTTTTCCCCTATACCTCTGCTTCTAAATTTCCGATTTGTAAAAATTCTTTCTGCACCGGATTGATGGGAAATCCTTTGCACATAATTTCTAATTTTTGTAAAAATGGTTTGGCAACCAGGGGGCGTAAGTCTTAATTTCCGCTTCTGATGAATTTGCAGCAAAATCTGAGGTCCTAGAATCTCGATTGAAAAAAAATTGTTTGTGGATCGATACCACTCACGTTGATAAACCTTTTAGGAACATTTCTTCTTAAAATAATGCATGGTTTCTGCACCAGGGGCGTAGATGTATATCCTATTTTTGTCAATATCTCTACTTCTAAGAGTCCGATTTGAAATATTCCTTCTTTGTTGGATAGTGTTTCCGGTGCGAAATGATTTTCATATAAATTCAAAATTTCCAATTAAATCATAGAGTTTTAAAATATATAGTAAATCATATAAAATTTCTCTAGGGGCGCAAAGGTAAATTGCGTTTTATGCGTTATTTCTGCTTCTAAAACTCCGATTTAAAAAATTCTTCCTGTATCACATACAACACCTGATGGGAAATATTGTTCACACATTTTCTATAGTTTAGTAAAGAATGGTTTGGCCACCAGGGGGCATAAGTGTTAATTTCTGTTTCTTATGTATTTGCAACAAAATCTGAGCTCCTGAAATTTTGACTGAAAACATTTTTTCGTGGACCTATACTGCTCAAATCAAAAAACTGTTTGAAAATACGTTTTCCTTAAAGTAATGCATGTTTTTCACGCCAGAAAGCTTTTTTTTTTTTTTTTTTTTTGATTGGATTTTGAACGACCACCGTGAGCAACTCTATGGGGCTATAAGTAGTCCCCCGTCCCTAATTTAGGGACACTGGTTCCAGGGAAGGGAGAGCAGGGAGCTTAGATTCATATCTTATTTTTGTCGATATCTCTGTTTCTAAGAGTCCGATTTGAAAAATGTTTTCTGTGTTGGAGAGCGCTTCCAGTGCGAAATGTTTCTCGTATTAATTCATATTTTTCTTAACGCACAACTCTGTAACGAGAGGGCGTAAGCTCCCGATTTCGGTTACAGCAATATCCTGAGGGATTAAAAACCCGATTGAAAAACTTCTTTCTTCCCTCAGATACTATTGTTTTTCATACCGGTTCCATTGACTTTGAATAGCTTTGATAGATTTAATTTGCGTCAGAACGGATTCAAAAGACGTGCTTATTTCATCCGTAAATTCGGTGCCATCTTTCTTGTTTTCTGTTCTGTTTATTATATTTATTTATAAAGTTACAAAAAAAAAACCTGAACCAATAAATGTTTTAGCTGATTTCAAAAATTGTCATTGCAACTTCCTATTACATGTGTGATGATGGTATGTAAAAATTACATTTCAAAGGAATAAAAAGCTTGTAGGATTTTTTTTTTGTCAAAGCAGAAGTTATAACCGAACTATACAATTAAAGTTTTAATTACAGTTTAGAACATTGTGATGGGAAAGTTAACACCATGATATCTAATACTTTTCAGAGAAAGCAAACTGCAGATTTCGCTTGTTTTTAGAAAACTTATCTATAGCCAATTCTACAAAATTCAGCTCTTTCTCTTTTCTTTTCTCTCTGTGAACACTTAATAAGCACAAACTTGACCTCAGCCACTCTCCTTCTCCTAAAAGCATTACTGATTCATCGATTCGTAATCAGATGTGTTGAAACTGTCATCTACAATTCATTGTCGTACTTTTGAAAGTAAACGCAGAGCAGAATCGAGCTAGTCAAATCTTTAAAATAAAGAAGTTTGATAATTGCAATCAATCATTAATATCTTATTTTTTAAAAATGCTTTAAAATAAGGTTTTGTCTATTTCAGTGTTTTAAATTTATCAAAAATGTGGCAATACCAATGGCTAGAGGTGGCCTTTAGCCCTAGCCATTGGTATAATCAAATTTTGGCCAATGGGCGTCCTTGGTTCATTGTAGACAATTCACATTCATAGTTCTCTAATCTGAAATTCAATCTCTACCACAACTTATTTTAAATTAAATTGTACGCAAAACATGCTATCATGAGAACAACTAGGCTCAACTAACCTTTGAATTCACGGTGGGTTCCAAATCCTTTATTGGTACGGAAGAAATCCATCTTCTTCGAAGGCTTTCGTCTTTAGGAAAGCTGAAAACAGTGGCTTTTTGGATGTGCATTGTAATTAGGTCTACCTGAAGGCATTTAATATTTTCCAGGCATGTTGCATAAAAACGATAATTCACGTGCATGACAACCAAAAGCTCAACACTGACTAATGCAATGCCTCTCCTGAACGCGAAGTTAATATCGCCACTCCACTTCCGTTTGCCCTTGGATCCCTCTGGAGAGAAGGATTGCGATGGCCCTCTGACCGTGACGTCATACCCCTTCGCAGTTTTTTTTTTTTTTAATTATTGAAGGTTTAACGACCACCGTGAGCAACTCAATGGGCTATAAGCATTCTCCCATCCCTAATTTAGGGTCCCTGGTTCCAGGGAAGGGAGAGAGCCAGTGCCGTAAGACACACACAACATCCATGCCTCACCGGGATTCAAACCTGGACCCTTCACGGTCGAATGGTCATAATCCAGCGCTAAGACCGCTGCGCCACCGGAGTGGCCTTCGCAGTTTGCGCGTTGGGGCTCTCCAGGGGTTTTGCCGCAGCCCGCTGACCAGCTGCGCTAAGCCGTTGATCCTCCATTGGTATTAAAAATGGGGGGGGGGATTATTTCCCTATCAAACATAATCAGTTAATCATACTTAATTCAAGATTAAATTAGAAATACAATTCATCTATAGGTATTATAACGAAGTAAATTCCTCCGTCATTTTTGGTCTACGCCGGGATTCGAACACGAGGCCGCTCATTCCGGAACAAGTCGCTCTACCAACTGAGCTACGCAGACGATTATTCTGATTCCTATCTGCCTTTATGTCGTGTGCGTCCTGCTGGCAGGTACGTCACATCTCCCCCCCCCCGAAAGAGGGCCGGGGGCATGGCCCACGGGTCAGCCGTGACCATGAATCGTTGCAGGCAGCCATCCACTGTAGAACGTGCACTTGAGAACTCCCAGTCAATCTGCTGTGTGGAATGCAACATCACACATTTTTATTTTTCGAAGCGCTGGAGAAGGAATTCTCTGATTTTTCCTGTCTCGCGGTGTGTAAATAACATCACACCAATGCGAGATTTTGAACGGCCGGGTCACCCGGATAGTTCGGGCGCCATTACAACGAAGTAAATTTCTCCGTCATTTTTGGTCTACGCCGGGATTCGAACACGAGGCCGCTCATTCCGGAACAAGTCGCTCTACCAACTGAGCTACGCAGACGATTATTCTGATTCCTATCTGCCTTTATGTCGTGCGCGTCCTGCTGGCAGGTACGTCACATCTCCCCCCGAAAGAGGGCCGGGGGCATGGCCCACTCGTCAGCCGTGACCATGAATCGTTGCAGGCAGCCATCCACTGTAGAACGTGCACTTGAGAACTCCCAGTCAATCTGCTGTGTGGAATGCAACATCACACATTTTTATTTTTCGAAGCGCTGGAGAAGGAATTCTCTGATTTTTCCTGTCTCGCGGTGTGTAAATAACATCACACCAATGCGAGATTTTGAACGGCCGGGTCACCCGGATAGTTCGGGCGCCATTACAACGAAGTAAATTTCTCCGTCATTTTTGGTCTACGCCGGGATTCGAACCCGAGGCCGCTTATTCCGGAACAAGTCGCTCTACCAACTGAGCTACGCAGACGATTACTCTGATTCCTATCTGCCTTTATGTCGTGTGCGTCCTGCTGGCAGGTACGTCACAGGATTTCAGCTGTGGCTTCTGATCCTTTGTCCAAGATGGGTCTAGGGTCGAAACACATGTGAGGCAGTAATGGTGTGTTTGTCGTACAGCACTGGCTCTCTCCCTTTCCTGCGGCCCTAAATTAGAGACGGGTGACTACTTAGAACCCACTGAGTTGCTCCCGGAAACCCCAAACCAAAAGAATTTAAAAATTAGATGACATGTCTTTGAACATCATATCAGTTTTTATTACCATTTTTTCGTGTCTCAGGAAGCCTATATAGCTAATCGTAACTTTTCTTTAACAGTGGTTCACACAAAAGCGCTTATTTAAAAGAGCAGCATTTCATTTCTACATATCTCGCCATACTAGACGCTAAAAATACATTTAAATAACCACGTCGTTAAATGACAGGCGAAATAAATGATCCAAATGTATGAACACTGCTCTGCTCTGTATCAATCTAAATAGGGAAACGATCAAACAGAAAACAACAGAAAAAAGTGTGAGTATTATTCAAGCTCTTACAATCTAGTCACGTCCATATTTCCTTAAATCATTGTGTTTATGATTTTTAAAAGGCTATGTTTTCTTCTCAAATAGCATTGCATCAAATGCGTGCAAAAGGTTCCACATAAATGCTTTCATTAATGAAGTGACCTCCCCAGCATCGAGGCACGAATAGAAAAGAAAAGTGATTCTGTGCCAAAAGCTTCGGATCCTCCATGAAAAATACTTACACAAGCGAAAAGAATCACTGCAAAGCTGTATCAATAAAAAAGTGTGTTGCTAGCAGCTGTTCCAAAGTATTGTCTAAGCTCATAAATCGATCTCTCGGTTCCCTGCACATTTATATTCTTTCTTTTTCTCTTGCAGTAAACTCAGTTTTTACATCAATGATGCTTGGCTATTCGAGACTTCTATTAATCTTCCAAATGTTCCTCTAACTTCCCGAAGTATTTACGAAAATTGTTGGGCAAAATAGAAGCGAGAAAACTGGAGCACAGCGACTGCTGTTGCCAACTTCTAATAACATGTAAAGGGGTTTGTTTTAACTAGGAAAATCATAAAGTCTTCAAGTGTTTATTTTAACTACATGTCTGTGGCAACCGAATTAAAAAGTTGTTTTTAACTTCATAGTTGTTAAAGGTTATATTTGCCTAGAAATTTCAGTGGATCGGCATTTTTCACACGACACGCATTGTGAGTTAGTGAATGGTTTTTATTTTACTCGGTAAACATCGATTTTAAATGGTATCCAAGAAGATCTGGATTTATCCATTTGTTTAATATTTTAATTCATTTACTTTCAGATCCAAAAGGTCTCAGAAACGATGCATTTGAGTTACCAAGATAAAGGGTTTTCAATCCTTCCTTTTCAACTGAAAATATGTACGTTAACATGTGGAGTCTAAGGTTAACAAATAAAATATTCAAGGTGCTTTAAATATGTGAAACCATTTTACATATATAGTCAATGCCTGGGAAGATCCACCTCCTCTTGCAAATAAGGAAATTTGAAAGCATATTGCTAACTGTCTGAAGGAGTTGATTTAAACAAAACATTTCAAAACTGCACGACTTTATATCCACTGCAATATTAACAATTAAAAGCATCTGACATCAGATACAATTTCAAGAGCCTAACATCATACTACCATAAAATTTCTTTCGTTTTTAATTTTTGTACCAAAGTTTTGCAAAATTTGGTTATTATTTGATTCGTAAACCACGTAGAAACCAAAGTCCAAATACACTATAATGACAAAGGTCACCGGACACCTAGAAGAGAAACACAACATAGCATTTATTGGCATGCATTAGTATGGTGTCGGTCCAACTTTTGCCTTAATGCATGCACTGACCCTTCGTGACAAGCTTTCGACAAGGTTTTGGAACATGGCGATAGGAATGCGCTTTCATTCGGTACATAATGCTGCCGCTAACAGTTCTTTGTAGTAGGCCTAGGTTCCAAACTTCTTATGCGGCGCTCTAATTCATCCCAAAGGTGCTCTATGGGATTAAGATCAGGGATGTGTGCTGACCAGTCCACACACGATACGGAATCATCATCAACACATGCCGTAACAGTCCTCTCTTTATGGCTCGGTGCATTATCCTGCTGGTACCAACAAGGCTCGGTTCCATAGTATTGCTACAGAGTTGATAGTACATAATTGTCCAGAATATCGTGGTAGACGTGCTGGTAAACAGATTTGTCCACGATAACCAATGGGCCGGGACCATACCACGAAAATCGCCCGCACACGAGTACACTGCCTGCTCCAAACTCGACTGTAGGAACAGTACACTGTGGTAAATAACGTTCTCCCGGCTGCCGCCATACCCAAACACACCCATCAGTCTAATGGATCGTGTATCTGGATTCATCAGTCCATAGGACCCGTTTCCGTTGATCTACCGTCCACGATAAATGTTCTTTACACCATGCTAAACGACGAGTAGCATTCCGAGTGGAGGTGAAAGGCTTATGAGCAGCCGCACGACCACGGCAACCCATGGAAAGAAGTTCTCTGCGAATGGTACGTGTACATACCGAGGTTCCAGCATTTTTACTCACTTGTACACTGAGGTCTTGTGGAGTATTCAGTCTATGAGCTGTATCGACTCTAATGAGGCTTCGACGTCCTCTATCACTGATTTTCTTTGGCCTGTCGGTACTTTTTGGTGCTTCAGGCACGCCATGTGTCTTCCACTTATTCAGTACATACAAAACAGTTGACATGGGTATGTTTAAACGCCTCTCGGTTTTTCTTATGAACAACCCACTAATATAACACCCAATAATCTTTCCTTTCTCAAAGTCAGTTCTCTCCCGCCGCGACATTTTCACTAAACCTCACAGTTCGATATGATCGCGGTCAGATGCAGGTTTGTTTTTATACCGTTTGCAGCTGTACCGGGTATCTTAACAACGCAGGGGATCCGTTGATTTGCTTTTGAAGGAGTGTCCGGGGACTTTTGTCAATATAGTGTATATAAGGTGTAATAAAAATTATCCAGATTAGATTAATTATAAAATAAGTACAAGACCTACAGATCTGAAACATAATCGCCTTCAAGATAGTGTCCTTTTGAAGCTACACAGTTAACGCAGCGCTGTTTTCACCACTCGAAGCATTTTTTTCAAAAAGCGAGCCCTGCTTCGTCACATTCTGTTGTATATCATCAATATCTTGAAAGCTTTCCCCTATCATGTGATATTTGACCTTTGTGAGAAGAAAAAAATGGAGCAAGTTCTGAAAAAACTGGATGGCAGTCGGAGCTGTGCAATGCGGTGCTTAGCAAGAAAATGCAGCACAAGCTGCGATGCATGGGCAACCACCTTGTCATGGTAGAGTTACCATTCGCCGCTTTAATGGAATGCCGGCCTTTTGCGACGAACTGTTTCCCTCAAACGCCGGAAAATTTGAGAGTAGTACTTCTCGATGACTGTCTGTCCAGATGCAGCGCATTATTGATGCAGAGTTCTCTCATGATTAAAAAAACAGTCATCATTGTTTTGAACTTCCTGCGGCTCTGTCTGGCTTTTTGACGTAGAACTCCGTTTGTTTTCAGTGCTGTATCGGGGGTAACATCGGGAGCACGGATGTAACTAAAACTTGTCCCAATTTGAACGCTTATGTCTTCGAAACTAATAATTATAGAGTAATATATAATACATCATTAGATAGTTTATAGAGTCACATTTATAACAAAACAAGTTTTAACCCTCCACTATTTAACACTTTGATACAGTAGCGCTAGAACATGAAGCTAAATTTGCCGCCCCGGGAGCGCAGTGGTCTACGCCAGTGTTCTGCAACCTTCTTCCACTCGCGGCACACCATTAATTATTTATCCCTGACTCAGCACGGCACAACAAAATGTTAATCCTCTCAAAAACGTATGATATGACACTATACAAATTGCCAGAGAAAAGACGATGCATCGACAGTTACTATAAGTTGCACAATCCCATTTATGGAAATCAGGGACAGACTCAAAGTAGAAGCTCAAAGGGGCGGCCACGGGTGCCGTTGCGCAATTCACATCAGTGAATGAAAGACTGGCGCACCAACTCGAAGACTCCTGGTGTCGTGTTTATCCTGTACGCGGCAACAACGATTCTCGCGACGAGATCTTCCACGGAGTTCACAGGCGTCTGGTACACCAATGATTTCATGTACGCCCAGAAGAAGAAGTCAAGTGGGTTTAAAGCGGGTGAGCGTGGAGGCCATGCCACAGGTCCGCCACGTCCAATCCATCGAGCGGGATATGTGGCATTCAGGAAGTATCTGCCGCATCTTGATAAGCCAATCAGCTGCAACTGTCGATGCTGCGGATTTTCTCTGGCAATTTGCTTACGTTAAATGCTTGACGGTGATGTTCTGGCGAGGTGCTACTTCTCCGGCACGAAAGAAATGACGTCTGAGGTGACGACTTGTGCTTGTTGGACGTATTTAGAAGTTACTCTTTTTTGACACTCAGAGTGGAATGCGACCCTAGGTTCCATTGTAAATATTGTTCGTCTTGATGTGTACTATCACCCCTCTTCTTTTGTCAAAACAGTTTACGAACACCCTGTATAAGACACATTGTAGGTGTGACACTAATTTGTGGATGCATTGATGAGTCTCTCTTCTCCAATTAATTTACAAAATTGCGTATTGTTTCCAACTCTTTAAAATGTTAAAGCATATTATGTGCTCGCTAGTAACAATTCTTATTCAATCGATGTTCACATGCAATAGTTGCACACCAGTTAAAAATTGAAGTCTAAAAACATTTCACTATTAAAATCCAATAAACGACAGTCTAAAATCGCGCCATGCTCAAGAACACCAACCATTCCATTATCGAACTCTTGTCAAAGCTTTTCAACTTCTTCGAAGCCATCCCCAGAGCAGCCATCTGTCACATGAAGTTTAGATTGATCATCTGCGCTAGATGATCCTCTATGAGGTCCATCTATGTGTGCGAAGGGGCTGTACGATCACGTCATGATCTTATTCAGTATTTAAATTCATATATGATGACATTTATTTTTAACTATTTAATATTTTAATGTGAAGAATCATTGTATAACCTATGAACAAGATCTTTGGGTTTATATATGATAACTATTAACTAAGAAGTATATAAATTTATCTACTACATGACTAAGCAAATACGATGTACGGATATTAACTAACGACACTGGCACTATAACTTTAGTTAAATAAGAAATTTACATTTTAAACCCTTTCCCTTCAGCACACCACTGCATTCTGATCTTCCACTGGGGAAAGCAGTGTTTTATTTCCTCTGCTATTACCTGTAAGTGACTCGAAACGGGTCCTCTTGAGCACAGATTTGAGTTTTTGGAAAAGGAAAGATTCTCATGGGTGCAAATATGGCAAATAGGCCGGATTTTTATGCAATGTGATGCGTTTCCCGTCTAAAAACTGCTTCACTGGGAGTTCTGGATGAACTGGCCAATTGACCTGATGAAGGATGAACCATTTTTCACACCTTTGGTATCTTTCTTCTCATTCGCGTCCTCAAAATCACCGTAACATGTTTATAGCAATGATGCTTCACTATTGTACCGTTGGGATTGTACCTTCAATATCAAAGAAAACATTTAACATGGCTTTGAGGTTTGCTTTTCCGTGTTTTCTTCATTCTTCCTGACTTTGGTGTTTTTCACTGCATCGATTGTTTTCTTTGCGATTCAGGGTCATATTGGAAGATTCAGTGTTCATTACAATTGATAACACTTTCTAAAAGATTGGCGTTCGCGACACGTTGTTTTGCCAGCTGGAGTGTCGATGAATGCATAGGAAGCCATTCGTTGTCGCCTGGGGGAAAACCCACTCTGGTGCATGTAACGAACGATAGTGGATCGGGAAAACCCCATCTCAACTGTCAATTGTCATGTCCTAGTACGTGGATTTGCTGTCACAGCTTCGACCAGGAGGTCAGTGTTGGTGATTCCTGGACGTTCTGACCTCGGCTTGTGTTCGAGACCGGCATTAAAAGTTTGGAACCTTTTTGTGCAATGCCTTTGGTCAGAACATCCAACGATCACTGGATGCTCTGACTAAAGATAGAACTTTTTTTTTGTTGTTGCCTAATAAAGTTTTATTTCCTCGCCTTAAACTGCACAAACTCTCTAACCGCTGCTGTCGCGTTTAAACACGTTTCTCCAACAATGACGTCGAAGAACTTAAACAGCACGTTTTTTTTTTTTTTTTTTTTTTTTGATTGGAGGTTTAACGACCGCCGTGAGCAACTCAATGGGCTATAAGCAGTCGCCCGTCCCTAATTTAGGGTCACTGGTTCCAGGGAAGGGAGAGAGCCAGTGCCGTAAGACAAACACAACATCCATGCCTGACCGGGATTCGAACCCGGACCCCTTACGGACGAATGATCAGAGGCCAACGCCTTAGACCACTGCACCACCGGGGCGGCAAACAGCACGTTTATCGACTTTGAGTCTCTGCCGACGTTATAACGCAATGTGGCTCCGTGCCAAATGCACGTCATTCGCGTCGTGCGTTCCACGTTATGGAGGTAACTAGTCGACGCTGGCGCGCTTTTAGCACAGGAATGGAGGCCTAACATTTATGTATGGCTCAAAACGGGGATAGCTTTTGACTCATTCTAGTATGTCGGGGAAATGTTGCCACTGTCTCTTTTTACAGTGTTTAAAGACGCAAATTTCTCAAAGTGTAAAATAATTTTTTCTGTCCAACTACGAGTTACGAAAAATATTCCAATGTTAACTTTTGAATCAGTCGTGATTTATTTTTTCCGAATAACCGTCTTATGTCGCAATTGGACGAAACAACGATTGACAACTTAAATCCTGGAGGCATGCAATTTGAGTATAATTACAATGACTTAACTAGAAAGTTATTCGATGTATAAACTATATCCCTATAGTATGTTAAAAGACTTGTCTCGCAAGAAATTCTTTACATACACTGAAGAACCAAAACATTATGACCACCAGCCTAGTATATGATGCTGGCATTCCACGCGTGACACCAAAACATCTGTCGCCCGGTGGGACATCGATGTTACAATATTTTTAAAGGTGCTATAACGAAGTAAATTTCTCCGTCATTTTTGGTCCACGCGGGGGTTCGAACTCGAGTCCACTTTTACCGGAACAAGTCGCTCTACCAACTGAGCTACGCAGACGTTCGTTCTTGCTACTATCTGCCTTTATGGGGTGCGCGACCTGCGGGGCAGAAACGTCACCCCCCCCGAAGAAGGCCGGGGGCATGGTCCAAGGGTCAGCCGTGACCATGAATTGTCGTAGGCAGCCATCCGCTGAAAAACGTGCACTTGAGAACTCCCAGTCAATCTAATGTGTGGATTGCAACGTCACACACATTTATTTTTCGAAGCGCAGGAGAAGGGATTCTCTTATTTTTCGTATCTCGCGGTGTGGAAAGAATATCACATCATTGCGAGATCTTTAACGGCCGGGTCATCCGGGAAGTTCGGGGGCCATTATAACGAAGTAAATTTCTCCGTGATTTTTGGTCCACGCCGGGGATCGAACCCGAGTCCACCTATTCCGGAACAAGTCGCTCTACCAACTGAGCTACGCAGTCGTTCGTTCTTGCTGCTATCTGCCTTTATGTCGTGTGCGTCCTGCGGTGCAGGCACGTCCCAGTGACTTGTGGTATTTGGTGTCAACACATTCAGTCACCTCTAGCAGAGATGAGCCGCGTCCGGCTTGTATCTCGCCGGAGGTTTGTGGTTTCTCCTCCTCGGACTACTTTTTGAATGTACTAAGCATGGCTGACAGTGAGAACCCCACAGACCTTGCCGTTTCTGAAATGCTCTCACCCAGTCTTCTGGCCATTATACAGTAAAACTTCGGAATAGCAGACATCGAAGGGGAAAAGAAAAACTGTCCGTTGTTTAGAAGTGTCCACTGTTGGGAAAGTCATGCTTTGTGACAGCATGCTATGTTTATAACGTAAAAGCAGTTTAAAAGATAAGTAAAAATAAGTATGTAAATGCAATACATAGAGCAAACTTGTACTAACCTTTATTACAAAATATCCATCAAAACCTAAGAAGCAAAATAATCAAGTACTGTTGTCTATCTATTACATTCTTGTGAAATTTTGTTTTCTAAATGAATTTCTTGTCAGCCGCCTGAAGCTTTGAATTCTGTGAATCCTATTTCATTTGCGATTTCTAAAGCCTTTTGACGAATTAAAGTCCCTGATAAAGGAATGTTGTTGGCTTGGCACTAGCGCGGCAAAACCATTCATAGGTAAGAATGTCCACAGCTAAACCGTCAGTTTTAGGGAAAGCTCTCCTAATTTTCTGATTGCCATTACAATCTTACCTAGACTTAAGGATTTCACTCACTTGTGTTTTTGCAATGCCCAGTTTAACTTCTTAAACGCGCACACTTAATCTTTCCCTTTCACTCGGCTCCACTATTTCAAGTTTTTCTTTTAGAGTCAAGCGCTTACGTTTGTGAGACATTTTAAAATCGATGTTTGAGAAATCTTTGATGAGGAAAACCTACTTGATTATTGCAAACAAATGTGATTTCTAGTAATGTGGACTTGAAATTGATCCCTGTGCACTGACCTTACCAAACAACAAGTAATATGGACTTTGAAATTGATCCTTGTGCACTGACCTTACCAAGCAACAAGTAATATGGACTTTGAAATTGATCCCTGTGCACTGTAATCTGAACTTTGAAATTGATACCTTACCAAACAACAAGTGATCTGGACTTTGAAATTGATCCCTGCGCACAGACCTTACTAAGCAACAAAAGGTGAGTCCCTTCCACCTACACCGGAATTGTGTTTGCATGTGTTTCAATCTGATTACCGTTCCCGAATTAGCTGGCCTTGGGCGCTGATCCCCGCTTCTGAGGTATGATGTACGTATGCAGGTCCGATGTACGTATGCAGAGAGAGGGTCAGATGTACGTATGCAAAGAGAGGGTCAGATGCACGTGTGCAAAGAGAGGGTCAGACTGACTGGCTTGCACGACCGCTAATTCTTTTTCCAGCGATTTCGACCACTTACCCGGGGTACATAGCACTTAGCACCTTAAAATAAACTAGGCCTCGGGAACAAAACTGTTAAGATAGTGAATGATGAAAAGTAAAATAACAAAAAAGAAACCTATAATGAATTCAGCTTCTACTAATAAGCTTCTCCTAATGGTTGTTGTGTTGTTAATTATAACATGAATAAACTTTCCTGCTAGTAGTGTAGTAATGATAATAAGCAAGCTTTTAACTGCTAGTAATGTTGTAGTAGTAATTAAGATGAATAAAGTCTTATGCTGGTTGTTAATAATAACAACTAATGAAATAAACCTAACAGCCAGACAGAGATCTGACAAAACTATGAACTGAGAAATACGTACTTACAACAAAAGCTTTATTCAGGTAAAGTCCTGGTATCCTCCAACACACACACACACTAGTCACATTAATCGTATCACAATAATGAAGAAAAAACCTAATCACATAGAACGAAGCTCTTGGCACAAAATAATGTAGCTCTACTCACATAAACGAAGCTCTCCCTACGCACATCAACAAAAAGCTCTCTCCATATAAACAAAAGCTCTCTTAGGTAACACAAACAACAGCTCTCCCTCACATAAACAACCGCTCTCCTAGGTATCGTTGAACGCGCCTATTTATACTGGCTACCACCACGTCATGACTTACACTCATTGCCAGATCTCATTCAGCGGGAGAAATAACATCTCGTTCAGTAAGAAGATAATTTACATAGTAAAATAAAATAACCAGAGATAGTAAAAATCAAAAGGAAAGTGAATCTAGAGTATACGTTACAAACCTTTTGCGAGTTTGGGCAAATCACACCCCTAGGCATTCCTAGAATCGAAAGCAAATTGTCCGTTACATTGTGCTTTAAGTGTTCCCGTGTTCGTTATTTAGAATGTCCGCTATTAAGAAGTAAATGCCCCATAAGAAGCCGTGCATTCGTGCCGGGAAATAAAAAAAATGTCCGTTATAGAGAGATGTCCGTTATTCAGAAGTGTCCGTTAATGGAAGTTTCACTGTAGTTTGGACTTTCTGCCTTTGTCAAACTCGCTCAAGTTCGCTGCCTTTTCCATCTGAAGAGCCAGAATAACACTGATTAACAGAGCTCAGTACCAGGTATTATTTATAGCTTTTCGTAACCTTCACGCGCACCGTCCTTTACCTGCAGTTACTACAAGTTTCATAAAGACTCGCTGTCATAATGTTTTGGCTCTTCGATGTATATTCAGAATTGACCTACAAAAGCAAACTTTTAAGAAGTGGAGATCCATATTTTAGCATGGATAACACACTGATGGAAACCCACCGATTACGAGATGGATCATAAAACTGATTCCTGCAGAAATTTCACGTTACTGATGAGTGCCGCATTTAAATAATAACATTAAATGCAGCTGGAGTTTTTACTGAAACGCTGGGTTTTGGAAAGTACTAACACATTTTTAATAAATAGACTCTAATAAAAAGCACGAATAACGTATTTTGCAAAGTGAAGGAAACATCTGCTGCTAATTTCTTAAACAAGAGCGACCAAAGACTAAGAATTACACTGACTTCTCACCTTATAACAATTAATTTGCTATGTACGGTGTTCTAATGAAAACCTCCAGTTTTAATTCGCAAGCTATTTCTCAGGCGAGTAGAACGAGATGATGTATTCTTTGAATTAGAGCGTTGGCATATTTGAGAGAACAGGTTTGGAGCAAGAAACGATTCTACAAGCTTCAAATGAGATTGAACTCCGATTTCACAAACGGCTTGAGTGATGTTTCTTTCTTTGTTGTAAAGCATCGTGAGTTGCAATCAGTTTTCTATGGCTAACGTAACGTTTTGAAATGTTTTGGCTGGTATTCAACAGAATGTATCGGAAAACTAATAGCTTTTCTGATGGAAAGCGGAGCCTCGTATTCGGGAATAATACGAACCAAATGCTTTGTTTCATGAACATTAAATGTTACTGATTACTATCAGCAACGCAAGACATTCTTACGATATTTTCTTCTGCTTTTTGCATAGACGTACAACGATTATGTCATAACTATATTTTATCTGAAGAACGGTGGCATCAACCTCAAATGTAACCTTCCTTTTATGTTCCTGTATTCTTATGTGAATTTAGTGTCTTCTCGTTAAACATTTTTCCGATTTAACGTCACAGATATCTTCTGTATGAATTTGAAGTTGGCAATTCAAATCTTGGTAAAAGGACAAGCTAAGTAGTAAGATTGCTGAGGTAAGAGCTTAGTGTTCAATGGTTCGTTAACACTGTTTTTTTACGATATTCTTGAGAACTCCTTGAGCACCATGATTTTGAGCATTGTTTTAGTACGATATTGTGAGAAACTTTTAAATGCGAAATTCTTGTTCACTGCTTTAGTACCCTTTTCTTCAGCAGTGTTTTAGTACAATATTCTTGAACACTGATTTAGTACGATATTCTTGAGCTTTGTTTTAATACGACATTCTTGAGCATTGTTTCGTGCAATGTGAGATTAAGCACTGTTGATTTGATTTTGCTTAGAAAATTTTCAATGCTTTGCTAACCTAATTCACGAGTATTTAAAAGCCAAGGCGATTTTTTGTAAGATCAAGATTTGTCAGAGCACTGAAGATAATTATACACAGTCGAGTCCCATTATTGTGACTATCTCCTACTTTTGACGTCAACAGCGCGTAGCCAATGAAAGAAAGCACGTGTCGGGAGCTGGCTTGGAGGGTATATAAAGTGTGCTATAGGCATTCTGAAAACATATCACCCGTTGCTGTCATGGATAAAAGGATCGATTTATCAGATTTGCAAAAAGGTGTGATTATCGGCTTTCGGGCCAAGGGTGGCAATATTTCTGAAACAGCGCAATTTGTGAACTATTCGCGTGCTGCTGTGGTTAAAGTGTATGGTGATTGGAGAAATGACATCGTTGCGAATAAGCGACTTGCAAACTGCGGAGCACCACATACAATTGATGTGAGAGGTGAACGTCTGCTTCGAAAGTGCGTGAGGGCCGATCGACATGCTACAGTGGAGCACCTCAAGGTCGAATGAACGAGGGGGCTACCGGAAGTATGTCTAAAACTACAGTTCAGCAAACTCTGCTGCGTATGGGGCTCCGATGCAGACGCATGGTCTCTGCACCTATGCTAAAAACAGTGCATCGGCAGAAAAGGCTTACATTTGCACGGCAGTATTGGAATTGGACCTCCGCTGATTGGCAAAGGATTGCCTTCTCCGATGAGTCCCGTTTTCTGTTTCATCGAACGTATATACTTTGGCGTATAAGGCGAGAAACATCGGACAACAAACATTCTTTAACCATTGATGGCAGAACACAAGCTGGTGGGGGCAGCGTTATGGCCTGGTGAATGTTTTCGTGGCGTTCTCTGGATCCACTCATAACTATGGGAGGCACTATGGACTAAATTCATTATGAATCCATCCTTGCAGATTACGTAGACGCATACATGCTGATTGTCTTTCCTTTGGCGGAAAGGATTTTTCTGCCGCCCCGGTGGCGCAGGGGTCTAAGGCGCTGGCCTCTGATCATTCGTCCGTAAGGGGTCCGGGTTCGAATCCCGGTGAGGCATGGATGTTGTGTTTGTCTTACGGCACTGGCTCTCTCCCTTCCCTGGAACCAGTGACCCTAAATTAGGGACGGGCGACTGCTTATAGCCCATTGAGTTGCTCACGGTGGTCGTTAAACCTCCAATCAAAAAAAAAAAAAAAAAAAAAAAAAGGATTTTCTAGCACAACAATGCCACGTGTCATACAGCTAGAAATGTCCGAGAGTGGTTGGAAGAGCACGATGAAGATTTCAAAGTACTTCCCTGGCCCTTTAATTCCCCCGACGTAAACCCAATTGAGCATCTGTAGGATCACCCCGATCGTGCTTTTTGCTCTATGGATCCTTCACCACGCACCCTCCAGCAGCAGCTGTCACATGCACTGCAGTCAGCATGGCTCCACATACCTTGAACACCTTCCAGCCCTTTATTGTGTCACTCCCAGCCCGTCTAGCTGCTGTCCGCGCTGCACACTGCGGTTACTCTGGATATTAGATGGTGGTCACAATAATGTGACTCGACCATGCAGTGGATTGAAGACATCTGATTGTGATATTGATTCAAACCCAAGTGCTTTCTGGCTAAGTGCGTGTGAGTTGGACGACCTGCTAGAACAACCAATAAATTAGATTAAAACGTGAATAACTTGATTCGTTTTTGAACAGTGGGCGTATTCTGAAATATTCCACATGGTTACTTTAGTTCTTTTCAGCTGCAAAGGAAAGTACAATATCGGGGTTCAACAAAATCAAATTCCATAAGCTTTAAATCTGCAAGCTAAGTTTTACTGTGGCGCAATAAAAATAACGCAAATATCAGCTCTATAAGCTTTGGTGTGTTGCAGTGAAGCTAAACGTAAAGCAAAAGTAGGCACACGCAATCACCAGCCCCAAATGTAACACTAGATAACGGGGTTTCTGCCACATGGGTGGAAACATGTGTCTATAGTAAAGTTTTATGAGCTGATAACGAATATGGCCTTCAAAAAGAGCCATCATTCTCCAGTCCCATTTCCACTTTATGATAATTTTTTGTTGTTGGACTTAAAGGAATTACAGAGAGGGAGTCGAACGTTTTGTAATATATGCATAAACGCATGTGCTGCGGCGGGTATGTCACGTGTTTAAACTAGTCCAACTCGCGCACTGATATCAGTCGAAAGGGATATAAAGTGGTAATCGTTACTGTGAACAGCATTGCACGTCGTCGCTGTGTCTGTAGCTGGGAAGCCTGCGCGAGAAGTACGGTTTGCCTTGCTTACTCGCTGAGTGATTCTTGCATAGTTCGCGGTCGTCCGTGCTAATTTGTCTGTGAGTTATTTTTTTCTCAGTTCTTTAACTTCAAGTTTGAAGTTTTACTTTGGTTTTCCGGTTCCAAGCCAACGGGGCTCCGTGCCTCTGCCATGGCGAATTTGCTCAACCGACCTGAGACCATCAAGGTCATACACAATGGGAAGTATCCCAACGTGAACATTTTGAAGAAGTTGGTCGACAAACTCGACCATCCTGAACAATTGCACACTATCCAGCGCCTTAACAATGGTCATTTCATGGTGAGGTTTCAAACTGCTGCACAAGCGCTGCACTATCTTGAGAACCCCTTGAGGGCCTACAAAGACATTGAGGTGAATAGTTCACCGGTGGATGATGGCATTCGAACCGTCTATGTGAAACTTGTGCCCATCAACATCCCACATGAGAACATCTCAGCGGCACTAACTGTATATTGGGAGATCATCACACCCATCCAGAATGACGGAACACGCTTAAAGGCCTTGAGCATGTATATACAGGCACCAGAATTGTTCGCCGGCAAATGACAAAGCCAGTCCCAAACTTCCTTCAAGTGGGCCATTGGAAGGCTATGGTGACATATGCTCGCATGAATAAAACATGCCAGCGATGTGGACAAGCTGGCCGCATTGCTCCTCAGTGCCCCAACTGTGGTACGTTGGGGCATTTAGAGATCCCTGCCAGCTAACCTGCTCCAAGTGTGGTGCGGATTCTCACACCAAATCGAAGTGCACCCATTCGTCCGTCGCAGATATTGTGGCCGGGTCTTCAGCTGCTCCCCTTGTTTCCAATGAGGAGTATTTAGCGCTACCGTCCACCTCTGCTGTTGTTGCTCCTGGGGACTCTTCCGTTCCTAGTCCAGTTGTCACCATGGACAGGCAACCTGTTGCTTCTGTGTACTTACCTGTTGATCCCGCTTCCTTGAATGGTGTGCCACCTGTTGTTCAGGAGGCCTTGCTTGACGACCACAAAGTAGATCCTGGAGCCCCTCCAGCTGCCTCTCCAGAGCAAGATCTTGAGGCATTTCATCCCATTCAGGGAGACCCAGCACTCACCCCAGAGTGGCTTACCGCTTAGGGTCTTAATATTGCCTATGATACTCCATCTGCGGAGGCCACCTCTCAGCCTCTCGCCGTTGCTTCTGCTATTGTCGAGTCTGTGTCTCTCATGGCCGACGTCACGAGTGCGAAGGCCCTTGTGTCTCCTCTATTTGATTCCACTTACACCAAAGTCGGACTTGCAACCAATGTTGCGCTTCTTGAGAAAGTTTCTTTCATTGCTTCGGACCACGAATACCGGTTCAGCGATTCCGTCGATGATGTTGTCTTCCCCTCTCCAGTTGGAACTGTCTCCATCCATTCCACCTCCGGGGACCTAGTCGAACCTCTTGTGCTTTTCTGCAACCTGCTGGGACGTATTCCAGTTACCACTCTCGTTCAATCTCCTGCCAGGGCGTCTAGATCTGCCGAACAACCCTTCCGTCTTCACCAGCAGTCCTCCTTACCATCTGAGGGCCGTCCCCGCAACAGTCGATTGGCCAGCGTACGTCCTGGAAGTCGCGACCGATCTGCGGTCCACCTGGAGGAGGGAGAAGCGTCAAATTCGTCTTCTCTGAATTTAAAATTCGCGTTATTTTAGTCTATGCGCTAACGACACCCGCTCAAATGGGTAGATTCCTTAGGCGTCTTCCTTTATTTTTTTTGGGTGAAGACTTCCTAATATTGGCGGGGGGGGGGGGTTGATTTTAATCTTGTTTTGGAGCAGCTTCTTGATAAACAGACAGACGGACTCGTGCCGGGCTGTTTTCTCCGGGTTCATGTCAAGGACGGGGCTGGTTGACGCCTGGCGTTCTACTCAACCTGGGGTCTTCTACTGGACTTGAACGGATGGCTCGGTTCGGACCCGCCTGGGCAGAATTCTTGTGGGGGACCCGGAGACTTGTGACCTTGTGTCTTTTGATCATTGTGATGTTAGTTCTGTGTTTCTCCGGGTGAGTGACCATCGTAACGTTTCTGGTGAGATCGTCGTTCTAACAGCGGCCCCGACACGAACTCAAGGCTCGCGGAGGATGAATCAGAATCTTCTCGAAGATGACGACATTCTTCGGAGCCTTGAGAGGTTGCTTCGGTGCGAAATTCAGTCTGAGACTCATCATACTGGTGAGTGGTGGGAGAGGGTTAAACTTAAATTGGAGTCTTATTTACAACTTCAGGGGAAACTTTCGGCTCGTCGGCGGGTTTTTGAACGAACTCGCCTTGTGCGCATGTTGCGTGCATGCAAAGCCGGGCAGCAAATGGGTGCGCAGAATGCTAATATGCTTGCTGAACTCCAAGCTCAGTTGACAGATTTATATTGTGAATCTGGCCAAAAATAAACACATAACTCTCTTTCAAAGAATTTGGAAAACGAGATTTCACTTGCAAGTTTTTTGCGAAATCTCGCAGAGAACAAATTATTTCCCAGGTCATTCCTGGCTTACAGCATGGGTCACGCTTCGTGACCTCTCAACCAAAAATTCACAATTTCCTTTTTTTCACATTTCCGAGACCTGTTTGCGTCTGATGAAGTGCAGCAGTCGTCCGTCGACTCTTGGGTCGCTGATGTGATCCAACTCGACGCCGCGGCTTCTGCACTTACATCGGGCCTTGTGCGTGTTTCCGAGATAAGGCAAGCCATCGCCGGCCTGAGTAATGGTCGCAGTCCGGATATTGATGGTATTCGTGTCGAGTTTTATAAACGTTTTGTTGATTTGCTTGCCGAACCTCTCTGTGATTTTTAACCGTGTTCTGTCAACTGGGCAGTTAACCACGACGACGCGTCTTGGTCAGATCGTTTTGGTTAACAAGCGGCCTGATGGTCCTGGTCGTCATTTGGAAGAATGGAGACTCATCACTCTTCTTAACTACGATTACAAGATTATGGCTAAAGTCCTTGCTAATAGACCGATTAAGGTTATTTCTGGCCTAGTAGGCGCGTTCCAGGTTTCTGAAATCTCGGGGAGGAGACTTTTTCAAACTTTAGTCCTCGTGCTGGACGGTATTCACTACCTCGACCGCAAGAGGTTGAAGTGCTGTATCCTTTCTTTGGATCAGAGCAAAGCCTTCGACACGTTTCTCACAAGTACCTTGTGACCCTGTTAGAGGATTGAAACTTTAGCCCAGATTTTGTTCACAAGGTAAAGGTCTTGTATACAAATAGCTTTCGTTTTATCAGAGTCAACGGTCAGCCTACGGACTGCTTTCCTGTTCGGAGAGGGGTCCGCCAGGGCTGCCCGTTGTCTGCTGCACTTTTCATATTGAGTATTGAAATTCTCCTTAGGAAGATTCACTCTGCCTCGAATATCTCTGGCATCCCTGTCCCAGGTGCGAGCTCTACAACAGCCGAGCTCAAATATCTTGCTTAAGCAGATGACGTCGTTCTCTTCCTTCGAGATGATATTTCCTTGAGAAATTTCTTCCGTGTTTATGACGCTTATGCGGACAGTACAGACGCTACGTTGAATGCAGATAAAACTAAAGCGTTGTGTTTTGGGGATTGGTCACCTGACGTTTTGCAGTTTGTAGGCTCAACCGATGCTCCTATGAGGATTCTAGAAAACAACACCCACAATAAATACAGAGACAGATCAATGCAAACGCATAAGACCATCCCCACAATCGGCCAGACATCGTCCTGGTCAACAGGGAGAAGTCAGCATACCTTATTGACATAGCCGTACCCAACACGTGCATCATCCAGAACATGCACGAAGAGAAGCTGTCAAAGTATAACGACCGAAGATACGATGTCCAGGAAACGTGGCATATGGAGAACGTTAGTACTGTCCCCATAGTAATATTAGACACAGGAGTTGCACCTAAGACCATTTACAGCTCCATTCAGACACTAGACCTTCAACCTAACACGTACATGGAACTACAGAAGGCAGCTATCCTGAACACTTTTAGGATAGTAAAGAAGCCCCTGGGCAAATAAAACAGTACAGCTTCTCAGACTCATCGTAACCTTCCCGGAATGACGAAAGAAAATCCCAGAAATGGGTGGAATCTTTTCTTTATATTTTTATTCATTAATAATAATAATAATAATAATAATAATAATAATAATAAATGTAACTACAGTATACAGATTGCATAGGAAAGTCCCTTTTAGCCTGAAATAACATGCGAACGGAGAGAGGTACAGCTACGCATGTGAGATAACGGTACAGTAAAGAGACTACGCCCGATCGAATCCAATCAATAGCAGCGCCCCTGGTGGCGAAATGCGGAAGTTAGCCTTTGCTAATCGAAAACGAAAAGAGATAGAGCAACATTTCCAATTACAAAGTTGTAGAGCATAAAGTAATTAGTACAAAACGACATTTGTTTCACATGGATAAGATAAATTGTTGCCTTATAGCCCTAAAATGTCCGAAATCGATGCGCGACCCTTTGTGTGAACGTTTGAAAGGAACCGGCTTAGGCATGAGCAAATACATGCAATTTATTGCATAAATGCGTACTTATGTCAATACAGTTAGATGACGTCAGACAAAACAAAATTATAAAATGGAAACTGGCGCACAGTGATAAAACGTTAATGTCGAGTATGTTCTAAGAGTTCGCCATTGCCCACGATACACATTTGTATTCGTGAAAGTAACTCTGCATGCACATTCCTCAGCATTGAAGATGTCACACTATTGCAAGCATCTGTAACACGACGACGTAGATCCAGTAAACTTGTAGGCGCTGTAGCATACACCTGATTTTTGGGAGTGTGTGAATCTCGCCATTCTCACACAGCGTACGTAGACCAAAACTTCTGCTCAGAGTACATCCTGCTACTCGTTTTTATATTGTAGGTACGGTACAACGTCACAATCTGCATTTGCATACGGCTACATTTGCGAAATGTGAATATGCAGATTTGAATCGTCGCGCATCGATTTCGCACATTTTAGGGTATTCAGGCGACAATTTATCTTATCCGTGGGAAACAAATGTCATTGTGTACTAATTACGTGATGTTCTACAACTTTGTATTTGGAAATTTTGCTCTATCTCATTTCGTTTTCGATTTGCAATGGCCAACTTCCGCATTTTGCCACTAGGGGCGCTGCTATTGGTTGCACTCGATCGGGCGTAGTCGCTTTACTATACCGTTATCTCCCTTGCATAGCAGTACCTCTCTCCGTTCGCAAGTTATTTCAGGCTAAAGGGACTTTCCTATGCACCTTGTATATAATAGAGAGAGACATAGAATGCGATGATAATAGTAAATTTTACAACAGTATTTATAATAGAGAAAGAGAGGAAGAGAGAAGGAGGAGGAGAAGGGAGAGAAAATGTATGTAGGTATAAAAAAACATTAAAGAATCACTTCTTAAACAGTTTAGATAGAAAAAAAAGTTAAAGATTAAAGGTTAACACTCACTCTCGTTCTACAGATGCCTTCTATACCAGAAGGAGCATTCCTCATTAATATTGAGTTGATGCAAAAGTTCATGCCGTTTTATTTCATGAGTGTTTCCTGGGTCAGTAGTGACGGTGCCGATGGCCAGTTGTATATCAAAATGTGCCAGTAATATCGTATATCTAAATCATATTGCGTTGAGTGGTTGTGGCTAATGTTTTTTGGGTTTTCAGGTCTGGAAGTATGGAATGTCAAGTAGACAAGAATGAACATTTCCGACATCTGCTCCTCTACGAGTTTAACAAGGGATCCAGAGCCACTGAGGCTACTCGACAAATTTGTGCTGTATAAGAGGAGGATGTTATTGCACCGAGGACATCCCGCAAATGGCTTGAGCTGCTCCGAGGTGGCACTTTTGACCTCAACGACTCTCCACGCTCAGGTCGTCCAGCTCACATTGATGAGAATCGTTTGAACATCTCATCCACTTGGATCCGCGTCAAACCACACACGAGTTAACCACTGAGATGGAATGTGATAATACCACAGTGGTGCGACACCTGGAACGTATGGGGAAGATCCCAAAATTGGGGTCTTGGGTGCCTCACACTCTCACTGAGGAAAACAAGAATCAGTGTTGCATATGTGGTTCTTTGCTCGCCTTTTATCGCGTATGTTCTCAGCAACACAAACCCTTTCTGTCACGTACTGTTACTGGAGATGAAGAGTGGCGCCTGTACGTGAATTACAGGCACGGAGGGAATGGTTAAGCCCAAACACTACGCCCACACCACGTCCAAAAACATGACCTTCATCCTGCGAAGATCATGTTGTGTGTCTGGTAGGGCCATGGAAGGCATTATTCATTGGAAAATGCTGCCGAGGAATCGGACTATTAACGCTGCACTCTATTGTAAGAAACTCCGCCGTGTGGGGGAAGCAATTCAGCAGGAACGACCACATCGGCGCCATGGTGTCTTTCTCCAACATGATAACGCACGCCCTCACAGTGCAAACATGGCCAAAATGGCCATTGAGGACATGAAATGGAAGACACTTTCACATCCGGCCTATTCCCCAGATGTCGCCCCTTCAGACTATCACCTGTGTAGATCTCTGTCGAATGCACTCCGTGGCCGAACGTTCAACAATGATGTTGCTCTCCAGAACTTCCTTGATGATTTCTTCGCAGCAAATTCTGCACGTTTTTTTTAAGAATGGCATTGCAGACCTATCCAAACGTTGGGACACCATCGTAAACAATGGGAGGGAATACATAGTTGATTGATTCCGTTTCCCATTGTGATGTAATACATTCCTGCAGTGCGGTGAAAAAAATGGTATAAACGTAGGCATCCATCCAATAATTACGATGACATTAATTAGATAATGAGCTGACTAACCCCCCACTAGCCCACGAACCGCTGTAGAAGCTAATTGTTTTGATGTGCGTCGCAAAGTAGCGTCCATTTGTTATTACGAACCAATGTATGTAACTCGAATTTTTGGTATAATACGCTTCACGGGGGTTGGCTCGTAACTACGGGTTGTACGTAAGTCGGACGTTCGTAATCTGCGGACTGCCTATAATGTGAGGACAGCGCACGTCTGATTGCTGTTGGGTGCTTCTCATAAATCTCCTACTTTAGTGTATGTTCTTTGCATCATTTAGCGTGCTTTTTTTGTTAGTTTAAAGATTCCACATTAGCATGTTGTCATTGTACTCTACAATAGTAACAGAAAATACGAAGCATCTCTTTTCTTTCTTCTTTAGTAAAAAGAGAAAAGGTGCTTTGTTTTTTATGTGTGAAAAAACGTAGAATGTCTCCGGAAGCGCAGAACAGTAACATTTCGTCGCTTATGTTCTTTTTCGAAGACAAAACATAGAGTTCATAATTTGTTATGTTCATAAATTAAATCCCTGTGTACTTAATTACTTGTCATCACTCTTTACGCATCTGTAGATTAACGTGTAATGAAGGAAATAATGATAGGATAAAAGCATAGCTCTTTACGCATCTGTAGATTAATGTGTTATAAATGAAATAATGATCAGAGTAATTTGGTTATTAACTGTTACATGGCATTTTAATTATCATAAATGAATGACTTAACTACAAACACTTAATGTGGAAATTGCTCTTTTTACGGATTTCCGAAAGAATTCAATCAATTAATTTTCTCTTTTGAACGAATCGCTGATGGTTTCCTAAACCCACAAACTCACGACGAAAAAAATGTAAATAAGCACCCAGAGCGAACTGTGTTGCATTGCCTAATAGGGAAAACAGATACATTCATCGTACCTCTAGGCAAGTGTTTCCCAACCGCCGGTCAGCGAGGTTTTTACCGCCGGTTGGCGGGGTTTTTACTGCCGGTCCGCGGGGTTTTTACTACCAGTCCGCGAGGTTTTTACTGCAGGTCCGAAAGGTTTTTACTGCCGATCCGCGAGGTTTTTACTGCCGGTCCACGAGGTTCTTACTGCCAGTCCGCGAGGTTTTTTACTACCGGTCTGCGAGCTTTTTACTGCCGATCCGCGAGGTTTTTACTGCAGGTCCGCAAGGTTTTTACTGCCGATCCGCGAGGTTTTTACTGCTGATCCGCGAAGTTTTTACTTCCGGTCCGCAATGTTTTTACTGCCGATCCGCGAGGTTTTTACTGCCGATCCGCGAGGTTTTTACTGCAGGTCCGCAAGGTTTTTACTGCCTATCCGCGAGGTTTTTACTGCTGATCCGCGAAGTTTTTACTTCCGGTCCGCGAGGTTTTTACTACCGGTCCGCGAGATTTTCACTGCCGGTCCGCGAGGTTTTTACTTCCGGTCAGCGAGAAACGAGTGAATGTATTTATTTTCCTTTTGAATCGAAATGAGTCAGAGGAAATCTAGATCTACATTTTTTTAACACCTGTCGCGCAAGGTTAAAGGAAGCTTGGATCGCTAATCTCTTCACAGGTGATCTGATCTCCTGCAGGCTAACTCACCAGGAAAATGAAAGCTTTGCTGAACCTCCTTCTGATGCAGTCTGGTATCGATATTCAGATTAAAAGCTCTGACTCAGTTTAGGGGTATTATGGGAAAAGGATGTTCAAGTCTCAGCGACAAAGCTCTAAAATTATTGGCAACATTTTCGACCACGTATTTATTGCGAGAAAACATTTTTAGCCGTTTCAACAATTGAAACAAAGCACATTAACATAATGGACATCAATGCTGCACTGAGAAAGGACGCTGAAACTACAGCTTGAGAAGATTATCGTGAAGCAGCAGCAACAGACGTTGCATTGACCCCTCAAAAATGATATTAACGGTAAGGAGAATATTGTGAATAAACGCCGTTAATGCCCACCAGATGGAGACGTCTCAGTAGCTAAGCCCATCTTACGGATTTATGATGTCAGAAGCAGACGGAGAAACACACATAGTTCCGTGGATTGTTGGCTACCGTGGTGTAAGGCTAACGCTCTCGGCTAGATATCGAGAGATCCGGGATTCGTTTCCCCAGCAGTGGCCGACTAAAAACTTTTCGGTTGCTGTGTGTTTCTAAAACGTGGACAAAGCGATGTCTTTGTTTATTCATTGACGCCACGTATTTGAAGGATTTTCACTTTGATTCTCGCCCTTTGGATTTAACTGTTATAATTAATATATAGCCAGTGCCGTTAATCCCCACCAGATGGAGACGTCTCAGTAGCTGAGCCCATCTTACGGATTTATGATGTCAGAAGCTGACCGAAAAACGCACATAGCGCCGTGGATTGTTGGCCACCGTGGTGTAATCATAACGCTCTAGGCTAAATATCGAGAGATCTGGTGTTCGTTTCCCCAACTGTGACCGAATAACAATTTTTCGTTTGCTGTGTGTTGCTAAAACGTGGAAAGAGCGATGCAATTGTTTATTCCCTAACGCCACGTATTTGGGGGATTTTCACTTTGGAGAATATTTTGGTATATTGATTATGGATTGCGGTTATTAATCATTAAAAATTATTAACAGATTAAATTATATTAACCGTAAGGAGTGTAAATTACTAACACCGGAGGTATATAAATTACGGATTGTACGCGGTGATCATTATCATATAGAATATTACGAGATTAACACTCTCAATCATCAATTTCTGTTAATCAAATTATATAATGTGAATGTAAGGCGTATTGTACATACCTTACTTAGTAATTACCTAACTGATAGATTTCAATACACTATCGTCGATCAAACTTAATCAGCACTACAACTGATAACTTCAGGGGTTACTCAGGGCTCAGTTCTGGGTCCCTTACTATTTAATTTATATATAAATTATATTTTTAACATAAATCTAATCCTCTATGCTGATGATACAACAATATTATTCCACGGCAAAAATCTTAACGAAATGGTTGCTCAGGCCAATCATCAATTACAGATCTACTCGGAATGGTTGACATACAATGAACTTATAATTAATGTTAATAAAACAAAATTCCTTATTTTTACTAGACAAAAAATATTTCATACGCAAGTTCCATATTTACTTTTAAATAATACTCCTACTGACATAGTACAGAACTTTAAGTACCTGGGGATTATTTTAATTTCCGACCTAACATGGAATAACCATATAGACTCAATTGCAAATCGAATTTCCAAAAATCTTTGGGATTGTCAGCAAAGTGATTTCAAGTTTAACTACCAAAACACTTTAACTTTTGTACTATACAATATTCCACTCACACATTAATTATTATTGGGGATAAACCACTCAAACCAACATCAAAAAACAAGTCCTACAGAATAAATACATTAGGTTACTAGACTTCAAAAGAATTTTTTCTTCTCAGACCAACTCCCAACCATTCACTTTTCAACATAGCCATGTCAATCCCAACTATTTACGGAATTTTATCTATTGAACATTTATTTGATTTTAAAATAGGCAAACTTATGTTCCAAAGAATTAAATTAAACTTACATACAGAAATCATTGAATTGAATTTACATACTTATCACTACAATACAAGACACAGATCATTATTACGACCCATACATCCTAAAACCCTCATTATGAAGCAGAGCTTCAATTCTATTGATCCCGAATACTGGAAGTGAGAGCATGTTGCAGACAATCTTAGGGACGTCCCAGTAGCAGTGAAAATATGGTCGCCCCACTTGAGACATACATCAATGAGGAGCAACGTAATGCCATCCGTTTTTTAGAGTACTGAAGGCGTGAAACCTACTGAAATTCATCGTTTAATACAGTTGCAGTATTGGAGGAGAATGGAAAAAATAAATTGGATTGAAAAAATTACCAATGATGAAGTATTGCAAAAAGTTGTAGAGGAAAAGAATTTACTAAAGACCGTAACAAAAAGAAAATATAACTGGACATGCCATGCGTTAAGGGGAGATAGCCTATTGAAAAGAATGATATGAAGGAAAATTGAAGGAAAGCGACCAAGAGGAAGGAGTCGACTAATGATACTCGGTGATATAGTGGGCACAGAAAGCTATCACGAATAGAAGGAGGAAGCACGGGACTGGTGAAACTGGAAGAAGAGGACTTACTGAGTTACTGTCGGAGCTGTTAAGAAACACAACACTAATCGTGATGCATTTATGTCACTCCAGCAAGTGTACGAATGGACTAAGAAGTTCCAAAACGGCGTAAGTACTGTGACAGGTTCTCCTAGACCGGGTTAGGCACACAAATTAGTGTGACACCAGAATCCGTTACAACAGTTGAAGGCATTGTGATGGGAAACCGCCGAGTGACGGTGGATGAAATAGCCGCACTTTTAAAGATCAATCATTGTTCAGCACACCACACCATCCATGATGTGTGTGCTCCAGTTCAACAAAATATCCTCAAGGTGGGTGGTACGCCAGCTGACTCCATAATTGAAACAATGACGGGTTGATGCCTGTCAAGAACTTTTGCGGAATTTTGAAGCAGAAGGTGATGAATTCCTAGAGAGAATTGTTACTGGAGATGAAACCTGGTTTCACTATCATCAGCCAGAAACCAAGAGAGCGAGAAAGGAGTGATCCTATCACTCCTCACCAAATCCGAAGGAGTTCCGCACGCAGCCAACTGCAGAGAAGGTTATACTGACTCTCTTTTGGGATGAACGAGGCGTACTTTTGGAGCACTACATGCCCAAGGGGACCACTGTAATCAGTGGCACGTATGCAGATCTTATCATGAATCATCTTTGACCTGCCATAAAAACGACGTGGACTTCTGAGTACTGGTGTCTTGTTGTAATATGACAACGCTCGGCCCCATACTGCCTGTGCAAAGGTTGCAACCATACAAAACCTGCACTTTGAGTGTGGTTCACATACGTTGTATTCACCAGACCGTGCTCCAAGTGGTTACCACATTTTTGTCCACTCAAAGATGCGGTAGGAGGAAAGACTTTTAGGTCCGATGAAGATGTGCAGCAGGTGGTGTATGAGTGGCTGCACACGCTTCAAAAATATTTTTTTTTTCTACAGAAATCTATGCACTTTGTAAACGCTGGACGACTTGAAATCCTCAAAATGGAGATTGCATTAAAAATGACACGCACCACCTTTGTTCAATAAATTGTGAAAAAAATTATTTAAGGTTTTCAGTTGGCTCTATCTTGTAGTTTGCGAATATTTTTGCTACAGAACTGCGATCTTGATATCATGCATGCGCGCTGAGTTCTCTCATTTGTGCGCAAGCCACAGAGGCTATTAGGAGAACATCAGATCGTGTGTTCGTGTTATTCTGTGCGTTTAACAAGTTGAAGAAGAACGAGCCGCTCGCCAACTGTGAGGTAAAGTCCGTAGTTCAATATTTTCAATGCAAGAAATATGAAACCGTCTGAGATTCATCGGCAGACTTGTGATGTCTGCGGTCAAAAGTTTTTCACGTTTCGTTAATTTCTCTTTTCAGCATTTCTGGACGGACTCAAGCACTCATTACGCCATTTAATCGGACCAGCAGCAAATGGACCCCCCCTTCAGCCCTTCAACCTAGAACTAACACAAAGGGATCTGTCCTTTCATCTGGAGACGTTCCTTGCTAGCAGGCGTTCTTTTGACGACGATGAAGTCAAAAGAGCAGTGCAGAAGTGGGTGTCTTCACAGGAGGCCTCTTTCTACGACAACGGGGTACAAAAACCTTTGCTTCGTTACGGTAAACGCCTCAATAATGGCGGAGACTACATGGAAAAGTACAGTTTAAGGAATGGCAAATCATATAAAATTTTTTTTTCCAAATGCATTCTATTTCAACCTTCCAGGGAGCAAGAGCTTTGGAAGAGGCAATGCGAAATTTCGTCACATGTAAAACAAGAGACTCCCATAAAAGCGTCCAGTTTTTCTGTAGTATTCGTCATCCTTGAGAAGTGCTTATGTGCTTTCTCGCCACTATGGGCCTGAAAATTTTTCGATGCAACATTGTGTTCTCGCCGCTTTTGAACAGGTTTTCGATAAACGGATGAACGTATTATTGCGTCTTCGCCGCTTTGTGCGCAAAAATCTCAGAACATATATATGCGTGCTTGCCACCCGCAGGGTTAAATAGCCTAGCAGTTTAGTTCTTACTTTCCAAATATGTCTCGTACGTTACAGCGGGAATAGTCTTTAATTTTGCCAAAAGAGCAGGTCGGTCACCGATGTCGGACGGTTCGGCCTCGATCGCAATCGGCGTTCCAATTCATTCCAAAGGTATTCTACGAGACTGAGACCCGTACTCTGTGAAATCCAGTCAAGTTCTTCCACACCCAGCTTGAATTAGTTTAGGCAGCTTCACAAACCATTCTGGGTATTCAGTTTCATTAACGGCATTGTCCTCATCACATATTTTACGAAAGGTATGGTATTTCGTTCTTTAATTCCAGAAAGACATCCTATACTCGTTTTAAAATTCACTATTCCAAGTTGTGCCTTCTAGTTTGCGCCGCATTTGAGGCCCACTGATCGGAACACTCTCGTGCCATGCCTGTTTCAAACACTTCAACGTACAGTTTTCAGTTTCAGTATGCTCAGCTTCAGAGAAGTGTTTCTTTTTGCTTTGCAGCTATTTCTTTCCTGTGTTTCGCATAACATTTTCTTTGTGTTTTAACCATTTGATCGACTGGAAAGAAATAACTTGGGGTTAATAAAGCTAAACATTATGACTACTTGCCTAATAGGATGTTGGTCCTCCACGTGCCAACAAAACAACTCTTACACGGGGAGGCATGGAATCTATAAGATCTGTAAAGCAGTGGCGGCTCGTGGTTGGAAAAATAGGTAAAGAGGTACAAGAGCAGTATTAAAAGATGTATACTGTCTACAATGAAAATCCCTTAATGAGGACTTACTTATTTTTTGTATATTAAATTAATTTTTCTTCCTTTTAAAGCTGCAAATTTGTCGATTATGTCGTCATAAGATGGTTAGATGGTTGTTTCTTCGTGAGCATCTATAAAATATCTTCCTGAATAGAAATATTTGCCAGAGAAGCAAGTCTATCTTGGGAACTAGTGTATCTTGAGCAAGTTTGTATTCTTTTAAGAAAACTTCTTTCCACTGGCACACTTGTAGATGGAATTGTTAAACTGAGGAAAACCAATTTATAATCTTCTGTAAAAATGTCTTCGTCTCCGTGAAACACTCGAAGGAGTTCTTGAGTCAATATATTCCTTAACTTTTCATCGGCATATACAAGACTCAGTTCATTTTTAAGGCGCTGGTGTTTAGTAAATATGTTTCCGTAAAAATGTAGATTTTCAAGAGCGCGAGTGGGAAAGCATGCATTAAATTATTCGAATTTGGTTGTGTCAGCAAGTCAGACAAATTGAAGTTTCTTACAGTCTTGAAATTTTATATCCATTTCCATAAGAATGTGGTCCAAAATTTCGAAAATCAAAATACAATTGTTTATAATTTTGAAAAATTGTTTCCTGTGTAAGAGCAACATATTCCCGTGCTTATTTCTCTGATTTTGCTAGCTTTTCCAAACTGTGTTTCAAATAACTCATCGTTCCTTTTATGGCTCAACATTTCACGAGTTTTTTTTTATTTGAGTTACAGTAGTTTATGTTTAGTTATTTTTTCTTCAAAAGTTCGAATAACAGATCGGTGGAGCCAAAAATGTAAATTCGAAAGTGTTCATATCATCCAAAATCCCCTTGGCAAGATGAATTGATTTTTTGTCTGATTATTTGCTATTCGTCAGAAATCCGAACACTTCCTTCAATTTATCCCAATCTTCAACAACTACACTTACTAATTTCGAAGTGAAGGACCATTGAGTTTCTGTTACGGTTGGTCTGCATCTTGCGGTTGTTGATATAAGTGTATAAGACCGCTTCGCAGAATGGTGAACAAACGAAGCAATTCCACTGAGGCTTGCAAAAAGTATTCGACACTTAGAAATTTTAGAAAAACTTCTGGTGTAATACAAGATTCAAACGATGAACTAAGCATTGAACAAAAACAGCTTGAGAAGCATTATCCTTGACTTTTTTTTCTGTAGCCCATTTAAGTGTCCAGACATTATACTTTCCTCATTGTAACATTGTCCTATTTATTTGTGTTGGTAATCAGACTGTTCCAAAATTTTGTCTAGCATTTTGTATAAAGCTCCTGACGTTCTATCTTCATTCACATCATGGAAACCCAAAAATCTCTCAACCAATGCACCTTCCGAATCAACAATAAAAAATTATTTAATTTTTGACGTGATCGTTTATATATTCAGAAATAAATTCAATTAATTCATTTTGAATAGTTTTTTATCCTTTCGTATTGATTTTCAATTTCTAAAGAACTTCTTCATGTCAACAATGAAAGTAATTCAATGAAATTTCCACGATTTATCGAGCCCATTCTTTGGCCATAGAATGCTAGTTCCTTGTTAGTTCAAATACAGTATAGACGGATACTGCATCAATCACTGTCTGCAGGAAAAGTCTATTTAAACGAACGTTTTCGTTAAAATACGTTTTCAAAATCCTAGCATTCTTCCTCAGGGCATCGGCAATGGTGTTTTGAATTTTTTCAAAATTCCTTAACATTAATCCGCATTTCAGGTGTTCGCTAGAATCACGATGTTTATGAAGTAACCGTGTTACGTTTAATAAATTTGAGAATCCGTCTTTATTCCACGCCGAATGTTTATTACTAAAAAGTAAGCAGGGCCAAAAAAATTAACACAGAAGTGCCGCAAATCCATTTATATTCAGTAAACCAACAACTTTTAAAATTAATATTGTAAGATTTACCGCTCTTCTTGATTTCGTTCTTGGCAACAATTGTCAGTGAATCCGTTGGTCATCCTTGAAGCAAAATGTCTCTTTTATGTTCATCTTTCCACAGAGTAAATGGAGTTTGCAATAAATTACAAACAATGTCTTCCACAGGATGCATACTAAAAACTATCGCTATCAGTTAAATTGTACACAAACCTAAAATATCCGTTAAAGCTTTCAACAAATAATCACAAAGCACGAAAGAACAAATTCCTTTCGGAAAATAATGTACCACAGCACCACAGGGAAAAAGCCGGAGCAGATTGCAAGGTACCCTGGTAGTCCGCCCACTCCACCGTGATCTCTCACGACTTTACGCTCAAAAACTGAAAGATGCAGAGGTAAAGCTGAAACACTTCACTTGTGAAAAGCTGAAACACTTCACTTGAGCGAGCAGATTGGGGAGGGTGACGTCACGGTTACCATGGCAACTCTGCGGAAAACTGCAGACTTCCAAGCATTCTCATTTCGGCTCTTCACTTGCACTGTTTTACGTATAAGGATTTGTTTTCCGTATTGAGCGCGCCATGTGAATTAATATCTATTCAAATTTTTGAGTATTTTGGAACTGAATAAAGGCAAAAAAGAATATATTATAAAAAAAATACTGAATAAAACTTTATTTTGAGTAAAATAGGTGAAGAGGCACTTCACCTATATCACCTGAAAAGCCGCCACATAAAGGCATCTTGTATCTGGTACAAACACGTAACCAGCAGATCCTTTAACTCTTGTAAGTTACGTGGTTGAGCAACCGCAGCAGATCGGATTTCTAGTACCAACACGAACCGCAAATGCTCGATTGGATTGATAGCTGGCAAATTTGAGCAATACCTGGAAGTCTTTCTAATGCTTCGTGAACCGTCTTGAACATTCTGGGGAGTAAGGCGTGGCAATTTATCCAGCTGAAAGAAGGCACTACTAGAAGGTTAGACTCTCTCTATGGAAGGATGTACCTGGTATGCAATGATGTTTAGGTAAATGGTAGACGTCAGAGTTTCCTGCAGATGGATCTTGGATTTCCAGCAGAACATTATTCAAAGTATTACGCATTCTCCACAGACTTGGTTTCGTCTCACGGTGCATCTTGGTGCCAAGACATCTCCAGGTAAACGTTGCAGACGCATTGGGCCGTCCACGCGGTGCAACACGAAATGAGATTTGTTGGACTAAACGACTTTCTTCTTATCATTCAAGGCCCAGTTTTGATGCTCGCGTGCTCATTGTACGCCCTTTCGATGGTGAACGGGTGAGGTCTGGGTCAAAGTTCAGGACATAGGAGCGGGATGCATTCCATTGCCTTTATGCGTCATAATTTACGTAAAAAAGGTACGATTTCGATGAACTTTTAGTATGTGGTAGGGGACCATCTGAGACGAATCCTATTACAAATGTACGAAATGGGGTCAAAGGTCACGGCATAGGAGCGAGATCCATTCCATTGCTCTTATGCGTCATAACTTGCATAAATATAGTTTATAGTTTGATTTCAATGAACTTTTAGTATGTCCTAGGGGACCACCTGGGGACGAACCCTATTGAAAATGGGCTACGTGAGGTCAAAGGACAGCACATAGGATCGGGATCCATCCCAGCGCCCTTATGCGTTATAAGTTATGTAAAAATGCTTCGATTGAGATAAAACTTTATCATGTTATTCCGGAAATATACTTTACAGGTTCTGTTGAATATCATCAAAATGGGGTCAAAGGTCAGGACACAGGAGACAGATTTGTTATACAGCCATTATCCTCATATATTTAGTAATAACTTGAGTAATGATTTACGGTATGTTGGAAAGCATATCATAATCAATGCATTGCATGATTTTACTAACTTGTTATATCATAGAAATCAACAGTTGCACGCAGCATGCCGTGTAACCGAAGTAACTAAAAAATTGCAGAACTTCAAACGTATAACCATTACAAAATTTCAAAAGTATAACTATTTCCATACAATTCGATTTTTGTAAATAACATCGTACTTTCTTTAAGATATACACATGATAAAATATATAGTAACTAAAGTGATATTTTCAAAAAGTTACATACTAAAATAAATTATTAAGTCACACAAACTAACAGGAAGATGGTACGAACACTTCATAGCCAATTCATCAAAAGTCGCGCCACAAGAAGCATAACCAAAGTAAACAATAATTACAAGCCACCAAAATAACACTATAATGTTTTAGTTTTAAATAATTTGAAGCACTGCAACAGAGAGAAAATAGTGGTTCGTTGGTTAAAGCAATGATAGACTAAAAAAAGGTGTTTACACAAGGATCAGTTTAAAATACCATTGTTCCGTACGTGACCAGTGACCAAATGACTATAAAAATAATTGCTCTGTGGTATGTACGCATTCCAACTATCATAAAGATCTTCACTGTGATATGGTTGAAAATGAGGCCCGTGATTTTTTCAAATCCGAAGTTTCAAAAGAAAAATAACTACCTGTTACTACATACCGCATTTTGAGCTTAGTTAGATGCTATACTCAATCATAAGTGGACTTTTAAAATTATTTCACCGTTGAATTGTTAAAGTATCATTATGATGGAATTCGTTTTATGATGCAAAAGCTTCCTTTCCTCTAGCATACTACAGAATTTTTGAATGTAGGAATTAGCAGTTGTTTTCCGGAAAATACTTGGGTTTTTGTAGCTGACCACAGGACTATAAATACCGGTCTGTTTTCGTGGTCTAAATTCGCACCTGAACCAAGATCAAATTAAACAAGTTGCACGTTAATAGACTGTCGTCCAAAATTAACGAAACATATAGGTCCGAAACGAGAGGACCTATGGCAAAGATTTTTCAGAGACACACCCAAGTCGAAACGCTAAGTCGATGCACCCAAGCAACATTGTGATAGGTCCTATGGATGTATGCAAAAGACCACCGTGCGTCATCGAGCTAGCAGGCACGCGACCTTGACTCTTTACGATGGGGAGGAATGGGTAGATTGGAAGCATGACAATCGTAAACTGAGGTAGTAAGATGGCTGAATGTGTCGGGGCAAGTGATCTGCAATTTCTACAATAAGTTCCAAGAAACTGGAACAATAACCAAAGGCCAAGAGAAGGATGCCCACGAGCCACTTCAAGTCAAAACAACCGGACGTTTTCTCTAACGATTCGCCGCCATAGGGAATGCCTCAGAAGCTTTGCTCTGCTACCGGAACCGCGATATCGAGTCAAATATATCACAGAAGACGCCACGAGAGCAATCTAAATGCAAGAAGGCATGCACAAAGAATGTACAAGGAGGCCTGTATGTGCAAGAAGGCCTGTATGCATGAAGGTCTGTATCCCACTAGCCGCATTGAACAAAATGATCCGTCTGAACTTCGCCAGACAACGTCATCCCTAGACCCTTGACTAATGGGCCTGTGTGCTCTTCAGTGACGAGTCGTGGTACTGCCCAAGCACTAATTCTCGACTGTCTACATTTGGATAGGTGCGAGAAGCCGGAATTTTTCCCTCTAACATTAGGGGAATTGTCCACTACGGAGGTGGAGTGCTCCTGGATTAGGCTGGAATCGCTTTGGGTGGACGTGAACTACCGCACGTGTTCCCAGGAGGCACCCTCGTAACTACGTTTTACAGGGATGGCAACCTACAGCCATATGTAAGGGTTTTCAGGGAAGTTATTAGCTCCCTGCTGCTTTGCATGGACGAAAATGCCCATCCCCTTAGGGCTCTGCTAGTCGACGAACACATGATGAGGGTGGATGTTCTCATGACGAAGTGGCCCGTGAGATCTCTTGATATAAATCAGATAGAGTATGCCTGGGATGCCCTGGGGGGCCACATGTGGCCTAGTGGTCAACGTTCGTTACTGCCACGGAGATAACCTCAGGTTCGATCCCAGGCAGGTACGAACGCTCGAACCACTAAATACCCGTCGGGCTTCGGATGGGCACGTTAAGCCGTCGGATGGGCACGTTAAGTCGTCGGACCCCGGGTACTGGCCCCCCGGTAGTAAATAAGGGCGTCTTCTACCTCGCTTCCGAGTCACTTTCCTATCGGGCATTGTAGCCCAAATCTCCTAGCTTCCTATTTCTAAGGGTTGTTTAAGACCTGGATTTAGACACTCCCTTCCTAAAATCCTCTACATAGGATCTGATCTGATCTGGGATGCCCTGGGAAGAGCAATTACAAGCCGGCAGCCCTCCTTTCAGAGCCTTCCCGGTACTCCAACGTACCTTTGTGGAGGAGTGTCATTTATTGCCCCAAACTCTCTTGCAAGAGGGCTCTTCCCAAGAGCAGTATCATTGTTCGGGGTAACTGCACTCCGTATTAGCCCATAGAATTCTGCGCCACTTGCTGCATAGCTTTCCGACTGCTATGCTGTCTTGCGCATGCTCCCTCCTCATGGTCGCATTCCTTTTCTGCTGTGGGTTGCTGCGTTTTCCACGTATGTCGGTATGTCCTTAAGAACTGTCATTAACTTCTGCCATGCGGGTTTTGTATTTTTCGTGATTTTCGGTTTGTCACGTCAATTCTGAGCACCAGTGTAAGTGGTTTGAGCGTAAACAATGGCCAGTATGTATTCTCCTCAGAATTTTAAACTCCAAAACGTAAAACATAGTTAAAGTTAGTTTTCTTAAAAACTATATGTACATAAAGGTGTGTATTAGAAAAGTGCGAGTGAATTATTCTGAATCTAGGAAAACGAATGATGCCGTTGAAAATGTGAAAAGATGATTCATTTTGATCTAATGATCCCATTGGATGTCTACGATTAGCAGAAAGTGTCGGTCGCTTTTGTGGGAGCAGTAACTAATTTGACGTATACTCTAATTTAACTTTCATCTTGAGTTTCTTTCTCTATGTAAATTTTCATTTCCTTCTCTTTTAGCGTTTTCAACCTTAGTGCTACGTTTCTCACTCGCTAAATGGTTTGGGCAACAGTCCTGAGGTCAGAGTGTGTAGTAACGTGTGCATGTGCGCAGATAAAAATGAGAGATATGTTGATCTATATGTTGATGCAAGCAGCAAAAAATGTGGTGCGTTAGTGGTAGTGGTGGAAGCTGCATTAGGCTGAAACCGTGTGATCGAGTTGCGTTTTTCTATATTTAGTGTTGGAGTTTGCTAATAAAGTTTTTTAACGTACGTTAATCAGTTTTAAAATATTAAATGTTGTGAATTAGTTATTCACAGGTGCTGAAATGTCCTAGTGAAATGCTCATGCGACATTGATGGAATAAAAAGCGAACTGTCTTTCTGGAACTTTATTTGAGTGACTTTGTTTCACTACGAGTGAGTGAATAAGAAGAAATTTTACGTAGTGTTCTCAAAGCTACATTCACACGCTTAAAATAGTAAAGAACGCTACACTACAACTAAGAGAGAAAACCGGGGGTGGAAGAGAGAACAGAACTTTTATGTCTTGTCCGGATTCGAACCTCAAACCTGCACCATGAAGATACAAAAGTGGGCGTCCTAAAATTGTCGACCACTAGGAGACAAAACAGAGCTCAATCTATTAGTCATACGTTTAATCCAAATGGCAAATGTTCCGTTGAAAACTTAAAAAAGAAATAAAGTACAAATAATAAAAGCAGAATATCTCCTCGGAACAGGAGCTGCAGAGATTTCACACGGAAATGAATAGATAAAAACAAACAGCTGATGTGATATACCTCTTACAACCGTAACTAAGAGAAGTGCATTAGAAAAACAGTATCCGCTTTGAGTGGGCTAGCGAAAGTGAGCACAAGGAAAGAAACAGAAAAATTTAATTAAAACTATCGAATTGAATTTCGTGCCGCTTGCACTTTGTAATTTAGTCATTCCAGTAAATCATTCTTTTTTTCCTTCTCCACATTGTTTCACCGTCGCTCATTGGAGACTGAGTTTGGAGATTAAATGGGATAAGTTTTGAAACCCGCAAAAGCTTCATTAACTTTCGTACACGGTTTCAAATAAGTGGTTCACGTCATACATCTCTAGAGCTGTTTCATCTGTTCTTTTTCTTTTTTTCTCATTCATATATAGTATTTGTACCTGAATACGCTAAAAACGTGCTATTTCTCTTTCGGGACGCCATCGTATGTACTTAATTCTCTAGAGTGAAATTTAATTAAAACTACTGGATTTAGCATTTCATTGTGTTTACTTTAATGTGTTTATTATTTTTAAAATGTAAGTAGCTTTAAAGTAATCGCCATAAATCAAATAAGACGTATGATTAATTACATAAATCTAGGTCATTACTCCGCAATACTCATTAGTAATGTAAATGATGAATAAAAAACGGTTCAAAGAGCAGCAGCCTGTAAGGCAGTGTCTTACGTTTAACAATAATTCTACTTTGGTAATTGCTTAATGATAACTGAAAGATTAAATCTGACAAAATAAATATTACTGCTCTAAGTAGAAGGAATTACTTTACAGGAAAACCAAAAGCTGTGTTAAAAAAATATCGCAATATGTTTTCATCTTAAATTTTTTGAATCTGACGTCTGTTCGCCATGTGTTGAGCTTTATAATAAATGTTGAAACCCCAGTGTCATGAGACAGGAATAAATTTGAATGTCAACCGAAGTTAGTTTCTGTATTCGAGAACATTTTCGTGTGATTGAAAAGCTAAGTGCAAATTGAATGTGTTTTTCTTATATAAGCTCATTTTAAGAAGCACTATCCATGAGATCTATCCCGTATCCTTGTTTATTACTTCGAAAGACAAAAACCAATATATACTTTTGTATTTTACTTTTAAAAAACAATACTTAAAATATTGACTTCTGCCTGTTTAAAAACTTCAGCCACCATTTCAAAATTATTCACCACTTTCATCTTCCTTTCAGTTTTCGTCATCTTTAACGTAAACGTTGGCAATCTAACTTAACCTTTTAACGACCAGGACCGTAAGCTCCTGCGTTGCTCAAAATGCCATAACGTCAGAAACGAACTGCGTTGCTCCTTTCAGAATTCCTTCCCTGTCCTTTACAAGTTAACAAAATAAGTATTAGTGCTCGGTTACCACACCAAACTTTGGATATGTAATCTTGATTTTCATTGAGCTTTAGAAGTTTCCCCGTGACGATCACTGGATTCTTCCACGGAGAAGGCATGCAATGTCATGAGAGTAAATAATAGCCCCCCGAAAGATCCCAAAGTCTACTTTAATTACATTTGTTTAGAGACAACAATTATAACTGATGGTGACTTCTGGTAATCCCATAGGGGCCGTGCAAATTTAAAGAACAGATGGGATGAGAAATCCTTTTCACCCTATAGGCACGTTTTGGGGTGGTTTTGGTAGTTTGGATGTATGTAAGGGAATTTTGAACGTTATGGTCGTCAAAATGTTAAAGTACTACCCGTTGCATTTTAGAGTATTGATTGTGCGTCGTGTGACGTATGCGTCAAATGAGCAGTGAAACAATGAAAACTGGCCGGAGTACTTCAAGGTTTTACCTGCCGATCAGCAAGGTTTTACCTGCCGGTCCGCGAGGTTTTCTTATTTATTTTTTTTTTTTTTTTTAATTGAAGGTTTAACGATCACCGTGAGTAACTTAATGGGCTATAAGCAGCCGTCCGTCCCTAATTTTGGGCCACTGGTTCCAGGGAAGAGGGAGACCCAGTGCCTTAAGGCAAACACAACCTCCATGCCTCACTGGGATTCGAACCCCTTCATGGACGAATGATCATAAGTCAGCGCTTAGACCACTGCGCCGCCGGAGCGGCGAGGATTTTTCTGCCGGTCCGCTGGAAACGTGTACATTTATTTATTTATTTATTAAATCGAAATGGAATCAAAGTAAGAGGAAATCTAAATATAAATTTTTTTGAACATCTATCGCGGAAGGTTAATGGAAGCTTGGATTTCTAATCTCTTCGCAGAAGATCTGAACTCCTGCAGGCTGATTCACTAGGAAAAGTATAGATTTGTTAAACTTAATTCTGATGCTAGTCTGGGACAAATCCAAATCTCTGATTCAGTTTTGAGGTATTATGGGGAAAGAACATCTACGTCTCAGCGACAAAGCTCTAAAATTATTGATAACTTTTTCGACCACGTATTTGTTGCGAGGAAACTTTTATTTTCAGCCGTTTCGGCAATTAAAACAAAACACAGGAACAAAATGGACAGCACTGTGACTTGCAAAAACGACGCTGGAATCATGGCTCGAGGAGATTTTCGTGAATTTTATTAATATATTTAAAACAAAAGTTGATTTTTTTTTCGAATTTTGCCTTCCGAGTACCCTTAACCGAATTTTCGTATTCCAAAGATGAAATTAAACAGTCGGATCACGCAGTAGGGCATCTCATGAACACATAGGTTCTGGCGTAAAGAGAATGTGAACACCTTTGTAAAGACGGAAGTCCTTAGAATAACGTTAGAGGAGGTAGCTTCCTCTTAACTGCTCCGATAGGGTAAAAATCAGCTCAGAAAGATTAAACAAACGTGTAGGCCGAGTGTGAAGCTCGTTAAGGTTGGGAAGGATATTTCTACTAAACATTCCACTTGCTAAGGCAAAAGTATAATAATTCCCAAATCCAATTGTCTGATTCCCTATGGGTAACAAAAAAAACTACGTTCCTGTGACAAAGTTGTCAGAATAGTGGCTTCCAGCAAATCTCTCGAGCTGGTCCCGAGCTTCAAAAAATGGATGAGGGGTGGAGGCCCCACAAAAGCTGGTTGGAGTCACTAGCTTCAAGCAATGACAACAACCCGACGTATGAATTTAGTGTTATTAATTATAATCATTCACACTTAATAATTGGAGGCGAATAAGTAATTAATTCATACACTCGACGTGGATCAGAAACACCAAACAGACTTATTAACGTGGAAAAAGCGATGACTTCTGTTTGGTGTTTCTGATCCACGTCAAGTGTATGAATTAATTGCTTATTCGCCTCTTAGTTATTTGTTCAGTTGCTGCTTTCCATCTTTGGTGAATCCCCAGCATTGTGCGGGGCTCCATGAAGTAATCTGCCATGTGGTTTGGCAGTTAAACTCATGTGAGTCTGGAGAATTCGATGCCGCTGTGGTGCAGTGGTATCATGTCCGACGCGTAACTAGAAGACCCTGGATTCGATTCCGGGTGGCGGCCGAGGAAAATATTTTCGTGACTCACTTATTAACGTGGAAAGAGCGATGACTTCTGTTATTTAAAGTTGCCCAAATTAAGCAAATTTGATAAAAATGACGTGAAGCCTGTAGATTACATCTGGGAAGAATTGGATAATTTGGTGCGTGGAATAAGATACTGCCAAACAAACAGTGCTGAACTGGTCACCGCCGTGAAGACAGAACTGCAGAACATATTGAATTGAATTGAATTTATTGGGTTTTTTTTGGCTGCACCATACCGAACACCATTAAATACATCAAACACCATAACAATACAAACTGGAAAGTGTCCAAAACATAATGTGAATACATCAAGACATCCAGGTCATTTACAACACTTATTAGTAAAGGAAATTGCAAAACCTAAATGATAATACGATTTAGCTGTAAGTAAAATAAAATAAAGATGGTTGGTTCGTTTGTTACAGAGTCATAACGAAGAGGAAGAATCTACTAAAGTCAACAAATACTCAAAATAATATCAATACAGGTACAATCAGAAACACAATTACATATAATACAGAAACGTATGACAGCAAAGTGCCAGGGAAAAAGGCTAAATAAAGCATTTAACCTGACAATCCCCTGAACCCCAACGGATAATATGCCAAGTCAAGTTATTCTCAAGTTCAGTTTAACTGCCAACTGTGTAAAAATAAACGTTTCTGTGGTATCAAAACAATATTTAACCAAACAACAAGAGACCCCTCAACACTCTTTTAAAAGCAGTGTAGTTTATTACAGACCTAATATGTAACGGCAACCCTTTCCACAAACGAGAGCAGGTTGCTCAAATATTATTAAGCAACACATTTGTGTGTGCTCTAGGGATCCCAAACTTATTGTATCCTCGAGTATCGTAGAGATGAGAAAAATGATGCAATGTTATTAGATTAGAATACCTATTTGCATAAGCTCTTTCATGCATAAATAACGAAAGTCTGAAGTTATACAATTGATCAATAGATAGTTGATGAAAACGAACAAAATGAATTTCAACATCAATCGACAAATTTATCAAACGAATAATTTTTTTTTGAAGAGCATAAATTCTGTTAACATTACCCCTCGTTGTCTGGCCCCAAGCCTGAATACAAAAAGACAATAATGGATAAAGAAATAAATAATACAAAGCCAACTTGATTCTGATCGACAAAAAACACGAGATTCTAGCAATTACACCGATGCAAGATCTCAGACCAGCCGCCAAGTGATCAAAATCCGAGTCCCAACGTAAGTTCTCATGCAAATGAACACCCAAGAATTTCAGTGATTGATGAAAGACCAAGGGGAACCCCATTCAAGACAACAGCAGAAGGAGTAGATAAACGAAATCTGCGACCCGAAAAGAAAACACAGTTTGTTTTAGTTACATTTATAGTAAGAGAATTACAACAAAACAAACAAAAGTACTCCTGAAGGTCCAAATTAACACGAGCCAACAACTAGACACGGAATTTCCAGTAAAAAATAAACTGGAATTATCTGCAAATAAAACCTGGTGTGAACTAGATGAAACATTAAGAGTGTCATTAATATAAATCAAAAAAAGAATAGGACCTATAACGTAGAAGTGTTTTCGTACTTCTACGTTATCATAAAAACATAACCATAAGATGAAATAGTTCCTAAATTAAACCTTAACGGCCAGACGAAACATGTAAACAACAAAAGTCAAACTTACGGAAAAATGCTTTATTCAAGGTTTTCTCCAACACATCGTAACATAACATAGCACTTCGCATTAAACGCTTCACACACCACACAGCTCCACACAGCTCCTCAACACAACGCTCCACAAGCAACAGTTTACTCGTAGTTTATATCTCTCGTTTTATCAAAACAGGCATACGTCACAGACCCAGAACTGATTCCTGCGGAACACCGTAATATACTGGCTCAGCATTGGAACAAGTATCATGTATTTGAACAAACAATCGGCAGGCATTTACAAAAAATCTGTTGAGACTTGAGGCCATCAAACGGATCATATGTTTCAAAACACAATATAACAATTTTCTGTAAATAGCGATTATTTGTAGACATGCAGGTGTCAGGATTTTAATAGCAGGGCAGTGTATTTCCTCAGTCGGTGAATAAAAACAGCTGGGTGTTAACGGCTCTGCGTCGTCATATTTCCACCTGAAAACTTTGCGACCCATTTTAACCTTCAAACTGGTTCATATTCTGAATTTTTGCAGCACAGTTAGTAATGCAGCTCTGCAAAATAAATGAAAATCATTATCTCGTTCAGAATAAGCTCATACATGTAATGCTAAAATACTTAAGATATTTTAAGTTACTGCAGTGATCGCACAGGAGTCAACCATAATATGAATGAAAGGCGATATTTTTGCTGATACCCGACCATCAGAAGTGCCAGTAATGAAAAGAGTAACTGCCTCAAAGGTTTGGAAATGTGTATATGGCTCCAAGTCCTGTTTTACTGAGTTCTTAACAGTATCGCGTTTTTTGTAGCATCTCACAATCAGCGACAAAACAGCCGATTATTGCAGCGTTATAAAGCAAAAGTGCAGATAAAAGTTACATTGCAACTTGAGAATCCTGTCCCTTCTAGAGAGTTATTTGCTTTTAGATGGATATCTTTTCCGGAAATCTGGATGAAGGCTAGTCAGCTGAGGAAAGAAGAACTCTCACGGGGCCGAACATCACGACCAAGATTACCAGTTGGAAAGGACGGCGGAACTGGATGCCATTTCCACTAGGGAGCAGGAGACAAATCTGTTCCTTTGCCACCCTCCCCTGCCCAATAGCACATCATCCTTACACAGTTGATGATAGCTGTCACTTCTTATTACTCAGAACCTGTTTTCTCTCCTTGCTTTTTACTGTAGATTCCACTCACTCTTCTTGTTTTGGTAGGCCATAAGAAAGAAAGAAAAGAGAAAGGAGAAAAATATGAACGAAAATTTCAAGAAGCAAAATCTTCGTGCTCAGCAGCTTGAGCAATTCAGCTTTCTGAAGAAATAGAAAAAACATACTTCAGATTGGTACTCAAAAATCAATATAAAAAAGGGAAGATTTTCATTTTAAACAATTTTATACTGGATGGTGTCAGTTAATATATACTTCCTTTTAACTAGAGAAGAAGAAATGCGATGCATAACTTCATTTTAAATGCTTTTATCTAGCAGAAAAAGAAGTATTATGTAAGTTTCTGAAGAATACCCTCTATTTCACGATATTGACTCCAACAAGACAACATATCCACATTTTGAGACAAAACTTTTACTAAAATACGAAACATATTTACAATTAAAATAGTAAGATCTTTCTGACGTCGCTTTGCGCCCATCAACAGACTAACCACAAGATCAGATCAGATCAGATCATACGTAGAATATTTTAGGAAGGGAGTGACTAACAACAAGACGTCTGTGCTCGATCTTTAATACTAACAAACATGTTGTCGGCGACCGTTTAATATCACAAACTTTACAAAAGAGAAGAATTGCGGAGAAATCTAGAACAACCCAAGAAAATTTGGGCCCCCCCCTCCGATACCCCCAATTGTTAAGCTACTGATATGCAATTTATTTACTGTTTAACTAAAGTTCTATAAATACCTGGAATGTCCGCCGGGTAAGAGTCATTACAGCACTGTTTTTCATTCGCACTAATACACAAGGCTTCTGAGAAGTGCAATGATGATATACTTTGAGGCGTATTTGTGACCCTTGCTGGTGTAGCGAAAAGGTCTTTCCTACTTCTACGCTGTTTTAACACATCAACGTAGTAAGAAATAGTTCCTAAATGAAAGAAACCTTAACGGCCAGACGAAACATGTAAATAACAGAAGTCAACTTACGGAATTAATAGCTTTATTCAGGCTGTAGTAGCACTTCCATAACTGAACGATAACATCACAATGTACTCAACCCACCACACATTATCACAACACTCCTATTAATAATAATCAGTTTACAATCCACCGCTCGTAATAATCGCTCTCTTACAACGCCCTCGACGGTACAACGTTCTCAAGCAACGCTCCCAAGCAATAGATCAGTCGTCGTTTTTACCTCTTGTTCTTATCAAGATCAGGCATACGTCACGTGCATTCAACCTCAATTGTGTTGCCAAACGTATTCATTTGAGAGAAAAGATATTTCGTTAAGCGTGAAGAATACTGAGAATAAACTCAAGATTTACATAGGGAAAGAAACCAAAACAGGAAAGTTAATCTAGAATATACGTCACACTGGGCCGCGGGTAGCCTATGAACAACGTTCGTCACTGCCACGAAAAGGACTTCAGGTTCGATCCCAGGCAGGTACGAACGCTCGATCCACTAAATATCCGCCGTGCGTCGGATGGGCACGTTAAACCGTCGGACCCCGGGTACTGGCCCCCGGTCGTAAATAAGGGCGTCTTCTTCCTTGCTTCCGTGTGACTTTCCTATCGGGCACTCTAGCCCAAATCTCCTAGCTTCTTATTTCTAAGGGTTGTTTAAGACAGACACTCCCTTCCTAAAATCCTCTATATATGATCTGATCTGATCTGTGACCCTTGCTTGTTCCCATACCGGGAAGTGAGTTCCTTTATGAGTCGTGCGTGCAAGGAGGTAGATTTGGCACCCGTTCGAATATATAAGTGTTCTTGTAAACGTGTTTTCAAATTCCTGCTAGTGCATCCTATGTATACCTTTGACGATTCGTCACTGTCCACAGCTTCTAAAGGAACAGTATACACTCCAAATTGAGCTCCCGGATTAACTTTAGTTTTTTCGTATTTTTTAAAAGCTTTGATTCAAAACGTGGTTATATTTTCTTGTTACAGTCAACATCGTGCAATAGGGGGTATTCTTTAGAAACTTAGACATCCTTACAGGAAGGAAGATATCTTAACCTTTTAAAAGAAATAATTTTGTAAAAAGGTTTACGAGAAGATTGTTATTTGCAAATTTTAACAACACGAATGTTGCCATAATTTTGTCCAAACATTATATTATCAATATTTTCCCCAAAACATATGTTACGTATACCTCTTATATGACCTTCCCCTTGGGTTTCTGTTTCCTATGTACGTAGGTCATTCAAAAAGTAATGAGGCTCGCGCCAAAAAATGCACCTGCATATGTCAGAACAACTGCAAGGTCAGTCACGTGACGACGAGGGTCGTTACAGCGCTCCACTAGTTCATTCTATTAGCAGACGGCGTAGAGTTCAGAAGTGTTTCTGTAATCCAGCATTGCGGGCGTTTGAATCAAACCGCCATAGAAACGCCCGAAATGATTAAAACAGCCTATGAATGAGGAAGGTGCTTTGTCCCGTGCAAGAGTTTTTGAGTGGCACAAGAAATTTTTGTGAATGGCGAAGGGTGCTTGGAAGATGCGTCACGCTGGTTAATGTCAATACCAACGAGGTACTCCTACGCGAAGACCGCCGAATGTAATGAACTTCCAGGATGGCCAGGCCGACAAGTCCCAGCTCCTGCAGACGACGTCGAACGGTACGTGCTGACACAGGTTGTTGCGCAACACACCCTAATTCCTGCACTAACGTTCGTGATGTGACGGTGCGAGCCGTCAATGTCCGCCGTACAACATGCCGGTCCCTCTCGTTCGGTGGTATGCCGCGGCTACGGCAATCGCCCACGTCGGTTCGTCCGTACCTCCTGTACCCACCGAATCTATATTCGCCTCACTGTGGCTGGATGTCGTCCCACACGGGCGCCGATGTCTCGTTACGATAAACCGCTGTCGCGATAAGCCACTATTCGTCCTCAGTCGAACTCCGAAACGTGCTGGAATGACTGCCGTATTCTGCGACAAGGCATCAGAAAGCTTCCCACGCACACGTCTGGCAGCACAACACACTTCCACTACTTACACCCGCCTTCTGTGCACCCTTCTTATAGTACTTCTCGGTGGCGTGCCGTGCGCACATATTTGCATATGCCCTGCAATGGTATTCGTTTGCATGTCCTCTCGCGGGCGACGGATGCTGCAAATTTCAGGCCAATCGGATGCTTCCTTCTTGGTGTTGCATTTTGGGTGGCCAGCAGTGCATTTCTCTCAAAATATCCCTTCTGTCGGAAGAACAATAGCTCCCGAAGAGAAAATATAAATAAAATCCGAGTAGCTGTGGAGACGATTGATAGAGGGCGCTGTCACTCCGTGGGAGGCGAGAGGAGAAAACAAATCGTGTGATTTGAACTCGAAAAAGTAGAAGTCGTGTGTTTTGAACCAGATGGAACTCACGATAAAAAATAACGCCGGTGTTTTATGTTACGTATATTTTAGTATGTGTGCGGTCGATCTGTGTTATGTTAAATATGTGTTAGGTGTTTATTTCTGTTTCGAGTGAATCATTGTGTCAACTTCTGCGGATATATATATTTCCTGTGGATTAATGTGCTATTGTCAACTTATTAACGACCTCAACACCCGAGATTTTCAAGAGCCGTCGTTTAAAAATTGAATGGCAGGTAAGAAGTCTTTTTTTCAATACTGTGCATTCCTGATTGATTTGAACGGCGGCACATTACACCTTCTATTGCTTCGTTTTTATCCATTATTTTTGATAATAAGGGAAATGTCGATCCAGAGTGCGGAAGTTTGAAGTGAGCCTAATTCGATTTTATAGCGACTGAGAGCCTCTGTCTAAGCCCAACGGCACTGAAGTCTTAGAGAGAACTAGCATTTTTCGTTCAGTTTAGTTTCATGGTTTTCGTGAGACAAACACAACTTCCATTCTTCACCCGATTTCGAACCCGGACCCAACTCGGACAAATGATCTGAAGCCATTGCTTAGACCACTACGCCACTGGGGCGGCGAAATGCTGGTATCGTTCTACCACTGTGTTCAGCCAAGGGAAAGTGAGGTCATTTGTCGATTGCTGAATATTACCTGGAGGAAGGTTGACGTTACAAGATGATCTTTCAGTCGTTTCCCACAGGTGATCAATCGGGTTAAGCACATGATTCTGCGATGGACATTGTAGCACATCGAACGTATTGTCGTTCTCGTGGAACAATTGTGTGTGCCGATCGGAGCCTTGTGCCATGGGGCTATTTTCTTCCTGATAGTAGCCTCTTCGTCAGAAAACACCATGCACATGTACGAGCGTGCCTGGTTTGCGAGAATATTAATTTATTGGGGGGAACTGAAAGTAATGTCGTTTTTGGAAAAAAAGAGAAACACTGTTTGTAACGGAAGAAATTTATTTGTTAATCAATTATGTAAGCGCCATCATTACCGATCACACTTTCCCATCGTGAAACTAAACATTCAATGCCGTCTTTATAAAAAGACGTTGGCTGTGATGTAAAAAGAAGTCCGAGAGCCCCGTTTTCACATCATCAATATTGTGGAATCTTTCCCCATTAAGAAAGTACTGCAGAAATATGAACAAATGGTAATCAGATGGTGCAATGCCAGGGGAATAAAGGGGATAGAGAAACACTTCCCAGCTAAAATCTCTGATCATTTGCTGGGTTCGTCTCGCCGTGGGAGGTCTCGCGTTGTCATTCTGGAGGACGACAGTTTTTCTATTGGCCAGTGCTGCATTCTTTAAAGTTAGAGCTTGCTTCAAACGGTCCAGTTGTTGACAATAGAGGTCTACCGTTAGGTCTGTCCGAGTTTCAAGAGCTCAAAGGGATCTATGCAAGAGGTAGTCCACCAAACACAGGACAAAACCTTTTTGGGGTGGTGGCCTGGTTTGTTTGAGCGCAGAAACTGGTGTCTGAACTGGAGAAAGACATTTTTTTGCGTTTGTTGTTCACGTACAGAACCCACTTTTCATCTCCAGTGACAATTCGTTGAAGAAACGGGTCCTTTTCCTGTCGGCAGAGCAAAGAGTTGCATGTGGTGGAACGCTCGGCATTTTTATCAGGTGAAAGTTGGTGTGGGACCCAAACGCTTTGTATTTCTCTATCTGATGCAGATGCTCTTGAACAGTAGACCATGATGCATTAAGATATTGGGATACTTGATCAGTGATTTGAAGAGGATCTGCCTCAAAGGCTGCACGTAGAAGGTCATTGTCTAGCTTCATGGACCTTCCAGCACGAGGGGCATCAGAAAGGTCAAAATCGCCCGACCGCCATTGGGCAAACCAACGCTGGCACTGGAGGACATTTAACGCATTCGGATAAACAGCGTAAATGTTATTGGTGATCACGGTTGCATTGTTCTCCTTGTGAAATTCATAAAGGAAACACTTACGAACATGGCTCTCCTCGGGTTTTATGTCACTCATTTTGTTCTACAAATCTGGAGGACAAAAACACCTACATAAGTTAAGGGCGAATAGTTCATTCACTAGTACGTACACTTACTTTACGTTGAACGTACATAACCACCTCACATCTGCTCCCCAAACTTAGCCATTCAAATAACGGCATTACTTTCCGGTCCCATCAATACCTCATGGCATTCAAATTGTGTTCCACAGGTGTTAAGGAACCACACAGTCCGCCGTGAAGAAACACTGCGGATCATTACACTGCCTCCACTAGCTTGAACAGTTAATGCTAGGCAGCTGGAATCTTTCGATTTGCGTATTTAAAGTCTTGTTTTGTTACGTTTGTCTGTGTGTATTAAATAAAAAAGTGATTCATTGGACCCGGAGATCTTTTTTCCAGTCCTCAAAGGTCCAATTTTGGAGTTCGAGTGCCAACTGAAGACGAATTTTCAGCTCTTTAGTAGCTACCAGTGATACACGAAGGCGTCGTCGTCTATTGTTATAGCCCGTTGGCGCAAATATGCGGAGAACTGTGCATGGTGAAATTCTTTTCAAGATACCTCTGTTGTATTGCGCTGCTACTTGACCCAACGTGACCATTTTTACGCCAGTCCTGATGCACTCTAACTACCGCAGCTCTTGAACAACCCACTAATTCAGCCTTTCGAGGCACCCACTCTCGGAGCTTCCATAATCTGTGCTTTTTCAAAATCCGATAAATCATTCCGTTTACCCATCACGATCCGGATTTTACTACATACTGCTCCACTCACAACTTATGCTCCACTCATATATGCTACGGCGGTCGACTAACCGCCCCCTCTCGGAATTCCCGTGGTCAACGGGCAGCATCTACTTTTGATAGGGATGGTCATAATTAAGTGATCACTCGGCGTATGTATATATACACAGTCGAAACTCGTAAAACCGTCATATTATTTTTCTTTTGGTTGGAGGTTTAACAACCACCGTGATCAACTCAATGGGCTATAAGAAGATGGCCGTTCCTAATTTAGAGCCACTGGTTCCAGCGAAGGAGAGAACCATTGCCGTAAGGCAAACCCAACATCCATGTTTCATCGGGATTCGAAACCGGACTCTTCTAGGACGAATATTCATAAGCCAGCGCTTTAACCACTGCGTCACCGGGGCGGCCCATATACGTATATATATACGAGTATTTTTTTTTCATCGTGCTGAACTGACGGTAAGCAAAGGTGACGGTTTAAAGAGGTTCACAATTGAAAAAAAAGCGTTAAATTTATTGAATGACAATACGAGGTAATTCATAAAGAAGTATACAGTTTCCAGATGCTGTAAAACAGTAACAGTTGAAGACACGGACCACAAATGTGAGCCGTTAGGTAGGTGTTCTCATAATGTTTGTGTCCCGCTACTGAAGGAAGAGACGTAGGCGATAGCGCGCGTGTCACGTGACTAGTCAGTCAAAATGGCAGCGTCTGCAGTGGGGAAGGCTTTTTGTGTTCTTGAATTGAGCAAAACGGAATCTGTAACTGTTGTGGAACGTCATTTTTTATCACGATTCGGAAAAAAACGTCCAACCAGAAAATCTGTCTACGATTGGCATAAAAAATTTGAAACTACGGGCTGTTTGTGCAAACTTAAAAGTCCTGGACGACTGCGTGTATCGGAAGAAGTCGGCGATAGTGTTTGCACCGCCATTCAACGAAGCCCGAGAAAATCAACGCGGAGTGGGAGTCGTGAAGTGTAGATTTCACAGCCCACAGATTGGAGAATTTTGAGAAAGAAGCTGAAAATGATTCCATACAAAATGCAGTTGTTGGAAATTCTCCATGACATTTACCTCCCGTTCGGGCAGAAATAAATTACCGGCTCAATATGTGCCGTTTGACTAAGGGTGCACACATAGAAGATCTGTGATTGTTTCTAAAAAAACTTAAAACATTCTCCTACAATTATGTTGCAAGTAACATAAAATATCTTACATTGTTCTTGATTTATAGTGCGTTGAATTTGTATACTTCTTTATGAATCAACCGGTATAAGGAAGAAATGTTGACACTACTTGACACATAATCATTTCCAACTGCAATGCATTGCAGTCCACAGTAAGACCGCTGACTAATTGTTTTTATGCTTATGCAGCATTCATTGAACACCCTCGATACCATTTTTTTGCGTAGTCCAGGAGATTTGCGGTTTTTGAGATGCTTGCACGTGGCCATCTATCACCCACCCTCACGACTGCTTCAAAATCGTTTAAATCACTAGACTTGTCCAGATTGCCTCTATCTACGCTTCGTGCAATTCTAAATCGTTTAGAGTGAGTTATTTGTAAAGCCATCTGAGAGTCATAGCCACTTTCACATCAGTGAGAGTGGCTTGTGTCTGATTGCTACTAAACGTTCCTAATAATTTGCTACTTCAGCGTAATGTTGATACGCAAAATGTTAGGCTCGGGCCGTATGGATGCCAATCCGTGATCTACAAGAAAACCACCTGCCTTCTGTGTTTCTGTATGTGGTGCGTTCGTATATACTTCAACAGTTGTTAATATATGACGTTCTCGTTTTGACGTTTTTCAAGTGTAACTGAGAAGGTTGATGCACTGCCATCCAGTTACTGACTGCTCACACGTGTTTGGCTTCCACGCAATTCTGTAACGTTGTCGGATTAATGATCGGTTGGTTAGTAGATTGTAGTAGTGGAAAGGCTTCAATATACCATAGCCCGGTGGCGCAGTGGTCTAATCGATGGCCTCTGATCATTCGTCCGTAAGGGGTCCGGGTTCGAATCTTGGTCAGGCATAGATGTTGTTTTTGTCTTACGGCACTGGCTCTTTCCCTTCCCTGGAACCAGTGACCCTAAATTAGGGACGGGCGACTGCTTATAGCCCATTGAGTTGCTCACGGTGGTCGTTAAACCTCCAATCAAAAAAAAAATATATATACCATAGAGCTTGTGACGTACTACAGAGGTGAAAACATGTGTCAAGTCGAAAAACCTGCAGCCAGACATTCTGTCCACGTAGCTCAGTTGGGAGAGCGACTTACTCCGGAGTGAGGGGACACGGCTTTGATTGCGTCGTGGACAAACTTGTGTTTTCATATTGACGCCCGATTGTGGAAAATAGACCCACTGGCCGTTGGGTTCTTCAAAAAATGTGTGATGTTTGTTCCACACATTGTTTGCAATTAACGAGAAATTCCTACTTCGCTTCAAATAAAAAAAAAACATTAAGAGGGAGATGATGTGACGTACAACAGCGGGGGTAACATGTGTCAAGACGACAAATCTGCAGCGAGACATTCTGTCTGCATAGCTCAGTTGGTGGGGACACGGATTCGATACCCGTCGTGGACAAACTTGTATTTTCACAAGCTCCAAAAACAATAACACGGTTTCAAATTATTACAAAGCAAGAACAGGACACCATAAACGAACACTACATCAAACGGTGTAAAGGGGAGACACGAAACCGTTGGACTTTTTTTGATTGGAGGTTTAACGACCACCGTGAGCAACTCAATGGGCTATTAGCAGTCGCCCGTCCCTAATTTAGGGTCACTGGTTCCAGGGAAGGGAGAGAGCCAGTGCCGTAAGGCAAACACAACATCCATGCCTGACCGGGATTCGAACCCGGACCCCTTACGGACGAATGATCAGAGGCCAGCGCCTTAGACCGCTGCGCCACCGGGGCGACAAACCGTTATACTACCGGAAATGAAAAACACAGGTACAATATAAAAAAGTCAGCACAGAAGACATTCCAGAAGTATCTCAATTTAAAAGACGAACACGGTTTTCCAAGTCGTTTTGAACAATTTATGAAAGAAGGTACCGTGCACGAGAGAAACGACGACACATGCGCATAACACATGCGACAGTAGTATCGAAATATGTCATCTTGTTCTACGTGTTATGATGGCTCAATAAACTGTTGTGTTTCATATGTACTTCATTACAAACCGGTCTGCAGCGGTTTAAGCTCTGAAATAGCACCTATCGTTAGGCTTGGGTTAGAGTCCCGAATGATACATGGGTGATGTATTTATCTTATGGCACTGCCTGTTTCCATTTCGTAGAACCAGTGGCTCTAATCTAGAGACGAGCGACTGCTCATACCCCTTAGAGTTGCTCAAGATGCTCCTTAAACCTCGGTTAAAAAAATATTCTGGTCTTCGTACCGTGTTTTTCAGAGTTTTCCAACTGGGGTTTCGCAGCGCGGTTTCCCATATGCTTCTTGGAAGGTAGTGTGCACACGTATTACAGTAACAGACAGCGTATGTTACTTCCGACATAGAAATAAAATAACACTGAATATCATTTTTCACGGAAAATGGGAAAATCTTGTCGAAAATTGTGTTTCCTCACATATCTTTTCCCTCACAGAATATAATCAGATATTTTTAGAATGCCCATTGTTATTTATTCATTCTTTTAAAGAGTGGTTTGAAATATAATCTTTTCGAGATAAACAAACGAACTCTTCACCATAGTTCAGATGAAATCCTTGCTAGAGAGCAAGTGCGGTTCGTGGAAAAAATTTTTGCGACTGAAGTGAATCAAGTAATTCGACATAACAGATCAAAACGTTATGGAAAAGAAAATGGGCAGAGTTGAAGGAACACTGGAACATCTCTAAATAGGATAAGAAAGAACGGGAGGTTAAGAACATGCATCCATCCAGATCTTGTTGGCTTTATTTCATACAATCATGATATAAACTTGTTCCCGTAGTATATACATGGTATTTTGTATGAGACATGTTTATAAAATGCTGCGAATAATGATCTGAAAGCGTTATTCTTGAGCGTGTACCCTTCCTCGAAATCTACGTTTTCAGATCAATACAGGCATACACGATTCATGTGGAGAGTAGATGGAGACTGTTGCAAGAATCTTTTGTTGGCTCCACTTTTCATCTTATTGTACACACCAGCGTCCAAAACATAATAAATCTACATCTCGAAATCGCTCGTTTCATATCAGCCTTTGTTTGGCTCTAAAGACAAAAGCAATAATCCCAGTTACACTACTCAATTATCGATGAGAGTTATTCCAGCATTACGAAGTTTTGTTCTTGTTTTTTTTTGTTCTCACTAGAACCAAGGCGATCCAGCGTGAAGAGGAAAGTGCTGTTAAAATCCTCCCAAAGATAACATGGTTAGAGGGGGGAATGGAATCCACAAGGGAATTGATACGATGAAGCAGAGAAAAGGCAAGTGAATCAGCAGATGGAACATGACCATTCAAAAGGTGATAAACAGAATTAGTATAAGAAAAACAGAGATAAAGAAAATGTTCTGCTCCACGAAAACTTTCATTAGCCAATGAGAATGAGAAAAATAAGCAATGGTAACACCGGAACGGGACAAAGCAAGAGTGGAAACGAGAGGGCTAAAGTACGCCACCGGTGAAAGGGAGCATTCGAGACACAGTTTGTTTCTTGTAGAAAGAAAATATACCGAAAGGAATCAGGAGCGTCCTCATAAGTAAGGGTACTAGCATGAAGATGAGCAAAGCCCTTGCAATTCAAGGTGGTACTAAAGAAGCTAGTTACTACAGGGGGCACCTAATAACGTATTTTCTGCAAACGCATGATATGATTTAATGTGAGTTTTTTAACACCCGAGCAAGGGTCTGATCCAAAGATCACTCTGTGCTTCTAAAGCAAACCTCTGGAAGACCTCGCCAATATGAAGCATTGATCTCTCGGTGTCCACTTGTATTTCAGTAAAGAACTCATCCGTAAGCGAAACGCATACCGTTTAGAATTATGCATCAGCAGCAGAGTTGCAGTATTAAAATGGATTTCAAAAGAGGCCTTTAGTTAGAAAAAGATTGAAGATCGGATATGATGCTGAAGTTCAAGGAACTGAAATTAAGTGTTCGAGTTTGCGAAAAAGTTTCCTCCGGCAGAAAGTAAGAGTCAGTCATAACATTTGAAGAGGACGGACCAATATAACATTTGAAGAGGACGGACCAATATAACATTTGAAGAGGACGGACCAATATATCAGAGCAAGAAGCAGAGCTCTTGGACTGACCCCTGGATAAGCCCTTTTTGTTACGGCGACCGAAGAAGCAGAAGCAGAGTGCTTCGACGGGGAAGCATGAGTGACTGCAACCTCAGGTGCGGCAGGAGTAAGCTGAGGGTCTTCCTTTTGTGAGACAGCCTTAGAATTTGAGTCAAGGTATGTTGCCCTTCGAGAAGTAGAGACAGAAGCAGGAACGTCGAGTTCGGTAAAATGTGTGACAGTAATTAACAGTGGGACGCAACCAGCGACGGGGAAGCACGAACTACAGTCTTTAGCATAGGTGACTGAATGATGAAGTCACCTGAAGATGTTAGTGAAATAACAGGTGTAGAGGCCAAAAAAGTGGCATTTGATGGCAGTTTTCTATCAGCAAGTAAGGAACGTTCTACGCGCTCGTGATCTGTAGGGGTGTGAGGAGCCATTGCTTGTGGTTGAGGACTGGTTCCGTATGTGATTAAACAAAGAGCAGCGAAAAACTGTCAGCCTGAGTAGGCGCTAAAGCCATAACGGTGCGGACCATAACGGTGCTGACCATTGGTTACATCAACATAAGAGAGGAATGGGGCCATAGCTTCATTGGTAAAGAAGATGACGCGTAGTTGTCATCGAAATCCCTTAAAGTGAGCGTAACCTGATCCCTTTCTAGCAGTCGAAAGAACAGAATCCGGTACTTCAGTCACTACCGGATAGAATGACAAAGTAGCCAGTTTCTATGCCAGCGTGGATGTACACCGAAGAGCATTTGAATTAGAGACAGCTGGCGTTATGCAAATGTGGCGTTGTGGGCGACCGTGTAAACGGAAACGACATGACGTATGCAGCTATCCGACAATATAAGGAGTGATGCGGCGGGAATCAGTAACAGTCGGACGCAGTATGGGTAAGACGAAGGATCTAAGCGCATTTGATCGTGGGCAAATTGTCGGGGTCCGACGAATGGGTTACTCTATCTCGTAAGTCGTGCAGGCACTGGGATTTTCACCAGCCACTGTGTCACGGGTGCACCGTGAGTACATCGAATCCGGTAAAACCATCCCTGCAAGGACCAACTGTCGTGGACAACTGCGTGTGGATAGCGAGGTCATCGTCGGCTAGCTGACATTGTAACAGCGGATATACGGGCCGCAGTGCAAGAAATCACTCGGCAATTTAACGCTGGTGCACAAAAACGTGTAAGCAGCCACACCATCCAGAACCATCTCCTTGCTATGGGATACAGAAGCCATCGTCCCACGATGGTACCGCTGCTGAGCTCACATCACAGGGTGCAAAGATTAGCATGGGCGCGGGAACATCGCCACTGGACCCTAGACATGTGGGGAAATGTTGCCTGGACTGATGAGGTGAGATTCACTTTGGTTCATGCAAATGGCATCATACGAGTACGGCACAAACCACATGAAGCGATGGATCCTTCTTGCCAGCAGGGTACTCTTTAAGCTGGTGGGGGTGGCATTCTCGTCTGGGGGCTGTTTACGTGGACTGAAATTCGACCGCTGGTACGTGAGACATCGTCCCTCACAGGTCAACGTTACCGGGATATCCTGTACGACCATTTGCTCCCGTTTGTGCGTCTTCAACATCCCACTGGGGAACTCATCCTGCAACAAGACAATGCACCGTGCCATCGCTCCCGAATTGTATGCGAATGGTTGGATGAAAACTTCACCGACGTGACCTCGCTTCCTTCGCTTCATTGGCTCATCGAGAACACCTGGGATGCCATCGAGAGAGATGTTCGAAGTTCTGACCCCTCCATCAAATCTTCGTGAACTGTGGGAGCTTGTTCAGAGGTCGTGGATCCGTATGGCTTCCCAACGCTTCCGGTGTCTTGTCAAGTCCATGCTGATACGAATCGCTGCCGTCATCAGGACGAAAGGTGGTGCTACACGTTACTAGACAGGTATATCTAATTCAATTACTCTTCAGCGTATAAGATGATGGCATCCGATACTAAGGGTCCAAGATCTTATCAGTGCTTGCAGTGGTTGCGAAGAACGCTGATATCCCATGTCAAGCACGATTGCGGAATTTTTTTCTAACAGGTTGACATAAGGCATCCAAATTCTGTGTTAGAGAAGTATAAGAAAGTTTATGAAAGAGTAATACTTTACTTAAGTTGGAAATCAAGAATCAGGTACCAGGGGACACACCTCTTCAACAGCGATAGATACTTTTTTCTCCTAATGTGAGTACCAGTGTTGACGGAAACGATGAAAATTGATTGGCAGATGTAGGTGCAGGTTGTTGCCTTGACCCGGAAGTGCCACTTGTGACATCAGGATAACTGATTTCAGAAGTGGCACTTCCCGTTCAATCCAAGAAGAGATAGCGACTCGCATACTGTATTATGCTCACTGTTGACTAAATAGACATAAAGGTTACCCTGGTGGCGCAGTGGTATAAGAGCTGGCTTTCGACCATTCGTCCGAGTTGCGTTCGGGTTCGAATCCAGATGGAACATTGATGTTGGGTTTGTCTCTGGCTCTAACTTTCCTGGAACCAGTGGCGCTTAATAAGGGACGGACGACTGCTTATAGGCCATCGAGGTGCTCACGGTGGTTGCTAAACCATCAAACTAAAAAAAATGGGAACAAAAATGATGACACCGAATTTTCGGTTGTAATGAGCACGTTTTTGAATCCTTTCTGACGCGATTTAAAATTTTCAAAATTATTTAAAGTTAATGGAACCGGCAAGGAAAGCAATCAACCGGGTTTCTACAATTGATAAAACATCCAGAAACAGAAACAAATACTTACTTCCACCCGCGGCTGAATCTGTTACGAAAATTAACAAATGGTTCACAAAGAGTTTTTCCTAGCACAAGGAAATATCAGAGACAAATAGATTTTGAAACAGAACAGTTAGAAGAAGAAATATACATCTGGAAGGAAACATGATTTAAGTCTACGCCTTATAGCGGAAGGATTTTTGCATAGCGGAAGAAATGAAAATATGCAAAAAAGTCATGGAAAAAGAAATTTACAATTACGTTTCCAGGAAGTAGTGATAGAGAGAAAAAGGTTCTAACCCTTGCGCCCCTAGCCGGAAATCTGTGTATTATTCAAAGAGGATAATGCTCCACATCTCTATTGTAGCGAATGGCATACACTAAACAGGAAGTTTCTCAAAAGGGCTCCTAGAAGCAGAAATGCAGCTGCAAACTGAAGTACAACAATACCACCAAGCGACAGAACTGTGAACGAAAAAACTACTTATATACTAACCTAAACTGTTCTACAAGGTAAATGGCATCCGATGTTGAAATAATTTTTTAGATCGCACATGTAGTATCAGCGATATTGAGAAAAACAGATTGACCATTTGCGCCACCTAGCGGCAAAACTGTGCATTACTTTGGGAAAAACATACGCGCACAGAGTTTGCATAATTAGTAGCCTCTGATCGAAAAAGAAGATTTTCATTCGGGTTTTTAATCCCGCAGATATTGCTGTGAACTGAAATTTGAACTTACGACCTCTGGTGGCAAACTTGTGCGTTAGGAAAATTTTTGAATTACATGAGAAACATTTCGGACCGGAAACTCTCTCCAACAAAGAAATAATTTTTCAAATCAGTCTCTTAGAAGCAGAGATATCGACAACAACAGGTATACATCTATGCCCCTTGGAGGTTTGGTTTGGTTGGAGGTTTAACGACCACCGTGAGCAACTCAATGGGCTATAAGCAGTCGCCCGTCCCTAATTTAGGGTCACTGGTTCGAGGGAAGGGAGAGAGCCAGTACCGTAAGACAAACACAACATCCATGCCTCACCGGGATTCGAACCCGGACCCCTTACGGACGAATGATCTGAGGCCAGCGCCTTAGACCACTGCGCCACCGGGGCGGCGCCCCTTGTGGGAAAACTATGCATGTATGTTAAGAAAAAGTATTCTCAAAAGGTTTTCCGAGGTGAGGGGTATCGTATCGGACCTTGAAAGATTTTTCAATCTAGAGTTCATTCAGAAGCTCAGATTTTGCTGCAAATACATCAGAAGCACGAATGAACACTTACGCCCCCTGGTGGCCAAACCAGTCTTCACCAAAAATTGGAAATTACATGCAAAAAATTTCCCATCAGGAGATGCATCCAGCGCGGGAAGAATTTTTCAAATCGGTGTTTTAGAAGCAGAAGTACCGGGAGAAACGCAATTTACTTTTATGCACCCTAGCGGAAAATCTATGCGTAACTTGAAAGAGTGGCTGTACCTAAAACAGCCTTCGCTATAAATGGAATCGAAATATAAAATATTGTTTTCAATCGGATATTTAGAAGCGAATATGTGGAATATAATGTATAATATATTGAACTCGATATCGTCTGCATTTGCGCCGTCTGGCGGAGAAATTGTGCATCGTAAGAAAAACTGAATGCAAGGATCATCATTTTCACATTTCAAGCTCCCCAATGCAAAAAAGAATTTTTTAAATGGGGCTAAAATTTGCCTAGATATGTTATCCAAAGACGGACGGGCAAACAGGTAACATAAGCACGACCTTTTTGCAAAAGACGTGCTAAAAAGGTATACAGACGGTATATGTTGTCACTACAGCATGCTGCTGAAGAATGTGATGCTGCGTGGGGCTGGTAAAAGATATAGCCGAGCGCTGAAGAAGAAAATGCACAGCCACCTCAGGAGCGACAGTAGCGTCCATCACTATATCATTAAGGTCAGTAGAAGCAAGAGTTATTAAAGTCACTACAGTAGGTCGGTGCATTAGCAGAGGCCAATGCAGCAGCAGAGATTGTGTCTTTAGAAGTAGAAGCCTCAAACGGAGGAGGAGCAATAGGGATTACGTACTTCTGCTGTAAGAAAAACATCAGCGTCCATGCATGAAGCTGCCATTTGCAGGATTTCGGAAACAAAACTTCGCAAAAGAAAGTTGGTTTACGATAATATCCTGTACAGTCGACCCTTGATACTCATATCCCACTAGCGTTTTTTGCGTTACATTGTGGCGTTACATCAAGGGTGGCGTTATATCGAAATAATAAGTGAGCGAAATTTTATTAATTACGGTTCTTCGAAAATCATAATTTGCATTAAATTCTAAATATGATATCAGAAAGAATTCACTTACACCAATGGAGCCATTCCATTATGACCATCCCCAGACCAGAGAAAGGACCACGCCTGGAGACCAAATGGCGTCGCAGGCAAAGTTCACAAAGCAGAATACAATAATACAATCCGAGGACCGACTTGAAGTTAGTAGAGTGTTCGAAGTCAAAATGGGAAAGCTGCCGGTTTATCGGAGTTTGATAAAGGACAAATTGTGATGGCACGGTGCCTCGGTATTGCGATATCGGGAACGCCGCAGCTTGTGGGTTGTTCACCCCAGCAAAAACCCAAGTGCTGGGAAACTGCTGGCTACCAGCTGGTATTGATGGGTCACTGCTGGCTGAAATCTGCCGCTCATGGCCCGGTAGCGGTCTGTTGGTGGCAGCGCTATCCGTTGGCGAGCCATTGATGGTCCTGCAGGATCGCCGTGATGTCGGCCTCCAAGCAAGTGCCACAAGTGGCCCGTTGCTGGCAACCAATGCAACCCCAACAGTAGGTGGAAGCAACGGGACTGCGCAGGCGCAGAAGCAACTCATGGTACCAATTAGTTGAAGACGACGCTATCGCCATTGTGTTATTTTATTGTATGTTAAAAAAATCCATATGTAGAGAGGCGAATTAATTTCCTATTGAATATCCACGTCGACGAAGAAATTAGATTAAGCCATGAAATACTATAGTACAGCCATTCCCATGAATAACAATTCATGGAATGGAGTGGGTGTGTTATTCATGGGAATGCAGTGGGTGAGTAACAAGAAACAATTTGAAACCGCTTAAAACATATGTCCTGGAAAACCATTAAAAAAACGTTTGTTGAAAAACAAAAAGAAATATACGCGTACAAAATTTATTAATTATTTGGAAAAAAAGCATCGCTTTGTGGATATAATGTACTCATTCTTGGGTTGAATACACAAGACTGGGGGGAATTCGCTTCTATAAACAACGAGAAGTAAAATAAAATATATTTCATCTTTAAAACAAATGTAGCTTCGGACAACGGAAAGGAAAGATACAGCGTTAAAAGTTCAACAGAATGTGACATGAACCCGGGTAAATAAATATTAATCAAACAATCTCCTTTTAAGACGACAAGGACAGTACAAAACTTTGGAAAGCGACTCTAAGTATGTACACTCCTTGAAAATGAGTGAAATTCCCTTAAGGTAAAAACAAAAACTATTGTTACGTTGAAAAATTATTTTATGAATTATATGAAACTGTCTGTTTTGAAAAATACCTCGCAATATTGTAAAATGAAAGCGGAAACCATTCGATTACACATTCTGTACGAAGCAAACAGCTTCAAGCACCTGCTCGCGCTTGGTAAATTAGTCCGTTCAGTAGGGAGATTAGCTCCCACGCCAATGGGCCATGTTCGTATCCACCCAGTTTAGACAGGCGTTTTTTTCGGTCTGTTGAGAAAATTTTCCCAGCGTAGTGTTATGATTCTCAAGTTTCGTAAGGGTAGAAAAAAAAACGTTGTAGATTTAAGAAACTGCGGGTTGTCATTTTTTTTATGGCTACTACTGGGAAATTGGCGGACAAGATTCGGCAAGCCACTAGTTACGTCATGTCGTTGCTGGTTGCCCCTACCGGCAAACTAGTGGACCACATTAGGCTAGCCATCATTTCTGGCACGTGCTTGCAGGGCCTCTGAAGGGCCACGTATGGCAGCTACTGCCTGTGATGGACAACTGATGGCCCTGTTGCGGCATATGACAACTCATGGGGTGCCAACTGTTGAATAGCTGTTGGCCTGAACTGCTGGCTCTTCTGTTGGCCGTCCAGCTATTTTATTAGCGGTTAGGCAGCGGCAACATAGTGCTGGGCCATTGCTGGTAGTTATGGCTGCCAGCAATGTCCCTGTGCTGACCCAGCAAGACCGTTTTTTCTGTGACGTGCCGCTGTAGTGAATACGTATCAAAAGTGGTGCACAGATAAGTAAACGATGACCGACCGTTGTCCAGCTGTGTGTCGCTCGCACCTCATTGATGCCAGAGGAGAGCGGAGACTGTCGCGTATTGTTCACAGCGACCGCAGGGCCACAGTGCGACAAATCATCCGCATCTACAACAGTGGTGATCAGGGTAAAGTGTCACAGCACACAGTTCATCGCAGCCTTCTGGGCATGAGCCTACGTAACCGAAGAGCCAGCCGGGTCGCCATGTTCACTGCACGTCATCGCCAACAATGCATTTAATGTGCCCAACATCATCGGGATTGGATCGTGTATGATTGGGAGAATGTAGCCTGGTCTGACGAATCAAGATTACTGGCACATCAAGTAGACAGCTGAGCGCGCATACGTCGATTACCAACGGAAGCTATGGCACATATGTGCACTGTTGGGCAGAAACAGGTCGGCGGCGGCGGTGTTATGCTGTGGGAGATATTTTCTTGGGACACCTTAGGCCCCATTATCCCAATAGCACAATCTCTGACAGGTGTAAGATGTCTGAACATCGTTGTGGACCAAGTTCACTCATTCATGTCAATTGTGTTCCCTGCTGGTGATGGCCATTATCAACAGAATAATGCGCCATGCCACACTGCCAGAATCATCAACGAGGGGTTCGAGAAACATGCTGGTGACTTTCTGTTAATGCCTTGGTCTCCAAATTCACCTGACATGAACCCAATGGAACATTCGATGTTATTATTGTACCAGATACCTCACGATACCTGTCGCCACCTCACCGAATCGAATCCTCACCGGGTGGCCGCTGTTCTGCGGGCTGAAAGGTGTCCTACAGCGTATTAGGTAAGTGGTCATAATGTAACGGCTCATCGGTGTATAAGTATCCGTCTCCAAGTCCATAATTCTAAAGCATCTACACTGCAGGCCACCCGAAATGCAACACCAAGAAGGGAGCATCCGATTGGCCTAAAATTCGCAGCATGCGTCGACCGCGAGATGACATGCAAACGATTAGCATTGCAGGTCATATGCAAATCATGTGCTCCCGGCACACCACCAAGAATCACTATAAGAAGGGTGCACAGAAGGCGGGGTGTAAGTAGTGGAAGTGTGTTGTGCTGCCGGACGTGTGCGTGGGAAGCTTCCTGATGCCTCGTCGCAGAAGACGACAGTCATTCCAGCACGTTTCGGAGTTCGACATAAGACGAACAGTGGCTTATCGCGACAGCGGTTTATCGTACCGAGACATCGGCGCCCGTGTGGTACGACATTCAGCCACAGGGAGGCGAGTATGGATTCGGTGGGTGCAGGAAGGACGGACGGACCGACGTGAGTGATTGCCACAGCCGCGGCACACCACCGAACGAGAGGGCCGGCATGTTGTGCCGCGGGCATTGACAGCTTGCCCCGCCAAATCACGAACGTTAGCGTAGGAATTAGGGTCTGTTGCGCAAAAACCTGTGTCAGCACGTACCGTTCGACGTCGTCTGCAAGAGCGGGAACTTGTCGCACGGCGCCCATTGCTCCGATTACCATTGACGTTACACCACCAACGAGTACGGCGGCAGTGGGCCGTTGAACGATGCACCTAGACTACGGAATGGCACGACATTGTCTTCTCCGCCAAACCCTGATCTGTCTGCAACACCACGATGGTCAGATCCACGTGTGGCGGCACCGCGGCGAGAGACTGTATGACGCCTGCATTATGCAACGCCATACCGATCCGTCGCGTGGCGTTTTGGTTTGGGACGCAATTGGTTATGTCACCGGCACCTCTCTGGTACGCATCGCCGGTACACTCAGCAGCCACCACTACATCTCCGACGTTTTGGAGCCTGCAGGACCTGCCAGCGGCCACGTTTCAACAGGACAATGCGCGCCCGCACGTGGCACGCATCGTGCAACAATTCTTCACGGCCCACCGGGTGTCACTGCTGCCGTGGTCCGTCTGTTCTCCCGATATGTCGCCCATCCAACACGTCTGGTCGCTGATCGGCAACCGAGTGGCCCGGCAAGCGCCATCCGTGGCTACGCTTGATGAACTGTGGCAACGTGTGGAAGCATTCTGGACCGACATACCCCACGCCCACATCCAAAGCCTCTTTCGTTCGATGCCGAGGCGTGTAGCGGCCGTTATTGCCAGCCATGGAGGCCACACGAACTATTGATGTCTGCGTGTTCCGCAAGTCGCACGGCCCTGTAAGCTCAATCGTTTCATCTTTATATCTTTTGTTATGTGTCCAGTAAATCTGGCTTTGCTATCTCGTGTCCTTCTTGGTGTTGCATTTTGGGTGGCCAGCAGTGTATCTCGTGCTCTTACTGTTCCTCAGTATTCTGATTTTACAACCATACATTACAACAAGAAAGACCATTGATTTAACAATTCTAATCTTCGTTGTCATTGAGATCGCTTTATCCTTCATAATCTTCTTTAAATTTGTCATTGCCTTTTACCTTAAGGATAATCTTCTCTTTATTTCTCCAGCATACTGCCCTTCGTTATCTATCCTGGAGCCCAAGAAATTGAAAATGGTTCAGAGGAAAATAAAAATAAACGGTACTTCGTTTGATATCAAAACGCGTCTGTTTCATTCATTAATTTGATTTTTACTTGTGAATTCCAACAATGACGGGAAAAATCTTGCAATGTGGGTTTTGGAAAATTCACCTGAACTACTCTGCATTAACGAATTTTTTTTAGTTGGGCCAGGTTCGAGTTAGGTAAGGGTGGTGTGCTTTTCCAGGGACGCTGTCTGTTTCCTTTCTTTGAAACCAGTGTCCCTAAATTAGGGACGAGTGAATGCTTGTAAACAACAGAGCTGCTTACAATGGTCATTGTACCCTGAAACATAATCGGAATAAAATACTGAGCTTTAACTTCTGATATTCACAGAAGAGTAGAAAAGAGAAACTCTGACCTCAAATTTTTAAGGAACATGATTTAGAAAAACTAGCCGTCCTTGTTTCTGTGGAGAATCCTTCTTTGCCACCTTGGAAAGTACTTGGTGGTGTTTTGTGGATTCAGATGAATATTAATTGTTTCAGATCTCCAGGTCTCTTTTTTTCTCTTTCAGGTTCTTTCAGTGTGACAAACTTCGTCTGGTTTCAGTTTTTGACAAAGCTCTAGAACTTAATCACACCGGCGGAATTAAGATTTTTTTCCCATACTAATTTAATGTAATTAAGATCCAACGTTTAGCGAAAGCTCGTTAGTTTAAAAGATAAGTAAAACAACAGATGGAAACGATTACATACTCAATTACGTTTGAGATTGCTTTCATTAAGAGACTTCTCAAGTTGCATTTTATTTTTCGCCTCAACTTGTTTCCCTCCTGCAAGACATTATTCTTAATAATAACGACTGGGAAAATTAAAGAAATCCATAATCGCCACAATTAATATCCGCATTAGCCAGGCTAATTATGTTAATTTTTATATATACACTTTGCCTTTATTACAGCTGTACGACTTAATAACTGAACATAACCATGTGCTGCGGAACAAAAAGAGTAAAACAGAAGAACATGCTGTCTTCGAATTCCTTAACTTGAACACATACACGAAACCATAAATTAATACCAAAATCGATTTTCGGCATTTAATTAGCTTTGTTAAGACAAAACAGATATCGTATGAAGACCAGCATGTGAAAATAAACGATAGGTTATGGATGCGCAAATAATGAGCTCTTGGCTTTTTCTTATAGGATAAAATAATTTTCACCGTACGTCGTGGTAAATCAATGTTACAGATTACTTGAGATTGTAAAGTAATTTTGTTTTTCTATTTCTTCCAATAAATAGCTCAATGTGTCATTCACTCCACACCGCTTCGTGAAATATATCTATTCAATTATTCGGGTATGGTTTTTACTGCAGTATAGTGTCTCCAACTACCACTCAAAAAGGTATAGAAATTTCGAAGCATGAGGCGATATGCTTTCCAAAACAAAATAATAGGTTGATGCAGTGAAATGTGAGATTTTGCAGACTCTAGCAGTTGTAAGGTTATTTAGGAATTAACAATTTGCCTTATGTGACTTATGATATGCAAACTTAAGGTGTCGATCGATCTAGAAGGTGCACCAGTTGAGGTGCGAAACCTGACCTGATACACCTTATTCACCTTATCTATCCTCTATACAACATTCATAATTTGCCATCAATCTTTCCGAGATGACTGTGCTAAAGTCGAGAGGACGATGGTTAAGAGCCGCATTCGGGTCATTTTATTCTAGGAGTATAATCTTGAACACACCCTGCATCGGTGTAAGCTCACAACTTCAATAAGGCAGTTGTGGAAGGCACTGTTAATGATAATCATTGGTTTGATTAATTCAGGTGCGGCGATGTGAGCATCGAAATTGAAGCCCGCTCTACATCAGGCGGAGATATCTGTGATGCCGTGTTGGAAGCGTTAATTGAAATCGATACAAATCAAACGGCACGAGAACTTGGGGAGACGGTCGAAGTGCACTGTATAACACACAAGTTTGTCCGCGCCTGCATCAATTCCAGGTCCGCTCACTCCTGAGTAAGTCGCTCTCCCAACTGAGCTACACGGACATGTGCTCTCCTGCGGGGCAGGCATGTCACATCTCCCCTCCCCCAAAAGAGGGCCGGGGCATGGTCCTCGGGTCAGCCGGGACCATGTGTCAATGTAGGCAATCATCCCATGAAGAACGTGCATTTGAGAAACCCCAGACAATTGGTGTGTGGAACGTAACATCACACTGATTTATTTTTCGTAGCACTGAAGAAGGGATTCTCAGTTTTCCTGTCTCGCCGTGTGGAAAGAACATCACATCATTGCGAGAAACTTAACAGCGGATCATCCGGAAAGTTTGGGCGCCACTATAACGTACAAGTTTTGTCCGCGCCGAGCATCGAAACCGGGTCCCCTCACTCCGGAGTAAGTCGCTCTCCCAACTGAGCTACACGGACATGTGCCCTCACTGCTATCTGCCTTAATCTCATGTGCGTCCTGCGGGGCAGGCACTTCACAACTGTGGAATCATTTTCCTACGTTTAACGGCCATGAGATGGATAAATTAGTCCCACATGAGCTAGCCGAACAGAGCAAAGCAAGACAATTTGATGTCTGCACTTCCCTGCCTATTCGAAACCAAACGAATGACATTTTGAGACGTCCCCTCACGACTGATGGGAAATGGATACTGTATGATAATCACCGATGTCCGGTGCAACACCTCGACTACAGTAAATGGTCAGTATTTGGTGACCCGAAAAATATCCCGAAGCCGGTACTCCCTCTCAGGAAGTCGATGGTCAGTGTTTAGTGATCCATAGATGGTGTGATCTATTCCTCCTTCCTACAACCAGGTCAAGCCATCACAGCAAATAGGTATTGTCAAGAACTTGATATTATGCATGGAAACCTGTCCACCAAACTGCAAGCATTAGGCAATCGCTATGGGCCCATACTACTCCGCGATAACGCGGGACCTCACGATGGACGCCAAACGATCTAGAAGGCGCAACAGTCGAGGTACGAAACCTAACCTTATACGCCTTATTCACATTATCAGTCCGCTACGCAGGTCCATAGCTAGCAGGGGCTATAGAGGAGACTCTGCGCCGTTGCACGAAAGCCAGCCCATCTGCGAAGTGGACCTTGTAAATTCTCTGGAAATTTTATTTTGGGTGGTTTATGAAAATGGTATAGAATTTCATTATAAACATAAATACTTTGCTTATTATTCGAGTATTGCACGTTTTTAAGAAAGACAAACTGCAATATTATAGAACAAACAACGTATGACGTAAAAGAAATTATCGTACTTCTGGAAGTGTATCAGTTGGAACAGCTGCACTAACGATTCTCTGCCACATAGATACCGGACTTGTTGCTGTTAAAGGTCAGGAAAGAGAGAAATTCCCCTTTTTTTTTTACAGAAACGTAAAATAAAATATAATAGGATATTACAAAGAAAATAGAAAGAAAAGAAAGGGTAAGAAAGAGAGAGAGAGAGAGGCGGAGGTAGAAGCCTAGATGAACATACGGATAAAACACCGTTCCTCACGTGGCAAGTGAACATACGATGGTAGGCTTAATTGCCAGAAAAAAGTCTTGTTACGCGAAAGTTTTATCTAAATGCATGTTTCAAGCCAAGGTTAAACAGTGCTAAAGGGTATTCTTAGTGAGAGAGAGAGAGAGAGAGAGAGAGAGAGGGCAAGCGAGGGAGAGAGAGATTGATTTCAGTTTCATATAGTTCATTGTTATGGGGTCAGTAGGAGGGGTTTTGCAATATGCATGTGTGGGGGAAGAGTTTATGGGCGAAAATTGCAGCGCCTTTGGTTTTTGAGTGCGAAAGTGAGATTTGGATGTTACCCACGGTAAGAAGAGACTACCTTCGAGCATCAGCAAAGGATAATGCACAACTAAATATGAAGAAGAAAACGTCGATATTCGGTATCAGTAACTCATCGATATCATTGCGTGGATCATTGAAAGGAACCAGAATAGTAAACTAAAAAGTAATAGTTTTTTCATGCTAGTTGGTAGTTACCTTTCTTCCCGGGAAAATAATCTTGCAACTCAGCCACTGCGAAACCAATTCTGATAATGCCCTTTATGTTTTATATTACAAGACACTTAGAGATATTTTTCTGCGACTAGAGTTTTCTTTCTCTCACCCCTTTCATATTTTCAATATCATTTTTTTTTGGCATGGGGAATAGTTCGCTACTGAAGTAATTAATAAAAACTAACGAAAGAAATGAAAATAGAAAGCAAAACTGGCATCTGTATTAGTGGATCAACATAGTTTTTCGTTGAACACAGAGCCTTAGCCAGATGAGTCTTCAGACCCCCCCTGTTTCCGAGACCTGGCTACGCTCCTGCCTTTACGGATTATGACATTTACAAGCACCTGGACATCTTTCTACAGGATAAATAACCCAATCAGACATCATAAAGACATTCCACGAGTTTGTCGCATCCCGAAGCTCAATATTTCTTTCACGAAGCCGTAAAGAAGCTTGCATCTCGTTGGTCAAAGTGTGTTGCTGCTGCCTGCGATTATTTTGATTAATGACATTTACTTTTTGCACGGTGTTTTCGGAGTTTGAACGCGCCCACGATATTCCGACATTTCATTTGCAACAATCTAATAAAACCGAACGTTGCAGCTTTTCTAGGGTAATACCAAAGGAATTTATATACGCTCATAAGAGATGCAACTGAAAACAGAATTATTATCGATGACGCAGGCTTGCAAAATGAAACTTCTTGGTTCTTGTTTGAAAAATTTCAAGTGATTTGTACTCACTGATGTGATGTTCTTACTTCAAATCTGAAATCCGATTTTTGTCATCATGTGAGAACGTTTCGCAAATGCGAACATGAAAACTGATCAATAAATATATTTAAAACAATCACATACTCTGAGGTGCCGAAGAAACTGGGAAAGGTGCTACTATTTCCATTAAATACCATCCACAAGCAGAAGTAGTAGCATTCGAAGTTCAGATGGCAACGTATCAGGATTTAAGCGGTTTCGGACGTGGAATGATAGTCGGCGCTAGGGAGGGTGTGTCACTCCATCTCCGAAATTGCCACGAAATGTTTATTTACACGATTAACAATTTGAAAGGTGTACCTTGACCAGGGATGGAAACGGGTAACTTATCAACGTGTCAGTGATTCAACGTGTGGATAATTTCTAGCGAGCCAAACGGGTCGAGTCAAGGTGTTCCTGACCCGATTTCGACCCGGTATTATTTCCGTTTTATTTTTTAAAAGAAAAAAAAATTCCAAGGAAAACGCGCACTGTGGAATTATACCTCTAACTGATACCCATGGACCGAAATTTTTTTTGTCATTCAATATGAAGGAAGATTGTTGTGAGAACGAAGACTGTCCCTTCCTTCTGAGGGTCGATGATGAAAACAACATCTACATTTTGGAAACTTTCGACTCATCATAAACTTGTGAAAATCTGTGTTGCTGTGAAACATATTCTGAAACTTGATATATTATCCAGAAAACAGAAAAAACTGAAATTAAACTTACAAGTTACTTAATTCAAAAATTTTGAATGTAGCGCTGTCAAAATAAGGTAGAACAGCCATAATATTACTGCAGAGGGATCTTTTGACTCTCGCAGATGTGTTTGAAAACATGTGTAAAACAGGTAGGTTATGTCTTCCAGATGAAGGACAACAGTTTCAATACTTCCTGTAAGTCAGTGAGTAAATTATACGTGCCCATAATACATTTCTTTGATTTCCACATAAAATAAGATACCCACGGCGGAGGGACTTTTTGAACACATCGTATATATAGAAATAAATCTGTCCGGGTCCAAAATGTTTGGCCTATTTCCCACCCTGACCTAGACAAAACAAACTCAGAGAAAAACATTATTCAGAGTGTGAGACCGGTGTGGCCGTAGAAATGTTCGCCGGTTTTAAATTCCATCAAACCCATTTGGAATGCTGTTCAACGTACTGTCAACGCCCGGAATCTTCCACCGGCGAATATTACGGAATTGTGGGACGGTCTTCAGGAAGCATGGTGTGCATTGTCTTAACCGTACTACAGAGAGCTCGTGGAATCCACGCCAGAAATCATCCACCGGCGAATATTACGGAATTGTGGGACGGTCTCCAGAAAGAATGGTGCGCACTGTCTCCACAGTACTCCAAAGAGCTGGTGCAGTCCATGCCGGGAATTCTCCACCAGCGAATATTACGGAACTGTGAGACGCTGTTCATAAATATGGTGTGCACTGTCTCCACAGTACTACAGAGAGCTCGTGGAGTCCATGCCAGGGATTCTCCACCCGCGAATATTACGGAATTGTGGGACGGTCTCCAGGAAGCATGGTGAGCACTGTTTACACACTACTACAGAGAGCTCATGGAGTCAATGCCAGGCATCCTCCACCGGCGAATTATACGGAATTGTGGGACGGTCTTCAGAAAGCATGGTGTGCGCTGTCTCCACAGTACTACAGAGAGCTCCTGGAGTTCATGCCAGGAATACTCCACCGAAGAATATTACGTAATTATGGGACGCTGTTCAGGAATATGGTGTGCACTGTCTCCAAAATACTACAGAGAGCTCGTGGATCCATGGCAGAAATCGTCCACCGGCGAATATTACGGAATTGTGGGACGCTCTTCAGGAAGCATGGTGTGCACTGTCTCCACAGTACTACAGACGACTCGTGGAGTCCATGCCAGGAATCCTCCACCGGCGAATATTACGAAATTCTGGGATGCTCTTCAGGGATCATAGTGTGCACTGTCTCCACAGCACTACAGAGAGCTGGTGAAGTCCATGCCAGGAACCTCCACCGGCGAAGATTACGGAATTGTGGGACGCTCTTCAGGAAGCATGGTGTGCACTGTCTCCACAGTACTACAGAGAGCTCGTAGAGTTCATGGCAGGAATCCTCCACCGGCGAATATTACGGAATGGTGGGACGTTTTTGAGGAAGCATGGTGAGCACTTTCTCCACAGTAATACACAGAGCTCGTGGAGTCCATGCCAGGAATCCTCCACGGGAGAATATTACGGAATTGTGGGACGGTCTTCAAAAAGCATGGTGTGCCCTGTCTCCACAATACTACAGAGATCTCGTGGAGTCCATTCCAGGAATCCTCCACCAGTGAATATTACGGAATTGAAGGACATTCTTCAGAAAGCATAGTGTGCACTGTCTCCACAGTACTACAGGGTGCTCCTGGAGTTCATGCCAGGAATCCTCCACCGGCGAATATTACGTAATTGTGGGGCGCTGTTCAGGAATATGGTGTGCACTGTCTCCACAGTACTACAGAGAACTCGTGGAGTTCATGCCAGTAATTCTCCACCGGCGAATATTACGGAATTGTGGGACGCTCTTCAGGAAGCATGGTGAGCACTGTTTACACACTACTACAGAGAGCTCGTGGAGTTCATGGCAGGAATCCTGCACCGGCAAATATTACGGAATTGTGGGATGCTCTTTAGGGAATCATTGGTGTGAACTGTCTCCATAGTACTACAGAGAGCTCTTGGAGTTCATGGCAGGAATCCTCCACCGGCGAACATTCCGGAATTGTGGGACGTTCTTGAGGAAGCAGGGTGTTCACTATCTCCACAGTGCTACAGAGAGCTGGTGGAGTCCATGCCAAGAACCTTCCACCGGCGAAGATTACGGAATTGTGGGACGGTGTTCAGAAATATTGTGTGCACTGTCTCCACAGTGCTAAAGAGACCTGGTGGAGTCCATGCCAGGAAACCTCCACCGGCGAATATTACGGAATTGTGGGACGCTCTTCAGGAAGCATGGTGAGCACTGTCTCCACAGTACTACAGAGAACTCCTGGAATTCATGCCAGGAATCCTCCACCGGCGAATATTACGTAATATTGGGACGCTGTTCAGGAATATGGTGTGCACTGTTTCCACAATTCTACAGAGAGCTCGTGGAGTCCATGCCCAGTCGTGTTGCAGCCGTTATTCCACGGCGTGGTGGACCAACGCGGTATTAAAGAGATATCCCAGATTTTTTGGCATTTCAGTGAAAGCAATGCAGTATTTGCAAAATATTGCATTTCAATTTTATATTATTTATCTTGAGCGTTTTTCGGCAGGCAAGAAATCTGCTTTTAGTACATTTTCGACAATGAATATGCACGTCATGCCTCTAAAATGTTCTAGTAGTAATCCACAATCACCTCCCTGTCCCTGATACGTTCTTCTCATTTCGTATAATTCTGGTGGATCCTTTCCCCGTTTTCCACTCATGCCACCCAAGTTCTTCCTAAAAAAACTTTATGTTAGCCCCCTGCTGTCCCAGCGGCATGCCACAAACTCCCAAATCGCCGCATAACACCCATTTATGCTTAGGAAGAATCGAGTTCCATGTGCAATGTATTATGTTTTTATGTTAAATTCATGAAAAGTGCTTTAATTGTTATACTGTACACTCAATGGACACAACATTAGAGATTCCTACCTAATAGCTTGTTGGCCTTCCTCTAGCACACATAACAGCCTGTACACACCTAAGAATCGACTCCACCAGATACCAAGTGTTTCTGTAGGGAATGCCAGACATGACTGTTGCAGCATTGTAAACAACTCCGCTCGATACGACAGTCCACGATCCATGGACCTGAGGTTCCGCTCCGCGGCATTTGTTGGCTTGATTTATTTCAAATATTGTAGTAGACGCCAACTTATCAGAAGAATCGTTTGCAGGTTCCTGTCGTTGGAGCAGGGAAGCAAATAAACAAGTAGTTAAAAATTGAACATTATTCCAGAGGTTTCCTTTTGCACATGTCTTTATTCATCAGATGGGGGAGGTGGAAATATTGGAATAATAGTTGGTCAGATCGGACAGTAAATACTTCCAGCGGGAGTTGGATGTTAAGGATGGCCTTCTCTACGCTTTTCCCGCCAAATCTGTTCCTATCTTATGTGGCTACCAGCCCGCGTGAAAATCTCTTTCTACTTCGTCGTCTTCCTGATCTGCCTTCGAGCAAAAGCCGTTCCTACTTTTTCGTCGAGATTGCCATGAAGACGTCACCTTTCTGTCCCATTCCCTTACACGTTCTGTCTTTGACGTAAGAAGAAATTCTTAATTGCTTGGTCCTTTGTACCCGTGGGCTAGAGATTTTGCCGACAGCTGAGGAAAGAATGGGGCTATCCTTTTGTCCGTGGGTGGGGTCTGGCGAGGGAATGGCCTTTCTCCGAAATGGATCTGCGCTTGGCGCCTTTCTGACTGGGGAGGAAATTTCTCACTGCTGTCGTTGGCCCACAAAATGACAAAAGTTGCGATTTAAATATAGTTTGAATGTTTCCATATAACACATTCCAGAGAGCTTCCACAGGTTTAAAACCCGGGACCTTGGAGTCCACTGGACGAATCCAAACTCAAATTTATGTTCTCCGAGCCGTGCCTGGGTGGTTGCGGTCTGGTGAGGTGGCACATTGTGCTACGGAAACAGAACATCGGCCGCAGGATGCGCGAAGGCCATGAAAGCGCGTAGATGATCGGCCAGCACATGCTGGTAGTACGCAGCGGCTACAGACCCCTTCAGACACACTAAGGGAACTAATGTGACCGATGAGAAGATCTCCTCAAACCATCACAAAGCCACCACCGCCTAAAACAGATCCGATCTGGGACGTCGGGGCCATGACCTCATGCTGTCGATGCCACACCCGCACCCTCCCTCAGCCTGGTACAGCTGAAAAAGAATTCATCTGACCACACGATGCGGCACCACTCTACAGAGGTCCAGTTTTGATGATTCTGGCACCAGGCGATGCGTAATTTCTGATGACCAGCAGCCTACAATAGCACACAAGTAGGGTGCCGGCCCCCGTAGCCCAGGGTATACAGCGTGTGCGGTACTGTTTGGTAGCTAACGCTGTGTGGGCTTCTAACATTAAACATGGATGTGATTTGCGCCGCTATTGCAAAGCGGTAGGTCTGCACGAATCGGGATAGTCTACGTCAACGCCGATCATGAATGTCGTGTGCTGGGCCACCGCCTGATCTCTGGGCGCTGGTACGTCTGTCGATGGTATACTCGATGTGGTCGCCGTAGGGAACCCTAGGGTTCTTACCACTTGGAAGATAGAATTACCCATCTGTTTTGCGCTCGGATCACGACGTTGACCTATGTTCGTCGATCGTGATACACTGTTGGAAGCCCAGCTGTCCTCTTATTAGCACGTCTTTTGTAAAAAAAGATCGTGCTTATGTTATCGGTTTGTCCGTCCGTCCGTCTGTACCCACGATAGCTCTCTAACTATTAGTCCGATTCAAAAATTTTTTTTGCATTGGGAAGCTTCAAATATGCGAATGATGATCCTTTATTTCGTCTAGTTTTACGATGTACAATTTCGCCGCTAGAGGGCGTAAATGTAGATGATGTCGAATTCAAGAATATGTTTTATTCCACATATTTGCTTCTAAACATCCGATTGAAAAAATCCTTCTATCTTTCGATTCCATTTATGTCGAAGAGTATTTTATATATAGTTACTTTTTCAAACTACGCATAGATTTTCTGCTAGGGGTCGTAAAAATAAATTACATTTTCCCCGATAACTCTTCTTCTAAAACTCTGATTCGAATTTTTTTTCTTCAGTTCGGTACATTTCCTAATGGAAAATCTTTTGGTTATAATTTCAAATTTTGGTAAAGAAAACTTTGGCCACCAGGGGGCGTAAGTGTTAATTTTTGCTTCTGATGTATTTGCCATAAAATCGGAGCTTCTAAAACATCGATTGAAAAAATTCTTTCGTGCACTGATGCCACTCACATCGATAAACATTTTCGGAATATTTTCTTCTTAAAATATTTCCCAGTTCCTCCGCCAGGGGGCGTAGACGTACATCTTATTTTTGTCAATATATCTACTTCTAGGAGTCCGATTTGAAAAATTCATTCGTTATTGGATAGTGTTTTCCGTGTGACATGTTTTTCATATAACTCGAAAATTTTCAAGTAATTCATAGACTTTCTGCTAGGGGGCGGAGAGGTAAATTGCGTTTCCTCCTATATCTCTGCTTCTAAATCTCCGATTTCAAAAATTCTTTGTGCACCGGGCACATGTCCTCATGGGAAATCGTTTGTACATAATTTCCAATTTTTGTAAAAAAATACTTTGGCCACCAGGGGGCGTAAGCGTTAATTTTTGCTTCTGATGTATTTGCCATAAAATCTGAGCTTCTAAAATATCGATTGAAAAAATTCCTTCGTGGACTGATGCCATTCATATCTATAAACCTTTTCGGAATATTTTCTTTTTAAAATATGCCACAGTTTCTCCGCCAGGGAGGGAGGGGGTAGATGTATTTCTTATTTTTGTCAATATCTCTACTTCTGGGAGTCCGATTTGAAAAATTCCTTCTTTGTTGGATAGTGTTTTCAGTGTGACATGTTTTTCATATAATTTCAAAGTTTTCAAGTAATTCCTAGATTTGCCGCTAGGGGCGTAGAGGTAAATTCCCTTTCCCTCTATATATCTGCTTCTAAATCTCCGATTGGAAAAATTCTTTCTGCATCGCATACAGCTCTTGATGGGAAATTATTTGCACATAATTTCTAATTTTTGTAAGAAATGGTTTCGCCACCAGGTGGCGTAAGTCTCCTCGCTTCTGTTGTATTTGCAGCAAAATATTAGCTTCTAAAATCTCGATTGAAAAAAAAGACATTCATTTGTTGACCGATACTACTCATGTCGACAAACCTTTTAGGAAAATTTTCTTCTTGAAATAATGCATGGTTTCTACGCCAGAGGGCGTATATGTATATCTTATGTTTGTCAATATCTCCACTTCTAAGAGTACGATTTGAAAAATTCCTTCTTTGTTGGATAGTGATTCCGATGCAAAATGTTTTTCATTTAAATTCAAAATTGTCAAGTAAATCATAGACATTCCGCTAGGAGGCACAGAGGTAAATTGCATTTCTGCGACCTGATGGAAAATATTTTTCACATAATTTTTAATGTTTGTTAAAGAATGGTTTAGCCACCAGGGATCATAAGTGCTAATTTCTGCTTCTGAAGTATTTGTCGCAAAATCTGGGCTCCTGAAAACTCGACTAATTTTTTTTTCTTGGACCGATACCGCTTCTATGGATACACATTTTGAGAATACTTTCTTCCTAAAATAATGCATGCTTTTCCCACCAGGGGACGTAAAGTCACATCTCATTTCTGTCGATATCTCTGTTTCTAAGAGTTCGTAAGCTCACGATTCCGTTTACAGCAATATCTGAGGGATTAAAAACCCGATTGAAAATCTTCTTTCTTTCGTCAGATCTATGGTTTTCCATACCGGTTCCGCCGCCCTGGTGGCGCAGTGCTCTAAGCGATGGCCTCTGATTACTCGTCCGAACGGGGTCCGGGTTCGAATCCCGGTGAGGCATGGATGTTGTGTTTGTCTTACGGTACTGGCTCTCTCCCTTCCCTGGAACCAGTGACCCTAAATTAGGGGTGGGCGACTGATTATAGCGCGTTGAGTTGCTCACGGTGGCCGTTATACGTCCAATAAAAAAAAATACCGGTTCCATTGACTTTGAATAGCTTTGATAAATTTAATTTGCGTCAGAACAGATTCAAAAGGCGTGTTTATTACACCCGAAAATTTGGTGTCATCTTTCTTGTTTCTCATCTGCCTTCGATATGGAATCGTGCTACTTAACCCCGGGAATTACCGTGTCAACCACCCATTACCCTTGCCTTTAGTGTTTTATCTGCTGAATGTATTAACTTGACCGCACGCTAATGTCTTGAGCTGTTATATAAACTTGAACTTGAACACAAAGTTATCGTTAGCTTGATAATCAGTGAAAATCCTCCAAATACGTGGCGTCAGTAAATAAATAAAGGCATCGCTCTTTCCAAGTTTAGCAACGCACAGCAACCGAAAAATTGATATTCCGCCTCCGCCGGGGAATTGAATCCCGAATCTCTCGATATCTAGCTGAGCGCGTTAGCCTTACACCACGGCGGGCAACGATCCACGGAGCTATGTGCGTTTTTCTGTCAGCATCTGACATTATAAATCCGTAAGATGGGCTCAGCTACTCAGTCGATTCCATCTGGTGGACATTAACGGCACTGGCTATATACTAATTATAGCATTTAAATCCAAAGAGCGAGATCCAAAATAAAAATCCTCCAAATACCGTCAGTGAATAAAAAAAGACATCGCTCTTTCCACGTTTAGCAACCTACAGCAACCGAAATTGTTGGCCAACGTGGTGTAAGGCGAACGCATTCGGATATACATCGAGAGATACGAGATTTAATTCCCCGGCAGCGGCGGAATAACAATTATTCAGTTGCTGTGCATTGCTAAACATGGAAAGAGCGATGTATTTGTTTATTAGCTTGATAATAGATTACAGCAATATTGTAGCTTGTTACACCAGTATTGAGTTTTAGTACTGCTACTTACGTTAGTACTTAACTAGACATGTACCGAGGTGCTAAAACATTATGACCACCTGCCTAATACGATGTTGGTGTTCCGCGTGATACCAAAACATCATTTACCCAGCAAGGCATGGAGGTTACAAGATTACTAAAAATGTTTTGTTGTACCTGTTACCAACACGTTACCAGCCCATCTTTTAACTCTTGTAAGTTACGTGGTTGAGCTGCTGGTGAACGGTTTCTTTTTCCAACACAAACCATAGATGCTCGTTTGGATTCCTGCATAGGGAATTTGGAATACCTGGAAGATCCCTCATGTTACGAGGACCATCCTTGAATAATAATCTGGCATGGCACATTATCCTGCTAAAAACGGCACTACCAGAGAAAATTGCCATTGGGTGAAAGGATGTACCTCGTCTGCAATTATGTTTAGATAGGTGGTACACGTCATAACCTTCTTTACATGAATGACTGGACCTTGGGTTTTCCAGAAGAACATTTCCCAAAGCATTACATTTCCTTCAACGGCTTGTTTATGTCCCACGGTGCATCCTGGTGTCAACACTCTCCCAGGTAAATGACGCGCACATACCCGGACGTTCACATGGTGCAACACGACACGAAGTTCATTGGATCAGACGATCTTCTTCCATTCATTCAAGGTGCAGTTTTAATTGTCCCATGTTCACTGTACGCCCTTTTGACGGTGAACAGAGGTTAGTATGGGCTGCCGACGGCTACAAAGCCCATTTTTAGCAAGCTTCGATATACTGTGTGTTGTGGCACATTCCACCTGTCACCAGCATTCAAATTCCTGATGAGTCGCGTCTCAGTATCTCTTCTGTTGGCTCGTACAATACGGGATAACCTTTGCTCATCTCTAGCATCGATATGCCGTGGTCGGCCCACACCTCGCCGGCAGTTCGTAGTTTTCCCCCTCCTTGGGCCACTTTTTGAAGGCACGCACCACTGCTGACCGTGCGTACCTTATAAGCCTGGCCACTCAGAAATACTCTGACCCAGTCATCTGGCCATTACAATTTGGCCTTTGTCGAATTCGCTTAAGTCCCCTGCCTTTTCTACCTGAAGAACAAGAATAACGCTGATAAGCAGAGCTCAACATCAGATGTTATTTTTAAAGTTTCATGACGTTCACAAGCGCCGTCGTTTTTTTTTTTTTTTTTTTTTTTGATTGGAGGTTTAACGACCACCGTGAGCAACTCAATGGGCTATAAGCAGTCGCCCACCCCTAATTTAGGGTGACTGGTTCCAGGGAAGGGAGAGAGCCAGTGCCGTAAGACAAACACAACATCCATGCCTCACCGGGATTCGAACCTGGACCCCTTTCGGACGAATGATCAGAGGCCATCGCTTAGACCACTGCGCCCCAGGGGCGGCACCGTCGTTTACCTGTAGTTGCTTCAGTTTGCATGAAGACGCATGGGGTCACAATGTTTTGGCTCTTCGGTGTGCAATTAATATACATATGTCCAAAAGTAAGCAAAGAATTAGATGATGCAGCCGCGGTGGCACATTAGTCTGAGCGCTGGCTAGTGAGTATCCGTCCGAGACGGGTCTGGGGCCAAATCCCGGTGAGACATGGATGTTGTGTTTGTCTCACGGCACTGGCTCTCTCCCTTCCCTGAAACCAGTGACTCTAAATTAGGGACGGGCGACTGCTTGTAGCTAATCGAGTTGCTCACGGTGGTGATTAAACTCCCAGTCAGGAAAAAAAAACGAAATAGATGAGTTACGTTAATATTTTTTTTTTTTGATTGGAGATTTAACGACCACCGTGAGCAACTCAATGGGCTATAAGCAGTCGCCCGTCCCTAATTTAGGGTCATTGGTTCCAGGGAAGGGAAAGAGCCAGTGCCGTAAGAAAGACACAACATCCATGCCTGACCGGGATTCGAACCCGGACCCCTTACGGACGAATGATCAGAGGCCAACGCCTTAGACCACTGCGCCACAGGGGCGGCCTTAATATTCCAATCCTTTATTTTAATATCACTTCATCAAGTACGCACTTTTCTGCACGGTGGCACAGTGGTCTAAGATCTGTCTTCTAACCATTCGTCGCCGCCCCGGTGGCTCAGTGGTCTAAGGCGTTGGCCACTGATCATTCGTCCGAAAGGGGTCCGGGTTCGAATCCCGGTGAGGCATGGATGTTGTGTTTGTCTTACGGCACTGGCTCTCTCCCTTCCCTGGAACCAGTGACCCTAAATTAGGGACGGGCGACTGCTTATAGCCCATTGAGTTGCTCACGGTGGTCGTTAAACCTCCAATCAAAAAAAAAAAAAAAAAAAAAATAACCATTCGTCCGACATGAGTATGTGCTCGAATCCTGGTGAAGCGTGTATGTTGTGCTTTTCTTAAGACGCTGTCTCTCTCCCTTCCTTGGAACAAATGGACCTAAATTAGGGACAGGCAACTTCGTATAGCCGATTGAGTTAATTTCGTGGTCCTTAAGCTCCCACATATAAACAAAATAAAAAACATTTCGCACTTTTTATAGAACACAAGTCCACCTAACCAAGATACGTGGTTTATTCCACATTCAAGAACACATACCTTCTGAATAATTTAGTAACATTGCTTAAAGATGCCTAATGCATTGGTTGATAACAAACTGCCTGAGTAATATTGCTTTCCGATAACTAAAGTAACATTGTCTCTCGAAGATTGATAAGACTGAATACATTTGTTCTTACCTCTCGCTTGCGACCAGGTAAAATGCACTTTGATATGTTGTCAGCTTTGCTAAACAGAAATTCATCGAGACGGAAATATGTGGCGTTCAGACTGCAAAATGTTAAAAGAGAATAAAACCAAATTTACATAAAAAGACAGGAACTAATATAAAAAGGAAGATTAAATTAGAGAATACGTCACAAATTTTAGACTTAGATTCAAACGTTGGTAGTAGTTATTCTCACTGTAAAAGTAGGTTTAGGGCATCAGCTTTAACTGTAAGTTGTTGGATTTATTTGCTTAAATGTCAGCATGGCTGCTATGTACTTGTGAACATAATTTTAACACCTGTAAATAGAAAACCCACTAAAGGCTAAGGCTACTGAATGAATGCACATTCCACTAGTTTATTCGCTTCTATGACACTACATCAGAGGTTGGGCACATTAGCCAGAATACAACTTTTTGGCTTCAAATCAAAGGACATCATCAAATCTCTCAACCCAAAATAAACTTATCGTTAACAGGACGATATCTCAAAATGATCTGGTCAAATCTTATTTATCTCTGCTCATAACAAATCGTTATCTTAAAAGACCCTATACTAGAGTTGAGCAAAATCGTAATGGAATTAATCGGTAATGAATTACAACGTAATGGTAATGGGAACAAGAACTTAGCGTTACCATCACATGGTAATGGTGAACTGGTCATTAGAATTACATGGTAATTGTAATGACATGTAGCAGTTACTCGTTGTAATCGTAATGGTTAATGGTTAACTATACGTCGGTACTTAATCAATAACTTATGTTTAACAATGCAACGTGAATAATCCAGCAACCAGTACACCCATACACGTTGTGTAGGTTATTTGACAATTGTTACACCTCTCGTACCTCAAATGCGTGTATGTAGGTATTGGAGATTCTACGTGTATGACATAAGTAGTTGCCCCGTCTTCGCCTAAAGTAAAGTGATTTGAACGAAATAGTACATACTAGCGACCCGGCACAGCTGCGCACCGTAGCAATTTCGAATTTACGGCGAATCTAAAGAGAGAAGATTATTACGTTCAACAGGAGACTGTATTTCTCTTTGTAAAGCCATTCCTTGTCTGTCATTTGCCAAACGAGGTTCTGTATATAGGTGTACTACGACCTATATCCGATTTTCGTCTCGGCATAATGTAAATACAATATTTGTATTTTGATTAAAGAACTACTCATATATGTATGGAAGAACACAACTGTGCATTTAGTCTGTGCGAGCGCCTATAAACCAGTTCTCTTTCAGCTTCCGATGTAACTACGCATTTAGTGTGTGCGAGCGGCGATAAACCAATTCTTTCAGCGTCCGATGTAACTACGCATTTAGCATGTGGCCTTACATGCTGTCAGACCGGCCGCGGGGCATGCGCCTCGCGTCTTTTTCCCGATGAGCAAAAACGTTTCGTAAACCGGTCGCCGCGCATCGAATACATTTTTGGGCTACTCACGCGTGACGTAGCTGTGGAGGCAGATCACTAGCTTTGATGATTTGTATATATGCGGTTACTATTAGTTTTCTGTTTATTTAGTGGTATTTGATCAGTCTTTATGATCGAGAGTCATATTTTTATTGGGATAGTATAAAGATAACTATTGTGGTAACAAAAGCTAAACGTTATAAGATAATTATTGCGATAACAAAATGAAATCTTTCTATTGCTGTGTGTCTGTTAGTTAGAAAACTTCACGACCCCACCATTCTGTGCTATTATTTCGAAAGAACGATGCCTACCAATTATTGTGCCGTTGTCATGTGCCCATCACAGATTAAGAAAACCAAGGAACTGGGTTTATTAATCACGCATTCCCAAAAAAAGAGATGTTGCAAAAACCGTGGCTGGCTACTCAAATGTTAACGAAAAAATGTTATGAATGTGAAACATGTCAGAATTTGCTCTAAACATATTACTGAAGATGATTATGAACGTGTATAGAAAAACGTACATTAACTGCTGTAAAAGTCAAAACATACAGGCTGCATCACCGAAATTTAGCGACTTTCTGAGTAAATTTCAAGCATAATTCGTATCCAGATTTTAAAAAATACTCGCCATTTGGAAGTCAGAAATGTAAAAATGTATATTAAAAAAGTAACAATGCCGTATGTAAAGGAAAGTCAACCACATTTTGATAGAGAAACAAAACAGAATATTTTCTGGTATAATTCAATACAAACCTTTATTTTGTTTCTAAATTTTGTCCTATTAACCTATGGGAATAGTTATGACGCTAGTTATTAAAACTTCGCAAATTAGAAAGATCACGGAATTTTTTTCTTGTCGATGTAAATTCCTTATTTGTTTCGGTAAACATCTCAGATCCCACCGTGTTGTTTCACAAACGCATATGACAAACGACGAACGTCCCTGTATTATATTATTTAAAAATTCATTGTGAAATGGACATTTTTCTTTTCTTTAGTAATACAAACTTTAAGCTCTCCTCATTGGCTTGAGTTGCGTATGAATGTGTGTGAATTGCTTTCGCTCCGTGCCTCCATAGTGACGTCAAATGAAAGAGCCAATCAGAGCGTAGATCGCTAATGGACCCAACCTAATGAGGATGTAGCACGTGACGTCATAGAAAAGTTTAAGTGAAGTGGCAACAGTTCCTGCAAGTTTCTGAAGGACAAACATAGCTGGCTGCCATGCAGTTAGTTTGTAAAGTGCGATTATTAGCTGTTGGTGTTTATAAAATTTGAAACCAAAATGCCTAGATTTTGTAGCTTTATTAATTGCGGCAGTAGAGGAAATCGAGACCGGATGTCCTCTTTTAGGCTGCCAGCTGCTGTCTCTAAAGGCAGTACCTTAAAGATTTGCTTATCTGCCAAGCGAAGGGAGAATGCTTCCAAGAGCTTAGAAAACACTATTGAAGAGTTACACTCTTCAAAACAGAGAACCTTTTAAATGTTAGTTTTATCCAGAAATCAGTGATTTTTGCTAAAGCAGAAAACATATCTTTTTCTTGTTCCAATGCCAGACGTTACACTCGTTTTCAAGTTTTCAATTTTATTTTAAAAGGCATAGGCTGTTTTTGTTTTTTTGGGGTTTTTTTGCGTAAGTTTTATTGCTACTGATTATTTTCATATACCCTGAGGAGCATCTGAATTAGAGACAGCTGGCGTTATGCAAATGTGGCGCTGTGAGCGGCCCTGTAAACGGAAACGACATGACGTATGCAGCGATCCGACAATATAAGGAGTGATGCGACGGGAATCAGTAAAAATCGGACGCAGTATGGGTAAGACGAAGGATCTAAGCGCATTTGATCGTGAGTAAATTGTCGGGGCCCGACGAATGGGTCACTCCATCTAAGAAGTCATGCAGGCACTGGGAATTTCACGAGCCACTGTGTTACTGGTGCACCGTGAGTACATCGAATCCGGTAAAACCATCCCTGCAAGGGCCAACTGCCGTGGACAACAGCGTGTGGATGAGCGGGGTCATCGTCGGCTAGCTAGCATTGTAACAGCGGATAGACGAGCCACAGTGCAAGAAATCACTCGGCAATATAACACTGGTGCACAAAAACGTGTAAGCAGCCACACCATCCAGAATCATCTCCACGCTATGGGGCACAGAAGCCATCGTCCCACGAAAGTACCGCTGCTGACCGCACATCACAGGTTGCAAAGATTAGCATGGGCGCGGGAACATCGCCACTGGACCTATACATGTGGAAAAATGTTGCCTGAACTGATGAGTCGAGTTTCACGTTGGTACATGCGGATGGCAGGTTACGAGTACGGCGCAAACCACATGAAGCGATGGATCCTTCTTGCCAGCAGGGTTATCTTCAAGCTGGTGGTGGGGGCGTTCTCATCTGGGGACTGTTTACGTGAAATGAAATGGGACCCCTGGTACGTGTGACGTCGTCCTCACAGGTCAACGTTACCGGGATATCCTGGACGACCATTTGCTCCCGTTTGGGCGTCTTCAACATCCGACAGGAGACCTCATCCTGCAACAAGACAATGAACCGTGCCATCGCTCCCGAATTGTATCCGAATAGTTGGATGAACACTCAACCGACGTGACCTTGCTTCCTTGGCCAACTAGGTTACCTGACCTCAATCCCATCGATCAAATCTGGGATGCCATCGAGAGAGATGTTCGAGGCTCTGAATCCCTCCATCAAATCTTCGTGAACTGTGGGAGCTTGTTCAGGGGTCGTGGATCCGTATGGCTTCCCAACGCCTCCGGCGTCTTGTCGAGTCCATGCCTAGACGAATCGCCGCAGTCATCAGGACGAAAGGTGGTGGTCTCTAATTCAATTGCTCTTTAGTGTAGAGCACTTTTCTGAGTTTGTCTCGTAGTCAAAACTGTCCTTAAACCAACGCTTCGGTACCCAATCGGCACTTCTATACACGTGGGTTTTTCACCATCAGGGACGTTTATTCAGAAAGTTCCTGATTGATCTAGAGTCTGTTGAAACTGTTTATAGAGCTAAAAGCTAATTTGTTAGCCATACTGACTTTTAGTCAGAATCAAATCTCTTTGGCTGTTCTGTTTTTTCCAGGAGAGCTGGACCCACTTTTTGCGAAATTTCGGCTTTGACTTAGTATTTTCACTTTTAAGATTATTTGGCTCTCAGTGTTGGGAGTTTTTTTTTTTTACTTTTTTACTTTAATATTTTGTTCTATATGACGTTTCCTCCCCAAACTATGTTTAATTTTATTTTTAGTACACCTGGACTTTTAACTGGAACTGAAGTACACTTTTGCGAAAAAATGCAAGTAATGGATAAAATTAATTTCAAATAAAATTCTTTCAGGTGTCTGTTTACATACCGGTATTACGCTGCTAAATATATTTAGGGATAAATAAATTAAGGCGCAAATCCAAGAACAATTACTGTGTTTTCTCAGCACAATTTTGCGGGAAAAACCAGATTTTTTCTCTCAATTTTTCTATGGTCTTGAAAATCTCTTCCCAGAGCATAGAAAAACACTTTTTATTGAAGAGTAACTAATTACTCACTAATTAGCGACCTCACTAAATTACCATGTAAAAAAATATCCCCGATGAGAAATTGTTATATACTTCGAGAATTGTATATGGTTCTAATGCTTTGAACTGTTGTATGGAATGGCGCTTCGACCAAAGACGAAGTAGTAGAAAATGTTTACTATCTGCAATTCTAGAAAACGTTTCGTGTCACCTTCGGAGATACTTACATTCAGCACATAGGGAACTTTTCCTTCAATCTCATTCATTTTTTTCCAAATACCGCATTTTGTAATCGAAAGTTAAACTTTCAAAGTAAGACACCATCATTTCAAAGGGGACCGGTTGTCCTTCACTTACAGTACCAAGGCTGGTTGCCATGATGAAAGTCACGTGTCTGCTACATCCTCATAGGCAGTGGAAGCCACTAAAGAATTCGAACGGCGGCTTTTTCTTTGACTTGTCACTAAAATCGTTACTGCTCGGCTCCCTTTTGTCATAGATTAATGCTTCATAGACCTAAACCTTCCTCGACAAATCCGTCCAGCGATTCTCGAGATTAGCTTGAACAAACAGACAGACGCCTACTGGGGGACTTTATTTTATACACTGCTGGACAATTGCTAAGGACGGATCATAAACGGCTATATAGCGCATAAAATAGTAAGTGTGGTTGGATGCCAAGTGGAATAAAATAATGTCAGAAAGCCAGGACATTACAAGAAAGACAATTTATTGTGCTCTGAAATCCAGAAGGCTTTGGAGCGTGTTCAAGGGACAAACAGGCCATTTTGTGCAGAATACGTAAACGTGAAAAAAATGCAATTACCGTCCGCAGGCGTTCCGGCGTAAGATGTCAATACGGGATATGGCCACCATGGAGGGCGATGCAAGATTCCACACGTCGTGTCGCGCTTTGCACAACATTATCAAGCAGCTGTTGGGGTAATTTATCCCATTCCGCTGTCAGTGCATGGATGAGGGTGTCCTTGTTTATTGGAGGGCATTGGCGACCAGCAAGACTCCTCCCCAAAGCATCCCACACATTTTCAATGGGATTCAGATCTGGAGAACGTGCTGGCCATACGACGCGTTGAATATCCTCGCTCTCAAGACACTCCTGGACAGCGACTGTTCGATGACATGTTGCGTTGTCGTCCATGAAAATGAATCTATCACCGACAGCACCACGGAAAATGCGAACATGAGGTAGCAGAACATCATTAATGTATCGTTGGCCAGTCATAGTCCCAGTTGGAAGCACATAGAGGGAGGTACGGCCATTGATCATGATGCCAGGCCCTACCATGACTATACATGTCGGATATCGGTCCCTTTCCTGTATGTTTGCTGGGCAATATGCAGTACCACTATCACGCCAGATCAGTTGTCGTCGACAATCAGACGATAGACTGTATCTACTCTCATCTGAGAAGAGGACAGCAGACCAGTCGTTATCAGTCCTGCGATGTTGATGGCACCATTGCAAACGGGCGGTACGGTGACGTCTGGAAAATAGGATGCACACAACAGGACGGCGGGCGTATAGTCCTTCTTCATGCAAACGTCTGGCGACAGTTTTTCGGGAGATCCGCTTGCCAGTAGCAGCCATAAACTGATTTGCTACCTCACTAGCTGTACTGCGCCGGTGTCTTTTTGTTGATAGCACTATGTACCGATCTTCTGCAGGTGTCGTACCTCGAACACGACCTCCCCCGTGACGTTTGCTACACTATCCATTTGTTTGAAGTGATTTCCAAAGCCTTGAAACAACACTGTGGCTGACGTCGAACTCCCTGGCAACATCTGTTATTTTTCGCCCTTCTTCAATCTTGCCAATAATACGGCTACGCGTAAAATCATCTAGGTCATGTCGGTAAGACATACTGAAAATTGCAAGTTCGTCAATTGATTCTTTCCCTTTCAACTTTGGGTTTAAACAACAACGGGCCGCCCCGGTGGCGCAGTGGTCTAAGCGATGGCCTCTGATCATTCGTCCGAACGGGGTCCGGGTTCGAATCCCGGTGAGGCATGGATGTTGTGTTTGTCTTACGGCACTGATTCTCTCCCTTCCCTGGAACCAGTGACCCTAAATTAGGGACGGGCGACTGCTTATAGCCCATTGAGTTGCTCACGGTGGTCGTTAAACCTCCAATCAAAAAAAAAAAAAAAAAAAAAAAAAAAAACAACAACGGTCAATACGCGCCAAATCCTTTATATCTCTTATCAGCGCTATAACGTCACGAACAAGTTCGGCAATCCAAAATTTGCATACGCGCAACACGTCTTACTGTATCCCGCACTTATGCTAATTTCCACATTTTTCTGCCTTCCATTTTATGGTTGCTATCGTTGCTATTGTCATCCGTCCTTAGCAATTGTCCGGCAGTGTACTATGTATATAAGATAAAATAAGTACGAATGGGGTGTTTATTTCGGTTAGATATACTCATTTCGTGCATCTCCAGTACAGTATTCACGTCCATTACATACGCTTCACTGTCCAAAATAATTATCCCACTGAAGCCACAAGCACATATTAGCACTACACTCACAGTTCAGCAACTCAGGGTGCACTGCCGAATATTACAGAGATTTGCGAACTCTTGACATTTTTGCCGTACTTCTCAAGTGTTTTTGTCCATTACTTGTCCGTAACGAACACTGGACTAGCTTGCGACTGACTCCTTTATATATATTGCACGACAGGACCTGAACCTTCTGGAATATTCTTGATTTACATAAAGCTCTCCAACTTCCAACTGCGCGATCATTCTGGAACATCCTACAAACGTCTAACCGATTCTTGCCGCTTCTAGAACATTCTACACTACACGTCGGTCTCTGTCTGCTATGTTATATGGCCGACGTTTCTAGACATAGCTTGCCGCCCCGGTGGCGCAGTGGTCTAAGCGATGGCCTCTGATCATTCGTCCGAAAGGGGTCCGGGTTCGAATCCCGTGAGGCATGGATGTTGTGTTTGTCTTACGGCACTGGCTCTCTCCCTTCCCTGGAACCAGTGACCCTAAATTAGGGACGGGCGACTGCTTATAGCCCATTGAGTTGCTCACGGTGGTCGTTAAACCTCCAATCAAAAAAAAAAAAAGACATAGCTTTTGACACACGTACATTTCTATAAACTATTAGTATGTAGTTATTATTTGCAAATTGTGTAATTTCCTTACCAAATAATTCCATTGCGTTGGAATGACATTACTAAATAATTGAATTATATCCTCTTCATTGTATTGCATTTCATATTAATCCCATTACGTTGTGCAAACCGTACATGGGATTACCTTGTAATGCATTTCAGCCGCCCCCGTGGAGCAGTGGTCTAAGGCGATGACCTCTGATCATTCGTCCGAAAGGGGTCCGGGTTCGAATCCCCGTGAGGCATGGATGTTGTGTTTGTCTTACGGCACAGGCTCTTTCCCTTCCCTGTAACCAGTGACCCTACATTAGGGACGGGCGACTGCTTATAGCCCATTGAGTTGCTCACGGTGGTCGTTAAACCTCCAATCAAAAAAATAAATGCATTACACGTTAATTGTAATTTGTACTTCCATTACTTTGCAATCATTCCTGCCCAAACTCTGCTCTGTACTTAGCGTTAACAGGTCGTACCAGAATTCTACCCTTATCTTAACTCTACTTTACGCTCTTACTGCATTCTTTTTTTTTTTTTTTTTTTTTTTTTTTTTTTTGAGGTTTAACGACCACCGTGAGCAACTCAATGGGCTATAAGCAGTCGCCCGTCCCTAATTTAGGGTCACTGGTTCCAGGGAAGGGAGAGAGCCAGTGCCGTAAGACAAACACAACACCCATGCCTGACCGGGATTCGAACCCGGACCCCTTACGGACGAATGATCAGAGGCCAACGCCTTAGACCACTGCGCCACCGGGGCGGCCTTACTGCATTCAGTCATTACGTTACATTTACATCTGACACATTGCCATTAGTGCCAACTTAGAAAATTCGTGGGTGAGAGTAATTATAGTTTGGTGTGAAACAGCTTAACGAGAAGAAAACAAATTTACATAAGAACACAGAAACTCAAAAGAAAGGTTAAAATAGAGGTGTACGTCACATATTCATTATATTTTAGTTTGTACAACAGTTCTTTTTTATTTTGTCAAGTTTTCTAGCACATAGAATGTGCAAATGAAATTGGTGACAACTGATTTCCATTACGCAATAAAACGGCTTTTAAACTTCGTTTCGATATGTCAATCACGAACAGATGTTTTAACACGGTAGTCATTAAGTAAGCTCCAATTCTTTGGATCAAAATTTGTTTGCTAACTGCTGCATTAAATAGGGTATATTGTTGCAATAAACTGGAAATACTTTTTACGTAAAAAATGGTAGAAATCCTTTCTCGCAATGTTTACTTTCTGAGGAACAAAACATTTCGTTTTGTGGTAAACAAAAAACGACTACTTTAGGTGTGGGAGAGCTTTGGAAATGTAAAAATGACCAAAATATTTTACTTAATAAAACAATCTGCGCGTGATACGCAAAATCTAATACTATACTTTTTTTTATTGGAGGTTTAACGACCATCATGAGCAACTCAATGGGCTATAAGCAGTCGCCCGTCCCTAATTTAGGGTCACTGGTTCCAGGGAAGGGAGAGAGCCAGTGCCGTAAGACAAACACAACATCCATGCCTGACCGGGATTCGAACCCGGACCCCTTACGGACGAATGATCAGAGGCGAGCGCCTTAGACCACTGCGCCACCGGGGCGGCAATACTATACTTGAACTAACATATTTTTTATACACAACGATTCCTATTAAGACAATAACCTATATGAAGGAATGGGTGTAATTGAAACATAGGACACCGGTGGGTTAAAACTTTTCATATATAGAACCAAACACGAGGTCATCATGTTTGTGAGAACATGTTTTTCAATTGGAGTATACCTAGAAGGCTCTATTCTTAAAACAAAAGTTTTGAAATCATCACTACTCGTCGATAAGATGTTCGGATTTTGCTTCGGCTTTGAAAAAAATTCAAGGAAATGATTGATGACTTCAAATGTCTCTGTCTATTACCGATTATGACACTACAAAAAGCTGTAGAATGTTCTTTTTTCGTTACCGAGCAAGATTGAGTGAATGGGTCATGTACAGTAGAACTGTTAGAACTGTTTTAGAACTGTTAAAACCAGTGTCATCATGTACCGTTTCCTTCCGGAAACGGTACATGATGACACTGGTTTCGAATTCTTAGCTCTTAAGCCTTCAAAAGACTCAGCACGAGATATAGAGTATTGAAACATGAAGGACGATATTTACATCTTATCTTTACGACTTGCATCGTCTTAAGAATGGTCCTTCGGATGCTTTGGATTGTCAAACTGCAACATATGTTTCATCTTAAATTAAAAAGAAATAATCATTATATAAATTCTGAAGGTTTGATTTTACAACTAGATAATGTTTACAAATGACTATTATTTAACGCTATTTTTGCAAGTCTTTGACAAGTGCCTAAATTAAAACATGATGTCAGACGTTGGTTTACAATACAATTGTTTAACTAGGTATTTAAAATGAGCGGCAGGATTTTGAAAAAAGCTTCACCACTACTGCGGACCAGAAGTTAGCGCCCCGCAAATTGAAAATATGCTTTAATGCATTTAATGTGCACACAGTATTAGTTTTATTGCCCTTTTTAAAGGTGGGGCACTGTGAAGAAAAGAATACATTTTAATTTCAAATCAGAAAAGTAATATGGTGAAAATATTATAAAATATTTTTAACCCGGCCGCAGTGTCGCAGTTGTCTAAGCCCTGGCTTATGACCATTCTTCTGAGATGGGTACGGGTTCGAATCCCGGTGAGGCATAAATGTTGTGTTTCTCTAATGACACTGGCTCTCTCCCTTCTCTGGAATAAGTGTCTCAAAATTACGGACGGTAACTGGTTCCAAGGTAGGGAGAGAGCCAGTACCGTAAGACAAACACAATATCCATGCCTCACCGGGATTCGAACCCGGACCCCTTCCGGACGAATGATCAGAGGCCATCGCTTAGACCACTGCGCCACCGGGGAGTTAGACTCCAACCAAAAAAAAAATTAATAAATACGCAAGTTTTTATTTTAGAGTGGGGGCATATACAATAACCGTGAGCTGCTCGTTGGGTTATAGGCAGTCTCCCTTCCGTTATTTCACTGGTTACACGGAAGAGTGAGAGAGTTGGCGCCATAAGACAAACACAAAATCCATGCCCCATATAGAATTCGAACCTGGGGACAGCTCTGATCAATAATACGAAGCCAATGCACTAGACCGGTAAGCAACAGGGGCGCAGAACATGTAAGGTGCGTTTTACTTTGGTTGTTATGTTGTCCAGTTTAGTATTTAGTAGACCGCCCCGGTGGCGTAGTGGTCTAAGGCGCTGGCTTATGATCATTAGCCCTAGTTGGGTCCGGGTTAGAATCCCGGTGAGTCATGGATGTTTGTGTTTGACTTTCGGCACTGGGTCTCAATATGTTACTTGTCCAACACTGGTTATACAAGTTTTCTACTCTTTCGTAAAATATAAAAGTTCGACAGCAGAGTGATAATATATATATTTTGTTTTAGAACTTCAAGAGGATCTTGGTGTGACTCAAATTTTTGTTGTTTCGGGGTCAACCAACATCATGAGCAACTTTAAGGACTATAAGTAATCACCCGTTTCTAGTTTCTGGCCACTGGTTCCAGGGAAGCTGGAGGGCCAATGCGATTGAACAGATACTCAGCAGAAGCCTCATCCAAGACTTAAGCTCGGACCACTCGGACGAACGGTAAGAAGCCAGTGCTTGGACCTCTGCGCTACACGGGCTGGATGTGACTCAATGCATACTTTAGCTAATCAGCTCACAAGCTTCGCATTTCAAACAAAGATCTTCGCTCTTTCCACGTTTACAAGTGAGTCACGGAAATATTCTCTTTGGCCGCCACCGGGAGTCGAACCCAGGGTCTTCCAGTTACGCGCCGGATATGCTTCCACTGCACCACAGCGGCCTCCAATTCCTCCAGACTCACACACGCTAACTGCGTGTGTGAGTCTGACTTATTCAAGAGACGCTAACTTATTCAAGAGAAAAAGCGTTTGGGACAATTTCAATGCACGCCTTTCCCTATATTTCCAAGCTGCCTGTATATATAGTCGCTGGAAACTGAAATAATAGGTAGTGAAATTAATGCTCCGCCCCGATGGTGTAGTGGTCTAAGCGTTGGCCTCTGATCATTAGTCCAAGTAGGTCCAGGCCCATACTCCGGGCTGGTCATGAAGGACAAGGTTGATGTGTGTTCTTCTTCTTACCGATCCCACCATACCTACACCACGGATGGCCTTAAACGGCCTATAGTACCTGCCGTTGCTGAAATACCAGCCTACGCCTTCGTCGTGCAGTAGTAATTCCCCTTTCAAAGACCAACAAGTGTTTTCCGTACCCTGTTGTACCATACTGTTCGTACTGGCAAACAGACAAGCCCTATCCATGCCGCCTATATAGATTCCGTGCCATTCGTTGGCATCACTGCTACAAGCATCGGAACGAGTCCATTCGTGGAGTAATGACCTGGTCCATAAGTGTATAAAATATCTGTAGACAACAAAAGTATTATACAGCTCTGTGCCTAAGCTTAAAGTGAAATTAATCGTGCTAAGCTTGTGATTAAATTCTGACTGGGCAAAACAGAGGTACATGTGTGAGAGTTCTTTACCGTATGTGAGAGTCAAATTACAGTCAGAACAGTAATAAATATATCCACATTTGGATGTGGTAAGCATTATTCTTAAACTCGAGAACTTTATAGACGTACAACACTTCCACAAGCCATTTAACGTGCTGTGAGCAGAAACACATTCACAGATGTGTTTCTGATCTGCATGTGGTGCTTAAATCAAACAATACTATAGTCCCCATTGTTGAAATCAGTAAATCGTGTCTGATGAAGTTGCAAAGAAGTAATAATAAAAATGAGGAAGTATTGTGTGGAAACCTAAAAATTTTGATATTCCTGTGGTAAACTACTGGAACAACGACTCTGAGGAAAATGTTTCATTCTGAAACAGTGCCCAGTGTCCTTTCTAGTGGGAAGTCGAAGTTTACTGGAAATCTCTCATCAAAAGGTCTTTCCTAAATAAATTCATGATGAATTGTTTCCAAACACCGAGATTTCCTGTGTTACATATGATTAAAACTTAGGTCCTGTAGTGTTTTGAAACTTCAGCACGTATAACAATTTTTTGAGGGGGGTGGAGGGTTCTTATTTTCGCAAAAAAAACATTTATGCCACTTACATCAATAGTAACAGAGGAACCTGTTTCCACCGACGTAAGCTTACCTCCAAGAAATGATTTTCTTCCTCTGAAGTAAGCTTACCTCCAAGAAATGATTTTCTTCCTCTGAAGTAAGCTTACCTCCAAGAAATATCGTACTACCTCTGAAGTAAGCTTACCTCCAAGAAATAACCTATTTCCTCTGAAGTAAGCTTTCCTCAAAGAAATAATCTACTTTCCCTGAAGTAAGCTTACATCCAAGAAATAACCTACTTCCTCTGAAGTAAGCTTACCTCCAAAAAATAACCTACTTCCCTTGAAGTAAGCTTACCTCAAAGAAATAATCTACTTCCTCTGAAGTAAGCTTACATCCAAGAAATAACCTACTTCCTCTGAAGTAAGATTACCTCCATCTCGATTGTTTTGTGATCAAACTTGTTCAATTACTTGAAATTCAAGCAGTTTTAATGCAATTGTTCTTACCTTTCATCCAGCATTTAGTGTTAATACACAGAATAATTACTTGTCGATCGGTTTTACAGAAACTGGTTGGATATTACATCATTCCTCCTTCTTTAAAAGGATACATCGCAAATTACTTAAAGTGAATCCCATAAAATCGTTAATATGCTCCACTAGCTTTCATACTTTTGGTGTAAAACAGCATTTCAGTCGAACATCTGTGTCCTTTTTGAATGGGAATGTCCGGATCGAAAATTCTGGATTGTGGTAACAAGCTTAGATTAATTCCGATATAACTGAAGATTGCAATCAAAAATTGAAATGCGGAAAAAAATCCCAGAGCATTTGCTGGTGTACGCTAAACAAAGCTCGCGCAGACATTCCAGTAACAACACCTACTACATGATAATGAAGTTAGGATGCTGGATTATTCAACCATGGGTCTTTGACTGTACTGCGGAGGAAGAGGCATTTGGTGAAACCATTTGCTGTGAATTTTGAATGAAAGAGTTTTTATACCACAGAATTGATATACTGTAGTTACGCAGCAGTTGGAGAGATTTGAAACACATAACGAATGCAGTGAGAATACTAATTTCTCATATAAAGTGAAGTTTTATTTAAATATTTGTGTACCTCTTTCTATTTTAAAGGGTAGAGAGAAAGGATTAAGGTGTACCTCAAGTTCGTCCCAGAATCGTACCTAAGAAACGTTTTATTTAGGTTTTAAATTCCTACTGAAATGTGAAACGTAAAATAAACGACATTTCTTTGACTACTCGCTTTTCGCTTATTTTTGCAACAAGCGTTGAAACATATGATGCATGACTTTCCTTTTGAAGATTAATATTGCTTCAAAAATCCGAGCGGTGTTCAGAACATTTTAAAAACCAAAGCTTAAGATAGAAACTCTGAATCAAAAATGTGTGAAACCTGCTGTTGCAATCCTGGCAATATTTTCTAATTTATCAAGAATATTTTTTCTCCCTTGTGATTGATTTATCTAAGTAAAATGATTTATTCATCTACAACCTGTCAGTCTGGTCAAAAGTAACTCTAAAGTTTCAGACTTGTACTCTTTTGTTTCCGCTAAAATGGTGTAGGTTTTAAAAAACAGCTGTCGACGCCAGCGAGCAAGAATGTAAGATTAATGGCAATTTAAGAAGTTCCAATAGAATTACTTTAAGGTAATACTACTGTGTCTCAAAGTTTACGAACTGCTAAACACAAGATTGAAACACCAATTTGTACTGTAAAAAGGAGAGAGTAAGAATGAGAAGTACAGAGAAAGGGAAGGAAGCGAATGCATTCTTTTGGATTTTTAATAATCGAAATTGAAACTCATGAATAAATTAAGATATTTATTTAAATATTATAAATAGAGATTGGTGTATACTTACAAGACATCTTCAGTCAAGCATTTGCTTATTCTGATTAGTTTATCAGCTAAAACATAAATTTATTTAAAGTTCAACAAATCCGAGCGAACGGATTCTCCACGATCTGCCAGAACTGCATATAAGAAAGATTATTTCATTCATCTTTTAGGTCTGTAACTTAATTCTCGGCCCCTGACCACAAGCGATCATAGATCGTCGGCAAATGCAACGAGCTGAGTGCAATAATGGCTGAATGCAGCGCCATCCAACAGCTTTTCAGGCAACCGTAACCGCTCACAGCTGTAGTGACAGAAGGGACGAAAGTTGACGGAGAAAGCAATGTCGTTCGAGAAGCAACATTTGAGGCACTCCTTCCTGTTCGCGTTCCAGCTACAAAAAAGTGCCTCGGAAGCCCAGCAAATGATCTGTGCTGCTTTGGGCGAGGCTGTTGTGCCCTACAGTACGTGTAAGAAATGGTTCCAGTGGTTTAAGTAGGAACATTTCGATCTCCGTGATGCAGAACGTCCAGGACAGCCACAGAAAGTTGACGATGAGGAACTGGAACAACTTTTGGACGCGGATCCCTGTCGCACACAGTCAGAGATCTCCCAGGACCTCAGAGTAGCACGGCAAGCCATTGCAAAGCGCCTGCACAAGCTTGGACGGATTCAGAAAGAGGGCCGCAGGGTGCCCCACCAACTCACAGCTGCGAACAAGTCTAGGCGCTACGATGTTGCTGTGTCCTTGCTCTCCAGATTCAAGAAGAAGGATTTCTTCCACAAGATTCGGACCTGTGATGAGAAGTGGATCCTCTACGATAATCCTAAGCGGCGCAAATCGTGGGTTTATCCTGGTCAGCCTACCACCAGTACCGCCAAACCTAATATCCATGCCAGGAAGTTGTTGCTGTGCATATGGTGGAATCAGCGCGGTGTCGTACACTATGAGTTGCTCAAACCTGGTGAAACGGTCAATGCTGAGCGTTATTGTCAGTAACTCATTCGTGTGAGTGACGCAATGGAAGCGATTAGGCCATACACCGGCAAGGGCAGAAGGTCGGTCCTGTTGCTTCAGGATAACGCGCGCCTTCCCACCGCAAAAACTACTTTAAACACGATCACCGTCCTGGGATGGGAGATTTTGTCCCACCTGGCGTATTCTCCAGACTTCGCCCCTTCGGATTATCACCTCTTTCACTCCCTGCAACATCACCTGAGTGATACGCACTTCACTTCTGTCGAGGAGGTCCACACAAGTATTAATGACTTTATCAACTCGAAACAGCCCTCTTTCTTTCGCAGTGGCTTTTGGCAGCTCCCGGATCGATAGCTTAAATGTATCCAACACGCCGGGGATTATTTCCCTGATTAGGTACGTATTCGATTTGCAATAATTTGCTGTCAACGTGTCGCGCCTGTGGCCTAGAGCACGCCTAATACATTTAAAGTTTAGGAAGATCCGTGCGAAATGTGTTTTCCACAAACTGCCAGAATAGCAAACAAGAAAAATTATTCATCAATATTTAAAATTCCGCAAGATCAGTGCCAAATCAGTAAGTACCCCACAAACTAATACAAGATCAAAAATGGCTACTCTCAATTTGTGCAAAGAGATGTGGCAATATTTGAACCTAGTGTGACCAAACTGTTGACAGACATTATCACACGTGGGTGTACGTAGCTTATGACTCTCGGAAAGATCGACGTATGTTTGGGTCCTGGAAAATGAACTGCGTCCCCAAATCATCAAGACAAGGCTTTCTCTCTAGAAAGAAGGATGCTCACAATCTTTACCAAAGCAGAGATAAGCTGAGACATGTTACGTGAAAAATTATTAAATCATCAATAATGTACCAACAATGTTTTTAACTCATGGTTAAGGCAATGAAAGAGCAGCTGACAACTAATTTCAGGGGTTTTCCATTTTCCTAACAACATCATTGCTCACAAAACACAGCAAGTTTCTTCATGCCTTGAAAAAAATACAGTATACAACTGTCCTATTTCTAATATGCACCTGATCTTGCACCATGCAATTTCTGGTTGTTTCGAAATATTTATAATCAACCTTTGAAGATGGCAATCCGATTTTTGGCGTAAATGTGACAAGGATGGTAAGTCAGATAATATCCGAAAACTTGAAAATTATTCATCATCCTGGAGCGGGACTCGAACCCGCGTCTCCAGAAAACGCCCGGGTATGCTAACCACTACACCACCCAGAACGACCAAGTTTCCGATCAATTTGAATATAATCATCACAGGATTCGGTAGTCAAAGCAACCGGCATTAATGTTTAGCGAATCTGGAGCCGCCCCGGTGGCGCAGTGGTCTAAGCGATGGCCTCTGATCATTCGTCTGAAAGGGGTCCGGGTTCGAATCCCGGTGAGGCATGAATGTTGTGTTTGTCTTACGGCACTGGCTCTCTCCCTTCCCTGGAACCAGTAACCCTAAATTAGGGACGGGCGACTGCTTATAGCCCATTGAGTTGCTCACGGTGGTCGTTAAACCTCCAATCAAAAAAAAAAGAAAAATTAGCGAATCTGGAGGTTAAGAATCTTATCCCGTGTTAAACACGAATGCTGGTTGCTTCGACTAGCGAATCCTGTGATGGATATATTCCAATTGATCGGAAACTTGAAACTTGGTCATTCTGGGTGGTGTAGTGGTCAGCATACACGGGCGTTTTCCGGGAGACGCGGGTTCGAGTCTCTCTCCAGGACGATGAATAATTTTCAAGTTTTCGGATATTATCTGACTTACCATCCTTGTCACATTTACGCCAAAAATCGAATTGTCATTTTCAAAATTTGTATTATATGGCGTAATCCCGTTTTTCTTTCATGATTTATCTGCTTCTCCGGGCAAACACGGGATAGGATTCTTAACCTCCAGATTCGCTAAACATGAATGCCGGTTGCTTCGACTAGCGAAGCCTGTGATGATTATATTCAAATTGATCGGAAACTTGAAACTTGGTCGTTCTGGGTGGTGTAGTGGTTAGCATTCCCGGGCGCTTTCTGGTAGACGCGGGTTCGAGTCCTGCTCCAGGACGGTGAAAATTTTCAAGTTTTCGGATATTATCTGACTTACCATCCTTGTCACATTTACGCCAAAAATCGGATTGTCATCTTCAAAATTTGTATTATATGACGTAATCCCGTATTTCTTTCATGATTTATAATCAACTGGTCGGCAGACTCTGTGGGGAGTGCTCCCTAACAGAGGTACCACTAAGCGTTCCAGAACTGGCGTACGCATCTACAACTTTTGCATAGATGCTGGAGGGGAATAGTATGAAACACATTTATAGCTTTGTTTGTGGGAGAATTAATCCCAAACAAGTCGCAGTATTCGTAGACAATGCTGTACCGCGAAGAAGTTTCTTTTGTTTTTTTAGACTTTGAACTCTGCTATGAAGGCGGATCTGTGGTCAAGTGACAGCTACCGCCACCTTTTTTTTTTTTTTTTTTTTTTTTTTGATTGGAGGTTGATCAACTCAATTGGCTTATAAGCAGTCGCCCGTCCCTAATTTAGGGTCACTGGTTCCAGGGAAGGGAGAGAACCAGTGCCGTAAGACAAACACAACATCCATGCCTCACCGGGATTCGAATCCGGACCTCTTTCGGGCGAAAGATCAAAGGCCATCGCTTAGACCACTGCAACACCGGGGCGGACCCGCCACCTGTGCGAAGGAAGAACTTGGCCTGTTCCCAAGCACTTGGCCTGTTCCCAAGCCTGTAACCACGCAGCGTTGTTCTTTTTATTTTGGGTGGGTGCTCCGTTTTTATTCAGTGCTGCTCATACATCTCCATTTGTTCGCCTTTTCGTTGTCGTACGTGTTTCAGTGGGGTTAAAGTATACATCTTATTGGATTACCCAATTCAAGCTGGGTCTGTAGCGAAAACGGTTTTTGCCGTTGGTGGCATTCGAACCCACGTCACCTCGCCCAGCTTCGGAGCCGGTTATTCTTCCGAATGAAATACACTGACCTTAGCTAACCGCTGTAACTCACCCTTCTGATTTATGTGTCACCTTATTGATACGTCACATATAATCCATCCCTGGGAAAAGCGAAGGCATGAAATCGCAGGTAATTTCGGGACAGCCGGCTGACCATGTTTGAAGGAACTCTCTATAAGAAATACACAGTTGACGTGGATTAGGAACATCAAATAGAAGTCATTGCCCTTTTCACTTTTTTTCCACTTCTTTTGGTGCAGTGGAAGCATGTCAGGCGTGTAACTGGAAGACCCTGGGTTCGATTCGCTGTGGCGGCCGATGAGAATTTTTCCGTGACTCACTTATAAACGTGGAAAGAGCGATGCCTTCTATTTGATGTTCCTAATCCACGTCAACTGTGTATTTCTTATTCATTCGCCTTCTAGTTATTTGTTCAGTTGCTACTGTTCATCTTTGGTGAATCCCCAGCATTCTGTGGGGCTCCAAAGAAAGCAACCTGCCAGGTGGTTTGGCAATTTGTTGTATGTGAGTCTGGAGAATTTCGAGGCCGCTGTGGTGCAGGGGGAACATGTCCGTCGCGTAACTGGAAGAACCTGGGTTTGATTCCCGGTGGCTGCCGATGAGAATCTTTCCGTGACTCACTTATAAACGTGGAAAGAGCGATGACTTCTATTTGATGTTCCTAATCCACGTCAACTGTGTATTTCTTATTCATTCGCCTTCTAGTTATTTGTTCAGTTGCTACTGTTCATCTTTGGTGAATCCCCAGCATTCTGTGGGGCTCCAAAGAAAGCAACCTGCCAGGTGGTTTGGCAGTTTGTTGTATGTGAGTCTGGAGAATTTCGAGGCCGCTGTGGTGCAGGGGGAACATGTCCGTCGCGTAACTGGAAGAACCTGGATTTGATTCCCGGTGGCTGCCGATGAGAATCTTTCCGTGACTCACTTATAAAAGTGGAAAGAGCAATCACTTCCATTTGATGGAACTCTCTGTAAAAGATGGAATTCTCATTAACCTTTTGACGAACACGACTCCAAAATGTTTTGTTGCTCAGATTAACATAAAGCTGGAAATGTCTGCCTCTCCTTTCTGAAGTTCATTCCCTCTCCCGTTTGCAATAACAACGGAACGATTATTGTTTTATCACAATTCGAAACTTGGAATTTCTTGGCTTGACATACAATGTCTTTAGGACGCTTACCTGGGGCAATTATTACGTTCTTCTACAGAGAGCATTAGGCAGATAGGAGGGAGTGGTAGGAGAGCTGGAAAATCTTGTGTTTATTTCCCCTTTCTTGTTCTTTCTTGCAAAACACATGCCTTCAATCTGTTTATTTTAATTAAGTTGAAATTGAGTTATAGCCCCGAGACAAACCAACACGTGGTTTAATTCTTCGTTTAGCGGCAACAATGACGACCGAGGGTGACTTCTGCTAATCCCTCGGACGCCGTGCAAATTCAAAGAGTGTGGGACATAGGAATTCCTGCACATACTATCCGGGCGACTCGAGCGCTTGTGGTTGTTTCCATGTAAGGAAATGTTGGTCGTCATAGTCGCGAAAGGGTTAGTTTTAGATGACATGTGAAAAAAAAATCTTGTGTTTACTTCCCCTTTCTTGTTCTTTGTTGTAAAACACATGCCCTCAGTCTGTTTATTTTAATTGAGTTAAAATTGAGTTATAATATAGCCCCGAGGCAAACCAACTCGTGGTTCAATTCTTCGTTTAGCGGCAACAATGACGACTGAGGGTGACTTCTGCTAATCCCTTGGACGCCATGCGAATTCTTTTTTTTTTTTTTTTTTTTTTGATTGGAGGTTTAACGACCGCCGTGAGCAACTCAATGGGCTATAAACAGTCGCCCGTCCCTAATTTAGGGTCACTGGTTCCAGGGAAGGGGGAGAGCCAGTGCCGTAAGACAAACACAACATCCATGCCTGACCGGGATTCGAACCCGGACCCCTTACGGACGAATGATCAGAGGCCAACGCCTTAGACCACTGCGCCACCGGGGCGGCCCGTGCGAATTCAAAGAGTACGGGACCTAGGAAATCCTACTCGTGCTATCCGGGCTACTCGAGCGCTTGTGGTTGTTTGCATGTAAGGACGTTTTGGTCGTTATAGTCGCTAAAGGGTAAGTTCTAGATGCCATGTGAAAAAAAGCATCACACGTTTTTCTAACTGCTGAATAAGGAATTGTCATTAATTCCAGAAAAGATGTGGAAAAAGAATCATATATTTTCATCGAAACTCACGGCCAGGATATTCATTTTACGTTCGTGCGCCAATATAGAATAAAACCTTTTTTGCCTGTGGTGGAATTCGAAAGAACGTCTTCGCGCTCCGGAATTGGTTATTCTCCTTACTCAATGACACAGACCTTGGACTAGCGCTGCAGTTTTCCGTTTTTACCTGCATGTCACCTCTGAGGTAGGTACGTCATATATATCCACTCTTCCTCTGTAACGTACCAGGAGATGTGACGTACCTGCCAGAAGGACGCACACGACATAAAGGCAGATAGGAATCAGAACAAATGTCTGCGTAGCTCAGTTGGTAGAGCGACTTGTTCCGGAATAAGCGGCCTCAGGTTCGAATCCCGGCGTAGACCAAAAATGACGGAGAAATTTACTTCGTTATAATGGCGCCCGAACTATCCGGATGACCCGGCCGTTCAAAATCTCGCATTGGTGTGATGTTATTTCCACACCGCGAGACAGGAAGAATCAGAGAATCCCTTCTCCAGCGCTTCGAAAAATAAAAATGTGTGATGTTGCATTCCACACAGCAGATTGACTGGGAGTTCTCAAGTGCACGTTCTACAGTGGATGGCTGCCTGCAACGATTCATGGTCACGGCTGACCCGTGAGCCATGCCCCGGCCCTCTTTCGGGGGGGGGGCGATGTGACGTACCTGCCAGCAGGACGCACACGACATAAAGGCACATAGCAATCAGAACAAATGTCTGCGTAGCTCAGTTGGTAGAGCGACTTGTTCCGGAATAAGCGGCCTCGGGTTCGAATCCCAGCGTAGACCAAAAATGACGGAGAAATTTACTTCGTTATAATGGCGCCCGAACTATTCGGATGACCCGACCGTTCAAAATCTCGCAATGGTGTGATGTTATTTCCACACCGCGAGATAGGAAAAATAAGAGAATCCCTTCTCCAGCACTTCGAAAAAAAAAATAAGGGGGAGATGATGTAACGTACCAGGAGATGTGACGTACCTGCCAGAAGGACGCACACGACATAAAGGCGGATAGGAATCAGAATAAAACGTCCGCGGAGCTCAATTGGTAGAGTGACTTATTCCGGAATGAGGGGATCCGGGTTGGAACCCCGGCGTGGATAAAAATGACGGAGAAATTTACTTCGTTATACTTCTTGAGAAAGGGCTAGAAGGAAATCGTTGGCTTTTGGGTCCGCCAGCGAACCGTGCTTGAAGTAGCTCGCTGTAAAAGAAGGAATCCTTATTAATTCAAGACGATGTGTTAAATAATCATCACACAATTTTCTCAAACTTCATAATCAGGAGATTCATTTGTATCCCTGTTTGGGCACGAATATAGCGTAAAACCTTTTCGCCGATGGTAGGATTCAAACCCACGTTGAAGTCGGTTTTTCTTCCGACGGAAGTACACCGACATTGGCTTATCGCTGCAGCTTTCCGTTTTGGCATGTACATGTCCTCTGATGAAGAAGACGTATGAATGATGTAGGTACGTTGCAAGTCAAACTTATTAATCGCATACGATAATTTCTGAAGTTATTAAAAACAAACCTCATCCACTGGGGCAGGCGCCATTTAAAAATTGTTACCGAAGGTCACATATAAATAAAGTATATAATAATTATGCAAGCATTTTTACACAACATGGTTGAGGCAAATGCAGTGGTTTTTATCACGCTGCTGCATGTCAATAACAGTTTAACAGTTTGATCGCCCTAAGTATATAAGCACTTTTTAGAAAAAGATTGTATGTGATGATATGTTGAAAGGTCTCAGGAACACCAACGCTGACGAATTTATTTTGCTCAAACGAAGCCATTTCTCACAAAGTTGGCAATCAATCTTAAGTGGTTACTAAAATCAGCCATTGGAAGATATCAAGTGAATAAAACAAACACTTCAGCAAAAGCCAATAATTCACACCAGAGAGCTCAAAAACGATCTTTTGAACAGAAGGTGAAGAAATTAAATAAATCCAGCGGAAGACGACCTCTACAGCGTTAACTTAAAGTACGAGCTTAACATTTCGGTAGCATGTTTAGTGGAACTTTGTAAAAATAAGCCTATTTTCTAAGTTGTCTAAATGTTAATTTCAATTGAACAATTTTTAGAAGTAATAAATTTCCTAGCAGCAGAATGAACTACTCTCAATTTAAAGGTTTGCCTTCTATCGTCATTTGTGCATTCTCGTTATACGTTGATATAAACATGCTTTAGTTTTCAAATGGTGACGTGCCTGCACTGCAGGACGCACATGAGATAAAGGCAGATAGCAGTGAGAGTACATGTCTGCGTACCTCAGTTGGGAGAGCGACTTACTCCGGAGTGAGGGGACCCGAGTTCGATGCCCGGCGCGGACAAACGTGTGCGTTACATTAGCGCCCGGACTTCCAGGATGACTCGGTTGTTAAGTTTCTCGCAATGATGTGATGTTCTTTCCACACGGCGAGACAGGAAAAACTGAGAATCCCTTCTTCAGTGCTTCGAAAAAATAAATCAGTGTGATCTTACGTTCCACACATAAAATATTCTGGGATTTCTCAAATGCACGTTCTTCATGGGATGAGTGCCTACAGCGACATATGGTCCCGGATGACCCGTGTAGTTCGGTTGGGAGAGCGACTTACTCCGGTGTGAAGGGACCCGGATTCGATACCTGGCGCGGACAAACTTGTACGTTATAGAATGGACATCACAAAAATATACCTTCAAATCACCGAAGCAAACTTATAGAAAGCCGCCCCGGTGGCGTAGTGGTCTAAGGCGTTGGCCTCTGATCATTCGTCCGTAAGGGGTCCGGGTTCGAATCCCGGTGAGGCATGGATGTTGTGTTTGTCTTACGGCACTGGCTCTCTCCCTTCCCTGGAACCAGTGACCCTAAATTAGGGACGGGCGACTGCTTATAGCCCATTGAGTTGCTCACGGTGGTCGTTAAACCTCCAATAAAAAAAAAAAAAAAAAAAAAAAAAAAACTTATAGAAGCCCCAAACCCTACGGAACAAAAATTCAGCTCCTTTCAAGACAGTATTGCATCTGAGCAACGAGAGAAGACTGACGACTATCCAGGCATGCATTTATTTAGACAAACCACCATCTTGCGATTAGCAGCAGTGGGGAAGAATATTTGCATAATTATGCAACTTAGTGGGGTGAATTCAGACCATCTGTTTAAAACGTTCTGTTCTGAGGAAAAGCCTCGAGGCGAGCCTTGGGGTATAACATGGTAATATAATTCGCAATGTGAATTACATTCGGATCACTGGTACTACTTCAGAAAACTGTTCCGGAGGCTTTGTTATAATATATGAGACACTGGGTTGATGCCGAACAGTAATCAGGAATCATCACAATCATTACGAATGCTCGAAATAAGTCGAAGTGTCACACTGCGAAACTTGAAATGTAAACAGAAGCAATTTCCTCTCGACATTATTCCCGGACAAATAACTGTACAATCGGTACATTCTTTTGCACTCCTCTGAAAAACTGTGTATGCTTATAGTACTAGTTTATGCTCGGACCATCTGTTGTGTACACCGTGTTAGCTTTACATTAGGATCACCCCCATGTTAAATATTCGTTGGAGACATAACGAAGTACCACGTGATGTCAACGTCACCTGCGGCTACTATAAATTGTGCACACCTACCCTCTGTAAGTAATCAGCAAACGATGGCCAGTAATGAGGAAACGTGGTGACTTAACCCAGTTTGACCGCTCACAGATAGTTGAGGCCCAAAACGCAAGTGACAGGTACCAGCATTTCGGAAAAAATCACTCCTATTGGCTGCTGTCCTACCACTATACAAGGGTGTAGCAGGACTGGATTAATCACGGATAGGGCAGCAATTCTCTCGCGGCGATTTGTTTTCGCGAATTTTAGGGTTTTTTTACTGTAATCTCGCGAATATCAAATATATCGGCGAATTTCAGATTTTTTACTTATTTTTGCCTAATTTCTATTAAAATTTGTTGACTACTGTATTTTTCATAATTAAATATTTTAATACGGCCTTCGTTAGAAATTAACCGAAAAATTTGCCGCAAAGTAATCCTACTCGGAAGTCCAAACCAGAGCTTCAAACCTTGAATTACCTCTCAAGATTGTTCGTTACGAAGATACTCTTTTCGAACAAGCTTGACGGGTAATTCAAGGTCACTTACACTCTGCTGAAGAGTGCACACTTGGTCTTTCGTGATTTCCCTCCGCTACTGTTGAATGACATTTGCGATTTGCCGGACTAGTAAACCGTAAACTGGATGTCGTCAATTGTGTTAATAATTTTAGCTGGGAAAGAAGCTCACAGAAAAGTGTGTTACGCAGAGCCAAGCTTAGGAAATTTGTGCTTTGGCGTGTGTAGTTTATGAAGTTTCTAGATATTGTTTTTTAATTTTGAGAATGAACCACGTGAGTAAAATGCGTGCATCTGAAAGATGCAAGCAGTGCAACAAGGGAACGTTTCATGTGAACAAAAATCTATTGTTCTGTTCGTGTTGCAACGTACCAGTGGATTTTTCAAGAAAGGACAGGAGTGAAAAGCATTTAGAAAGCAAGCTGCATAAAAAAAGGTGTGTCTGAACATTCAACCGAAAATAATGCAAAAATATGTTGATGAATTTAATTGAGAAATAAACTGCACGATAACCGCATCGCTTAATGGAGCTTCCGAAATTAACTGGTCCCTTTTGTGCAGCTACCATCCCACTTTCCAAACTGGATAAACCTACATTAAAAATTACTTGGGAAATTCGTTGAAAGATATTAGTGTTATTCTAAATGCAAATTGGATGCGGAAATGTTATTTGCCGGAAATACACTGACGGCAAAAAAATCCCAACACCAAGAAGGGGTTGTGTTAGATAAACGACAGTTGGTAGGCTGTGAGAGTACATCTGCAAGATGACGTCTATACAAATTTCGTGCTCGGCGCATACGTGTGGCGCTAGTAGTGCCCCTTGGAACATGCAAAGCAGGTTTGCTGTAAATACGAGCTGTAACGTTCGTGAGCGTTAGCTATCGTTGAGATTCGACGTAGGGTGTTGATGTTAGTCAAGAATGCCTTTAAGAAGAAGAAGAAGCCATTATCAACAGCTCACGGAGTTTGAACGAGGTCGTGTAATAGGGCAACGAGAAGGTGGATTTTCTTTCCGCAATCTTGCAGAACGACTTGGCAGGAATGTAGCCACTGTGCATGATTGTTGGAAGCGGTGGTCAAGGGAAGGTACTGCCTCAAGAAGACCGGGTTCCGCCAGGCCACGTGGCACTACTGAGAGGGAAGACCGCCGTGTACGGCGTACGGCCGTGGCGCATCGTACCGCGTCTGCGGCAGCAATTCGAGCTGCCACAGACGCGGTGCGGCAGCAATTCGAGCTGCCACAGACCCAGCAGTTCGAGCTGCCACAGTTCGTTGTGCCACCACAGTGACACAACGAACTGTTACAAATCGGTTACTTGAAGGACCGCTCCGAGCCAGACGCCCTGTAGCGTGCATTCCACTTACTCCAAACCACTGCCGTTTGCGACGTCAGTGGTGTCAAGCTAGAGCTCATTGGAGGACGGAGTAGAGATCTGTTGTGTTTTCTGATGAAAGCCGGTTCTGCCTGGGTGCCATTGATGGCCGTGTGTTGGTTAGAAGGAGGCCAGGTGAGCGCCTGCAACCAACCTGTCTGCGGCTGAGACACAGTGGACCTACACCTGGAGTTATGGTCTGGGGAGTAATTTCCTATGACAGCAGGAGCACTCTCGTGGTTATCCCACGCACCCTGACGGCACAGTTGTACGTCGGTCTGGTGATTCAACCTGCTGTGCTGCCATTCATGAACAGCATTGCAGGGGGGTTCCAACAGGATAACGCTCGTCCGCATACCGCTGTGGTAACCCAACATGCTCTACAGAGTGTCGACACGTTGCCGTGGCCTGCTAGATCACCAGATCTTTCACCAATCGAACACGTATGGGGCATCATTGGACGACAACTCCAGCCTCACCCCCAACCAGCATTAACCGTCCCTGTATTGACCGACCAAGTGCAACAGGCATGGAACTCCATCCCACAAGCTGACATCCAGCACCTGTACGACACAATGCATGAATGTTTGCGTGCTTGCATTCATCATTCTGGTGGTTTCACCGGTTATTAATGTTCCATCATTTCACATTTAAAATGGCTCTTCTGGCGCTTACAATAAGCTGTGGTCTTGAAACCTTAATCGATTAAATATGTTACCTATACAAATGTATTGCCGCCATTTCAATCCTCTACAACTATTTTTACGTGGTGTTGGGATTTTTTTCCGTCAGTGTATATGATATTCACAAGCAACAAGTGAAAGATTTTCTTTAAATCAGTATCCGGCGTAAGCATCGTAGCAGACGAAACAACTGATTCAGAAGATAGATGCATTTTGAATATTCTTGCTGTTCCATCAGATGAACCGAATGTTGGAAGCTGCGATGATGAAAGCTCTTTGAATGCAATCTCCCTTGAGTGCATTACTTTAAAATCAGTAAATTTTAAAGCAGTCAGCGATGAAATACTTTAGTGCCTTAATGCGTATGAAGTGCCATTTGCTAATATAACCGCTATTGTGATAGACAATGCACCTTACATGTCCAAAGCGTGGGAAAAGAGCCTAAAAGCTGTATTTTTGAATGGTGTTCACGTCACCTGCAATGCGCATCTTTTAAATCTTTTGGGCGAAATTTGGCAAAATTAATTTGAAAATGTTAACTCTTTAGTATTTGCTGTTAAACGTGCCTTTACAGCTTGTCCCTCCCGTAAAGGACGTTTTCGACTATTTTTGCAAGAGAAGGGCAAAATAACTTGCTTTTCACCAGTACCTGTGCAGACTAGGTGGAACAGTTGGTTTGAGGGCGTGCTGTTTCAGTGCAAACATTTACGTAGAAGACTACACAGAGTTTTTTGAAAAAGAGCAAAACAACAGTAGCAGTTGTATTGTAGATAAAATCATTGGGTATTGCCAAGATAGGGATTTAAAAGAAATTCTGAAGCAGGTTGAGGTTCATGCGCCGTTTATTTCCGGACAGCTCAGTTTACTTGAAAAACAGCGACTTTCCGCACACAAAATGAATAATGATATGTGGGACATCGCCAAGAGTCTTCTTAGCAAGAGTCAAGACTACGATCACGTCGCTGCAAAAAGAACTACACTGACGGAAAAAAATCCCAACACCACGAAAAAATAGTTGTAGAGGAATGAAATGGCGGCAATACATTTGTATAGGTAACATATTTAATCGATTAAGGCTTCAAGATCATAGCTTAATGTAAGCGCAAGAACAGCCATTTTAAATGTGAAATGCTTGCTCATTAATAACCGGTGTAACCGCCAGAATGTTGAGTGCAAGCACACAAACGTTCATGCATTGTGTCGTACAGGTGCTAGATGTCACTTTGTGGGATGGAGTTCCATGCCTGTTCCACTTGGTCGGTCAATACAGGGACGGTTAATGCTGGTTGGGGTGACGCTGGAGTTCTCGTCCAATGATGTCCCATACGTGCTCGATTTGTGAAAGATCTGGTGATCTAGCAGGCCACGGCAACATGTCGACACTCTGTAGAGCATGTTGGGTTACAACAGCGGTATGCGGGCGAGAGTTATCCTGTTGGAAAACACCCCCTGGAATGCTGTTCATGAATGGCAGCACAACAGGTTGAATCACCACACCGACGTACAACTGTGCCGTCAGGGGGCGTGGGATAACCACGAGAGAGCTCCTGCTGTCATAGGAAGTTGCTCCTTAGACCATAACTCCAGGTGTAGGTCCAGTGTGTCTCTGCCGCAGACAGGTTGGTTGCTGGCGCTCATCTGGCCTCCTCCTAACCAACACACGGCCATCACTGGCACCCAGACAGAACCGGCTTTCATGAGAAAACACAAAAGATCTCCACTCCGTCCTCCAATGAGCTCTAGCTTGACACCACTGACGTCGCAAACGGCAGTGGTTTGGAGAAAGTGGAATGCACGCTACAGGGCGTCTGGCTTGGAGCTGTCCTTCAAGTAACCGATTTGTAACAGTTCGTTGTGTCACTGTGGTGGCAACTGCAGCTCGAATTGCTGCCACAGACGCGGTACGATGCGCCATGGCCATACGCCGTACACGGCGGTCTTCCCTCTCAGTAGTGCCACGTCGCAGGCCGGAAACCGGTCTTCTTGAGGCAGTACCTTCCCTTGACCACCGCTGCCAACAATCATGCACAGTGGTTAAATTCCTGCCAAGTCGTTCTGCAATATTGCGGAACGAAAATCCACCTTCTCGAAGCCCTATTACACGACCTCGTTCAAACTCCGTGATCTGTTGATAATGGCTTCTTCGTCTTCTTAAAGGCATTCTTGACTAACATCAACACACTACGTCGAATCTCAACGATAACTAACGCTCACGAACGTTACAGCGCGTATTTACAGCAAACCTGCTTTGCATGTTCCGAGGGGCGCTACTAGCGCCACACGTATGTGCCGAGCGCGAAATTTGCATAGACGTCATCTTACAGATGTACTCTCACCGCCTACCAACTGTGGTTTATCTAACACAACCCCTTCTTGGTGTTGGGATTTTTTTCCGTCAGTGTATATCCACTTGTTATGAAAAAATTAAACATTAGTTTTTTGAAGATAAAAATCATCGATTTTGTCAGCCAGCTGCAAATCTCTTTAAAGCATGTAGGGTGTTTTATCCCGATCAATATAAGTCCTTGAACCTTTTAGATGACGAAGAAGATGTGTTTGTTTTCCGCCACATTCCTATGCTCGAAGATGAGGACCAACTAAAATGTGATTTCGTTCATATAAAGCGAGTGTAAAAGAATTTTGTGTCAGCGAAGGTTTGCTAGACTTTTGGAATACGTTTTCCTAAGCTACATAAGGTCGCCATCCGTTGTCTGTCAGTACCCACAAACAGTGTCGATGCTGATCGACCCTTTTCTAAATTTAAAAACGTGTTACAGGACAACAGACACAGCATTACAGAAGAAAATATGTGCATGTAAAATATAATGTATCAAAATGCAGTCTACTTGAGGTAGACGTCAAGTAATTTTGCTTCTTATACTTCCAATGGAAAAACGTTTGTACACATTTCCTTCACAATTAGTGTGTTTCCAAGGATGAAAATTTGAACATCGATTAAAATAACGTCATACCATAACTTGGAATACTTAATATTTTCTAAAACATAACCATAATTATATTAAAAATCAATAACTTTTCTTTTGGTGGTGTTGAAATCAGAAAGAAAGATGGCGCGATTTGTACTTTGATGACGTCAGTAGACAAACAAATGTTGGATTGCATAACTATGGTTATGTTTTAGAAAATATTAAGTATTCCAGGTTATAAAATGAAGCTATTTTAATCGATGTTCAAATTTTCATCCTTGGGAACGCATTAATTGTGAAGAAAATGCGTACAGAAGTTTTTCCATTGGAAGTATAGGAAGCAAAATTACTTGGCGTCCACTTTAAATGGAAATCTTGATCTTGTGTAACGGCGTTGATAACACTGCCAGAATCTGAATGGTTTATAAATGTAAGTATCAATTTTAAAAACTCATTCGGATATAATGGTTATTTAGTTATGTACTAGTCATTTGTATTACTGCTTCGTAACTTGGTAGACTTCTTTTTTTGGAAATGTTAGTGTACATCATCGGCCACGCACTTTTCGCGAAATTTCATAATTTACCCCGCGACCGCCCTGCGAATTTTGCCTTTTTTCCCGCTATAAAATTACTTCCCTAATCATATAGGCAGACATCCAGCAGAAGGGTTCACATTGGTCAGCTATGAGGGGTTAATCCTATAGGGGAACGTCAGGTGTCACGACTGGCATCTCTGCAAAGACGAGCTAGATTCACCCAGCTCACCCACCAGTACAACAGCGGTGCATTTCGTCCTATTTCTACATACACCATGTGACTTACCTTGCTCCGCCTGGAGTTCCACAGCTGGAGACCACCGATGATATCCATGATGATGCCCAGTCATCGCAAACAACACCAACGAACGTCGACAATGGACCATCGACACATGAAATAAAATCGTCTGGAGTGATGAATTCCATTTCCTGTTTTACCATGGTGATGGCCGGGTACGCATATGGCATAAAAAGCATGAAGCCATATCCCCTGGTTATTTTTGGGGAGCTTTTCCTGGTGGGCCCTAGGACCGTTGGTTATCATCTTACAATCACTCAATGGTCGATTCTACAGGGACCTGTTACCCTACCATTTCCATCTATATGTACAGGAGGTTTAACCGGACTACAGTGCCGTGTTTCAACATGAAAACACACCGTGTCATCGGGCTAGTATAACTACTGAGTGGTTGGCGAAACACGCCAACGAATTCACCACACTGCCTTGACCCTCAGACTCCCCTGACTGTAACCCAATTGAACATTTATGGGATATGCTAGAACGGGTTGGCTCATTCTCTTCCACGGAATGAACGTTAATTGACGGAGCTGCTGCAGTGGACATTGGTCACGTCAGGGTTGGAAAGCACCTTGTAGAATCTCTTCCTAGTCGTCTGCGAGCCGTGATTGCGCAAAATGATGGACCAACCCGTTATTAAGTTAATGTTGCTAATGCAAAACTAAATCAGTGTATGCGAGATATCAGCATTGATAAACGGGGCCAGAAGGAGGATTTTTCTAAGGTATGCACTAGCTATGAGAATGAAGTTTATTCATATCCATGGCGCAAGTTGTTTCGATCCAAGTGGAATGAAAGTATTTTTTTTAAGTTTGAAACGTTATCTAAACATCTAAAGGGTCGATTAGAGAAACTGTTTGCTTTTAGAAGTTGGGTGTAAAATATTATTTTTGATTTCAATAGTTACATTTACGATTAAATTTTTTCTGCATTTTCAGATTCTTATGAAACTATTTTCCCCTGGATTGTGAACAGTCCTTTTCTACCTAGCATTGGAATATTCTTCTAATTCGGTTACTTTTAAGGGGGAAATTTGTTTTTTATCCATATATCTTTCCATTTACCAAATACTTGCATTTTGCGTTATGTGTGGTTTTAAATGGTGCTGTTTAGAAAAATTCCTTTTGCATGATTTTTATTACTGGACATACGGCCATGAACTGAATTCCAATATGTTTCCAAATTTTGCTGATGCAAGAAATTATTGTTTTAACATCTAAATTGCTATGAATTAGAACAGAAGAGTTATTTTAAAATTGGATATCAGTAACGCCAACTATTATTCTTATCATCATCTTTGATTTTAAAAAGTTTCCATTTTCCTGCACTATTGTTAAACCTCGAAAAGAAAACAAAATCGTTTTCTCTGACGGTCGCTAATCCCCGGAAAATGATAAAATCGTTTCTCCTGATGGTCTATAAACCCCAAAAGAAAACAAAATCGTTTTCTTTGGTGGTCGTTAACCCCTGAGAATGACAGAATAGTTTTCCCTGATGGTCTATAAACCCCAAAAGAAAACAAAATCATTTTCTTTGGTGGTCGTTAACCCCTGAGAATGACAGAATAGTTTTCCCTGATCTTCGTTAACCCCCGAGAAGGACAAAATAGTTTTCCCTGATGGCTGTTAACCTCCGAGAAGGACAAAATCGTTTCCCTCCTGATGGTCGTTAACGCCCGAGAAGGACAAAATCGTTTACCTAATGGTCGTTAAACTCCGAAAGAAGACAAAATCATTTTCTCTGGTGGTCATTAAATCTCGAAAGAAGACAAATCGGACTGCTAACAATTCTCTTCATATGACACACAGTGCATAGTATTCGTATACAGCAATATACACAGTGAGTCACCTCGGTGGCGCATTGGTCTAAACGCTGGCTTTCATTTATTCGTTCGGGCATTGCAAATTAAATCTAATGCAAACCTCTAATCTAAACTGGTTGTCGTTGGCGTTACAATAAAGGCCGAGATCAGGACATTGACTGAGGATGTTCACATATTTTTAGAACGATTTTCCAGCAATATAACACTGATCTGATTTTTTTTTCACTTTTTTCTGTTGTTTTCAAATTCACTAGGTGTATCTGAATGGATTTTTTGCGCAGATTCCGAAAATGACCTTCAAAATTCCGTATCACGTCAGGTGTTTTCACAAATGACGGAAATGTAAAAATTTTAAAAACCGTTATTTTTTAATGACATTGCTATATGGCAACGTTTGTAACGTGTGAAAATGTTCTCTGGAGGGGCCGAATGATTGTTTAAGGAATAGATAAACATAAATACATATTCAAAAGCAAACATACTTAACATTCGCCACTGGGCTCCGCTTCAAACTTCCTCTTTTCGAATTGTCTTCAATGTGCGTCCGTACAGTCTCTGTTCAACATCCACCAATAGTCAGCCATCATTATGTACCGTCCGCTTTCCTTGGTATCTCTTTTCCATCCCTTTAATATCCTGATGGAAGCGCTCGCCATGTTCTTCCGAAAAATCCCCAAGATTGTTAGGAAAGTAATTTAGATGAGCATGAAGAAAGTGAACTTTGACGCTCATGTTGCAACCAAGCAGTTCATATGATTCCAGCATGTCCTCGACTAAAGTGGTGTAATTTGAAGCCTTCGTGTTCCCCAAAAAGTTGTGTACCACATTTCTGAATGCAGTCCATGCTCGCAATCCGCACTCACTCATGGTTTCCTCGAATATGTGTTGTCTGCCATTAATTTTCGTGTTTGAGGGCCTATGAAAATGCCAGCTTTATTTTTTTCAGACGTGATTGATGGAAACTTACCACCAAGATACTGAAAGCATTTACTGTCCCTGCTTAAAGCTGTCACGAATTGCTTCATTAAGCCAAGTTTATGTGTAAAGGTGGCAACAGTATTTTCGAGGGATCAACCAGTGGAAATAAAACAATGTTTTCTTCGCCAGGTGTGAATGTACTTCTGACTGGCCACAGCTGCCGAACCCAATGTCTCGTCCTTGCTCTGGAGTCCGATTCACACAAAAAGCAAGAAAATTTGGTGTAGCCTGCTTGTTGGCCGAGCAATATTACAATCACCTTGAAATCCCCGCACAAAGACCATTCATGAAACTTGTACTGCACACTTTCCAGCAGTAATTTAAGGCTCTCGTATATCTCTTTGAAAGTCACAGAATGTGCTACTGGAATGGATGGATGGATGTTAGTATTGTGTAATAAAACACCTTTTAAACTGGATTTGCTGGCATCTATGAACAACCTCCACTGTCCTGAATTGTAATTAATGTTGAAGTATTTCATGACTACCGCAATGTCTCGACAATATACCAAACCGCCTTCCTCAGCAAAAAACGGAACCAATTCTGCTTTTCGGTGTCTGTACCAGGAGAATCTCGTATTAGGACATAGTAAATTATTTTCCTGAAGTCGTGATCCTAAAAGCTGTGCTGCGTCTTTAGGTAAATTCAGATCACGAACCAAATCATTCAGTTCATGCTGGGTAAATGGCACTGGGGTTTCATCCTCAATGCTGTCCGATTGGTACATCTCATCACTTGTATCACCGTCTGAATCGGTGTCTGTTGTGGGCTTGATATTGGACGGGAATGGCACAGGAATGGATTCACTATGGGGCACTGGTCTTATGGCAGATGGGATATTGGGATACACGATGTTACGCTTACTGGTTCTGGTATGGCCCACGATATTCACTGTGCAGAAGTAGCAGTCGTCACTGTGATTTTTGGCTCACGCCACACTATGGGTACACCGAACGGCATTGATGCCCTTTTTCCACTTTTCCAGTTCCTCAACCCCTCCACACATGCACGGCACACATTGTGAGGAGACCAAACTTTGTCCTGATCTGCTAGTTTAATGCCGAAGTATTGAAAATAAGCATTTTTCACGAAAGGCGTAATATTTTGCCTCTGTTTTTTTCCTGTCGTATAACAGCCGCATATGTAGCAAAATATGTCTGGATGATTTACACCACCACGTGAAACCATTGCACACGCCACAAAGAAACAACCGAACGGGACCAGTCCCATCTTTGCACTAACTAGTGTAACACGATCTGCCCCGAATGGCGCCACATGTGACCAATAGAAAAAAGGGAGCAGTGGTGTGAGGTATGAGTTATACTGCCGGGCCAAGATAACATTCTCTCATGTTCCGCCTTTGTGAGTGGCGCAAATCGTGACGTCATACAGATAAAACAGTTGCATTTCCATTATCAGCTATATATGTATGTTTATCTATTCCTTAAACAATCACTCTGCCCCCCCCCCCAGAGAACATTTTCACACGTTAAAAACGTTGCCATATAACAATGTCATTAAAAAATAACGTTTTTTTTTAATTTTCACATTTCCGTCATTTGTGGAAAAACTTGACGTGATACGAAATTTTGAAGGTCATTTTCGGAATCTGTGCAAGAAATCCATTCAGATACACCTATTCATCTCAAAACAACAAAATCTTGCATATTAGTGTAATCAATGATTAAAATAAAGTTATTTATTTCTTAAATATAGCTTTTCCTCTGGACTATGAACCTACCTAGAGTTCCAAAATAACAAAGCATTTCTTAAAATTCGTAGTCGTGCTATATTCCACTCCTCTTGCACTCTTTTCAATAGTCCAATCCCTTAATACAAACACCTGACGTGGACCAGAAACATCAAACAGAAGTCATCACAGCGGCCTCGAATTCTTCCAGTCTCACATACACTAACTGCCAAGCCACTTGGCGGATTGCTTTTGGATCCCCGCACAATGATGGGGATTCACCAAAGATGGTAAGCAGCAACAGAACAAATAACTAGCAGGCGAATGAATAATTAATACAAGCACCTGACGTGGACCAGGAACAACAAACAGAAGTCAAGTGTCACACATCAAAGAGAAGTGTGGTGCAGTAGAAGCATGTCCGGCGTGTAACTGGAAGACCCTGGGTTCGATTTCCGGTGGCGGCCAATGAGAATTTTTCCGTGACTTACTTATAAACGTGGAAAGAGCGATTACTTCTGTTTGAGTCCAATCATTGTTAAAGGTCCGCGCTTAGAACGCGGTCTTTTTGCAGTCCAAAGGCACAATAGTCCTTTGGTGACACATCAGGGGACTTTGAAGGAATATGAGAAAACGGACTTGATACCTAACTCTTTTTCCGTTTTTTCAAGAAATAGAGTGGTAGATTTGGATGTATGACTGGCAGCTTTATCCTTATGGTGTTTTACGTTTTGAAGGCTCTGTGGATGGAGAATGGTATTTCCTCTTTAAATATAGGAGTTAAAACATTATTTTGGTAATATCTAGAATTGATTTTCACATTATTTTCAACTTTTCTTAACTTTAATTTCCCACTGTACGAAAAACCAGCAATTATCATGAATCCTTTACTGAAACATTCTTTGAATTCATTCTTGAAACTAAGTATGAAAGTGTTTATCTGCTCTTTCGGGATAGTAAATCTACATTTTTTTGCAGTGGTTTAGGTAGGTCCATGCTTCCTGAACAGTCACAATAAATTTTCATCTGTCTCGGGCTAAGGGATTTTCATGAAGAAGTGTAAACCGTGTTCTTCGCACAGCCACCTGCCTAGGTAAAAAAGCGGTGAACATTATGTCTTTTATTCCCTTTTCAGATTCTAATCTGTGTTTAATACCTTGTTTACAGTTGATACAGAGATTTTAACGACTTAGTGATTGCTCTTTGGATCGATGTATTTTCTTTGAAGATCAGAGACCTAACTTTTGAAATAGCCGTAAAAGTACGTAACCTCTTTGAATATTCGTTTGGTGTTCTTTTTCCTGTTAAAAAACAAATGTCCCGTCTAATTTTAATAACATTGCTTATTTTACATTTAGAAATGCTAATTCCATGATTTTGTCTTCGTAAAAGTCCCCCAAATTATGGGGTCTGGGACAGGAGAGCGCCCTAATGTGCTATTGCACGACGTCCTCTCCCGCATGCACGAACTTTTCGCACCGCAACATTTTCACACTGTTCACCATGCTGCTGGTAAACACGTGAACATGGTTACCTGATGTTTGCACACACTCCCACCACGGCCCAACAAGCAACACCAGACAAACCCTCGAGCCATTCAGATCCTCCGAAGAACTCGAAAGGATCCGCACATAAATTGGCGGCAAGGTCACCTAGAACGGCGGATGCGACCCAAAGGTACACCCGGAAAGTGCAAAGTCCCCTTCAAAGGTGACCAAGTGACAGCGACCCGGACGGGAGATTACCAGAGAGGACACCGGGTCGACAGGTGCACCAAGGCATTCACACGACCCATTACAGGTGCCTCCCCGGCCCTCATCCACACAGAACCGGCACACCACAAGCAAGAAATACACAACACCTTCCGTTCAGACACCATCCATTCACATAACACCAAAAGACACAGAGCAGAGACTGAACAGAAACACTCACTCCCCCAGACTCACACAGCCTCTTGCCGTCTCGATCAGCGGCTTGCACCGCCAACCTCGAACGGAGACAAAACAAAATAAACTACCGATCAGGGGATCGGAGAAAAACCACCGCCCGGTGGCGCAGTGGTCTAAGCGATGGCCTCTGATCATTCGTCTGAACGGGGTCCGGGTTCGACTCCCGGTGAGGCATGAATGTTGTGTTTGTCTTACGGCACTGGCTCTCACCCTTCCCTGGAACCGGTGACCCTAAATTAGGGACGGGCGACTGCTTATAGCCCATTGAGTTGCTCACGGTGGTCGTTAAACCTCCAATCAAAAAAAAAAAAAAACCTCCTCATCCTCCATTAAAAACAACAAACACAAGTCACAAACCATAACACTAGAAAAGTCCCAACACCACCGGAGAGATTTTTCGGGCAATGGTACCGAAACAAATGGGGTAACAGAGTTTTTTAATTACAGAACACGAATATTTTTCTTCGTAAAGAGAAAAACATAACAATCTGTCCACAGCTTGTTTTCGCACGCCATTTTCTCAGCAGACGATATTTAATTGCAGACGTTTCTTTCGTGTACATATAACAAATCGTTGGCCGCCCCGGTGGCGCAGTGGTCTAAGCGATGGTCTCTGATCATTCGTCCGAAACGGGTCCGGGTTCAAATCCCGGTGAGGCATGGATGTTGTGTTTGTCTTACGGCACTGGCTCTCTCCCTTCCCTGGAACCAGTGACCCTAAATTAGGGACGGGCGACTGCTTATAGCCCATTGAGTTGCTCACGGTGGTCGTTAAACCTCCAATTAAAGAAAAAACCCTCCTCATCCTATATTAAAAACAACAAACACAAGTCACAAACCATAACACTAAAAAAGTCCCAACACCACCGGAGAGTTTTTTCGGGCAATGGTGCCGAAACAAATGGGGTAACAGAGCTTTTTAGTTACAGAACACGAATATTTTTCTTCGTAAAGAGAAAAACATAACAATCTGTCCACAGCTTGTTTCCGCACGCCATTTTCTCGGCAGACGATATTTAATTGCAGATGTTTCTTTCGTGTGCATATAACAAACCGTTGGCCGCCCCGGTGGCGCAGTGGTCTAAGCGATGGCCTCTGATCATTCGTCCGAAAGGGTTCCGGGTTCGAATCCCGGTGAGGCATAGATATTGTGTTTGTCTTACGGCACTGGCTCTCTCCCTTCCCTAGAACCAGTGACCCTAAATTAGGGACGGGCGACTGCTTATAGCCCATTGAGTTGCTCACGGTGGTCGTTAAACCTTCAATAAAAAAAACCCTTGCCAGTTTCAATTCTTTGAATTCCTTTTATTTTCTGTAATTTCTTATCAAAACAGTCTAAAATGTGTAAACATCCTCTTTATAAATCTGAGGGGCAATAACCAATGCAAAATTCGTCAATAGGAGACACCATTAAAACACAAAGGTTTTGCAGTTGATGAAACGCGTGTGCAAATTGAGATTAACTTCTGCTATAAGAACGTGGAGCGATGGTATATCCTCAGTGCATTTGTGCCAATAGTCTTAGTGCATTTAACTGTGCATAGTTTCTTTTTTTGTTTTGCTTAGGGGGTTTAGGGACCACTGTGACCAACCAGGTGGCTGGTCTTAAAACGAAGCAACCTGCCGTCCCTGATACAAGGCCATTGTTTCCAGAAAAGGGAGAAAGCCAGTGCCGTAAAATAAACACTACTTCAATTTAAAGGGGGGGGGTGTTGTGTCGGTTGGTCCCCCTGACTGATCCTGTCCGAGCACCAAGAGGATACTTGCAGAATTACCTGGCAACGCCTTCACCATACAACTATATTTCTAAAAGAGTCCTATTACTCCCTGCAGACCCATCATAGATGGCGGCACAGAAGTCACCTTAGTTTGCTGCAACACACTAAAGCTTAGGCCTATCTTAACATTAATGTTACACCAAGACATCTTAAGCTCAGCTTAACCTTTTTGCTTAGAGCTTATTGAATTTGCTTCTCGTTGAACTAGCAAACTTAGCTTTCCATTAAAGCTGAAAAGTATTTAAGTGCACATAATCTTCATTGAATTGCAAGCATTTATATAATACCAGGTTGAACCTCCTTTACCGAACTACAGCACATATGCCGTTTTGCATAGTTTCCACAAGGTCAAGATGGAGTGCATTTACATCGACAGCATTCCAGGCGTTCACCAGACAGTTCTTTCCCTGACTCAGATTTGAGAGAAAATGACTTTGCACCCGGATATGTCTTTCTAATAGGTCCCATACATTCTCAATGGGGTTCAGATTTGGACTTTGTAGTAACCAGGAGACATGGTGGAAATCGCTGAGCCTCCCCAGTGGCACAGTGGTCTAAGCGATGGCCTCGGATCATCCGTGAGGGATGGATGCTGTGCTTGTCTTACGGCACTGGCTTTCTCCCTTCCCTGGAACCAATGACCCTAAATTAGGGACGGGCGACTGCTTACAGCCCATTGAGTTGTTTTCTGTGGTCGTTAAACCTCCAATAAAAAGTCGCTGTGGAGTTCGCTGAACAACCTTGAGATATAGACAATAGCATTTCCGTCCATGAAACAGTCGTCACCTGCTGCGTAGAAGTCAATATTTCAGAGCGGATTTGATCGGAAGACAATTTTCAAATAATCCTTAGAAGACACGCGACCTTTGAGCAATATCAGTGGAACTGTTTGGTACCAACAGAACCTGTCCCACTCCACGGCACCACCTCTACAACATTGAGTGGTGTTTACAAGTCAAACTGGGTTCATTAATTCGTGGCGCTCCTGTCAAACTCTCTGCCTACCATCGGTTCGGAACAAAGTGTACTGGGATTCGTTGGACCACATGACTATTTTTTAATCTTCAAGGTTCTAGTCACAGTGTTCCTGACACTACTGTAGACAAACTTTTCGGTTCTTTGCAGAAATTAGTGGCTTCTGTATAAACATGCGACTGCCAATACCAAACCTCTTCAATTCCGTGCACACAGTTTGCTGAGCTATAGGCCAGTAATAGACTTCATCGAATGCTTCGGTCAATTGCTGCACTCAGGAAGTCCTGTATCCCTGCACAAGCCTTGTCACACGACGGCGATCTCGATCCTGACAGATTGTCATCGCACCACAGTTACTCGTTTTACACAAGTAATATGGGCTGTTTTTTCCACTGATCAACACTTTAACGACCATGACACTAAAATCTTGTATCACTCTAAATATTATAAAACCCGAAACTGTCTGTTGTTTCACTTCTTTGTTTAGTAACAACAACAGTGACTGATGGGGGACTGTTGCTGATCCCTTTTAGGTCGAGAAAATTTGAAGATAGGAAATCGGAATCACTCTACACAGGCTATCCGGGAGGCTATGGCCGTTTGTACCTACAGGCGTTTTGGGCGTTATGGTTGTTAAAGGGTTAAAGACCTTGCGAGAAAGCAGTCGGCCCGGCTGTTTTCAAAATTTTCACTCCAGTCAGATAGGCAGCGACAATAAGTCTTATATCGACCTGCGGAAGATCCTTTGCTTTTCCGATTGTGATCAACACGACTGACGAAGAGCCGTCTTAAATAGTTGCATAGATCAGGCTGTCGGGCGCGTGACCACGTATTTAACATGTACGCTGCATAAATGTCATTTACGTATATCTGCATAATGGTCTCTAATTCAATGGCCAGTGTGTGTAGAACGTTACCTTAAAATAATCGAGCCAACCTTTCTCTCGAATATCGGAATAAACAGTGCTCAAATAACAGTGCTCTCGAATATCGTACTGAAACGTGTTATCCGATGTTGTACCTAAACGGTGTTTGGCAATCGTGTACATAGCAGTGGTCTTTAACATTACAAAAAGGTGCTGTCAAAACATTGCACACTGATTTCTTATTTCAGCTGTTTCTCTACGAAACTTTCAATTTGACCGGCTTTCAGGTGTTGCTAACTTCAAATTCACCGCGAGGGAGTCTGGCGTAAAGATTCGAAAATAAGCACACCGTACAAAAAATTAGTCACCCCTGTCAGAACTTGCCTAATAACAGGTGACGGCGCCTTTTGCTTTCATAACAGCATGAATCCGGTGTGGTAGAGACTTCACGAGGTTGTGGATGTATTGAACATGGATTGGAAGCCATTCGTGCGTTGAATGGTCCCAAAGTTCCGCCAGAGTACGTGGGTGTCAATTCCAACGCTTCACTTTCTGTTCCAAATGATCCCACAGATTTTCAATAGCATTTAAATCAGGGGATTTGGCGGGCTAGTCAAGGTCAGAAAAGTGTTGCTGCTTGTTCGTCGTGCCACTCAGACACAGTTTTAGCCCTGTGCATACGCAGTTGTCGTCTTGGAAGACAGAAGTGGCAGTAGGATGTTGATCCTGTAGTTGTAGGGCAAAGGGCAACACTTCGCCATTCAGAACGCGTAGGTACACATACATGCTGGTTCAAATTCATCGTCAATATCACGAGAGGGCCTATTTCATGGTACGAGAAACATCCCCAAAACATCACAGAACCTCCTTCAGCTTGAACAACACCTTCAACACAATCAAGATTAAAAAGGCTTCATTGGGCCTGCAATGCACTCGTCGTCATTCATCATTCCAGTATAAACACAAGCGATACCCATCAAACCAAAATACCCGTTTCCAGTCCTCTACTCTAACGTTTCGATGCATTTGAGCTCGTTAATAACCTGCGACTTTGTGACTTGCTGTTAAAAGAAGCCTCTTCCGTTATACTCTGCTTCAGATGTCTATCGCATTCAGTTCTCGTCGCAATGACATTTCGGAAATTGGTTGGAGTAGACTTTCATTGACTGTTTGGAGCAATTGTTGCCTGGGTTGAAACAGATTTGCAGTTGCTACGCGTAAAACATGGCGGCGGTCCCTGTAGGTGAGAATTGTCTTCCGGCCACAGTTGGGTCGCCGATTTTCAGTCGACTGCGAACTATACCACTGTTTGTAAACTCCCTGTACAGTACGCTTCGACAAACCAACAAATTGGGCGACTTCATTCACTCTGTGCCCGTGGGCACGGCCAAACAAGATGGCGCCGTTTTGTCACTCAGCAACGCCTGTCTTACGACCCATATTGCAGATTAAATTCGACACACGCGTTACTTCTAACCACTGCACGAGACAGAAATGATCCATCCTGTAGACCACGTCAGTGCTTATTATCTCCCACCAATGCTATCGCGGCGCCCTGTGTGCAAATGGTAACTTCTGTGACGTACCTGCCCGAAGGACGCACACGACATAAAGGCAGATAGGAATCAGAATACATGTCCGCGTAGCTTAATTGGTAGAGCAACTTATTCCGGAATGAGTGGACCCGGGTTCGAACCCCGGCGCGGATAAAAATGACGGAGAAATTCACTTCGTTATAATGGTGCCCGAACTATCCGGATGACCCGACCGTTCAAAAATCTCGCATTGGTGTGATGTTATTTCCACACCGCGAGATCGGAAAAATAAGAGAATCCTTTCTCCAGCACTTCGAAAAAAAAAAAAAAAAAAAAATAAAAATAAGGGGGAGATGATGTGACGTACCTGCCCGAAGGACGCACACGACATAAAGGCAGATAGGAATCAGAATACATGTCCGCGTAGCTTAATTGGTAGAGCAACTTATTCCGGAATGAGTGGACCCGGGTTCGAACCCCGGCGCGGATAAAAATGACGGAGAAATTCACTTCGTTATACTTCCATCTATCATTTCTGTTAGGGGTGACAAAGTTTTCTATGGTGTGCTTAGTTAAGAAGAGAAAGAAAGTATATAATCCCGATTTGAGGAATCCGTAAGACGAATACAAAGAAAGGTACGTTCTATTTGGTAAACTAAGCGTGAAAGTACGAAAAGCGTTAATCATACACTACTGATTATGAAAATTGCAACACCATGATGGACTGCTGGTGTTAGCTTGAAATTTACAGGATATGTGTGCAACAGGCAGATACATGCAAATGATTAAAATTTCAGTGAAAATGCGCATGCGGATTCAGAGCACCATCCTCCCATCCGTCCGGTGTTGGGTATAAACAAGTGGCTCAAGCAGGATCTTGCAATTAGTAAAAAGTCGACACTGCGTCGAAATTATGATTCTCGTGTCTCACTTTGCCCAGTCGCAGAAGAATTTTGCATTATGAACAGCTGACAGATTATCAGCGAAGAATGATTGTTGGGATGAGAGAAGCTGTATTTTACCACCTCCAAATTACTACTCGTACCTAACGAAACACCATCACAGAGGCGCGAATGTGGCGTCAGTGGACACATGATGCTCGGACGCACAGAAAGCCGGGAAATGCACCGCAAAGTCACACACGACTGCACGGGATGACATACACCTCTACGGCACAGCGACATCCACTATGTTAACACAGCACTGGAGCACTGGGCACGGGGCTGACGTTGTCCCCCAGCACAATTGACATCGTCTGCTTAACTGAGGATTGGTCGCCAGCATCCCATTCCTGCGCATTCCCTTGACTCTCAACCAAAGACGTCTCAGAATGCAATGGCGTCTCGAACACAGACATTCGCTAGCTGATTGGCAACAGGTCGTGTTTTCTGACGAGTCACGATTCAAGCGTCATGGGTTGGGGTGTCATTTGGTTCAATTAACGATCTCCCTGATACGAATTAAGGGAACGCTCAACAGCCAGGGATACTTCAGCGTTGTTTCAGAGCCAGAGATAATACCGATCTTTCAGAGTTATCATATTCCAACAGGACGATGCTCAGTCACACGTCTCCAGGGAGGTCCAAGACCTCTACCACGCACGGCAGGTACCACTTCTTCCCTGGCCTGCTCGTTCCCGTGATATGTCCCCGATGGAGCATGTCTGGGATATCTTAGATATCTGACTGGCCAGCCAAGTACCTCTACCGGTCACCATAAATGAACTGTGGTCTCACATGGATACATACCGGCAGGCTATTGCCCAAGATGATATCAAAAAAATTCCGTTCAATGCCACGGCGTGTGGAGGTTGCTTTTTTTCTGGAGGTGGCTTTACACGATACTGAGTTTTTGAAGCGACAAATGTAATCAGTTATCTCGTGTAACATTAGGAACCTGTATTAAAAAATTTCATTTGAATAGTGCGATTCTTTCATGGTATTGCAGTTTTCACAAACGGTGCTACATTTGTTTTGATGAACGCAGCATTCACTTTTTATTTAGAATTGTATTCTAACAAATTTTAACAAAGCTTTATTTATTCCCAAAGGCAGTGATATGCCAGAAGAAAGATTTTTTTATTTAAATGTCAGTAATTGGGAACATTCTTAAGAGTAGACAAAATATTCGCGAATTCTGAACCATAAAACATTTTACTCCTGATTACAATTTCTTTTGAATAGTATCACTAAGAATACAGATATATTTATGTACCTTAAGTCGACTGAGAAATTGTCTCACTTTTTGTAGTGTACCCTGCCAATTCCAATTTCAAAATCAGCGTATCGCCGGTGTTTTCATTATTCAAGAATGAAATCTCTCTGGTCGTAAAAAAATGGAAAATAATTGAGCTGCTCCAAACAACGTTTTCTGATTTGAAACTCCTGCTGTATTTCCAATGTACCCGTGGGACTGAGCGGGATTTTGAAACCGTGGTTTAATGAAAACAAATCCTTTACATGAACATCAATCACAGGAAAGTATGCTTGAACGCTTCAATAAAAAGCTGAGAAACAAACTTTAAAAAAGAAATTTATCCACCATGCTCGAAGATGTTGAATTCAACGTGCAAATTTATATTGCACTTAAGAGCATTTTTTTCCCCATCATCCTCTACTCGTGATGCTCTATCTTTTTTTACTACAATGTTTTTGCTGTACATTTGTTTGAGACTTTATACTGCAAAAATAAGAGCAAGCATTTTTCATTTACGTAGTCAAGAATGATGACTAGGAATTCTGCACATCGTGTTCATCCAAAAACTCCTTGTTACATCACCCTTTTTTAACGCCGGAAGCTAGGCTTTATTAAGAGCGAAATATCACCTGAGAACGATCTGTCATTTTCTGCGTTACAAGCCATGTTGGCGTAAAAGTGACAGTGTGAGAAATCTGGCTCCCAGGTTAATAAATGATAACACCTAAGGTGAAGAAAACTAAGTTTAATTGGTGTGGCTTCACCAGCTCTGAAATTCTGACACGTAAAGGGAAGAATCTGCTTCGATGCAAGCAAAGAAAATATCTAGCATATACCGTGGCACACAACACGTACGTTTAACGTTTCATATTTTTTGCAAATAAAGAATTTATAAGATAAACCTTCTGGAGAAATAAGAGCATTCTTTTTATAGGCAACTTTCCTTTCATAGCTAAAAGTACCTACTGTTGAATTAGTGTGATTTGAAAAAAAACTGGATGTTTATATTTATACACTTGCCTTCTGTATGCTTAGAGCGCTAAGTTCTAATGGACAGGCTTGATGATTTGGAAATTACTGCATGCAAATAAAATAACTCACCTTATGTAAAAGGTAATCCAATATTTGAAGCTGTGACGTATACTTTACATTAACTTCCATCTTCAGCTGCTTCCTCTATGTAAATTTGAATTCATTCTCTGGTAGCGTTTTTCAAACTTAATGTTATATCTTCTCTCTCGCGGAATGAGATTGGCAACACTTCTGAAGTCAGTGAGTATAACGTATGTGCGTGACGGATAAGAATTGGAAGATGTATACACTCACGGACAATGAAATTTGCGCACCTAGAAGAAAACATGCTACAGCTGCGAAACTTTGCAAATAGCTAGAGTGCGTGCTGGTATGCAAATGATCCATGTTTGGTGCGAGTGCGCATGACTGCACACCCTGTGGTGAAGCTGCAAGAACGAACCAGCCGCCTTACAAACCAGCGTGTAGACGATGCCACATGTAAGCGAAAAGCCACGGCCGACGCTAACAAGAGTACAGAGTGACAACAATGACGGGTAGACGCCAGAGACGTCGATTTAAGGAACGTTCGGACGTTGAGAGAGGCCGGATCAGCGGGCTGAAAACCGCAGGGTGGCCGGCGCTCTGTATAGCCTTCCACGTTAATCGTTCTGACCATACCGTCCAGCACAGCGGCTCCGGAGGGACCAGAAGAATAACCGGTAGAGGACCGACGGATCATTCGCCAAGCGCGAACCGATCCCACGTGGTCTCGGTCCACTATAGAGGTAGATGTAGTAGCTCCTGTGTGAGCACGAATGATTTCCCGACGTCTCGCGGGAGCGAATATTCGATCCCAGAGCCCCTTACGTGTTTTGCCATTAACAGCGGAACATTGCCGGCTTCGTGTTCAGTGGTGCCTGGCCAGAGCGACGTGGAACGCCACTGACTGGTGATGTGTGGTGTTTAGGGAGTAGCGCAGCTTCGTTTTGGAGACAGATGATCATCGTGCCCGGGTGTAGAGGTCCCCTGGTCAACGGCACAATCCCAACCTCACTATCGTGCGCCACACCTCCCCCACTGCAGGCATTATGGTCTAGGGAGCCATTGCCTGCGATAACTGATCAGCTCTAGTAGTTGTACGTGGATCATTGACGAGCCAGCGGTATGTAGACGAGATTCTACGGCCCCATGTTCTCCCATTCCTGGCCGGGATTCCAGGTGCGCTATACCAGCATGATAATACCTGCCCGCACACGGCTTGAGTTGCCCAGCACTACCTATGTCATGTCCAGACACTTTCATGGCCTGCCTGCTACTCGGACATGTCCCCTATTGAGCATGTGTGGTACCAGTTGAAACCCCAGGTGCCCCTGTGCCGCACTATCCGCGATTTGGAGCACACCGTCCAACATGTGTGGACCAGTCTGCCACAGGACAACATCAGGCGTCTTTTTGCCTCCACGCCAGACCATATTACAGCATGTATCGCAGAACGAGCTAGTGCGACGCGCTATTGAAAATGACCAGACTGCGTTCCATAGATCAGATCCCTCAGTAATTGCCCTGCAGCTCTGTTTTTGCCATCATGTGTATCATTCATCTGTATATTACGTCCATAAAATTTCAGTTCAATCCGATGCTTCCTTCTTGGGGCGCAAATTTCCTTGTCCGTGAGTATAATGTAAGACAGCAGCCAAACGTGGGGTGATGGTGAAGGTTATAATGTTGTAGTTTCATTGTCCGTGAGTATCTTGTGAGGCAGCAGCCAAACGTGGGGGGATGGTGAAGGTTATAATGTTGTAATTTCATTGTCCGTAAGTATAATGTGTGGCAGCAGCCAAAAGTGGGATGATGGTGAAGGTTATAATGTTGTAATTTCATTGTCCGTGAGTATATTGTGAGGCAGCAGCCAAAAGTGGGGTGATGGTGAAGGGTATAATGTTGTAATTTCATTGTCCGTGAGTATAATTTGAGGCAGCATCCAAACGTGGGGTGATGGTGAAGGTTATAATATTGTAATTTCATTGTCCGTGAGTATAATTTGAGGCAGCAGCCAAAAGTGGGGTGATGGTGAAGGTTATAATGTTGCAATTTCATTGTCCGTGAGTATAATGTGAGGCAGCAGCCAAAAATGTGGTGATGGTGAAGGTTATAATGTTGTAATTTCATTGTCTGTGAGTATATTGTGAGGCAGCAGCCAAAAGTGGGGTGATGGTGAAGGTTATAATGTTGTAATTTCATTGTCCGTGAGTATAATTTGAGGCAGCAGCCAAAAGTGGGGTGATGGTGAAGGTTATAATGTTGCAATTTCATTGTCCGTGAGTATAATGTGAGGCAGCAGCCAAACGTGGGGTGATGGTAAAGGTTATAAAGTTGTAATTTCATTGTCCGTGGGTATAATGTGAGGCAGCAGCCAAAAGTGGGGTGATGGTGAAGGTTATAATGTTGTAATTTCATTGTCCGTGAGTATATTGTGAGGCAGCAGCCAAAAGTGGGGTGATGGTGAAGGTTATAATGTTGTAATTTCATTGTCCGTGAGTATAATGTGAGGCAGCAGCCAAACGTGGGGTGATGGTGAAGGTTATAATGTTGTAATTTCATTGTCTGTGAGTATAATTTGAGGCAGCAGCCAAACGTGGGGTGATGGTGAAGGTTATAATGTTGTAATTTCATTGTCCGTGAGTATAATCTGAGGCAGCAGCCAAAAGTGGGGTGATGGTGAAGGTTATAATGTTGTAATTTCATTGTCCGTAAGTATAATGTGAGGCAGCAGCCAAAAGAGGGGTGATGGTGAAGGTTATAATGTTGTAATTTCATTGTCCGTGAGTATAATGTGAGGCAGCAACCAAAAGTGGGTGATGGTGAAGGTTATAATGTTGTAATTTCATTGTCCGTGAGTATAATGTGAGGCAGCAGCCAAAAGTGGGGTGATGGTGAAGGTTATAATGTTGTAATTTCATTGTCCGTGAGTATATTGTGAGGCAGCAGCCAAAAGTGGGGTGATGGTGAAGGTTATAATGTTGTAATTTCATTGTCTGTGAGTATAATTTTAGGCAGCAGCCAAACGTATGGTGATGGTGAAGGTTATAATGTTGTAATTTCATTGTCCGTGAGTATAATCTGAGGCAGCAGCCAAAAGTGGGGTGATGGTGAAGGTTATAATGTTGTAATTTCATTGTCCGTAAGTATAATGTGAGGCAGCAGCCAAAAGAGGGGTGATGGTGAAGGTTATAATGTTGTAATTTCATTGTCCGTGAGTATAATGTGAGGCAGCAAACAAAAGTGGGTGATGGTGAAGGTTATAATGTTGTAATTTCATTGTCCGTGAGTATAATGTGAGGCAGCAGCCAAAAGTGGGGTGATGGTGAAGGTGGTATAATGTTGTAATTTCATTGTCCGTGAGTATATTGTGAGGCAGCAGCCAAAAGTGGGGTGATGGTGAAGGTTATAATGTTGTAATTTCATTGTCTGTGAGTATAATTTGAGGCAGCAGCCAAAAGAGGGGTGATGGTGAAGGTTATAATGTTGTAATTTCATTGTCCGTGAGTATAATCTGAGGCAGCAGCCAAAAGTGGGGTGATGGTGAAGGTTATAATGTTGTAATTTCATTGTCCGTAAGTATAATGTGAGGCAGCAGCCAAAAGAGGGGTGATGGTGAAGGTTATAATGTTGTAATTTCATTGTCCGTGAGTATAATGTGAGGCAGCAACCAAAAGTGGGTGATGGTGAAGGTTATAATGTTGTAATTTCATTGTCCGTGAGTATAATGTGAGGCAGCAGCCAAAAGTGGATTGATGGTGAAGGTAATAATGTTGTTATTTCATTGTCCGTGAGTATAATTTGAGGCAGCAGCCAAACGTGGGGTGATGGTAAAGGTTATAAAGTTGTAATTTCATTGTCCGTGGGTATAATGTGAGGCAGCAGCCAAAAGCGGGGTAATGGTGAAGGTTATAATGTTGTAATTTCATTGTCCGTGAGTATAATGTGAGGCAGCAGCCAAACGTGGGGTGATAGTGAAGGTTATAATGCTATAATTTCATTGTCCGTGAGTATAATGTGAGGCAGCAGCCAAAAGTGGGGTGATAGTGAATGTTATAATGCTATAATCTTGAAAGCGGCGTTGTTTTAATTGAACTTTGATCTATTTGAAGGCTACATGTTCAACATATCTTTAGTTTTGGTGTTTTTCTTAACGACGTGCCCTGCTTATTAACTCACTTTAGTTGGATTAAGTTACTAATACTGTTGAAAAGTGAGTTGTATTTCTGCATTGCTGAAGTACCAAAGGAGTTTTGGCTGAATAACGACTAGCTGTAAGTAACTTTTTCTTGAAGTCTCTTGGGTGACTCCTGTTCCACTTTAAGTGAAATATTTAAGAAGAATTATTTGTAGGTAGTTTTCCGTAAGCCATATACACCGAGTGGACACTTAATTATGACCACCTGGCAGTTTTAAGCAAATGAGCTATGGCTGCACGCTGTTGCCGCCAGAGGGCGGCAACAGCGTGCAGCCATAGCTCCCCTCTTTGTCGTCCCATAGAATTCCCCTCTTTGTCGTCTGCTCTGTTTTTTCCGTGCTGGTTGGGTTACCGTCGAAACTTTCCCCTTTCATTCATTGTCCTTGTAATCCCCTTCATGACGTTGTTGGTGATATGGGATTAACCATCAGTGCTGTAGTTGGATGCAAATAGTATAAAAAATAAATTAATTATCAGCGCTGGGTAAAGATGCAAAAAGTATAAAAAAAGATCTCTAGCTGACCGCGATCATATTGCACTGTGAGGTTGAGTGAAAATGTCGCGGTGGGAGAGAACTGACTTTGAGAAAGGAAAGATTGTTGGGTGTTATATTAGCGGGTTGTCCATAAAAGAAACCGAGAGGCGTTTAAACATGCCCAAGCCAACTGTTTTGGATGTACTGAATAAGTGGAAGACACATGGCGCGTCTGAAGCAGCAAAACGTACCGACAGACCAAAGAAAATCAGTGAGGACGTCGAAGCCTCAGGAGAGTCGTTATAGCTAATCCACGGAGTATTGCACAAGACCTCAGTGTACAGGTGAGGAAAAAGTACTGTTACCTTGGTATGTACAAGTACCATTCGCAGAGAACTTAATTCCATGGGTTACCGTGGTCGTGCGGCTGCTCATAAGCCTTTCGTCTCCACTCGGAATGCTACTCGTCGTTTAGCATGGTGTGAAGAACATTTATCGTGGACCGTAGAGCAATGGAAACGGGTCCTATGGACTGATGAATTCAGATACACGATCCATCAGTCTGATGGCCGTGTGTGGGTATGGCGGCCGCCAGGGTGACGCTATTTACCACAGTGTACTCTTCCTACGGTCAAGTTTGGAACTGGCAGTGTACTCGTGTGGGGATGTTTTTCGTGGTATGGTCCCGGCCCATTGGTTATCGTGGACAAATCTCTTAACCAGCACGTCTACCTCGATATTCTGGGCAATTATGCCCTACCAACTCTGTGGCGATACCATGGAACCGAGCCTTGTCGGTACCATCAGGAAAATGTACCGAGCCATAAAGCAAGGTTCCAAAATCACTTTATTATTATTCATCATAAGAAAACATAAGAGGGAGACGTACAGCGTTGGGCGTCTCACTGGGAAATAATACAAACTGTTAAAACATGATGGTATATACACTGCAATGACAATGGGGATGAAAAACAAATGCTGCAAGCAAAGCTTATTGCATACAAATTGCAGGAGAAGTGACAGAGAGAAACACATCTTGTCACATGAAATTGGCTGAGCATGATTTACAGGATAACACAGGCGAAACAATAGTACACAATTAGAAAAAGAACAGCACAAACACCGCCGTGAAGGTAAAACATTACATACATGAGATAAAAACACAGCGTGCACAATTATGCAGGTTATTTAACGAGGGCAACAAAGCAACATAATACAGGCGGGGTGAAGGTAATTAATGTACACGAGTAAGTATGAAAATACACTGAAATAACATTAGCATTTACAATTCAACGGTAGCGTGGATTGCACGAAAAAAAATGCAGAAGGAACAGTAAGATCACAGAGCAAAACTAGGAAAGCACACTGGGATGACAAGAGGAATTAACGCAAAATGAAAGCACTGTAAGACGCAATAGATGTAACTGGTACATTAACAAGACATGATGAACCATATTATACACAGGGATGACCAAATAAAGTACACAATGTGAAGACACGATACAGCGCAAGAAATGTTACAAGTACAGTAAAAAGCACACGATAAATAATGAGTGCACTCTGGGATGTTATGAGTATATGCATAAAGTGAAAACACAGGACAAGCCATGGGCTCTGACAGATGACAGAATTTATCATAAATTTGTACGTGCACGATCAAAGCATAAACAGTGTGAAAGCACGAAAATAGTATGTACAAAATGTGGAAGTATAGAACTGTACAAAAATCAAACAGGTGCAATGAAAATGGCTAATCCGCCCCGGTGGCGCAGTGGTCTAAGCGATGGCCTCTGATCATTCGTCCGAACGGGGTCCGGGTTCGAATCCCGGTGGGGCATGGATGTTGTGTTTGTCTTACGGCACTGGTTCTCTCCCTTCCCTGGAACCAGTGACCCTAAATTAGGGACGGGCGACTGCTTATAGCCCATTGAGTTGCTCACGGTGGTCGTTAAACCTCCAATCAAAAAAAAATGGCTAAACACTAAGAAGGTGTGTGAGTGTGGCAAATATAACAAATGAGAGACAGAGACGTACACCACATGACATCTCAAAGTAAAACACACTACAGGAACACGGTGTAATACACTAGGTGCATAGACAGAAAGCACTTAAAGTGACCAGGGTACAGCCCCAAGTACATAAAAGTGACGGAAGGTGACGGAATCAGAGGGCACACTGATAACAATGTAATAATGGTAAAGCATAGTATGACACGAAGAACAACAATTCAAATGACAAGATCACAATGATATGCACACTGAAAAACGAGAAAACAAAAAAACTTGGGTATTACAGCGCAGGCTGTAGCACGATCACATGATATACATCGAGACGAGTCGTAGAGTAGAGGAGGGGCACCAGGGTGCCACGGAACTCAGCAAAGGAGGTGTAGCATGTCCTAGGGTACTGATAGGTGTAGCAGTCCAGAATCAACCGCAAACCATGGGGCGACCGGCGCCCTGGTAGCATAGAAGGTGGCTTCTCGACGACTGGTACTCCAGGCGGAGTCGAGAAAGCAATCGATTTCGGAAATGGCACAAAAGTGCTGCGCTGGATTGATGTAAAGAGACCGGCGAGGAAACGCTGCGGAGTTGTTGAAGGTATACGTAAATAACGTGTTTAACCAGCACGAAAAGATAGGTACATACTGACGGAAGAGGCGTAGAGGGATGCTCCTGCAGAAAACGATGTCTGTAGGCAGTAAACGGAAGATCTTGAGAACAAGAGTGACTGGCAATCCGGAAAGCCTGGTCGAGGATAGGCATCAGGATGGGACAGTAAAGGTAGACGTGAGAAACGTCTGCCTCCTGTGCGCAGAAGGAGCAGAGAGGGGAGGAGAGAAGGGACATGTGGAAGAGAAAATACGAAACAGGGAGGCGATTATGCAAAAAGAGCCAGTGGGTATTAATTTCAAGATGGGCAGATAAGGGGGAGCGGGAAGCGGCCCAGACAAGAGGAAGAGAAGCAGGGGGAACCTCGAGAATAGAAAGCGGTGAAGGGGTGGCAAGGTGCACTAGAAAACGATAAAGAGATTTAGAGGAGAAAGAGGAGACAGGAAGAACTGAGTCTGAGAGTCGGAGGAAAAACGGCAGCGGAAGAGGTGCAGAAAAGACAGAGGCAAGACCGGTTGGGGAGACAAGATAAGGGAAAAGCTAAAGAAGTGCAGTTAGCATTGAGTCATAGACCAAATGGGCGGATGGGGACGAGAAAATAGCAGGGGGAGGCCAGAGAAAGGGTGCCAGAATAGATCCGAGTTAGTGAAGTCTTGTACGGTTACTACACCTGCTCGGAGCCAAGAGGGGAATGAAAAGCAGGGGAGATGGGGGGTGAACAAGGGAGTTGAAGAAGAGGGGTTCAGAAAGAAGCTCTAGAGTTGAAGAGGGAGGGGAGCGAATGAGGGGGAGAGAGCGAAGGTGAGTGAGGGCTTCAGAATATGCAGGTGAACGTTTGGAGGGGGGGGAGGACAGCAATCCATGAGAACTAAAGAAAGAAAGGAAAAATGTGGGTTACTCAAGGAGGCAAGAACGTCACGTACCTGAACTGCGGAAGCCACTGGAGCCGTGAAAAGGTGAATGAAGTTGATCACTCGGCTTGCTTTGTAGCACAGCGGGACATCAGGTAGGCCAGCACCACCATAGGAGGGAGGAGCACAGAGCTTGTGGACGTTAATCCAGTGATGACCCGCCCACATTACTCGAGTAAAGCAGCGTGTAACCTCCTGGAGACAGAAAAGCGGGGTCGTAGATGCAAACCAAGAATGCTTGCAGATGGACAGAAGGTATGTCCTGGTGAGATTTGCACGCTGGTAGTAGGACGTACAGAAATGCGCACGACACCAGAACGCAGCTGTGCGAAGGAGGCGAGGATGGAGTTCCGTGCGAGTTGCCCTGGATGTAGCTTGTGGTGTGCCTAAGTGCACACCCAGGAAGCGTTGGGTGGCGGATGACCATGTGGCCCCCCATGGAGCATCCATGCGATTGGACCATGACCCGCACCACACTCCAGTGCTCTTAGACGTATTCAGTTCAGCTGCAGAACATGAAGCATAAGCGGAGAACAAACGACGAACCAGTTGGAACTGTGAGTCTACGAATGCAGACGGTAATGTCATCTGCATAGGCAGAGTAAATCACTGAGTGATGCCGTGAGCTGGCAACTGGTGGTGGAAGTTGTGCTAGGAGAGGTGTTTGCAGAGAGCGTAGAAATGGCTCGACGGCAATCGTAAACAGTTGACCAGAAAGCGGGCAGCCCTGACGAACTCCCCGTTTGAAGGGAGCATGTGCTGTGAGAAAAGATGCCGTCTTGACATGGAAAACGGCGTCCCGGTAGAGGGAGAGAAAAACAGAGACAAATTGTGGAGGAAAGCCAAAGTGTAGCAGGGTTTGTGTTAAATAGGCGTGTGAGATATTATAGAAAGCGGAACGGAGGTCTAAGGAAAGGAGAGCAAGAGGTTCAGAATGAGTCTTGGCAAGATGAATGATATCGCGAAGAAGTTGAACATTGGAGGAAAGAGAACGGCCAGGAACGGTATAGGTTTGAGAGTCAGCAAGGATGTGAGGAAGGATAGAGTTTAGTCGACGGGAAAAACGCTTAGTATAGAGTTTATAAACTTGATTGAGAAGAGAAATGGGGCGCCAATTTCCCAAGTCAAGAGGGTCACCCTTCTTGGGAAATAGGACCACATGTGCGTCCGTGAAACTCCTCGGGAGGGGGGAGCAGTTAAATGCAGCAGAAAAAGTGGAGAGGAGAAAAGGCAGCAGAAAAGGCAAGAACGCACGATAAAAAGAAAAGAGAGGCCGTCCGGACCCGGAGCGGCATGAGGGTTAAGGGAAGAGAAGGTGTCGGACACCTCCGTGGATGTGGGTGAGAGAGACAGGGTGTGAGCAAGATGAGACGGAACTTGAGGCATGTTATTGAGAAGATGGGGAGAGCAGAGGGAGAAGGTGGAGGAGTTTCACTGAACTTGGTGGTATAAAACTAACGAACGTGAGAGCAAATCGCTGCCGAATCGGATGTGATTTCGCCAGAGGGGAGGCGAAGATGACGAAGCGAGGTAGAAGACTTACGTGCAGATTCCATTGATGTTAGAAAATCATAGGTGCATTCCTCTGGATTGAGATTTTAATACGCAGACGTAAAAGTGCTTGCTGCGCAAGAGGTTTCAGCAAAGCCTGGAGCTCCGTTTGATATGCTGGAAACAGCGAATCTGACAACCCAATCAGTGCAATCATCTGCCTGGCGTGATCGAGGCGCATCTGACTAGAAGTCGTCATGGTGAAGGAAAGTTGCTTGATATGTAAGAGGAGCTAATGCTTGACATGAAGCCAAAACGTCAAGGTACAGGGTGCGGAATGCAAACCTGCGCGACGAGCACCGAGGAAAGGACGGACAGAGGCACAAAAGTCACGATCAGTGAGGAGATTGGAGTCAGTGGTCTGAGGAAGCAGTAGGTTGATGTCGCAACTCGGTGATAGACGCAAGAAGCGGTGTGGAAACGTAAACCCGATCCAAGCGTGCAGTCGATGGAAGCTGACTCCCAGACGAGCGCCACGTGTGTGAGGTCTCTTGTGGATGTAGGCGCCTATAAGCATCAGTGAAGGAGAAATCAGCAACAAGGTCATGAAGTAGTGTGACGAGATCCGTCCGACGCTCTCGTGACGAAGGACAGCGATCCATTGCCGAGTCAAGTGTGCAATTGAAGTCTCCACCCAAGAGCACACGATCCGAAGGCGAGACTTTCGAGAGAGCTTGACGGAGTTTGGTGAACAAGATGGATAAATGAATACAGGTGCACGGAATTTACACATTAAAGATGTGAAATTGAGCTCCGCCAACTGTGAAGGAGACTTGCTAGAGGAAATCCCGGCATAAGTTCTGCACTGAGAGTGCAGTAAAGGTGGATCGGAACTGCTAATGTATTCCGATAGCAAGCCCACCATGAGATGAATAGCGAAATGCATGATGGAACACATAATCGCTAGCACGCCAGCGAGTAAACAGAGTGGAGGAATGGCAGTTTGTTTTTTGCAGTAGTAACAGATCGGCCCCGAGGGGCGAGGTGTCTTCCATTAGAAGAGCATTCGCTAGGGGGCTAGCGAACACTCTGCAATTAAGGGTCGTGACCTTGAATGGACTGGTCAGTCGTTGATTGGAGGAGTCGCGGAGCAACTTTCAGGAGTTGTTGTATTCGGTTTACGCAGCCAAGGGTCCATGAGTGGTGCAGGGGTCATGAACAAACCCACGAAGGTACTTAGCAATGCATCCGGCTTGCAGGGTCAGCGCGGGAAGAATTTTTTTTTCTTTTTTTTTTTTTTGATTGGAGGTTTAACGACCACCGTGAGCAACTCAATGGGCTATAAGCAGTCGCCCGTCCCTAATTTAGGGTCACTGGTTCCAGGGAAGGGAGAGAGCCAGTGCCGTAAGACAAACACAACATCCATGCCTCACCGGGATTCGAACCCGGACCCCAGACGGACGAATGATCAGAGGCCAGCGCCTTAGACCACTGCGCCACCGGGGCGGCCGGGAAGAATGTCTTCGCGCACTCGGAGGTAGTCATACGTTGACTCCAGGTTCGTGGTGTGGGTGCAAAACTGATAGTAATCTCCAAGTTTGAGAGGGCCGCCCCGGTGGCGCAGTGGTCTAAGCGATGGCCTTTGATCATTTGTCCGAAAGGGGTCCGGGTCCGGGTTCGAATCCCGGTGAGGCATGGATGTTGTGTTTGCCTTACGGCACTGGCTCTCTCCCTTCCCTGGAGCCAGTGACACTAAATTAGGGACGGGCGACTGCTTATAGCCCATTGAGTTGCTCACGGTGGTCGTTAAACCTCCAAACAAAAAAAAAAAAAACAGATTGAGAGGTTCTGAAGGAGCACCACATTTGGGGAGTACACTTGAAAAAACCTCAAACGAAGGCGGACACCCATCATCATCAGTGTCCCTTTCAATTTCTGTTGGCGCATGGGAGGAAGAAAAATCTCCTGAAGATTTGGTTGCACGGAACGGTTGCCCATCCGCGGAGGAAGATTTCTTCTTCTTCTTCTTCTTACGTCGGGTACCTGTACGAGTGCCAGAAATGCGTTTTCCAGGGAGCGACGATGCTCGGGAAGCAGACGCAGAGTCAGAGGAGTTATCGGCGCCGCCGTCACACTCGGAGACACCAACAGTGAAAACTGGTGGGAAACAAGCGGCGAGGTCTCTCGATGTTGCCACGTGATCAGGGGTAATAGGTGAGGCGAGCACTGGAAAGTGAAGGTGGGAGGTGAGGTCAGTATCAAACGACGCTCGTTGACAAGAGGCTTTAGATATACTTTTTGTGTAACTCGGTCTAGGAGCAGTTGGCACACTAGAAGACGGTGGAGGTCGAGAGCGAGATGTAGCAGGAGGCTGTTTAGAGGCGGTATGCACTGTAGAAGCCGTGGGAGCTGGATACTCGTTGTTGGGGCAACGAGCACACTGATGTCCCAGACCTTTGCAATTAGCACAGTGTTCTGATGTTAGCATGTTAAGTATGTAGGAGAGCTGCCCACATCGGACGTTTAGGATCTGTGGGAACTTACGGAGATGCTCCTCTGATGGAAAGATGAGTCGAACACTCCGGCGAAAACTACGAACATTCTTATTTGCAGGATCCCTGGGCGCAGCTGAATGTGTGATAACAGGACCAACAATCTTACCACACTTACTAAGTGCAGTACATATCATCGCATCCCAGATTTCGGGGGGCACCGGATGCAAGGACACCTGAACAGGGCGCCTGGCGATCGGTTCAGCTTCAAGGTGGTGATCTCCCAGGTGAAGACCAAAGTTTAAAAGCATGTCTGCATGCTCTTTGGATGTGAAATAAACAATCACCGTCCGCGGCCGGCGGGTGAGGCGAATAATGGCTCCGGCTGGAAGAAAAGCAAGGAGCGTATCACAATAGACCTTCAACGGTGTATCCGGAAGGGCATCCAGGCACACTCCCAACTCGCGGGTGGAGTGAAGTTCCTGCGCAGCCGGCGAGAAGTGAGGAACGTCCAATTGAAGTGAGTCACCATGTATCTGGTCATGGGCATCCGCAAGGGGAAGGCGAGTCGCTTGCGTCGGTAGGGACGCACCTGAGGTAACGCTAGAGGAAGAGCGGGAAGGCAAACCTCCACTGGAAGGCAGAGGTGCAGCGCTGGATGAAGGAGCTGACACAACGCTGGGCAAGGTTACCGAGGGCGGAGAAGCAACGCCCTCAGATATATCCATTACGTCATCGGCAGCATCAGAAACGATCGTCGTAGCCTCACCACCAGGATGTTTGGAGTCAGAAAATCGAAGCGTAGAAGAAAAAGAGCAATAGGCATCAGGAGGAGGACGATATTCCTTATCATCAAGGACGGACGCTGATTGGTTTGCTCCGTCAGAGATAAGAATCGACGTAGTAGGAGAAGCTGTAACGAGAGCTGGAACGCTGCTCTTATCAGCAGTCGCCATCGCCGATGGCGAGGCCTAATTTAGTAAAAACAACCAACTGGTCGAGAAAATAAAGTGCTGATAGCTAACTGAAAATAGTACTCACCGACTCGGGAGATGTCTTAAATGAAAGATACAACCTTCGTCTTGAAGGCACGCACAAAGGTTAAACGACAGAGCACACAAAACACACTCAGTAGACGGCGAAACACGGAGCTCAAAACGGACACGACTTACGTCCCATAAAGCAAGGACTGTTACGGCGTGGTTTGACGATAACTCCGTATTATGTGTGGACTGGCCAGCACAGGGCCCTGAAAGTAATCCAATAGAGCACTTATGGGATGAATTAGATCGCCGCATAAGAAGTTTGGGACCAAGGCCAACTACTAAGCAATATTTAGCGCAAGCAATATGTACTGAAAGGAAGCGCATATCCATAACTGTGTTTGAAAACCTTGTCGAAAGCATTATCTCGAAAGGTCAGTGCATGCATTAAGGCCAAAGGTGGACCGACACCGTACTAATGTATGTCAATAAATGCTAGTTTGTGTTTCTCCTCAAGGTGTCCGGTGACTTTTGTCAATATAGTGTATAACGACTACCGCAAAACAATATCTAACTGGAATTTGAATTTAACAGACGTGAGTTAACAAGTATTAGGGTGATTCAAATGTGATTGTCATTTTGAAGAGCCGTCCTGTGTCAGGCAAATACTCGGCGCGCATGCGTTATGCAGATAAGAACAGCGCATGACTGGAAAACCAGTATCGTCTAGTTGGTATAAAGAAGAGCACACGCTACCGTGATTTATTGGAAACTTTTCTGCTGCTTAAAGCTATGGACGACAAGTACAGGATCAGAGAGTTGTTACGGTTTTTCTTTAAAGAAAAGGTTGACCGCTGCAGCGTGGTTAATTTGTGCTGTGAAAGGAGAAGGAGCAGTGTCTTAACGAACCGCAAGATTTTGGTTTCAGCTATTTAAAAATGGGGACCTTAGCCTTGAAGACACAGCACGTGACAGAGGGCCTTCGGCGATCAGTTTTTGAAGCAGTTCGCCAAGCCGTAGGCTCAAACCATTGCAAAAACACTAGTCAACTGTCAAATGAGCTTGGCCTCAGCCCACAATACTCGCGAATCACACAAGCTCGGCAAGACGTACAAAAGCTATCGACAAGTCCCTCATAAACTGACTGCTGCTGAATATCGGTCATGTGTGCATCTGTTTCGCCAATTGCCAGAACATCCCCAGGACGACTGTTTCTTTAGGAGAATTGTGACGTGTGATGAAAAGTACGCATTTTTCGGAATCCTGACATGAGAAACAGTGGTGAGATGCCAAAAAAGTCATCAGAACTAGTCGCAAAAAGAGGATGATACAAGCACAAAGTTATGCTATGCGTTTGGTGGACGTTTGGGGGTCCAATTCATTGAGAATTTTTCCAGACGGACAGGCGATACGACGCAGCTGTAGTGTGGCCGGTTAGAGATGTTGAATGCCGCTTTAATAAAGCCAAACGTACCCTGCTCTTGTTAACCGTAAAAAAGCTATCCTCCAACGGGAAAATGCACCTGCTCATCATGCATGGTCAACTCAGAAACAAAAATACAGGAACTGAATGGTTGTGAGCAAATGCCCCATCCTGCTCATAGCACAAAACTTGCGCCTTCGGATTACCACTTATTCCGGTCCATGGCACATTTTATACATGAGAAGCACTTCCAAAACATCCACGATGTTGAACTTGGATCCAAGACTTTTTCACCTCGAAACCAATGGAATTTCTTTCGAGGGAGGATTCAAGGTATGACATAATTATGGCGTCCATGAGCGCAATGGACTATTTTGAAGATTAAACTTTTACGCTTATGCATTTATACACGTTTTCATCAACTGTCAGAAAACGGCAGTAACTTTTGAATCACTTTAATATATCTACCGAAAGATGGCCTAAGGAAAATCAGTTTCACACTTCGTAAACTAGCTTCACAGCTCGTAAGCCAGTAAGCCAGCGGACATACATTGAAAGCAACCTTCGGTAAAACAACTAAAACTAAAACAAGGTACGTGAACAGAAATGTTTCCGTAGCCCGGCAGCTTCATGAAATTTCTGATTGGGCAGCACAGAAAATATTGAGCACCGTTTACGTGAGGCGCATGGGCTGCTTAGAGGGTTAAAATAAATATTTCTACAGCGATTGAATCCCTTTATTGCATAAGCATCACATCACAAATATAAATATAAATCTACGCGTGGAGCTATGATAAGACAATAGCACGACTCTGAATGCCTCGATCGACAATTTTAACTGATTTCCAAAGCGGATTGATAATAGAGAGCCAGACATGCCATCGCTTCGTACGTGACATTTCAACGGCATCGAAGATACATAGCTTGACGGTTGGGGATGTGGTGTGCTCATCGCAACTCAGTGGGGCTGACTCGCCCAAGAAACAACCCAGTAAGCTGCTCCGGTGGCGCAGTGGTCTAAGCGATGGCCTCTGATCATTCGTCCGAACGGGGTCCGGGTTCGAATCCCGATGAGGCATGGATGTTGTGTTTGTCTTACGGCACTGGCTCTCTCCCTTCCCTGGAACCAGTGACCCTAAATTAGGGACGGGCGACTACTTATAGCCCATTGAGTTGCTCACGGTAGTCGTTAAACCTCCAATCAAAAAAAAAAAAAAAAACACAGTAAATCTCTGAAGCTAGTAACAGAACGTGACATCGGGAAAACCTTCTCTACAGAGTTCTGACTCTGTAAAGGACTGCCAGCGGAGAACACAAACCAGCACTGTGTAAAGCCACACAAAACCCATGTGAGACCTAATGAGTGCAACGAGATAATGGGAGTGCGATAGCATGTACAGGCAAAATGAAAGCTCGCAAGTCTTTTGGCGAACAGGAACAAATCTCGACCTGCGTGAACGACAGAGAGGGGATCGCCTCTCCCTGAGATACTGGGTGTTCAATAAGTTGTACCATCAGACAACGTACCTAGAGGGACAGGTCACCCAAGGCCGTCCAGAAAATGCATGGCCATCACATTAGGGAGATAAACTTCCCCTTTCAGTGACGTCACACTGAAACCAAGGCTTCCGATTGGTTTCCAACGCAGCCGTGTGTGGCGTCACACAGGACACTGACGTATCAGTCCGTGTAACATGAGCTTGACGTAAAAAACGGAAGGAAACTCATCTCTCTAATACCATGACCTTGCACTTCCTAGACGCCCTTGCGTCACCTCGAGTACAAGGCCAGTACGCTAACATGGTGGCCGAGTATTCTGAGGCGCTGGTTTCTGACCATTTGTCCGAGATGGGCTCGGGCTTGATTCCCTGATGAGAAGTGGGTGATGTAATTGTCACATCGCTTTCGTTATGATCCTTCCATAGTCACAAGGGTCCTAAATTATTAACGGGCGATTGCATACAGAGTTGCTCAGGGTGGTTGATAATCACACAAACAAATCAAAACAGGACGGCAACAGATATGGTATTTTGTGACAGTTTTTCAGGTGTGTATTTGTTGATAGTTCTTCGTTTTGTTTTCAAGTTGTAGTAAAATAAAAAAATAATTTTAAGGCGTTTTGCTGTTTCAAAGCACAAAGTACTGACCTCCATCATCTCCGTATGGACTTTAAGATGGGTACAAAGTTTCGGGTCTCATCGAAAAGGAAATCTGTGGTAATAAAGCTACCAGCATTTTGACATCATGTAAATAAATTATAATAAAGGACAAGACACACAAATGTCTCATTTGTCGGAAGTAAGAAACTGGATTAGTGTTGATGTGGATGAAGAGCGAGAGGGCAAATTCTGAAGGAGCTGCTGGTAAGCAAAGTAAAAAAATACAAGATCGTGGAGATGATTCAAGACTAGGTGAACGGACATAGACAGGCTAGATGGTGGTAGCGCTGGGTCTAAGTCCTGTGAAAACACAAGTTCGTCAGTGTCCCCTCACTCCGCAGTAAGTCACTCCCCCAACTGAGCTACGCAGACATGATGTCTCGGTGCAGATTTGTCGTCTTGACACATGTTTTCACCTCTGCAGTACGTCACAACATCTCCCTCTGAATTTTGGTTTTCTTCTTTGATGCGAAGTAGGATTTTTCATTAATTCCACAAAATGTGTGGAACAAACATCACACATTTTACGAAGAACTCAACGGCTAGTGGATCCATTTTCCACAATCGGGCGTCAATGTGAAAACACAAGTTTGTCTGCGGCGGACATCGTAACCGTGTCCCCTCACTTCGGAGTAAATCGGTCGCTCAACTGAGCTACGCGGACAGAATGTCTCGCTGCAGATTTGTCGTCTTGACACATGTTTTTACCTCTGTAGTACGTCACATCATCTCCCTCTGAATTCTTTTTTCGTCTTTGAAGCGAAGTAGGATTTTTTCATTAATTCCGAAAAACGTGTGGAACAAACATCCCACATTTTACGGAGAACTTAACGGCCAGTGGATCGGTTTTCCACAATCGAGCGTCAATGTGAAAACACAAGTTTGTCCGCGACGGAGTAAGTCGCTCTCCCAAATGTGCTATGAGGGCAGAATGTCTCGCTGCAGATTTGTCGCCTTGATATATGTTTTCACCTCTGTAGTACGTCACAGTGTCCTGTTTACCTTATGATGGTGAATATAAATAGTTGTGATTCAAATAAACTGATGTCCAAAATTGATATGACAAATACAAATTCGAGAATATGTCCAAAACGAGACGACCGATTGTAAAGCTTTATCAGGCACATTTGCAAATGGAAACGCTTAATCGATGTACTCAAGCAACGCTGTGCTAGCTTCTATGAAAATATGGAAATAGCGACCTACGTCATCAAACGGACAGTCACACGACCTTGTTAAACGTTGTTCTAGGTGACGTGCGGCAATTGAATCTTGAGTTGAACCTTCGGGGGAAGAACGGCTGGCTCCCCTACATCGATTAAAAGACACTTTACGGTGGAGAGCGATCGGGAGGGTAATCGCAAGCTGAGGTATCGTGATGGCTGAATGTATCGAGGCAAGTCGTCTTCAATCTCTTGAGACAGTTCCAGGAAACGGGAACAATAACAAGAAGTCAAGGACAAGCACACCCACGAGCCACAAAAAGTGAAGACGACAGGTATTTGTCCGCCATAAGGAGTCAAAAGCCAGGCGACACTCGCAGGAGCTCTCTTCTTCTACGGGAACCCCGGTATCGAGGGAAAATGTTTACAGGGTACTCCACAAGAGAAATTTGTATGCAAGATGTCCAATGATCTGTATCTCTCACATTGCATCACATTGAAGTGTCCGTCTGATTTGGGCCCGACAAAACCACTTCTGGACCCGTCATCAATATATCTGTGTCATCTTTAGTGACAAGTCGCGGTACAGCCTAAACACGGATTCTCGACTCGTGTACATTTGGAGAGAGGCGGGAAGCTGAAATCCTTACTACAACCTAAAACATCAGAGGAATTGGTCACTACAGAGGTGGAGCATTCCTGGCATGGGCTAGAATCATTTAGGAAGGACGCAGGCCTCTGCACATATTTCTAAGTTGCAGTCTGACTTCTGCACGAAACAGGGATGACATCCTAGAGTCCTAGTTCGGCTTTTTAATGCGACTGTTGGTCCCCAGTTACTTTTTATGGACGATAACGCCGATCTCCATCGGGCTTGGCTATTTTTTTTTTATTGGAGGTTTAACGACCACCGTGAGCAACTCAATGGGCTATAAGCAGTCGCCCGTCCCTAATTTAGGGTCACTGGCTCCAGAGAAGGGAGAGAGCCAGTGCCGTAAGACAAACACAACGTCCATCCCTCACCGGGATTCGAACCCGGACCCCGTTCGGACGAATGATCAGAGGCCATCGCTTAGACCACGGCGCCACCGGGGCGGCGGGCTTGGCTATTCGACGAATACCTGGATAATGAGGATATTCACAGAATTGAGTGGCACGTGAAAGTGGTCCATCCCAACATGATTCCGGACCGTAACCCTATGCAGAATGTCTGAGATGCCCTGGAAAGAGCAATTGCAAGCCGAAAGCCCCCTCCCACTACTCCCCTCCCCGGGGCTCCGACGCCGCTTGGTGGAGGAGTGGCACTTACTGCTCCAAAGTCTCATTCTTGGCCTTGTAAAAAGAATGAGGGCTCGTTGTGCGAGCTGTATCCCTGGGTGTTCCGGGTAATCACACTCCTTATTAGCCATTCGAAGTCCGCGCCCCTTACTGCATCACTTTCTGAGTGTCATGCTGTCTAGCTCATATTTTCTCCCAATCTGGAGATGGTATTCATTTTCTTTTGTGTCTGAGTTATAAATATACAGGGTGATTCAGTTAAGCGTGTACAAACATCTGGAAGGGGTAAGTTGCACAAAGACAAATCGGAATCACATAGCAATGCAGCGTCGGAAACGCCATCTTCATGCGGTAGATGGCGATGTTCAGATGCGAAACTTTTTATTTTTTTTTATTTTGATTGGAGTTTTAACGACCACCGTGAGCAACTCAATGGGCTATAAGCAGTCGCCCGTCCCTAATTTAGGGTCACTGGTTCCAGGGAAGGAAGAGAGCCAGTGCCGTAAGACAAACACAACATCCATGCCTGACTGGGATTCGAACACGGACCCCTTACGGGCGAATGATCAGAGGCCAGCGCCTTAGACCATTGCGCCACCGGGGCGGCAGGGTGCAAAACTGCTCATAGGTTCTTTCAGGATACTGTCATTTGTAAACCGCCCGCAGAGGTAGTAGGATGGCTGAGTTCACAAACGCGGAAAGTGGCTGATATGCACTTCACAAACGGAGCAGCGGACTGCAACGGACGAGCCTTCGTGAGACTGTACCAGGAACGGTACCCGATGAGACGAGTGCCAAACCACTAAGTGTTTGCACGGCTGCATCAGAGGTTATGCGACTTGCCAGAGCTATTGAACAAACAACAGGTCCCTCAGTCGCTGCGCCGTGCAATGTGGTTCCAGCACGATGGGGCACCCGCCCATTTCAGCAATGGACATCAGTGGATCGTACGTGGTGGTCCCGTTCATTGGCCTGCAAGATCGCCGGACTTAACATGCCTTGATTACTTCTTCTGGGGTTACATCAAAGTACTGGTGTACGAAACACCCGTTGAAAGTGATGAGAACCTTGTAGCACGCATCTGTGTAGCTGCTTCGGAAATCCGAGACACGACAGGAATTTTTCAAAATGTACGTGATCTCATGCGCCGACGATATCAAGCGTGTGTTAGAGCTCATGGTCGCTACTTTGAACACCTTCTGTAACTTCAATGCATTTCGCACATGTCTTGTGAGTAATAAACAGCATTTGTTCTCTTACGTGCTGCTCTTTCATTTTCCGTCCTCTTCGCACACTATCACATGAAGATGGCGTTTCCGACCCTGCATTGCTATGTGATTACGATTTGTCTTTGTGCAACCTACCCTCCCAGAAGTTTGTACATGCTTAGCTGAATCACCCTGTATGTATGTCTGTACCAACTGTCATTAAACTGTGCCGTGTGTATTTTCCGTTATTTATAATTTTGTGTTTGTCACGTTAATTTTAGATACTAGTTTATACACATAATATGCACATTTGCGTTATGAAATGGCATATAAAATGATATTTAAAAACTATTGCGGGCATTACTTTTCTATTAAAACAAATATTAAAAACGAGACTCATAATAAGATGTTACACTATTTCACGTAACATTAGTCTGTGATTCGTGACAAATGCATGAACATTTTAGTTTTGTTGAATAAATTTTTAGTTTCTAAACTATTTTTTGTTTGAAGAGATTCCATATTTAATTCTGAAGGCAAAGCGCTTTAGACATGTTGAAGATACTGCGAAAAATTTCATAATTTCATTTCATTGCGTTCTTTCTCTTCCTTGATATAAGATGAGTGCTCGTGTGAAGAAAAGGAGTTCCACCCAACAAAAAGGAAAATACAAAGACAAATGGACGCTGCACAAGGAAACTGTGAGATTGCTGTCAACGGTGATAATGTTCAGCGGACAGCTACTTCATATTTCAGCTGCTTCCTGACTGATATTGCTGTTGACTTTGTAGAGCCTAAGGCTTTTCTGTGATTCGCTTCATATGGACTCAGATTTCTCGGAACAGCCAGCCTCCAGAAGAGATCTAGGAACCTGGACGACAAAACGCGACAGTGACTACTAACCAGGGCACTTGTTAAGAGGAGAAAGGTAATTAGATGGGATTACAAGAATTCCTATGTTGTGAAAGAACTTCATTAGTTTCTAAGCCTGTTACTGATCGATCGTTAACACCAAAAGTACCAGGAGCAGTATTCACGTGAAATTCCAAACTTAGCGCTTTCCTTGGGTTTTTTTCCCGTTAATACAGCGGATTATTGATGCTAGTCATTACTTTGCGAAAAAATAATATACGAATTGTATTCCATTTTATGGCGCTTATAAGGAACAAATGATATCTGAAACTGTAAAATTCCTTAAAATCAACTTTTACGAATGTGATCCTCTAAAATGAAAATGGAGCTCGCATGACTTCATTTGATATTAATTTTTGAGCATCAGGAAACTAATTAGTTTTGAAAAAACAACGTAGCTCTAACGTCATCTTGCCCAGCAACAAAAAGACGGAAAACTTATCCCTTGTTCGCGTGATTCACAGAATTTAGTATCGGTGATATTGTGTTTAGAATCTGATTTGCAGTAAAATGAGATGTTTTTGTTATTAAAGGTTTAACGACCACCGTGAGCAACTCAACGTGCTATAAGCAGTTGCTCGTCCCTAATTTAGGACCACTGGTTCCAGAAAAGGGAGAGAGCCAGTGCCGTAAGACAAACACAACATCCGTGCCTCACAAGGATTCGAACCCTGACCCCCATCTCGGACGAATGATCAAAAGCCATCGTTTGGACCACTGTGCCACCGGAGCTGCAAAAAATGAGATTACGAAGAAACGAATAAACCGACACGAGTACAGTGTGACGTGCCTTCACCACAGGACGCACATGAGATAAAGGCAGATAGCAGCAAGAGCATACGTCCGCGTAGCTCAGTTGGGAGAGCGACTTATTCCGGAATGAGGGGACCCGGGTTCGATGCCTGGCGAGGATAAAAATGACGGAGAAATTTACTTCGTTATAACAGCTAAACTTCGGTCAACGCGTCTGATGCACTTTCGACAACTACACTGCTGTTTTCGAAAATTGCAACAGCATGAAAAGCTTCTGGTATTAGCTTGAACCTTACAGGATATGTACAATACGTTTGGGCATGCAAATGATTGAAATGTCGGTGAAAATGCGCATCGGGTTTCGACGTAGCGCCCTCTGAACTGTCCGGTCTTGGATATAAAAAGCTGCCTCAAAGAAGATGTTGCAATCAATGAAGAACCTACACAGGGTCCAAAGGGTGTTTCTTGTGTCTCACTATGCCCCGTTGCCGTAGAAGGTCGCATTGTGATCACCTGACGGACTTTATGCGAGAATGGATTATTCGGATGTAAGACGCCGGATTTTTCCCACCGCGTAATTACCACACATACGGGACGAAATTATAGTACAGTAATGCAAACGCGGCGTTAGTGGACAGATGAGGATGGGACGCATAGAAACGCAGAAAATAGAGTGCAAAATCGCACGACTGCTCCGGATGCAGACACCCCAACTGCATAGTGACCGATCGCACAGCGACAACGCAACACTGGAGCACTGTCACTGATTGGGCTGCTAGCAACCAGTCTCCTTAACAGAGGACTGGTTGCTAGCAGCCTATTGTTGCGCATTCCACTGACCCTCAACCACATACGCCTCAGGATGTAATGAGTCTCGAACACAGACATCTGCGCATTGATTGAACACGTGTCGTGATTTCTCACCAGGCACGATTCGCCTTAATGCACCATAATGATCGCAAACGTGTTCGAAGATATCGTGCTTAACATCCCCTTGTAGCGTCATACCGGCCCATTGCCGAGCGTCAAGGTTTGGGGCGTCACTGGGCTCAGTTCGCGGTCTCACCTAATGCGAATCGAAAAAACCCTCAACAGCCAACGATAATCTGTATCAGTAATTCTTTAGAGGCAAAGGACCCTTCCTTCAGAGTTGTCCGGGTGCTATATTCCAGCCGGACAATGCTCGGCCACATGGCAGGAGTGACTAAGACCTTTATCATACACGACAGGTACCTCTTTTTCCTAGCCTGCGCATTCGCTGTATATGTCCCCGAACAAACATGTCTGGGGCATGGAAGCTAAGCAACTGGCACGTCAAGCTCCTCCACCAATCACCACAAATTAACTCTGGTCTCGCATGGAAGCGGCCTACCAGGCTATTCTGCAGGACCATATCAAAAACGTCTTCCATTCAGTGCCACGCCGAGTAAAGGCTGTTATTTTTGCTCCAGGTAGCTTCACACGGTACAGAGTTTTGAACCGAAAAAATCTTATATAGCTCCATAAATGTAATCTGTTATCTCTTGTAGCATGGGGAATCACTGATATAAATTTCGTTTTAATAGCGCCATTCTTTCTTAGTGTTGCAATTTTCACCATGAGTAGTGTACAATGCGAACGGAAACAAGGGTTGTTCCTATAGTTTTTATAGAGATAGATGAATATAAGTAAAGGAGATGTGACTTCCCAAGTGGAATATAATGGTAGTACGAAAAGTATCTCATGTGCAAAATAGTGATAAAAAGTATCTCTGAAGACATAAGGAAATTCAACTGTAGACTAGTAAACAAAGCAATTGAGAACAACCAAAACCAGAAGAAAACAAAGGGATATCTCAGTAATTGAAGAAAACAGATTAGTATACTTAGAAAAATGATGACACAGCAGCCGGTTGCAAGTTGTTTATGCTGTATTACTGTGGCATCGCTTAAAGAAAATACTGGACATTTCTTAATCAGCTGGATTCAGTATTTGCTAAAGCAGTATAGATCATATGGATGATGGAGGTACTGAGGGACTAACTAAAAGAACAAATGGAAATGAACTTCCATCATGTTAGGCTTTTTTAGCACGTCTTTTCTAAAAAAGATCGTGCTTATGTTATCGGTTTGTCCGTCTGTTGACACGATATCTCTACAACTATTAGTCCGATTCGAAAAATTCTTTTTGCATTGGGAAGCTTGAAGTATGCGAATAATAATCTTTCATTTCGGTGTTTTTTACGATGTACAGTTTATCCGCTAGAGGGCGTAAATGCAAATGATGTCTCATTCAAAAATGCCTATTCTTCCACATATTTGCTTCTAAACATCCGATTGAAAAAATTAATTTATCTTTCGATTCCATTTATGTCGAAGGGTATTTTAGATACAGTTACGTTTTTCAAATTACGCATAGATCTTCCGCTAGGGGGCGTAAAAGTAAATTACATTTTTCTCGATAACTCTTCTTCTAAAACTCTGATTTGAAAACATTTTTCTTCCGCGGATACAACACCTGATGGCAAATCTTTTGCATTAAATTTCAAGTTTTTGGTAAAGAATATTTTGGCCATCAGGGGGCGTAAGTGTTCATTTTTCTTTTGATGTTCACTGCTGGCTACCCAAAATGGAACAGCAAGATGAAAACGAGATAGCAAAGCCCGATTTACAGGAACACACACCATTGGTCTACATGCATAAAGATCACATTGATGAGAGCAATTGCTTATATTTTGCGATGACAACCTGCGCCGTGTAGAAACGAGAAGCTCTCGCTGGAGCTCAGTAGCATTTTCCAGCCTGTTTCGACGGACTGTTAACAATGTATAACGGTCGCCCCTTGTTGTTGTTGCAAGTCCGTCCACGAAGAACAACAGCAATGGTCGTCCCTTGCTGTTTTTGCTCGTGAACGGCCTTGACCTTACCCTCTTCGAACACTTACCATATCCAGGGATCGTGTCCAATGTCGGGGAATGACACCTCGTGACACTGTAATGGCTTCTGCTGCTTCCCGCCGTGTCAGACCTTCCACCCTGCTCTCCACGCAATTGATTTCAATAAATGATGCTGTTGAGACATCGTTCGAACCGAAGACTTCAAAATGCGAAATGTCACGATAAATGCAGCAGAATGAGATATATCCCGGTCGACTTTCGTTGTCATCCCCATTTGTGGGGATAATTTGCACAAGGATATGCATGATTTGTCTGTCTACGTCGCACCCGACTTGCGTTTTCCACGTTTCGGTTACATATTGGCTTCCATAATGACGCCAAAGTCACATGCAATGTATCCATCCAAAATGCAACACCAAGAAGGACACGAGATAGCAAAGCCAGATTCACTGGACACATAACAACAGATACAAAGACGAAACGATTGAGCTTACAGGCCCGTGCGACTTGCGGAACACACAGGCATCATTAGTTCGTGTGGCCCCCATGGGTGGCAATAACGACCGCTAAACGCCGCGGCATCTAACGAAAGAGGATTTGGATGTGGGCTGTTTGGCCACCACGGGGCGTAAATGTTAATTTCTGCTTCCGATGTATGTGCAGCACAATATGAGCTTTTAAAATCTGGATTGAAAATGTTTTTTTGACCGATACCACTCACGTCGATATTTTTTTTTTTTTTTTTTTTTGGAATTTTTTCTTCTTAAAATAATGTATGGGTTCTCCGCCAGAGAGCGTAGATGTATATCATATTTTTGTTAATATATCTGCTTCTAAGAGTCCGAGTTGAAAAATTCCTTCTTTCTTGCATATAGTTTCTGATGCGAAATGTTTTTCATATAATTCCAAAATTTCAAGTAATTCATAGACTTTCCGCTAGGGGGCGTAAAGGTAAATTGCGTTTTCCCAGATATCTCTACTTCTAAAACTCCGATTTGAAAAATTATTCCTGTGTCACATACAGCTACTGATGGGAAATGTTTAGCATATAATTTCTTATATTTGGTAAAAAATAGTTTGGCCACCAGCTGGCGTAAGGGTTTATTTCTGATTCTGATGTATTTGCATTTAAATCTGAGATCCTGAAAACTCGAATGAAAAAATTATTTTGTGGACCCATTTCACTCTCTTTGGGAAACATTTTCAGAATACTCTTTTCTTACAATAATGTATAGTTTTTATGCGAGGAAGCGTAGATGCATATCTTATTTTTGTCAATAGCTCTGCTCCTAAGAGTTCGATCTTAAAAATTATTCCTTTGTTCGAGAGCATATCCGCTGCGAAAGGATGTAATTTCAAATTTTCTTAACAAAGAAGTCTGCCAAGAGAGGGCGTAAGTTCACGCATCCGTTTACAGCAATATCTGAGGGACTAAAACCCCGATTGAAAAACTTCTTTCTTCGGTCAGATACTACTAAATGTGAAAACTCTGTGAGCGTATTTTCTTACCAAACCGATGCTAAATTTCGCCGCTAGGGCACGCCAACCTTTTTCTTAATATCTTTGCTTTTAAATATGCGATTCGAAAATTTCTTTCATCATCGGATTACATTTACCTTGTGGAAATCTTTAGGTTAGTATTTGAGGAGTTTTATAGTTCACAGTTCTGTTGCTAGGTGGCGCTTCTGTACTTCTGTTTGCAGCTGTATCATTACTTCTAAAAACCCTAATGAGAAATTGTTTTTTTTACTGTATGTTATTAGCGACAATAGAGATGTGAAACATTATCCTCTTTAAATAATGCACAAATTTCCCACAAGGTGGTGTAAGAGCCAATGGCAAATCTTTTGCATTAAATTTCTTTGTTCGCTACCTTTGCGGGAAACGTGTTTGAATTTTTGAAAAGTTATTTTTCCTTAGCATAGCTTTTTCCACGAAAAACATTCGAAGCCTACTTTCAACTCTCCTATTATTCAAAATTCTTGACCTAGAAGGCGTAGAGTTATATCATGTTTCTTTCTATATTTGTTCTTTTAGCTGTTCGATTTGAAAATCTGTTTCCGATATCCTTCTGCTATGAGAAAAGTTTTGTACGCTATTTGTTAATTAATTTTTGTAACGTACGTTTTAGACGGTGTTTGAAGAAATGTAGCTGTTTCTATTTCTGTAGGTTTCATTGATTGCAAAAAGCCGGCTGATATTTTCTAAATGCTTCATCGACTTTGAATAACTTTGAAAAATATAATTCGTGTCAGAAGCGGTTCAAACGATGTGCTGATTACAACAGAAAATTCGTTGTCATCATTCTTTTTATTTCAAATATTTGGAACGCACAAATATAGAGAACGAGGATGTAAATATCAAATATAACTGGAAATACGTATAAAACCCTATGCTGCTTGTCATTCCTCTGCCCAAACGCTTTGTTAACGTTTCGAAAGGCAATTCCTGAAGAATGGCCCAGATTAAATTCCTACAGGACGATGACTCTCAAATCCGGCGTCCAAATGTTTCCTTTGCAAGTCACGGTACGTTCAAACAAAATACGTCTGAACCTTGTTCTTCACACACATAGGCTTGCTATTTATAGTAACTATGTGACGTAATACCCGCAACTCCTGTGGGTGGTTCCGTTCCGCTGCGGTGTGGACCTGTCTCCACTGCTCGTTCGCGCCGGACATTTCATTCCCACCAACCCAATATACCATGGAATATATAAGGACTGGCGCTGCTGTTAACTTACTGAATGGTTACAGATTAATATCTATGTGTTACAAAAGACACATAACATGTGTGACGTACCTGCCCGGCAGGACGCACACGATATAAAAGCAGATAGCAGCGATACGAACGTACGCGTACCTTAATTGGTAGAGTGACTTATTCCGGAATGAGGGGACCCGGTTTCGAACCCCGACGTGGACAAAAATGACGGAGAAATTTACTTCGTTATACATGTTTGAAATCAAGTTTCACTTACCCAAAATCCATTATTTGAGTAAATTAGGGCATTAGTACAGTTAAAATGATGGAGATGCTTAATCCATGCCCTATTTCGAAAATTTCTTTTCTATCCTCGTGACATTTCGGAATATATAGCACATCAATGTGTTCTTTGTTGAACACATTGAGAAAATGTTGACAACCCATTCGTAACACATCGAGAAAGTAACTCCGGAAAATGTATTCGCAGTGTGCTACGAGAGTGTTCCATGCTTTTGCCACGAAGTGTCCGGAATGTGTTATGTACAAATATTAGTATCTTACATCATAAAACCTTTTATGGTGGAAAGAGCTTTGAAAACACACGCGTAACAGGTTGACACGCATTCGGAACAATTTGGCAACATATGAGGAACGCAGTGATCACCCAATTTTTGGAAATGACTTTCGCAGAATGCTAAAAAATTGTGCGACTTATTCCAAATGATTTGTTATTTTCCACTTCAAAAACTCACTTTTCTCTCATAGATATCGTGCTTAACATACGAATTAATGGGAGCAGCTGTCTTGTAATTTAAATTTGCACCTCTCATGTATTAATTCCACGTGTCAATTTAAAAGAATAAAATTTTCTTTGTTCGAAAGTATGAACGTTTGTCCCATTTCGTAGCACACAGCGGACGCGTATAGCACTTTGCTTTCTTTTTATAGCGAAAAAGACCTATTTACAATAGCTGCTGGTGTGACGCTATCTCATCTTAATCCTTCTAACATGACGTCAGAGATGCATTACCTCACACGATCAACTCTTTTTTAGCCGCCTCGGTGGTGCAGTGCTCTAAGCGATGGCCTCTGATCATTCGTCCGTAAGAGGTCCGGGTTCGAATCCCGGTGAGGCATGGATGTTGTGTTTGTCTTACGGCACTGGCTCTCTCTCTTCCCTGGAACCAGTGACCCTAAATTAGGGACGGGCGACTGCTTATAGCCCATTGAGTTGCTCATGGTGGTCGTTAAACCTCCAATAAAAAAAAACTTTTTTAACAGGAAAGCGTTACGTCAGGAATTTTAGTTCTACTTTATCATTCATAAACGACATATAGAATTTTTTTACTTAGAATCATATGGTCTATCTCTCTGTCTGTTAACCCCTTTTATAGCCACTTCTGGCTATAGGTATCTCCTAATTCTTTATTCGGAAGGGTAATTGTCTAATTTCCCACGTTGACCAGACGGCTTGGGAAATGCATTTTTCTGCTACTGACAGCACGAGGAGAAACAGACAAAGTGCATCCGGGAACGACTTGTCAGGGAACCATAAACGCATTGGCATCCCCAAGCCCAGGGAGTCAGTGGAAACTCCCGGAAAAACCGCAGACTTTGGCCGGCAGGTCCGAGATTTTTTTTTTTTTTTTTTTTTATTGGAGGTTTAACGACCACCATGAGCAACTCAATGGGCTATAAGCAGTCGCCCGTCCCTAATTTAGGGTCACTGGTTCCAGGGAAGGGAGAGAACCAGTGCCGTAAGACAAACACAACATCCATGCCTCACCGGGATTCGAACCCGGACCCCTTTTGGACGAATGATCAGAGGCCATCGATTAGACCACTGCGCCACCGGGGCGGCACAGGTCCGAGATTCGATCCACCGACAAGAATTCTGTTGTATGAAATTTAATTTTAAGAATTCCCTTGCAAACCTATGATATTTATTTTAGATTGTCAAATCAGTTTCTTTTCTCATTTAAGTCTAAAAATTGAGAGTTCCAATACAGTAGGTAACCGTGTGTTTTTATTATTTCATGCGCATGCTGAAGAAACATGATTTGGGTACTATCTTTTTCCTTTTTCCTTAAACTACGAAATTCTCAGAATATAACTATTTTGGTTTTTGTTTCGCAGAGTATAACCAATTATTATTTTATTTATATTTCTAGAAGAATTGAAAAAGAAAAGAAAAAGAAAAGAAAAATGCAATTAGATCCGTATTAAACTACACTAAGTGAGCTTAATCCCCCAAACGCTACTGGTTACGGTTATTTTCTTAACCGGTGGTCGAAAACGACTGACGCCGAAGAGGCATTTTGCGTGCATATCAAAGCTACAAACGTAGATTCGGCTTCTGTATTGCAGCGAAACGCAGTTTCGTTTTGTAAATTACAGACAGTTTAAGGAGTATAACTACAATGGAATATATCAATGAATCGAAACAATATGCAATTACATGTGATTATACCATAATTCGAGACGGAATGGACACAAAAGTAAATCTGCAATATAAAAAACAAGAAAGATGACACCGAATTCTCGGGTGTAATGAGCACGTCTTTTAAATCCGTTCTGACGCAAATTAAATTTATCAAAGGTATACGAAGTCAATGGATCCAGTCTGACCGAAGAAAGAAGTTTTTCAATAGGTTTTTTAATCCCGCAAATACTGCTATAAACGGAATGGTGAATTTACGCCCTCTGGTTGCAGACTTGTGAGTTAAGAAAAAATTAATTAATGTGAGAAACATTTGGGAGCGGAAGCGCTCTCCAACAAAGAAAGCATCTTTCAAATCGAGCTTTTCGAAGCAGAGATATGGACAAATACAAAATGCGCATCTACGACCCCTAGCGGGCATACCATGCATTATTTTAGCAAGAAAGTATTAATAAACATTTTTGTATGTGAGCGGTATCGGTCCAAGGAAAAAACAATTTTAAGTCGAGTTTTTAGGAGCTCAGATTTTGCAGCAACTACACCAGAAGCAGAATTGAACACTTATACTCCCTGGTTGCCAAACCATGCTTTACCAACTATTGTAAATTATATAAAAAAAACATTTTCCATCATGAGCTGTATGCGATACAGGAAGAATTTTTCAAATCGGAGTTTTGGAAGCAGAAATATCGGGGAAAACACAATTTATTCTTGCGCCCCCTAGCGGAAAGTCTATGATAGAGAGAGAGATTTCCTATCTGAGGTTGAGAGACCCGAACCCTCAGCGCTCTGCGTCTTTTGTCAGGTGAAAAAGATGAATATTAGATATTTGGGAACAGAATTCCCTGATAGAATAGTACGAAAGAAAAGTATGGAAATATTAGAGGAGAGGGAGTAGACGGTTACCCGTTAAGAAGTGAAGTTGTAAGCTGCCCTACATACTTACTTGTAACAACAAGCCATTTCAAGTGATATTTCTCTCCGCAGAAAAATGCCCGTTACACCTGTGCCACAGAAGAGTACAGGGGGAAAGGAAGGAAAGGACACGGGAAAGGGAAACCTGAAAAATAAACATCACACACAGAACATCTTTCCCAGAGAAAAATCGTCTTTGAACACCGGGTAAGACAAAACTGGCCCCGCACGGGGATAACTGGTTTTCCGGTTATTTGGGGAGCGGCGCCCCCACGGCCCGAGCTGACCTTGTGACTGGTCAACATCTGATGTCATGCCACCGCTTGTTTTTTGTTTCGGTGCTGTTGGTGTTTGCAGGGACGGCTGTTCATCCAGCTGTTGGGGAGTCGCGGCCCCACGATCCTGAGCTGGTCTTGTGTCTCGCATTTTCGTTTTTATTTATTTTCTCCACTGGCTAGTTGCCCGTGTTGTATTCTCTACCTAATCGCTACCACGTTATGTACTAACACCCCGGTCTTGTGGTTTTGTTACCCTCCACCACTAACTGATTTATATTAACCGCTCAGTTCGTAGGTTGCTGAGATTCCGATTAGGTTCCCTGCCAGGATTTGTCTTCTTTGGATTTCTTTTTTTTCCTTTTAGCTGGATTGGGTGCTAGACCTACCTGCATGTTTGCCGCGTGCGGAGACCCGTGAGGCGGAAATGGGATGTCTGGCGGCTGAGGTCGCAGGAGACCGGTTAAGTGCCTCCTGTGTACCAACACTCCTCTTCGACCCCGGCTTCGCTGTAAACGGGAGGGTGGAGACTAACCCACCTCTAGTCAGAAGTCTTGTACCAAGTTGTGTACAGGGCTTTAGCGGCTTTTTTGTCGTATGGCACGGCAGGGTGAGCCCGGGGGCTGTGGGATCATGCCAAAGGCGTTGGCATGACGGTACCAGGAGGCCGAAGTGTCCGCCGAGTGCGTGTGATCACAGCCAACGGACTATATCTGCAACGTATAAGCTCCAGAACTGTGTCTAGCGTCATTTTCTTGGCTTGCGGACCTCCAGTTCTCCCTTGTAGGGCTCGGTGGTGGGTTGAGTAGTCTGCAGACGAATCTTCCTTCTTTTTTCCATGGGTAAACCCAAAAACAAACGCTCCAAATTTAAGTCACCTGAGGCAATGATAGTTGCCAACGACACTCCTTCATCTTCTCAACCTACCAAGTCTCGAAACCTTAAACGTTCTTTAGACCCTGACCTGGACCAAGAATGTACAACCTCTTCTTCGGCAGCTGTACCAGTCGCTCCAAAGCGTCGTCTCCCCTCGATTGCTGTGACTACGCATGCTACACACTTACTTGTAGAATCCATCGATCCCAATGAGAGACTGTCCACCAGATCTCCATTTTTCATTTCTAAAGCTTTGGACGCTGCGGTTGGCCCCTTGAAGTCTGTGAGGAAGCTTCGCTCTGGGGACCTGCTTGTCCAAACTTGCAGTGTTTCTCAGAGTAACACTTTTCTGCACCTCACTAGTCTTCAAGGCATTCCTGTCAAAGTGACACCTCACCCGTTTCTTAACACCTCTCGGGGTGTTATTTCGGAGTTTGATCTCTTGCCATGCAGTGAGGACGAATTGGTGACTGAGCTTGCGGATCAGGGTGTTCTTGCAGCACGTCGTATGATGTTCCGGCGTGATGGCTCTTTGATTAAATCTAAAAATGTAATCTTGACTTTTAACTCCCCGAAAGTTCCGACCGAAATCAAGGCTGGCTACTTGGTCTGTGGAGTTCGCCCGTACATTCCCAGTCCTCTGCGCTATTTCAAGTGCCAGAGGTACGGGCATTCACAACGATTCTGTAAGAGTTCCGCTCGTTGCGCTAATTGTGGCTCCGGTGAACATGACGGGGAAGGTTGCACTTCTGCGGCCTGCTGTGTTAACTGTGGTGAGGCCCATGCTGCTTACTCCCGCAACTGTATGAAATGGAAGGACGAGATGGCGATCCAGCGTCTCAAGACCCTGGAAAACCTCTCGTACCCTACTGCCAAAGCCAGGTTGGGTATACCCACCATCCGACAGCGTAGTTTTGCCGCAGTGGTTAAGTCTCTGCCACCACCCGTGCAGGCCTTTGTTCCGCGCCCTGTAGCTCTCGCCGCACTTGCCAAGCGATCTACAGTTGAACAAGCGACACAGGTGGATTTCACCGAGCTCCAGCTTATTCGACCAGCTGAGTCTGCGCCTTCTCGTTTGAAGACGACCGACTCTTCCGGTTCCCAGCAGACAGCCTGCACGTGCGGAAGACCCGGCCCTCAATCCGCAAAGGTGTGCAGTGTCCATCCAACTGTCTCGGCCTCTGCGAGGTCCCCACCCTCAACCAACATTCTAGAGGAACATGGGGGGAGGAGAGTGACAGTTCGTCCCCAGACTCAACCAGCATTGCAGAGGAACATGGGGGAGGAGAGTGACAGTTCGTCCCCGCCCTCTGCCAGCATTGCAGAGGAGTGTGGGGGGAGGAGAGTGACGTTTCGTGTCCCTCAATTAGTGAATGTTTTTATAAATCTGATTAACTACCTTGTCTTCCCAGCTTTCATCTTACTCTTTTTCAACTTTTAACAAGCCTGTCTACTCTTACTCATTTTCCATGCTTTTAAAATTCTGTGGCTGATAGTTCTTTGTCTGGCGCTCTTTGGCCAAACCTGGCCCTTGCGCCACTAAAATCCACTAACCAACCAACCAACCAACCAAAACTGGCTATTTTCTCAGTGTTTCTCGCCAGCCAATGAGAGAAAGGATTTTTCCCCATTGGTTTACAGGATTTTTTCACAGGTTTACTTTTGTTGATTCTTGACAGGCATGTCAGAGTAACCATAGCTGAGGTGGTGTGATCACATGTTTGCAAAACAGAGTACGGCCCTTAAAAGAGCCCTTTTTTTTCTCATTTTTCATTTAACACGGTTTCTTCACATGTGTGAAGTGTTTCCAAAACAGAGTACGGCTCTTAAAGGAGCCCCCCTTTTTTTTTTTTTTATTTAACTAGATTTTTTCACATGTGTGAAGTATATTTACAAATCAGAGTACGGCCCTTAAAAGAGCCCCTTTTCTTTTTTCTCTCGTTTTTCATTTAACAAGGTTTCTTCACATGTGTGAAGTATGTTTGCTAAACAGAGTACGGCTCTTAAAGGAGTCCCCTCTCTTTTTTTTTTTTATTTAACGCGATTTTTTCACATGTGTGAAGTATATTTGCAAATCAGAGTACGGCCCTTAAAAGAGCCCTTTTTTTTCCCCCTCATTTTTCATTTAACAAGGTTTCTTCACATGTGGGCATGTCAGAGTAACCATAGCTTAGGTGGTGTGATCACAATATTACACCGATCTAGGTTTAAGATACTCATTTTGAGTAAACAACCGAGAAATAAAAAAAGCCACAACCAGGGTTTTTTTATTCCTTATTTAGGAAGCCGGTAGTTTATGGGCCAATCATTCATCATTTTTTTCCTTCGCTACTTGCCTGCTTGTTGCACAAGTATGTGCAACAGCGGAAAAAATTTAGTCCTGTTTTGTTTAAATATTATTATTATTTATTTTTTTCAGAACTAATGCGTAAAAAGATGTCTTTTATGCAACATTTTGCTCGGCCCCTAAACGAGCCGTTTTTTTTTCTTTCGTTTATTGTTGTTGTTGTTTTTTGTTTTTTTTTTAATCTGGAAACAACAACAACAAATTTTAATATAGAAGACAAGACCAACAACACCTTGTTTGGTTAGGAGCAGAATATTCAGTACAAAAAAGATAAGTCTTTTATGCAACATTTTGCTCGGCTCTTAAAAGAGCCGTTTTTTATCTTTATTTTTTTGTTTTGTTTTTTTTAAACAGGAAAAAACAACAACAAATTTTAATATAAAAGACAAGACCAACAACACCTTGTTTTTTAGGGGCAGAGATATTTAGTACAAAAAAGATAAATATTTTATGCAACATTTTGCTCGGCCCCTAAAATGGCCCTTTTTTTTTTTTTTTTTTTTACCCAAAACTGCTATTCAATTTTTTGCTTTCGTCCTACGTGTGAGGAATAACTTCAATTTAGTCCCAGTTATTTTTTATTTTTTTGGAAGTATAACTGTGAACTGGATTCTTTTCAGGATTTTTATTTAAAATAGCCTTCGGTCTTTTAAATTTGTCAGTATCATTGACAACATAATTAAGGGCCTCCCTGACAAGAGGATTGGGATGTTTCTTGGTTTTCTCGCAATACCTTTGCGCTAGATCATACATAGTATAATGTATAGAGCTGATATTTAGCATAATACGGATAGCATTATTGGATGTTTTTCCATCTAGTCCTACCATCATACGAAGAGTTTTATTTTGAAACGAGGTAATATTATTTTTTTGCTGCTTTCTGCAGTTTCCCCAGATAGGACAGCCATAGGTAATCACCAGGCTGAAGCATGCTTTCCATAACAAGGTTTTATTTTTTTTGCTAAGCCTTTTATTTTTAATTATGGGTTGGAGACATCCTCTTAATTTAAGAGCTTTAGCCAGGGTTTCCTTAATATGCTTGTTCCAATTCAGATTATGATCCATAATGAGGCCTAAATATTTGACATCCTTTACCCAAGGTATTTTTTTACCATACAATTCAATTTCAAAGTCAGGATTGTAATTGTATGTTTTACGGGAGAACAGAATTGCTTGTGTCTTGTCAGTATTAATTTTAATTTTCCAGTTTAGGAAGTAATTCTCCAGTTTTTCCACATAGTATTGCAACATAAATGTTGCTTGATTTTTATTCATGGAAGTATAGGCCAGTGCAGTGTCGTCAGCACAAAGTGCTGTAGTCAGATTCCTGTTGTTAAAATTCGGAAAATCTGAAGTAAAAATAGAGTATAGCGTAGGAGCAAGTACACTGCCTTGTGGAACGCCGGCTTCAATTATTTTTTTTGAAGATATCCTCCCATTAATTTTTGCACAAAATGTTCTGTTTTTAAGATAGGATTTGATTATATGAATAATCGACGGTGGGAAGTCATGTGCTATTAGTTTGTAGATAATTGCCTCGTGTGGACATTTATCAAAAGCCTTAGCTACATCCAGGAAAATAGCCGCTGTGTGATTTTTATTCATTATTCCTTCTGCACATTTTTCAGTAACTCTCGAGAGCTGGCGCACCGTGGAGTGTTTGTCACGAAAACCTCCTTGAATAAATAGAATAACTGGGTATTCTTAACAGAACTGTTGCATTCTAACAAGTATAATTTTTTCAAAGATTTTTCCCATGGTTGGGAGCAACGAAATCGGTCTGTGATTTTCAGGAATTGCCAGGTTTTTACCTGGCTTGGGTAATAAAATTATCTCTGCTGTCTTCCAATCATCCGGGAAATAATTTAATTTAATGGCACAATTGTATATTTTAGTAAGGGTTTGCACATACCCTTCCGGTAATGTTTTCATAATTTTATTATTTATGCCATCTTTGCCCGGTGCCTTTTTATTTTTAAGGTTATTAATGTGACATCTAATTTCTCTTTCACTGATGGGTAGTGGTTTTTCAAAGTCAGGAGGAACAAAATTTTTTTTGGCCCTTAAAAGGCCTTTTTTTATTTCTTATCTTTTCAGTTTCTGGCGTTCCAGACCAGCGAGAGGTCGTAGCACCTTTAAATACTTGAAAATTTTAATTTATATGAAAATATTTCGTATCAGAAACACTATCCAACAAAAAAGTAATTTTTCAAATCGGACTCCTTGAAGTAGGGACATTGACAAAAATACGGTATACATCTACGCCCCTGGCGTAGAACCATGCATTATTTTAAGAAGAAGATACTCATAAAAGGTCTGTCGGCGTGAGTAGTATCGGCCCACAACCGATTTTTTTTCAATCAAGATTTTAGAAACTCAGGTTTTGCTGTAAATACATCAGAAGCGGAAATTCTGAATTATGCCCTCTGTTGGCCAAACCATTTTTTCACCAAAAATTAGAAATTATATGCATAGGATTTCCCACGAGGAGCTGTATCTGGTGCAGAAAGAATTTTTCAAATCGCAGTTTTAGAAGCAGAGATATCAGGGGAAACGCAATTTACCTTTACGCCCCCTAGCGAAAAGTCTGTGAATTACATTAAAATTTTAAAATTACATGGAAAACATATCACAGCGGTAACTCTATCCAATAAAGAAAGAATTTTACAAATCAGACCATTAGAAGCAGAGATATAGAAAATATATATATAGGTCTACTCCTCTGGCTGCGAAATCATGCAATATTTTAAGAAAATGTTCCGGAATGGTTTGCCGACGTGAGTAGTATCGGTCTACAAACGAATTTTTTTAAATCGAGCATTTAGAAGCTCAGATATTTAGGCAAAGACATCAGAAGCAAAAACTAACACTTACGCCCCCTGGTGGCCAAAGTATTCTTTACCAAAAATGAGAAATTATACGCAAAAGATTTTCCATTAGGAGCTGTATGCGCTGAACAAAGTTTTTGTTTTCAAATCGGAGTTTTAGAAGAAGAGATATCGGGGAAAACGTAATTTACTTTTAGTTCAAAATATACTTTATTGGCAAAAACATAGGGAATACAGGCGTACCACATATGGCAAAATAAACAACAAAAATCTCCGAAATGACACCATATCTCCGAAGCTCTTTAATGCCACATTGGAGGGTGTTTTTCAGTCGCTGAGCTGGGAAAACAAGGGGATAAAGATTAATGGAGATTATCTAACCCACCTTCGTTTTGCTGATGACGTAGTCATTTTTGCAACTACCCCATCAGAGCTGCAGAGTATGATCCAGGAACTTGCTGACAAGAGTAAAGAAGTGGGATTAAAAATGAACTTTCAGAAGACAAAAGTGATGTTCAATGCTTTTACAAGAAATGAAGATTTATCGATTGATGGAGAAAAGCTGGAGATAACAGACACGTACGTTTATCTTGGACAGCAGATATCAAGTGAGGGTCACATTGATGAAGAAATTAATCGTGGTACAAAACTTGCCTGGAGAGCTTTTGGAAGAAACAGCATAATTTTCAAGAGCAATATGCCATTATGTCTTAAAAGAAAAGTGTTTGATCAATGCATCCTTCCAGTGCTTACGTATGGTGCAGAGACGTGGACCTTAACTAAAAGAGACATACAAAGGCTGCAGACAACTCAAAGAAGCATGGAGAGGTGCATGCTTGGTGTAACCAGGAGAGATAAGAAGAGGAACTCGTGGATCCGAAAAATGACAAGAGTGGAAGACATCATGATCAGAGTTAAATCCCTGAAATGGCAAATGGGCTGGACATACTGCCAGAAGGACAGATCATCGATGGACAGCCGAAATTTTAGATTGGATTCCAAGGGACAGGAAAAGACCCAGAAGAAGACCACATAGGAGATGGGTGGATGAAATTCGAAAGTATGCAGGGGTGACATGGAGGAGACTGGCACAAGACAGACCGTTGTGGAGGAAACTTGGGGAGACCTTCGTCCAGCAGTGGATTGATAATGGTTGACAATGATGATGATGATGAAACAACAAAACAATGAGCGATACTGATGAAATTTTACAGGTGAATGTGATACGACAGTCAACTAAGGATGACAAAATGTTAAAATCGTTAAGAAGGAACAATATATGCTTGAGGAAGATGATGCACGAGCAAAAGTAATGATTAATTAATAAAGCATGTGATGACGTGCAGAGTGAAAGCAGAGCACAAAACAACAGGTAAATATATTTACAAGAACATGGCTGTACAACGCAGTGCACAAAAAGAAGAGAACATGTAAAACACAACAAAAGCATATACTACGATAAAGGTACAGAAGTTCCCACAATCCAGGAAACCACACGATATGTGACAAAAACATGATAAGTATTACAGAACATAGTGGACACTTGGGCGAACTCCCCAAGTGAAACACAAGGATACACAAAATACAAACAGCAAGCCGTGCAGTATTGCATCGGTCCAAAAAACAACAACATGGGACGAGCAAAAAATACATGACGTCAAAGAATGTGAAAATGCAAGACAGAAATAAAGTATAAATTAAAAGATGCAACACAATCAGCAAGAAAAAACAGAAAGAACAAAGTATCGCAGGGCAATAATTCTCGTATTGCTCCTAGAGAACAAATACACGGTGCGCAACTCAATGAAGGTACAGGCAGCAAAAGCAGACACATGAGTGAAGAATAAGTATTAAGGACAGGTGCAACGAAGAAACAAATACAACACGGTACATGCACACGAATTACACAAAAATTGCAGAAAACCCCTACAATACAAATCATAAGCAGTTACATGACAAACACTTAGTAGACGCTGTGACGAAGCACCAGGAAGAGAGAACACAAAATCTCGACTGATGCATTCAGATCTTCGAAGCTGGAAAAAAACAAAAAATCAGAAAGAAAGATGAATGGAAGATCCAGTGATTTCGAACCAACCGGTCCCCTGCGCCCAGGTAGACCGGAAAGAAGCCTGAGATTGAGGGGTGGAAGCAGCAAAGTTCTCCAGGCGTAGTCGAGACACGATGCGATTCCTAAAAATCGACCGTAAGGCCGCGCCAGCAGAGAGGATATTAGGTGTGGTAGCAGGAGAGCGGAAATCTATGCGTAATTTGAGAAAATAAGTTAACCTAAAATAAGCTTCGACATAAATGGAATCGAAAGATAAAAGAAATGTTTCAGTCGGATGCTCAGAAGCAAATACATGTAATAAAATATGTTTTGAACTCGACATCATCTGCGTTTACCCCCTCTAGCGGCAAAATTGTACATCGTAATAAAAAACGAAATAAAGCATAATCATTGGCACATTTCAAACTTCCGAATGCAAAAATAATGTTTTAAATCGGATTAAGAGTTTCAGGTCCACAGGCGGACGGACGGACAAACCGATAACATAACCACGATCGTTTTTCAGAAAAAACGTGCAAAAAATCAGGCACACTGGTTCCCTCGCGCAGGAAACAACTTGCAGTTTTCAATTCCGTGACCACAGTTTCAGAGGTTAACGAAGCTGTAACGGTATTTATGTAAAAAATATACAGAAAACACTTACTAGGCTTTCGTTTTGTGGTAGTTTTTTTTTTTTTTTTTTTGCGTTTTTGCACTAAACAATATACAAGAGTCAGCTATAAAACCAATAGGAAACAAGAAAGATGACACCAAAATTTCGGGTGCAATAAGCACGTCTTTTGAATGCGTTCTGACGCAAATTAAATTTATGAAAGCTATTCAAAGTCAATGGAACCGGTATGGAGCACAATAGTATCTGACGGAAGAAACACGTTCTTCAATCAGGTTTTTAATCCCTCAGATATTGCTGTAAACGGAACCGTGAGCTCACGCCCTCTGTTTGAAGAGTTGTTCGTAAGAAAAACATGAATTTATATGAGAAATATTTCGCCCCGGAAACGCACTCCAACACCGAAAGAATTTTTCAAATCGGACTCTTAGAAACAGAGACATCGACAAAAATAAGATGTGACTTTATGTCCCCTTTTTGGGAAAACCATGCATTCTTTCAGGAAGAAATTATTCGCAAAAGGTTTATCCATATGAGCCGTATTGGCACAAGAAAAAAATTAGTCAAGTTTTCAGGATCCCAGATTTTGCTACAAATACATCAAAAGCAGATATTAACACTTATGGCCCCTGGTGGCAAAACCATTTTTTACCAAACATTAGAAATTATGTGAAAAATATGTTCCATCAGGTCTCGTATGCGATACAAGAAGAGCAGAAATAACGCAGAAAACGCAATTTACCTTTGTGCCTCCTAGCGGAAAGTCTATGATTTACTTAAAAATTTTGAATTTATAGGAAAAACATTTCGCATCGGAAACACTATCGAACAACGAAGGAATTTTTCCAATCGGATTCTTAGAAGTAGAGATATTGACAAAAATAAGATATATATCTACGCCAACCTGGCGGAGATACTGTGGAATATTTTAAAAAGAAAATATGCTGGAAAAGTTTATAAATATGAGGGGCATCAGTCCACGAAAGAATTTTTTCAATCGATATTTTAGAAGCTCAGATTTTATGGTAAATACATCAGAAGCAAAAATTAACGCTTACGCCCCCTGGTGGCTAAAGTATTCTTTACCAAAAATTAGAAATTATATGCAAAAGATTTTCCACCAGGGGTGTATCCGCTGAAGAATTTTTTTCAAATCTGAGATTTGGAAGCAGATATATAGGGGGAAAGCAATTTACCTCTACGCCCCCTAGCAGAAAGTCTATGAATTACTTGAAAATTTTAAAATTATATGGAAAACATGTCACACTGGAAACACTATCCAACAAAGAAGGAATTTTTCAAATCGGACTGCTAAAAGTAGAGATATTGACAAAAATGAGACATACATCCACGCCCCCTGGTGTAGAAACCATGCGTTATTTCCAGAAGAAATGTTCCAAAAAAGTTTGTCGACATGCATAGTATCGGTCAACAAACGACTTTTTTTTCAATCGAGATTTTAGAAGCTCATATTTTGCTGCAAATACAGCAGAAGCGAAAATTAAGGTTTACGCCCCCTGGTAGCCAAACCATTTTTTTACAAAAGTTAGAAATTGTGTGCAAAGGATTCCCCATCAGGAGCTGTATCCTGTGCAGAAAGAAATTTTCAAATCGAAGATTTAGAAGCAGAGATATAGGGAGAAACACAATTTGCCTTAACGCCACCTAGCGGAAAGTCTATGAATTACTTGAATAATTTGAAATTATACGAAAAACATGTCACACTGAAAACACTATCCAACAAAGAAGGATTTTCTTAAATCGTACTCCTAGAAGTAAAGATATTGACAAAAATAGAATATACATCTACCCCATCTGGCGGAGAAACAGATGAATATTTTAAGAAGAAAATATTCCGAAAAGGTTTATCGATCTGAGTGGCATCAGTCCACGAAAGAATTTTTTCAATCGATATTTTAGAAGCTCAGATTTTATGCCAAACACATCAGAAGCAAAAATTAACACTTACGATCCCTGGTGGCTAAAGTGTTCTTTACCAAAAATTAGAAAATATATACAAAATATTTCCCATTAGGAGGTGTATCCGCTGAAGAATTTTTTTTTTCAAATCGGAGCTTTAGAAGAAGAGTTATCGGAAAAAATGCAATTTACTTTTACGCCCCCTAACGGAAAATATATGCGCAATTTGAAAAAGTAACTATATCTAAAATACCTTTCGACATAAATGGAAGCGAAAGATAAAGGAATTTTTTCAATCGGATGTTTAGAAGCAAATATGTGGAATAAAACGTATATTTGAATTCGACATCATCTGCATTTACGCCCCCTTGCGGCGAAATTGTACATCGTAAAAAAAAACGAAATAAAGGATCATTATTCTCATATTTCAAGCTTCCCAATGCAAAAATAATTTTTCAAATCGGATTAATAGTTGCAGAGATGTCGTGGGTACAGACGGACGGACGGACAAACCGATAACAAAAGCACGATCTTTTTTTACAAAAGACGTGCTAAAAATGAAATATGTATGTGCACAAACTATATCGTAAGTTAAGTTATTTTTGTGCAAAATTAATAACTTATGATGTTCATCATTAAAAGTTGTAATTCTGAATTTGGCGTATGATATTATTACTGCTTCCTTCAACCAACTTCACGTAGAAACACTTTCTCCTAAGCGTTTGTCAGTTTGCAGGGTAAATCGTTTTGCAGTAAGTAGAGGAATATATGTTTTTTTATGCACAGCTCCTTAGTGGACGTATGAATGAGTTTTCGCTTATATCTCAGCAAGGTTTTATGCTATCACGCTGTAAATTTGGATTTAAAGGTTTCAAAATATTTCGGATCACATGACCTATTTATCTGATATGGTCATAATTCATTTTTTCCATGTTCATGTTTCATAATTTATAATTTCCTTAATATTCCGGTTCTGTTTTTGTATAGCGGCTCATAGCATCTGGGCCTATTTGTGTTTTACTGTTGCAAAACCGAATCACTATATCTGTTCTCGATTAAATGATAGAAATCAAAAACGATTTTCGCAATTTAACATTAGCGTTTTTCCGTAGCTCACTGTACAAGTATTTATTGGTCGATTCGTATGAAATTTGGAATTTAAGGGTTTTGTTATGTGCCGAATAGAATCGCGTAAAATAGCATACCTCTTATATGGAAACATTTTGAGATAGAGAGCTACTTAGCATGTTAATTGGCTTAATTAGCATGTTTCTTTACATCACATGATAGTTCCCTGCAAGCGCTTTCCAACGGTACTTTTCTTGTTTGCATGCGACAAACGGTTCGAAAGTTAAGGGGGTGGCTCGGTTTTTTCTTTTTTTTTTTGATGTCTGCACATCATTTTGAAATGCCTCTTGCTTTGAGGTTTACTATGATCTGTTCGTCTTGTAATTGTTCAGTATCATCTTGTTTGTTGTTCGTCTCGAAACATCCTTCACATATTTCGTCATCAGTGTTTGGTTTGTATTTAACTAGTTTGTCACATGATTCAGAGTTTTCTGTGCGCATTATCTCCGGCAACAAGAGTGTGTTATTTTTGGTAGTCAAGATCGACTACTCTATTCTTTGTCATGAATGCCTTACATATGTTTTCTGTTTTCTTGTTTTATTTTGTTAGCGTGTAAGGACTTTTTTAGCTTTAATTTTTATTTATTTCTGAGCCAATTGGTTTACTCAATAAACTAGACATGGTAACATGTCTACAGGTTTTACGTACAAGAGGAGCACCTGGGGATGAACCCTATTGAAAATGGATGAAATAGGGTCAAAGATCAGGACATAGGAGCGGGATCCATTCCATTGCTCTTATGTGTCATAACTTGCGTAAAAATAGTTCGATTCCGATGAAATTTTAGTATGGGGTGAGGGATCACATGGGAATAACCCCTGTTGAAACTGGATGAAGTGAGGTCAAAGGTCAGGGCATAGAAGCGGGATCCATTCTAATGCCCTTATGCGTCATAACTTGCGTAAAAATAGCTCGATTTCGATGGAATTTTAGTATATGGTAAGGAACCAAATGGGAATGAATCCTATTGAAAATGGAAGAAATGGGGTCAAAGAACAGAACATAGGAGTGGGATCCATTCCATCGCCTTTATGCATGATAACTTGGGTAAAAATTCTTCGATTGCGACAAAACTTTATCATGTTGTTCCGGAAGTATACCGAACCAGTTCTGTTGAATATTATCGAAATGGTGTCAAAGGTCGGGACACAGCAGCGAGATTTATTCCATAGAGTTATCCTCATAACTTGACTAAAATAGCTTCTATTGCGACAAAACTTTAGTATGTTTTTCCGAAGGCATGCTGAACCAATTCTGTTTAATAAGATTGAAATGGGGTCAAAGGTCAGGGCACAGGAGAAAGATTTATTCCACAGACATTATCCTCATAACTTGAGCAATGATTTCAGGTATGTTGGAAAGCCTTTCATAACCAATGCATGATTTTACTAACTTGTTTTCGCTTTCCAACCGTAGGTTGAAGAAGCGCATATGCTTCAGCTTTGTCTCTCTGTCTGTCTGTCCGCACGTCCACACGACAACTTGCGTAAAAATGGTACGATTTCGATGAAATTTGAGTATGTGGTAGGGGACCACCTGGGAAGGAACCCTATTGAAAATAGACGAAATGAGGTCAAAGATCAGGGTATAGGAACGGGATCCATTCCATCGCCTTTATGCGTCATAGCGTAGGTAAAAATGCTTCGATTGCGACAAAACTTTATCATGTTGTTCCGGAGATACACTGAACTGGTTCTATTTAGTAACATCGAAAACGGGTCAAAGTTCAGGGCACAGGAGTGAGATTTATTTCACAGTCATTATTCTCATAACTTGACTAAAATTGCTTCTATTGCGACAAAACGTTCATATGTTGTTCCGGAGGTATACGGTAACAATTCTGTTTAATATCACCGAAATGGGATCAAAGATCAGGGCACCGGAGCGAGATTTATTTCACAGCCTTTATCCTCATAACTTTACTAAAATGCTTCTATTGCGACAAAACTTTAGTATGTTGTTTCGGAGGTATGCTGAACCAATTCTGCTTAATATAATCGAAATGGCGTCAAAGGTCAGGGCACAGGAGCGAGATTTATTCCACAGCTATTATCCTCATAACCTGACTAAATATGCTTCTATTGCGACAAAACTTTAGTATGTTGTTCTGGAGGTATACGGAACCGGTTCGGCTGAATATCATTGAAATGGGGTCAAAGGTTTGGGCACAGGAGCGAGATTTATTCCACAGCCTTTATGCTCATAACTTGAGTACTGATTTCTGGTATGTTGGAAAGCGTATCATAAACAATGCATTGCATGAATTTACTAACTTGTTTCACACCCACAAAGATCTTGGCACGCGAAAGATGCATAGCATAAATTATTTCAAAGAGAATACTCTTTTTTTTAATATATGTTTTTTCTTATCTTTTTGGACTGCTGAATCATCCCGTGAATCGCAACTTTCATATACGAAATTAAGGCTATTAACGGCGATTTCTTTGTAAATAATTTCACAGTTTGCAGATTATGCGCCACCGAGGATTAAAGGTTTTCCCTCTTGAATTTCACGATCTGCGGATTATAAGACGCAAAATACAGTAATTGACGTTTTTGATGACTATATCGTAGTTTAAGAATGCTGGAAACAGATATCCCAGATTTTTTCTCAAGGGATCTCATGTGGTGTGGATGGAAGCGGCTATTTTGTGCTTCAGGTAATCCCATTCTTTTCACATCGTTAGTAGCCTCTGTTTGCCTCTGCAATCGCTACTGCATTACTCTATTTAACAGTTTTTGTATTCTTACAGCCACACATTTTGATAGAAATCTGCAAAAATTATGCTTTCATGTTTTTAAAATCAATATAAAATTATAAATTTCATTTTAAACATTCGGTAAAGTATTTCGTGATTTTGAGACGAAAGCCAAAATTTAGTGTTAACCTCTGATTAACTAAGTACTAACTTCACATCCATGCTTATTTGAGTGCGGCGGAAATGTGTCTTTAAATTTAGAATCGGAAATAATGGAAAAATAGTAACTCACTGTATAAATGAACATAAATACTCAGTTGACGTGGACCAGGAACATCAAACAGAAGTCATCGCTCTTTCCACGTTTTATAAGTGAGTCACGGAAAAATTCTCATCGGCCGCCATCGGGAATCGGACCCAGGGTCTTCCAGTTACGTAACTGGAAGACCCTGGGTTCGATTCCCGATGGCGGCCGATGAGAATTTTTCCGTGACTCACTTATAAAACGTGGAAAGAGCGATGACTTCTATTTGATGTATAAGTGAACGTTCGATGTATTTCAGAGAACATATCAGACGTTAATTCCTCAGCCGAAAAATTTCCTCTTAATGTGTTCCTGGACGAGAGAAAATCACGACGAAAACAGCATTTTTATCGAGAGTGCTGCCTTCAACATTTCGATCGATTTCACCGCTAGCGTCCAAGGCACCATTAACCTTTTCAATAAATTGTGTTAAAAATATTCAGGCAAATTTCTTTTCTATCACATAAGGAGCATCGGCTGTAATATTGTTACATCCACGAAAATGGTGACCTTCTAATCCAATTCACTTAGCTCTTCGTCAATCATGTCTTACAGGATTAATAAAATTCACGAGCATTATTAAGCATGAGTTTTATGTTTTAAAAGGGATTTGCTACCTCAACGTGACTGATGGCCGCATTTCCTTAAAAGATTCTGATGGTATGCCATTCTTTTTCCAGTGCTTACCATGCTTCTCGGTGGCGATTCAAATCACCGACCAAGGAGAAATATCCATCGCATACGTTCACGCAATATATTAGGTTGGAAAGAATGTAATGTCTGCAAATACAAGGCAACAGAAAACTGCTAATGTCTGTATACACAAGTACAAATCAGTCCGAAACGCAGTCGCCATCGTTTCCCACTACTTGCTCACGCGGTTTGGGCAGTTGTTGGATACCATCAGTGTATAAATGTGGCGGCTGGGACGCAAGGAGTTGAGTAAATGCGCGTTCGACGTCGTCCCGGTTGGTGAACCGCTTTCCGTCCAGTAAATGCTTATACGACCCGAAAAGTTAGTAGTCGCTTGGTGCAATGTCCGGCAAATAGGCCAGGAGTCTGGTCTTGCGACAGGTCACCCGTGCCATGTGAAGTCTAGTTCCGTCTTGTGTAGGAGGACGCCCATGCGGTTCAAAAGTGCTGGTCGTTTTGACGTGAGCGATGCGTGAAGACCGTCGAGCTAACCGCAATACACATCGGTGGTGATAGTGGTGTTGTCCTGCAGCAGCTCAAAAAACACATCCCACATATCCCACTAAACAGACAGCAAGACCTTACGTGGGTGTTAGCCTGCTTTGGGAGTCGTAATGGGCTTCTGTTTTGGGTCCAAAAACTGTTTTCAGGCGCTGATATTGTCATATAGGACCCATTTCTCGTCTCCTGTTCCAACGCGTCCAAGAACAGTACAACTTCGTCACATGCACGGAGGGAAATTCATGCACTCGTGTGATTTGCTTTCTGTTCAACTATGAGTAGATGGGGTACCCAAATTCCCCTCTTGTGCACCTTCCCAAATAAACGCAGGTGCGTGATAATACCCGTGTTCGCAGCTGTTCGTAGTCCGCAGCTGTTTGGCTAACTTCTGCGTGGTCACACGTACGACGTTCTCCACTACGGTCTTCAGCATGTGAATATCCCCTGTTGCGGGGCGTCTGGTTTCGGGACGGTCTGACAGGTCAAAATTTTCCTCACGAAACCGTTCGATTCCAACGACAGCACTGACGATGTGATATGGCACTGGGGTACACAATGGTAATGTTCCTTACAGCACTTGAGGGAGTGCTGCCAAGACGAACCTCATACAGCATGCAATGGATAATGTGCACTTTGTCCATTTTCATGTTGGCTGGCGCTTACACTCTTTGACTTCTGACGGCTAACTGCCGATGACTTAAGCACCTACCTGTTGACGTCATGCCGGTGTGCTGCGCAATCTCAATGGCCAATGTGCGCCGTGGCCAGGTGTTCGACTTCAGGTACTTCGTCATCGTACATTGCTTTCTTTCTAACCCGATACACACATGTAACGTACCAGGAGATGTGACGTACCTGCCAGAAGGACGCACACGAGGGAGATGATGTAACGTACCAGGAGATGTGACGTACCTGCCAGAAGGACGCACACGACATAAAGGCAGATAGGAATCAGAATAAAATGTCCGCGTAGCTCAATTGGTAGAGCACCTTATTCCGGAATGAGGGGACCCGGGTTCGAATCCTGGCGCGGATAAAAATGACGGAGAAATTCACTTCGTTATAATGGCGCCCGAACTATCCGGATGACCTGACCGTTCAAAATCTCGCAATGGTGTGATGTTCTTTCCACACCGCGAGATAGGAAAAATAAGAGAATCCCTTCTCCAGCACTTCGAAAAAAAAAAAATAAATAAGGGGGAGATGATGTAACGTACCAGGAGATGTGACGTACCTGCCAGAAGGACGCACACGACATAAAGGCAGATAGGAATCAGAATAAAATGTCCGCGTAGCTCAATTGGTAGAGCACCTTATTCCGGAATGAGGGGACCCGGGTTCGAATCCTGGCGCGGATAAAAATGACGGAGAAATTCACTTCGTTATAATGGCGCCCGAACTATCCGGATGACCTGACCGTTCAAAATCTCGCAATGGTGTGATGTTCTTTCCACACCGCGAGATAGGAAAAATAAGAGAATCCCTTCTCCAGCACTTCGAAAAAAAAAAAATAAATAAGGGGGAGATGATGTAACGTACCAGGAGATGTGACGTACCTGCCAGAAGGACGCACACGACATAAAGGCAGATAGGAATCACAATAAAATGTCCGCGTAGCTCAATTGATAGAGCACCTTATTCCGGAATGAGGGGACCCGGGTTCGAATCCTGGCGCGGAGAAATTCACTTCGTTATTCACGCACTCTATTTAGACACGCTCAGTAGGGTGGGCCGAAAATTGTTCCCCCATTTTATTTTATTTTTTTTAATTGATTTAGTACTAGTCCATAAAATTTGGCTAATGTGTACAATAGTACTGACAAAAACTTTCAACGAACCACATCAATATCTAGCCGAGTTCTTTTTTGAAATTTATTTAGTACTAGTCCAGAAAAGTTGGCTAATGTGTACCATATTGCTGACAGAAGTTTCAATGACCTACATCAATATCTAACCGAGTTCTTCTGGCCTTTAAAAACTCGGAAATCACACAAAAACAGTGTTTCGAAACTTAATAAAAAGGAACTTGAAATTAGGTAAGTACAAGGACATAAATGTTGGCTAATATCGCCCATACTACTCCCAAAACATTTCAGCGATCTGTATCAATACGTATCCAGGCCTCTCTTTCGTTGACAAAAGCTAGGGTTTTTTACAAACCTAGCTTTTAACAGCAATGAAGTTTTTAGCATGCTTGACTGTTTGTATCCTTCAGTCGCCTATTTAGGAAAGAAGAAATGTCTATGTAGCTGAATATCTAGTAGAGCCCCTCTCACCATGAAAGCAATCTAGTCCTACAATTAAATTGGTTACCATTGCCGGAAACATTACCTCAATAACCATTTTTTTCCCGAAATAAAAATGATCATAATTTTTGCGGTTGAAAATACCAAAAACTAACATGCAAACAATTCCGTAAATGATTAAAATTAGCACACGTACGCTGTTTAAAAGAGAGTAAAACTGAATCAGAAGTAAAGCTAATTTAATTATTTTGTGAACAGAACTGTATTTCAATAATATAATCTTTATCGTGATATCACTTTCAATATAACATTACGAAAAAAAAATATACCATATTTGAATGGGTCGGAACAAGAATACAGTGTACAGTTGTCATGGAACAGAGGAAGAATGACTTACAGTCCAAGAAACAGTTTCATTTGCGAAAAAATCATTTGGTGGTTGAGTGTTTGCAGTATTGACCATTGCAGTAAAATAACGGCAAATATTTTTTCCTTCTAATTTCGCTCGGATGTAGCTATCGTGTGCCGTCTTTCAACAAACTTTAACTGCTGCTTCTGTGACCTCTTTAATGCACCTTTCGATAGTTTACGTGTGGCAGAGAAAATGTTCGAAATTTAACCATGTGAGAGGTGGTTCGGTGACAGTACATTTTGCCCAATCAAAAAGGTCAATGTTATCAGTTGCATGAAAATTTAAGATGGGCACTTTGAATTCTCTTCTGTTTTTGTTTTTTTTAGATGATCCGCTGCAGGCTGGGGACGTAGAGTGTTCAGCGATGAATTCCGCTTCTGTATGAGAAAGCACGACCACCATCTCAGAGTGTGGAGGACCGCAGGTGAGCGCCACAATTCCAACCTCACTGTACAGCGTCACACGTCCCGAACTGCAGGCGTGATGGCCTGAGGAGCCATGGCATATGACGGCCGGACTTCCCTCGCAGTGATCCGACGGACGTTGACAGCCAAGCGCTACGTACAGGAGATCCTGCGACCCCACGTGCTGCCTTTCCTGGTCGGGAGGCCTGGGGTCATTTGCCAACAAGGTAAAGCCCGTTCGCACACGCCTCGCGTTGCCGAGGACTGTCTGCATCAGGCCTCGACGCTTCCGTGTCCTGCCAGATCGCCTGATCTCCCGCCCATCGAGCACGTGTGGGACCACATAGGACGTCAGCTTTCTCCATGTTCCAGTGTTCGGGATTTAGCGTGTCACTTGCGAGAAGTGCGGGCCAATCTGTCCCAGGAGAACATACGGCGACTCTTTGACTCCGTGCCGGACTGTATCACCGCATGTATCCGAGCACGAGGCTGTCCGACGCGGTACTAACGCTGACCGGAATGTGTACCGTATGTCCTTCGCGGGAAATCGTCCTGTTGCTGTGATATTGTAATCACTTCTATCCTTGGTATGTACCATCTCACTACTAAAATCTCATTTTAATCCGTCGCCGCCTTCTTGGTGCACGGATTTTTATGACAACGAGTGTAATTTGTCGCTTTGGTGTAATACAAAATAGGTAGGTGGATCGGAATGGTCACCTACTTTTTAATTAAACACCACTGTCCAAAATTCTTGAATACCGTTCATGTGGCCACTGACTGTCCATTAAAACCATGCTTGAAACCATACACTGCTGGCCACCCAAAATGCAACACCAAGGAGGACATGAGATAGCAAAGCCAGATTTACTGGACACATAACAACAGATACAAGGATGAAACGATTGAGCTTACAGGACCGTGCGACTTGAGGAACACGCAGACATCAATAGATCGTGTGGCCCCCATGGTGGGCAATAACAGCAGCTACACACCGCGGCATAGAATGAAAGAGGCTTTGGATGTGGGTTAGGGGTATGTCGGTCCAGGCTGCTTCCACACGTTGCCACAGTTCATCACAGGTGGTGCTTGCCGGGCCACTCGGTTGCCTATCAGCGACCAGACGTGTTCGACGGGCGACATATCGGGAGAACAGGCGGGCCACGGCAGCAGTGACACCTGGTGTGCCGTGAAGAACTATTGCACGATGCGTGTCACGTGCGGGCGCGCATTGTCCTGTTGAAACGTGGACGCTGGCAGGTCCTGCAGGTAAGGGAGAACTACAGGCTCCAAAACGTTGGAGATGGTGCGGTGGCTGTTGAGTGTACCGGCGATGCGTACCAGAGGGAACGGGTGTCATATCCAATTGCGCCCCAAACCATAACGCCAGGCGATGGAACGGTATGGCGATGCATAATGCAAGCGTCATACAGTCTCTCTCTGCGGTGCAGCCAAACGCGGATCCAACCATCGTGGTGTTGTAAGCAGAAGCGGGATTTCTCGGAGAAGGCAATGTCGAGACATTCCGTAGTCCAGGTGCGGCGTTTAACGGCCCACTGCCGCCGCTCTCGCCGGTGATGAAACGTCAATGGTAATCGGAGCAATAGGCGCAGTGTGACAAGTCCCCACTCCTGCAGATGACGTCGAATGGTACGTGCTGACACAGGTTGTTGCGCAACACTCCCTAATTCCTGCGCTAACGTTCGTGATGTGGCTGTGCGAGCAGTCAATGCCCGCTGCACAACATGCCGGTCCTCTCGATCAGTGGTGTGCCACGGCTGCGGCAATCGCTCACGTCGGTCCGTCCGTCCCTCCTGCACCTTCCGAATCCATACTCGCCTCACTGTGGCTGGATGTCGTCCCCCACGGGCGCCGATGTCTCGGTACGATATAACGCTGTCGCGATAAGCCGCTATACTTCCTCTGTCGAACTCTGAAACGTGCTGGAATGACTGCTGTGTTCTGCGACGAGTCATCAGGTTGCTGCCCACACACACGTCCGGAAGCACAACACACACTACTTACATCCCGCCTTCTGTGCACCCTTCTTATAGTGCTTCTCGGCCCTGCAATGCTAATCTTTTGCATGTCCTCTCGCGGGCGACGCATGCTGCGAATTTCAGGCCAGTCGGATGCTTCCTTCTTGATGTTGCATTTAGGTTGGCCAGCAGTGTATAACATCAGAAGTGTACTTAGAAGTTCAGTGTAACGAGGCATGACGGCACTGCGAGATAGTCAATCATGTTGGAAACAAATGTCTCCTTTTTTTCTTTTTATAATTGGAGGCCTAACGACCACTGTGAGCAACTAAGTGAGCTATAAGCGGTTGCCCGTCCCTAATTTAGGGCCGCTGATTCCAGGGAAGGGAGAGAGCCGAGGCCGTAAGACAAAAACAACATCCACGCCTCATCAGGATTCGAACCTGGACCCATCTTTAGAAGCCATCGCTTATACCGTTGCGGCACCGTGGCAGCCCAATATCTTCAAATCATTTTTGTGGATAGGTATCCGCCGTTTTAAAATACGGTGTCAGAAATTTTACAGAGGTTGTAATGGAAGAAATACCCTGCTCAGTATTGAAAATGCTGCAACATGAGCGCATGCCCGAAATGAGATGACTCACCACACATGTAGGCTAATAGATGGGAAGAAAACTATCATCTATTTGTCTAATGTTAAACATAAAGACAAATATTGGGTTGGTGCATAAATTCATGCCTTTTTTTTACCGCACTACAGAAATGTATTACATCAGAAGGGAAAACGGAATCAATCAAGTATGTATTCCCTCCCCATTGTTTACCATTCTGTCCCAACGTATGGATAGGTCTGCAAAGCCATTCTATAAAAATGTGCATGTTTTTCTACGAAAAAAAATCATCAAGGAAATTCTGGAGATTAACATCGTCGTTGAACGTTCTGCCACGGAAGGGCATTCGACAGAGATCAGAACAGGCAATAACCTGAAGGGGCGATATCTGGGGAAAAGGCTGGATGTGGAAGAATCTCCCATTTCATGTCCTGAATGGCCCTTTTGGTCATGTTTGTACTATGAGGGCGTGCTTTATCATGTTGGAGAAGGACACGATGGCGCCTATGTGGCCGTTTCTGCTGAACTGCCCCCTAAACACGGCGAAGTTGCTCACAATAAAGTGTAGCTTTGATGTTCCGCTTCCTCTGCATAATTTCCCAGTGAATAATGCTTTCTATATCCCACCAGATGCACAACGTGATCTTCGCAGGATGAAGGTCATGTTTTTGAACGTGGTGTGGGCGTCTTGTTTGGGCTTAACAATTCCCTCCGATGCCTGGAATTCACGTACAGGCGCCACCTTTCATCCCCAATAACAATACGTGACAGAAAGGGTTTGTGTTGCTGAGAACATTCGCGATAACGTGCGAGCAAGAAACAACATATGGGAACATTCTAATTCTTGTTGTTCTCGGTGAGAGTGTGAGGCACACAAGACCCTAATTTTGGAACTTTCCCATACCTTCCAGGTGTCGCACCACTATGGCCTGATCACAGTCCATCTCTGTGGCTAATTCGCGTGTGGTTTGACACGGATCCAAGTGGATGTTCATTCGTCTCTAATTGACACTCCATACTTCCTGACCTGAAAACCAAAACAAAACATTAGCCACAATCACACAACGCAATATGATTTAGATACACGATATTACTGGCTCCATTTTGATATACAACTGGCCATCTGCACCGTCACTACTGACCTGGGAAACACTCATGAAATGAAACGGCATGAACTAATGCATCAAATTAGTAGATGTCAGCTGTCTCTGCCGTAGAAAAACAATTAGGCCAAGAAGGTGTTTAACATTAGCCGGGTAACGACTATTACGTTATAAATCAATTATTACAGACCAGCTCTTATTCCACAGACCAGCTCTTATCAGCATTATCTGTATTGCATTCGCTGTGCTATCCGAGATAGCTACAGCCCTGTTAATCACGCAAATTAAGGTACAGGGAAACTCAGTGATGCTAAGTGGCTGACAACCACCAACAGGCTTTTGCGGCACCGCTTCGCCACCGTCGATCCCCGAGAAAATATCTGCACACTGGCAAAATTCGTGATGAAAGCTTACGCGCCAGTGGTTTGCAATAAAGTTTAACCCGTTCTGCCAACATGGTGCCAGACATCTATGGAATTTTTTTAATTGAAGGTTTAACGACCGCCATGAGCAACTCAATGGGCTATAAGCAGTCGCCCGTCCCTAATTTAGAGTCACTGGTTCTAGTGAATGGAAAGAGAGCCAGTGCCGTAAGACAAACACAACATCCATGCCTGACCGGGATTCGAACCCGGACCCCTTTCGGACGAAGGATCAGAGGCTATCGCTTAGACCACTGCGCCACCGGGGCGGCCTATGGAAAATGATAACATTTTTAAGGCAATTCCCAAATCAGGTCAAAGAGGTAATAAACCCCACTCAGCGAGCTCCTTTTTGGGGAGACAAATAAACCCCACGTAGGGTCGACAAAATAAACCCCACGGGGCGAGTGCCGTTTTGGGGGGTACAAATAAACCCCACGCAGGGTTGACAAAATAAACCCCAAGGGGCGAGCACCGTTTTGGGGGGCGGAAACGACTGGTCAATCATTGAAGACCACGGCTGATCAGAGGATTGTACGAGGTAAAAAACGAGGTCCAATGCGTAAAGTAACCGACCAGTACAACAGCGTTTTCTTGAGAAAAATGTCGGCATACCGAGTCCGGCCCACATTGAGGCACATGAGTTTTAACAGCAGTACCAGGGGCACATGAGTTTTAACTTTTGTGGACAACCCTTCTGTGCTAAAATTAGACATATTCATCTGCGGTAGGCACGGGAGTACCAAAACTCAACTCCGAGGACGAGAAAGAGGTTGCCTGGTCCGACAAAACACGTGGTTAGCTAATACACGGCGACAGACTGGTCAAACTAAGGCACCAGCAGAAAGAAGTAGGGAATCCCATGTGCCTAGTGTTAAACGTAGAAGTGGTGGAGGCGGTCTGATGGTCTGTAGTCCGCTTTTGTGGCAGGCATTCCTTAATACCACTCGAATAGCATGTGGATGCCACGAGGTATCGTAACATCATTTATGACCAGATACACAGGTGCATCGCCCAAACCATTTATGCAGATGTACGTAAATGTAATTTACGCTGCAAAATGCGTAGTCACGTGCGTCACCACGTTGTCTAGCCAACTGTTTAATATATCAGAGGAGTATGGGACGGGAATTAAAAAGGCTCTGCAATGGCAGTCGCATGCCTATACGGAAACCACTGATTGCTTCGAATAACCCAAACGTACGTCTACAGGGGTGTCAAGAACATCGTGACCGGAGACTGGAAAAAACTCGTGTAGTCCGAGGAGTCGCGGTACACTGTGCTCTGTATTGACACTAGGCAGATAGTTGGGCAGGAACATATGAAGCAATGGAACCAGTTTTGCCTTGTAAACACAACGCAAAGTTCTGGAGGTGGTGGCATGGGGTGGGGAAAGTTCTGTTTGTACGGAGGAAGTCTCGCGATATTGCCGGATGGTCGAATGTCCCCAAGAATTGTCTGAACACTATTTCCGATCAAGTCCACCCTCCAACGTTGACTTTATCCAGCAGGTGACGGCTGTTTCATGGACGTCCATCACGCAACACGTGTTCAGTAACCATCACAGCGACTTCCACTATCTTCCCTGACCATCACAAAACGACTTCCACCGTCTTCCGTGACCATAACCATGTCCCATTCAGAATGTATGGGATATGTTTTAAAAACAGATCAGGGAGCAAAGTGGTCTTCCATCGAGTGTGAGCCAGTTAAAGGACTGTCTGGTGAATGCCTGGTATGCTGTAGACGTAGATGCACTCCAACACCTTGTAGAATATATGCCAAACCGCATACGTGCTTTAATTCAGGCTGAAGGAAGTCAAACCCGGTATTTTACAAACGTTTCCAATTCAGTGGCCGGTATATTTGCTTCCAGCAAGATAATGCCACAAGATTAGGATCGTCACGAAATGGTTACATGGGTACGACAGTGACTTCAAGGGTTGAAAAGGCTTCCCCACAAACCAAGAACGTATCAGAATTGAACACCAGTCGGAAAAGACTGGTAGAACCATTCGTAACAGAGCTTATAACGTAACCCTTTTTACGTTATGTAAGATTTCGGGCTGAATAGATGTTAACTAAGGGTAAATGCGATGTACCTAACTGTATCGGATAGCTCACTTTAAGGCTTTTACAAAAGCCAAGCGAAATATATACAGAAGTCCAATTTACGTCAACTTTTTATTGGTCCAGCAACATTAGACGAAATCCAAAACATCTTACGGCGAGGTACACACCCCATTTCAGATACCTTAATCAAGAGGTTTACAATCGAACTCAGCAAGCCCGATGGCGCTGGTTCATGGTCATTCGCCCTAGTTCGGTCCAGGTTCGAATCTCGTGAGGCATGGATGTTTGTGTTTGTCTTTCAACATTGGCTCGCAATATGTTACTTGTCCAACACTGGCTCTCTGTGTGCATTGGTCATTTAGCATGCTGTGAAGCCATGTTTGATGTATACTTGTTCACAATGTGTTACATGATCAACACTGTCTATATCTGTGTACATTGATCATCTGGCATGCTGTCTACCATGTATGATTAGTACTTGTTTCTGGGTAATTACTGTCTACTGTTTATGCCAGCCTGTACACTGAAGTGCCAGAAAGACTGGTACATCAGTCTAATACTTGGTAGGTACCCCATGGGAGTGCAGGACTGCAGAAACACGACGGGGCATGAACTCCACTAGCTTCTGGAAATATGTTGTAGGCAATGCACACCGTACTTACTGCAAAGCGTTCCACAATTCGGATGTATTCCGAGGTCTCGGATTCCTGTGTTCGATAGCGCGTTGCATGGCATCCCAAATGTTTTCTATCAAGTTCAGATCTGGGCACTTGGGTGGGAATGGCAACGCCCCAAACTCAAGTGAATGCTCCTCTAACCATAACGTGGCGTCCCGACACTTGTGTGGAGGTGCATTGTCCTGTTAGAATAAGCCCATCCCACCAGCATGAATGCAGGACATGAACGGGTGTACCTCGTCAGAAAGGATGCGCACATAGCGTTGGCCGGTCACAGACATTTGTAGACGTACCAGGGGTATCAGTGAAGTCCAGTGAAACACACCCCATACCATTACGGACTCCCCACCAGCCGGTAAATTTCCCTGTTGACAAGCGGGCTCCATGGCTTCATGGGGTTTGCGCCACACACTAATCCTTCCATCTGCCCGATACAGTTGGAAACGCGACTCGTGAGATCAAGCTACTTGTTTCCAGTCATCAAGTGTCCAATGGCGGTGTTGCCGTGCCCAAGCGAGGCGCATAGCTCTGTGTCGTGCACCCACCAAGGGGACTCGAGTTGGGCATTGGCTTCCAAAGCCCATATCGTGCAGGGTACGTTGCACAGTCCGGGCGCTGATGCTTGTAGAAGTCCTAGCATTGAATTCCGATGCTACCTGCGAGAGTGTCGCGTGAAACGATTATTGAGAGCCGACGATGGTCACGTTCACCCAATGTCTTTTTACGGCTACACTGGTATCGTAGGTTGGAGATTTTGCCGGAATTCTTGTAGTCACGGTAGACCCTTGCAATGGTCGTCCGTGAAAATCCGAACTTCGTTTCTACCTCCGAAATACTATGGCCCATCTCACGAGCGCCCACTATGACACCGCGTTGAAAATCGCTTAAATCGTTATTACTTGTCATTCTTATGCCGAAAACTGCTCTGACAGCTGGCATGGATGTTTATCGCTTTATATACGCACTGGCGGACGCAACCGAGTACGCGCATAGGTGACGTTGCTATGTATTTTGCATAAGCTTGTCTGTACCAGTTTTTCTGGCACTTCAGTGTATGTCTTTGTACCAAAGTCCAATAAATCATTAAAAAAACAAACAAACCTCCAACCAAAAAAAAACTACAACAATCTAACATATCCACTCTCAAAGCAACCACTGCATCATATTTTTATCTAACGTTCTGTAACGTACCAGGAGATGTGACGTACCTGCCAGAAGGACGCACACGACATAAAGGCAGATAGGAATCAGAATAAAATGTCCGCGTAGCTCAACTGGTAGAGCAACTTATTCCGGAATGAGGGGACCCGGGTTCGAATCCTGGGGCGGATAGAAATGACGGAGAAATTCACTTCGTTATAATGGCGCCCGAACTATCCGGATGACCCGACCGTTCACAATCTCGCAATGGTGTGATGTTATTTCCACACCGCGAGATAGGAAAAATAAGAGCAGCACTTCGAAAAAAAAAAAAAAAATAAGGAGGAGATGATGTAACGTACCAGGAGATGTGACGTACCTGCCAGAAGGACGCACACGACATAAAGGCAGATAGGAATCAGAATAAAATGTCCGCGTAGCTCAACTGGTAGAGCAACTTATTCCGGAATGAGGGGACCCGGGTTCGAATCCTGGCGCGGATAGAAATGACGGAGAAATTCACTTCGTTATAGTTCTTATCGTATACATTCATACGTCACTCTTGTTCCGACCTCAGATTGTTGACAACGTCAATTCTCATTTGAGGGAAAAGACATAACTTTATGGTTTGGAACTCTAAAAGAACGAGCTCAAATTTACTTAGAAAAAGAAACTCAAAAGGAATGTTAAAGTAGAATATACGTTACAAGCACTAGCAAAGTATTACAAAATTGACGGATGCCATCACATCAACGTGGCTGAACATATCCGTAGAAAGATATCGGCACAGCGTTGAACCCATGCCACTTCAAATCGTGGCTATTTTGAAGGGCAGCCCAGACATTAAATAGCTTGGGAGCGGGCTCCCAATAATTTATTACTTCAGTGTAGATTCATCTCTCAAATCGCATCAGTGCTTGATACCTTCACACTAACACTTTAGATATACACCGATAAGTCATTACATTATGACCACCTACCTAATAAGCTGTAGGAACCTCTTTAGCCCGCAAAACAGCGGACACTCGGCGAGACATCGATTCGGTGAGGTGGCTATAAGTATCCTGGGGTACCTGGTACCATAATGTCAACAGCAGGTCCTCCAGTGCTTTACATTTCTGGGGTGGTGGTGATTTGATGCGAACCCGCTTCTGCAAGTTGAATCACAAATGTTCGATTGGGTTCATATCAGGTGAATTTGGAGGGTTGATCATTAACAAAAAGTCACCAGAATGTTCCTTGAACCATTCCTTGACGATTTTGGCAGTGTGGCACGGCGCATTGTTCTGTTGGTAATGGCCATCACCAGCAGAGAACACAGTTACCGTGAATGGATGAACTTTGTCCACAACGATGTTCAGATACCTGACACGTGTCGGGGATTGTGGTATTGAGATAACGGGGGGCTAAGCTGTCCCAAGAAAACATCGCCCACAGAGGCTACTGTACCTGGATGCACCCAACAGTGCATCCAGGTACAGTAGCCTCTGTGGGTGTTCGGCGTATCCGCGTTTGGCCGTCTACGTGATGCACCAGAAATCTTGATTCGTCAGACCATGCCCTTTTTTTCCCAATCCTCCACGGTCTACACTCGATGATCATAGCCCAATTCATGCGTTGTCGGTGATGACTTGAAGGGATCCATGGGGATCCGGCTGGGTGTTCGGCTACGTAGCCAATGCGCAGAAGGCTGCGATGAACTCGGTGCTGTGACACATTGCCCTGATCACCACTGTTCTAGATGCGGCTGATTTGTCGCACGTTGGCCCTACGGACGCTGTGTACAATGCGCAACAGCCTCCGCTTCCCGCTGTCATCAATGTGCTGCGGACGACACACGGCTGGACCACAGTTTGTCGTTTGGCCATCCGTTCACCACTTTTGATAGGTACTCACTACAGCGGCACGTGAACAACCCACAATCAGCGCTGTTTCCGAGATCGTGGTTCCGAGGTGCCGTGCCCTTACCAAACTCTGAGGAATCTGCAGCTTTTCCCATTCTGACTCCGAACACTTTACTAACCGAAAGCCGGTCCTCGGGTTGTATATATACCGTTCTGTGAACCTCACTTGTGCCACCGTTCGGTCTCCAGGCGTGCTCATATCTCTCGGCTGGTGAAGGGTTAACGGAATGGCTCATCGATGTATTGTCTGAACAAGTATGGTAGTTCTCCGTATGGCATTTGAATGGTTCTCACTGGCACATGTCATACACACAGTCGAGTCACATTATTGTTACCACTTCCTACATTTGACGTCAACAGTGCGTAGCCAATGAATGAAGGCAAGTGTCGTGAGCTGGCTTCGAGGGTACATGAGGTGTGCTGTAGGTATTCTGAAAACATATCACTCGTTGCTGTCATAGATAAAAGCAGGGATTTATCAGATTTGCAAAAAAGGATGATTATCGTCTTTCGTGACAAGAGTGGCAGTATATCTGAAACAGCGCAGTTTGTGAACCGTTAGCGTGATGCTCTGATTAAAGTGTACTGTGGTTGGAGTAACGACACCATGCAAATAAGCGACGTGGAAACTGCGGAGCACCACGTGCCATTGATGTGAGAGGTGATCGTCGGCTACGAAGGTGCGTGAGGGACGAATGACACGCTACAGTGGAGCAAATCACTGGGCTAATGTACCAGGGTGTACCGGAAGTGTGTCTAAAACGACAGTTCGGCGAACTTTGCTGCGTATGGGGCTCCAATGCAGACGGATAGTCACTGCACCTATGCTAACGAAGGTGCATCGGCAGAAATGGCTTGCATTTGCACTGCAGTATTGGAATTGCACCTCCGCTGATTGGCAAGGGACTCCCTTCTCCGATGAGTTACGTTTTCTACCTCATCGAACGGATGGACGTTGACGTATAAGGCGAAAAACATCGGAAAACAAACACTTCAGCCATTGCTGGAAGAACACAAGCTGGTGGGGGCAGCGTTATGGTCTAGGGAATATTTTCGTGGAATTCTCTGGGTCTATTCATGCCTGTGGAAGGCACTATGGACCGAATTCATTATGAATCAATCCTTGTCAACCACGTACACCCATACATGCTGCCTGTCCCTTCTGGGGCGGATGGAATATTCCAGCACCACAGTGCGACCTGTCACACAGCTAGAAATGCCCGCGAATGGTTGGTAGAGCACGATGAAGACTTCAAAGTACTTCTCTTACCCCCTAATTCCCCAAACTTAAACCCAATTGAGCATCTGTGGGACCATTTCGATCGTGTTGTTCGCTTTATGGATCCTCCACCACGCATCCTCCAGCAGCTGTCAGATGCACTGCTGTCAGCATGGAACCACATACCTGTTAACACTCTGCAGCGCCTTACTGAGTCACTCCCAGCCTGTTTAGCTGCTGTCCGCGCTGCACACGGCGGTTACTCTGGATATTAACTGGTGGTCCCAATGATGTGACTCGACCGTGTATATTTTACGCAGTAAATTTACATATTCTCAGTCGTCCTGCCCATCAAACTGAAACTCTTGATTCATGTTTCCTTCTACTTTTTCATTGTCTTCGCATTTACCTCTTGTCGAGTCCGTACTTCGGAATTAGCTCTCTGGCATTGAGAAATCGCCAGTCCATTGCCTGCATTCAAGTAACTACGTACCTTTGTATTCTAGTTAAATTATGTACGGCAGTGATCACGATTGGCTCACGGATTTACCAAGCATTCACGGAACGTTATTGATACACCTTAATGGGTGTGCCAATAAGGTGTCCGAATAACTGCAGAAATGCTCGAAGGCTTATTCAAAATGATAATTGACTATAATCAGCAGAGTAGTCTTAATTGACAGAACATACGTGAGAATTTTAGGAAAATGAACGAAAGGAAGATTATTACTTCGTAAGAGGGAAACTACTAGTTAAGCTTTAAAAAGAAGACAACGCCTGCCATACACTTCAGCAAAGCACAGGAAAGTTCGCATCGCCGTCCGAGTGGCCGGACGGGTGAACTTCTGACCAGTCGTACTATTTGTACACGAGATCAAGCTTCCGGCTGAGGCATCGAGGATCTGTTGTGCCTACTGTGCTGGGTTTCTTTATTCCTTGAAACCAGTGGACCTAAACTAGGGAGAGATGATTCTTCATAGCGTGAGATATGCATGGGTATCTTTGACATCAGAAGCAAACAAACTAAATCAGTAAAGAGAAAATGTACTCCCTAAATAGGTGGCTAATAAGGTGTGCCAATAACGTTCCGTGAATGCATGGTAAATATGAACATCGTCAATATTTAAGAAAACGTACTTTACTCTCCTTGAAAATAATCTTCCTCCAGATACAATTCACGTCTGACATCGTTAGTCGCAGCTACGGATGAAGTTCTTCTTTGTTATCGTCTGCAGATTGCTCGTTACGTTCCTTAAATGTGAAATGCCCACAAATCTCTTCCCTATTAGTGCTAATTTCAGCCGTGGAAACAAAAAGTAGTCCTCCGGTACCAGATCAGGTGCATATGGCGGGTGATTCAACGCACTAAATCCCAATTGGAAGCAGAATATGATATTGGTTTTTGGATTCATTTGCACCCTCTAACAAGGTGCACTTACATCAGCTGCCGCAACACGCTGTCTGTGCCGCACCTTTTCTCACATCTCCTTGACGGTCACAGAAGTGTTCGCTCATGTACTTGAATGAGTCTTTTAAACTACCGCACCTTTCACAACCTTTTCTCTTACGCTTTACGACAGCATTCACCGAAATTAATTTATACCCCTGTTTTAACGACTGAACTACATATGTCGTAATTTATTCGCCCTTTTTATCTCCTCACCGTAAAAAAAAAGCGCAAAAATCGTCCTATTAGCGCATTTATCATTCTTTTTACAGAAATGGACGATACATTATTTTCGAAATCTAAATTCTGCGTTTCGTATTGCGTTTTTTTTTTCATTTCAGGATCTCTAACTTTCTGTATGAGTTTATTTTCTTACAACCCATAGGTTTGGAAACCGTTGCTGTTTCGATGCAAGGCTGTTGCATTCATCCTACCGCGAAAGTTGTTCGTCCTGTTTGTTGGCAAGGTATGCGCAACTATGGGACCAGTCGGGCATAGAAGAAAACAAATATGCCATCCATGTCTTACTCTGAATTTTGTCCATGCCCATTAGCGTTACTATCACCAGGTTACGTAGCATGCTAGCAAATCCGATGCGTTTCGCTTTGCTTTTTTTTGTATAACTTTCTGCATATTACAATAGCATTAAGACGAAAAATGGCAACATTGATGCCTAAGGTAAAGTTAAAGCGAAATAAGGAAATGTAATAAATACAGCAACAGAAAAGAAGAGGAAGGGGTGGAAAAACAAACGGCAATCTGTTCGAAACATTGCTTACTGGCAACAAATGTTTATGTCGTTATGTGGGGGAGATGTTCAGCCGTGTAGAAACGTCAGAAACTGCTTTGGTAAAGACGGAAAGCCAATTATGGAGACATTACGAAGAGAGGCACTCAGAATCTTTGGTTACAGAGAAGATAATGCGTTTACAGGCAGTGTGTTGGTGCGAGTAGCAATTACATTGGATATCTGATTTGGAGAAGCACAGTTTCCATGTTTGTTTTAAAGGTACGCATGCGCGGAAACCATGGGAACACGGTAATTGGCTGTTTATCTAATTCTTTGATTTTAAATTCCCTGTTAGGAATTGCAAATAGTATATAGAGAGTGCTGGATCCAGATTTTCTCAAAGTGGTACCGAAATGCAAAACTTCATCCATGCCATATTTTAAACTTATTTAAACAACATCAAGCTGTCCGGCGCGTATCTTTTAAAGTTCATGTCTCGAAAGGGTTGCCCGCGCACTACAACATTGTCACTGCGTGGATTAAGTTCTAGATTTCCGAGAATCTATAGTGATACGATTTCTGGAAGTCTCGATGCGAATTCTTCGCTTTGTTTTCAATCCCACTAAAATAATAATAAAGAACCACAAAGACGACACCATGTTCTCGGGTACAGCGGGCGCTTCATTTAAATACTTTCCCACACGAAGAAATACACTGTCCAATCAAAATATTATGACCACCTGTTAGTGTGAGTTATGACCTCCTCGTGCCGTCAATACCGCAGGTATGCGGCCGGGTATTGATTCAATTAGGCCTCTGAACGTTTCTGTAGGAATGCTATACCATGCAAACAGTAGATCTTATCGTATATCATCAAAATGCATCGGTAGTAGATCCATATGTCGAACCTGTTGGTCAACATAGTCCCACAGATGTTGAATGGGATTGATGTCCGGGGAGTACGCTGGCCAGGAACGCTAAAGTCCCCTCCCCGGAATGTTCCTCAAACCGTTCTCGCACACGCATAGCATCCTGGCAAGCGGCATTATCTTGCTGGAAGCAACACGTCTCCTCGGGGAATACAGTCATCATGAATGGGAGCACCTGATACGCCACAGTGAATAGGTAGTGTGAGGTGTATGTCCTGCGATCCAGGAGGATGATTGCTCCCAGTGATTCCCAGGAAAACATACCTCACACGAGCACACTTTCACCTCCTGCCTGTTTCTTCTCGAGCATCGTGTCGGGATGATATCTGTCAGTAGTACTTGGACGTCAGTATGGGTATCTTAATGGACGTCAGTATGGGTGTCTTAATGGACGTCAGTATAGGTATCATGATCTATGTCAGTAGTGTAGTATGGGTATCATGGGATGATCTCTGTCAGTAGTGCTTGGACGTCAGTATGGGTATCATGTCTGGACGTCAGTATTGGTATCTTTAGCGGACGGTGGCTCCGGAGAGTCACAGAGAGCAGAACTCGCTGGATTGTGATCTGCAATACGCTCCTCGATATGCCTGCATTAAATGCTCTGGCACTGTGGCCTGTCTGTTGGATTGCATTAGTCGTGGTAGCCCTCGCTGCCCACGGTCGTCAATGCTCCGTAGGCGTCCATTATTACTAGGATTACTGCAGGTCTTACTGGTTTCCTTCCGCTCCTGAAGCACTTTAACAGCTGCACCACGTGAACAGCTTACAAAATCGGATGTTTCAGTAGTGCTACCACCCTTCAGTTAGTAACTAGCAATCATTGCTTTTCAAACCCTGTTAGGTGGCGTCCTTTTCTCATTTTCACGCAGAACTGCAGACCGTCCGCGAATTCGTGTCCTCTTATATGTCTTACATGATTTGTTGCAGCCTTATTTAATACAAAACAGGAGAATGGCCTAAAAATTCACAGAAAGTATTCTTATACCGATTGAAAGGAAAAGTAATCCTACTAAGTGTAGTGACTATAGAACTATAAGCAAACTTCACATGCTTCTAAAGTACGGCTTAATATATTGAATAGACGACTGCTTAGCGAAGCGGAGTATTTTGGGGAGGATGATCAATGTTTATTTAGGAAAGATAGAGGAAATAGGGATGCAATCGGTGTGATGAGGACTATATGCGAAAGGAATATAGAAGTAAACAAAGAAGTTTATATACACTGCAGAGCAATTGAATTAGAGATACCTGTCTAGTAACGTGTAGCACCACCTTTCGCCCTGATGATGGCGGCGATTCGTCTCAGCAATGACTCGACGAGACACCAGAAGCGTTGGGAAGCCATACGGATCCACGATCCCTGAACAAGCTCCCACAGTTCACGAAAATTTGATGGAGGGAGGTCAGAGCCTCGAACATCTATCTCGATGGCATCCCAGGTGTGCTCGATGGGATTGAGGTCAGGTGACAAAGCTGTCCAAAAAAGCGAGGTCATGTCAGTGGAATGTTCATCCAACCATTCGGATACAATTCGAGAGCTGCATTGTCTTGTTGCAGGATGAGGTCCCCAGTGGGATGTTGAAGACGCACATACGGGAGCAAATGGTCGTCCAGGATATCCCAGTAACGTTTACCTGTGAGGGACGATGTCACATGTACCAGGGGTCCGATTTCAGTCCACGTAAACAGTTCCCAAACGAGAATGCCACCCCCATCAGCTTGAAGAGTACCCTGCTGGCAAGAAGGATCCTTCGCTTCATGTGGTTTGCACCGTACTCGTATTCTACCATCCGCATGTACCAACGTGAATCACGACTCATCAGTCTAAGCAACATTTTCCCACATGTCTAGGGTCCAGTGGCGATGTTCCCGCGCCCATACTAATCTTTGCACCCTGTAATGTGCGGTCAGCAGCGGTACCCTCGTGGGACGATGGCTTCTGTGCCCCATAGCGAGGAGATGGTTCTAGATGGTGTTGCTGCTTACACGTTTTTGTGCACCAGCGTTAAATTGCCGAGTGATTTCTTGCACTGTGGCCCGCCTATCCGCTGTTACAATGCGAGCAAGCCGACGAAGACCCCGCTCATGCACACGCTGTTGTCCACGGCAGTTGGCCTTGCAGGGATGGTTTTACCGGATTCAATGTACTCCCTGTGCACAGTGGCTCGTGAAAATCGCAGTGCCTGCACGACTTCTGAGATGGAGTGACACATTCGTCAGGCCCCGACAATTTGCCCACGATCAAATGCGCTTAGATCCTTCGTCTTACCCATACTGCGTCAGACTCTTACTGATTCCAGTCGCACCACTCCTTATATTGCCTGATCGCTGCATACGTCATGTCGTTTCCGTTTACAGGGCCACCCATAACGCCACGTTTGCATAACGCCAGCTGTCTCTAATTCAATTGGTCTTCAGTGTATGTTTCATCGACCTAGAAAAAGCATTTGACGTGGTGAATTGGGAAAAGTTGATAGAAGTGCTAAGTAAAATAGGATTAGACTAGAAGGACCGGAGGTTAATAACGGAAATATACATGAGCCGGACCGCCATAATAAAGACAAAACTAGGAAAACTTAAAAATTTGAGATCGGCAGGGGTGTAAGATAAGGATGCTGTCTGTCACCAACGCTCTTCAATCTGCTTTTCCACTTAACTTACAGAAAATAAAATTAATGGGACATGATATTGAGCTGGTGCTCTGCCATATGTATTTGGGTACCATTTTAAGTGATGACTTGAAATGGAATACACATATAGATCTACTTTCAACTAAAATCTCGAGAAACATCGGAATTATTAGTCACACTCTTAGACATTTAACCCCTAAACTAATGTTGGCGTTATACTATTCCATCATTCAGACTTATTTAACTTACTGTATTTTGACATGGGGGAAAACAACACGATGTAATATTCTCAAATTACAAAAATTACAAAATAAGTTTACCAAGTTATTGGATTTAAAAATTAATACTAATCAATCTTCCAATTTAACATAAAACAACTTCACATCCCAATATTTTTAATATATTAACTATACAACAACTATATGAATATAATTTAGGAAAGATCATGTTTAAAAGAATAAAATATAACCTCTATCATGACTTGATCACAATTAATACCCATAGTCATACTTATCCAGCAAGAAATAGATTTAAATTACTACAGGTATTTACATATACAGAAAATTTTAAAAATAACATAAACTATTCTGGTCCTAAATTATTTAATACTTTTCCTTACCATCTTACTGCTATTAATTATATTAACTTTTTTAAAGAAAAACTAAAACTCTGTTCAATTTAGAAGAACTAGATCTATCATAGTATATCTCTTTTTCTTTTGACCAACTGGTTTAAAGCAAACTTATTTACTTTTGGATTTATCATGTGCTTGCTCCTGTTAGATGGGAAAAAAAGGGGAAGGGAAAAGACGAGGAAAATGAAATTGGAAAACATTTCCACTAATATAATGCTAAATTACTCTTGGTGACCTTTCTCTATAATTTCTATTTACTACTTACTAATTTACTTACACTGAAGAGCAATAGAATTAGAGATACCTGTTTAGTAACGTGTAGCACCACCTTTCGACTTGATGACGGCGGCGGTTCGTCTCGGCATGGACTCGACAAGACACCGGTAGCGTTGGAAAGCCATACGGATCCACGACCCATGGAAAAGCTCCCACAGTTCACGAAGATTTGATGGAGGGGGGTCATCTCTCTCGATGGCATCACAGATGTGCTCGATGGGATTGAGGTCAGGTCCCCTTGCTGGCCAAGGAAGCGAGGTCACGTCGGTGGAGTGTTCATCCAACCATTCGGATACAATTCGGCAGCGATGGAACGGTGCATTGTCTTGTTGCAGGATGAGGTACCCAGTGGGATGTTGAAGACGCACAAACGGGAGCAAAGGGTCGTCCAAGATATCCCGGTAACGTTGACCTGTGAGGGATGATGTCACACGTACCAGGGGACCCATTTCAGTCCACGTAAACAGTCCCCAAACGAGAATGCCACCCTCACCAGCTTGACGAGTACCCTGCTGGCAAGAAGGAACCATCGCTTCATGTGGTTTGCGCCGTACTCGTATCCTGCCATCCGCATGTACCAAGTGAATCTCTACTCATCAGTCCAGGCAACATTTTTCCACATGTCTAGGGTCCAGTGGCGATGTTCCCACGCCCATGCTAATTTTGCACCCTGTGATGTGCGGTCAGAAGCGGTACCCTCGTGGGACGATGGCTTCTGTACCCCATAGCGAGGAGATGGTTCTGGATGGTGTGGCTGCTTACACGTGTTTGTGCACCAGCGTTAAATTACCGAGTGATTTCTGGCACTGGGGCTCGTCTTATCCGCTGTTACAATGCGAGCTACCTGACGATGACCACGCTCATCCGCACGCTGTTGTCCACGGCAGTTGGCCCTTGCAGGGATGGTTTTACCGGATTCGATGTACTCACGGTGCACCCGTGACACAGTGGCTCGTGAAAATCCCAGTGCCTGCACAACTTCCAAGATGGAGTGACCCATTTGTCGGGCCCCGATAATTTGCCCACGATGAAATGCGCTTAGATCGTTCGTCTTACCTATACTGCATCCGACTCTTACTGATTATCATCGCATCACTCCTTATATTGTAGGATCGCTGCATACGTCATGTCGTTTCGGTTTACAGGGCCGCCCACAGCGCCACATTTGCATAACGCCAGCTGTCTCAAATTCAATTGCTCTTCAGTGTATATGATATCAGAAAATCAGTTACGTCTGTTCCTGACTTGTATGATCTTTATTACGGGTGCCGCGGGCTATGTTAGGCCAATTTAGGCCTTTTCCTTAGCGCTCCCCTGTTGTCACGAGTTACATTGTTATTGTTATAATACTACTATTAGTGTGCATGGTCACAACTGAAAAATAAAAATGAAATGAAATGAAATATTTTTTGCAGAAGAAATTATTAAAGAAGCATTTGATGAAGAGAAAAGAGGAATCACTATTGGAGGAAGAACAATACAAAGTATTAGATTTGCAGATGACCAAGCAATATTAACTAATACTAAAGATAAAATACAGCATCTAATGCAAAAATTTGAAAGTGTATGCATAAAATATGGTATGAAGATAAACGCAAAGAAAAAAAAACGATGAGAGTCTCTAGGAGACCAGGAAACGTTGAAGTGATGATGAATGGAGATAATGTAGAACAAGTGAGACTATACAAATAACTCGGTAGCATAATCCAAGAAAATGCAACATGTGACATGGAAATAAAGGAAAGAATTAATAAAGGATAATATGCATTTTACAACAAGAAAAATTTGTTTAATAATAAAATGAATACAAATTTAAAGAAAAGGCTTATTAATTGCTATATTTGGAGCAGAAACGTGGACAACCGGGAAGAAAGTAGCTGAAAAATTGGAGGCATTTGAAATGTAGTTATGGAGAAAAATGGAAAAAATAAAGTGGATTGAAAAAATTACCAATGATGAAGTGTGGCAAAGAGTTGAGGAAGAAAGGAATATTCTAAAGGCCATAAGAAAAAAATATAACTCGATAGGACATGTATTAAGAGGAGACAGCTTATTGAAAAGAATGATAGAAGGGGAAATTGAAAGAAAGCGACCAAGAGGAGGAAGACGACTAATGAGGCTTCATGATATCATGGGCACAGGAAGCTATCAAGTATTGAAGGAGGAAACAAGGAACAGAGAAAACTGGAGGAAAAGAACTTACTGAGTTACCGTTGGACCTGCCAAAAGACAGAACACTAGTGATGATGATGACACGATTTGTATATGCTGCTACGCACGCCATGTTGTTATTGGTTACGGTTCCTTCTTACATCAGAGGTGGTGATAATTTTTCGGCTTGACTGTATATTTCGAAACAGATTTCTAAAGAGCGAAAAAGGGAATGCATTTACGCCCGCTAGAGAAAATCTGCTCAAAATTTAAAATGCGTAATGTAAGCAGTGTTCATGGTAGTGTATTGAACTGGACACAAAGAAATATCAACAGCATTTCTACACAATTGGTGAAATATCTACAAATAAAGAGAGCTACTCTCTGGCCCTAGCAACTGAAATGAAATGTTTTGTGCAAGATAAGAAATAGTGCACAAAACATTTCTCCTAACCAAAGATGTCCAAGGCAAAGGAGATTTTAGGTTCGGGTTCTTACGTACAAAGACACGGTTCCATTCCTAGGTGGGAACCTCATCAAGTGAAGACTCGATTCATTTCTACTCAGATAGCCAAGCTGCCCTTCAAGCAATATCTTCCTTCTGAAACACAACCGCCAAATGAGATCCATCAAAGATCTACTTGCCCAATCCCCACGGGGAGGCCAATCCCACTGAGTAAATAGCCATGTCCACACTCAAGTAAATGAAAGAGCAGACTTCTTGGCAAAAAAAAGGAACAAGCCTTCCACTAATTTTTATTCAAATTACACTCACGGACGATTACATTTGCGCACCTAGAAGAAAACATGCTACAACTGCAAGATTTTGCAAATAGCTAGAGAGCGTGCTGGTATGCAGATGATCCACGTTTGGTGCGAGTGCACATTATCACACACCCTGTAGTGGCGCGGCAAGCACGAACCAGCAGCCTTATAAACTGGCATGTAGTCGATGCCCCATGAAAGCGAAAAGCAACGGCCGATGCAAGCAAAAGTACAGAGTGGCAAGAATGCCGGGTAGACGCCGGAGACGTCGATTTATTTGCAACCTACGGACTTTGAAAGAGACCTGGTCATCTGTCTGAAAACCGAGGATGGTCAGCGCGCCGTATAGCCCGCCACGTGGATCGTTCTGAAAATACCGTCCGACTGTCTTGGGAGCAGTGGACACGTTACGAAACTGCCACACGGCGGAGCGGCTCCAGACGGACCAGGAGGTTCACTGGCCGAGGGGATCGACAGATCATGCACCAAGCAAGAACGGATCCCTTGGGGACCCGGTACACTATACCGGCAGGTGTATCGGCTTCTGTGTGCCCACGAACCATTTTCCGACGCCTCACATGTAAGGGGTGCGAATCTGCGATCCCACGGCCTCTTACATGTGCTGTCATTAACACCGAAGCATCGCCGGCTCCGTGTGCAGCTCTCCATGGCCGGAGCTATGAGGATGGCCACAGACTGGCGAAGTATGGTGTTTAGCTATGAGTGCCGCTTCGTTTTGCGGACAGTTGATCATCGTGCCCGGGTGTGGAGGTCCCCAGGTCAACGGCACAATCCCAACCTCGCTATCGAGCGTCACACCTCCCCCCACTGCAGTCGTTATAGTCTGGGGAGCCATTGTCTTCGATAGCAGATCAGGTCTAGTAGTGGTACGTGGATCATCGACGGGCCAGCGGTATGTGGATTAGATCCTACTGCGCCATGTGCTCCGATTCCTGGACGGGATACCAGATGCGCTATGCCAGCAGGACGATGCCCGCCTGCACACGTCTCGGATTGTCCAGGAGTGCCTAGGTCACGTAAAGACGCCATCTTGGCTTGCCCGCTACCCGGACGTGTCCCCTATCGAGCATGTGTGGGATGATCAGTTGAAACGCCAGCTGCCAGTGTGCCGCATTACCCGGGGTTTGGAGATCACCGTTTAACATGTGTGGTCCAGTCTGCCGCAGGACATCACGCGTCTTTTTCCTCCATACGGGACCGTACTGCAGCATGTATCGCCCCACGAGGCGGTGCGACGCGCTATTGAAAGATGGCCAGACTGCGTGCCACAGATCCCTCTGTAATTGTCGTGCAGCTCTTGTTTTTGCCATCATGTGTATCATTCATCTGCGTCATTACGTTCATAAAATTTCAGTTCAATCTGATGCTTCCTCCTCGGTGCACAAATTTCATTGTCCGTGAGTGTAAAACTTCTCTATAGAGCCTAAAAACACAGTCAAGAGAGAAATCCCTCGCATAATGGCAACACAGGTGGGAAGTACATTACAAAGGATGAAGACTACATCAAAGTTACAGCAGTTTGCACATCCCGCTGCCACTCATTAATCTAGCAGTTGCAGGAAATGCCCAATTTTCTGCCTGCCTAAAAAGATTCCACCTCCAGAACTGCAAGTGTGCCTGCGGCTCCCTTCAAGGCGATGCAGGTCACATCATCTTCATCTGCCTGGCTCTTTCAGCACCCAGGAGGACGTTCCTCAGGTTTGACTTAAGAGGAAAGGACATTTCCACTCTGCTGTTCAGCCCAGTGTAGAGATCAAACCGTCTTCTTTCCTCAGCGAAATCTACTCCAGCACAGAGACCCGGTTCAAGTCTCCTTTCAAAATCCAACTCAGGACTGCTCCTCCAATTGGTCAGACTAATTTCCTGACTACAGCTGTTCTCCGGTCATCTACATTATCTAGCTCATCACTCCAACAGCGTCTCAGCTTTTTCAAATTTTCCTGTGTGTGAGCACCCCTCAAGAAAACATCTCTAGCCTTTCGTCTCAACATCTGCTCCATTCCTCATTAGTGCTCATCCGCTACTGATTCTCCATCACGTGCTGCAGTCCTCAAGTGCGGGAGCATATGCGTACTCTCAATGGACTTTCCTTTCGTCCGCAGGAAGGAGGGCCCTTTCTAGACTCAACTTATCTCGAACTGATTTTGAACTCAAATTGTCAAGCTCCCTTAGCCACCTCCCTTCTTAAGAGACAGGATTAGCTTTCTCGTGGAGTTCCCTGGACTTTACGGTGGCGAGCCTATTTTTCTTCCAATACCCAAAGGAACTTTGCTTCCGCCACGCTTCAGGTAACAGCAACAGCAATGTTGCTCAGAATCCTGACTCTAACCAAAGTTAATCTAAATGTTCTATGCCGCCCCGGTGGCGCAGTGGTCTTAGCGATGGCCTCTGATCATTCGTCCGTATGGGGTCCGGGTTGGAATCCCGGTGTGGCATGGATGTTGTGTTTGTCTTGCGGTACTGGCTATCTCCCTTCCCTGGAACCAGTGGCCCTAAATTAGGGACGGGCGACTGCTTATAGCCCATTGAGTTGCTCACGGTGGTCGCTAAACCTCCAATCAAAAAAATGTTCTATCTTTAACAGTAATAAGAGATACGAACTATCACAAAATAAAGACTGTCATATAAAAGCAATACAGCAAAAGAGACGTCCTATTCTTATCCGTTAAAGCAGATATGAACTGATTGAACTCCCACAAAATGATGACTCTCCCACACAAATCAATACAGCAAAAGGGGAAGTCACTGTACATATGTAAATATTGTAGAAATACACATTTGATTCATGAAGTTTCCAGATGCTGTAAAACAGTAACAATTGAAGACCTAACCACAACTGCGAAAGGTAAGGCAGATGTACTCATTAAGTTTTTGTCCCGCTACTAAGGGAAGTGACGTAGGCTATAGCGCACGTGTCACGTGACTAGTCAGTCAAAATGGCAGCGTCTGCAGTGGAGAAGGCGTTTCGTGTTCTTGAACTGAGCAAAACGGAATCTGTAACTGATATGCAACGGCATTTTCGATCACGATTCGGAAAAGAACCTCCAACCAGAAAATCTGTCTACGATTGGCATAAACATTTTGAAAGTACGGGATGTTTATGCAAACTTAAAAGTCCTGTACGACCGCGTGTATCGGAAGAAATCGTCGATAGTGTTTGCACCGTCATTCAACGAAGCCATGGGAAAATCAACGCCGAGGGTGAGTCGTGAGGTGCAGATTTCACAGCCCACTGTGGAGAATTTTGAGAAAGAAGCTGAAAATTATTCCATACAAAGTGCAGATGTTGCAACATCTCACTGACTTTGACAAGACAAAGTGCTTTGAATTTTGTGCAGAAATGCAGCTCCGTTTTGAAAATGACGATTTTGCCGATTACTTAGTTTTCACCGATATAGCTACATTTAAAGTCTTCCTGTTGATCTAGCCCCTTCCCTTCCGGTTGATCTAGCGGAGCTGAAACAGCGTATCACAGCCACTATCAATGTACTTGATTCAGATATCTTACCTCGCGTTTGTGCGGAAATGGATTACCGGCTGGATGTGTGTCGTGTGACTAAGAGTGCACACATAGAACATCTGTGACTGTCTCAACAAAACTTGAAACATTCTCCTACAATTCTGTTACAGGTCACATAAAATATCCTACATTGTTCTTGTTTTATAGTGCGTTGAAATTGTATACTTCTTTATGAATCACCCTGTACTTCTGTCTCATCCATTTATTGCAAACCTAGTTTGTGTTATTCAAGCAGTATGTATTCAAGAACGTTTAAAGGTACTGTAAAAACGTCTTGGTAGAAATTAATAAAAACCCCAAAAGGGGATGTTTGCGTGGAGACATCTTTCCCAGTCACACACCCTGTGTCTTACACACCCAAGCACCTGGAAGGCCAGGGATCAAAAGCCCACGGAGGGTGTTTTGGGTCCTGCAAGCTCCACAGCTGCGAGAACCGCGTTTTCTCTCGGGGTAGGGTTGCTGTCGTAACGAGATCATCAAATCCAAATAAAATGTGTCGCATTTATCTTGTTATGCCACATGATGGTACATGATGAAGGCCATCAGCGTTACAGCCACACAGGTCTCGCACCCTGGATTTTTCCCACAGTTTGTGTAGTCAAGGTTCAACCTTGAAACTGTTGACCGGGTAAATCCAAATTTCGTGGTAATTTCCGAGACACCAACTATCATGCCGACTATCATATCACGTTCGCAATCGCTAAAATCCTGATAAACTGGCATCGGAACTGCGAATGCTACTACTTGAGTTTGCGGAGACATTTGCCTCTATATATACATGTCGCTTGTGGACGATACCATTTAGCGCATGCATGTGGTGGCATGTAATGGAAACGGTAGCTCCCTTCCCAGTTTTTTTGGAACCTCAGTGTCTGTTAAACAGAAAAGTATGCACTGACATCCTCTTGTGGTAAAGCATATTGTCACAAAATGTTGTTAAATGCATGCAAAATATTCACAGTCGTGTCCTCTATCTAACGCAATAACAAATGTTTAATCTGATTTTCAGGAACGTAATTTTCGGGAAAATTATGCTATGCATTTACGCCTCAATTGGTGCCACCACGAGATATTTCAAACAGAAAATATGTGTGAAATAGGCTTCTTGGTGAAAGATATCGGATGATACAAATGATTTTTCAAGGCAATTGAGTATAGTAAAATATATTTTGAATTTAATGGCATATGCATTTACGGCCCCCTAGTGGAGAGTCATGACCAAAACTTACAGAATGTCATTCTCGCAGCTTAGGCTTAGGACTACAATAACAGTTTTTCGTATCGGAAAAATAGTTGCAGAGATATGGTGTCCATAGGTGAACAAACGGACACAGTGATATTATGAACACGTAGTGTGTATAGTATGCTATTAATGGATATATTTGTATTTATGCTATGGACTTGAAAGTATTTTTCTTTTCTCAACGAAATCTTCTCAGTAAAAAGCATTACTTGTCGTGCATCTGTGATATCTGTAACATTGGTGCTCTTAACGTTATGATCCGGATAATTAGCACAATATCCTTAATTACTCAATGTGCAACGTTAGGCTTTCTAACGGCCAGAAACACAAAGAGCCTTTGGTGGTCTCTAAGGCACATCACTGGAACAGCTCATTAATGTCAATAATCAGTAAACAGCGAATTAACTCTGGAACATTCAACAGCAAAGAGCCCTTAGTGGTCTCTAAAGCACAAAGCAATGGACATTTCAAATGACTTCAACAGAATGAACTTCTGTAACGTGGGGCTCAAAGTGTCTGACTACCAATGTAACTTCGTCAAATACACCTATCAGACAAAACATCAAAACCACCTACTTAATATGATGTAGGTCCTCCTCTCGTTGCCGAAAGGACTCTCACCCGATAAGGCATAGATTCGACGAGATGTTCGTAGGTTTCCCTTGATATTTTGGTATCATCACTGCGACAGAGGATTCCTCAGTTACCGTAAGTTACATGGTTGTGGTTAGGAAACTGGTACCAGTTTGACCGACTCAAATCACAAATGCTCGAAAAGATCACTACAAGAGGAATTTGGGTTCCAACCTTCTTCGCAATGTGGCACGGAGCATTATCTTGTTAAAAGATGCCATCTGCTCCAGAGAATACAGTCGCCATAAAGGGGTGTACTTGGTCAGTCACGATGTTCAGGAACTTGACAGCTGTCAGAGTTTGCTCTACATGGATAATGGGTCCAAGTATTTCCCAAGACAATAGTGTCCAGACAAACACACTCCCTTCATCCGCCGAGATTCGTCCCACAGTGCATACAGGCAGTGGTGTATTGCTAAAAAAAGAAGTGCCGGAATGCACCATGTAACAGGAAATATTTTTGAATACACGTGTACATAATAGGCAGAATTTTTAAAATTAAAATAAATGTAAAAAGTACAAGTGTGTGCACAAGTACAAAATGGCAAAGGCTTCACCATCCATTATAGTTCTATTGTCTCAGACGGCTGTACTAGAACTAGAATGCGTGGTCGTAAATTGCAATATTATACATTGGCTAATCTCACTGTAAAACATGGCATGAATGTTTGCAGGAGCCAAGGGCTGCTGTAATCAGTAAGCAACGAATAACTAATACAGTTGAGTATTGCGTTTAAGAATAATAAAAATATCACTTATGACTTGCATAACTGCATGGATGTAATTAGGTGAAACAATGTTTAGTTTATCTCCTTAAAGGAATTTCCAAAGTTCATCACCTGGACGTTCTGTGTGCCTGACTGCTTTGTTCCGGGTATCAGTTGCTGAGAGATGATTCCTCAGTCACTTGCGAATGTAATTGTCTGGTTTCCACTGTTCAATTGGAGGTCCGTGAAGTTTAATGAACATATGATTTGACGCATGGCTAATTAGTAATCTTGATCTAATATCCGTAATTATAAGGTTCAGAGTGCGAAAGCCTCCTTCACATTCGGAAGAGTTGTAAGGGATAACTTTTGAACAATTAATAAGAGGAATCAAATTAGATGGAATATCTCGTCCGCCATTGTCCAGGAAGTCTCTGTAGGCTTCGAGTCCTCGAAAATACAAATCAGCAGCGGCCTGCAAAGAGACTCTATTTCAGTTTGTACATAACCTCGGTGTATTTCTGCCGGCCATTCGCTAATTTCTAGAGCAGAAAGCTCTGAAATTATCTCGGCCTTACTGGGAATGATGTTTGAAGAGCTTGGTTGTGATCGAATTGACTCGTGTGACGAGGTTGTTGAAAATAATTGGCGTTTCATATTGTTTACGATGCTGGTTAAAAACTGAGAGTGATTAACAGAAACAATCTTGTTGTTATCAGTCAGTTCTATTGAGCAAAATTCCATTTACTTCACTGCATTCAGTGCTTCTAACATACGCTTACCTTTAAGGTCAATCATTGAGTCTAGAAATCGTATGGTGCGACGAACTAGCTTATCAGCATAAACAAGAGTCATATCTCTATTTTGGAGGGACTGGGAAAGAAGTGAGAACTCGAATAAACCACCATGCATGAGTGCCAGGTCCATTACAAATTGTTTTGATGAAATACGTTTGTAAAGTCCCTTGAATTTGTCTTGGTCCGATTGCGAGCGGTTTGTATCATTACTGGCAGATTCAACGTGATAACACAGAGATCTATAACTTTTCCAAACAACAGAAACAGTTCGAAACGAACTTGAAACCCACCTAACTCCCAATACACGACCGATTTTCTTGATCTCTTCGTTTAGCGTCGACGCACACTTTTCAATTTCTTTTTGGTTTTTGGAAGATTGGCTATATAATGAGTACAGTTTGTTCATAAATGTAAGAAAATTATCACCATGCACTTCAGAAATTGCGTCTTCAACTGACAGTTCTATTTGATGATTAAGGCAATTCCACTCGATAATAGCAGGGTACATTTGTTGCAGCCGTTGTGCACCACCTGCTTTTCTTCCCAGCATGACACTAGCATCATCACATGTAAAAACTAGATTGTTCTGAAGATAGTATGGTCGAATGCATACATGCCTAGGCATGTTAGTAATTGATCGGTAATCGTTTTCGCTGTTAGATCAGGAAATTCTATCAAATCTAAAAATATGAAATGTGGATCGATTGACTTATCTGTTTCACATTTTAAATATACTATTAAAGTAGTTTTGGTAATGACAGTTGTAGACTCGTCTATTAACACAGATACAGTACTTTTCCATTTATTTCAATTATGCGTTTGCAGACTCTTTTTTTTTTTTTTTTTTTTATTGGAGGTTTAACGACCACCGTGAGCAACTCAATGGGCTATAAGCAGTCGCCCGTCCCTAATTTAGGGTCACTGGTTCCAGGGAAGGGAGAGAGCCAGTGCCGTAAGACAAACACAACATCCATGCCTGACCGGGATTCGAACCCGGACCCCTTACGGACGAATGATCAGAGGCCAACGCCTTACACAACTGCGCCACCAGGGTGGCTTGCAGACTCTAGACTTTATTTCTCGCGCAACGTTGCGAGACATTGCGTATGAGTGTCAAGTCAAGCTATTGCAAATGGATGCCGTTTGTTGACCTTCTCCCTATTAAATTTCTCATTGGTGTGTACTAAGAATAATATATCTCACCTAAATCAAATGCAATACAGATTGGAATTACTCAATGGTGAATATCTGTAGGAATATCGCACTGGTTGGCTTATAAAAAGAGGTGAGAAGACAGACTATGTGATTTCATGTGTGGTACTGACACTACAACTGAATACTGTTCCTGTGGGTCAAGCTAGTGTAAAGGGAAATGTGCACATTGTGTGCAAACAGAACTGTGCTTCACATATATATATAGATTAGAAAAGTGTTACAAAATTGCTGGGTTTGTGCAGAACATTGCTGTACAGGATCTACAGGATAATATGTCAAGGTAAAACACTTATACTTGTATTTATTATGGACTGTGATTATGTAAAATTGTCATTGAGAACTTATGATATGTGATAACATTACATGTCTATTGGTTATGGATGATATACAGTACAATGGATATCATCATCATCATCATTGTCAACCATTATCAATCCACTGCTGGACGAAGGTCTCCCCAAGTTTCCTCCACAACGGTCTGTCTTGTGCCAGTCTCCTCCATGTCACTCCCGCATATTTACAAATTTCATCCACCCATCTCCCATGTGGTCTTTTTCTGGGTCTTTTCCTGTCCCTTGGAATCCAATCTAAAATTTCGGCTGTCCATCTATGGTCTGTCCTTCTGGCAGTATGTCCAGCCCATTGCCATTTCAGGGATTTAACTCTGATCATGATGTCTTCCACTCTCGTCATTTTTCGGATCCACGAGTTCCTCTTCTTATCTCTCCTGGTTATACCAAGCATGCACCTCTCCATGCTTCTTTGAGTTGTCTGCAGCCTTTGTATGTCTCTTTTAGTTAAGGTCCACGTCTCTGCACCATGGATATACTGTTTACTAAATATATATATGACAAGGAGTCATTTATTGGTTAAATATGGCTTGGAGGTGTTATTGATGAGAAATGTTTGAAACTTGTGAATTATTCCGTTTCTTGGTAGTATTATATATCTTCGCTTACCTAACTTAAATTATAATATTTGCTTATTAAAATAGGGAGAGGAATAATATGCTTTCAACAAGTAAATGTGATGTGTGTGCCTCTCAGATTCTTGAGCCCCAGCATATGATACCAGAGCATTTAAAATGTTCTGAATGTGATAGTAAATATCATCCTCAATGTCTTGGTGTACCAGAAAAAGTTTTAGACTTACGTCTAATGCTGAAAAAAAAGAACTATAAGTGTTTCAGATGTGTAAACAAGCAAGTTCAAACATCTGATAACAATGATAAGGAAGTTGAAAGTCGAAAGAAGGGTGGAGATCAGATTTTACAGTTTTCTGGACCTCAGTCTAGTAATAGAGAAATTGATAGAAATATTGACCTTGAAGGTATTAATATGGCACTTATACAAATAAACAAAAAACTAGATATCATCCCAGAAATAAAAAAAGAATTAATTGACTTGAAATGTCCTATGGAATTTTTAAGTACTAAGTATGATGACTTGATTAAAAAAAATACTGAGCTAGAAAATGAAAATAAAATTTTGAGTTCTAAAACTGAAAAAGTTGAGAAAGTAAACTGTGAGCTTCATGACAGAATTAATAATATAATACAAAATCAAAATCAGCTAAATCAATATAGTAGAAATATTGAAATACAATGGAATGGATTTGGAGCCCAAAACTACTGAAGGAAGACTTAGAGAGATTGTTACCTTATTAGCACAAAAATTGGAAATTCATGATAATAAACCTTCAGATGTTGATGTTCATGAGATACCATCAAAACAGGAGGGAAAAATTTTAAGAAAATAATAGTTCAGTTTACAACAAGGACAAATCGTGACAAGTGTCTTATGGAAAGGAAAAAATATTACAAATTCAGCGGTTGGAGTGTCTCATAGTTTTTCAAGGATTTACATCAATGAAAACATGTCACTATTTAACAGATAACTATTCTGGAGGGTAAAATATTTTGCAGTTGAACATTCCTTTAGATATGTTTGGGTTTCACATGGGAAAATTCTTATTAAGAAAACAGACACGGACAGAGTTCATGTTATTACAACTTATGAAGATGTCTTGAAACTATTTAAAAATATTACTTACTAACTAATTCTTATTTGTTTAAACCTAGGAGCAGGAAAATGAATACATATACTTACACTGAAATAGATTCCTTGAATACATGCTTTCAAAATTTTTCACATAGTGGATTAAAACTGATTCATGTTAATGCTAGAAGTTTGATAAATAAATTCACATTGTTGGAAATTTTAATTAAATCATTAAATTCAAATATAGATATTTTTTGTGTTACTGAGACTTGGTTTCCATCTAAACAATATCAAATACATTTAAATAACTTTCGATTGTATAATATAAATAGATTTGATAGGGGTAGGGGGAATGGCTATTTACGTTAAAAATAATTACGGTCTTTTCTCAGAAATACAGGAATGCACTTATATCAATTATGATATGGAAATATTAACTATTGAAAATGATATTTATATCATTACTGTCTGTTACAGACCACCTAGAGGAAATATCTCCAGTTTTTTTACTTTGTTTACTAACTATCTTGAATACACAATATTATCAAATAAACAAGTCATAATTATGGGGGATCTTAATATAGATCTTGCTTCAATAAATACAAATACTCAAAGATTATTAACACTTATAACTACTTATGGAATTAAGAATTATATAGACTCGCCTACTAGACTCACTGACATCTCCAGTTCTATTTTGGATTTATGCATAACTAACATTGATACTAATTATATATATATGCTGGTGTTTTAAATTATGATATAAGTGATCATTTACCTACTTATTTAATTCATAATAAAAAATCAATATCTTTCCAAACTAAAGTAAAACATGAGATCAGGGATCTGAGTGAGGTTAATATGGGTAAATTTTATGAATTAATTCAAAAAATAAATTGGGATAGTATTACAACAAATGATTCTCCAGAAAAATTATATAGTATATTTCTTGATCACTTTACAGCAGTCTATAATGAATGTTTTCCAATAAAATACGTAACACAGCGTAAAAGGCAAGAAAACCTTCGATTAATAAAATAATATTGAGAAAAATTAATAAAAAAATTGCTTAAAAATTTCTTTAAACTCGACAACCAACTGATTTATTAAATTTCAAAAAAATTAAAAATTTGCTTAATAAAGAAATTAAATATGAAAAAAATTACTATAACTGAAATTATTCGACTGAAATTATTTGGAAAAATATAAATGAGATGTTGGGAAGGAAAAAAATACAACTGAAACAATTACATTGAGCATAAATGGTCAGAAGGTTTCTGATGCTCTGTCTGTATGTAGCAAATGAATTCAATTACTATTTCTTAAATGCCCCTAAAGAAATAAAAAATAAAATTAAAACTAATAATAAAAACAAATCGGAAACTACTTACCAACAAAAAACATTACAAAATTCGTGTTATTGTGAATATTTCACAACAGCAGAAGTTGAGGCATGCATAAAAAATATTAAATCAAAGTCTGTGGGACCAGATGACACATCCAAGGGCTATTAAAAGGGTTTCTAAAATAATTTCTAAACCTCTCAGTCATATATTTAATGTGATTATTGAATTTGGCAAAATACCTGATAAATTAAAATTAACAAAAATAACTCCAAAACATAAGGCTGGGTCCAGGGATAATATAAAATAATTACAGAACAATTTCTAACTTATCTTTTTTTGCAAAGGTTTTGGAAAATCTATTATATACAAAATTAGGAAACTTTTTTGAGAAATATCATGTTATCAATAAAAATCAGTATGGGTTTCAAAAGGAAAAATGAACAGAAATAGCCATTTCAGCATTCCAGAATATCATAATTAATAATAGAAAAAGGGGTTTGTAACCATTGCGGTATACCTGGACCTTACAAAAGCATTTGATACGGTCGATCATGGAATACTTTTGGATAAGCTCTATGATAATGGAATAAGAAATCAATATTACAATTTATTAGAGGACTACTTACATAACAGGAAACAGTATGTGCAGATTAATAAAATAAAATCGCACGGGTTGCTTAATGAAATGGCAGTGCCGCAGGGTTCAGTCCTGGACCGTTACTTTTTTTTTATTTTTATAAATGACATTTTTAAAATTGAACCTAATGAGGATTTTATTTTATTTGCGGATGATGCCACGGTTCTGATTACGGCTGCAGATATAAATGAGGCAAAAATAAAATGTAATAAATTTATTGAAAAATTGATGGAATGGCTGGATACAAATTTTCTGTGTTTAAATATTGAAAAAAAAAATTATGATTTTTAAACAAAGAGATAGATAGACTGTTGAGCCACCATCTATTTGCGTGGAGAAGTGCACCCTTGAAATAGTAAATAATATTAAATATTTAGGAATAATAATCGAGGATAATTTAAAATGGAATATAAATATTCAAAATATTGTAAACAAAATTTCGGGGTATTGGGTTTAATTACGAGAATTTCAAATAATTTAAAAATCAAAACATTAAAAATGTTGTACTACAGTCTGATTTATCCATGTTTGACCTATTGTTTATTAGTATGAGGGCAAACTACTATGACTAATTTATATAGATTAAAATCATTACAAAATAATATGGTCAGAATTTTAAATGACTTTAGGGGAATTAACTTGAATATCGGGGTACGGATAAATTCATATGGATTTTTAGATATTGACAATTTATGGCAATTTAGATTATTAGAATTCATGTATAAAAGAATAAAAGAGAATAGGTATCAACATTTAATTCAACTGAACACTGTAGGTCACGACTATCAAACAAGAGATAGAAATGCATTTTTGTTACCAATGCCAAACACTTCAACCCAAAAAAGATTTATTGAATACCAGGCATTGATGTTATGGAATAACCTACCTTCTTAATTAACACATACTAATAATTATAATTATTTTCGGAAGCCACTAAAGAAATATTTGCTAACAAATTAAAATATAACATTCTATGGTAAAATTTATTAATCAGACCACATGTGAGTAAATTTTATATGTGCAGGACCTTTGACTTCACTACGTACTTTAGGGAAATTGGGATTCACTCAGGCTATACATTTATAGCCTTTCACTCAATTTCCTTTTCTGTGGTTACCCTGTACATAAGTATTCACATTATATATGTTGTTTTTCTTAATACTATATGTTATAAAATTAATTTTCAAATGTAATATAGTCAAATGTAACCCCATAACGAAATAAATAAAATGAAATGAAAATGAAATGAATTATGTTTGTAGCTCTAAATCTCGACCGCAAACCAGGTGAGGTTACTGCACCATTTAATTGTTGCAACTGCAACAGTTCAGCATGATTAGAATATGGTCTATCATGTTTAGCAATAAAACATGCGGTTCTGAAAACCTTGTTAGTGGCCTCAACTTGAGTTTCATTTAAACGGTCTACAATGTTTTCAATTGATTGTGTTTTAGTTCCCTGTATAATGTTTTCAGCGCTTATGCGTGACTGGAACTTTGAATGCTCAAATAGTTTTTTCCTCAATGATGTAAGTTGCGCTGTACGAATGCTACCATTAAATGAAATTGACACTGACTCTATTCCTTGGAAACTTTCAGTCCTTGCGATTTCAATGGACCTAAAGTTGTCACGCAAGAACAAGATGAACACCCAATTTTACCAGACTTACATACAAATCCATGTGAAGGTTTTTTCTTCTCTTCCCACATAGCAGCGGCCCAAATTTCAGGCCATTCGGACTTGATATTCTTACCACCAGTATTATCGCTCATCCAATTATCTTCTTTCGGAGTCACTTTACTAGGGATGCAAACACTATCTCCTTTTGGAATCACTTCACTCTTTGTCACGTTCACGTCGGGTTCACTAACACTTTTCTTTCCTTCAGTGTGGGCTAACTGTTTCTTCTTTTGAGTAACAAATGCGTCCATGTACGTTTGTTTCCGTTTCACACTCATTTTTGGAACTGAAACACAAGACACAGCCCAAGAAACATTTTGATGCTACTTGAAAGTAAGTCGCGGCACTACTGAGATAAAAAAGGAACAGGCACCCGCAATCCCCACCCTCTATTTTACTGTGCATTGCGAGACCTGTAGATACAACCCTACCCTCTGCATAATCTGACGCTAAGTTTTCTTCTTGAAAGGTTCTTTTGATTACGCCGTGCCCGTTCGCGCGGCATGATCAGAAAGAATCTGGCTCGGCGGAGATCAGAAGAAAGGTTTGAAAGATTTCTTCTAATCCCGCCGCGCCAGCAATGTGAGTTGTGACTGAGAGCTTTCACTAAGAAGCCCAATTTGATACAAATGACTAAGGAAGGAGCATGCATAAATATTATTTCATTTTAAAATATTTCCTAGCACAAATATTAAATTTTTAAAGCTTTTCAACCGTAGGTTGAAGAAGCGTATATGCTCCAGTTTTGTTCGTCTATCCGTCCGTTCGTCTGTCAGCCCGTCTGTCCGTCCTTCAGCACGATAACTCGCGTAAAAATGGTTCGATTTCGATTACATTTTAGTATGTGGTAGGGTTCCACCTGGGGACGAACTCTATTGAAAATGGACGAAATGGGGTCAAATGTCACGCCATAGGAACGGGGTCCATTCCATTGCCCTTATACGTCATAACTTGCGCAAATATGGTTCGATTTCGATGAACGTTTAGTATATGGAAGGGAACTACCTGGGGACAAACCCTATTGAAAATGGGTGCAATGGGGTCAAAGGTCAGGACATAGGATCGGGATTTATACCGTCGCCTTTATGCGTTATAACTTACGTAAAAACTATTCGATTGAGACAAAACTTTGGTATGTTGTTCCGGAAGTATACTGAACCGGTTCTGATTAATATAATAGAAATGGAGTCAAAGGTAAGGGCTCCGGAGCGAGGTTTATTCCACAGCCATTATCCTCATAACTTGAGTAATGATTTCTGGTATGTTGGAAAGCGTATCATAATCAATGCATTGCATGATTTTACTAACTTCTTTATATTTTGTGAACGCATTCGAACCGTTTAAATACCAATAAAAGTTGAGTAACGACGTTCTGGCCCCAATGCACCACTGCATCAAGGTGAGAAGGCTTCAGTTGGCAAACGTCGCACTCGAGCTCGTCCGTTAACGTGGTGTAACAAAGCGAAATTCGTCTGACCATGAGACCCTCTTCCAGTCTTCTCTGGTCCAATGTCGGTGATTACGTGTCCTTTGCAAGCGTTGACGACGGCGCTCATAGACGTCGAACGGCTGTGGTGGTCTACCAACATTAAAAATGGTACAAGACGTTGCGTATTTGAGTTCACTGGCTCGTAGGAACCAACGACAAAAGGCTACTTAACTGCAACTCTTGTTTACTGCTGCCTGACGACGATGGGTATCCACAAAGAGTACACAATGGATTCAGTCAAAGAAGATTGTGTACCCAGTCACCGATGGTGTGTATGATCGCCTCCACATACCAAGGGGAGAAAACTATCGTGGTTGGTTGTCCAATGATAGTGGCGTCTTCCTTTTTGTCATAGAGGAGGAACACGGAATAATGCAACCTTAATGCAGGAAAGAGATGATTTCTGTGATGCTGCAATCAGAGGCGTATCCAGGGTGCTTCGTGGGAGGAGGGCTAGTGTGTAAAATGTGGCACTCGATAAAAATTGTGGCAGAAAACAAATCAATAGCCCATTATTATTATTATTATTATTATTATTTTCAATTTTAGAGATTCCACCTCTTCCTGAGGATTTTCTTCTCTAACTTCCGGAACGGGTACGACATACCGAGACTGGAAAGTGGTATTTCTTTCTCTCAGTTGTCCAGGAATTTTCCTTCTATCCTACAAGTGTTCATGATAGCTACCTTCTGTAGTTCCACGTAAGTGTTAGGTTGAAGGTATAGTGTCTGTTCAGAGCTTTGAATGGTCTTAGGTACAACTCTTGTGGCTGATATTGTTATAGGGACCGTGGGGACATACTCCATGTGCCACATTTCCTTGACTTCGAATCGTAGGTCGTTATACATTGACAGCTTCTCACCGTGCGTCTTCTGGTTTTTGAACGTGTTGGGCATTTCTCTGTCAATGAGGTATGTTGACTTCTTCTCCTTGTCGACCAGGACTATGTCGGGCCGATTGTGGGGAATGGTCTTATCTGTTCTGATCGACCTGTCCCAGTACATCTTGTGGGTTTTGTTATCTAGAAGCTTTGTTGGCACATACTTGTAGTAGGGGACAGGCTCAATTGTTATGAGGTGCTACTTTCTTGCTAATTTCTGATGACAATCTTGGGGACTTGATTGTGCCTGTTCATGTACATATTATTATTATTATTATTATTATTATTAAGAAACAATGTATGACTAAATCTGGAAGCGAAGATTAATTCTTAAAGAACTTGAAATATCTTGTATTTCATACTAGATATACTAAACAGTATATCATCATCATCATCAACCATGGGTAATAATCCCGTACGAATGTGATACCATGGGTAACAGATTTCATTCGTCTTTCATTTTTTCACTACCAGCGCATGGGAGTCCAAGGACAAAGCTCGTCCGGGCCCGACTCAGATGGAAGCATCTACTCATTCGCGTCCCCAACCACTGTGAATCTGCGGAAAACCCCGGAAAAACCGCATACTAGATGGCCAACAGAACCGTTGAACAATATATCTTTAATTAAATAACAAGGAACTGTACATTTACTATACTTAAATAGTATAACTATACTAGTAATCCGAATTTCTTGGTGTAGAATAAAAATATAGAAATCAAAGTTTCCAAGCTTTTGCACATCAACCACATGACTTTCCAAAGAAGGTAGACAGCAAACTGCGATCTAATTAATGTGCGAAAGCTTGGAAACTTTGATTTCTATTCTACCCCAAGGAATTCGGATTTCTAGTATGGTTATACGATTTAAATGTATCATTAAATTTATTTTACCACCTTACGATTTACTCTGCATGCACTTGTATCCCAAAAATCACGGAGGGCGCTTACAGTCAAATATTTTTCTAACAAGAGTACGGTGTAATGTCGCGACGTTGATTGTAAGACAATAAAATGCCGAACCGCGTTGTTAATCTGATGATGGTTGTTCACAGCTTTGAGTTTACTTTTTTATTGTTCAGAAGGATATACTGGAAATGAAAATAAATATGGAACTGAAAAAGAAATAGTTTCTTCTCGAAAGTATCACAAGTATCAAAGGAAGAAGAATTCAGATTAACCTTATACTGCTTCTGCTCCCAGTGTGACTACTGAGTACGTCATCTGAGCGCAATATCCCAAACTTCCAAAGTTGCCATAAGATTTTGATTTGTTGATGCACTTACACTGAAAGGACAGTTTATTACGTACACCAACCTTTTGCACACAGAACAACATCCAAACGTCGTGGTACGGACGCAGTGAGGTTCCGAAACACAGACTCAGATATCGCTGACCAACAATCTAAGAGTGCTTGGCGTAGAGTAGGCAGAGGTGTAAGTGGGAATGGTTGATCATGAACAGCTCGTTCCATTATGTCCCATAAATTCTCTATAGGGTTGATGTCCGGTGAGCGAAGGGGGCCACGTGAGTGTGGTAAGCTCATTGCTATACTCCTGCAGCCAGTCGGCCGCTGGCCGACATTGAGGAGCGTTGTCCTGTTAAAGATTGGAACTTGGTTCGGACAGAGGCAAGTAATGAAATGGTGGAGATGGTCGGCCAAGAGCTGCACATTGCTGGAACCAGTGATGGAAGACGCAAGAGGTACCATGGGATCCAGGCCGGACCACGTGAAAGCTGCCCAAATAGTTACACCGCCTTCACAGGCCTGTAGTACCCCGACTTGACAAGCAGGGTCCCTAGCTTCGTGTGGTTTACGCCACACACGCTGCCTTTCATCGGCGCGATACAGTGTGAAATGGGATTCATCAGACCATATAACACGTTTTCAATAATACATACTACAGTTTCGATGGGCCTTTGCAAACTGCAGCCGAATCATGCGATGCTGTGCCGTTAACATCGGAACACAATGTAATCCTCGACTGCCCCAGCCGAGTTGTTCCATGTGTCGACGTATTTTCTTTGAGCATAGCTTTGCGGATACTCCTTCATTAAATTGTGATGTGATTTGCTGCAAACAAGCCTTCTGATTCGTCTGTACGATGCGGGCGAATCGTTGGCGCCCTCGATCATACAATGCACTTTTACGGCCACATTTCACCCGACTGTTAGCGGTTTTGCCGGTTTCACGTACTCCTAGTGCACACTTCCTACGGTTTGACGCGGAATTCCCAACAGTTTCGCCGTTGCGTTGATTGAACATCCGGCCTTCCTAGGTCCCACGATTTGACCTCGATTAAACTTAATTAAGTCTCGTTCTCGACCCATGCTAACATTTGACAGAATGTATTCCTGTGCATGCCGACCCACTCTATTTATAGTCCCAACCTGTTTTCCTGCACAAAGCGATTTGCTGCTGTCCGGCGGCTTTGCGTATTTTTATCTGGGTGTAGGTAATAATTGGCCCTTTCAGTGTATGTGTATTGTAAAACAATAAAATGTTGAACCCCATTGTTCAAGTGCTGATGTAAACTGAAACACCCCACAAACAACAACAAATATATTCTGCCCTAACTGATACCCAGAGCAATAAGCATCAACGCTCTGGGGAAAAAGAGAAATAGGCTGTTTGAAAGAGTGTAAACTAGGTATAAATACATGCTGATCATTTTTAAATATATATTTGGGTAAATGTCGGGATGCTCCACTCGGCGTTAAGTTTAATCAATATTATTAACAAACAGCGGCGCAATGTGGTGGTCCTGGAAGGGGCTCAAGCCCTGTGAGAAACCCCATGGCTACGCCTCTGGGTGCCATCATTATGTGGGAAGTCTTATGCCCGAAATTTTCACCTTAACAGTTCTAAGATACATGGATGAGGTTTTACAGCCCGTGTTTTCGCCATTTCTAATTGGTATCCCGACAGCCTTCTTCCAGCAGAATGACGCTTCGCCACACATCGCTATCGTTGAAGTTCTCGATGCCCAGAGAGATCTGATCTATCACTAATGGAAATGTATGGGGCATCTTTGGACGACGGTTGCAAGCCTCTCCTCTAAACTTTACGTAGTTCCAGATACCCCAGGACATCATTAGAGAGGTGTATCACTTTATTCCGAGCCATGTACACTGAAACCTCCATTAACGGACACCTCCCAACCAAGGTAATCTTTGAGCAACGCCAAATTTCGGATGACGCAGAACATCTGCCGTAGGATTAACATTAAATACAACCTCTGAACAACGAAACCTCTTAACATCGGTCAACGGACACCACTGAAGCGCTTGAGAAGGATCTAACGGATACCTCGTCCCTTAAGATTTAATGTGGTTCCTTCGGCACTTCGGCGAGAGGGATAAAATAGAAACAAAGAATGTTTCTGAAGGAACTGTGGCTTGTGTTGGATGGCTTAGATTACAACGGGTACAATGGGGTGCTTAAATTAAGAGAAGAGAGTTACAGTTAAGTTCCACGTGAGGCGAGCTCAAGCCTCCGTGTTTTTTTTTCAGTCGCCCCCGAAGGATACTTGCTGGTGCCTAGAACGTTGCTTGTAGGACTTCAGTATCTTTTGATTTTTTCACTGTGGTTTCTGTTCCTTCTTTCAGACGCGCTGTGAGATAACTGAGTAGTTACACTTTACTATGCGAGATAACTGCGTAGTTACACTTCACTATCTAACATTTTCCTTTTTTCTTTTCTGTGGTGTACCTTAAAGCTAAACGCCTACCTTATTACTCCTAAGGGCTCTTTATTACCAGGTGCAACACCCTGCTTTTCTAAAATCCTCCACAATGTGATTTATTTCTTTAATTATTATATTGAGTTTAACTGAGCATTCAGTATTTAGATGAAGCACTGCAACCGGTTCCTTTGTTCATAAGCTTCATATAGTTATTCTGCTGTTGTATAAACGCAACGGACTAGCAATGAAGACATAAGCCTAACCACTTCCCAAGAACGGCTTTTTCCCGGTCCGAACAGTGACCGTTATTCGGAGGTTACACTGTATTTGTTGTATATATGATAGGATGAATAACGTGATCCTACCATATATTCACAGTGATCACGTGACCCTACCTAGTAGTCTGTTAAGCTGATCCACTGCCTTGGAAATTAAACCATGCATAATACGCCTCACAGTCCACATCTATCTCTGATGATTTCGGCTCATTTGGCTCACTATTTCGGGCTGGACAATTTTCATTGTCCATCCCGAAATATGTGGACAACTGAAATATGCGGACAACTTTCATTGCTGGACAATGAAAATTGTCTAGCAATGTGTATCTAAACAATTTATGCTTTACTTTGTTGCATGTATTTGATGCAAATGAACGGAAGTTGCTATGAACACGAAAGGCTGAGGCTTTTTCGTAGCACTCTTTCAAAATTCTGTTGCTGCTTGTTTTGTTCTGCAAATCTCCTTAGTAAGACTGAAATTTGATTTTCAGGAGTACAAAAGAATTTCTCATCACTTAAAAAAACACGAAAACAAGGAAAGATGTTTAGGTAATCGATCTCTTCACAGAAAACTGACAGCTGCTTAGGACTTTCCTAAACTTCAAGTATTATGACATAATCCGCTTGGAAACTTAAGTTCTCAGTTACCTCAAGATTAAAAAGCTGAGCAATCCTTGGATTCCGTCGTCGAGAGTGCATCGAAATTTGTGTCTCATGTGCTTTTATTTTAAATCCTAAGCTTTTTTTTTTTTTTGTTTTAAACATACTAACAAGCTTTCAATATCGGTCGCGTCTCTTATTTTTTTATACACTAAGCCTATCTCTCAAGTAGATCCTCTGGAGAAAATTCCAACATCGTCTTCAACTCTACTAGCTTCTACGAATTGAATGCACTGCCCGTGGTTAAAAGTACGTAATTAAAATGAAACTTGATATTCGGCACATACATTTTATAATGCAAGATTTTTTCGGCATGGCTTTTCATCGTGTCAGACAAATTAATTTTGGTTGCATTTTAATTAGGGAAACATGATTCCCTCGCATTTCTGTTTTTGACAACCAATGCAGATAACGTAAAAATCAAATTATCGAATACTTCGCCTGAACGCTCCTTATATTTATTTCACTTTAGACAGCAATCGGTTGTAAATAAGGATTTATCCCTGATTGTCAATCTAACACAAAGTAATTCAATATGATTTCCCTGTTGAAGTTCGTAAGAGCACTTGATGTGTGTCATTTCACTAATCACACTGGTACTACAAATGTTTCCTAAAATCGGCTGCCTCTGTTTAACGAAACGCCCTGTTTTAAATGCTGCTTGGTGCATTTTCTGCTTTTCTATTTTTTCTTCATACGAATAACCAGAGTTATAGTAGTGCAGATAAAATCGTGTCGAAACACCATCTAACGAGTATTTGTTTTCAGTTTACTGAAAAGAAAGGGAGTAGGGCGTCTTGAAACAATGGTATGTTTTATTTATGAATTTATTTTTTCAGAGCCACTATTTTTTTCTCGTAAATAAGAAATCAAAATATCCATGCATAAAATCAAGGAAAGCCATTTCAGGCATCTGTAAATTTTTCTTCGTTTGAAACACAAGAAAAGTAGGAAACATTTGTGAGGTGTATTACTGATTTTAGTTTTCCATTTTTATTTTCTGTCTCTGACGCAAATACTGGTCATCTCACGTTGCACTTTCCATACTTTGTGTCATATATGAACTTCTAAGTCTGTGTGGTGACACTGACAGTGAGTCAGAATTCATTCAAGGAATAAAAAGAGCGTGCGTGGTCTCTAATGTGCGAGATGGCCGTGATAACCCAGTGGTTAGAGCAGTCGGCAGCTATTTACTTGGTCGAGGGCTCGAATCCAGCCCGAGTGTTTCAGCCACCAAAAGATTTTGCGTCTCGGAGGGCACGCTAAGCCGTCTGTTAACGGAGTTTCTGGATCTTCGATGAAAATAAGGTCATCTGCTCCTTTCCATTCTCTTCCTAACTGCATCCCCGCCCTAACATCGCCTGGTACATCGCAAAAATGCCAATTTGCAGCTCCCCCTCCTTGCATCACCGAACACGTCAACCTGTCACTACCCCTCTGATGAGAGCCTCCAGAGTCGTCCGACCCAACATCCGCTTTCCACGCGTGCCACAGAGCCCGCTGAGCGCCTATGAATCTGCACCTAAACATGTCCTTGGGTGTAAACACTGCCTTCTGGAATTGAATTTAATCTGAGGAGTCAGATTGCTGCTACGTTTGGTTACGAGATTTCGTCAATTCAACTTCGTCCTTTGATGCGATATAGATTGCTGTTTCACTAAGTGGTTGACTTAGTCAGCGTTGTTATTTTTGTTAGAAGTATATCGTTTAGGTGTTTACTACAGTGTGTAGTACTCGGACACTTCAACATATGCAAATAAAAATTGCAAACCCATACAGCACGACCGGACAAGCACGCGCAGGGTAGGGTGTATTGGGTGTTGTATATAAAGAGGAGTTATGGCACACTGCTCCGACCGCTGCAACTGCAGATGCGAACTGCTCCATCCAACAACTAGGCACCACACTGAAAGCATAAGAGCATAGCAAACTAAATGAAAAAGGAGAAAATTTTGCGAGACATTGAGAGCAAATTTAGGGACTACTGGGACTCTCATAAGAAATTAATTGAACAGCAGCTTACGAAAAGGAATAAGAAAACAAGTCAGCTCAGAAGCCACAAGGAAAAGGATAAAAAAAAATTCATTAATCCGCAAGAGAGGAAGAACCACGATCACCACTTAACCTCCCAAAGCTTCTAATTACATTAAAAGTTACACAGATTTCAATGGGAAATTTAGAAATTAAGGAGGCACTAGATAAAGCAAACGTAAAGGTATCGAATGTTAATAGAATCTACATAATGAACACCGATTGACTCAGGGAGATATTGACCTTCTACTTCTTGGAGAAAAATATCCCAAATATGATTTTGATAAATAGAATAGAACTGACAATTCAAAAGTACATGGGAAGCAACTTGGGTGCAGTCAGACCAAGAACATCAACACCAACAATAAGAGCAAGAACTAAGATACTTTGACAAAAGAGATAATTCATCACAGAGAAAGGAAGAAAGAGAAGCTATAAAACCACTCATTTTCAAAAGAAGGTACATATTAAGTATTTAAGCTCTTTTCGCATAATGAAATTGCATACGGATTATGAAAAAACGGCCCTTTTAAGGGGCAAGCAAATTAATGCAAAAAAGGATTGCCACTTCTGAACTTTAAATATTAACGTTTAAAACCGATGCTTCTCTTAAGCTAATGTAAAACAATTGCTAAACTCTTCAAAAATCATAAAATACAATTTTTGAAGATGACAATCCGATTTTTGGCGTAAATGTGATAAGGATGGTAAATCAGATAATATCCGTCCGAAAACTTGAAAATTTTCATCGTACTGGAGCGGGACTCGAACCCGCGTCTCCCAGAAAACGCCCGGTTAGCATACCCGGGCGTTTTCTGGGAGACGCGGGTTCGAGTCCCGCTCCAGGACGATGAAAATTTTCAAGTTTTTGGATAATATCTGACTTACCATCTTTGTCACATTTACGCCAAAAATCGGATTGTCATCTTCAAAATTTGTATTATATGGCGTAATCCCGTTCTTTTTCATGAAGAATAAAGATATGTTCTCCTGCCCAAACAAACTTATAAAAATTTACAAGACATCGAGAGCAAGTTTATGGACTACAAGAATGGACTTCATATCACTAAAATTAACTAACCTCCATAACAAATGTTTAATAAAATTGGGTTTGATACACAATACAATGTATTGCAGAGGAAAATAACATAAGGGTTCTCACAAATAAATACTATACAAATATATAAATTCAATATATAAAAATAATTAAATTACAAAACAAACTTTACAGCAAATGCACATCAAATATCCACGCTACCTAAAGCATCCTAACACATAAAAACTAAATATCATACATTTACCAAATTAATAAAATTAATAAATAGCTAAAAACTGTTAACAGCAAATAGATATATTTAATTATAAACGCCATTTTAATGGTTTTTTTGCAAACATTCACTTATTAATACTGCAAGCATCGAAGCCAACCAATTCACTGTAAGGAAAAATTGGCAGTTTACCGAAATAGATAAGTAATAAAATGCTACAATGTTATAGTATGTTAACAGTGTAAAATTGCAAATAAAAGGCGGCACTTTTTAGGGCGCCTTAAAATATAAAATTTGAAAAATAATAATCAATAGCATTAAGTTGCACCCTAAATTCAAGGCCAAAATCTTCAGTATACACCATTTTCCGTTTTTAGCTTGCTTCACCCTTCTTAGCAAAAGCCACTGGCAATGCATATCTCGCTACAGCTCTAAATAGTCCGTTCCTTTTTCTTTCATTCTTTCTTATCTGGACGCGTGTTCAGATAGGAAAGAAATTATTTTCAAATCGTATCTTTTTAAATAAAAGTTGGACCTACGACGTCACGCCATTGCCTGTCTGACAGTTTCTCTAGTGGTGAGCTCTCGGGCAACTGAACGTTTTAGGGATGTGATAGAAATTGTCGTGTAGAGTAACGAATGGCGCTATTTACTCTTTTGTTCTGATGGACGTATTCAAGTATAACGTTTGGCTGGGTAATGCTATAAGGCTGATTGCATTGTCCCTAGAGTCAAATTTGAAGGGGTTATGTGATGGAATGTTTCTGCTATGAAGAATTCAGTGCTTTTGTTGTAGTGCCCTGCCAGCCTAGGGGCCGCCAGGTACGAAGACATTCCGCACACTTCCGCACTACCTACGCTGTTGCAGTACTACAACATAGATCGCTGTCTGTTTTAAGACTGAGAGTTTTGCCACACTGTAGGGTCTGTGCAGGTCTGGTTTGAGGAACAGGGCGTCCTCGTGTGGGGTTGGCCGGCAAAAAGTCCCGATTTGAAATTCCGAATTCGTTCAGTCTGGTAAGACCTTCCTCTATCTCAGCTCTGGCAGATCCTTTACAGGAGGAATGGAGAAAACCTCCGGTACTAACCCAACGGCATTTCGTGAAAGCATGCATGGAATGATCGCTGCAGTCATAACCGTCAAAGGTCCTTTTAGTATGTACTTAATTCAGCTAATGAATGCTTTTGTTTCATATCGACCTAGGTTCGAATACTTTTGCCTACTTAGTGTGTGTGTCGTAAAATTGTTCTGGGTGAATAAATATATGTGTTCTTTGTTGCCACTTAGTCTGCATGTTTTGTGAGTGTTCTCCACCCGTGTTCTTGCTACCAGTAGCAAATACAGTAGAATATGTTGTGATCTTCAGATCTGTAAGTGAGCGATTCAGTTGCAATCGTTTTGCCTCTTATGTCATACCTTTCGGATAAATACCTTAAGACATCACATACTGGAACTCGGTTTCTTACGTAATTTGATCTACCAGTATACTGCGATGAGAAGAGGGAGGCAATGCCATATGCTTGCTAGAGAAGGTTAATGGCAAGCGCATATTTTCCCCATATTATCGTTTTACTTGCTTTCATTATTTTCATTTCTATATCAGGACCGACCCACAGAAAGAACGTTAAGCCTTTGGTACGATTGATTCAGAGATGGTTGTCAACCCAATTATGCAGCACGTCACTATGGATACCTGAATTCTTAACAAATACTTTTCTGAAAGCCCTTAATTAACCCAGTTTTACACGTAACGGTGGCTACGAATGTTTTATTACCGCCCCGGTGGCGCAGTGGTCCAGGCGATGGCTTCTCATTACTCGTCCGAGATGGGTGATGGGTTTGGGTTGAATTTCGGTGAGGCATGGATGTTGTGTTTGACTTACGGCGCTGGATCCCTCTCTTTCCTGGAACCAGTGGCCTTAAACTAGGGACGGCCGACTGCTTATAGCCCATTGAGTTGCTCACGATGGTCGTTAAACCTCCAATCACAAAGAAAAAAAGAATCTTTAATTCACAACAGCCATTAACTTATCTTCAATATTAGCACTGTAAGTGTACTCGGCCGCCCCGGTGGCGCAGTGGTCTAAGCGATGGCCTCTGATCATTCGTTCGAACGGGGTCCGGGTTAGAATCCCGTGAGGTATGGATGCTGTGTTTGTCTTACGGCACTGGCTCTCTCACTTCCCTGGAACCAGCGACCCTAAATTAGGGACGGGTGACTGCTTATAGCCCATTGAGTTGCTCACGGTGGTCGTTAAACGTCCAATAAAAAAAAAGTGGACTCGCTCGTGATAGAATCCTTGTGTGTGGGAAACAATGATTAAATAATTTATACGTTTTTGAATGTCATGTTTTCGGGGTTTAGATCCTCAACTGGTGTAGTGATTACAGTTGTTACAGTTGTTTGGAATTTTCCATGTGATAGTGCTTACAAGGATTGTACAGCGCGTGTGCGGTTTGAAGAACAAAGATAGTTTTCTAAGTACACGTCAGTTGAGTTTTAACAATGACATTCAGGAAAAGAAAATTAAAACAATAGGTTTACGTGAAAGAATTCTAATACATAAAAACTAAAATAAGAAATTTTGAAGTTCTCAAAATACACTGGTGTACAAAATTAAAATCCGGAAGGCATTCGCGGGGATAAAAAGGAAAAGATCTAGCATCAGGTAAAGATGTTTGGCATGCAAAGGAACACAATCATAAGTGTAATAAACATTTTATAACAACAGATGAATATGTACATATTTTGGGTGTACAGAGTCACATTCGCAAATGTCACCAAGGTAAGATCTAAGAACGTAACATAAAAATGCCTGTGATCACCTCGTATGGACAGACAACTCTCACAATGACGATGCACACTCATCACCAGATTGTTGATGAAATCTGGAGCCCAAACATTCCATTCCTCGATAGGGGCGGGGCGTAGTTCAGGAAGGCTTCTTGGTGAGAACTGACGAGCTGCTACTTGTAGTTCCAGAACTTACCATTAATGTTCCATATGGTTTAGCTCCGGTTACTTGACTGGCCGGTCCATACGCCGAACATCCTCGTTCTGCAAGAAATCATCGACAAGCTGAGCCTAGTGCGGGCGAGCTTTATCATCCATTAAAATAAATCAAGGGCCAGCAGCTCCCCGATAAAAAACTGAATCTCCCAGAAAACGGCCGTTTGTAAATTGAATCTCGACTCATCTGCCCACTCATCTGCGACCCAGGAACAATATCGTTTGCACTGACCCTAGCGTTCTCTCCTGCAAGATGCGTTCAGTTTGACACAAACTTTAGTTCTCCCGGCATAAATTCTAATTGCATTACGCCATCGATCTATCGCTTGTTTTGATACCGTAGCCCCAATGGCATCAGAAGGCCCTATATACAACTGCCGGGATGTACATGACCTATGACTTCGTGCGGTCATCATGAGGTATCGTGCGCATTGGACCATTTTCGTGACACCTCAGTGGTGGTGTTGAATTGCTGCCATGACCGTGAAACCACTCTATGGTGGATAATCAAGTCCCTTGCGGCCTGGACCTGAGACTGGACTGCTTCTAGTCGTCCTATCGCTTGCCACCGTACAGTGTCGTATACACGTGTATGAGACATAAAGAAAGCATTTGCAGCCATTGAAATCCTCCTTACATGTGCTGTCAACAAGAAATGACCCTAGCTTTTAAGTATGTTACTCAATTTACATATTGGACACCATTTTTTTACCGATATGTAGGTTTCCCTACGGTTCATTTGCATGTGTCCTGTGAACATCGTAACATTTCATTTAGCACTTTGGATTATTTGCCTGCTATATATTTCTGGACTTTGATTTTGGACACCACTGTGAATGTGAGTTTGAAGCATGCGACTGAAAAATTGCGTATTAGACCAGTATGACAATAGGGAGTTTCAAGTTAAAAAATCCAGATGCATTTTATTTTATAGAATAAAGAAAGAGGTGAAGGTTTAGCTTTTTGCTAAACATTAAACATATCATCCAAGTGCGGTCAAAAATCCAAAGCGTCAGACATCACTGGCCGCCAGCGTATTGCATGTGTTTGGAATTATAACTGCAGTCATTCTGCGTCTGCCTTACAGAGGCTATTAGTATGAAAATATGAAAAGAAACTTCTTGCACGATCTTCCATCACTTAATGACTTTTACAGTTGGCATCAAACGGATGCATAGCTCATCAACATGTCAGGATCTGTCAGCTCTTTCTGAAACTACTGTGGAATGTGTGCGTAAAGAACACACACGAAGTCCTCATAAATTGACTAGGAGGAGAGCATATAACTTCAGGAGCCAAACACAAGTGTGTAGCGGTCCTAGCATAAACGAATGAGCTTCCACACAAACGTCAGCTGATTTATATACTGAAACGCAAGTCATGTTGTGAAGCCGTACTGCTGCCTGGATCAAGTCCGCGTTGTTGGTTTACATGAGAACAGAGCAAAAATGAGGTACAGAAGCCACAGAAAATTATGAACAAGTGAAATATGTAATACAATAAAAGATGAGTTATATGCATCGAGATGCTAAATTCGCATCAAGGGGGTGGACATACAAGCACCGTGGTGAGCAAGGTCTTTACAAAATTATAGGCACTATTCATGAGGCAGAAATACAGTAACTTATCACGTTGGGAAGGGTCCGATGTTACACAAAGAATGGAGTTCAAGCTGTGAAGTTGTGAGAATGACAAAACAAAAGACGCGGATCACCTAAACAGAGAAAGAGGATCACCGTGGACTATGAACCACTGCTCTCTGGGGGACCAAGTGGTGTTGAACTTAATTATGGTGGAGGTTCGAGGAGCTACGGAATTCTCGGTTTAAATTCTAACCAGGTGTTGCTCTGCAGTGGAAACCTTCAGTGTAGAGGAAGTGACAGAAATAGCAAAATCAAAACGTTATGTAATGTTCTTGACTAGGACCAATATATAACAGCAGATAGGTGGAATATGATGCGAAGGAGCTGATGGACGGACCAGAAACTGATAAACCTCAAGAGAATGGTTGATCACACAGTTCTTGTGAACAATGATAAACATGAAGGGGAAAAGAGGCAAAATGAAAGGGCAGTGAAGGTAGGTGTAAAGAACGTCTCCAGGAACAAAACAGAAGGAACAGTTTGGTAAGGGACGAGTTATGTACTGTAGCGAGGGGACAGTTACTGTAGAGAGGGATTGGAAATCTGAGAAAAACTGCCAAAGTGTGTTAGTTTTCTAACGGGGGTGAAGGGCAGCAGACCAGATCATAATGAAAGCATTGGAAGGAAGTCAAGACATTAATCAAAGGGAAGCAGTACAATTGTGGAGTAAACGATAGGGTGAGCGAGTCGTGAGGGAGTGAAGCGGAAAACTGTCACAGAAGAGAATTATGGCATAGGTTACATCGAGGGAGTCGAGAGGCATAGAAAATTCGGTGGGGCCAACTGAGGGTGGGAAAGTGCAGGCGAAAATCTGTCCAGGGGGCGCCAAAGAAAATTGTCAGTAATGCATTAGTAAGAAATCAGAGAGAGAGACTGAAAAGACTGCCGTCACGGTGGTGCAGTGGTATAAGCTCTTCTTTCTAATGTTTCGCCCGAACGGTCCTGGTTTCCAGTCCCGAAAGCGACATGGGTAGTGTGCTTGCCTTACGACACTGGCTATGTCTCTTCCCTTGAACCTGTGGACCATGATAATACTACTCTGTTCCAACGTTGGCAGAGACTGAAAAAACTGCTGTCTTGGTTGCCCAGTGGTACAAGCTTCGCATTCTAAGTGATCTTCCGAATGGTCCTGGTTTCCAGTCCCAGATGAGGCATGGGTTGTGGGCTTGCTTTACGACACTGACTGCGTTTCTTCCTTGGAGCCTGTGGACCATGATAATACTGCTAAGCACCAACGTTGGCAAGAGTGAATGAAGGAAGGTTAGAGTACTTCTGTAATTATTAGTGGAATAGGGCGGCAGAATGGGAAACGGGAGGATCGTTTTGTCTGTTTGCAAGTTCATATGACATATACAGTCAAAAAGGTCACCATCCAAACAGCTGCGACTTTTTTATTTTATATTTCAGAGGAGATAGGAGATACAGCCTTCGACTGCTGTAGACCATTCGCAACAACCGCTATTGTGACGTACTACAGAGTTGAAGCACGTGTCAAGACGACAAATCTGAAGTGTAGCTTAGTCGGTAAGAGCAACTCACTCAGGAGCGAGGAGACGCAGTGTCGATCTCAGCACCGGAAAATTCCTGTTATCACAATACTTGGTGCACTCGACATGACCCTTGGCGCACGAATGTTGAATTCTGCTGAGATTTTCCGTGTTCTGGCCAGTCTGCTGAGATTTTCTCCAGTCTTCTACTTCTGATATAGCAGCTGGTTTTGTCTGCAATATTCCAAATTGCTGAATTACTTGGCGTGTCGCACCACTCACGGTAAGCCCTTGTTATGGTTGTCCTTGAAAAGCCAAGGAGAAGGGTTCTTTGGAAGATGTTCGAACCGAAACGTCTAGTGTTAGATACAGTGGCGTCCAAAAGTTGAGCATAGTTAAGAGTACAGAGACATGGGAATATGCAAATCTGGTAATCATGCCGCAATAGCATGTGACGAACAACAATTGGCATAAAAAGCGAAGCAGCACATTTGTGGAGTTGATAAAAAGCAGCAAAAATGCCAAACGTGACATTTCTTGTCATCATCGCGCCTTGATAACAGCAGAATTCATTTTGTATTAAAATTGTATGTCAGAAAGTCGGCAAGTGGATATTTTTACACGTGGTTGGATTACTGGAATATTGGAATCCAGACATATGCAAAGTAATGCTGCCAGAGCCACTGGCATTGTATCTAGACTCTGCCAAGAGTACCAGGACAGCGTAGATGTTAATAGTCAACCTATCGTCCACGTATTACAACGGCTCAATCTGATAGTTACGCGGCTCTGACAGCGGGACGTAACAGGTTAATGCCAATGAGAGCGCTTGTTTTAGAGCTGGGTGAAGCTGCTGGGCCAGCAGTTTCAAGGCAAATATTGTACAGACGGCTCAACAAACAAGGACTATACGCAAGAAGCCCTGCAGTTTGCATCCCACTCAACCCATTAGCAAGAAATCTCAGGGTTACTATGCTGCAGACAACATCGAGACCGGGAAGAAAAGCAACTGGCCAATGTCCTCTTCTCCGGTGAATCCAGGTTCAGTCTCGAAAGGGACAACCATCGTGTTCAACTCTGGGGAGAACCTAGAATATTTTATTACCCACAAACATCCGAGAAATGCGCAATTATAGACGTGGTGGAGTACTTCTCTGGGGTGGCATGATGTTGAACTGGCGCGCATAGCTCCATGTCTGTTCTGTCGGAACTTTTAACAGGCCGGAGATACAGAGACAAATTTCTTGATACCTATCTGAGGCTTTTGCGGGGTGCCGGTGGCCCAGATTTCCTGCTCATGGATGATAACGTGAGACCTCATAGAGAAGCTATTGTCGATTATTATCTGGAAAGTGCAGATATCTACCGTATGCCATGGCCAGCGTATTCCGCAGACATCAACCCAATGAGCATGTGCAAGATGCATTGGGGAGACGCATGCCAGGTCGTCAACTTACTACCAGCACTCCCTCGAGGAACTCTGATCTGCTCTTGTTGAGAAGTGGGATTTGCTGCCACATAGTCACCACTGAGATTTGCTGTTTCCCTTGTCAACAGCATGAAACATCGGTGTCACATTTGTATCACCGTAAGCTGTCACCAGACGTCTTACTAGACCACTGTCAAAAATCAGAAACCCCTCAGGAAAATTCCTGCAGTTTTCACCAGTTTAGATTTTGGTACGGTTCCCTGGGTGCATCATTTTTTTTTTACATGATTCGTACTGCGCATTTAGTTCCACATTAAGATGTCTATGCATAGTAAACATCCTATTTAATTGTGCCTCTGGTTTTTTGTGATTTAACACTTTTTGTTCATTATGCTTAACTTTTGGACACTAGTGTATCATACCGCGTTCAATGTCGCTCGGATCGAACTTTGTGCCCATTCCGACTCTCAATCGAACGCAAACTGATGTTCGACAAGCTGATCTGCCTGATGTACGCCACACACCCTGCTCTTCTGCCGTTTCACGTGTTGGAGTGAGCCATTTATGTGATAAAGGTTCGTCTACTATTTAAGCATCATTCAAAATGGTGCTTAAATAGGAATAATGTATCAATGGGCCTTAAAAAGGATGCATGAAAATCTAGTTTGGGGTGAGTATGTCAGCAACCTGGTAATTTTTTTACAGATCTACTCCACAGGTAATTTCCACTTAGAATAACAATGTGTTTTCTGGTATTCTGTGAGTACATTGCTTGGACAGCATGTTTCTGGGACATGGGAAGGTTGAACTCTTGAAGGTAACGTGACCGAGTTCTTTAAAACTGTTCTGTTTATGAAAATACTGCTCTACGCTTTCTTTTCTGTCATGGCGAACCCTCGGTTCAAGGCATATTTTTGTGGTTTACTTCACTTAAAACTTTCCTTATCTATAATATTTAAACCAGCAGGAAAGGTGATATTCTCAAGGTCGCGTGACATCTGCGTCTTGGGCCGTGGATGACCTTGTGTTTGCCCTTCTTGATTGCCACGGAGAAGTCTCAGAATCGATCCCAGGCAGGTGCGAACGCACCAGCAAACTAAATATGTCCCGCATATCGGATGGGAACGTTAAGCCGTCGGAACGTGGGTATTGATCCCCGGTTGTAAATACCGGCGTCTACCTCGCTTCCGTGTGACGTTTCGCGTCGGGCTCTCTAACCAGAATCTCTTACACCAAACAGAAATCATCGCTCTTCCCACGTTAATAAGTGAGTCACGGAAAAATTCTCATCGGCCGCCACCGGGAATCGAACCCAGGGGCTCCCAGTTACGCGCCCGGACATGCTACCACTGCACCACAGCGGCCTCGAATTCTCCAGACTCACATGTGACTAACTGGCGAACTACATGGCAGGTTGCTTCATGGAGCACTGTACAGAGCTGGGGATTCACCATAGATGGAAAGCAACAACTGAGCAAACAACAAGGAGGCAAATGGGTAATTAATTCAAACACTCGACGTAGATCAGAAATACCAAACAGAAATCATTGTTCTTTTTATTCGAGGCCGCTGTGTTACAATGGTGGAATGTCTGGCGCGTTACTGGAAGATCCTGGGTTCGATTCCCGGTGGCGGCCGATGAGAATTTTTCCGTGACTCACTTATTAACGTGGAAAGAGCGATGATTTCTGTTTCGTGTTCCTGATCTACGTCGAGTGTTTGAATTAATTATCCATTTGCCTCCTAGTTATTTGTTCAGTTGCTGCGTTCCATCTATGGTGACTCCCCAGCACTGTGCGGTGCTCCATGAAGCAACCTGCTATGTAAATTGGCAGTTAATCACATGTGAGTCTGGAGAATTCAACGCCACTTTGGTGCAGTGGTAGCATATCCGGCGCGTAACTAGAAGACCCTGAGTTCGATTCCCGTTGGCTGCCGATGATAATTTTACCATGACTCACTTATTAACGTGGAAAGAGCGATGATTTCTGTTTGGTGTTCCTGATCCACGTCCAGTGTTTGAATTAATTAAATCTCCTAGCTTTCTATTTGTAAGTGTTGTTTAAGACCTGGGATCAGACACTCCCTTCCTAAAATCATCTATGCTAATCTCTGTTTTATAGTGTAAAGTTTTTTGGTGCATTCTGAACAAATGCGTGCAATCAATATTTTAGTGAAGTTACTTTGAACACAAACGTCTGGTCGCTGGTTCCATTTTATTCATATCAAAAAAACTAAACCAGGAAACATGAAATACTCATGTTTTGCCATATTCGTTTTTTCCTCTAAACCACTCAGCGCAATAAAAACAGTGGTTGTTAAAAAAACCACTTTAAAACTCTATTGAAATTAGAAAGGTTCCACCTTCTCCCCAGTGAATAGTTTTTCTCCAGAATATGCACTTAATCATAAATACGTTCAGGAGCTCAATGAGCTCTCAAGAGCACTTCAGTCCAGAGCAGTGATAAACACGTTTACTAAAACATTTCTTACATACTTTTTTAACTATAGTAGGCAACCAATTAATATTTTACTCACATGAGAAATCTCAGTAACTACAGTAGTGTTAAACGAAACATAGGATTTCCGCGCTAATAATATACTTTTAAAGATTTACGCATTTCGTTTCCTTTTTTTTTCTCGTTTGAAGAAGGCTCTTGAGCAGGGATTTATTCTGGAAAAAATTAATTCTCTTTATAAATAGAGAAAAACGGTAAAAAAGGAAAAAACCGAAACTTACTACCTCAGGATATGCTGTCTGGAAGTGCTTAATTTTGTTCCTTTTTAGCAGAAAATCGATAAATGTCTTCTGCGGAGCAATCTTTTGGAACGATTTTTTTTCTTCATCTTCCGCGCCTGGTCTCAATCAAAAACGAATGCATTTTCCTCCAACCGATGAAAACCGCACAAGTTCTTAAGCTTTTCGTGTCTTTTAATTCATTTTTCCGTCTTTTGCAAATTTTTCATAAGGTGAACATTAATCTGATCCAGCCTTATCGGGAAACTAACGATCCGCCAAATATCATTTTTAACGGGACGAAACGTGCTTTAGAATCTCAAAAGCACATTAAAAGTTGAATGAAACAGTTCAGATTACTTTTTTGTAATATGCGATTCTCGGCTTTTTGCACTCGCGAAGATCTTTCTAAATTAAACTCAAAAGATAATTAAGCTTTCGTTGGTTACAGGAAAAAACATCTGATTACAAATATGCACTATAAAGCTGGCTTAGGAGTAACACCATTACGCGGTCGAATTACTTGCCGACTTGAAAGCACGTCCGAATAAAATAAGAACTAATATTCATTTTTAAAACACGGCACCTTTAGCAGCACTTTGAATGCACAACGTCAGAAACCGTATCAGGAAAAAGCTTTGGATTGCAGTAATGGTTTATAATACAGGAAATCTGCCTTTGTTGATATTAACCCTTTAACCGGCTGGAACAAATTAACTCGGGGTTAACACAAAAGGCTGAAATCAGCTCGAACGAATATATCCGATGTCTAAGAAGTGGGCAGAACGCTACAGAGACGAGTGAAACTGCGTATTAGGAAGCGTTGCTTTTACCTTAGGTTTGCCAATCTAAGTGGTCATTTGGGGTATGATTGCCATTAATCCTTCCTGTCGGATTATCTTTTCCTCTAAGAATGCTGCAGAATGGGCTACGAACCTAAGACAGAGGAGAAACGGTGTCTGAGTAATCTTTTCTTAACCTGTGGCATAATTTCCACGTCCGGGGGACTACTGATTCCGAATCATTCCTTGGGTGATGGAATAGATAATGAAACACTATAAGGGAATCAGACTACATTCTGTATGACTAAGGACTGTAAGGGAGTACTTACAATCAGCGACAGATTTTTAGTCGATACTATTGAGATGAAAGAGGGAAAGGAATTGCTTTGTCGTAGCATTCGTATAACCCGGTCACTATGAGAACACTTCTGTTTAAGGGCTTCAGGAAAATTTGGGCAACTTTTGTTTCGGACACATCGGCTGCTTTTAAAGGGTTATGGGGCGATTGAATAAAAAATGTGTGGTTGTTGTTTTATAATTGAAAAGAATGTACAAAACCTGAGCTGTCATATTATATAAAAGTCAAGTAGAAAAACTAAATGCAACAACTTAAAAATTGAATTTGAAGGGCTTGGTTACCTGAGCCTATATCCACGAATATGTATAGTCTTCAATCTGCAGTATTGGAATGTGCAATATAAAGCCTGCGTTCCACAGCGTATCAGATCCATCTCTTTTATGAAAAGTGTCTCCATGGAAAAACTGAAAGCCGCCCCGGTGGCGCAGTGGTCTAAGGGATGACCTCTGATCATTCGTCCGCGCGGGGATCAGAGTTCGAATCCCGGTGAGGCATGGATGTTGCGTTTGTCTTATGGCAGTGGCTCTCTCCCTTCCCTGGAACCAGTGACCCTAAATTAGGGACGGGCGACTGCTTATAGCCCATTGAGTTGCTCACGGTGGTCGTTAAACCTCCAATCAAAAAAAAAAACACTTTAGTATTAAACCTGATGTCAACATGGTATAAATGCTGCGATACCTTGATAATTGACCTTGATAATGAAAGAGATGGTAAGGCTGATCGAATGATGTAGAAGAAAGCTCAAAAGACAATGAAAAGGAAAAGAGAAGTTGAAGAACAGGATCCCCTGATAATCCTGTGTATGGGAACGCAATGTACTGATTTCCAATGCTGCTGAAAATCTTGAACACATTGTGTAAAACTAAGTATTAGCTTTCAAAACTCTCTTTAATGAAAAGAACTTTCCACAGAAACGCATTTTTATAGGTTCATGTACCTTTCTCTGAGAAACTATTCACTACATATCTTTCAATTTTTTTGTTTTAACTTTTTTAAGTACTAAGCGAATTCGAGTAACGACTCTGGGTGATACTTGTCCTAAGGATCAGATTTCACAACCTATGCATCAGGATTTGCAGTTTAACCCTTTAACGACCAAGACCCCAAAATCTGGTGTCACTCTAAATACTATAATGTCCGAAACTGCCTGTTGTTTCACTTCTTTGTTTACTAACAACAATAGCGACCTAGGGCGACTCCTGCTCATCCCTCATAGGTCGAGAAAATTTGAAGAACAAGTAAGAGTAGAAAATCTCACTCACGCTAGACACTAGTTTCGGGCGGCTATGGCCGTTTGTACGTACGGGCGTTTTGGGCGTTATGGTCGTTAAAGGGTTAAAGCACCAGCGCCACCTCGGTGCAGCCCTGCAGTAGTGCGACGGGACCATGTGGATGCGTTTTTGTTTTCATATCCTGAGATTCAAGAGACAATTAAAAGTATTTTTGTGCCGTCAAAGCATATGAGACCTATTACATCTTCATGTCTTAAAGAACATCATAGTAATTTAAGCGAAAGTGTGTCCCAATTAAATAGACTCCTCAGTTGAATGATTCAAACAGATTCGCAACCTGAACTACTTCGGGATTATTATAACATTTTTCAACGAAGAATTCAGGAGATTCAAGTACATGTTAAAGATCATGGTTTGTCACATAAGCCTTGAACTTATTTTCGTTTGATTTTCACGCTTTTGATTGAATTTGCTGTGAGCGCAGTTTTCATTTTTCTTGTTAACAGTTAATTTCTTATTGTATTTACTGTGTGCACTTTGTTAGTTGGGTGCCACTGTTCCAGTTTGTTATGATTTATTCTAATTCTAAATCTTATTCCTGTTATTACTCTTTTATAATATAGTGACGATCCCCCCCCCTCGCATAATTAATTGGCGAGAGGCGTGGCTAATTAACGGTAATTGAAACTTGATTGGGGGTTTTTAATTAACAGAGAGTAATAATTTAAACACTTGCGAGGGACGGTATATAAAGAAAAGATCTTCTAGCACTTTGAATTCAAGTGGCGAGTTGCAGGTGTTTGCCACGAGAAAAAAGGGCCCATAAACGAAAATGGGACGGGCAAGAGTTTAAAAGCTATTTCCCATGACTCAAAACTGTTTGGACGGCAAAAGCGTTTGAAGCTTTTGTCTGTGCCGCGCGCGAAACAATGGGAAAGCTCTTGGGCTTAAAGGGCGGTTTATAATAAATATTTCGCGGTTTCAAGTGTTAGAATTCACCGCTTAACAACTTTTTGGAGACGGGAGATTGTTGTTGAGAAGAGGACAGAATCCGTTTTGAGCTGAGAGAATAAGGAAAGATTTTTCCTTGCGATGGAACAATTGCTTGCCGTCTGTGTGCTCTTGCGTTCTGAGCACAAGAAGGGAAATCAGCTAAAAGCATAAGCTGATGAATAACTAGTACCAGATCTGCCTGGGAACTTTCTTCACGTCGCCGGACCACGGATACCTGTGGTAAGGAGCCATTTCAGGTGAAATGCAGACAGAGACATGAAAATTACGAAATATACTCGCTCATCCAGAGAGAGAGAGAGAGAAGAAACGCCAGATTCAGGAACCACAAAGCAGACCCCCCCCCCCCTGCAGAGAGAGCTCTGAAGTAACCGCTAGCCTTTTCGTGTCGAGTAGAGGAGAAGAAATCTTGTGTGTGTGTCTGATTACGTACCTCCAGTGACCGGGGAACGACATCGTTTTAGCCACAGCAAAGAATGAGCGGTAATGGAAGTTAAGATCAAACTACCCGCGTGAGTGTTGTGTTTTTTTTTTGTTTTTTTTTTGGTGTCATCAATACTGTGGATACTCAAGGACCTATGTAAGTACTTTTTACCAGTATTTTATTTGCGGCCCATTGTGAACGAACAGACATTTCGTTAGGACATATTTTCTGAAACACCGAAGAGGGCCAAAGCTGGCCGGAAACTATGGTTTTGTAATTAGATGAAGAATCCGGTGTAATTTATACATGTATCTATTAAATCCCTGTTTTAATTGTTATACTGTGCCTCCATTGGTTTATTGGTGTACTGTGTCGGCTAATTGGCTAACGAGGTATTGGCGGATCCAGTGATTCGAATCGCAGTCCGGAAAATAATTGGGCATCCTGGCATCTCAGGCCTAAAGGTCGCAATAATATATATATATATATATATATGTTAAATGCACTACATTGACAAAAGTCACCGGACACCTAGAAGATAAACACAACATAGCATTTATTGACATACATCGTTACGGTGTCGGTCCACCTTTGGCCTTCTCTACGAAAAGACTGTCCTTCTCTCTGACCCTGGCTAGAGTATGCCAATCGTCGGTTCAACATGCTTCAACTGAAAGTTCTTCCAAAAGCCAAAACTGCTCCTTCCGATGAACCGATTTCCATGCCATCCGACTCCCAGCGCTCCTTCATTTCTTCCGCTGATTAACATGCATAATTACCACCTGCTTGACATTTTCTCTCCTCGGAGAGTGTTTTTTCACACTCCCCGTTTCAAAAACTGCACTTCAACTTAATGTATTTTTCTTTTGCATTTACACTCCATTGTTCATGATTTTGCCCTTCTGTTTTGTTATACATTCTATTGTTCATATATTTTTATACTCCAGTGTTCCCAATTTTGCTCACATTACTAGTGCTGATCATTTTGTATATTCTCATCGTCTGTCATTCACCTTTCCGACACGCCTCGCTGTTTGCTGTAATGTGTGCCCTGGTTTACAGTGCTCATTGTAAATTTCATAGTCACTTGCTTTCCGACACACTCGCAGTTGTGCTGCAGCGTGTGTTCTGGGAAAAAGCGCCTCGTACTTATTGTATTATGTCTTGTTTTTCTCCCGGTTTTCTCGATGTATATTCCATGAGTTATATTAAAGCGAATTATGAAACCACATTTGGCCTTAATTCATGCACTGACAATTCAAGACATGCTTTCGACAAAGTTTTGGAACACAGAGTTAAGTATGCGCTTCCATTCAGTAAATAATTCTGCTACTTAGTAGTAAGCCTTGGTTCCAAACTACTGATGTGGCTCTCTAATTCATCCCATAAGTTCTCTATGGGATTAAGGTCAGGAATCTGTGCTGCCCAGTCCAAACACGATACGGAATTACCGTAAAATCACGCCGTAAAAGTCCTTGCTTTATGTCTCGGTGCGTTATCCTGCTGGTACCAACAAGGCTCGGTTCTATAGTAGTGCCACAGAGTTGGTAGGGCATAATTGTCCAGAATATCGAGGTAGACGTGATGGTTAATAGGTTTGTCCATGATAACCAATGGGCCGGGATCGTACTAGGAAAAACACCCCCGCACGAGTACACTGGCAGCTCCAAACTTAACCGTAGGAACAGTACACTGTGGTAAATAGCGTTCCACCGGCTGCCTCCATACCCACAGATGGCCGTCAGACTGATGATTCGTGTATCTGGATTCATCAGTCCAAGGGACCAGTTTCCGTTGATCTACGAACCACGATAAATGTTATTTACACCATGGTAAACGACGACTAGCATTCCGAGTGGAGATGAAAGGCTTATGAGCAGTCGCACGACCACGGTAACCCATTGAATGAAGTTCTCTGCGAATGGTACGTGTACATACCGAGGTTCCAGCATTTTTACTCACCTGTACACTGAGGTCTTGTGCAGTACTCCTTCGATTAGCTGTAATGACTCTCCTGATGCTTCGACGTCCTCTATCACTGATTTTCTTTGGACTGTCGGTACGTTTTGCTGCTTCAGGCACACCATGTGTGTTCCACTTTTTCAGTACATCCAAAACAGCTGAGGGTATGTTTAAACGCCTCTCGGTTTCTCTTATGGACAACCCACTAATATAACACATAACAATATTTCCTTTCTTAAAGTCAGTTCTCTACCCCCGCGACATTTTCACTCAACCTCACAGTGCGATATGATCGCAGTCAGCTGCAGGCTCTTATTATACCGTTTGCAGCTGTACCGCGCATCTTAACACACACACATATGAGTTCGTGTGCTAGCGGGATATATCATCATTGTCAACCATTACCAATCCACTGTGAGTTCGTCTGCTAGCGGGATATATCATCATCATCATTGTCAACAATTACCAATCCACTGCTGGCTGAAGGTCTCCCCAAATGTCTTCCACAACGGTCTGTCTTGTGCCAGTCTCCTCCATGTTACTCTCGCATACTTTCGAATTTCATCCATCCATATCCCATGTGGTCTTCTTCTGGGTCTTTCCCTGTCTCTTGGAATCCAATCTAAAATTTCGGCTGTCCATGGATGGGCTGTCCTTCTGGCAGTATGTCAAGCCCATTGCCATTTCAGGGATCTTACTCTGATTATGATGTCTTCCAGGCATGGGGTAAGGAGGCAATATCTGAAGGTACTATACGTCGGTTGTTTGAAAAGTTTCGTTTTGGTGACACGAACCTACAAGATGAGAAGAGCCGAGGACAACATTCGGGCATTGATAACGACGCTCTGAAGGCAAATATGGAGGCAAATCCTTGCGTTAGTCATACAACTCGCCGAGCAGTACAATGTGTCGGTGTCAACCATTTCCGAACGTCTCCATCAAATTGGTAAGATCAAGCTGGATACGTGGTTTCCACACAACTGATGGAGCATCAGAAACAGTAACGATTTGAGATTTTCAGTAATCATCTGCTTCACATTGAAAAGGAGCTCCTTCTCGATTGCATTGTAACCTGTGATGAAAAGTGGGTACTGCACGACAACCTTAAGGGATTTGGACAGTGGCTGAACTATGGGGAACCACCGGTATCCTAAACCAAGGTTGACGCCAAAGAAGGTTTTGTTGACAGTGTGGTGAACTGTTCACGGTGTCACGCACTGCAGTTTCTTGAATGTTGGTGAAAGTATTACCTCGGTCACATACTGTGAAGACACTGAGCGATTGCACCAGAAGTTGTGTTCTAAACAGCCATCTTTGGTGAACAGTAAGGATCCTATCCTCCTCCATAATAACGCGAGGCCACACGTGTCACAAATGACGAAACAGAAACTACACGAACTGAAGTTCTAGACCCTCCCACATCCAGCCCATTCACTTGAATTGGCACCTACCGATTTTCACCTGTTCATGCATAATAGCAATCACCTTAATGACAGTACCTTTTGATACCGAGAGGAGGTCGAAATTGCATTCTAGTATTATCTTGCATCCAGGAAGCAAGATTTCTTCCGGACTAGCATTGAAGCACTTGCCACTCACTCGCTGGCAGTGGGGTGTAGCTGCTGATGACGCCTATGTTGAATAAAACAAGGCTGGATGCTATGAGGTATGTCTCTTTCATTTTTGTCCTCCAAATCGGCCAATATTTTCCGAACTACCTTATATATCTACCACGCGGTGCGTTCGTCTGCTAGCGGGAAGTGCGACAGCGTAATATTGCCCAAGAACTTATTATCCCATGATTTCTGTCTTCTCAGTGTACACGAAGCAAGAATCCTGTCAGCTATCCGCCTATTCTGGGGAAGTAGTTCCTCTTTCTCAATGAAATTGCGTGAAACACGCCTCTTACAAGGCGTGTTTCACGTCAGTGTGTTTCCCAGGAAATGATCTGGGTGACGATGTTAGTTCTGTAACAGCAATCTCTTGTAGGTTAATAAGTGTGTTGTTTTCCAGTACAACGAGCTAACGAATGCAAAGAGAGAACTAAACCCGTGCGTTTCTCCTCACTGCGTAATAAATTAGTGCTGAACTTTAAAGGGAAGGTATACTTTGTACAACCCACACAGGAACAGAGAATCAATAAGGTGCTGATGGAATAAACTGCATTCGGCGATCTTGTGTTCTCCAGTTTTGCATTCGAATGCATTAAATGAGTTAAATATCGGTACTTCAAAGACGCACACTCTCCTCTCAACTTGTTCAGCGTCGTGAAAAGCCCCTTTTCGCATTTATTTCCAAAGCTGAAAACAAAGCTTTTGCATACTGTTGTCAATTCATTTAGTACATCTCGTCGTTATCGGGCAGCGTGAGGATTTTATCCGCTAAGACCTGTGCAGGTTTTGGGGCAAAACAACTGGCTAAGATGATTTTCTTAGGCATCCAAGGAAGCAACGGTTTTTTTTCCGTTAAGCGAGTTCTACCTAAAGCGGAAAAAATGGAAATCAGAAGACGAAAGACCGGACGAAAATGTACGATTAGTTAAAAAATCCCAGACAAGCTCCAACATTTCTTTCCTGGTGACCACAAGAACGTGAGGTGAGTCGGTGTCACGTCGATTCTTCGACTACGTCAATTCGTCGCCAGCATCAATTCGTCTCACGACAATTCGTCGCGGACAAATTCGTCGCGTTTACAAATTTTGGTTACAAACAGAACGAATGCAGGAAAACGTACACTGCTGGACAATTGCTAAGGACGGATCATAAACGGCTATATAGCGCATAAAAAAGTAAGTGTGGTTGGATGCCAAGTGAAATAAAATAATGTCAGAATGCCAGGACATTACAAGAAAGACAATTTTTTGTGCTCTGAAATCTAGAAGACTTTGGAACGTGTTCAAGGGACAAACAGGCCATTTTGTGCAGAATACGTAAACGTGAAAAAAATGCAATTACCGACCGCAGGCGTTCCGGCGTAAGATGTCAATACGGGATATGGCCACCATGGAGGGTGATGCAAGATTCCACACGTCGTGTCATGCTTTGCACAACATTATCAAGCCGCTGTTGGGGTAATTTATCCCATTCCTCTGTCAGTGCACGGATGAGGGTGTCCTTGTTTATTGGAGGGCATTGGCGACCAGTAAGACTCCTCCCCAAAGCATCCCACACATTTTCAATGGGATTCAGATTTGGAGAACGTGCTGGCCATACGAAGCGTTGAATATCCTCGCTCTCAAGACACTCCTGGACAGCGACTGTTCGATAACATGTTGCGTTGTCGTACATGAAAATGAATCTATCACCGACAGCACCACGGAACATGCGAACATGAGGTAGCAGAACTTCATTAATGTATCGTTGGCCAGTAATAGTCCCAGTTGGAAGCACATAGACGGACGTACGGCCATTGATCATGATGCCAGCCCATACCATGACACTACATGTCGGATATCGGTCTCTTTCCTGTATGTTTGCTGGACAATATGCAGAACCACTCTCACGCCAGATCAGTTGTCGTCGACAATAAGACGATAGACTGTATCTACTCTCATCTGAGAAGAGGACAGCAGACCAGTCATTATCAGTCCAATTGCGATGTTGATGACACCTTTGCAAACGGGAGGTACGGTGACGTCTGGACAATGGGATGCACACAACAGGACGGCGGGCGTATAGTCCTCCTTCATGCAAACGTCTGGCGACAGTTTGTCGGGAGATCCGCTTGCCAGTAGCAGCCATAAACTGATTTGCTACCTCACTAGCTGTGCTGCGCCGGTGTTTTTTTTTTGATAGCACTATGTACCGATCTTCTGCAGGTGTCGTACTGCGAACACGACCTCCCCCGTGACGTTTGCTACACTCTCCATTTGTTTGAAATGATTTCCAAAGCCTTGAAACAACACTGTGGCTGACGTCGAACTCCCTGGCAACATCTGTTATTTTTCGCCCTTCTTCAATCTTGCCAATAATACTGCCACGCGTAAAATCATCTAGGTGATGTCGGAAAGACATACTGAAAATTGTAAGTTCGTCAATTGATTCTTTCCCTTTCAACTTTGCGTTTGAACAACAACGGTCAATATGCGTCAAATCCTTAATATCTCTTATCAGCGCTATGACGTCACGAACAAGTTCGGCAATCAAAACTTTGCATACGCACAACACGTCTTACTGTATCCCGCACTTATGCTAATTTCCACATTTTCCTGCCTTCCATTTTATGGTTGCTATCGTTGCTATTGTCATCCGTCCTTAGCAATTGTCCGGCAGTGCATAATTTCGAACGTCTCCCGCCCTGATCAAATTTATAAGGCTTGGGCACTCAGACAGGATAGGAATATTACGATTTTTCTTTGGCACTAAAAATATTAGGCGGTAGACGGTTTTTGGAACGGGTCGGGGCCAGCGATCCCCCCCCCCCCCTACAAAATTTTCGTACAATCTGCAGTTTTCAATTTAGAACCACCAAATTTGGTATACTATCTCATGGTTCTCTAACTTAGACGGCAGACGGCTTTTGGAACGGGTCAAGGCCCGGCGGGTAAGAGCCCTCCATATATAAATTTTTCGTAACATCTACATTGAGAACCACCAAATTTGGTATCATGAAACTCTAACTTAGACGGTAGACGGTTTCTGGAACGGGTTGGAGCCCGGCGGTCCGAGACCCCCTCATAAAAAAATTTCGTAAATCTATAGTTTTCAATTTAAAACCACCAAATTCGGTCTACTATATCATGGTACTCTAACTAATTTGGTGGTTCTAAATTGAAAACTGAAGATTTTACGAAACTTCTGTGTAGGGGCCCCTTGACCCCGGGCTCCGACCCCTTCCAAACACCGTCTACAGTCTAAGGGTCTGACCCTCCCCGGGCCCCGACCCGTTCCAAAAACCGTCTACCGTCTAGTATTTTTAGTGCCAAAGAAAAAGCGTAATATTCCTATCCTGTCTGAGTGTTCAAACCTTATAAATTTGATCAGGGAGGAAGACGTTCGAAATCGTACGTTTTCCTGCATTCGTTTTGTATGTAACTAAAATTTGTAGACGCGACGAATTGGTCCGTGACGAATTGATTGACGTAGTGGACGAATTTGTCAGCGACGAATTGACGCAGGCGACGAATTGACGCAGGCGACGAATTGACGCGTTCGAACAATTGACGCAGGCGACGAATTGACGTATAACCAGGTGAGTCCTTCTCTAGGGAGGAAGACAACGCCCTTACCGTTGATTATTTCGGGACGTTTGTCATCAAGGGAGGGCTTAAACTGGTACACTTGAGAATATTTAACATAATTGATGGATTGGTTGTCCCTCAGAAGCTGCTAATAATAGCGATCCTTCCACACCCACCACACACAGATTATTACCTTCTTCTGATGCAGTACAACCTTTGGAGTGCTAATTGGCGATTAATTTGCTTGCTCTACGACCATTCCCCTACGTTAGTTACACAATCCCTTCACATCGCTCTTCAACATTCGTTTCAAAAATGGATGCTTTCCATTCCGTTTGAGGAGAGAATCGCAGAAATGCCGTCGAGAATACTTTTCTTATTTAAATCGTAGGATACCCAAACACCAAGGCGATTCACATATCCAGACATGGACAATACCCTAGCATGGCCGTGTTGGATGTCTGCGGTGTCTGCACAATTGCTCGGGTCATATTGTGCAGGTTGCTTCCGATTAATGGCTCGACTTTGTCGTCGTCAACTTTGAGCTTCTTCGAGAGTTCGGTTCATCAGCTGGAGAATAATTTCCACGACGAAACTTCGCAAACCAATACCGACCCAGTCGAACGATAACAGCATCGTCATTATACACAGCAGATATCTTATTAGCACGTGTTTTGTAAAAACAAAATACATGCTTATTTATTTTATTTATTTATTTCAATATTTATGCTGTTACATTATAACATCATGAAACAGATATATTTACGGGCAGTTAAAAATGAATAGCAGCAACGGAAAACAGGGAAAAGTCCTCACGGAGACCTGACGTGCCCTGAATCTCCAAAACAGAGCAAATGAGTCACGGACTTGTCGTGTCAACGCAGTAAGGGAAATATGTTAGGTTTTTTGTTGGGTTTTTTATTAAATAAGTATATTTTTATTTTTTTAAATAATGTTAAACTATTAATATCAATTAATTCCAGAGCAACACATTCCAGTAGTCAAGACCAATGTAGTTAATACCTTGCTTTAACATTTGTGTCTTCGGTAAAATGGATCGCAATACTGCATTTTTCCTTGTTTTATCATTATGAGTAATGAAGTGTAAATTTATTACATCGGAAAACAATTTTTTTTTATCCTTTTAAATATCAATTTAGCAATGTTAAAATGAAATAGTTGTTTAATTGTCAGAATTCCGTACCTATTTGGGTCAACATGGTTATGATGATAGTGGAATATTTGTAAGTTGTTAAGAGTAGAAGGACAAAAAAACTCCAATAATCTTATAAATACTCAATAATAACTCCAATAATCTTATAAATTTATTCTGTGAAATTTGCAACCTATTTATATTACACTGCTGGCCACCCAAAATGCAACACCAAGAAGGAAGCATCCCATTGGCCTGAAATTCGCAGCATGCGTCGCCCGCGAGAGGACATGCAAACGATTAGCATTACAGGGCATATGCAAATCATGTGCGCCCGGCACGCCACCGAGAAGCACTATAAGAAGGGTGCCCAGAAGGCGGGGTGTAAGTAGTGGAAGTGTGTTGTGCTGCCGTACCTGTGCGTCGGACGCTTCCTGATGCCTCGTCGCAGAATACGGCAGTCATTCCAGCACGTTTAGGAGTTCGACAGAGGACGAATAGTGGCGTATCGCGACAGCGGTTTATCATAGCGAGACATCGCATCCAGTGTGGGACGACATCCAGCCACAGTGAGGCGACTATGGATTCGGTAGGTGCAAGGGGGACGGCCGGACCGACGCGAACGATTGCCGCAGCCGCGGCACACCACCGAACGAGATGACCAGCATGTTGTCCAGCGGGCATTGACGGCTCGCACCGCCACATCACGAACATTAGCGCAGGAATTAGGCTGTGTTGCACAACAACCTGTGTTCGACGTCGTCTGCAGGAGCGGGGACTTTCGCACTGCGCCCATTACTCCGATTAGCATTGACGTTACACCACCGGCGAGTGCGGCGGCAGTGGGCCGTTGAACGCCGCACCTGGACTACGGAATGGCTCGGCATTGTCTTCTCCGACGAATGACGATTCTGCCTGCAACACCAAGATGGTCTGTTCCGCGTGTGGCGGCACCGCGGCGAGAGACTGTATGACGCCTACATTATGCATCGCCATACCGGTCCGTCGCCTTGGGGCGCAATTGGATACGACACCCGCACGCCTCTGGTACGCATCGTCGGTACATTCAACACCCTGCGTACCGTCTCCGACGTTTTGGAGCCTGTAGTCCTCCCTTACCTGCAGGACCTGTCAGCGGCCACGTTTCAACAGGACAATGCGCGCCCGCACGTGGCAGGCATCGTGCAACAATTCTTCACCGCCCACCAGGTGCCACTACTGCCGTGGCCCGCCTGTTCTCTCGATATGTCGCCCATCGAACACATCTGTTCGCTGATCGGCAACCGAGTGGCCCGGCAAGTACCAACCGCGGCTTCGCCTGATGAACTGCGGCAACGTGTGGAAGCAGCCTGGACCGACATACCCCAAGCCCACATCCAAAGCCTTTTTCGTTTGATGCCGCGGCGTGTAGCGGCCGTTATTACCAGCCATGGGGGCCACGCGAACTATTGATGTCTGCTTTTTTCCGCAAGTCGCACGGGCCTGTAAGCTCAATCGTTTCATCTTTGTACCTGTATTATGTGTCCAGTAAATCTAGGTTTGCTATCTCGTGTCCTTCTTGGTGTTGCATTTCGGAGGCCAGCAGTGTAGTTTGGGTAGTCTGTCCCGAAGAAGCAATGGCATAAATTAATATGTGAATGAATCAATGAATAGTACAACAATTTAAGAGTTTTAACTGTCAAACGTGATATAATCCTAGAACTAGAGACAATACTAATATGTTTTGCCATTTTTCTTTCAATGTATGCTATATGATTATTCCATTTTAAAGTAGAGTTTAGAATGATTCCCAAAAACTTAAATGTTTGCACACATTTAATAGTTTGATTATTCAAAGTAAAATGATGGTGGTTCATCAAGGATGTTCTGTGTCTAGTGAAGATCAAATATTTAGTCTTATTAATTAAGATTAACAATTAAATCATTAAATGTCAACCATTCTGAATAAATTTGAAATTGTGCATTAGCCTGCATGAAGCGATCATTAATTTTTTTTTCCTCGCAAAAGTAAAGTTATGTCATCTGCATACATCATTAACTCATTACAAGACTTATCACGGAATATATCATTTTTATATAAGTCAAATCGTAGGGGGCCAAGAGTATAGCCCTGTGGAACACCACAAGTCACTCTTAATAACGGCGAAGTAAACTGATCAATAGAAGTGAATACAAATCTGTCTACCAGATAATTTTTTTAAAATGGGTGTAGGAAACATTTCTGATCCCCAAACTACAGAAGAGCAATTGAATTAGATAAACCTGTCTAGTAACGTGTAGCACCGCCTTTTGTCCTCATGACGGCGGCGATTCCTCTCGGCATGGACTCGACAAGACACCGGAAGCGTTGGGAAGCCATACGGATCCACGAATCCTGAACAAGCTCCCACAGTTCACGAAGATTTGATGGAGGGGTCACAGCCTCGAACATCTCTCTCGATGGCATCCCAGATTTACTCGATGGGATTGAGGTTAGGTGACCTATTTGGCCAAGAAAGCGCGGTCTCGTCGGTGTAGTGTTCATTAAACCATTCGGATACAATTCGGGAGCGATGGCATGGTGCATTGTCTTGGTGCAGGATGAGATCCTCGGTGGGATGTTGAAGACGCACAAACGGGAGCAAATGGTCGTCCAGAATATCCCGGTAACGTTGACCTGTGATGGACGATGTCACACGTACCAGGGGCTCCATTTCAGTCCACGTAAACAGTCCCCAGACGAGAATGCCACCCTCACCAGCTTGAAGAGTACCCTGCTGGCAAGAAGGATCCATCGCTTCATGCGGTTTGCGCCGTACGCTTATTCTGCCATCCGCATGTACCAACGTGAATCTCTACTCATCAGTCCAGGCAACATTTTCCCACATGTCTAGGGTCCAGTGTCGATGTTCCCGCGCCCATGATAATCTTTGCACCCTGTGATGTGCGGACAGCAGCGGTACCCTTGTGGGACGATGGTTTCTGTACCCCATAGCAAGGATAATGTTCTGGATTGTGTGGCTGGTTACACGTTTTTGTGCACCAGCGTTAAATTGCCGAGTGATTTCTTGCATTATGGCCCGTCTATCCGCTGTTACCATGTGAGCTAGCCGATGATGACCCCGCTCATCCACACGCTGTTGTCCACGGCAGTTGGCCCTTGCAGGGATGGTTTTACCGGATTTGATGTACTCACGGTGTACCCGCGACACAGTGGCTCGTGAAAATCCCAGTGCTTGCACGACTTCCGAGATGGAGTTACCTATTCGTCGGGCCCCGTCAATTTGCCCACGATCAAATGCGCTTAGATCCTTCGTTTTATCCATACTGCTTCCGACTCTGACTAATTTCCGTCGCAACACTCCTTATATTGTCGGATCGCTGCTTACGTCATATTCTTTTCCGTTTTTACAGGGCCGACTACAGCGCCACATTTACATAACGCCAGCTGTCTCTAATTCAATTGCTCTTCAGTGTATATAATTTAGCAAGCAGGAAATCATAATTGACAGTATCAATGGCTTTAGATAAGTCCAAAAAATAGCAAAAATTATTTCTCCAAGTTCTAAATTTTTTTGAATAACAGTTTGCAAACATAAGACTGCAAATTCAGTACATTTATTAGGTTGGAACCAAAACTGATTTCCATTTGTAACATTATATTTTAGAAAGTATGAAATAAATATCTTGTATAACAAACTTTCCAAGACTTTTGCAAAAATTGAAATCTTGACAATGGGTCGATAATTATTAGGATCATTTCGGGAGCCAGATTTAAAAGTAGGAGTTATTTTTGTGATTTTTAAAAAACTGGGATATGTACCTGAGGACAAAATAGAGTTAAATATTATTAATAAAAGGTCTATAATTAAATCAATCAAATCCTTGAAAAACGATGGATGTAAACTCTGTGCGTTGTTCTGTATGTGGACTCGATTCGATACCTCTGGAGTTATTACTGCGATTTAAAAAATGCTTCCCACCACTGTTCTGCATCTTTCGGGAAGCATGTCCGTTTCTTCGGCGTAAAACTCTCAGAGTTTAAGCTAGAGTATTCTCTAACAGCCAGGTAAACCTCTTCATCATTTTGAAATGCTTTCCCAGTGAGAAAGGTTTGCAGATAACGGAACAGACAAAATCAGATGGCGCCATAACCGATGAATACGGAGGGAGTAATGCAACTTTGCACCCTAACGCACTGAGCTTTTTCAGTGTCTTCACAGTTCCCACTGGAATTACTGGAATGTTTTCCGCGCTTCTGAACTCTCATCTACCAGGGATGCCTTAGAATCAAAACATGTTATACCGTACAGAAAGCTTTCAGTCTTGTTTTTATGATTATTTGTTTCATATGGAACCATATTTTATTCGCTTGTAAATTCTAACGCAATGTCAAAATGTTATACAAGTGTTTATTTTGCAAATGTCGAAACAATACTTACTTTCCGAATAAAAAGGAGAAAGCAGAAACCAAAAAAAAAAAAAAAAACATTCTGTGCATTTACAGTGAAGTCAAACGTTTTGTAAATTGTCCTTTTAATCAGTAGCTCTAAATATTTCTCCTTTTACTCGATAAGAAAATGTGCGCACCAGTTTTAGTACATCGAGAAATTCGAAAAAGCCTTCTGCCAAAGAAAATGAAATCAGGCGGAAGAGCAGCTTCTTCTAGAAATTCAAAGGAAACAGATATTTCAGTAAAAGCACATAGTTCGCTGAAAACGGAAACTACATGGAGAGAAATACATACGTGTTTTCCACATTGAATGGAAAATTCTACATCTTCTTTCTCTTACATCTAGATAACTTGTATATTTCTCCGTATCGAACACGCTATTTTCCTTTAATCGGAATAAAAGCTGAGCGCTATGCTAAGGAATGTCTTCAAAGAAATTTAAATGAGACAGGAAACCGCGGAACACAATGTCTTATAGCTTAACGTGGAGAGAAATACCCTCACGAAACTATTTCTTTTTATACTGCTTAACACTAAACCATGGTTTTCCTCACTTTAAAAATTTCAAAACAATAAACGGGATTTCAATCCTCCAATGTACTTTCGCAGAATAATAAATAAAGTGTTTAGCAACGTAATCATTTAGATAAACCTCTTTCCATCATTGTAGGGAATAGATGGTGGAACAATATTTGTCTTTCGCAGGTGTCTCCTTGGATTTGTGAAGGATAAACCATAAACGTTTTAATTCCGTGCGTGGAAATCCCGATTTCAAAAGCTTGCCTCGACGATCCTCACCTTCCTTCAGTGTTTGGTTTGGCAAGCGAACTCAACCTCTTTCACGACGGCTTAATATCTGGCAGCGCTGGCCAAATACGATTAATCCTTCTTGGAAAGGACGCCCTATGATTGGCTAGAAATTATTTTCTGTAAGGGAACCTGTAGCGATAAATCTTCTGCTGAAGTTAATTATGTTATTCTTGTTTTGTCTGTCTTGAGATCGTAATATATCAACTTCGGGAGATCAGCACAACGATTTACTGTTCGAAAGAAAGTGGGTTTAGTTAAATACTTTGCGTCGTATCAGTTTACTTAAGAGTTTCGAAAAGGCTGCAAAGGTTATATTTCCGCACGAACCGTGCGAACTCTGCAGTGGTGATCCATTTATTTTTTTGAAATACCGCAACGTTTGGTTTAAACAAAACAATCTATGTTTAAAACCACGATACTTGGATGAGATAATAAACAGCTTATAATACTTACTGCATACGCTAAAATACAATCGTTTTCTTCAGAGTTTCGGATATATGATTAATTTTTGAAGATACTTAAGTAACTCTGATGTGCAGTCAATCTTGTGCGGTTTCTTCGACACTGAAATATTTTGACGAACAGAAAAGAATTAATTGAAGTCCAGAAGATTAAAGTGGTGTTGCTAAACATTACACAAGTTTCATATTGAGCACCTGCATACCTAGTTTTATGATAAGAGACAAACGGGGAGGATTTCATAATAGGAGTTTTGTATATGTCTGCGTTTTTAACATACGATGAGCTGCCATTATAATAGGTGCACCTACATAGGAGCGGATTGTAGCGCCCTTGGCTTTTAGAAAAGGCCGAATTCGTTATGGACGAAACATACTAGATGCTGGAAGTACACTGAAGTTCCTAAAGTCATTTGATACGTACCTAGTATCGTGTAGGACATCCTCTAGCTCGGGAAAGTGCAGCAACTCGTCGTGGCACCGATTCCACAAGTACCCCGGAAGACTTCTGGAGAGATGTTGAGACATGCCTTCTGAATAGCCGCCCACAGTTCTCTGGTACTTGAAGGGGCAGTATCTTGTGTGAGAATACGCCTTTCCACCACGTACCATAAATGCTCTATTGGGTTCATGTCAAGCGAACGTGGTGACCACACCATCCGTCGGAACTCTCAAGAATGCTCTTCGAGCGAATTTCGGACAACTTGGGCCTGTCGCCCCGGTGGCGCAGTGGTCTAAGCGATGGCCTCTGATCATTCGTCCGAAAAAGGTCCGGGTTCGAATCCCGGTTAGGCATGGATGTTGTGTTTGTCTTACGGCACTGGCTCTCTCCCTTCCCTGGAACCAGTGACCCTAAATTAGAGACGGGCGACTGCTTATAGCCCATTGAGTTGCTCACGGTGGTCGTTAAACCTCCAACAACAACAACTTGGGCCCCGATGGCATGGCGCATTGTCCGCCTAGAAAATCTCATACGGAACATGAAGTTCATGAAGGGCTACAAATAGTCACCCAGCAAAGCAATAAAGCGATTACCGGTTAATCACGTGTTTACGAGGAGCAGAGCACCCAAACCGGGCCACGTAAAGACACCCCACACATATATAGAACCACCACCAGCTTACACAGTGCCTTTTTGACAGCTTGGGTCCATGGCCTCATGTGGTCTGCCCACACCCGAACCATACCATTAGCTCGTAACAACTGGTAGCGTGACTCATCGGACCACGCCGCATGTTACCAGTCTTCCAAGGTCCAATTACCGTGTTCAAGAGCCCAGGTGAGGCACTGTGTCCGATGTCATGGTGATAACAAAGTCACTGGTGGGTCTTCTGCTCCCATACCCTATGGACGCAACATTACGCAACATTACGCTGCACTGACCTGATGGATATGACTCTGGTGCCTCCTGCATTGAATGTGGATGTTATTTGAATCAGTCTCGCTTGTCTGTTAGCATGGACAATCCTGGTTAGACCCCGCTGGTCACGGTCATTCAACACCCGTGGTCGGCCACTGTGCTATCCACGGAGGGTGGTAATGCCTTTAGGTATTCTCGGTATACACGTGACACCGTGAATCGGAGAATGTTGAATGTTGTACAGCTTCGGAAATTAAATGTCCCATGTGTTTGGTTCTCACTGCCATGTCTCGTTCAAACTCCGATAAATAACGTCGGCTTTCCATGTTCCTAATGGCGGTTGTTCAACTGACTCACGAGGTTACACCTCGCAACTGATAAAATCGTGGCGTGAGTCGAAGCCTTTATACGACGGCAGTGCCAGTTGAAAATTTGCGTACTGCTATTCCATGACTTTTGACACTTCAGTGTATGTCTCGTATAAATGCTGTATCATGCGGAAATGACTGAGTCTTGGAGATGATACAGATTGAAAGGCGTCACTGTATCGCTGCTAACAGTCCGTTCCTCCTTATTCCAGAAATGATCGATTGAGGTTAAATCCGGGGACAGTGCAGGCCAATGAATCTAGGAAACTCTTTGGCATTTTTCTAGGATACGAAGCTTGTCATCGGGTGCATTAACCTTCCAGACTTCTCCATTTGCTTGAGGATATACCATACCCATGAGGAGGTGAATATTATCGACATCGATACACAGATACACGGTGGCCCTCAGACGTCCTTTGATGTGTGTCAAAGGTCCTAATATGTAATACGTGCCACAAAACTATCCCCACAGCAGGACACAGCCGGCACAGGCCTGCTCTGCCGCCACTTGGCAGTATGGCTTTAAGGCCTCATGCTGCCTGTGCGAAATTCGGACACTGGCCGTACACATTATACAAACGTAACATTGATTAATGCACTCAGGGGACCTTCTTCTAGTCATCGACTGTCGAGCGTTGATGCTTCAATGCCCTCTGGATGCGTGGTAACGTATTCTGCGTAGAGAACATCCGCACTGGGCATAGTCGTCAGCTCTTTCGGTCCATTCGCGACATGGTTCGATATATTGTGCGTTCGTGGATGTCTCTCAGCATACCAGTATTTAATTTCTGCACTGATTTGCCGGATTGTGATTGGTCTCCTTGCGCGCATGATTCTCGCCGTTCTCCTTTGACCCCTCTGATCGACCAGCTGTTTCGTCTACGGGATCTTCTATTACTGAATGTTTTTCCGTGTCGTATCATTCACAGCAAACCCAGCCTAATGTTTTGAGTGAAAAGACCAGTGGAATGGACGTTCTGGAGATGGTCAAACCGTTGCGCCTGGCTCCAACTACTTTGCCACGTTCAAATTTGATCTCATCACTCGTTTGGCCCATTCCCACCCTTGTGACGTACTACAGAGGTGACGTACGTGTCAATACGGCAAGTAGCAACGAAGAGCCTTTGCTGGTGTAGCTTAATGGAGAAAGCATTCGGATCCAGAACCGAAGGATGTGGGCTCGATTTGCGCCACCCGTAGAGGCAGAGTTTAAATTTCGCATTCGCGCGCGGACGTTAAATTTAATCTCCTGGTTTGTGGTTCTTCCAAAACATCTGTGATGTTTCTTCCACACACCGTCTGGAATCAGTCAGAATTTCTTCTTCTACAGTGAGCTCCTTCTAGCATGGTTTGTCTGCTGACCCGGAGACCTACGATTCCGTCCCAGCCGTTTCTCAAGAGGAGGGGGGAGGCCTAATACTACGTTCAAAAAGTTCGGGGACTTTTTGAATATTTGCCAAATGTCATTGAATTACGTCATTCCCCGCTCAGCAAGCGAAGATCATGATGTGACGGACCAGTCAGAACCGGTTTGATCCAGATCCAACTCGTACAGCGTATGTTCGTAGTTCGTGATTACAGACATTCGAGGTTCTCCGTCGCAAGGACAACGATGCCGAATTTTGAACAGCGTTCAAGTGTAAGATTTTGTGTTCTGCTCGGGAAATCTTTCGCTGAGACTGTTCAAATGATTAAATCAGCGTACGGTGAGAGTGCAATGAGTGGAACTAGAGTATCGAGGATGATGAAAGGTTAGGACGACTTTCATCATCCACAACGGATGAACAAATCGCCATTGTCAAACAAATTGTGAAAAATGACCGTCGAAAAACTATTGCAGCGATTGCAGAAGTTGCCGGCATCTCAGTTGAAAGTTACCATGCCATTTTAACAGAGAAACTGGTCATGCAACACGTGTATCAACAAATTGTTCCCAAAAACCTGACACAAGAAAAAATGGATGAGCGCATGCAAGTTTGCGGTGATAACCTCGATGCAGTATATTCAGATCTCGATTTCTTGACTCGATTGATCACTGGCGATGACCCTTGGTGCTTTCTGTACGACTCCCAATCCAACAGACAGTCAAAAGGGTTGAACTCACCGTCATCACCACGACCAAAAAAGTTCAAGGCTGACCGTTCCAAAGGAAAGGTCTTGTTAATTATTTTCTTCGATTGCAAGAGGATCGTGCATAGGGAATTCTTTCAACTTGGTCGTACAGTCACTAAAGAAGAGTACGTCAACGTTCTGAAACGTTTCCGAGAATCAGTGAGACGCAAGCGACCCGATCTTTGGAAGACCAACTCGTGTGTGCTCCATCACGTTAGTGCGCCGGCTCACAGATCAATCCTGGTGTCCGATTACCTGTTCAAACGTCACATTCCCGTTCTTCAACAACCAGCGTATTCCCTTGATCTCGCCCCGTGCGACTTTTTCCTTTCCCCCTGGATGAAGAATTTGCTTAATGGGCGACGCTTCTCAAGTTCCGAAGAGCTGCGACGGAGGCACTGGAAGAAGGGGCAAAAGAAGGCTTGCTATCTGCATTTAAATCTTTGTATGAGCGTTGGCAATAATGCGTAGTTGCACAGGGTAACTACTTCCATGGAAACATCGCATAAACAGGTATTCTCTATACATAATATTTTTTAATATAAAAAGTTCCGGAACTTTTTTAACGTTGTATTATGTTACGTACCTACCTCATTGGTGACGCACATGCCACAACTGCAAGTAGGAACGAAAGGCCCTTGGCGGCGTAGCTAATTTGTGGCACCTGAGCAGAATGATGTGCGTTCGAGTACCACCACGGCAGAGAGAGGATTTGAATTTCACACTCTTAATCGAACGCTACCTGATACTCGACGAAGTGCTCTGCCTGATTTATACCTCCCACCGTGCTCTCGTGAAACCTTACGCTTATGACGAGGGCAGATGAACCAAAAAACTGGCAACTCAGTGTGTGACATTGTTGTTAAGCAAGCAAGGCATGCTTATACAAAAGCTTATCTACATGGCATTTAAAGCAAAGTGGTGAAATGCGAGTGTTTCCGGCTGCGAATTGTTAGACAACTTTTAAATGATATAGAGATCTAAAAGTAGGTATGCTGATAGGTCTTAACATCCGTATATACCTAGAAATGTCCGAAAAATAAGATAAATCAAAATGGCGGCTTTGTTTTTGTTTTGTTTTGTTTGGAGGTTTAACGACCACCGTGAGCAACTCAATGGGCTATAAGCAGTCGCCCGTCCCTAATTTAGGGTCACTGGTTCCAGGGAAGGGAGAGAGCCAGTGCCGTAAGACAAACACAACATCCATGCCTGACCGGGATTCGAACCCGGACCCCTTACGGACGAATGGTCAGAGGCCAACGCCTTAGACCACTGCGCCACCGGGGCGGCGGCGGCTTTGGAACATTGCCTGCTTGAAAATTTCCGTGAATTGTTCGACTATTTCTAAATGACATAGATATTTTAAAATTGGCATGATAATAGGTCTTAATTAGGTCCGAATACCTAGAAATGTCAGAAAATCAAAATAGCGGCTTTGGAATGTTGCCGGCTTGAATTTTTCTACCACTTCTACATCTAGAAAAGTCTAAAAACCAAAAAATTGAAAAGGGTGGTGTGACGTGTATTCCAAATTAACTTTCCTTTTTTGGTTTCTTTCCCTATGTAAATCTTGAGTTTGTTCTCAGTTATACTTCTAACTTAACGTGATATTTTTTCTCTCAAACGAATACTGTTGGCAACACAATTGAGGTTGAACGAACGTGGCGTATGCATGTTATGAGATAAGAACGAGAGATAACAACAGTTGCTTGTGTGGAAGTGGTGGTGGTGGAATGTGGAGTGTTGATTTGTGTTATGTGATTTCTATACTAACCTGAAGTGCTATAAACTGTGCTGGAGAAATAAAGCCAATTTCCGTAAGTTTGACTTCTGTTTTAAATGTTTCGTCAGGCCGTTAAGGTTTAATTTAGGAACTATTTCATCGTATGGTTATGTTTTTTAAAATAACGTATCAGTACGAAAAACCATTTACGTTGTAGTGGCTTAGCTTTACTGTTCAAAATACTGATAGGTTTAAAGACAATTGAATGCTGTAAAAAATCCATTAAATTTTGGTTTAAAATTAAAGGGGCGCCAAAGCCTGCTATTGCTTAATGTCAAACAGCCTGCTTTCACGTCACCACCCTGCTCTAAATCGTAAAACAGTTACTGATATTAAATTACTTTTCTTTCATATTATTTTTACTTTTCTTTAATTACTTTTCCCTTTCTTTAATTTATGGTCAAAACATGATTTTATAGATTCACTGTTCCGAGAACGGGCATGACTGCTAGTATTAGATATGTTAGTGTCTGAAAAATCACCTTAGATTTTGAACTTTCCCTTTCACTTTGATGCACTAGTTTCAAAAGGCAACATCAGAAATCAGCATGCCCCGGGTAACGGGAAGGTTTTAGTTTGCCATCAACTGCTTGTAGGCTGCCGCCTGAAAAATGGCTTCATAAATCCAGTGTCGATTTTAGGAATGCATCCAAAACTTTGCGTTATATTGCTGGTCGGCAACGGGACTCGAACCCACGGTTGTCGCCTTTTACACGGACGAGGAGCTGACAGTTGGCCAACTCCACCCAGCCGGCGGCTAAGAGATGTTTAAAAGCAGAATGTTTCAAACTTTAGCTAGAAGAGTCTTCCAGCTACAGAGTCTTTCCAACATTACTTTTTAGCACGTCTTTTGTAAAAAAGATCGTGCTTATGTTATCGGTTTATCCGCCCGTCCGTCTGTACCCACGATATCTCTGCAACTATTAGTCCGATTTGAAAAATTCTTTTTGCATTGGGAAGCTTGTAAAATGAGAATGATGATTCTTCATTTCGTTTTTTTTTTACGATGCACCATTTCGCCGCTACTGGGCGTAAATGCAGATGATGTCGAATTCAAAAATTCGTTTTAATCTATATATCTGCTTCTAAACTTCCGATTGAAAAAATTATTTTATCTTTCGATTCCATTTATGTCGAAGAGTATTTTAGATATAGTTACTTTTTCAAATTACGCATATATTTTCCGCTAGGGGGCGTAAAAGTAAATTACATTTTTCTCGATAACTCTTCTTCTGCAGCTCCGATATGAAACAGTTTTTCTTCAGCGGATACACCTCCTGATGAAAAATCTTTTGCATATAATTTCAAATTTTGGGTAAATAATTCTTTAGCAACCAGAGGGCGTAAGTGTTAATTTTTACTTCTGATGTATTTGCCATAAAATCTGAGTTTCTAAAATATCGATTGAAAAAATTATTTCGTGGACTGATGCCACTCACATTGATAAAGCTTTTCGGAATATTTTCTTCTTAAAATATTCCACAGTTTCTCCGCCAGGGGGCGTAAACGTATATCTTATTTTTGTCAATATCTCTACTTCTGAGAGTCCGATTTCAATAATTCCTGCTTTGTTGAATAGTATTTTCAGTGTGACATGTTTTTCATATAATTACAAAATTTTTAAGTAATTCATAGACTTTCCGCTAGGGGGCGTAGAGGTAAATTGCGTTTCCCCTTATATATGTGCTTCTAAATCTCCGATTTGAAAAATTCTTTCGGCACAGGATACAGCTCCTGATGGGAAATCCTTTGCACATAATTTCTAATCTTTGTAAAAAAATGGTTTGGCCACCAGGGGGCGTAAATCTTAATTTCCGCTTCTGATGTATTTCCAGCAAAATATGAGCTTCTAAATTCTCGATTGAAAAAATCGTCGTTTGTAGACCGATACTACTCATGTCAACAAACCCTTTAGAAACATTTTCTTCTTAAAATAATGCATGGTTTCTACGTCAGGGGGCGTAGATGTATATCATATTTTTGTCAATATCTCTACTTCTAGGCGTCCGATTTGAAAAATTCCTTCTTTGTTGGATAGTGTTTCCAGTGTGACATGTTTTTCATATAATATCAAAATTTTCAAGTATTTCATAGACTTTCCGCTAGGGGCGTAAAGGTAAATTGCTTTCCCCCCTATATCTCTGCTTCTAAATCTCCGATTTGAACACTTCTTACTGCACCGGATACAGATACTGATGGGAAATCGTTTGCACATAATTTCTAATTTTTATAAAAAATGATTTGGCCACTAGGTGGCGTAAGTCTTAATTTTCGCTTCTGATGTATTTTCAGCAAAATATGAGCTTCTAAATTCTAGATTTAAAAAAAAGTCGTTTATTAACCGATACTACTCATGCCGACAAAAATTTTAGGAATATTTTCTTCTTGAAATATTGCATGGTTTCTACGCCAGGGGGCGTAGATGTATATTTTATTTTTGTCAATATCTCTACTTCTAATAGTTCGATTTGAAAAATTCCTTCTTTGTTGGATAGTGTTTTCGATGCAAAACGTGTTCTTATAAATTCAAAATTTTTAAGTAAATCATAGACTTCCCGCTAGGGAGCACAAAGGTAAATTGCGTTTTCTGCGTTATTTCTAAGCTCCTAAAAATCCGATTTGAAAAATTCTTCCTGTATCGCATACAAGACCTGATGGAAAATATTTTTCACATAATTTCTAATGCTTATAAAGAATGGTTTCGCCACCAAGAGGCATAAATGTTAATATCTGCTTCTGATGCATTTGTAGCAGAATCTGGGATCCTGAAAATTCGGCTAAATTTTTTTTTCTTGGACCGATACGGCTCATATGGATAAACCTTTTGCGAATATTTTCTTTCTAAAGGAATGCATGGTTTTCCCACCAGGGGACGTAAAGTCACATCTTATTTTTGTGAATATCTCTGTTTCTAAGAATCCGATTTGAAAAATTATTTCTGTGTTGTAGAGCGTTGCCGGTGAGAAATGTTTCTCATATAAATTCATGTTTTTCTTAACGCACAAGTATGCAACCAGACGGCGTGAGCTCACAATTCCGTTTACAGTAATATCTGAGGGATTAAAAACCCGATTGAAGAACTTCTTTCTTCCGCCAGATACCATTGTTTTCCATACCGGTTCCATTGACTTTGAATAGCTTTGATAAATTTAATTTGAGTCAGAACGGATTCAAAAGACGTGCTTATTACACCCGAAAACTCGGTGTCTTCTTTTTGTTATTTTGTTGTTATCGAGGGATTAACGACCACCTTGAGCAGCTCGATGGGCTAAAAGAGGTCACCCGTTCCTAATTTAGTGCAACTGGTTCCAGGGAACGGAGAGAGTCAGTTTCTTAAGTCAAACACAACATCCATGCTTCACTGGGATTCGAACACGAAGCCATCTTTGTTAGAATTCAAGTTTCATTTATTGAGAAACAAAAATATACTAGTATTTACAATCACCGGGTTGTCGTCGCGCGTTGGTGATCCCATCATGCTTTTCGCCTGACAAAGCAATTAACAGAAATAACAAAAAAATTAAGCATATACATATAGGACTGTTCATAAATGTCAGTGAAGGTCAGTCGGGGAATGTTCAAATTTCGGAGGAACAAAACACAAAGTGATCAATTGTTGAAGAAATGTAGGAAAATTACTGATGAAGAAGGAGAAAAAAGTCAGCTTGATGTTGGGTGCCGGCTTCGCAGAAAAGGTTCGTCGTGGAAAGCGCTATGATTCACTGTGAAGGAAGGAGCTCATCATAGGAAGACGCAAAAAGTTCGGCGATGACTACGCACAACACGATGCGGCACTGTTAACACAATATGCACCATTCTCATCACGAGAAACACTAGTCGCACTTTCTGGTAATGAAAGAAAAAAAAACACAATAAGCACATACTACAAAAAGACGTTTTTAACAAAAAAAAAAAAACTTGGTTCCCCCCAAAAAAGAAATACTTGGTTCCCCCCAAAAAAAGAAAAACTTGGTGTGTCCGTCCATTTCTATGGACAAAAGAAGACGTTGCTACAGGCGAATTTTGCCTGTAGCAGCTAAACAAAAAAAAACCTGATTTGTATAAAACGGAGCATCATTGGGGTGGCTGAAGATGGTCTGCAAGTTTAGGCATGAGACCCTTAACCGTATATTTTGTCCTTCTACCAAATTGGATGGCCAAGACTGCAGAGAGACATTACTAAAGACTTCCTCGAGCGCTGAGAGTTGTTGAACCATTTCGGGAAGGCGCTGTAAATTCCTCCGCACACATGTATTCGCATAATGTTGCTGTTTTTCGGACACTGATAGAGAGATATTAATTCAGGGAGAGTAAATGGAGAATTGAGGACAGTGCCGTCCTGGAAAACTTCTGGAAAGTCAAGAAGGGTGTGGGGAGGGGGACATTCACCTTCTGAAGAAGCAGATTGCGTTTCACTATCATGGGCAGTTTCCATGCTTTCTTTTGCCGAATCAGTAAGGATGCCATAAGTGTTGGATGTGGAAACAGCGTATTGACTGTCCTGGCTAGGTAAAGCAGAAGAACGTCGAAAGTGCGGAGTTAAAGTGTTTTTTTTTGTTGTAAACTGGAACGAGAAGACGCGCGAGTACATTGTAGTGAAGCTGGGGAAATAGAGCGTTTATTAGCTGTCTAAGACTGGGTGGCCTGTTGAGGTGGTAGCAGATGTGGAAACTTTGAGGTGTCCATATTAAGGGATGTCTGTAAACCCACTGCAGTAGCGGTCAAGGTCTGACCAGGTCAAACATTATCAAATTGACGAGATCCAGGTTCTAAAGCAACAGGGTTGCCAGTAGACGTAGAGTCTGTAGAAGGAATTACATGTGATTTTCCTTCAGTTCCTGGTATAGTAGCAAAAAAAGCCGATGTAGGTTCTTGTAGGCTGGAAATAGAAGTAGCAGCGGTAGCAGAACTGTCCTGTAGAACACGATGTGGGCATTCAGACACGACATGCCCTTCAGCCTCGCACTTAAAGCACTGGACACCCGCAAACACATTAAAAACGAATGTGCGGGCGCCAATGCTGAATTCCAAGGATGTGGGACGTTCAACAATAGCTTCATCACTAGGGAATATGATACGGTACTGTCGACGTCCTCCTTGCACTGAACTGTAGTGCGAGTCACGACATAAAGCTGGAAGAATCTTCGTTTTACCAATCACTAATCCAAATGACCCTAATGCTTTAATTAGTATTGAATCCGGCATAACTGTCGGCACCCGCGAGAGGGTAACAGTAATAGGCCTATGTGAAGCACGAATAGGTTGTAAATGGAAATGTCTAATTAAATTCTGACTGAAGAATTTTATCAACAGCAGTGGGGTCTGTAAATTGCACTATAATTCCCCCTCCCATACGAATAATAGACATTATCTGTTTTTCAGGAACAACTTTATAAATAGCATCTAGATAAAATGGTAGGGGAGTGTCGGGCAGCGATTGAAAAAGACACTAAGAAGTAATGCAGAGTTATACTGCTTACCTTCATGAGATTCTTCAGGAACCAAAATCTGCAATACTTTATCCACTCTGGATAGTTCAATGTTATCACAAAATGAATTCGTAATCTGCTGAGATGAGCCACCAACAACAGTCGCAAACGCAAGCGAGGGTGGGGGTGTGCACATATCACTAGGGCTAACACTAAAGTTGGTTCCGTCGGTATGTAGGACGTTGCTTGTAGAAGACATAGTAGAGATATCAGAAAGCACAGGTGAAGATACATGCACATTCAACGCTGATGAATACGATATTGTAAAAAAGGAAGACGAAGAAGAATCATGTGAAGCTGTAGAGACGATAGCAGAGGTTGAGGCCATCTCGGCCAGACCCAAACGTCAGCGAGTGCTGCACCTCGAAACATTAACATATGTAAATTTCATGATCGTCCGCCAATTCCTTCTTGGTGTTTTTTTCACTTTCCGTCAGTGTATATTCGTCAAACCTTCATTGGTGTTGCGATATCCATGTCGAGAAGAGTGTTTTCCCCAATATAATGCCCAAACTTTTGTGACATCAAATGCAAGAAGCCCTGAAATATGCTGGTTACAAAACGTTAGGGATATTGCTGTTTCGTTGAGAAAACATGATGATATGCGAATATTGCGACTACTAGAGATCGATTATCAGCGTGGGTATCTAGGTAGCATGTAAATTAGCATCATGACAACACAGCTCGTGGCCTGCGAGCTCCGATAATATTACCCAGCGGGAAGTGGAAAACAGGTAGTTTCACAGCTTGGTCTAGAAATTTGCTTAATGTAGTGCCTTCAGTGTGGGATTAATCTGAAATGATGTCCAAACGACGTTTAAGGATTGACAACAGAAGTAAAGATATTGGCATGTTACAGGCAGATGTACGGCAGACTCATGTGGCTGCTGCTTTAGGAGTTTCGTAAAGCTTAGTCAGTCGGCAAGACACTAGATGTCTACGGCATCGAAATGTTGCAGATCGACCTAGGAGTGGCAAGATCGCTACCTGAGTGTATGTGCTTGGAGAAGGCCTTCCTATCTCCAAATCCGGAAATCACTTTGAGCTGCTTCTGGTGTCACAGTATGTACTCAAACGGCACGAAACCGTTTTCATAAGTACGTACTCAGAGCAAGGAGGCTGCTGAGATGTATAGCACTGACATTGGCTCACTGTCGTCAAATATGTACCCGGGTTCGACAGTACATGTCATGGAATAGAGCGGCACCGTGTACTTTCACATATGAATTTCGTTTCTTTCGAGGACATGTGTGGAGGGGATCCGGCACACGAATGCAACCGCACTATGTGCCGTCCATCAACCCTTACTCACGACAGTCAGTTCTGGTCTGGGCAGGAGTGTGTTTTAATGACCGTACTTCGTTCTATGTTTTTCAATGCAACATGAATGCTTCACTGTACCGAAACGAGATCATTGGGCCCATTATTGCCCCTTTTTCTCGCTGCTATAGGACATGCATTCCGTTTTTCGATGACGACTCAACCACTCACCGTGCCTAGAGCGTGCTTCAGGGGCTGGAAAGTCATGGAATTGAGTCGTTACAGCTGGATCCGAGGTCTCCTGACCTTAATCATATTGAGAACTTTTGGGACGCTATACAGACACGTCTGGATAACCACGTTACATGCCCCACTGCACTTGAAGACCTCCGTAGCGTGTTGTCTGTAGCATGGGACGAGATGCCCCAAACATTCATCAGTAATATCATTGCAAGTATGCCACTTAGGTGTCAAGACGTTCTTCGACACAGAGGGGGTGTTACCGGGTACTGAAATCCAGAGGTGTGGACATTCTCCGAATTTACCATTTTGCTTATTTTGCAGTGCTGCTTTGTTGGGTGTAGAAATTGCACGGTAAATTGTTTCTTTAAACGACCCTATATCGTTTGTTTTACTAAGCTCACGGATGTTATTTCAATGCGTGTTACTCGAGTGATTTGCATACATCCTTCACTTCATGCAGTATCCATAAATATTTGTGAGCAGTGCATTTTGGGTGTCCGGATAAAAAGTAGCATGTTTTTTTCTTTTCATACGTACAAACCCACACAGCACAGAATATTTCGTATATGTTACAAGTACGTAGCACTGAAACATTGAGCCTTTTCAGATACGTGGCGCAATGTAACAGCAATGTTTCAGAAACCTAACGGTTACGTCAAAATATTCTCAAACGTTACATAACTTTGTAACATAACCGATACGTTACAGTGAAAGGTCCTTGTAACTTTAACATGCGAACTTCATGTTACGTATTTGAAAGATATTTGGGACATCATCACATTACTGTTACGTAATAATAGGGAGTTTCTGTAACAAAGGAGCCGTCCACGTGCTGTCTCAAGGATGTATGTGGGTGTGGTCGATTCCTGGTCAATCATGACGTCAGTCGCAGCCACTGTTTTTCCACAAGATCTTCCCGAACATCTTTTGTCCGCCATTTTCTCTTTGTGTTCAACCATAACATTATGTGTGCCACGTGGTCTTACCGAACATGTTTTGTTCGCCATTTGTTTTCTTTTACCTTACCGATACCTTTTGTACGCCATTTTCTTTTTCCCCATCAGGAAATTTTACGGTGTGACGTCACGACGCTGGAGAAATTTTATTTCCAAGGAAACACAAATCCTCGAAGATCACCCTAGACTCGAACCCCTGTCCAGCGGGTTTCTAGGCAGATGCATTATTCCACTCGGAATCTCCCTTACAACGTTCTGTAGGAACTAACGAGAAGACCAGTGCTTTGCGAATACGTCATTTAATAGAAATTCATTATTTTTTTCCAAGGATCATTTTATTTTTCTGTAGGATGAGTTACATTTCTTCCTGATTAATCAACGAAATGTACCTTTTAATGTACATCTTAATCATTTTTTTCTAAATGCTTTGGGAATACGTTATTGAATAGAAACACATTTTTTTTCCATAGATCATTTTATTTTTCTGTAGGATGAATTAAATTTCTTCATGATTAATCAACGAAATGTGTCTTTTAATGCTTATCTTAACTATTTTTTTTCTCTACACTTGCGTACTCGTTAAACTTCTCAACATATCAACATTATTTTTTTTCTACCTTTACAAACTAACAGCTACTTTTATTGAGACCCTTTTTTTTATTCAAAACCAACAAATGCACTAAGATATTATAAACTGGCGTGCAAAATTTAACGACTGACACCAGTGTACACTAACTAGCTAACTTGAGTACGACAGTATCACCAAAGAATATCCAAGTAGCACACGGAACGACTACGACAGTGCTTCGGTGAAAAAGCATGAATGCGCATGCGCATCAACGCCGTTGCCAAACCAAAGATCTTAAATATCGCCGGAATGTAACATCAAGGTAGCTATTATGTACAATAGAAGCTATAAAGCAGTAGTATCGGTGAATGCTATTTTTAACGTAGCCGTAATGTACAAAGAGTTATGTTCCAAAATAGATGTGGCTGAAACGTAATTGTAAGATATCTCTGAAAGTGTAACGAAAATGAGAGATTGTAACATTATTGATACATATCTGAAACGTTTTGTGCTGTATGGGAAGTCTCGTTGCTTTGGAAACAGTCCCTTGCATGGCACTCGTGTTTGGAAACCTGTATTGAATGTTTATCCCATTGCACAAAGTGGCAACGAATATTGAAATCCTGTTCCGTTGAACCACTATTGAAAACAAGGGTTTAAAGTGACTAAAGACGTTCGAAAAATAAACGAAGGTGCTGTGTATTTCACACAACCTAAATCTTGCTGAAGAGGTTTGCGACTTGTAACATGAACTTGGACAGGAATAATGGTTTTGAATGATCTGCAGTGCGTATATAAATATGGAATAAAGGTTTGGTATGATCTGCAGTGCCAATCTGCGTCACCTCAGAGGTACGTAATCTACGCGCTGTCAGGGAGTACGTTGCAATCCACCCCTTAAGAAAGGCGGAGGCACGAAACTGCAGGCTTCGGGTCAGCCGATAACTATGCTCGAAGGACTATTTCACTCTAGAAGAATTTCTTTAGAGAATTACGTGTGTAGTGTGGGGAGAGACAGATCACACAAATTTTTGAAACCTAATAGACAGGAGATTCACTTCCATTCGGGCGCCAATATAACATACAGCCTGTTGCCAGTGATGGCATTCGAACTAACTTAATCCTATTTTCCCAACTGAACTACGCCGGGATGCTTATCGCCGCTGCATTTTCGATTCGATTCATAAGTCGCAGTAGTAGTACGTCATGTACGACATGCTACGTACACAGTACATTACGAAATACACTAGTGTGCAAAAATTAAGGACGAAGAGGAGAAATTAGCATAACAGCGGAACCAGCAGGCAGAACGGCCCGAAAGACCACTCAGGAGATAGACTAGGGTCCGGTACGGTAGCATGACGTAGAGGGGGGGGGTTGTCGGAAGGGTATAAAGCACACGGGTCGTGTACGCTCAGCAATTCGGTGAAAGCTATTGCACGGTGTACATCGGTTTGAACGACGTCGAGTTGCTGCCACCGCGTGATATGGCCAAGAAGCAATCCCGTAGACGACGTCGGGATGACTTTACCTGAGGTCGCGTCATTGCGGAGTTGGAAGAAGGTCGAAGTGTGACCAAGGAGTTCGGGATCGCTCACAATATCGTTTCATGAGCATGGAGAGCATTTCAAACGAGCAACAAGGACGGCAGACGACCGGTATATTGTCCTACGACTAAAAGAGACAGACTGCAGACCGCGGGAGAAATAGCAAGGCACATGCAACAGACAACTGGACGTCCGTTATTGCGTTTTACCGTGGCCAGGAGGCTGCACAAAGGTGGTCTATTTGCACGACGAGCAGTACGGTGTGTGCCATTAACGCCTGCTCATCGGAGACGGCGGTTTCTGTGGTGCCAGGAACAAAAGAACTGGACACATCAGCAATGGGGTTGAATTCTCTTTACGGATGAGAGCCGATTTAGTCTGACGAGCGATTCTGGATGTATACACATATGGAGAGAGCAGGGAACACGCATTCACACCTCCAACATCCTCGAAAGGGACCGGTTTGGAGGTGGCGGAGCTCGTTTGGGGCGGTATCATGCTTGGCAGCCGTACTGACCTCCAGATCTTCCAAGGAGGTTCCGGGACTATTGTCCGCTATTGTACCGAGGTTCTCCTGCCTTACGTGTGTATGTTTAGAGGTGCTGTGGGTCCTGAGTTCCTCTTCATTGACGACAACGCTACACCTCGTCGTACAGTGGTTGCCGCAGAGCTGTTGGAGAGTGAAGATATTCAACGCATTGATAGGTTCCCGGACCTAAATCCAATCGAACACGTGTGGGACCTTCTCGGGAGACGATTGGCAGCACGTCACCAGCAACGATTCCGCAGCTGCGATTGGCGCTACAAGAGGAAGGTGCCGAGATGCCTCACCAGCTCTTTTTCGTCCTCAGCATAGACAGACGTTGTAAATCCTGCAACGCAGTCAGGGGTGATCATATCCCCTACTAAAGACTGGATTTTTTTTTTTTGCAGCTGCCTGTCACATGGACGTTTCTGTCTTCTGTCCAGTTGTGCTCGAAGCTACCTTTTCAATAAAGTGTCCTTGTGTTCTTTTGGATTCCTTGTTTGGACGGTTTTGCTCCCTTGTCCCATATTCTTACGTCTTGGGGATTTTATGGTATGATTTGAGTCGATGTGGAGCACTTTTGCACGACGTTACATTCGAAAAACCGTCTCGTCCTTAATTTTTGCACGCTAGTGTACAACGATGAACCATTACCTTATGACCCGTCCCAGCCTAGGTAAATGAGCGCGCCTCGATACCGAACGGTGGCACTGGTGAAGTTCAGAAAGCAGTATATATACAACTCAAGAACATTCGGTTGGTAGAGTGTTCGGAGTCCCAATACGAAAAGCTGCCGATTATGGGAATTTGATTAAGGACAAATTGTGATGGGACAGAGTCGCGGAATTACGATGTCGGAAACGGCGCGGCTTGTGGATTGTTCGCGTGCCGCTGTAGTGAGTGCGCATCAAAAGTTGCGCACAGATCGCAAAACGACCAACAGTCGTTCAGCCGTGTGTCGTCCGTAGCTCATTGATGCCAGACTGGAGCGCAAACTGTCGCGCGTTGTTCATAACGACCGCAAGGCCACAGTGCGACAAATCACCCGTAGCTACAACAGTGGTGATCAGGGCAATGTGTCACAGCACACAATCCATCGCAGCCTTTTGCGAATGGGTCAGCGTAGCTAATGACTCAGCCGGGTCCTCGTCGCCAACAAATGGGCCCAAGATCATCGTGATTGGACCGTGGAAGAAAGTGGCCTCGTCTTACGAATCAAGATTCCTGGTGCATCATGTAGACAGCCGAGTGCGAATACGGTGATTACCAACGGAGGCTAGGGCACCTGGATGCAATGATAGGCGGAAACAGGCCTTCGACGGTGTTATGCTGTGGGTGATGCTTTCTTAGGACATTTTAGGCCACATTATCCCAATTAAACTATCCCTAACAGCTGTCGGGTATCTGAACATCGTTGCGGACCAAGTTCACCCATTCATGACAACTGTGTCTCTTACTGGTGATGGCCATTACTAAGAGGATAATGCTCCGTGCCATCCTATCGGAATCATCAAGGAGATATTCCAGGAACATGCTGGTGACTTTCTGTTAATGTTCTGGCGTCCAGATTTACCTCAACCCACTCGAACATGTGCGGTTCGTCTTGGAAAAGCGGGTTCACGCTAAATCAACACCACTGCAAAATGTACGGGAACTGGAGGACCTGCTGTTGACATTATGGTACCAGGTACCCCAGGGTACGTATCGGCACCTTATCGAATCGATGCCTCGTCGAGTGGCCGCTGTTTACCGCTTCTTAGGTAAGTGGTCATAATGTACCTATCGGTGTACCTGTCACATAATGTTAGTAGTACGACACAAACTTTTTGAGCTCTCTCTCTTTCTCTCTCGCTCTCTCTCTCGCTCTCTCTCTCTCTTTCTCTCTCTCTTTCTCTCTCTCGCTCTCTCTCGCTCTCTCTTTCTCTCTCTCGCTCTCTCTTTCTCTCTCTCGCTCTCTCTTTCTCTCTCTCGCTCTCTCTCTCTCTCTCTCTCGCTCTCTCTCTCTCTCTCTCTCTCTCTCTCTTTCTCTCTCTCTCTCTCTCTCTCTCTCTCTCTCTCTCTCTCTCTCTCTTCTCTCTCTCTCCTTATGTCCCTAAAATAAGTCATAAAACAAGAAATATTGGAAATCCTTCTTTGTCCGAGATTAACCAAAAATCAAGTTCAATAGTCTGCGTACGAATCATACAAATCTCATCACTTCAAAGGAAAGCTCGCTTTTTTAACAGAATTCAACCTTTCAAGATTAAAATGTTAGGTACGGGTAATGGAGTTATTATCCATTATGAAAACAAATGAGACGGTTGTTCATCAGGATGATGCCTGAGATTGCCATATGTTCTCAGCATATTCAGCAAAACCGATGGCAGAGGAAGTAAAAAAGTTGCCCAGCAACAGCTGCTAAATAAATAAAGACGTTTCGTGAGCTAAAGGAGGAAATATTAGCTTCTGAGTAGATCGCAGGAATGGCCTACGGAGAGATGAAAGACCCCATTGGAACACAGTGATTACACACAATCTTTTACGTGAGATATTTCAGGCCATGTAAATAATGCACAAGCTTAAAGCTTTAATTAACCATCACATCTCTCGTTTGATAGAGAAAACCACGACATTAATTTATCTAGTGTTCAGGGCATTACTAAATCCATATACTCTTCTAAGTGAAAGGCAATTTGCAATACTTTGGGGTTATGACGTCAATGTACCCATTCGACTTGGTGTGATTTGAAGTAACTAAATTATATTCGGACAACAGGAATTCACGAATAAATTGACTTTTGTAGATACATTTCCAATGATACACTCGTCGAGGCACCTATAACTTGATTAATTAGTTGACTTAATTCCATTATCCTCTGAAAGATGTAGTTGATGTTATTTCTCTGTAAGTAAATATTAGCATTCATTCCGAAATGAATTATTAAAGTTCGAAGTACAGAATGTCGTCTTGACAAAACAGTAGACGGTACTTCAGATTTCGTGCCTTCCAGACATCCAGACTTATATGAAAAATCACTTTATTCTCAATAAATCGCCCAGCACCTATTCTCACCATATCTCAGCACGCTTTCAGAAGTTTGAAGGCGTGTTTTTATATATTCACACCTGTACCTGTTTTGTTCTCAGTTAGTTATGTGTGAAGAAAAGTCAGTCTCACTAAAACATTATATTACATGAGTCAGAATAGTTCTTTGGTTTGAACTCTTCGTAGCTTTTATGGATGTTCCGTATAGCAAAATATCCCACATAAATATTTCTTCATTACACACTGATTGGCTTTAACGGCCAATAAACAACCAGTCTACTTACTGAAAGTTTAACTTCTTTATTTCATCCAAAAAATGTCACTTTAACGATTAGCACACTTCACCATATCACTCGTAGCGCCTATCACTCTTCCAGTACAGCAAACGTGATAACAGGTTAATGCTGTAAGTTCGAAACAATATATAACCATCAACTTCTAACAAACTCGGGCCTCAAAACATCTAACTAGCAGAAGATATCCAAGATACAGCACTTCGACGGAAATCAACTGGAAAACACCTGGCCAAAGTCATCTAGAGCGCCACCCAGCTCGAAAGCCAGCGAGCATACATTGTAAAGATCATTTTTATCTCTGTTTTTCTCAATACAATATCTCAGTAGGACCACAATTTCGGGTCCTTGTTGATAAGTCACACCTAAAATAGACGGATGTTCCGAGGATGACTATAAAAATAGTCGAAAAGCTTCAACAGGTGTTTGATGGAAGGGTTGGTGATCTCAAGCATGCCGTGATTGTAAATTTTTGTTGGATTTTACACTCAAATATTTTAAACTTCAAGTTTAACTACTGGTAGAACAGGTACAGTGAGCATAGATGGAAAATAACGTCTACTGATAAACATTTTTAAACCTTAAATAAACTATTAGCATTATAAGCACAGAGAACATTGATGAAATAAGACAGTGTATCAACATGGGATAAAGATTAATGGAGATTATCTAACCCACCTTCGTTTTGCTGATGACGTAGTCATTTTTGCAACTACCCCATCAGAGCTGCAGAGTATGATCCAGGATCTTGCTGACAAGAGTAAAGAAGTGGGATTAAAAATGAACTTTCAGAAGACAAAAGTGATTTTCAATGCTTTTACAAGAAATGAAGATTTATCGATTGATGGAGAAAAACTGGAGATAACAGATACGTATGTTTATCTTGGACAGCAGATATCAAGTGAGGGTCACATTGATGAAGAAATTAATCGGCGTACAAAACTTGCCTGGAGAGCTTTTGGAAGAAACAGCATAATTTTCAAGAGCAATATGCCATTATGTCTTAAAAGAAAAGTGTTTGATCAATGCATCCTTCCAGTGCTTACGTATGGTGCAGAGACGTGGACCTTAACTAAAAGAGACATACAAAGGCTGCAGACAACTCAAAGTAGAATGGAGAGGTGCATGCTTGGTATAACCAGGAGAAATAAGAAGAGGAACTCGTGGATCCGAAAAATGACGAGAGTGGAAGACATCATGATCAGAGTTAAATCACTGAGTTGGCAATGGGCTGGACATACTGCCAGAAGGACAGACCATAGATGGACAGCCGAAATTTTAGATTGGATTCCAAGGGACAGGAAAAGACCCAGAAAAAGACCACATGGAAGATGGGTGGATGAAATTCGTAAATATGCGGGAGTGACATGGAGAAGACTGGCACAAGATAGACCGTTGTGGAGGAAATTTGGGGAGACCTTCGTCCAGCAGTGGATTGATAATGGTTGACAATGATGATGATGATGATGATGATCAACATGTATATAGTGTTTTTGCATTTAAACAACTAGAACCGGAATGTAATAGTGTTTGTACATAGTGTACATAAAAGAAACGGATTTTAACAGTCAAATATTTTAAATTTCGAGTTTAACTACTGGTGCAACAGGTACAGTGAACATAGATGGAATATAACGTCTATTGATAAACATTTTTAAACCTCAGATGAACTATTAGTACTATAAGCACAGAGAACATTGATGAAATAAGACAGTGTATCAACATGTATATAGTGTTTTTGCATTTAAACAACTAGAACCGGAGTGTAATAGTGTTTGTACATAGTGTACATAAAAGAAAAGGATTTTAACAGTCAAATATTTTAAATTTTGAGTTTAACTACTGGTGCAACAGGTACAGTGAACATAGATGGAATGTGACTTTCACTGATAAAAAATTTTTAAACTTCAAACTGAGTATTGGACTGTAAGTACAGAGTACATTGATGAAATAAGATAGTGTATGAACATGTGTATAGTGATTCTGTAACGTACCAGGAGATGTGACGTACCTGCCAGAAGGACGCACACGACATAAAGGCAGATAGGAATCAGAATAAAACGTCCGCGTAGCTCAATTGGTAGAGCAACTTATTCCGGAATGAGGGGACCCGGGTTCGAATCCTGGCGAGGATAAAAATGACGGAGAAATTTACTTCGTTATAATGGCGCCCGAACTATCCGGATGACCCGACCGTTCAAAATCTTGCATTGGTGTGATGTTATTTCCACACCGCGAGATAGGAAAAATAAGAGAATCCTTTCTCCAGCACTTCGAAAAAAATAAAAAAAAATTAAAAATAAGGGGATGATGATGTAACGTACCAGGAGATGTGACGTACCTGCCAGAAGGACGCACACGACATAAAGGCAGATAGGAATCAGAATAAAACGTCCGCGTAGCTCAATTGGTAGAGCAACTTATTCCGGAATGAGGGGACCCGGGTTCGAATCCTGGCGCGGATAAAAATGACGGAGAAATTTACTTCGTTATAATTCTTACATTTAAACAGCTGAAACCAGAGTGTAATAGTGTTTGTACATAGGTACATAAAGGAAAAAAATAAAAATCGAATATTTCATCTCCCAGGGAATTATTTTTGGAATTACACGACATGTACTGAGAGGTGTCAATAATTCCATAAACAAAGAAAAATTACACACCAACAATGTGCCTCAAGTGGACTAAAGATTGAAGGTACGTAATTGTATTTAATCCATTAGTGTATATTTTATGTTGTTGCTTTTCTCATACATCATTCTACTTCTGGCCTCAGTTCAGGTTGCCACGAGACATTCACTCGAAAGGGAAATGTAGCGTTAAGTTTTGAAACGGTTTAAGGAGAACGAACTAAAATTTTCATAGATAAAGGAACTGAAAATGAAAGTTATATTTCGGTATACGTCACATAGCGTCACTCGGGGCCGCGATTTTTTCGGTAATCCAGGTAGTTTGAAATTCGCCTACAATTGAGCTACAGCACCCACTTCAGAAATAAATCAGAAGAAAGTAATAGCTCTAGAATAGATTTTTGCACAAGAATAAAATGATCTACTGACTTTTAAATTGCATCTGATCTACTGGATTTTAAATTGGACTCCGAATAAATTTCCCGATGTTGTTGGGCTTCCCAGAATATCAAAACAATTAAAATCATATCCTTTTTGGCGGAATATTTAACCAGCAACATGAATCGTGATACAACGTGATTTCTACGTACAGTTTCCTTTTTGTTATAGATAATAGTGATGTATTAACACTTTAACCGGCTGAAACGAATTAGCTCGGGTTTTGCAGAATCGGCTGAAATCAGCTTGTAGTAAAATTTTTGCTGTCTGAAAAATGGCGAAAATGCTGCTGGAACGATTGAATCTGGGCATCAGAAGGGATTGCCTACGACTTGGTTTGCTATTAAAAGTGGTCATTTAGAGAGATGATTAACACTCATCCTTTCTGTCTAATGACCAGCTAAAAGGGCTATAACTATAGCATGATATTCGTGTTAGGTGGACTAGATTTTCCCGATTTATGCCTTGAGTCATGGTGTAGACAATAAAATACTATAAGGCTATACGCGGTAAGTCTACGGTCGATACCGCTGTGATGAGAGGGAAAAGGGAATCATATTTTGCTGTAGCTCTTCTAACCCTGGCGGTCATGTGAACATTCCTGTTTCGAGAAACGCAGAAAAATTTTTGGACACCGTTTAGTTCAGGTACATGCACTGTAGAAAATAAGTGGTGTGAATTCACGGAAACTTTCTGAAAATCCCATGCAGCAAAGTTGTAGGTAGGTATCCGTCTTTTTCAGAAATTTCCGTTTTTAAAAGTGCCCGTTTATTTTAACTTCCGTATTTTCACAGATTTCCCGTCGACAGAAATTCCATTTATTTCAGAAAAGTCCATTTTAGGTTTTTCCGTATTTAAACTGAAATTCAGCAAAATCGACGAACCTGTACTTTTCAGCCCTTACCACAGATAATCCTTCCGCTGAGGTCACGACTGAACCCCCTGACGCTCGAGCTGGCTCAACAGGTAACACGCGCCTTTAACCACTGAGCCACAAACGCTCGGCCATCCGAATTACGTATATCGTAAAACGAATTCCACGACGAAGAAATTTTGTTTTTCGTCATTAATGCGAGTGATTTAGTCATTTTATTTTCTGTTGGAGATTATTATTTTTCCAAATAGGTTTGTAATATTTTTTTTTTCTGTGGGAAGACTTTTCACAAATTTAGCATTTTTCATCCTGATTTTTCGAAGCAACAAAATGCTTTGCAATTTGATTTTTTTAAACTGACAATGACTTTCAGTTATCTTTAAAAAAGGTGAAATGTACTTTTTTATAGTATTATTTCACAAAAAAGAAAAACTAAACATCAATTTTACTCTTGATAGCTATAATAGCTGTTGTCTTAAGTAGTCCAAAGACGTATACACAGACATCGTATAATCATCTGTATAATAATTACCCGGTTTCTTACCGTAACACAATATATAATAAGTAGCTGGTGCACCAAATAGGGGAAAACAGAAGAAGTTATCCTGTACCACAATAAACTAAATCCATGCGATATGCTATCCACAATATCCGATCTCGCTACGGAACTTCAAAATTCGACAGACGATTGAAATTTAAAAGTTAATCAAACCTCAAGTAATCTCACGAATCGCTTCAATAACCGGTAGCTTCTCGTCATACGGATACAGAAAAGTGAGAACGGAGATGTTCCGTTAATATACGAAAGGAATTGCGGAAAGGTTTCTGAAAATTCTGAAATTTCCGTTAACACATCTCTAAAACGGTAATTTACCGTCAATATAAGAAAGAAACCACGGAAAGGTTTCTGAAAATTCAAAATTTTCCCGTGGTGCGAAAAATTCGTGATATTCATGTTTTTTCCCGTCATTTCACGGAAACAGTTGTATCAGAAATATGCTTCATTAATTCACGAAAAAAAATGACGGAAAATTGCCCATGAATTTCAGAAAAATGTTTGCAGTGTGGGCCGCTTAAAGGATCTCTAGGGCACCATCTTATCGTACCGTACGACTGATAACACTGGTCTACAAAGGTTTTTATCACATGAACAAATGTATCTGTTTTCAACTAATTTTTGGCTGTTTATTTCAGATCTGACCTTAAAAAATGGCCACCACATCACGTTTTTTTGTTATGGGGCATTAAATATTTTGTTATGGGGAATTAATACAACATAAACTAAAGAAATAAATTCGTAAGCTATGAATTACCAATGCTTTATTAAAAAGAATAAACAAAAAAAATAACCTCTTTTCGAAATTCATAAAAAGTAAACTACCTCAAGATTTCCAAAACTTTAAGACTTTTCGAAATAAACTTAACAGTGACATTTGGTGCACTAAGCGTACCTACTATCTCGGCATATTTTCACATAACTCCCCAAAACTAACATGGAAACATTTAAATTTGCTAATGGGCAAAAATGCAGTTCCAACGGTTCCTGAATACTTAATAGATTCTAATAACTTTAAGCTAACAGACAAACAAGAAATTACAAATGCATTAAATGAGCATTTTACTTTATTTCCACAAATACTAAAACATAATTTAATTACCCCAAATATTCCTTTCACTACCTACCTAGGGAGCACACACAGATCTAGCAATTTTCAACTTACTGAAATTACTGAAACGGAACTTTTAGAAGATTTTGACCACATAAATTCTAGCTCTGGCCCTGAATATGATGATCTTCAACCATTTATTATAAAAAATGTCGTTAATCTCATCCTTGATCCTCTATTATTTATATTTAATGATATATTCCAATCTGGTGAATTTCCTGATCTACTTAAAATAACAAAAATAATCATAAAATACAAATCTGGATCAATAAGTGATGCAAACAATTATCGCCCTATAGTCAATTTATCAATTTTCGCTAAACGTTTAGAGGGATTAATCTATAACAGATTAAACTTGTTTATTCATAATCTAAATATTATCCATCCGAATCAACATGGTTTTCAATCAAGTAAGTCAACTGAATCAGCCTTATTATATCTACAACAAACAGTCCAACATAATTTGGATCTTAACTTAAATACTATCGCTTTATTTTTGGACCTGTCAAAAGCTTTTGATACCATAAACCATAATATCTTACTACACAAATTACACACTATTGGAATAAGGAACAATGAACATTCTCTTCTCAAAAGTTATTTATCAGGTAGGCAACAATATACTCACATTAACCAACATCAGTCCTCTCTTAAATCCATACCAACTGGTGTTCCACAGGGCTCAATTTTAGGACCTCTACTATTTAGTATATACATTGATCTCCTTCTTTATGCTGATGACATAACCATTCTCACGTCATTTCATTTAACGACTAACACTATTTCAAATATTAATACTAACTTAATAACATCTCAGATTGGCTAAATTCCAATGAACTAATAATAAATACTACCAAAACAAAATCTTTAATCTTTTCAAAACAAAATATTTCAGAACTACGTTCTATCACATTATCTATCAATAATGCAATTATAGAACAGGCAAATTCCTTACTTTATTTGGGGATTACTTTAAATAAGGACCTTAGGTGGAACCAACATGTGGACAATCTTCTTCTTAAACTCTCTAAAAACATTGGCGTTATCAGTACGGTTTTCACAAACCTTACGTATAAAACACTGATTCAATTATATTATACCATGTTTCAGACTTACATTAATTATGCTATCTTATCGTGGGGACAGACGACTAAATATAATTTAAAAAAAACTACAAATTCTGCAAAACAAATATATAAGATTAATTGACCTAAAATTTGATAGAAATACACTACTATCACTATATATTAACACAAGAGTTTTTACAAATAAATACATCATTCTTACGATTAACCAATTATATAACTTTAATATTGGGAAAATTATGTTCAAGCGAATTAAGAATAATTTACACACTAACATCATACAAATTGTACCACAGATACACTCACATGACACACGTACTAAATTACATATTCTGCCCATTCATCCGAAGACTGAGACCATGAAGCAGAGTATAAATTATACTGGCCCACACTACTGAAATTCATTACCGACGGAACTGACTTCTTTAAGTAACTTTAACCTTTTTAAAAAATATTAAAAAACTACATAATGACTTGCGACTCCTCAAATTGATGATTGCAGTGGAGGAGAACTATGATTATTACTATGATTAGTATACCTCAACGTAAATTGATTTTCAATGGTATCACTGTAATGTTTATCATCTTTTCATATATCATTATTTTTTAATATTTATTTTGGAGACACTGCTTTGTATGTAACTTTAACTCCTGACTTAAATGTATAATTTGTGTGGGGAGCATGGGACCCAGTCAGGCCTTGCTGGCCTTTTCCCCCTGATTCCTTGCTGTGCTTTTCTCATTTGATATTTTTGTAACACTGGCTTTCTGCTCAGCAAAATAAATGAATTGAATTGAATATGTACTATTGTTCCACATTAGCGCTTGTAGGCGCGTCTAGTCGGCGAGTGTCATACTTACTTTTCCATTGGCTTCCTGCGCAACGTCCACGGAAATCCCATCTCTTTCTGGACATCGTCCCCTTTCCTGGTTTTTAAATGCATAGGCAACTTCTGCCGGGAGTACGAGAAGCACTTTAGAACTAGTATATTTCTTTTTGCATGCAATAGATGAGTTGCCTTCCATTCTTTCAAAACAGCATTAATCACGCCGGTCAACGCGGTTGAGAGATTCGTTCTGGATCGAATTGGCAATTCAATTCACCTTGAAGGTGTTTTAAGGGGTTTGAGATCGGGGTTCTCTGCATGCTAGTCAAATTCTTCTGCACCCATCTCATAAAATCTTTTCTCCATGGACCTCGCTTTCTGGAAGGCGTCATTGTTGGTAAAGGAAAGAGCCTTCACAGAACTGTTGCCATAATGTTGGAAGCACTGAATTGCTGATGATGCTTCCATAGGCCGCAGTGTTAAGATTCCTGGGGCCGCTCCGGGTGGTCCAGTGTTCTAAGCTCTGGCTTATGATCATTCGTCCTCGTGGGTCCGGTTTCGAATCCCAGTGAGGCATGGATGTTATGTTTTTCTTACGCCACTGGCTCCCTTCCTTTACTGGAACCAGTTGCCCTAAATTAGGGACTGACGACTGCTTATAGCCCATTGAGTTGCTTACGGCAGTCGTTAAAACTACAAACAAAAACAAACAGAAAAAAACGATTCTTGAGTACTGGAACTAAATGCCAAACTCCAAACCACGAGAAATAACTCCAGATCAGGATGTCTCCACCAATTTTGTAGTTGGTAAAACACAGTCGAGCAGGTAGAATTCACTTCGCATCTTTTACACCCTGTATCCTTTACCGGAACGCCGGATGACGTGATGATGGCGATCATCACTCACGAAAACGCGTTACCAATGTTCCAGAATCCACTGACGTCGAGATTTACAACAATGCAACCGAAGCTTGGCGTTGATCTTGCTGATATTAGGCTTGAGTGTGGCTGTTCGGAGATAGAAACACATTACTTTCATCGCTCGATGCACCGTTATGGTGACGGAATCGCTACCACAAGAATTTTGGAGCTCAGTGGTGAGGGTTGAAACTGAGGTCATTTGATGTGGGTCCCAACTGATTTGTTGTTGCTCCTAAAGGCATCAATTTTACAATAACATCACTTAAAGTTCATCGGGGCAGTGGCATCAGGACAGAAATTTCCAGAAATAACTGGTTGCTAAGATGGCATCTTATGACATTGCCATATTGAAATTCACTGAGCTCTGCCGTACGGCCCATTCTACTGTTCGTGCTTGTCTATGACGTTTGCCAGGCCACGTAGGTCATTTTATACATGCATGGGCAATGGTTGTGACATATATTGAAAATGCGCTGGTCAAAACTACTGGATGGAAATCCATTATCTTCATCCGGCGACGAGCCGTTATCGTGCTGGAATTGCTTCCACTGGAAGTTTGGAACTCAGGGGTGAACGTTGCAACCAACCGAATCCATTCTACATGGCCTACAACATCGCGATTATACAGTTGTTGTTCCTAGGCGTTTTCATTTCACAATAAAAACACTTGAAGTTCATCGGCGCAGCTGCAGCAGGTCATTAATTTCGAGAAGTGCCATGTTGTTAAGATGGCATCCTATGACATCGCTACGTTGAAATTCACTGATCTTTGTCAAACGACTCATTCTACTGTTCATGATTGTCTATGATGTTTTCTATGCCACGTGCGTCGTTTTACACCTGTATAAACCAAGGTTGTGATGATGTGTATGGGTAAATGAATCCACTACTCAAAGTGGTGTCCCGATTAATTTTGAACATACAGTGTAGCTTTATGCAGAAACCTTTAAGTCTGTAGATCTGTTTTGGAATGAATATAACTATACTTTTCGGTTATGAAAAGGTAATGATATTCTCATAATGTTCTGAATGTTTTTGAGCTCGTTTGTAGGTTCGTGTGGTTTAAAGAATACTAAATACGTAACACAACATTTTGATGACACCTAGCGGTCTCAGGCTTGATATAGCAAGAAATAAGAAACATGGAACTTACAAAGTCTGGTTTAATTGCTTTTTGGTTATTATCTTCCAGCGTGCAACCACAGTTCCTCTTCAAACAACTCACAGAGCTTCCATGCCACAATTACAATGTTTGATCTATTCATAAAGCACTGTGGATGTAATCACAGTACCAACTCAGCGTACAGATAATGAGTCAAAACGCAATCAATGAATCATCTTTTGTCGTACTACCACCGTACACAGTTTTACTCTGTGTGGTTTTATATGTACCTTCAACTCGCTGCCTGTTGTTCTGAAGATGTACCTAAAAATTCGAACAAGTTACGTCCGGCTCAGAAGCAAAGTATAACGAAGAAAGAACATAGTTTACGTTGGAAAAGAAACAAAACAAAGGTTACGTTAAAGATATACGTATCATATTGATTTCTTGTGTTTAATTGCAGTTGTTTGATGCAACTGTCAGGTGTAATAATAACTGTTCATAAATTTAAAAGATCAGCTTTCACTCTAAGCTGCAATATTACCTTGCACAAGTTGAGCACACTAGCCAGAAGACACTAGTTGCTTCAAATCATATCACTACAAAACTTAACTCAATCTCAGAGTCACACATATCGTGAACTCAAAGTACACTGTTAAAAATGTGTGGTAGGTTGCACCAAATAGTGGTGCTACCTAAGCTGCCCCACTTTCTGAGAAAAGATACACCACTGTATGGTACAAACAAAACCCAACATCATAATGCAACTTTGCACAATAATGTCATGTAAGCTTATAAATAATGTGGTGCAAAGTTGCACCATGTTGTTGGTAAATTAGCTTATAAATAATGTGGGGCAAGGTTGCACTACAAATCGTTAGCTCGAAAGATCTGCTCTTAGGTTTAATAGATGGAATCTGCACTTTGCTTTCAACGATCAATTTCTCAACTCTGCACACTATGTGCAATAATAGTTGTCTCGCCCTCTCAATTCCTTGCTCTTTTTTATTATTTTGCTTGAGGGTTTAAAAAAATATCTTTTTGACCTGGTGGTACAGATACAGTGACAAGACAAACAGACATAGTTGTATAGTGTTGTCAGGCAGACATAGACAGTATATTCATTTTACATCAACAATGAACATAGCGAACATGGTTACAGTATGCCAAATGATCAAGTAACGCAGAGAGAGCAAGTGCTGATAAAGTAACACAGAGACAAAGCGAACATGGCATACAGTATGCCGAATGATCAAGTAACACATTGAGACATAACGAACATGGTAGACAGCAGAGATGAGTTCGGGCTCAATTTTAGGAGCCCGGGCTCCTAAAATGTAATCAAAGAAAGCGGTCAAGCCCGCTTTCTTTGATTACACGTGTTTACTGAGCACGGGCCCGCCCGAGCCCGGATTCTTGGAAAATTTTGCTTATCAAGGCTTGCATTTATGCATTACACACTGGCCAAAGATGTGGCCCAAGCAAGGATTAGTTTAAAAAGTTTAGTTCAGTTAATCCACTTCACAATATTAATATGTTTTTAGAAATACTACGCATAAAGCCAAATGTTCTAAAATGTGGATTTGAAAATAAATAAATAATCAACGTGCCATTCGACCGTATCAGGGGAATCAGTAATTTTGGTAAAAGCTGAAGAAAAGAAAATCTTTTAGAAACAAAACATTCCATTTGTTATTTTTTTTTGATTTCTAAATTTACTTTTATTTTGAATAAATTGCATTATAAAACGAACAACGCCGTACAGACAGTTGCAAGTGTTTGAAATTTTGACTCTAGAAAAATAATCTTTGCAATATAATTTACATATATGCTAATTGGTAAAGGTAGTTTAGAGTGATGTAGTAGAATATAAAAAAAAGCATGTAGGGAAATTTCCAAAATTAAAAAAAAAAAAAAAAAAAAAAAAAACGTAAATGCACTCTAGACCAGATTATTCTGCATTTTGTAACATTAACAAAGCTTTGCGCTTAATAGTATATTAATCACAATAATATATGTGTGTGCAGTTTCCAGATCAAGTTCATCATGAAAAGAGAGAGAGAGAGAGAATTGCATCTAATGCCTCAGCGCTTCAACTTGATCTTTTCTCTAAAACTCGACCTGCTGCACTAAAAACCAACGTCACCCCAAAAATCGCGGCGGTGAGGAAATGTTTAAAAATAAATAACAATACTTCTAACTGCACAATTTTGGAAATTAATACATCATTTTAAAGATAAGATTCTTGATTTTTAATGAAATACAAAAAATGGGAATGTGATTTTCTCCCAGTTTTTCGATACCAGACCTCCTTAATTAAACTAATCCTTGCTTAGGCCATAGCTTTGGACAATGCATAATGCAAGTCTTGCTGAGCAAAATTTGTCTTGCAATGGCAGCTACCTTAGGAAATTGAAAATCCTTCCACCATGGTAACAATTCCACAATGAAATTCAACACGTGTAATTCAACCGTGCTCGGAATTACACGTGTTGAATTAATTACAGTAATGAAATTCAAGACGTGTAATCCCGGGTTTTTCGGTAGTTACTGAATTCTGAGCCCGTCCGAGCCAGAGCTCATCTCTAGTAGACAGTATGCCAAATGATCAAGTAACACATTGAGGCATAGCGAGAGAACATAGTAGACCTTATGCCAAATGATCAAGTAACACAGAAAAAGCTAGTGCTGATCAAGTATTATAACATATTGAGAGCCAGTGCCGAAAGACAAACACAAACATCCATGCCTTACAGGATTCGAACCCAGACTTCTTCCTGGGCGAATGATCAGAAGTCATCGATCAGACCACTGTGGCAACGGGGCGGCCATGCTATTTTCTATCAGCCTGTTAACCCTTCTCGTCATTTTATTTTATTGACCTCTGACTCTCTGACGGTGATGTCAAACTAAATCAGAAAAACGTTTAACGAGAAGAAACTAAATTTACGTAAGAACACAAAAATTCAAAAGACAGGTTGACTTAGAGGTATACATCACATATATGATGTTCCATACACACCGCCTATAAATTAGAAACCTTTTTGCAGATGTGTGTACATGCAAAAAAATAATTGTCGCTTACGTCATTACGTCAGTATTTTTTATCACAATAGGAAAAACAAAGAAGCTTTTGGAGTTCGATAAAGGGCTTATTGTTGTTGGCACCCCTCTGGTTGGAGCGACGATTTTGAAAACAGCAGAGCACATTGGTTTCCCAAAAAGGGAGATAGCTTGTGTCTTTTACCAGTGGAAAAATAACCCACAATGCTTATCTAAGAGGCATAACTGTGGCGCGAAGCCAGTCTCTTAGAACAGGATTTTCTGTGTGAAGCCATTGACCGAAGTTATGTAAAGGCTATTCACGACCCAAATTTCAGCGAACTATGCGCAGAGAGCTGAAGAGGATCGGTATTGGCAGTAGCATGCCTATAAAGAAATCACTAATTTCGGCGAAGAATCGGTAAGCTCGTCTACAGTGGTTTCAGGAACACTGTGACAGGACACTAGAAGACTAAAATTCACGTGGTCCGAAGAGTCGCAGTACACCTTATTCTGTACTTACAGTAGGCAGATACACTATATATTTTTTTGATTGGAGGTTTAACGACCACCATGAGCAACTCAATGGGCAATAAGCAGTGGCCGGTTCCTAATTTAGGGTCACTGGTTCACGGGAAGGGAGAGAGCCAGTGCCGTAAGACAAACACTACATTCATGCCTCACCGCGATTCGAAACCGGACCTCTTTCGGACGAATGATCAGAGACCACTGCGCCACCGGGGCGCAGATACACTATATTAACAAACGTCACCGGACACCTAGAAGAAAGCACAACATAGCATTTATTGACATACATTAGTACGCTGTCGGTCCTCATCTGGCTTTAATGCATGCACTGACCCTTCGAGACATGCCTTCGACAAGGTTTTGGAACACAGCGATAGGTATGCCCTTCCATTCCGAACATAATGCTGCCGCTAATTGTTGCTTAGCAGTAGGCCTTTGTTCCAAACGTCTTATGCGGCGCTTTAATTCATCCCATAGGTACTCTATGGGATTAAGATCAGGGCTGTGTGCAGGCCAGTCCACACAGGATACGGAATTATCGTCAAACCACGCCGCAACAGGCATTGCTTTATAGCTCGGTGCATTATCCTGCTGGTACCAAAGAGGCTCGGTTTCATAGTATTGCCACAGAGTTGGTAGGGCGGAATTGTCCAGAATATCGAGGCAGATGCGCTGGTTAACTGGTTTCTCCACGGTAACCAATGGGCTGGGACCATACGGCGATAAACAACCCCACACGAGTACACTGGCGGCTCGAAACTTTACCGTAGGAACAGTACACTGTGGTAAATAGCGTTCCCCCGGCTGCCGCCATATCCACACACGGCCATCAGTCTGATAGATCGTGTATCTGAATTCATCAGTCCATAGGACCCGTTTCCATAGAAATACGGTCTACGATAAATGTTCTTTACACCATACTAAACACGAGTTGCATTCCGAATGGAGATGAAAGGCTTATGAGCAGCCGCACGACCACGGTAACCCATGGAATAAAGTTCTCTGTGAATGGTACGTGTGCATACCGAGGTTCCAGCAATTTTACTCATCTGTACACTGAGGTCTTGTGCAGTACTCCGTCGATTAGCTGTAACGACTCTCCTGAGGCTTCGACGTCCTCTATCACTGATTTACTTTGGTCTGTTGGTACGTTTTGCTGCTTCAGGCACGCCATGTGTCTTCTACTTATTCAGCACATCCAAAACATTTATTTGACTTGGGTATGTTTAAACGCCTCTCGGTTTCTCTTATGGACAACCCACTAATATAACACCCAACAATCTTTCCTTTCTCAAAGTCAGTTCACTCAACCGCACAGTGCGATACGATCGCGTCAGCTGCAGTCTTGTTTTTATACCATTTGCAGCTGTACCGCGCATCTTAACAAAGCAGCAGATCCATTCATTGGCTTTCGAAAAGGTGACCGGTAACTTTTGTCAATATAGTGTAGTTTGGCGGGGGGCCCCATGAAGCATGGAATTAGCTTGCCTGGGAAACACAGCTTAAGGTTCTGGAGATGTTGTGAAAGTGTGGAGCTCATTTTTTTGTACTGAACGGATTCCCTGATATTTCTCGTAGGTTGGGTGTCCTCCGAGGATTATCTGAACATTATTGCCAATCAAGTCCATCCTGCAATGTTGGTTTTTTATCCAGCAGGTGATGGCTATTTCATGGACGACAATGCTTACTGTCCATCGCGCAAGATGTGTTCAATAGTGGTTCAGCGAGCATCACGGCGACTTTAATCATCTCTCCTGGCCACCACACAGCCCACTTCTAAACCCCATCAACAATGTATGAAACATGTTAGGAAAACAGATACATGAAAAAATTCATCTACCGTCAAATCTGAGCTAGTTAAAGGATGTCTGGTGAACCCCTGATCTATTCTAGTAGTAGATGCACTCCAAAACCTTGCGGAATGTATGCCAAACCTCATACGTGCTAATTCGGGATAAAGAAGATCCATCCCGGTATTCAATGAAAGTTTCTAATTCAGTGGCCGCTATATGTAGATGAGCGTATTATAACAAAAAAAAGCAATTATAACTATTGTTTAAAGAATTATTTTGGAAACCATGGTGTATTGAAGCGAAAACCCAGTTCAGATGGAATCATAGAAAAAGAAAGAGTCCGTATAGCCGGCGGTGGAGTGCTCTGCTGAGCGAAACTTTGACTTCTCCGATTACTGTGATTGGGTTCGAGTCCTGGGAGGATATCATTTGTTGCATTTGTCCATCCGACACTCGTTCTTCCCTTTCCTGAAACTAGTGGCATTAAATTAGGGATGGTAACTTTTTAGGTTGTTATAGGGCAAACCTACCCGCTAAAAAGTTTCCAATGAGGCTAACGATGAGGAATATTGTTGTCAGATAACATGTAATGCTTCCCAGATAAAATCGGTAACGTGTGTGACGTACTACAGAGGTGAAAACGTGTCAAGACGACAAATCTGCAGCGATACATTCTGTCAACTTTTGTTTTCAAATTGGCGCCCGATTGTAGAAAATGGATCCTCTGGCAGTTGGGTTCTTCGAAAAATGTGTGATGTTTGTTCCACACATTGTTTGGAATTAAAGAAAAATTCCTACTTCGCTTCAAAGACAAGAAAAAAATTAAGAGAGAGATGATGTGACGTACTACAGAGGTGAAAACATGGACGACAAATCTACAACGAGACATTCTGTCCGCGTAGCTCAGTTGGGAGAGCGACTTACTCCGAAGTGAGGGGGCATAGATCCAATGCCCGTCGCGGACAAACTTGTGTTTTCACACGTGATTGAAGAAATGTTTAAACGCAATGGCAAAACATTTTCGCTGATATAAGTTCCCAAGTGTCTTTTATTACGTTTAAGTAAAAGATGTGATCAGCTTTTCTAAGTAACCACTTGAATCCCGAGTACGTATCACAGGCTTCATTTGTTAAGCTGGAAAAAAATGGGTATTAGCAGAATTCATGAAAGCACAAAGAGGATCGCGGCTTCATAATGAGCTGTGAGATGATCTGCGGAACACTTAGTAATTCTGACGGATTCTTTTTCTTTCTTCCTTTTCTTTGTTTTTTTTTGTTGGTGATAACGTGTCCGAGAGATTATAGCATGGAATCAGGAAAAGCCTTTGGCATTGTAAGAATGATGGCTAAACTGATTAAAGTTTCCCAAGGGATGTTAGGTGATGTGTTTCTTTTTTCTTCGTGTGAAAAACAAAACAGAAAAAAAAAGATTTTTGAGTGAGTTCTTTAAGAATTTAATACAATTTGCGTGAAACTTGTTTTTTTTCTCACCGGAGCTCAAATCCATATTTAATGCCATTTTAATTTAACTTTTTACTTGTCCGAGGGGAAAAACGAAATATTTTCCTAATTCAAGGAGCGCTTTTTGCATTTCGATTTCTTAAACAAAATGAAGCGCATACTGGATTATTTTAAGCGCAGCAAATGGTATTTCTCACGTATCTGTCACATTGCCCATATCGAACACGCATTTTTCACTGCAACTGCAGGAAATATCGAGAAGTGTCTTAGATGTGCTGCATTTATCACATGTCTCAGGTGTGCTGCATTTTATCTGATCCTAAACATCCTTTCTGCTGTAATCAGTACAAAACTATAAAAAGAGAAGAATGCGTTATGTACGTATATTCGGGGAATGTAAAAACCAAAGACTCATTATTACTAGAAAGTAAAACCGACATCACTAGCACGTCTTTATGCAAATCGAAGCAACTGCAGGTAACGGACGTGCATATGAAAGCCATGAAACGGTATAAATAGTACCTGATGCTGATATCTGTTAATCCGTGATATTCTTGTACTTCAGAAGAGAAAGACAGCGGACTTACGCGAGTTTGTCAAAGAGTCAAAGATGCCCAGGCGTCTAGGCCAGAGCATCTCATAGACGGTAAGGCTTGTGGAGTGCTCACGGTCATACGTGGCTAGTACCTTGAAAAGATGATCCGAGGAATGAAAAACCACAAACCATCTATAACGAAGTAAATTTCTCCGCCATCTTTGGTCCACGCCGGGGATCGAATCCGAGTCCACTTATTCCAGAACAAGTCGCTCTACCAACTGAGCTACGCAGACGTTCGTTGTCGCTGCTATCTGCCTTTATGTCGTGTGCGTCCTGCGGAGTAGGCACGTCACACATAGGGAAGACATGTGCCGACCGCGGTTCATCGATTCTAGAGGTGAGCGAAGTCTATCCCGTATGCTACGAGCCAACAGAAGCGATTATGTGGAAGAACTCGCAGGTAATTTGAATGCTGGTTACGGAAGCAATTGGTCACAACACACAGTACATCAAATCCTACTAAAAATGGGGATTCATAGCTTCAGTACGCTCTAAGTGTCCATGCTAACCGCGGCTCGCTGTCGAAAGCGCCTACAATAGGCACGCGAGCATCAAAACTGGACCTTGAATGATTGGAAGAAGGTCATCTGGACCGTTGAATCCCGTCTCCTGTTGCATCATGAGAAAGGCAGGGTATGCGTGCGTTGTTTGCCTGGGGAAGTGTTGGTACTAGAATTCACCGTGGGACAAAAACATTACACAGAAAGTTGTGACGTATATTCTAATATAACTTTCATTTTTAGTTCTTTTTCCCATGAAAATTTGAGTTTGTTCTCCTTTATACTTCCAAACTTAACGTGATATCTTTTCCCTCAAACGCGAGTGAGGTTGGCAATATATTTGAGGTCACAGAGAAAGTGACATATGAATCTGATACGAACGATGGATACAAAGGATGATACAACAGTTGCATGTGTGGATGTGTGTGTGTGTAGACGTTCGATTGTTAAGTTAAATGTGAAATTAACAACTGTAGTGCCATATTGTACAGTTCTACCGAATTATTGCGGGACCAATAAAAACGTTATCGTTAGTTGACTTCTGTTTATGTTTTATAACGAAGTAAATTTCTCCGTCATTTTTGGTCCACGCCGGGGAACGAACCCGAGTCATCTTATTCCGTAACAAGTCGATCTACCAACTGGACTACGCAGACGTTCGTTCTTCCTGTTATCTGCCCTTATGTCGTGTGCGTCCTGTGGGGCAGGCACGTCACATCTCCCCCCCACCCCGAAAGAAGGCCGGGGACCTAGGTAACAAGTCAGTCGTGACCATGAATTTCTGCAGGCAGCCATCCGCTGAAGAACGTGCACATGAGAACTCCCAGTCAATCCAGTGTGTGAATGCAACATCACACATTTTTTTTTCGAAGCGCTCAAAAAGGGATTCTCTTATTTTTTCTGTCTGGCGGTGTGAAAAGAACATCACACCAATGCGAGATCTTTAACAGCCGGGTCATCCGGGAAGTTCGGGCGACATTATAACTAACTAAATTTCTCTGTCATCTTTGGTCCACGCCGGGAATCAAAAAATGACGGAGAAATTTAGAAAAACCAGAGTCCTCTTATTCCGGAACAAGTCGCTCTACCAACTGAGCTACGCAGACGTTCGTTCTTGCTGCTATCTGCCTTTATGTCGTGTGCGTCTTGAGGTGCAGGCACGTCACAGGCGTTCTACTGAATTAGTGCTGGAACAATAAAAATGTTATTCAAAACTATGTAAAAGAAACCTTTACACACGTAAATCATTCGAAGAAACTCCGTAGTGATTTTTAAGAACTTTTAATAAAAGTCATACGACTTCACAATCCATGAGATCTTTCGAGACACTCTTGTTCCCATCTTCAGACAGATTGTCTCAGTCCGGTGCGTCCTCTGTATATACACACTGAAGTTACAGCAATTATGCATGTCAAAAATAAGCATGCGCACACAGTTTTACTCCACCTCCCAATGTTCTCAGATTAGGTAGAGACCTAACACAATACAAAATTATAATCATTGTAAACACACGTACATCACCGACTCAATTGAATGCCATCATTTTACAACATAGACACACACAAACACCAATCAAACACCTGCTACAGAATACACATACTACAAATTCAAACAATTCAATTAAAACGTACAAAAATTCAAAAGTTAATATTGGTGTTGCGTACTGGAACAAGTTGTTTCCAGGGCTCCGGTATATCACAAGGGTAATTATCATTACACACAGAGTCCCTGTTAGCATAAATGCTCAAACTCTCAGGTAACAATGATGACGGAATGTCAGGTTGTGAAGACAGTATACTTACGTGACTCCAATCTGGATAATGTAATCCATCTCGTGTCAGGCGTGCTAATGTTGTGTTCCCTGCTCCATTCTTAACAGCATATTTATGTTCCAACAAACGAAATTGTAACGCACGCTTTGTGGAACCAGTGTTTTGTTTGGGTTGCACGGAATCATCCACGGGTGGAAGGGGTATACTGTAAACACCATGACGTTCCTGTATACCTGCATTGTCCCTATCTTTCTTTATCAAAGTAAGGATATTTGTTGTTTTCACGCCAACATCAAAACCGAATCGTCTACATAAGTACTTTATCATGTCACTAGGGCTAGTAAATAATTAATGGAACCCACAAATCTGTGAGATGTTTGACTGCGTTGCAACGTAGAACTCAGTTTTCCCTTTAAACTGGAAAATAGACGGTCCACAATATTAGTCTCATAACCAAAGAGGGTAACTATTTCTTTAATATTTTTAAGTTCTATAAGATGAAGTCTTACACTTGAAGAATGCGTAATCCCCCTTTGGACCATGAAGCGTATCCCAGATATTTTGTAGCCAAAGAGGTGGGCCGACTGTGCTGGTATTATCGAAGTAATGGCCAACGGTTTCCTGTAAACTGAGAACTGAATAGATTGACGCTCTGGATGTCTAAACAACTGGAAGTCCAAAAAAGGTAGTGTACAGTTAATTTCTACCTCCGAAGTAAACTAAACAGAAGAGCACTGCGAATACATTTTTCTGTAAATAACGAACACTGTTCCAAATGATACTGCCAAAGTACTAAAATGTCGTCAACATACCTGATATACAATAATGGAGTTTCCAGATTGGTTGAAAGTACTCTATCCTCTATATATTTCATCATAATCTCGGCAACAACGGGTGACAGCGGTGAGACCATAGGCGACCCACTATCCTGTCTGTAAATGACACCATTGAACTTAAAATAAGTTCTTGTTTGAATCAATTTAAGTGCACCGAGAATGTCTGCAATTTCTGATTCTTTAACATTTAGTACACTCAACTTATTTTCAATAATATGGTGTACTTGATCCAAAGGTATACTTGGGAAGAGAGAGACCACATCCAATGACACAAACCTGAAAGGAATGGGCCGGTTGCCGTAGGAAAGAATCTTACTCAACGCTTGTGTTGAACTTGTGACAGAATATCTAGGAGATATGACCAGTGGTTTTAAATATCTTGCAAGGGACCTTTCTAAGTTCCTAGAAGGGTTAACTCGCCCAGATACCAAAGGACGGATTGGGAAATCCGGTTTATGTGTTTTTATCTGTCCGAATAGATTAGGTATTCGGCTGCCAATGGGTGGAACAAACGAATCATATAAAATAGTTGGAAGGTTGGTGTGATTTCTTAAACGGCTAAGAGAAGAAATAGTAGATCTGGTAGGATCTTTTTGTACAACAGAATGGGGAATATTATCAATGGCCATTAACATCTTGTCATGATATACAGCTTGATCAATAATAACTATTTGAGTGGTTTTATCCGAGCAGACGAGGGAAATATCGGGGTTATCCCTTAGTTTTTTCAATTGAGCACGTTCTTCAGACAATGCTCTATCATTGTCAGAAACATGGTGATGATTCTTTAACGGTTTTAAAATAGCATATCTAGCACCCTCACGTTCCGAATCTGGTAAAGCGGCAACCACTCTTTCCACTTGAGGTAAGAACTTAAAGAAGTTTGGTCGATCTTGTGGGTATGCATATTTCAAACCCTTTGACAAGGCTTTTTCTTGGACAGAGTTTAATATCATATTGCTCATGTTCAAATACGGAATGGGATGTCTCACGACCCCAGATCCCAAGAAATGTGCGGTAGTTGAGTTCACATCATCCACCCGGTCGGCAGCCAATCCAGCAAGTTTCTTGAGGTCTGTCTGTTGGATTCTAAGTGACTGAGTGATTATATTCGTATGCACTATAGTCATCATATGGTCGAAATCTGCAGAGCCAGCTGTTTTGTCACCACCAAGTATTCACTGTAAATTCTTCAATGAAGAAAAATATCATTCCATACTTCCTTCTGATTTCTCTAGTGAGCCTTTTTGTCTCCGCAACTCGAAGTATCTTGAAATCCTGACGTGAACGAGGAGGAGTGAATTTTCTCAGAAATGTTGGTATCACCCGCAACTCCCTACAGTTTTTTAGGAAGGACAGATGATTTTCTTCCATTCCGAGTTTTTTGCGCAACTTCATGGATACACGAGACACACCAAACATTACAACCGGTGATTTAAACTAAAATAAAAGAGGTATATAATAAAGGAACTGAAGTTTACGTGCTGATAAAACTAAAACCTATGTGCAAGAAACCTTCACACGCGTAACTCACTCGAAGAAACTCCGTAGTGATTTTTAAGAACTTTTAATAAAAGTCATACGACTTCACAATCCGTGAGATCTTTCGAGACACCTTGTTCCCATCTTCAGACAGATTGTCTCAGTCCGGTGCGTCCCCTATATATACACACTGAAATTACAGCAATTATGCATGTCACAAATAAGCCTGCGCACACAGTTTTACTCCCCCTCCCAATGTTCTCAGATTAGGTAGGGACCTAAAACATTACAAAATTATAATAATTGTAAACACACGTACATCACCCACTCAATTGAATGCCATGATTTTACAACACAGACACACACAAACACCTGCTACAGAATACACATACTACAAATTCAAACAATTCAAACTATAAAATTAAAACGTACAAAAATTCAAAAGTTAATATTGGTGTTGCTTACTGGAACAAGTTGTTTCCAGGGCTCCGGTATATCACAAGGGTAATTATCATTACACATGGATTCCCTGTTAGCATAAATGCTCAAACTGTCAGCTAATAATAATGACGGAATGTCAGGTTGTGAAGACAGTATACTTACATGACTCCAATCTGGATAATGTAATCCATCTCGTGTCAGGCGTGCTAATGCTGTGTTCCCTGCTCCATTCTTAACAGCATATTTATGTTCCAACAAACGGAATTGTAACGCACGCTTTGTGAAACCAATGTAACCTGTAGCTGAGGACAAGCTAGGATGCTCAATCACTAGTGCACAAAGAGCGGTTCGAGTGGTAAGTCATGCTTTGCTGGAAATGTGGGTTACCCTGTGCACTGGGAGATCGTGCCAGATGGTCACCTCTGTGCCATAGCTCTCCAGCCTTATCCATAAGGATATCGATAAGGCTGGAGAGCTAATAACAAAATCATGTTTCAGAGACTAAAGAAGAATTTGCATATAGATTTAATTGAATATAATTGCAATCGACACAAATACCAAATGAAGAAATAGATTACCGCTTCGCCCAATACAGCCTAAAACTCAGCTATTAAGACAAAGTTTAAACTATGTTGGTCCAGATTATTGGCGCTCATTGCCCTTGGATTTAACAAATAATAATAACCAAAATCTCTTTGAAAAACACTGAAAAAAACCTAATAAGTTAAAAAATAAAAGTCATCTTCTTTAATTAAATCCAAATAATAATACTAATTATTTACTAAAAATAATTCATGACAAGGCCAAACTCAATTATCTCATATTTATATATATATATATATATATATATATATATATATATATATATATATATGGGAAACTTCAGTAGGTAAATTCGGTCATGGCAACAGAAACCAGCGTGGAAATACTCTCGTTGAGTTTGCAGAGGCAGAAGGGTTTTTCATCTTGAACTCCTTCTTCAACAAAAAGCCACACAGGAAATGGACATGGAGACATCCAAATGGGACGACAAGTGAAATTGATTTTATTATGTGTAACAAAAAATTCGTCATAGAAGACTGCAGTGTGCTAAACAAGTTCAACACAGGTAGTGACCATAGATTGGTGAGATGTAAGATGCACCTCAACACTAAACTTGAACGTGGCAAGCTCATAAGACAAACAAAATCTATTGACATAACCAACCTTAAAAAACACCATAATACCTTCAAGTTAGAACTGAAGAACAGGTTCTCTGCTTTAGAAGGCCTAACATCGGAAGAAGTGGACATCTCTGAAGTTAACAGAAAAGTAACCAAAGCTCTTATGGAAACAGCAACAAAATTAGCTGGGTCTAAGAACAAGTTGCATGTGAACAAATTATCAGGAAAAACCAAAATGTTGATGCAAAAAGAAGAGAGATGAGGACAACTAAAGAAGATGTGACTTCCAAAGTGGAATATATAGAGCTATGCAAGACAGTAAGAAAAAGTATCACTGAAGACGTAAGGAAATTCAACTGTGAACTAGTGAGGAAAGCAATTGAAAACAACCAAAGCCTAAAGATAGCAAAGGGACATCTCAGTAAGGGAAGAAAACAGATTATGGCACTGAGAAAAGAAGATGGTTCTGTAACAAGAAATAGAGGCGAAATTTTGACAAGAGTGAAAGATTTCTACTCCAAATTATATGAAAGGGATGATATATGCACTCCAGACATCATTAAAGATACCAGTACCAGAGTTCCTCCAGTCCTTCCAGCAGAAGTTGCACATGCAATCAAGAACATGAAGCGAGGAAAAGCTCCAGGAGAAGATGGAATTACTGTAGACATCATACAAGAAGCAAGTGGAGAAATCGAAACAGTACTCGCCCAAATTTTCACTCGATGCCTTAATGAAGGAAAGATTCCTGAGGATTGGAACACCGCTACAATGATCCTGCTACATAAGAAAGGTGACATTGAGGATCTCGGAAACTACAGACCTATCAGCCTCCTATCAGTAGTTTATAAAATCTTCACTAAAGTTCTTTCACACTGCTTGAAGGTAGCACTAGACATGGCTCAACCGAGAGAACAAGCTGGATTCAGGAGTGGCTACAGCACAATAGATCATATCCATGTGCTGAGAGAACTAATTGAAAGAGCGAGGGAATATGAACTTCCATTGTGCATGGCTTTTATCGATTATGAAAAAGCCTTTGATTCGGTGAAACCATCAGCAGTTACAATGGCTCTGAAAACCTGCGGTATTGAAGATGCATACATTAATATTATTAATAACATCTATGAAAATGCAAGTGCAAAGATTAGGCTGTTTGAAAATACAACACACGTAAAAATTGGAAAGGGAGTGAGACAAGGTGACACCATATCTCCGAAGCTCTTTAATGCCACATTGGAGGGTGTTTTTCAGTCGCTGAGCTGGAAAAACAAGGGGATAAAGATTAATGGAGATTATCTAACCCACCTTCGTTTTGCTGATGACGTAGTCATTTTTGCAACTACCCCATCAGAGCTGCAGAGTATGATCCAGGAACTTGCTGACAAGAGTAAAGAAGTGGGATTAAAATGAACTTTCAGAAGACAAAAGTGATGTTCAATGCTTTTACAAGAAATGAAGATTTATCGATTGATGGAGAAAAGCTGGAGATAACAGACACGTACGTTTATCTTGGACAGCAGATATCAAGTGAGGGTCACATTGATGAAGAAATTAATCGGCGTACAAAACTTGCCTGGAGAGCTTTTGGAAGAAACAGCATAATTTTCAAGAGCAATATGCCATTATGTCTTAAAAGAAAAGTGTTTGATCAATGCATCCTTCCAGTGCTTACGTATGGTGCAGAGACGTGGACCTTAACTAAAAGAGACATACAAAGGCTGCAGACAACTCAAAGAAGCATGGAGAGGTGCATGCTTGGTGTAACCAGGAGAGATAAGAAGAGGAACTCGTGGATCCGAAAAATGACAAGAGTGGAAGACATCATGATCAGAGTTAAATCCCTGAAATGGCAATGGGCTGGACATACTGCCAGAAGGACAGATCATCGATGGACAGCCGAAATTTTAGATTGGATTCCAAGGGACACGAAAAGACCCAGAAGAAGACCACATGGGAGATGGGTGGATGAAATTCGAAAGTATGCAGGGGTGACATGGAGGAGACTGGCACAAGACAGACCGTTGTGGAGGAAACTTGGGGAGACCTTCGTCCAGCAGTGGATTGATAATGGTTGACAATGATGATGATCATGATATATATGGGAACTAAGGTCTATGTCAGATCCCTCTGCCTTTTCTCTTGTTCCCTTTGCAGTTTAATAACCTTTGTATGCATAACTTATTTTAATATTCTTATGTAATGTAACAACATAAGTTGATAAATAAATAAATGAACAGGTTAGTAAAATTATGCAATGCATTGATTATGATACGCTTTCCAACATACCAGAAATCATTAGACAAGTTATTACTCAAGTTATGAGAATAGTGGCTGTGGAATAAGTCTCGCTCCTGTGTCCTGACCTTTGACCCCATTTCAATTATATTAAACAGAACCGGTTCCGTATACCTCCGAAACAACATACCAAAGTTTTGTCGCAATACAAGCACTTTTAGTCAAGTTATGAGGATAATGGCACGAAATAAATCTCGCTCGTGTGCCCATACATTTGACCCCATTTTGATGATGTTCAACAGAACCGGTTCAGTATACCTCCGGAACCACATACTAAAGTTTTGTCGCAATAGAAGCAATTTTACGCAAGTTATGACGCATGAGGGAAATGGAATGGATCCCACTGCTATGTCCAGACCTTTGACCCCATTCCGCCTATTTTCAATAGGGCTAGTTCCGAGGTGGTACCCTACCACATACTAAAATTACGTGAGTTATCGTGCGGACGGAAGGACGAACAGACAGACACACGGACAAAGCTGGAGCATATAGGCTTCTTCAACCTACGGTTGGAAAGCGTAAATAAAAAGAAGATGGCGTTGCTGCGAGGAGTAATGCCTCAAGTCACACTTCCAGAATGGACAGCCAGGATCTACAGGAATAGGGGTTTAGATCCTACCCCATCCTCCATATAGTCCACAACTTACCGTATTCTCCATATTGCCCCATCCTCCATACATACAGGCCATACCTTACCTCATCCTCCATATATTGGGCGTATGCAAAAGTGCTCCACGTTTTTAAAATAGACGCAAATTGCGATCGGAATAGTTATGTCACAGATGACGCTACGATGTCAAATTTTCGGCCAGTAATCGTGGAGCAGTAGAGCATTTAGAGGCACTAGGTTTGTTTGAGTAAGTCATTCATAACGGAAATCACAGACGGTGAAACATGGCATGCGATAAGGAGCACATTAGACATTGTTTACTGTACGAATTCGATAAAGGCAGTACAGCAGCCGAACATCTGTCAAGTGTATGGGGAAGATTCATTTGATACCACATGTCGCCGTTGGTTTTGGAAATTCCGGGACGGAGACAGAAGTTGTAAAGATCAACCATGTCCTGGACGTCCATCCGTGGTTTCTGACGAGGATGTGGACCAAGCCATAAAAAATGACCCACATTCAACAGTTCAGGAATTAGCGGAAACGTTGTCGGTACACAAAACAACAGTCACAAGACGGATGCATGCGCTTGGATTCATCACCAAGTTCGATAACTAGGTTCCGCACCAGCTTTCTGCAAAGCAACGACAGGAAAGAATCGTACCTGTGTTTTTTTTTTTTTTTTTGGCTTTCTGGTCACAGAAATGAACCGTTTTGGGGACGAATTGTAACGGGTGATAAGAAATGGGTACTGTAATGTAATGTAAAGTGTCGGCGGACTGTGTGCCAAGGTGCGAAGCCTGCTCCATCGACCTCAAAAGGAAGACTGCATCCCAAAAAGGTTTTGTTGAGTGTTTGGTGTGAGTGTCCACTGGGAGGTCTTGGCACATAACTCAAAGATAAATGCTGACCTGCCAACAGTTGAACATATTGCGAAAACAACTGACATCGAAGCGGCGAGCACTCGTCAACTGCAAAGACGTGATCCTTCATCATGATAACGCCAGACCTCATGCTGTTTTAATCACTCGGCAAAAATTACTGAACTTTGGTTGAGAAGTGTTACCTCACCCGGCGTATTTTCCTGACCTAGTAGCTACGAACTACCACCTTTTTTTATCGTTACAGAACGCCTTTGCTCCCAAAACATTCGATGATGTGGACGATGTGATACGGAATTACATGACTTTTTTCTAAAGCACAGGAGTTTTTCCGGGGTGGGATTCTTCTGTTCACAGACAGATGACAAGAGGTCATGCAGAGATATAGCAATTATGTGAAATCCTAAGAACGTTATTTTTTGTGTTTTCCTCCTTTCTTTGTAGCCTACAAAAACGGGTAGAACTTATGCATACACCCATTAGTACACACCTAATTCCATCCTCCATATAGTCCACACGTTGCCCTATCCTCCATACAGTCCACACGTTGCCCCATCCTCCATACAGTCCACACGTTGCGCCATCCTCCATATATAGTCCACACGTTGCGCCATCCTCCATACACTCCGCACGTTGCCCCATCCTCCATACAGTCCACACCTTGCTCCATCTGGCTACTACCTGTTTTTCCCTCCATGGCCCATTTCTTACTTTTTGCTGGTGGACGTGGAAACTAGCATCAAAAGTGTGTCTGTCCTCGACACTTTCCAAGTGGTACCACCGTGGGATAGTGGCTCTGGTGGAACGTTGGCAAAGTACAATAGAAAACAAAGGTTTGTAGTTTCTAGAATGAGGTGAACGTATATGGCTTTTTCACATTAAACTGTTTTGCTTCTACCGGGCAAAATTTGACTCAGTCTCGTAACATTTGAGTTTTCGTAAATAAGAAGTTCATCAAGATGTCACCTGGGTTTGTAAAAATTTCAATCCCACCAGAATGAAAATGACAGTTTGAAATAAAGAGTAAGTGAAGGGTAGTGCAAACCAAATATCAGAAAATAAAAAGCTTCGTTAGGATTTTGTGGGAAGAAATTCGTTTCAAGTCAATGCGAAAAACATTTCAGAGAGTAGAAAACCGCTGCAGAGTACCAACGATAAATGTCGTCAGATAAAGCTCTTGCGATTTCGACAAGGCTATTATTATTCTTCTCTGCATCGCACTTTCCAGAACTGTGTGTTTCTACAAATCTACAACAGCGACATATAATGTAACCTGGTGATAAAGCAATTCCTATTTGCAATGTTTTCAGAAACTGAATTGAGCCCATACTTTCGTGCTTGACTTCAGTCAGATCACGCCATTTGTTACGAACTGCAGATGGGGAAAAGAACGGCTTCCAAAATATAAAAATAAGATTGCTTTCAATAGAAATCGTATAGGGCCTACATATTTCACCAGGAAAGTATAGTTGAAATCATTTTTGAATTTCTTGTTAAAGATGTGCTACACAGGAGCTAATTTGAACAGGTACAAAGCTAATAGCCGAACAATATAACTATGTAGTTCAAGATGTGTTAGAATAAATCCTTTCCTATGGGATGTTTACCTCATATTTGAGATATGTGGTAATCAGGGGCAAAGTCTTGCAATCAAATAGTCCCAGTTATTGTGAAATTTTACTGGTATTTCTATTATTTGCTAGAGCGATGATGTGGAGATCAAAATAATATCTTAATATCGTTTTATTACGCAAAATATTTACAAAAAATAACACATATGTAAAATATTTAAGTTGTGAAATATTAAACATTATTCTTTAACTATATCTGAACATATTGTTGCGATGCCCAATTGCGGAAATTAAAACGGCTGAATGTATTATTTAAATAAATGCGGGATACTCTCCAAATTGATCGTATACAATCAATCACACACGTTTCGAAACTTCACTTAATTTGCCGGGAGACAAGACTCCGCTGCTGGTAATCAAGCATTCCTTCATGGCTCAATCTCTGACAAAAATGACTCATGAAGGGGATTTTTACATATCGTGACTGCCAGTTGAACTTTATAAGGTAACACAAAATTACTATGATGCATATTTGTAACATGGAGCTTAGCTAAAATACGTTAAATTCAGAAAATACCGTAATTAAAAACGGTTTCCGCTAATTGTAGACTCAAAATGTTTATATATATATATATATATATATGTATATATGGGATGTAAGGTCAGGTGATGCGTAACATCACAGCCTCTCCTTGACAAATGTCAACCCCGCCTTCTCGTGGTGCATCCTGTTCCCACTGAAGGGGCTCTGACGACCGCCAATAGCGGTATAACTATACCATCAGGATTAGAGGAAATTCTATCCCACACTCACCAACCCGCTTGGCCAGCGTGGTGAGTTATGGCCAAACCCCTCCAAAATGATTCCACAACTTAAATCTTGGCCCTCAGTCTCCGGCAGCTGGAATGTACCTGGCCAAGGCAGCGGCCAGTGCGACATGAAGGCAGAGGGTGCTAAGAATCCCCGGAGGACCGGACTAGGCTGCCATCTGATGCTGACCTTGGCTACGTACAATGGACGCTCCCTATCTTCTGATTCAAGGCTTCTTGAATTGGAAGAGGAACTACAAAGGATCAAGTGGGACATCGTGGGGCTAAGTGAGGTAAGGAGAAAAGGAGAAGATCTCATCGAACTGAAAAGTGGACATCTGTTCTACTATCGTGGGACAGATACTGGCAGAACTAGTGGTGTTGGATTTATAATAAACAAGAAACTGAAGGATAAAGTTGTAGAAGTTGAAAGTTCCTCTGACAGAGTTGCACGACTTGTTATCCAACTCTCGAAAAGATACCAGGCTCAGATTATTCAAACTTATGCACCCACCACAAGTCATCCTGAAGAAGAAATTGAAGAATTTTATGAGGAAATTTGTCATCTAAATAATAAAGGTAAGCAGCATTTGAAAATAATTATGGGAGATTTCAATGCAAAAATAGGGCAACGGCAACAGAATGAAACTTCAGTAGGTAAATTCGGTCACGGCAACAGAAACCAGCGTGGAAATACTCTCGTAGAGTTTGCAGAGGCAGAACTGTTTTACATCTTGAACTCCTTCTTCAAGAAAAAGCCACACAGGAAATGGACTTGGAGACATCCAAATGGGACGACAAGTGAAATTGATTTTATTATGTGTAACAAAAAATTCGTCATAGAAGACTGCAGTGTGCTAAACAAGTTCAACACAGGTAGTGACCATAGATTGGTGAGATGTAAGATGCACCTCAACACTAAACTTGAACGTGGGAAGCTCATAAGACAAACAAAATCTATTGACATAACCAACCTTAAAAAACACCATAATACCTTCAAGTTGGAACTGAAGAACAGGTTCTCTGCTTTAGAAGGCCTAACATCAGAAGAAGTGGACATCTCTGAAGTTAACAGAAAAGTAACCAAAGCTCTTATGGAAACAGCAACAAAATTAGCTGGGTCTAAGAACAAGTTGCATGTAAATAAATTATCAGGAAAAACGAAAATGTTGATGCAAAAAGAAGAGAGATGAGGACAACTAAAGAAGATGTGACTTCCAAAGTGGAATATATAGAGCTATGCAAGACAGTAAGAAAAAGTATCACTGAAGACGTAAGAAAATTCAACTGTGAACTAGTGAGGAAAGCAATTGAAAACAACCAAAGCCTAAAGATAGCAAAGGGACATCTCAGTAAGGGAAGAAAACAGATTATGGCACTGAGAAAAGAAGATGGTTCTGTAACAAGAAATAGAGGCGAAATTTTGACAAGAGTGAAAGATTTCTACTCCAAATTATATGAAAGGGATGATACATGCACTCCAGACATCATGAAAGATACCAGTACCAGAGTTCCTCCAGTCCTTCCAGCAGAAGTTGCACATGCAATCAAGAACATGAAGCGGGGAAAAGCTCCAGGAGAAGATGGAATTACTGTAGACATCATACAAGAAGCAAGTGGAGAAATCGAAACAGTACTCGCCCAAATTTTCACTCGATGCCTTAATGAAGGAAAGATTCCTGAGGATTGGAACACCGCTACAATGATCCTGCTACATAAGAAAGGTGACATTGAGGATCTCGGAAACTACAGACCTATCAGCCTCCTATCAGTAGTTTATAAAATCTTCACTAAAGTTCTTTCACACCGCTTGAAGGTAACACTGGACATGGCTCAACCGAGAGAACAAGCTGGATTCAGGAGTGGCTACAGCACAATAGATCATATCCACGTGCTGAGAGAACTAATTGAAAGAGCGAGGGAATATGAACTTCCATTGTGCATGGCTTTTATCGATTATGAAAAAGCCTTTGATTCGGTGAAACCATCAGCAGTTACAATGGCTCTGAAAACCTGCGGTATTGAAGATGCATACATTAATATTATTAATAACATATATGAAAATGCAAGTGCAAAGATTAGGCTGTTTGAAAATACAACACACGTAAAAATTGGAAAGGGAGTGAGACAAGGGGACACCATATCTCCGAAGCTCTTTAATGCCACATTGGAGGGTGTTTTTCAGTTGCTGAGCTGGGAAAACAAGGGGATAAAGATTAATGGAGATTATCTAACCCACCTTCGTTTTGCTGATGACGTAGTCATTTTTGCAACAACCCCATCAGAGCTGCAGAGTATGATCCAGGAACTTGCTGATAAAAGTAAAGAAGTGGGATTAAAAATGAACTTTCAGAAGACAAAAGTGATGTTCAATGCTTTTACAAAAAATGAAGATTTATCGATTGATGGAGAAAAGCTGGAGATAACAGACACGTACGTTTATCTTGGACAGCAGATATCAAGTGAGGGTCACATTGATGAAGAAATTAATCGGCGTACAAAACTTGGATGGAGAGCTTTTGGAAGAAACAGCATAATTTTCAAGAGCAATATGCCATTATGTCTTAAAAGAAAAGTGTTTGATCAATGCATCCTTCCAGTGCTTACGTATGGTGCAGAGACGTGGACCTTAACTAAAAGAGACATACAAAGGCTGCAGACAACTCAAAGTAGCATGGAGAGGTGCATACTTGGTGTAACCAGGAGAGATAAGAAGAGGAACTCGTGGATCCGAAAAATGACAAGAGTGGAAGACATCATGATCAGAGTTAAATCCCTGAAATGGCAATGGGCTGGACATACTGCCGGAAGGACAGATCATCGATGGACAGCCGAAATTTTAGATTGGATTCCAAGGGACAGGAAAAGACCCAGAAGAAGACCACATGGGAGATGGGTGGATGAAATTCGAAAGTATGCAGGGATGACATGGAGGAGACTGGCACAAGACAGACCGTTGTGGAGGAAACTTGGGGAGACCTTCGTCCAGCAGTGGATTGATAATGGTTGACAATGATGATGATGATGATGATGATATATATATACGATATTTGTTATTAATATACAGTATATATAATATCTCATAAAAGTTCGCCTTGGATATCAAATATATGCCTTAACTTTCAGAAGACAAAAGTGATGTTCAATGCTTTTACAAAAAATGAAGATTTATCGATTGATGAAGAAAAGCTGGAGATAACAGACACGTACGTTTATCTTGGACAGCAGATATCAAGTGAGGGTCACATTGATGAAGAAATTAATCGGCGTACAAAACTTGCCTGGAGAGCTTTTGGAAGAAACAGCATAATTTTCAAGAGCAATATGCCATTATGTCTTAAAAGAAAAGTGTTTGATCAATGCATCCTTCCAGTGCTCTTACGTATGGTGCAGAAACGTGGACCTTAACTAAAAGAGACATACAAAGGCTGCAGACAACTCAAAGTAACATGGAGAGGTGCATGCTTGGTGTAACCAGGAGAGATAAGAAGAGGAACTCGTGGATCCAAAAAATGACAAGAGTGGAAGTCATCATGATCAGAATTAAATCCCTGAAATGGCAATGGGCTGGACATACTGCCAGAAGGACAGACCATCGATGGACAGCCGAAATTTTAGATTGGATTCCAAGGGACAGGAAAAGACCCAGAAGAAGACCACATGGGAGATGGGTGGATGAAATTCGAAAGTATGCGGGAGTGACATTTAGGAGACTGGCACAAGACAGACCGTTGTGGAGGAAACTTGGGGAGACCTTCGTCCAGCAGTGGATTGATAATGATTGACAATGATGATGATGATGTGTAGACATATGCGTTCTCTCACGCAGATTGTCATAATTTTTTATTGAACTAGCTAATGTGATTTTGACAGCGGTCTATCTATAAGTTAGGGTACAATCCATCTGACTTTCATTTTCAAACATAATTTAATCAAATGCACTGTACAATACGAATGTTAATTTAATTTCATTGAGAAATCGGCCTTCATGTCTTTGTCACCCTGGGCCGGTGATTGAACATACAGTAATATAGCCAGTACGCCCTTGAACGTAATTTGAATTATAAGAATATTTTTCCTGCGGGTCCTTATGTACAAACTGTAATGTGTTTTATTTAAATTAATGTATTCTTATAACATTACGTGTAGCATAGATGGTTCTTGCAACACTGGAGCTTCTTAGTGTTATGCTCCGGATAGCTAAAGCAAAATCTTTAATTTTATAATGAGCACTAAATAGTAAGCTTTCTAACTGCCAGAAGAGAAAAGTCTTGTAATCACTTACAATTAAATATCTTTATTTTGATCTTCAAATCATTTCAACAGGATCAACAGCACTACCTCAAAATACTTCACCAAATTTAACCTGTGTAACATTCGGTTTAAAGGAGATCCCTCTCAATACGAATTCATCCAATATACCGGGCGTCTCAAAAAAGATTGAAACAAGCTTTTATCTCTTCAACGGTTGATCACAGATAATACACAGCTGGCAACCCAAAATGCAACACCAAGAAGGAAGCATCCCATTGGCCTGAAATTCGTAGCATGCGTTGCCCGCGAGAGGACATGCAAACGATTAGCATTGCAAGGCATATGCAAATCATGTGCTCCCGGCACGCCACCGAAAAGCACTATAAAAAGGGTACACAGAAGGCGGGGTGTAAGTAGTGGAAGTGTGTTGTGCGCCCGGACCTGTGCGTAGGAAGCTTCGTGATGCCTCGTCGCCGAATATTTTAGTCATTCCAGCACGTTTCGAAGTTCCATAGGGGATGAATCGTGCCTTATCGCGACAGCAGTTTATCGTACCAGGACATCGGCGCCAGTGTGGGACGACATCCAGTCACAGTGAGGCGTGTATGGATTCGATGGGTGCAGGAAGGACGGACCGACCGACGTGAGCGATTGCCACAGCCGCGGCACACCACCAAACGAGAGGATCGGCATGTGGTGCGGCGGGCATTGTCGGCTCGCACCGCCACATCACGAACGTTGGCGCAGAAATTAGGGTATGTTGCGCAACAACCTGTGTCAGCACGTACCGTTCGACGTCGTCTACAGGAGCGGGGACTTGTCGCACGGCGCCCATTGCTCCTATTGCCATTGACGTTACACCACCGGCGAGTGCGGCGGCAGTGGGCCGTTTACCGTCGCATCTGGACTTCGGAATGGCACGATATTGTCTTCTCCGACGAATCCTGCTTCTGCCTGCAACACCACGATGGTCGGATCTGCGTGTGGCGGAACCGCGGCGAGAGACTGTATGACGCCTGCACTATGCATCGCCATACCAGTCCGTCGCCTGGCGTTATGGTTTGGAGTACAATTGGATATGACACCCGCACCCCTCAGGTACGCATCGCTGGTACACTCAACAGACACCACTACATCTCCGACGTTTTGGAGCCTGTAGTCCTCTTTTACCTGCAGGACCTGCCAGCGGTCACGTTTCAACAGGACAATGCGCGCCCGTACGAGGCAGCCATCGTGCAACAATTCTTCACGGCCCACCAGGTTTCCCTGTTGCCGTGGCCCGCCTGTTCTCTCGATATGTCGCCCATCGAACACGTCTGGTCGCTGATCGGCAACCGAGTGGCCCGGCAAGCACCACCCGCGGCTACGCCTGATGAACAGTGGCAACGCGTGGAAGCAGCCTGGACCGACATACCCCAAGCCCACATTCAAAGCCTCTTTCGTTCGATGCTGCGGCGTGTAGCGGTCGTTATTTCCAGACATGGGGGCCGCACGAACTATTGATGTCTGCGTGTTCCGCAAGTTGCACGGGCATGTAAGCTCAATCGTTTCATCTTTGTATCTGTTGTTATGTGTCCAGTAAATCTGGCTGTGCTATCTCGTGTCCTTCTTGGTGTTACAGTTTGGGTGGACAGCAGTGTACTTTCAATCAGAAAATATTAAAAATGACGTAAAGACTTACGACATGGCAGTTGCATCCCTGTGGTTGACATCATAAAAACAAGTTAGTAAAATCAGGCTATGCGTTGATTATAATATGCTTTCCAACATACCAGAAATCGTTACTCACGTTATCACTCAAGTTATGAAGATAATGGCTGTGGAATAAATCTCGGTCCTGTGTCCTGACCTTTGATCCCATTTCGATGATATTCAACAGAACCGGTGCAGTATACCTCCGAAATAACATGATAAAGTTTTGTCGCAATCGAAGCATTTTTAGGAAGTTATGATGCATAAGAGCTATGGAATAGATCCCGCTCCTGTGTCCTAACCTTTGACCCCATTTCACCTACTTTCAATACGATTCGTCCCCAGGGAGGCCCATACAACATACACATATTTCATCCAAATCGAAGAGTTTTTGCGTAAGTTATGACTCAAAATGTCGATGGAAGTGATTCCGCTCCTATGTCCTGACCTTTGAGCCCATTACTCCCATTTTCCATAGATTTTGTCCCCAGGTGCTCCCCTACCACATACTAAAATTTCATCGAAATCGAAACTTTTTAACGTTAGTTATCACGCATAAAAGCAGTGGAATGTATCCCGCTCCTATGTCCTGACCATTGACCCCATTTCGTTCACTTTCAACAGGGTTCCTTCCCAGGTGTTCCCTTACCACATACTAAAATTTCATCGAAATCGAACGATTTTAATGCGCGTTATCGTGCGTACGGACATACGCACACAACGCGTGACGTAATGAGGCAGATGGGAATCGCGATCATCTTCTCGAAAGAGTGTGTCGTCATCAAACTTTAATATGATCCACACACAACGCGTGACGTAATGAGACAGATGGCGTGACCGCGCGCCAACATCTCAATCGCGAGAGTGTGACGTCATAAGAATTCTAAGCATGGGTAACATAAATGGGACGACGCCATGACACTAAAAACGTTGTAATTCGGGGTTGTTATTTACTACACTAAACGAATTTTCCTAGGTCGAGATCAAGCTAAATCGATTTCTAGTACCAGGAAACGGTAGGTTAACGACTTCCATCAAATTCCTTAGAGCCGTTTTCAAAATAAAATTTACATACATACAGGAATTGTTCCTTTAATAGTATAAGGGTGATGGAATGAATCCCGATCTTATGTCCTGACCTATGACCCCATTTCGTCCATTTCCAATAGGGTTCGTCCCCAGTGATCCCTTACCACATACTAAAATTTCATCGAAATCGAACCATATTTACGCAAGTTATGACGCATAAGAGCAATGAAATGGATCCCGCTCCTATGCCGTGACCTTTGACCCCATTTCGTCCATTTTGAATAGGTTTCGACCCTAATTGGTCCCCTATCGCATAATAAAATTCCATCGAAATCGAACCATTTTTACACGAGTTATCGTGCAGACAGGCGGACAGACAGACTGACGGACGGACGGACGGACGGACGGACAGTTGGACGGACAAAGCTGGAGCATATACGCTTCTTCAACCTACGATTAGGAAGCGTAAATAAAAACATTAAGTTTTATACAGCCTTCCGAGGAAACGAGTTATATTGAGAAAAAGCTGCTCAATGTCCTAATTAGTCCAAAAAAAAAAAAAATACTGACCCCGTTGCTCTACTTGCAAAACTCGCGGAGATCTTCGTCATGAAAATTGTAAAAAAAAACGTATCTTCTGGATCCCATTTACGGGTGAACGATAGCTTGTTTCCCTGCAGAGCTTTGTAGCTCTCAAAACGAGCAAGGGAAAGCTTTCGCTCGTTCAGGAAATTATCGCTGCAGATGATATTTTTTTACAATTTTCATTGCGAACATCTCCGCATGTTTTGCAAGCAGAATGACGGGGTTTAGTTTTTTCCGACTAATTTGGATATTGCGCAACTTTTTAGTGGAATTTTTTTTCCGCAAGGCTGCATAATGTTTATTTAGCGCGTCTTTTGTAAAAAAATATCGTGCTTATGTTATCGGTATGTCCGTCCGTCTGTAGATGCCATATCTTCTTAACTATGAGTTCTATTTAAAAAAATACTTTTTTCATTAGGGAGCTTGAAATATGCGAATCATGATCCTTTATTTCGTTTTTTTTTACGATGTACAGTTTAGCCGCTAGAGGGCGTAAATGCAGATGATATCGAATTCAAAATACATTTCATTCCATATATTTGCTTATAAACATCCGACTGAAAAACTTTTTTATCTTTCGATTCGATTTATGTCGAAGAGTATTTTAATTATAGTTACTTTTTCAAGTTACGCATAGATTTTCCTTTAGGGGGCGTACAATTAAATTACGTTTTACCCGATATCTCTTCTTCTGAAACCCCGATTTGAGTAACACTTTTTTTCAGAGAATACAGCTCCCGTTGGATAATATTTTGCATATAATTTCTAATTTTTGGTAAAGAATTATTTGGCCACCAAGGGGCGTAAGTGTTAATTTTCCCTTCTGATGTATTTGCCATAAAATCTGAGCTCCTGAAATCTCGATTGCAAAAATCTGTTCGTGGACCGATGCTACTCTTACTGATACATTTTTTCGGGATATTTTCTTCTTAAAATATTGCATGGTTCCTCTGCCAGGGAGCGTAGATGTATATCTTATTTTTGTCAATTTCTCTGCTTCTAATGGTCCTATTTAAGAAAATCTTTCTTTATCGGATAGAGTTTCCGCTGTGACATGTTTTTCACATAATTCCAAAATTTTCAGGGGCGTAAAAGTAAATTACTTTTCCCCGATATCTCTGCTTCTAAAACTCCGATTCAAAAACTTTTTCCTGCACTGGATAAAGCTCTTGATAAAAACTCCTTTGCATACAATTTGTAATTTTCGGAAAAAAAATGGTTTGGCTACCAGGGGGCGTAAGTCTTAATTTCCACTTCTGATAAATTTGCAGAAAAATCTGAGCGTCTAAAATCTCGATTCAAAAAAATTCGTTTGTGGACCGGTACTAACTCACGTCGACAAACCTCTTAGGAATATTTTCTTCTCAAAAAATGCAGGGTTTCTAGGCCAGGGGGCGAAGATATATAACTTATTTTTGTCAATCTCTCTCCTTCTAGAAGTCCGATTTGAAAAATTCTTTCTTTGTCAAATAGTGTTTCCGATGCGAAATGTTTTTCATATAAATTCCAAATTTTCAAGTAAATCATAGACTTTCCGCCAGAGGGCGCAAAGGTAAATTGCGTTCTTCCTGATATTTCTCCTTCTAAAACTCCGATTTGAAAAATTCTTCCTGTATCGCATACAGCTCGTGATGGAAAATGTTTTTCACATAATTTCTAATATTTGATGAAGAATGGTTTAGTCACCAGGTGGCATAAGTGTTAATTTTGGTTTCTGATGTACTTGCAGCAAAATCTGAGCTCCTGAAACTGGACTAGTTTGTTTTTTTCTTGGACCGACACCGATCACATCGAAAAACCTTTTGAGAATACTTTCTTCTTAAAATAATGCATGGTTTTCTCGCCAGGCTACATAAATGCATATCTTATGTTTGTCCATATCTCTACTTCGAAGAGTACGATTTAAAAAAATTCTTTCTTTGTTGCAGAGCGTTTCTGCTGCGAAATATTTCTCATATAAATTACAATTCTTCTTAACGCACAAGTCTGCCACCAGAGGGCATATGTTCACGATTCCGTTTACAGCAATATCCGCGGGATTAAAAACCTGATTGAAAAACTTCTTTCTTCAGTCAGATAATATGGCTTTCCATACCGGTTCCATTGACTTTGAATAGCTTTGATAAATTTAATTTGCGTCAGAACAGATTCAAAAGAAGTGCTCATTACATCCGAAAAATCGGTGTCATCTTTCTTGGTTTTTAATTTTTAAAGTGGTGAACCTCCTTTTTATCAAAGTAAACACCGAGGACCCTTATGGGATCATTGGTTGAGCCTACAAACTGCAAAACGTTAGGTGACCAATCCCCAAAACACAAGGATTTAGTTTTATCCACATTCAATGTAGCGCGTGCACTGTCCGCATAAACATCATAAACATGAAACAAATTTCTTAAGGAAATCTCATCCCGAAGGAAAAGAACAACGTCATCTACATACGCAAGGTATTTGAGCTCAGCTGTTGTAAAGCTCGAACCCGGAACAGGGATTCCAGAGATATTCGGTGCAGATTGAATCTTCTTAAGGAGAGTTTCAATGCTCAGTACGAACAGCGCAGCAGACAACGGGCAGCCTTGACGGACCCCTCTCCTAATGAGAAAGCAGTCCGTAGGCTGACCGTTGACTCGGATAAAACTAAAGATATCAGTATACAAGACCTTCACCATGTGTACAGAATCTTGGCTAAAGTTACAAACCTCAAGCAGGGTCACAAGGTACTTGTGAGAGACCCTGTCAAAGGCTTTGCTCTGATCCAAAGAAAGGATACAGCACTTCAGCCTCTTGCAATCGAGGTAGTGAATACCGTCCCGCACGAGGATTAAATTTTGAAAAGTTCTCCTCCCCGGGATTCCAGAAACTTGGCACACGCCTACTAGGCCAGAAATAACACTAATCAGTCGGTTAGCAAGGACTTTAGCCAAAATCTTATAATCGTAATGACGACCAGGACCATCACGCCGCTTGTTAACCAAAACGATCTGACCAAACCGCATCGTCGTGGTTAACTGCCCAGTTGACAGAACATGATTAAAAACATCACATAGAGGTTCAGCAAGAAAATCAACAAAACGTTTATAAAATTCGACACGGATGCCATCAGTACCCGGACTGCGACCATTACGCAAGCCGGCAATGGCTTGCCTCAACTCAGAAATACAGACAGGGCCTGATGTAAGCACAGAAGCCGCGGCGTCGAGTTGGGTCACGTCAGCGACCCAAGAGTCGACGGACGACTGCTGCACTTCATCAAATGCAAACAGGTCTCCGAAATGCGAGAAAACCAAATTGTGAATTTCTGGTTGAGAGGTCACGAAGCGTGACTCATGCTGTAAGCCAGGAATTACCTGGGAAATAATTTTGTTTCTGCGAGATTTCGCAAAAAAACTTGCAAGTGAAATCTCGTTTTCTAAATTTTGTGAAATAGAGTCCTGTGTGCATCTTTGGCCGGTTTCACAATATAAATCTATCAACTGAGCTTGAAGTTCAGCAATAATATCAGCATTCTGCGCTCCCATTCGCTGCCCGGCTTTGCATGCACGCAACATACAGACAAGGCGAATTCGCTCTAAAAGCCGCTGACGAGCCGAAAGTTTCCCCTGAAGTTGTAAATAAGACTACACTTTAAGTTTAACCCCCTCCCACCACTCACCAGTGTTATGAGTCTCAGACTGAATTTCACCCAGAAGCAACCTCTCAAGGCCCTGAAGGATGTCGTCATCTTCGAGAAGATTCATCCTCCACGTGCTCTGAGTTCGTGTCCGGGCCCCTATTAGAACGATCTCACCAGAAACGGCACGATGGTCACTCACACGGAGAAACACAGAATTAACATCACAATGAGCAAAAGACACAAGGTCACAATCCCCAGCCCCCCCCCCCCAAGTATGCTGTCCAGGCGGGCCCGGACGGAGCCATCCGTCCAAGTCCAGTCGAAGACCCCATGGTGAGTATAACGACAGGCGTCCACCAGCCCCGCCACCGACATGAACCCGGAGAAGACAGCCCAGGACGAGTCCTTCTGCCAGGTATCCCCCTGTTTATCAAGAGGCTCCGTTACAAGATTATAGTCACCCCCGAAATGAGGAAGTCTTCACCACCCCCAAAAAATAAAGGAATACTCCTGAGGAATCTACCCCGTTAGGCGGTTTCCAATGGCGCATAGACTGAAATAACGCGAATTTTAAACTCAGTGAGGGCGAAGCTGACAGCAGCCACTCGACCCTCGTCATAATATTGAAATTTCAGTTGTCGACCCTTGAAGTTAGGGTTGACAATAATTCGACGCCCCTGTGACTAGTCGGAGAAAGACTAAACTAGCACGGGGTATTAGTGTAATGACGAAAATCCGGAACATGCCTAAAATTGTGAAAAAATGTTTCCTGGACACACAGGATATCAATATCCTGGGTCATAATCCATCCGATGAGCCAACGCCTTACTGACCGGGACCGAAGTCCCTGAATATTTAATGTTGAAACTTTAAGGTTGAAGGTTAAGCAGATAATTGAAATACAAAAATACACAAAACAAAAGTCAGTAAAAAGGGTAGATTCAAATTAGCCCACCCGTTTTAGAAACGTGGACCGGCACTTAGAACTGACGATGCCAATCTCCAGAGGTGGAACGGTTGCGATTCCGGCGACGGTTCCGTCGGGGGCTACTTGGGGAAGTTCCCCTTCCTCCAGTTGGACGGGAGTTCTTTCCCGACGGCCAGGATGAGCACTTGCCGAACAGCTGCCGCGAGCCCTGCCCTCCGATGACGGAGAGGACTGTTGTTGTTGACGGAAGGAATAGTCAGTAGGACGAGAGTCTCTGGTAGGAGTAACATTGTGGATGGTAACAGGAACAAGTCCCGGCGGCCTGCTGGAATGGATGACGGGTACAACTTTGTCCCCGGATGTGGAAGGGAGGGAGACAGTTCCGACAGGAGAGGTGAAAGCAACATCATCAACGGAATCTATGTAAATGTTGTCATCATCCAAAATAACCTCTGTAAATGCAGCAGTGGTAACAAGTCCGACTTGGGCGTCAGGAGAATCAGGTGAATGAGGCACAGGGACCTCGGTACATACGTCGGCGTCTATGGGAGGCTCAGACTTAATAACAACAGTCGATTCAACGGCAAGAGGCAGTAAGGTGACCTCTGTAGATGGCATTTCAAGAACCTCTAGATCTTGCACTGGTGAAACAGCAGGAGAAGCTCCAGGATCGACGCGACTGTCAACAACCAAGGTCTCTTGATTAACAGAAGTCACGACATTCTCAGAAGGCGGATCGACAGGTATGACAACCGGTAATTTCAAAGAAGCAACATGTTCCGGATCCATGGTAACAACTGCATCAGGAACACCAGAGTCCCCGGGAACAACAATAGTACTGGTGGAGGGTAGCTCTGGAAACTCCTCATTGAAAACAAGGGGAGTTGTTGAAGGCCTATCTACAACATCTGCGAAGGATGACTGGGTGCATCTGGATTTGGTATGAGAATCCGCACCGCACTTGGAGCAGGCTTGCTGCTCGCCCGAGATCTTTAAGTGCCCCACCGTACTACAGTTGGGGCAAGCTCGGGACGGGCACTGAGGAGCAATGTGGCTAGCATTACCGCATCTACGGCATGTGCGTATCATGCCAGCGTATGTGACCATGGCTTTCCAACGGCCCACTTGAAGGAAATTGGGTACTGGCTTTGTCATACGCAGGCGAACAGTTCTTGTGCCTGTATAAACATGTTCCAGAACTTTGAGTGTGTGCCGCACATTCTGAATGGAGGTGACAATCTCCCCATATCCAGTAAGTGCCGCAGAGATCTTCTCATTAGGCATGTCAATGGGCACGAGTTTGACATAGACGGTACGAATGCCGTCATCTACTGGCGAAATGTTCACCGCAACGTCCTTGTAGGCTGTCAAGGGGTGCTCAAGGTAGTGCAGTGCTTGTGCAGCAGTTTGGAAACGCACAGTGAAAAGTCCATTGTTAAGTCGCTGGACTGTGTGCAAATGTTCCGGATAGTCATGTTTGTCGACTAATTCCTTAAGAATATTGACATTGGGGTACTTCCCATTATGAGTAACCTGAATGGTTTCAAGTCGGTTCAAAACGTTCGCGATTCCGGAGGCACAGAGCCCCGGTTGGCCTGGAACCGGAAAACAAAAATTAAGCTTCTAACTTGAAGTTTAAAGAAAAAGAAATAAAAATAACTCACAGTCAAATCCTTGACGACCACAAACTAATTGAGAATCACTTAGTGGTGAAGCAACTCAACTCCGTGCAGCTAAATAATGAGAAGGATTTCTCCCACGTGCTTTGCTATTCACTACTACACGAGACCGAAAATACGTAAGTACACCGTTTTCCTCGGCGTCTTCGCACGTGTCCTTACGCCGACGACTGATTACATTCACTTCGCCGTACTCCTTAAATACCACCGACGATAATTTGCATATTATGCCGTGCTCTGGGGTAAGCGCTCACCGGTTGGTCCAGAAATTAACATCACACCTACCTAAACTCGACCCCATTAACATATGTAAATTTCATGATCGTCCGCCAGTTCCTTCTTGGTGTTATTTTTTCACTTTCCAGCAGTGTATTTATTATTGGAATGACTGCTCACCAAGTAGGGTAAATTGCTCAAAATTCAGTAGAACTCCAGTTAGCATGACTTACTGATCAAACTGTATCTTATAAGAATAGCTTCATGCAGACAGTTCGTAAATGATCAGCTTAATGCAGTAGACTTTGGTGAATTGTGTCCGCAAGTTCGTAGATAAAAAGTGAGGCCACTTAGTGCCTGTTTCGTAAGTGGACTTGCAAGTGAAGTCTTTTTACTTTATTTATCTTTTTCTAATTAAATACAAATATCTGTTCTCTTGCGCCAATCCTAAAGTCGAGTAAACTATCTGGAGTGTCAACGAAAATGTGCCTTTTACCGGTTCATAAATTTTAGGTTAAACTTTCTCGGCAATTGATGAGATTTCGACGATAACGAATTCCCAAATTATAAAATTATTTCAAAATTCTAGTTCCTACCTCCGCGGCGACATCCTATGCTTGACCAATGTGAATTCTTAAACTGTTCTTACAGTTTAGTTTGCCCCCTCTACTGTGAGGAAAAAGGATGCTGCGTATAATATCGTTAAAAGAAAACAAATATCCTAGGTTAAACATTCATTTCATGTGGTTCAAAGTCCACAGTTCTCACACTTAATTGCAAATTCAAGTTTTCATTAACACACTAATTTTTTTTTTCATTCTTAAAGGAATCGACAAAAGTCATTCTATAAAAACATTAAGCCGAAGTATGTGTGATTTTTACAAGAGACAACTAAACCCATTTCAGTTTTTTCATCCTGCATTGTAAAAGATGAAAGCTAAAACTAAACTAAAGATACCTATATCTAAAGACTTCCCAAATTAAAAGAGCACATATCTAGAAGAAATTGATGTTAGTACTCTAAGAAAGAAAATGAAGAATCCTTTCTCTTTTTGCATTACTCTACTTCCACATTTTTTACCGTTTTGTATTTTGTAAGAAGAATTACTTCCCATCGGAATCAGAAAGAATACTTCATTTATTTATCTCTTAAATTGCTTAAATTAAATTCTGTATATCTTGAGGAAACGACGCTAATGGTCTTTCTTTTCGATTAATTAAACTGAAAAGGTTCGTACGTGACGGCACCGGAATGTCTTTACCACTAATTTTGCTTTTCGTCCTTTTCTAGCATTTACGAGGGGAGACGACTGCTGCTCTTTTTTTCCCTTTCATTCCTTCCTTCTTCCAATTTATTATCTTTAGGATTCGGCTTCGGAGGCAGAAAGTCATCTTCTCTCGTACCAAAAGAGGAACATCCCACCAGCATGTAAAACTGAACGACCGGTAGACACGGAAGTCCTTGGATTCCAAAAAAGGCTACCACAATGCCATCTGGGCCTTTCGAACAGACAAAGCTGCAATGCGTTGTAGAATGAAAAAAAACCCACAAAGATTTAGACCACAAGTTTCATTCCAAACGTTAAAAATCAAGAAAAAAATAATGAAGCGATACAGAAAGGAAAAAAGCATTGATATCTGCTATAAGCATTTTAGCTACCATTTCCAAAATTTAATTATCGAAACGTGGATGTTGTCGGGTTTTGGATGTACAAAATATTCAAACCGACTTTCGCATATGAAAGCTGTGTATCTGGTTCTCATGATATCGGAATAAAGTCACGAACTTTCATTTTATTTTTTGGAATATGAAGGAAGAACATCTTTTACATAAAGCATGAAAGTTTTGTTATACGAAAAGCATGCCAAGATGTCTTGAAGTTTCATCAGATTTTCAGCAGTTCTTTATAAACTGTCGGAATTACATTATTCTTAACTCTGAAAACCGCATTTAGTTACAGTTAGACTATTTATAATCCATAAAGGAAGCATAATTGTGGAAATAAATGTCCATATTAGATGTTGGTTTATTATGTCACAGTAAATGACCATAATAGACGTTGGTTAGACTCGTTCTCGTGGGACTAAACTGGTCGATGATTACCTCGAAAGGAAGTATATACACAGGAACAAATGGCCATCCAAGTATCGGACTTTCATTCCTATTGGGCATGTCTGGGACTCTGTAGGGAGACTCATTGCTGCACTTCAGCTTCCACCCAAAGGTTTGGCTTTTCTGTGATCTGAGTTAACAGATATTAGGCTTCATGAAAGAAATACGGGATTACGCCATATAATACAGTAATTTTGAAGATGGCAATCCGATTTTTGGCGTAAATGTGACAAGGATGGTAAGTCAGATAATATCCGAAAACTTGAAAATTGTCACATTTACGCCAAAAATTGGATTGTCATCTTCAAAATTTGTGTTATATGGCGTAATCCCGTATTTCTTTCATGATTTATCTGCTTCTCCGGTCAAACACGGGATAAAATTCTTAACCTCCAGATTTGCTAAACATGAATGCCGGTTGCTTCGACTAGCAAATCCTGTGATGGTTAAATTCAAATTGATCGGAAACTTGAAACTTGGTCGTTCTGGGTGGTGTAGTGGTTAGCATACCCGGGGCGTTTTCTGGGAAACGCGGGTTCGAGTCCCGCTAGAGGACGGATGAAAATTTTCAAGGTTTCGGATATTATCTGACTTACCATCCTTGTCACATTTACGCCAAAAATTGGATTGTCATCTTCAAAATTTGTATAGAAATTAGGCTTGTTTTTAAATTGACATACCTGCTTTTCCGTTGTTTGTATTTTCCTCACAGTCTTATCCAGCAGCATTTACTAGAAGGTATTTTCGTGAATTTTGTAAATAGATCCTCAAAATTCTGAAAACAATTTCACTGGTCAGTGTTTTGGCAAGCCACGGGCCTTTTTCCGTGCTCTTATTTAGTGAGCGAAGCGAGGCCGAAGGCCAAGCGGAGCTCCCTTTACGAGGCTCGAGACAATTAGTTGTTCGGGCATAGGTACGAGATGACACATCCGATCACCGTGATTGTTTGCATGCGATTGAACATCGTCCATGGTCAGGTTTTGACGCCTTCCGATTCCCGAAATTCCGTGTCATTGAGAAATAATCGTCCAAAAACTTGCATTTTTAGGCGGGGGGGGGGGAGAGTCGAGTTTTGAAAAGGGGTCGTTTGTTACCTATTTCCTCCAAAGATCTTCAGCCGATCGCTGTGACACTTGCCACAGAGAAAGGGAAGGGCATGGTGACTGACATGGGGTTCGTACCATGGTGATTGTTCGTGTCGTATAAAAATAATGACCTTTAAAACACTGACCAATTTTGATAATAATTGAAATACTACGCTAGCTATACGAGACTCGGGACAATTAGTTGTTTGGGCATAGCTACGACATGACACATCCCATCCCCGTGATGTTTCGCATGCGACTGGACATCGTCCATGGTCAGGTTTTGGCGCCTTTCGATTCCCGAAATTCCGTGTCATTGAGGAATTTCAATTAAAACTAGATGGCCTTTTACTTGAACCGTTTCACAGAAGTCGGCTCACTAACAGTAGCTTAAAAAAATCGTTTGAATTGAAAAACAAAGAAATAGAAAGACTCCGTCTATTAGCTCAACATTTGCTTAATCTTTAAAAATAAAAGGAAGTTTGTGTATGTGCGTGTGTGTGTCTTTTGCGATACAAAATGAAAAACGTGGTTCTTGATCTGAGTGTGTCTTCCCGCTTTGTTTACATGCAACCTGGGTCACAACCAACGTGAAGGCGTGAAGGAAAGTAGTTCATGATAGATTTTAGGCATTTCTTTTTTAGAATGTTTCGTACTTTTGTTCTGGAAGTCATAAATTTTACGCGTTCGATTTTTTAGAATGTGTTATAATAGACGCCTTAATGAGCTTAGGTTTTGCAATAGCTTCGCTCAAAATTTTCGAACTGTACCCGAGTTATCGGTTACCGTTGGCGGCTTGTCCAAGTTTTAGATAAAAATTGGTATTACCTTGAAACACTGTCAAACGCTGCATTAAATTTAATATGCCATGGGTTATTTCTGGCAAATAAGGATCAGAGGTAGGCGTCATAAGGCAGTATAACGTATACTCTAATTTAACTTTCCGTTTTGGTTCCTGTTTTCTTATGTACATTTTGAATTTTTCTCGTTAACATTTTCTACCCTTAACGCTACATTTTCTCTCTCAGCGAATTTGTGTTTTACTAACCTGACGACAGGTCTAGGGAATGGCATACACGAACGACGAATACGAGGGCTGTTTTAAATTGTATCGGTGGGATTGGTAAGAGTTGAATTCTACTGAGAGAGCGGGTTTGTACGAGCTTTGATTTGAGTCACTCACGCTAAATGTTACCCTTGCTTTTTTTATAAGTCTCAATTCTTTGTCAAGTGTTGTTGAGTTTTGATGATTATTCTGTCTCGAGCACTTGATTCATTCTGCTGTTGAAGCCATAGGTTTCTTTTGTATAACGAACTGGACTTATATTCCGCATTTAATGTTTGTTGACCTATGTGTGCTTACAAAGGACCAATAAAGGGTTAGCGTACATAGTAAATAAGCATTTTCATTTTACCTGGGCATTTTTATTCACTGCCTAATTTGATCTTGCATGTGTAATTAGGGTATCCGGAACATTTCATGAAGTTTTATAGTGAAGCCAGTTACGGCAGTATGGTTACGTTTTAGTAATGAGACTGTTATATAGTGAAGTTACATTGAGACTTTAGTTGTACCATGAACAATTAACAATGTTACACTCACGAAACACTAAAAACCCACAGGACATCGTTCGTTTTCTCGACTATACGTTATGCGTTTTTGCAGCTGATGGAAATTGGAACGATCCGGTTGAACAGATCCCGTACGAACAGCTTTAAATGACGTGATAAGGTGCACATGGCGTATATCGTTAAATGGTAGCACCCGCGAAAGGATAGATCATTTGACTTCACAAGGCATGTTGGGAGAACCGAAATAAACCGAAGTATATTGGATGCAACAAATGACCCTTATTCCATGCTAGCCGCCCTGGTGCCTCAGTCGTCTAAGCGCTGGCTTAAGATCATTCGTCCGAGATGTGTCCGGGTTCGAATCCCGGTGAAAAATGGATGTTGTGTTTGTCTCGTGGCACTGGTTTTCCCCCTTCCCTGGAACTAGTGGCCCTAAATTAGGGACGGACTAAACTCTGCACCGATAAACCATTACACTATGACAACCTCCAGCCTAGAGAAATGAGCGCGATTGGAGACCAAACGGTAGCGCATGTGAAATTCAGAGCAGTATATATACAACCAGAGGGCCGGCTTTCGGTTAGTAGAGTGTTCGGAGTCAAAATAGCAAAAGCTGCCGATTTCTCGGAGTTTGATAAAGGGCAATTTGGGAACACACGGCGCATCGGAGCTACGATCTCGGAAACGGCGCTGTTTGTGAGTTGTTCACGTGCCGCTGTAGTGAGTACGTATCAAAACTGTTGCACGGATAGCCAAACGACGAACTGTCGTCTTGTCGTGTGTTCTCTGCAGCTCATTGATTCCAGAGGGTAGCGGAGACGGTCGCGCATTGTTCACAGCGATCGCAGAGCCACATTGCGACAAATCACCCCCAGCTGCAACAGTGGTGATCAGGGCAATGTGTCACAGCACACATTTCATTGCAGCCTTCTGTGCATGGGCCTGCGTAGTCGAAGATCCAGCCGGATCCCCATACTCCCTACACGTCATCACCAACAAAGCATTAAATGTGCCCAAGATCATCGAGATTGGAGCGTGGATGATTGGGAGAAAGTGCCCTGGTCTGAAGAATCAAGATTCCTGGTGGATCACGTAGACGGCCGAGCGCGGACACGCGGATTACTAACGGAGGCCACTGCACCTGGATGCACTGTTGGATGGAAACACGCCTGCGGCGGCAGTGTTACGCCGTGAGCGATGTTTCCCTGGGACAACACGTTAGGCCCCGTTATCTTAATAGCACAATCCCTGACAGCTGTCATATATCTAAACATCGTTGCGGACCAAGTTCAAGCATTCATGGCAACTGTGTTCCCTGTTGGTGATGGCCATTGCCAACAGGATAAAGCGCCATGCCACATTGCCAGAATCGTCAAGGAGTGGTTTGAGGAACATGCTGGTGAGTTTGTGTTAATGCCCTTGCCTCCAAATTTACCTGAAATGACCCCAACCGAACATCTGTGGTTCGACTTGGACAAGCCGGTTAGCGCTAAATCACCACCACTCGGAGATGTACGGGAACTGGGAGACCTGCTGTTGACATTAGGGTACCAGATAACCCATATTACGGATACCTATCGCCACCTCTCCGAAACGATGCCTCGCCGAGTGGCCGTTGTTTTTCTGGCTAAAGGGGTCCTACAACTTATTAGATAGGTGGTCATAATGTAATGACTCATCAGTGTAAGTCACCGTCCCAGTGGTGCAGTGGTCTGAGCGCTGGCTTATGTCCATTCGTCCAAGAAGGGTCCTACCTCGAGTCCAAATGAGGTATGGGCGTTGTGTTTGTATTACGGCTCTGACTTTCCCCCTTCCTTGGAACCAGTGACCCTACCTCGCACGGGGATAACTGGTTTTCCAGTTATTTGGGGAGCGGCGCCCCCACGGCCCGAGCTGACCATGTGGCGGATCATTTTTTTTTCATTTCGTTTTGTACGATTATGTAACCGAAGGGACAGCTGTTCATCCAGCTGTTGGGGGATGGCGTCCACACGGCCCGAGCCAACATGTACTATATGTGATGATTTTCACATTTTTTATGTTTTTTGTTTTTTCACTTGACACGCTCCCGTCCCAGTTGTAGGTTGCTGAGGTTGTGATTATACGCCAGCTCTGGATTTTAGTTTCTCGTTTTCTATCCAATCTTCTCCGTTTCATGTTCCTTTCTTGGTTTTTCCGAGATGGTTAGCTAGACCTACCTGCACGTTTGCCGTGTGCGGCGACCCGTAAGGTGGAAAGGATTATGCTGGAGGCTGAGGTTTCTGGTGGCCTGGGTGTTGCGTCGCTAGTAACCAACACTCCTCTTTGCCCCCTGCTTCATCCTAAACGGGCGGTTAGGAACTAACCCACTCCTAGTCAATGAGGTCTGTGGCCGAGTGGTGTCCAGACCTCTAACGGCTTGTCGTCATTACGACAGGGTGAGTCTGGGGATAAGTTAGGCATGCCAAAGGGGTGTTCCCCAGGCATGGGAAAGTCTGGGGGCGAGCGCATGTCTGCCCTATCAGCTTGCTATATCCGCTTGCTATTCCTAGAGTCGTGTCCTGCATCCACTTGGGCTTGCGGACCTTCTGCTCTCCCCTGTTGGGCTCGGTAGTGGGTTGGGACGTCGGCGGATGAATCCTTTATTTTTTTCATGTCTCTCAATGAAATTTCCCACGAACTCAAAACTAAAAGAGGTATGGAGGAAGGTTCAGGTCCTTCCGCTAAAAAATTTGTCGCTGATGTTTCCTATGCTAGATTCTTTTTTGTGCACTCATTGGACCCTTCGAAGCCTTTGAGTGCCAAAAGTCCATTTTGGATTCATAAAGCACTTCAATCAATCGCAAGCTCTCCTAAGAGTGTCAAGAAGCTCCAGTATGGAGATCTTCTTGTTGAGATGTCTACTGTGGCCTACAGTTCCACACTTATCAACACCAGCATGCTGCTTGAGACTCCGGTCAAAATAATACCACACGATTACCTAAATTCATCTCGAGGTGTTGTCTCCTCTCTGGATCTTATTGAATGTACTGAGGATGAACTTCTCGAAGAACTGAAGAGCCAACATGTTACGGGTGTGCGGCGTATTTCTTTCAGGAGGAATGGGCAGTTTGTCCCATCCTGGAACATTATCTTGACACTCAACAGCCCTTCCCTGCCTACATCCATCAAGGCAGGGTATCTCTACCTCGAGGTACGATCATACATTCCTAACCCGTTGAGATGATTTAGGTGCCAGTCGTACGGCCACTCTCAGCAGTCATGTAGGAGTACTCCGAGGTGTGGACGCTGTGGTGCCACAGAGCATCTACTTTGAGAATGTGTGGCCGAGGCCGAGTTTTGTGTGAACTGCAAGGGTTCACATCCAGCATCAGCCAAGGATTGTCCCAAGCGGAAGGTGGAGAAGGAAATTCAAAGGCTCAAAACGGTGGAAAACATTTCCTATCCTGAGGCCAGAAGAAGAGCAGTTCCTGTTACTCTGATCGGCGATCATACGCTTCAGTGGTGGTTGCCAAATCTACAGTTGCCATTCAGACCAACATTCAGATCCCCCTAAATGTCCATACAATGTAGACGAAATCATCGCATGCGGACTGGAGGCACTCCAGTCGCGAGCTAGGGGTCTGAAAGCGGCACCCGCCACTTCACCGAAGCAGACTCACTCCAACATAAGCAAGGGAACTCAGGCCACTTCTTCTGGCAAAAACACCAACACCAAGGTCAAGGATAAGAAGAGCGTTTCTTCTCCTCCAAAGTCTCAGCCAAACAATCAACGGCGAACGAATCCCGCTAAGACACTTGGGACAAAGCATTCACCAATCTTGGCCCCTGGTCACACACACCCCCAAATCTGGGGGAACACTCATCAGAAGAAATGGAGGCTGACCAAGTTTAACCATTTCCTTTTTCATTTCATTTTTACCCATGGGTTCAATAATTCAGTGGAACTGCCGAGGTTTTCGCACCAGTTTTGATGACGTGAAACATCTGCTTTATTTGTACTCTCAGGTGTGCCTTTGTCTCCAAAAGACAAAGCTTAAACCATCGGACCTGCTTTCAGTTCGAGGCTACAGTGCATTTCGGACAGATAATTCGTCTGGAAATATAGCCTGTGGGGATGTCGCTATTCTCGTCGCTCACAGGGTTCCGGTATCTTCCGTCGCGGTTTCCACAACTGTGCAAGACGTGGCGGTTTGTATATCTATGCCTGTGCCTCTTACTGTTTGCAGTGTCTATCTGCCACCGAATGAGGATGTTAGCGTCTCTGTTCTGGAGAGCTTGATTGATCAGCTGTCTTCCCCTTCCTTCTTTTGGGTGATTTTTAATGCTCATCATCCTTTGTAAGGTAGTGTCAGCACCAGCGCAAGAGGTCATCGCATAGAGACTCTTCTGTGCTCGGCCTCTGTGTGCCTTTTAAACACCGGTGCTGACTCTTACTTCCATGAGCCGACAAGATCCTTCAGTGCGATCGATTTGACCTTGGGTTCACCATCGATTATTGCTGACTGGTCGTGGACGGTGTGTAAAGATTTCCACGGGAGCGACCACTTCCCAATCGTCCTCTGGCACCATGCAAACGTGCCATCTTCTGCCTCCCGCCCACCTCGATGGAGGATGGATCGTGCCAGATGGGAGGTCTTCACATCGTCCGCGGGGATATCTTCTGAAATGGTGACCCAAGAGTCAATCGACGCAGCTGTACTTGAAGTCACAACTTGTATTCTTCAGGCAGCTGATCTTTCAATTCCTAAAACATCTACGAAGCTCCCCAGAATTCCCAAACCTTGGTGGAACCCTGAATGCGCAGCGGCTAGGAGAGCTCAACATAAGACCTGGTCTACGTTTCGGAGTTATCCAACCGATGCTAATCTCGTTACATTCAAACGAGCAAAATCCTAAGCTCGGTTGGTGCGTCTACGTAGCAAGAGGGAGTCTTGGATCCAGTATGTGTCATCTCTCACTTCACGTGCCAGTTCGAAAAGTGTGTGGGACAAGATTCGTAGGATCCGGGGTAACTACAGCTCTCACCAGATCTCCATTCTCGAGAGTAACGGCTGCACAGATGCTGAAGTCGGGGAGGTTGCTGATTGTTTGGGGAGGCGTTTGCCTCCGTGCCGAGTGACCTGGCGTATCCTTCCTCCTTTCTGAGGATTAAATCCACTGCGGAACGCCAGAAAGTCTCCTTTGCGCCTTTTAACGACACTGGATATAACTCCCCCTTCAGCATGTGTGAACTTCGGGTGGCTCTGCATCGGTCCGGCGCTACTTCTGTCGGTCCCGATGACATCCACTACGACATGCTGCGTCATCTCCCGCAGTCGTCTCTCGAGAATCTCTTAATCTTATACAATCGCATCTGGTTGGAACACAGTTTCCCGGAGTTTTGGCGAAAGGCCTTTGTTCTACCTTTTCCGAAGCCTGGCAAGGATCCTAAGTCTCCTTCTAGTTATCGCCCAATTGCTCTCACTAGCTGTCTGTGTAAAGTTCTCGAACGCATGGTTACCTCACGATTAATTCATTTTTTAGAACATCATCAATTACTTTCACCATCACAAAGCGGTTTTCGGCGTCATCGTTCACCTCACGACCATCCCCTGTACCTTGAGACATGATCTCTTTGTTTCGCATTTACCACTCCTTAAGTTAAATATTTAGTGAATATGTTCTTAAATAACGATATGGCAGGGAAAAACGAAGACCAAGCGCTTCTCAGGAGGCTGAATTAAAAACGGTACGTCTTTTTTATTTAATTTTAAAACTGTGGTTGGGAAATATTTTGGGGAATTGGACCACTCTATCTGGCAGCCACCTGTCAAAACTGTCATTTTTTCACAGGACCGTTGATGACCTGATGCTAGATAGATTTCACCGTATTATATAATCAAGAATGCATTACCTTTCCGTCTTATTGATTTGACATCTGCCAGAATTTGCCGAAAACGTAAACTCTTGGATGACCTGACTTTAAGTTCTGTGAAGATAACGAGAAGTAATATAACTTAAAAAAAAACGGGAAAACAAAATGGAAAAGCCAAAGTAAAACACATAATTTTTCAAGTTACAAGTCAAGGTGCGACCGGGCTGTCTTTAATGCCATTCACGTATACACGTCCCAATCTAGCGAAAGTCAGCGGGTTAACACCAGGAAAACCGCAGGATGAATAGTAACCACATAGTTCTAAAAATGAACTCTTTGGAAACAATCATGTACAATATTTTAGAGTATTCATATTGAGAAAATATTTTGTCACTATATTGTACAATTAAGATAACGATAAGTAACGTAATTCAAATAAGAACAGAAAACCTAAATGGAAATTGGAAAAAACAAATATGGATTTTTCAAGTTACAAGAAGGTGCAACGGAGCTGCGTTCAATGTCCATTCACGCATTCACGTCTTAATCTAGCCGGAGTCAGCAGAAAACCGCAGAAAAGTTTCGACATTCTGGTACCAGAAAAACGAAACCTGCAGAAAAATGTCTCGCTATTCTTGTGCAGCCAAAAGAGTAAACGAAATTAAAATGAGAATTAAGAAAATATCTTGACTGGTATTTCCTCGATGGTCTTCCTAGAGATGACGACGTTTTTCTCCTGTTGTGCCCTTAAAAAGACCCTGGGATTATAGAAACTCTTGCTTGACTGTAACGCTTGAAGACTGTAACGCTTGAAGAGTGAGCCTCTGTTGAGAAAGAAGAGGTCACTCTAGATATTCTTTATCTCCCGACAGAAGGTACTGAAAAGCAAGAAATATATATCGCATAATTTTACACTTTTCCCTGCGTGGAAAATGGCACCCTATACTCACTTTTCATTACCAGAAGTCCCTGACACAGAAAATTATGCTTGTCTATGAGATTAAGGAGACACTAAAGAAATGGCTGGCATCCACGATGACGTCCATGGTGGCATTTTCTCAGGAAGACTAACACTGGAAATACGGCAAAACGTTCACGTTAGTAGCACAGATGTCGTTGAAGGCCTAGGTTCGGTCTGTCAATTTTATTTTATTTTTTCGGTTGAGGGTTTAACGACCACCGTGAGCACCTCAAGGTCCTATAAGGAGTCTCTCATCAATAATTTAGGGCCACTGGCTCCATGGAAGGGCGAGAGCCAGTGCGTAAGACAAACACAACATCCACACCTCACCAGGTGATTCGAACCCCGCCCCCTTATCGGACAAATGGTCATAAGCCAGCGCTTAGACCACTGCGTCACCGGGGAGACCCGGTCGACCAAGACAGTCAGCTCCAAGGAATGAAACCAGGTGAATGAAACTGTCGACGTCGAATTTTTAAGAGGAAACTGTTGACGTCGTCTTTTAAGTGATACATTGACCTACATTGTCTCATACATTGCATTGTTTAGGAAGAACGCCAGCGAAATCTGACTTTCATCTTTACACAGTCACGTTTTCACTTCTTGGAAATAGCAAAGCACTCTGATTTGCCGACGTTGAAGAAATGTTTTACAAAGACACCGGATGAGCACTTTTGCACTATCGGTGACAATTTTTGGATATTGTAGCTATGCATTATTATGCAACACACTGATTTGTCGGTACTGAATAGCTATTTGATGAAGACCTCATGTAAGCAATGCCGCCCCGGGGGCGCAGTGGTCTAAACGATGGCCTCTGATCATTCGTCCGAAAGGGGACCGGGTTTGAATCCCGGTGAGGCATGGATATTGTGTTTGTCTCGCGGCTCTGGGTCTCTCCCTTCCCTGGAACCAGTGACCCTAAATTAGGGACGGGCGACTGCTTATAGCCCATTGAATTGCTCACGGCGGTCGTTAAACCTCCAATAAAAAAAATGTGAGCAGGCCGGCGCGTGATTTTTAATGGCGACGAAACGAAGAAAGAAGAAAGATGTTTGAATCAACCCAATAGCAAAGTGTCCCTGTCAGAGGGACTAGCTCTTTCACACCATGAGCTGGATCATGTAGCAGAGAAAATATTAGAAAGGAGCATTATCACTTATGAGAGGGTTACTGTCGGTACTTCTGAGATCAGAAGCGCAAAAGAATGGTTTTTTCGTAACTTTCGTTAAGCCAAGCTACTATGTAAATATTTCTACTTGGGGAGCGCAGAAAAATTTGGGCATCATTTGGTTCAGGTACATCAGCCGCTAAGAGGGCTAAATTTGTCAGAGAAATAATTGGTTTTAAGATATGCACCGGAACTATACAGTAATAGGTGCTTGAATTAATTCCCGCTGTTGCCCAATAGAGCGCAGCAGTGGTGCGCTGTGGCCCGGGCCACACGTGATCTCCCTTGCACACGCACGTACCGTCCGTAGTCTGTGCGAATCAGTGCGTGCCACGCGATCGGACGGCACAGAATACTAGTTTGTATCGCATTCACGATATCGAGTTTGGTACCAAAAGAGGAGCATTTGCGGAAAGCGTTACTCTTCTGCTTTCATCTCAAGAAATCTGCAGCGGAAAGTCATCGTTTGCTAGTGCAGGCCTATGGGGAACATGCCCTATCGGAAACAACATGCAAAGAGTGATTCCGATGCTTCAAACCCAACGAATAGGACGTGAAGGATAAAGAGCGCCCTGGGCAGCTGAAAAAGTTCGAAGATGGCGCATTGGAGGCTTTATTGGACGAGGGTCCATGTCATATGCTCCACGAGTTGTCTGAAACACTACGGGTAGATGAGTCAATAGTTAGCAAACGTTTAAAGGCAATGGGAATGATCCAGAAGCTCGGAAACTGGATCCCACATGACAAGGTTATTCTTCTCTACGAAAATGCTGGACCTCATGTCGCCAAATCCGTGATGGAACTATTGAAGGCACTTGGCTGGGACTTCTTACCCCGCCCGCTTTATTCTCCGGATATTGCTCCCTCGGACTTCCATTTTTTCCGGTCGCTACAACATGGCCTGTCAAAGCAGCTCTTCCTTTATGTCGCGGATATCCAAAAATGGCTCGATGAATGGTTCGCCTCGAAAGAACCTGCATTTTTTCTACCGCGGAATCCATTTGATACTCCAACGGTGGGAAAGGTTCCTAGCTGCCAACGGACACTACTTTGAATAGACTATCCTGTACCGTTTTGTGGTAACACACAGTGTTTGTGTGGCAAAACAAAAGCGGGAATTAATTCAAGCACCTAATACATATCTAAAAGTTAAAAACTAAACTTTGCCTCTTTTAAATGTCAAACCTAGCGGCCACAAATGCGGGGGGGGCGGTATACGGCGTCACTGTATCTGATATAGGGGGCAGCTGTTATACACAGTCAAGTCACATTATTTTGACCAGCTCTTACTCATGACGTCAACAGCGCGTAGCAAATGAAAGAAGGCACGTCTTGTGAGCTGGCTTGGAGGGTATGCAAGGTTTGCTGTAGACATTCTGAAAACATATCACCGTTGCTGTCATGGATAAAAGGATCAATTTATCAGATTTTCAAAAACGGATGGTTATTGGCTTCCGGGACAAGGGTGGCAGTATTTCTGAAACAGCGCAGTTTGTAAACTGCTCGCGGGCTGCTGTGGTTAAAGTGTATCGTGATTGGAAAAATGGCATCATTGCGAACACCTGACGTCGAAACTGCGGAGCACCACGTGCCATTGACGTGAGAGGTGAACGTCGGCTGCGAATGTGCGTGAGGGCCGATCAACACGCTACTGTGGAGCAACTCACTGGACGATTGAACCAGGGGGCTACCGGAAGTGTGTCTAAAATCACAGTTCAACGAACCCTCCAGCGTATGGGGCTCCGATACAGACGGATGGTCACTGCACCTATGCTAACGAAGGTGAAACGGCAGAAAAGGCTTACATTTGCTCGGCAGTATCGGAATTGGACCTTCACTGATTAGCAAAGGATTGTCTTCTGCAATGAGTCATGATTTCTGCTTCATCGAACGGATGTACGTTGGCGTATAAGCCGAGAAACATCGGAGAACAAACACTCTTCAACCATTGCTGGAAGAATAGAAGCTGGTGGGGGCAGCGTTATGGTCTGGGGAATGTTTTCGTGGCACTATCTGGGTCCACTCATATCTGTGCAAGGAACTATGGACCGAATTCGTTATGAATCCATTCTTGCAGACCACGTAAACCTATACATGCTAATTGTCTTCCTTGGTGCGGAGAGGATCTTCCAGCACGATAATGCGGCGTGTTACACAGCTAAAAATGTCCGACAGTAGTTGAAAGAGCACGACGAAGACTTCAAAGTATTTCCATGGCTGTTTAATTCTACTAAACCCAAATTGAGCTCCTGTGAGACAACCTTGATCGTTTTGTTCACTCTATGGATCCTCCACCATGCACCCTCGAGCAGCTGTCAGATGCACTGACGTCAGCATGGCTCCACATACCTGCGAACACCTTCCAGCACCTTACTGAGTCACTTGCAGCCCGTCTAGCTGCTGTGCGACCTGCACAAGATGGTTACTCTGGATATTAGCTGGTGGTCAGCATAATGTGACTCGACCGTGTATTATACACTATATTATCAAAAGTATTCAGACACTACAAGGCTTTGGGACAAATGTCTGTATTGCCGCAATTAGTTGTTAATCGGTCCACCTTTTTGGCTTGCATGGCAGCGGCAACACATCGAGGCATGCTATCAAACAAAACTATCAAGAAATTTTCAGTAGGTCTCAACAGGAATGGCTCGACATTCGTATTACAAAGCTGCTGCCAGAGTGGAGTGTGAAACCGATCGTGGTGGTCGATGTTTTATTGGTCGCTCCAGTTCATCCCAAAGTTGTTCTATTGGACTAATATCAGGAGTCTGAGCACGCCAGTCTAACGATTCCACCTCATTTTCAAAAAGCGTGTCCCGCACCTGCCGTGAAGTGTGGCAAGGAAGCTCAATCGTGTAGGAAGAGACAACCGTCATTTCCATAACACTGCCACATTGTTGGTAGGGTAGAACCATCCAAAACGTCGCGGTACACTTCAGAGTTAAGGGTTTGAGGTAGAATAACCAACGGGCGGACTTCTCATTCACGAAAAACAACTGCATATAATGATGGAGCCACGGCCAAATTTAACATTTGGGAGAACACAGTAAGACAAAAATCGTTTGCCGTGATGCCGCCAAATACGCCCAAAAGACTGGAAGAGCGAAAATAGTGACTCATTACTCCAAAGAATAGCTTGCCAGTCTCCCACAGTCCAGGAATGACGGGAGACACACCACCACGATCGGTTCTTCGCACTCACGGTAGTGATGTGTGGTTTCTGTGCCGCTGCTCTACGATAATAAACCACATTGTGTAACTCTCTGCGGATAGTTTTGGTACTAATCGAGCCATTACAAGCATTTCCTATTTCAGCAGCGATGGAGACGGCAGAGGAAGAACGCCAATTCTTAACATTTCTTATCCTGGTTGTTCTGTCACGTTCCCTCATTTTGTGTGGCCTTCCTGAATGTCTTCTTGCTCCGTATGGAAACGTTACTCAAATTACATCCTACGACCAGCCAACGCTGGAACTCGGGAAGCACGACAGAACATCTTGGCTTTTTATACGTAGCTCCACACTCACAGCACACCTTCCTACCCAACCGTTCTTGGCACATGCAAATTTTTGGTAGTGTCCTAATACTTTAGATAACACTGAACAACAATGGTTTAGTTTCAAAGAAAACTTTAACGGTTTTGTATGTATGTCATCATCATCATCATTGTCAACCATTATCAATCCACTGCTGGACGAAGGTCTCCCCAAGTTTCCTCCACAACGGTCTGTCTTGTGCCAGTCTCCTCCATGTCACTCCCGCATATTTACGAATTTCATCCACGCATCTCCCATGTAGTCTTTTTCTGGGTCTTTTCCTGTCCCTTGGAATCCAATCTAAAATTTCGGCTGTCCATCTATGGTCTGTCCTTCTGACAGTATGTCCAGCCCATTGCCATTTCAGGGATTTAACTCTGATCATGATGTCTTCCACTCTCGTCATTTTTCGGATCCACGAGTTCCTCTTCTTATCTCTTCTGGTTATACCAAGCATGCACCTCTCCATGTTACTTTGAGTTGTCTGCAGCCTTTGTATGTCTCTTTTAGTTAAGGTCCACGTCTCTGCACCATACGTAAGCACTGGAAGGATGCATTGATCAAACACTTTTCTTTTAAGACATAATGGCATATTGCTCTTGAAAATTATGCTGTTTCTTCCAAAAGCTCTCCAAGCAAGTTTTGTACGCCGATTAATTTCTTCATCAATGTGACCCTCACTCGATATCTGCTGTCCAAGATAAACATACGTATCTGTTATCTCCAGTTTTTCTCCATCAATCGATAAATCTTCATTTCTTGTAAAAGCATTGAACATCACTTTTGTCTTCTGAAAGTTCATTTTTAATCCCACTTCTTTACTCTTGTCAGCAAGTTCCTGGATCATACTCTGCAGCTCTGATGGGGTAGTTGCAAAAATGACTACGTCATCAGCAAAACGAAGGTGGGTTAGATAATCTCCATTAATCTTTATCCCTTTGTTTTCCCAGTTCAGTGATTGAAAGACATTTTCCAATGTGGCATTAAAAAGCTTCGGAGATATGGTGTCACCTTGTCTCACTCCCTTTCCAATTTTTATGTGTGTTGTATTTTCAAACAGCCGAATCTTTGCACTTGCATTTTCATAGATGTTATTAATAATATTAATGTATGCATCTTCAATACCGCAGGATTTCAGAGCCGTGGTAACTGCTGATGGTTTCACCGAATCAAAGGCTTTTTCATAATCGATAAAAGCCATGCACAATGGAAGTTCATATTCCCTCGCTCTTTCAATTGGTTCTCTCAGTACGTGGATATGATCTATTGTGCTGTAGCCACTCCTGAATCCAGCTTGTTCTCTCGGTTGAGCCATGTCCAGTGTTACCTTCAAGCGGTGTGAAAGAACTTTAGTGAAGATTTTATAAACCACTGATAGGAGGCTGATAGGTCTGTAGTTCCTGAGATCCTCAATGTCACCTTTTTTATGTAGCAGGATCATTGTAGCATTGTTCCAATCCTCAGGAATCTTCCCTTCATTAAGGCATCGAGTGAAAATTTGGGCGAGTACTGTTTCAATTTCTCCACTTGCTTCTTGTATGATGTCTATAGTAATTCCATCTTCTCCTGGAGCTTTCCCCCGCTTCATGTTCTTGATTGCATGAGCAACTTCTGCTGGGAGGACTGGAAGAACTCTGGTACCTTTCATGATGTCTGGAGTACATGTATCATCCCTTTCATATAATTTGGAGTAGAAATCTTTCACTCTTGTCAAAATTTCGCCTCTATTTCTTGTTATAGAACCATCTCTTTTCTCAGAGCCATAATCTGTTTTCTTCCCTTACTGAGATGTCCCTTTGCTATCTTTAGGCTTTGGTTGTTTTCAATTGCTTTCCTCACTAGCTCACAGTTGAATTTCCTTACGTCTTCAGTGATACTTTTTCGTGCTGTCTTGCATAGCTCTATATATTCCACTTTGGAAGTCACATCTTCTTTAGTTGTCCTCATCTCTCTTCTTTTTTGCATCAACATTTTGGTTTTTCCTGATAATTTGTTCACATGCAACTTGTTCTTAGACCCAGCTAATTTTGTTGCTGTTTCCATAAGAGCTTTGGTTACTTTTCTGTTAACTTCCGAAATATCCAATTCTTCCGATGTTAGGCCTTCTAAAGCAGAGAATCTGTTCTTCAGTTCCAACTTGAAAGTATTATGGTGTTTTTTAAGGTTGGTTATGTCAATACATTTTGTTTGTCTTATGAGCTTGCCACGTTCCAGTTTAGTGTTGAGGTGCATCTTACATCTCACCAATCTATGGTCACTACCTGTGTTGAACTTGTTCAGCACACTGCAGTCTTCGATGACGAATTTTTTGTTACACATAATAAAATCAATTTCACTTGTCGTCCCAATTGGATGTCTCCATGTCCATTTCCTGTGTGGCTTTTTCTTGAAAAAGGAATTCAAGATGAAAAATTGTTCTGCCTCTGCAAACTCAACGAGAGTATTTCCACGCTGGTTTCTGTTGCCGTGACCGAATTTACCTACTGAAGTTTCATTTTGTTGCCGGTGCCCTATTTTTGCATTGAAATCTCCCATAATTATCTTCAAGTGCTGCTTACCTTTATTATTTAGATGACGAATTTCCTCATAAAATTCTTCAATTTCTTCTTCAGGATGACTTGTGGTGGGTGCATAAGTTTGAATAATCTGAGCCTGGTATCTTCTCGATAGTTGGATAACGAGTCGTGCAGCTCTGTCAGAGGAACTTTCAACTTCTACCACTTTATCCTTCAGTTTCTTGTTTATTATAAATCCAACACCACTAGTTCTGCCAGTATCTGTTCCACGATAATAGAAGAGATGTCCACTTTTCAGTTCAATGAGATCTTCTCCTTTTCTCCTTACCTCACTTAGCCCGACGATGTCCCACTTGATCCTTTGTAGTTCCTCTTCCAATTCAAGAAGCCTTGAATCAGAAGATAGGGAGCGTCCATTGTAGGTAGCCAAGGTCAGCATCAAATGGCAGCCTAGTCCGGTCCTCCGGTGATTCTTAGCACCCTCTGCCTTCATGTCGCACTGGCCGCTGCCTTGGCCAGGTACATTCCAGCTGCCGGAGACTGAGGGCCAAGGTTTAAGTTGTAGAGTCATTTTGGAGGTGTTTGGCCATAACTCACCACGCTGGCCAAGCGGGTTGGTGAGTGTGGGATAGCATTTCCTCTGATCCCGATGGTATAGTTATACCGCTATTGGCGGTCGTCAGAGCCCCTTTAGTGGGAACAGGATGCACCACGAGAAGGCTGGGTTGACATTTGTCAAGGAGAGGCTGTGATGTTACGCATCAACCATATAGTATGTCACAATTGCTCCACTGGGCTTCACTTTCTTGTACTGGAACTCTCTGTTGGGGTGTATGTTGTGTTACTTAAAGGAATTTCCCTATGATTTCCAACGGAGACATCTGTATGCAGTCAGGATAGCTGTGTCTTTGAGACTAGACATACTGGCGTCATTACTTCCTGTTGTGCAATTCCTTCTGGCAAGAGGGAACAAAGCAGAATTTTTGTCATTTGAATGCATTTAATCGGTACTGAAGGACGTGCATTTTCTCGTGGTTTTAAAACGTAGTGTGGATTGTGCAAAGAGTACGTCAAATAATGCTGCGTATTGTGTGAACCATCCAAACAATTTCTGCTACATTTGTGGGCAATTTACTTTAAAGTCTCAAAGGCGACATTTCACACCGTTGATTAGAAAATCGTATGAACCTGAATTCCAGTGATTTTATGGGGAATAAAGATAAATCTTGGGCGCCTCACATTTGTTGCAATTCATGTGTAACTTTGTTGACTGGCTGGTTGAAAAGATCACGTTAAATGCCGTTTGCTGTACCAATGATTTGGAGAGAACCGAAAGGTCACTGAACAGACTGTTACTTTTGCATCACTAAGATATCTGGAATTACAGCTAAGACCAAGGACACGTTTCAGTATCCCAGTATTCCTTCAGCCATAAGACCTGTTTGTCGTGGTACAGATCTTCCTGTACCTCCACAGTCATAGAGTTTAGATGATAGTGATACTGATGAAATAAATCATCACAGCGAAGACGATCTTGAAGTACATAAGACCCTGACTTCTGTGCCTGACCTTATAAGTCAGGAAGAATTAAATGGTCTGGTTCATGATCTTCACTTAGCAAAACCTCAGGCCGAAAGATTGGCTTCAAGATTGAACAGATGGAATCTTTTACAACCAAGTACAAAAGGATGTAGTATTTTTCGACGACAGCAAGAGTTTCGACACTTATTTTCGAAGAGTGGTGATCTTGTGTACTGGAATGATATAGACTTATTGTTTGAAGCCTTAGGACAGCAACACAAAAAATGAAGAATGGATACTTTTTATAGATTCCTCAAAAATAAGCTTAAAAGCTGTCCTTCTTCATAACGGAAACATGTATCCGTCGGTACTTATTGCATATGCTGCACACATGAAAGAAACATATGCAAATAAAAAACTGTTGCTTTAAAGTTTAGTATACAAAAACCACTCGTGGGATATTTGTGACGATCTTAAAGTGATAGCTTTATTCCTTGGTCTACGACTTGGATACACAACATACCGCTGCTTCCTCTGTGAATGGAACAATAGGGACAGAGATTCTCATTACATTAAAAAAGACACGGCTTAAAAGAAAGTTCTTAATTCCAGGTAACACAAATTGTGTTGCTGAACCTTTAGTAAGTCCTCAGAACGTGTACTTCCCACCACTTCACATCAAATTGGGTTTGATAAAAATGTTTGTAAAGGCATTGAGTGTACATGGAGAAGTCTTTTGTTTTCTAAAAAACAAGTTCCCCAGAATATCTGAAGCCAAAATTAAACAAGGCTTTATTTATTGGTCCACAAATAAGGGAACTTATGCGTGATCTTGAAGGCACTTTGAATGAGACTGAAGCTGCTGCGTGGAAGTCCTTTAAAGATGTGGTATTAAACTTTTTAAGTAACCGAAAGGCAGAAAATTATAAAGAACTTGTTACTGGGCTTCTAGAAAACTATAAGGCCATTGGATACAATATGTTACTTAAAATACATTTCCTCCTCTCGCATCTGGACTTCTTCCCACAGAACTTAGGAGCTGTAAGCGATGAGCACGGAGAACGTTTTCATCACGACATACACTGGCGGAAAGAGAAAAAAGAACACCAAGAAGGAATTGGCGGACGATCATGAAATTTACATATGTGAATCGGGTCGAGTTTACGTAGGTGTGATGTTAATTTCGGGACCAACCGGTGAGCGCTTACGCCACAGCACGGCATAATATGCAAATTATCGTCGGTTGTATTTAAGGAGTAGGACGAAGTGAATTTAATCAGTCGTCGGCGTACGGACACGTGCGAAGACCCTGAAGAAGCTGCAATGCCTGGACATGGAAGACGTGTACGATTTCAGCAGTTATCGGACTTTGAGCGAGGTCGTCTAGTCGGACTCCGCGAGGCCGGATGGTCGTATCGTCGTATTGCGGAGCGAATTGGACGGGAAATATCGGTGGTGGTACGATGTTGGCGTAGATGATCCGAGGAACATTTCCACACGAGAAGACGTGGAACCGGGAGTCGCAAACGGACTGATGAGCGGAACGATCGATGCATAAGAAAAGCGGCGTTGTCGAGCAGAACATCCACTGCGACGCAAATCCGAGCTGCCGTTGCACCTGAGGTGACTGTGCGAACAATCCGCAGCCGTCTACTGGATGCAGGACTACGTGCACGTGTGCCTCTGGCATGCGTACCTCTGGCATGTGTACCTCTGACTCCAGCCCACCGTCAGGAACGGCTGCAGTGGTGTCGCCAACGTCTGCACTGGAGAACGCAATGGCGATCTGTCGTGTTCAGCGATGAAAGCAGATTCTGCTTGAGAGCCTCCAATGGCCGTAAGCGTGTTTGCAGACGCACAGGGGAGCGTATCCACACTTCTTGCATCCGCTAGCGACACACAGGGCCTACACCTGGTCTCCTGGTGTGGGGAATGATCAGTTATTATTCCCGTACACAACTAGTGTTTGTACCGGGTACGTTAAACAGCACCTCCTACATCAACAACATCATTCAGCCCGTTGTTGTGCCATTTGTATGGTCGGTCCATCGTGGTGTTTTCCAGCTAGATAACTCACGCCCACACACGGCACGTGCAACGCAACATGCACTTCAGGGTGTGAGACAACTTCCGTGGCCTACACGTTCACCAGATTTGTCCCCCATTGAGCGCGTGGGGGATTTTATGGGACAACGACCTTTCCGGTCTCCACGGCCAGCCACGACCATCCCCGATTTACGCGTCCAGGTTGAGGATGCTTGGAGCTCAATACCCCAAACTTACATCCAGCATCTGTACGACAGACTCCATGGCAGAATGAATTGCACAGTGTGACGCAGTTCATGGCGGTTCAACCTCGTACTAACCATGTTACATGGAAATGTTATTTTTCAGTTTACCAGCAAATGCAGCTGTATTTTGCCATAATGTTTTGATCACGTTATCCTCTGTATTCCGTTATTATGCTGTATAAATTTCGTTGGTATCAGACGTCTCCTTCTTGGTGTTCTTTTCTCACTTTCCGTCAGTGTATATACCATAGAAAACCGCTATAAAGGAAAATGGAGCCCTAAAATGCTAGCTGATTACTGTTGGACTCTAAAAAGGGATGTAGCACAACCAAAGTAAAGAAGGCCGCCCCGGTGGCGCAGTGGTCTAAGGCGTTGGCCTCTGATCATTCGTCCGTAAGGGGTCCGTGTTCGAATCCCGTCAGGCATGGATGTTGTGTTTGTCTTACGGCACTGGCTCTCTCCCTTCCCTGGAACCAGTGACCCTACATTAGGGACGGGCGACTGCTTATATCCCATTGAGTTGCTCACGGTGGTCGTTAAACCTCCAAACAACAACAAAAAAAAAAAAGTACAGAAGAAAATCTAAATTAACTACTTTTTAAGGTAAGTGTAATTAATTGCTTGTAGCGAAATTATACATGCCGAAATGAAGGCTTATTGTACACTGAAACAACAGGTTACTCGAGAACTATACCCGATAGTACAATTTAGCGAGAAGAATATTAATCAGCATGACACATACTGTATGATTCGGAATATGCAGTCTTTGTAACAAACAAAAAGTTCATTTTTGTTGTTCAGTGTTATATAGTGCAGCTGAGGATCATCACTATACCTCACATCATCTGTGATCTTGAATGACAGAAAATTGAAATTATTTTTCTTCTTATCATGTACAATATTCACATTGTTTCGGTTCACTGGTGCAGTTAGTTTGATGTCCATCACGGAGAGATAACGTACACAAGTGATTAGCAAATTTTTCCGGGAAACGAATTTCACTTATCATTTACTTTACTTTTCCTCTAACTATCTTGTTTTGGCAAGTCACAGCACCAGTTGAGTGCTACATAAAATCCTCGCAAATTTTTCATCACATAAGATCAATACATAAAAGTTGAGGTGATTTCGAGCGAAAAGTAATCAGTGAAAGATTTCACTGGTAGTTTTGGGCGTTAAGATTTTTTCTCTTCTGGAGAAAGAGATCGTTATCGAAATCAGAGACTTTAATACTCGATTACAACATGAGCAGGAGCCCTCTGAGTTCCAGCTGTTTTTATGCTTCACACAAAGTTTAGAGTACTTTTTCCCTTTTAGCATTACGCCTTGTTTTTACAGTTCCTCGGTATTAAATTCTTGGGAACGTCACAAATTTCGATGCATGGTGAATACTTTATGGTTCAGTCCTGCGGAAATTATCTTGGCGAAAATCAACAGCCTTCGCAAAAATAGGAAAAGAAATAAAATGGAGCTTAAATCATACCCCGTTACGTGGAATTTCATTTATAACAAAGAAAAGAAGTAGAGTTTTACACCTTTTCTGAACGATATCTTCTCGAAAGCTATTAATTTCTGTGTGACATACATTGCATTGAGGGTAAAATTCTCAAATGATAAATTCGATTTCTGTTTATTCTAAGTGTTTTACGCTTGAAAGACTTCACGAAAAAAGTGTGAGAAAGCAAATGCTTTAGAATTGGGTAAATTTGAATTACTTTTGTTTCAAATATTGCTTATTCATTAAATTCTAGTGGAGCTTTGGTACAACATACAGTAGAACCCGCTTATAACAAAGGGCGCCGCCCCGGTGGCGCAGTGGTCTAAGGCGTTGGCCTCTGATCATTCGTCGGAAGGGGTCCGGGTTCGAATCCCGGTAAGGCATGGATGTTGTGTTTGTCTTACGGCACTGGCTCTCTCCCTTCCCTGGAGCCAGTGACCCTAAATTAGGGACGGGCGACTGCTTATAGCCCATTGAGTTGCTCACGGGGGTCGTTAAACCTCCAATCAAAAAAAAAAAATAACAAAGGGCTCGGGACCGATGGAAATACTCGCTATATCAAGGCCCGCGCTAAATCGGTTTTGGGGAGAAAAATCCGACCATGTAGAATTATGCATAAACGCGTGATAATGTGAATGTACGTTTATTTTACATATCCTCAGCAACTGGATACCTTGAAAGTTTTAATTAATTAACTACAGTTGAGTACAAATTAAAATGTGAGAAGTACTTACGCAAACACATAACTCTCATTCTCAAATATTTGTGAATCGCAGGAAAATGTTGAACTACACAAAGTGATTCGTCATGCAAACTTATATGTAGCGTTTGTGTGTAGCTGACTTACTGAACACCACATAAATCAATTGGCAAAACTTCACCTACAGGGAAACAGAAATCACTCAAATAAATTTCAAGAAGTAGTTACAGCTACTCCTTTATTGCTGTCAACAGGTACTTGATCATTAGTACTTCGATGCACAGAACAGTTAATCTTCGACTCTCAACGTACCAGATTATCACTGGTCAACACACTTTTTCTGGCATAAGGTATTCCAACGGTTTTAAGGTAATTTTAGGGTGCTGATTCCAAATCTGGCATCAGTTTTTGTCTATCACATCAGGTTTTTTGAGATATCAAATATTGCATTTTCAATAAAAACAGCAAATTTATGCTCATATACGAATAGCTAAACAGACATACATACAAGAATAAAATAAGATACAATACACAATAATAATGAAACAAACATTTAATGAGCCGCAGCACAAAGTTGTGAGAGTGACTGCATATCAATGTGAGTGAATGCATATTACCATGTAAAAATTGAATTGTGAAGATAAGAAAAATATGTACAAAAAGGTTATTAACAATATTGATGTTACATCTGCATAAACGACCTCTTCTTTGACGATCTCCGATGTACAGCTTGTGGAATGTCTCTCATCAACGACCAGCAATAATCTGCCATCATGTTTGAGTCCCATCGGCCTTGGTAACGTTCTTCCATAACTTTAATGTCTTGATCAAGGAGGTTATATTACTGGAGACACCACTGGCTATGCCACCATAGGTCACAGCTTATTTGTGGTGTGACGTCACAAGCAGGCAAAAATGAACTAAATTATACCGTTGATGAAACAGTAAGCTTGTGTATCATTGATAAATATTATTGAATCACTCATTTTATCTGTTTATAGTCTTAGAAGCTTTTGTTCCATTGGTTTCCAAGCAGCTTCTCTTCTGCGGCTGCGTCGTGCCTACTCATGACGTCATTTGCAGCACAGACGGTGACTTGTGGCGGCCAATGCTGCGTGGATAGGAGTGGTGTCTCCAGTAATATAACCTCCTTGGTCTTGATGAGAGCGTTCGCCTTGCTCTTCGCTCAGGTGACCCATGTTCTCTGAAAACTGGGCCAAGTGACTTTATAAGTAGTGAACCTTGATGCTCATTCTACACCCAAGTGCTTGGAAACTCACGAGCTGCTCCTCCACAATCTCTCGATAGCTGTCCGCACCATATCAGAGAATGCATTCCAGTCTCTAGTCTCTGCCGCAGTCATTGTTGTAACAAAGTGTGGATCCCTGATGAGTGTTCTTATTTGAGGGCCATCAAATATTCCTGCCTTTTTCTTCTCTGCACTGAGACTTGAAAAGGTAGAACATATATAGCTGAAGCAGTTTCCAGTGTGATCAAGGGCTTTGACGAATTGCTTCATTAACCCAAGTTTTATGTGCAGTGGGGGAAATACAATTTTATTCCTATCAACCAGAGGTTCATTCTTGATGTTCTTGTCACCAGGCGTCAAACTGATTCTTGGTGGTCAGTTCTTTTTAATCCAAAGTTCTAATGTAGCCCTACTGTCCCAGTAGCATAGGAAACAAGGGTATTTGGTGTGACCTCCTTGCTGACCCAGCAGAAAATTAATCATTTTCAAATCAACACAAATTACCCATCCATGAACATGGTATTCCAATCTATCCAGAACAATCTTGATGTTGGCATACTCTTCTTTGATTTTTACAGAGTGTCCTGTTGGGATTGAACCATATATATTTCTGTTGTGAAGTAACACATATTTCAAACTCCTTTTACTACTGTCAATAAAAAGTCTCCATTCACTTGAGTCATATGCGGGCAGTCCCATATTGAGAAGAAACCTTTCAACATCATTACGATAAACAAGTTGACTATCTCAATGGAAGTACTTTCGCAGTGCTGCTTCTTTGTTGCGATAAAAGGAGACACTAGTGCCAGGTCTGAGTAGTCCTTTCTCTTGCAGCCTGGAAGCCAACAATTCAGCAGACTGCTTCGGCAAATACAAATCTCTTACAAGATCGTTCAATTCAGGCTGACTAAACAGAGAAATTTTATCACAATCTGCATCAGATGGCGTATATTCGATCTGAGCATTATCATCATCATCTGTAGAAGCAGGTAAACTGAGGGATTCAACATCAATCTCTGGTAGCTTAGTAAATACAGGCACAGGTATTTCCTCATAGTGCTCAACTGGTCGTCTGGCAGATACGATATCTGGGTATTGTAAGTGTTGTTTGTTTTTCGTATTGAAACAATTTACATTGACAAGGCAGAAGTAGCAGTTATCCAAATGGTTTGTAGGTTCTCTCCAAACTATTGGCACATCAAACTTCAGCTTAGCATTCTTTCCTTTAGACCATGATCGCAAAGTTTCAACACAGGTTTTACACACTTTGTGAGGAGCCCAATTTTTGTCTTGGTCTCCAAGTCGTACTTTAAAGTAGGCAAGATAAACCTTCTTGACAAAGGTATTGATGTTGCGCCTTTGATCCTGCAAAATGAAGCCGCCACAGATGTAGCAGAAGATATATGGGTCATTACCGCATTTCGTTCTTTCGGATGTTGTAGCCATTGTTAGATCACGACCTGCAGAAGCAAACTATTAAATAAATGTTGATATCTACATAAAATGATATTATAAACACACTATTCTAAAAATACAACACCATATTTTAACACTAAAGCAGTCACTGACTCGCAACAACTTGCAATCATAAGTGACAAAGATTTAATTTCGGGTAAAATCAATGAAAATGGGGTATGCCGATAGCATAAAAATGAGATGTGATAGAGCAAATCTGAGATCAGATTTGGAATCCGCACCCTGAAATCAGTCTAAAACAGCTGCAAAAGTCCAGGCCAGAATTATTTTTTTCTTTTTATTTACCAGTGTTATTAGTGTACTTTTCACTGAACAACCTTAACTGGTATAACTCTTAACGATAAATATAAGCACAACACGCTGACTCGAACGGCAATTAACCAACCAATCTCGTATCCACAATGAGCATTATCTTCCAGCATCAACACACACATAGACTTATGACCATTCGTCCGAGAAGGGTCTGGGTTCGAATCCCGGTGAGGCATGGATGTTGTGTTTGTCTTTTGGTACTGGCTCTATCCTTTCCCTGGAACCAGTGGTCCTAAATTAGGGACGGGTGACTGCTTATAGCCCATTGAGTTGCGCACGGTTGTCGTTAAACCTTCAATCAAATAAACAAACAAACAAACAACACACACACACCTGCTTCGTAGCCATTATATATCTAGTCTTGTTCTTATCGCAACAAGCATACGTCACTATGACAGATATCAAGTTTTGCCAACCGTATTCGTATGAGAGAGAAGATATCACGTTAAGGTTCTAAGGTGCTAAAGAGAATAACTGAAATTTACATAGAAAAGAAACTAAAAATGAAACTTAAATTACAGTATTCATCACAACTCCCTGACTTCAGGAATAACGAAAGCCCGTTTGTTGCTCCAGCAGAATGATGGAGGCCCTACGTGCGCGACATACGTCACGTAGCAGGCAGCGGATTATAAAAAGAGAAGCCAAAGCAACAGAATAGAGCAGGTGTTATGCGTTTCGAAGGTGCGACAGTGCTGTATACCAATGAATATGGCTCAGCGAACCCATATTGAAAATGTTTTGCGGGCACAACTCTTTCTTCAGAGCATGGATGAGGCCCTGCTGTTTTTCTAGGGGAGGGGGTTTGAGTACCAGGCGTCTCCCCATTGCGTCCCACACGTGTTCAATTGAGCTGAGGTCTCGGGAGCGTGCTGCGTGCTGGCTAGCCGATGCGATCAATATCCTCGGTCTCCAGAAGTGTCTGCACTGACCTAGTACAAAGGGGTGTCGCGTTGTCATCTATGAACAGAAAGTCTTAACCTACAGTACCACAAAACAATCGAACATGAGGCAGAAGAACTTCGTTGCGATATCTTTCCCCGCCTCTGTCCCATTTTCCATCACCTGTAGCTGGGTGCGACCATTAATCATGATGCCAGCCGACTCCATGATCCCGCCACCGCCGTATCTGACCCTTTCCCGCATTTCCTCGAGCTGGTACGCAGTACCACTTTCATGCCAGATCAACTGATGTCTATCTTCCAAAGACAGACTGAAACGACTCTCATCCGTGAAGAGTACATTGGCCCATTGATGATGTGTCCAATTTCTGTGGATACGATACCACTGAAGACGTGCGCTACTTTGAGCTCTGGATAGAGGGACTCATACTACAAGTCTTCGGGCATATAGCTCTATATATCGCGGATGTCTTGCCACAGTTTTTCGGGATATCCGCGTTCCTGTGCTGGGATGGAAGTGACCCGCAAGCTGGCAGGCCATGGTGCGGAGATTACGTTTTGCTGTTACAGCTAAAACTCGGTCTTCATGCGTCGTACTAGAGCAAGGGCGACTTCGTAGCATGCGTCCCAAACACATTCCATTGATTTAAAATGTGGCCAGAACATGGATGTGCTGCCCCGGTGGCACAGTGGTCTAAGCGATGGATTCTGATCATTCGTCCGAAAGGGGTCCTGGTTCGAATCCCGTTGAAGCAAATATGTTGTGTTTGTCTTACGGCACTAGCTCCCTCCCTTCCCTGGAACCAGTGGCCCTACATTTTAGGGACGGGCGACTGCTTTTAGACCATTGAGTTGCTCACGATGGTCGTTAAACCTCCAATCGAAAAAACAAGTTAGTAAAATCATGCAATGCATTGATTATAGTACGATTTCCAACGTACCAGAAATCATTACTCAAATTATCACTCAAGTTATGAGGATAATGGCTGTGGAATAAATCTCACTCCTATGCACTGATCTGTGATCCCATTTCGATTATATTCAACAGAACCGGTTCAGTATACCTCCGAAATAATATGAAGAAGTTTTGTCACAATCGAAGCATTTTTACGTAAGTTATGATGCATAAAAGCTATGGAATAGATCCCGATCCTGTGTCCTAACCTTTGACCCCATTTCGCCCAATTTCAAGACGATCCGTCCCCAGGCAGGCCTTTACAATATACTAACATTTCATCCAAATCGAAGACTTTTTACATAAGTTAAGACGCATAATGGCGATGGAAGTGATTCCGCTCCTATGCCCTGACCTTTGACCCCATTTCGCCCATTTTCAATAGGGTTTGTCCCCAGGTGGTCCCCTGCCACATGCTAAAATTTAATCGAAATCGACCCCTTTTTACGTTAGTTATGATGCATAAGAGCAGTGAAATGGATCCAGCTCCTATGTCCTGACTTTTGACCCCATTTCGTTCACTTTCAATAGAGAGTTCCTTCCCAGGTGTTCCCCTTCAACATACTAAACTTTTATCGACATCGAACGATTTTTACGCGAGGTATCGTGCGGACGGACATACACACACAACGCGTGACGTAATGAGGCAGATGGGAATCGCGATCATCTTCTCGAAAGAGTGTGACGTCATAAAACCTTAATAGGATCCACACACAACGCGTGACGTAATGAGACAGATGGCGTGACCGCGCGCCATCATCTCAATCGCAAGATTAAGACATCATAAGATTTCTAAGCATGGGTTACATTAGTGGGACGACGTCATACATTAATGGGACGGCGTCATGACACTAAAAACGTGGTAGCTTGGTGTTGTTATTTATCGCACTAAACGAATTTTCTTAAAGTCGAGATCAAGCTAAATCGATTTCTAGTACCAGAAAACGGTAGGTTAATGACTTTCATCAAAATCCTTAGAGGCGTTTTCAAAATAAAATTTACATACATACAAGAGTTGCTCCTTTAATGATATGGGATAAAGGGAATGGAATGGATCCCGATGCTATGCCCTGACCTTTGACCCCATTTCGTCCATTTTCAATAGGGTTCGTCCCCAGGTGGTCCCCTACCACATACTAAAATTCCATCGAAATCGAACCATATTTACGCAAGTTATGACGCATAAGGGCAATGGAATGGATCCAGATCCTATGCCGTGACCTTTGATCCCATTTTGTCCATTTTCAATAGGGTTTGTCTCCAGGTGGTCTCCTACCACATACTAAAATTTCATCGAAATCGAAGCATTTTTACGCGAGTTATTGTGCCGACAGACGGACGGACAAAGCTGGAGCATACCCGCTTCTTCAAACTAGGGTTTTTGCCGCCCCGGTGGCGCAGTGGTCTAAGCGATGGCCTCTGATCATTCGTCCGAACGGGGTCCGGGTTCGAATCCCGGTGAGGCATGGATGTTGTGTTTGTCTTACGGCACTGGCTCTCTCCCTTCCCTGGAACCAGTGACCCTAAATTAGGGACGGGCGACTGCTTATAGCCCATTGAGTTGCTCACGGTGGTCGTTAAACCTCCAATCAAAAAAAAAAAACAACCTAGGGTTGGAAAGCGTAAAAAAAAGGACTGGATGTAACATTATGCGGGATTCCAAGCTTTGTGGCAACATCACTCACTCAGTTGCCTTCATCCAGCTTCCTATAATTCTTCCTCGGATGAAAGATGATGTCTTTGAGACATAACGTAAATTACATGCTCGTGCTTTCATGTCTAGATTTTCTTTCAAACACATATCGCCTACCTCGCACTTTTCTCCTTTGTCCGTTTTAATGATACCACGTGACTCTTGTGCGCACGATTCGACATTCTGCATGTGCACAGGTTCCTAGTGAACGTCCCCAGTTATGCAAATTTCCACAAGCTGTTGCGCCTGATTTTGTTCTCGTAACCTTTCGAAACAGTTTTCGTCCTTAGGTTTTGGACACCAGTGTATTTGCTATTTCTTGATTGTGACAGTACTAATCTTTTGATACATTTCGTGCACATTTTTGATGCAGATTCATTTGAATATTTTTCATCTTTCTATTTACCGCTAACCTGTGAAAGTCTGTCCTTTTATTTCAGGCATAAATATGTTTTCATCCAGTTCACTATTTGCTTTGTCTTTATCTTTCACACACGTGTGGTCTGTTTAAACATGTATCAGGTTTCGTGGTTCTGAGGATTGGATTTCCTGGCAAGTTATTAGATTCGTTTAAAAATTCATATTTCAGAGCGCGAGTGGGCTGAATTAAATCCATCATTGTACCAATTACATATACTGTAATGCTACATTTGCGCCTGCTTATTCGTAATTTACCCACAAAAACAACACACCACCAAATATGCGTAGGAAACCTGAAAACTATTAATTTCCAAACAAAATATTTAAATGTTGGGAACAAAAGTTTCGAATTTTCTCTGAATTTCTGAGCAAGTAAAACTGTTAGCTCGAAGTCGTACTTTGGTAAAGGTGTTACCAGAAACGTCGCACCGAATTCCTGAAAGCAAACAAATTGTATGTGGTTCTGTTGAAACATTCCAAATATTTAGAAACATTCCAAACATTCAAATGTCCTCCGTGAAAAACTGATTAGTCTTAATTAAACACATTTTGGAGTTTACCTTACAAAACACAACTTTTAACGTTTCGAACATCAACCAATCTATCGAAAAGAATAAAACTCATAACTAAATAAATAACATTGCAAGCGTGTTAGCATTCAAAAATTCAGCACCACTGCACCATTCTGAAATTAAAATTCTTAATGAACGACAAAATAAGTTTCATATGCTTATACACTATATTGACAAAAGTCACCGGACGCCTGGAAGAGAAACACAACATAGCATTTATTGACATACATTAGTACGGTATCGGTCCACCTTTGGCTCTTAATGCAAGCACTGACCCTTCGAGACTTACTTTCGACAAGGTTTTGGAACACAGCGATAGGTATGCGCTTCCATTCAGTACATAGTGCTGCCGCTAACTGAAGCTTAGTAGCATGCCTTGGTTCCAAACTTCTTTTGTGGCGCTTCTAATTCATCCCATAGGTGCTCTATGGGATTAAGATCGCGGTCCTGTGCTGGCCAGTCCACACATGATACGGAATTGTCGTCAAACCACCCCGTAACAGTCCTTGCTTTTTTGCTCGGTGCATTCTCCTGCTGGTACCAACAAGGCTCGATTCCGTAGTATTGCCATAGAGTTGGTAGGGCATAATTGACCACAATATCGAGGTAGACGTGCTGGTTAACAGGTTTGTCCACGATAGCAAATGGGCCGGGACCATAAAACCAAAAACATCCTTACACGAGCACACTGCCAGCTCCAAACTTGACATTAGGAGCAGTACACTGTGGTAAATAGCGTTCCCCCGGCTGTCGCCATACCCACGCACAACCAACAGACTGATGGATCGTGTATCTGGATTCATCAGTCCATAGAACCCGTTTCCATTGATCTATGGTTCACGATAATGGTTATTTACACCATGCTAAACGACGAGTAGAATTCCGAGTGGAGATGAAAGGCTTATGAGCAGCTGCACGGCCACTGTAACCCATGGAATGAAGTTCTCTGCGAATGGTAGGTGTACAACATACCAAGGTTCCAGCATTTTTACTCACCTGTACACTGAGGCCTTGTACAGTACTCCGTCGATTAGTTGTAATAACTCTCCTGAGACTTCGACGTCCTCTATCACTTATTTTCTTTGGTCTGCCGGTACGTTTTGCTGCTTCAAGCACGCCATGTGTCTTCCACTTATTCAGTACATCCAAAACAATTGACTTGGGTATGTTTAAACGCCTCTCGGTTTCTCTTCTGGACAACCCACTAATATACCACCCAACAATCTTTCCTTTCGTAAAATCAGTTCTCTCCCGCCTTGACATTTTCACTCAACCTCACAGTGCGATATAATCGCGGTCAGCTGCAAGCTTGTTTTTATACCGTTTGCAGCTGTACCGCGCATCTTAACAACGCAGCGGATCCGTTCATTTTCTTTTGAAAGTGTGTCCGGCGACTTTTGTCAATATAGTGTAAGTTTAATGTACAACGACATGTCGCATGCATCTTTCAGTAAACTTTAAGAAATCCAGCAGGGAAAATAACTTTGGTTATGTTTCATATTCTATTTATCGCGATGCATGAAATAGAAATCGGTTCCACAAAGTAACTGGTACAATAAAGTTTGTTTGCATGTTTTGTCTTAAGCTTTGATTTTCAACTTAATTAGCACGTCTTTTGTAAAAAAAGGTCGTGTTTCTGTTATCACTTTGTCCGTCCGTCTGTCTCTAGACACCATATCTCTGCAACTATTATTACGCTTTAAAAAAATTATTTTGCCGTTGGGAAGCTTGAAACGTAAGAATGATGATTCTTGCATTCCGGTTTATTTTCCCGGCAGAACATCGCCGTTAGAGGGCGGGAATACAGCTGATATCGAATTCAAAACCCATTTTATTCCATATGTTTGTTTCTAAAGTCTAAACACCCGATTGACAAAAATATTTTTTCTTTTGATGCCATTTACAGCGATGGCAATTTTAGGTACGGGCTGTTTTTCAAGTAATGCATAGATTTTCCGCTAGGGGGCGTAAAGTTAAATTTCGTTTTTTCCGATGCCTCTGCTTCTAAAAGCCCGATTTGAAATATTCTCCCTGCGTCTGATATAGATGTTGATGGAAAATATCTAGTATTCAATTTCTAATTTTTGGTAAAGAATTGTTTGGCCACCAGTTTATTTCTGCCTCTGATGTACTGCAGCAAAATCTGAGCTTCAGAAAACTCCATTTAGCTGTTGATGGGAAAAATCTAGTATGTCATTTCTAATTTTTGGTAAAGAATTATTTGGCCACCGGTTTATTTCTGCTTCTGATGTATTTGCAGCAACATCTGAGATTCTGATAACTCGATTGAAAACATTCTATTATGCACTTATGCCGCTTATCTCGGAAAAACTTTTGTGTGTGAGAATACCTCCTGCTTAAAATAGTGCATAAGTCTTTCCGCCAGGAAGCGTTTATGAATATCCTATGTTTGCCCATATTTCTGCTTCTAAGAGTCCGATTTGAAAAATTCTTTCTTTGTTGGAGAGCATTTCCGCTGCGAAATGCTTCTCATGTCATTTCATTTTTTTCTTAACGCACAAGTGTGCCACTAGAGAGTGAAAAGCTGGGGACTATCGTCTTTAAATAATGCACAGCTTTCCTGCTACAGGACGTAAAGCTCAAAACTTTTTCTTGCTATCACTGCTTCCAGCAAACCTTTTTCTCGCTTCTAAAAACATATTTGGAATGTTCTTTTTCCTTAACGTAGCTTTTCCCATGAAGTACATTTTTTACCTATTTTCAACTTTTCCATTATGCAAAATTCTTCCGCTAGAAAGAATAGAGTTACATCATTTTTCCTTCTATATTTCTTGTTTGCACTGTTCGACTTGAAAAACTCTTTATCTCTGATACGCGTTGTGCTATGAGAAAATGTTGTGCGCCATTTGTTAATATTCGTATTATACTCTTTAGCCGTTTGTGGAAGTGAGTGTCTGTTTCTACAAAGGCTGTTCCATAAAAACTGAGAGCATTTTTTTTTTAGTTTGCAAAAGTGCGAAGGGGGAAAAAGCACATACGACTAACTGAATTAAGGAATTATATATGGAAACAGTTATTAGCCGTGGCAGACGATTCTAGTTTTATTATTGCGCAGTTGTTTAAGGTACGTCTGCATTTCGCGATACAGCTATGGAAGTGAGTGATTCAGAGTTACGGATCCACAAACAATTGATTTATTGAAAAAAGTTAAATGTATGGGTGAATCAACGATTTTTAGATGGTACCATGATTTCAATCGTGTGTGCTCCAGATGGGTACCTGATCACCTGACGAGAGAACAATTGTTAGCCAGAGTTCAGGTGCGTCATGAGTGGAAACAAATGATTGCAAAGGATCCAAACTTTCTAAACACAGTAATAACTGCCGATGAAACGTGGGTCCACTATTTCGACCCCCTGACGAAGCACGCAACGAGTGTCTGGAAAAACACAGGCTCGCCTCCTCCGAAAAAGGTCCCCCAAACCAAATCAGCTGGGAAGGTGATGATGATAATTTTCTTTGAAGATAAATGTGTAGTCTATCAGCATGCTGTTCCTCCACAAATTACTGTCAATGCTGAGCATTGCATTTCAGTCTTGAAGCGTCTGCGACGACACATGTCGATTAAGCGACCGGAACTGGTGGGCAAGTGGACCTTACACCATGATTACGCCCGCCCACGTGTGGCTGCTTGTGTTCAAACGTTTCTTATGAAATGCAGTATTTAAATCATGCCACAGCTTGCCTACAGTCCTTATCTCGCCTCGTGCGATTTCTGGTTGTTTCCAACAGTGAAGGAGAAGTTCCGTGACACGACATTTAACACAGATGCTGACGTTATATAAGCTGTACACGGGTCGCTAAAGCAGGTTCCACAAAATGCCTTCGCCACATGCTCTGAAAAGTGGACTGAACGATGGGGCCGTTGCATATCATCCAAAAGCAGATACTTTGAGAAAGAATGACATATATTTTGCTGTACCTATATTTCCTCATTTTGTGTGATTTTACTCTCAGTTTTTATGTAACGGCCGTTGTATTTCTGGATGTTTGTATCGATTTTAGAAAGCCAGTTGATTTTTTTTTTCTAACCAATTCTTTTGATTTTGAATAACTGATAAATTATGAAGCGTGGGAAATTTAAAAGTATTAATAAATTATTAAGATAAATTATTCAGCGTTGGAATAACTTTGATAAATTATTAAGAGTCGAAATTCAAAAAGAAAGAGAGAGAGTATAAATCTTTATTAAAGCATTAAAAAGAACGAAATGTGCAAAAAACCTGAAAAGAAGTATATACAAAAGATGTGCTCGTTACAACCGAAAATTGTGTGTTTTTCATCGTGATTGTTATGAAACAATTATCTGAATGAGTATTCAATTTAGCGGCAACTTTTTCTCTAGCGCTTGAAAGAACTTTAAACTAAAAAAAATCCCTCAAGCCCGCATGTTGAATGATAAACGGAATTCATTCTCTCAGTTTTTATTCTTGTGGCTATCCTTTTACATATTTGACCAACATTGAGCTATCAACGGCAAGACTAAGAAGAGGTTGCTACATGCCTGTGGCGATTTTGCGCAATGTTGTTACGAGATATTTTGGCGTACCCATGCGCTTTCATAGAGAAAATACGAAATGAAAAGTTATCCACCAGAAGACATTCAGTAGTAAATATTGTTACTATCTACAACTTTGAATGAAACCATTACCGGTCATATCGCTAACGTTATTATTATGAACTGCATTTAACCTTTTGAAATCGATATTTCCTCCAGAGAAGACTAACTCAGTTCGTTAATTAACAAGTCTGTCCTCGGAATAAATATGCAAGAAGATAACGCATTTTACGCACTCTTGCTTTTTAATACATGCCAATATATTTATGCGAATTGTGTCCATAATTTCGACCACTTCACTGAATTTTCGCTTTATTCGCATATAATATTAGTAACTAAGGATGAAATGCGTCATTAGCTTGTGATTTGTGAATGGGAATTTGCAGTAAATATCTGAACTTGCTGGAGTTTTCTTTCATTCTGGCTTTTATCTGGCGAACTGGGCCTTCCAACTTAATTAAAACTGATCCTAATCTTCATTAATAAAATACTTTAGAATGCAAGAGCCATCGTTTGAATGGGTACTTAAACTATGTCCTGAAAAATGCTGCGAGGAGTGGTGTTTTATTACGGTTTTAATCTTAGGCACATGAAGTGTATTTAGCGTGCTCTTGTACTAAGGTAAAATCGTGTTCAATGTTTCACTTAAGAATTTCTCAAAGTACGTTTTTCTAAATAACAATCCAAATACCTTAAACTCTAAAACCAATCACTAGTATTTCTTTAGGCATTTTAATTTAACTGAAGTAAAATTTTTTCGCTCAATACTATGTCACGTATGAATATAAACGTAAGTTTTGTAAAATACGGAAGCACTAAGAAAAACACAAAACGACTGACTTGTTCTTTTATTTAGTGTTTTTTGACCGCCTTAGGGACACAGGCATACTCCCATCCCTAATTTAGGACCACTGGTTCCAGCAAGAGAGCAGTGCCAGTGCCATGCCTTATCTGGGAACAGATCCCTGTCGTCCCGGTGGCGCAGTGGTCTAAGCGATGGCCTGTGATCATTCGTCCACAAGGGGTCCGGGTTCGAATCTCGGTGAAGAATGGGTGTTGTGTTTGTGTTACAGCACTGGCTCTCTCCCTTCTCTGGAACCATTGACCCTAAATTAGGGATGGGCAACTGCTCATAACCCATTGAGTTGCTCACGGTGATCGTTAAACCTCCAATAAAAAAAAAGAGCCCCCTCGTATCACGGAGGAATATTCAAAAGCCAGCGGGTCAGGCCTCTCTTCCACTGGGGCGTCGTCGTACAGATACAGTACGAAACTAAATCAATTGGTAAATGGTATTTATTATTTTCTACGATAATAAGAGAAAAAGCTTATGAAAACCGAGAGATCGATCATTTTATCTGCTGAAAATTTAAGTTTTCAGTTCTACTTTCCTTTGTTTAACTTAGATCATTATTGGGGTGCCCGGGTACAAAAACGGCGTTCTTGATACAGCATCACTTACCCAGAGCCTTGGAAGAATCCAAGCTAAATTTGAAAGTACATACCATCATGTTCAATAGCTTGATTCCATTGTGACGTACAACAGAGCTAAAGAACGTGTCAAGAAGACAAATCTGCAGCGTCACGTTCCGTCAGTATAGTTTAGCTGGGAGAACAACTTACTCCGGAGTGAGGGGTCACGCACAAATTTGCGTTTACACATTGGCACCCGAACGAAAAAAGTGGATCTACTCGCCGTTTGGTTCTTCGAAAAATGCGTAATATTTGTTCCACACATCATCTAGAATTATTGATAGTTCGTTCTTCGCTTACCAAAAATATTAAGAGGGAGATAATGTGACGTACTACAGAGGTAAAGCACTTGTCAAGACGATAAATCTGCAGAGATACATTCCGCCTGTGTACCTTAGTTGGGAGAGCAACTTACACTGGAGTGAGGGAGCGTGGATTCGATCTTGGTCACAGAAAAATTTGTGTTTTCACACCATCTGCTTGCCAGTTGCTCAATTCCTACACGGTAGCATGGTTTCGGTTTAGAGGCGAAAAATTCTTGGCACTCGCTGCCGATATAGTCCAAAGTAATCAACGGCTTGCCACGAAGAAAATGCGCCATCACCCGAAACATGTGGTAGTGTAAACAGACAAGTTCTGGGCTGTATGTTGGATGAGGCAGCAGCTCGATTCCACGCAGCTGTTGAAATTTAACCTGGGTACGATTAGTGGTATGAACGATTAGTAATGTAATTAATGTAACGATTGTAATGTAATTTAGTAATATACAATTAACGGTTTTGCATTGTCTTGTTGCAACAGTACTCGCTTTCCGTTGACTAAGGCAGGATACTTCCGCTGAACTTTATCATACACCCTGTCTCGTTGCTGAGAATACAGTTCGGCATTGATAGACCGACTATTCGGAACAATCCCAAAAAACCTTCATAATTCCAACAGATGCAGAGTAGGAACTTTTTCTTAAAACATCTGCGTTTGGAGCTTGGTAAAGTTGGTCACTTCTATTCAGTTACTATTATGAAGAATAAGAATTAAGCAGATATTCTTACTTTTCATTACCGGTATTTATTTGTTTGATAAACCAAATATCTTGTGGATTACTCAGCAGTTCCTTGCATACATCGACACGTCGTTGAGGTTAAACTGGGTGAGCTCATGAGGCACCTCACGGTATCGTCTGTGAACCTTTCTGATCTTGTGCAGGTGCTCAAAGATGGTATATTTAGAAAGTTGCAATTCTTCTGACAATCTGCGAGTGTTTGTTCGTGGATGATCTTCCACGGCCGGGTGCAGGATGTCCGAATCAACACCAGAGGGCTTCACTGAAACTTCCTTTCTTTCCAAGCTGACGTCACCAGCCGCAAATTTCTTGAAGAATGTGTGCGCTGTCCGAGTAACGGCCAGAACTTCACCTTCAACTTCGTTGATTTTTCAGATTGCTTCAGCTGTTTTACACTCCTGTTTCTAGTAATGCGCAATAGAACTAATATTTCAAATTCTGTAGCCATTGCAACTGACCGCGGTAGAAGTTCAACGCATGAGTGACGACATGGGCTTCACGCCTCGTTTGATTCCCTATAGTACGCGCTTTCAGTCGTGTGCAAAATAAGAAAATTGCACCGAAGAAAATATGCATATTTACGTCGTGGAGCTGTCCTATGCAAAAACGCCAGTTTTTTTTTGTTTTGTTTTTTCGGACACCCCAGCGATTTCTGGGTAGGGACATCATAAAAAATCCGTTGTTTTCATTGACTTTTTGGGTAAGCTTGACTTTTGCCAAGGAATGATGTTATTTTTACAGTTTTACGTCGAATCCCATATCAACCTCCTCTTTAAAAAGTAAAAAGGAAAACATCTGTAGAATTTTACATGCAAATCCTTGGAAGGCAGAAAAAACGAATTCGCTGTTTGACAAAATTCAGTACCACATGTAATGTTTAAAGCTCTCGTCAATAGCAGGTAACCTTTACTTGGAAGGATCGAGAGGAAGCTAAGTTTCCGTACGACGCATATTTACTTTGCTACAGTCGTGAAAGCTGCATTGTATCAGAATGCAGTTTCTTAATGGCTTTTATCACATTTAGCATGAGATACTCGTAATTTACTCAGATTGCAATGAAATATTATGTTTATGTATAACCTGATAAAATGATGTTCGCCAATAGTTTGGTATTATATTGCTCAATAACAATAAAACTAATTATTGTTACGTCCCTTCCTGGCACAAATCAGATTTCAACAACGGTTTTGACAACGACGAACCGTTACCCCTTTTCGTTACATCAAAATATTTTACGCAGGATTTACTTTAATATTGTCGGAGAAGTTGCATATTATCCAAAAACACTTTGTTATAGTGCAATGGCAGTAAATTTCGTTATTGAATATAGACCTAGCAAATAGGGACGATATGCATGCCCCGGTGGCGCCGTGGTCTACGCGATGGCTTCTGATCACTCGTCCGAGATGGGTCAGGGTTCGAATCCCGGTCAGGCATGGATGTTTTGTTTGTCTTACGGCACTGGCTTTTTCCCCTTTCTTGAGTCAGTGGCCCTAAATTCGGTACGGGCGACTGATTATAACCCATTGAGTTGCTCACGGTAGTAGTTAAACCTTCAATCAATTAGCTGAATTCAATTTTGCAACAACAGCAAGAATTATATTTTCTAGCTGCCTTAGCAGCTGGTTTGTTGGGTTTAGCTGGCCAAATGTTTGGCTATAGAAAATATTGCGATAAATAAGCGTTATTTCTTCAGAAAAGATCAATAGCTGTTTTAAAACACACTGGTAAAAAAACAACAACTTTAGTTTAGGTCAACAACACCTTGCTATCATATAATTCCTGTTCTGGCAATTGTAGTTAATGCAATTAATTCTCATATTAATGTTTTCAAAGACACGTGAAGTACATCATTTCGGTGAAACGTGAAATATGCGCACACATAGGCTTAATCATTTACAGCATTTGAATTGCGCATAGTCGTGCTAGTAGTAGTTCTTAAGTTGACAATTATCTAGACGAGAGTTCCTTGAAAAGTGCTTCGAGATAGCCTCTGCTACCCTAAACCTAACTGGATCCTGTTCAGAAATAGGCAAGGCTCGAATGATATTCTCGGCTTGAGGAACAAATTGTACCTTATTTAATACGCGTCCTTGGGTAAGCAAATTTACGACCATTTTTAAGCGAAAAGACTTAAAGTTCATTTAGTTGATACGAGCTGAGGTTTATGAATGTTTAACAATTATTATGCCTCTCAGAATGTCATGATGGCTTGTGTGAGTAAAGCCTAGACTCTAGTTCATTTGCAAAAATATTTCTTAGCTTATTAATGTGCGTAATCTCAAAACGTTTAGCCTCAGTACTGAATATAGATGCATATGAGATACGAAGACGATCTAGTATTACTGGATGCCTTATTCGAGACAGGTGAGAATAGGCTATGTATGCCTTTCTAGATAGGTAATCTATTAACCCTCGTTTCAACCGGATCTCAGACGATTACCTTTTTGCCTGTGCAGTTGCTAATACTGCTGCATCCCGAGTTCGTGAAATTTTAGAATTCCCGAACTTTTCGGGAAAATTAAAATCCATAAAGAAGTTATTTTATTTATATGTCAACAAACTTGTCGTCATATCATTCACTGTTTCTCACGTTATTATAAAACTGCGCACGGGAAACGTCGATATTACAATATATACTAAATTTTGTTTTATTTCAACTTGTTATTCACACTGCTTCTCGAGGTTCATTAAGAAATTTTAAATTTTCAGCATATGAAGTCTTCAAATAGACATGGAATAAGTCTTCATATGGATATTCTAATGTAGCGTAAATTTGACAAAGTCGTCCAATATATAGATAAAAAAGTTAGTAAATGACTATCATTATTTCAGATTCGTCTTTTAATACATGATTTATGAATTTCAAAAGAGTTAAAACTTTCGAACCTCCCGACGATTGTGAGTTGAATTGGCAATAAGACATCTTTTTATCGATGATGGCTTAATTTCGCTTGTCTTGGCATAAGCTTCCAAGTTGAATTTGGTAATATAACATCTTTTTATCGATGATGGCTTAATCTCCGCTTTCCGTTGCATAAGTTTCCATACTAGTTTCAATTACTATTTTGTAATCACCTTCAGTGGGGATATGCAGAAAAAACAAAAAAATTCTACAGAAACAAAAAGAAATGGAGACAAAAATAAAATATACATCGAAGTACTAAAAGAAGATTTAAGACCAGATTAAATGAACATATATCCAACTGGAACAAAAAAGAGAACAAAACATCATTAATACAGCATTGCATAGAAAATAAGGCTATTCCAGATTGGTATGAAGCAAAGTTATTAACATCACATAAAACAAAAAATCAAATATTAACATCGGAGGCAGTAATAATTGAAAAAAACTAAGGAAGCAAATTGTAATAATAACGACCTAATGAATCTTTCATACGCTTGGAATTATCTTATTGAAAAAGAAAAAGAAAATAACAATAATAGAAATAAAAAATACAAAAACAGAACAAAACATAAATATATCAACAAACAGATGGCAACAACTAATGAATTGGAATCAGAAGAAAATTCAAACGATCCAATTGGAAACGAACACGACTAATGATGCGCAATGAAACCAAAAATGGAATGCGCAATGGTTCGACTGACGTGGAACATCGGACTCTGCCAGTAGAATTGATGTAGATGGCCAAGAGACAACATGAAAGAGAAATAACTGGTATATACCCCCTGAAGATGATTACAAAATAGTAATTGAAACTAGTATGGAAACTTATGCAACGGGAAGCGGAGATTAAGCCATCATCGATAAAAAAGATGTTATATTACCAAATTCAACTTGGAAGCTTATGCCAAGACAAGCGAAATTAAGACATCATCGATAAAAAGATGTCTTATTGCCAATTCAACTCACCATCGTCGGGAGGTTCGAAAGTTTTAACTCTTTTAAAATTCATAAGTCAAGTATTAAAAGACGAATCTGAAATAATGATAATTATTTACTAACTTTTTTATCTACATATTGGAAGACTTTGTCAAATTTACGCTACATTAAAATATCCATATGAAGACTTATTCCATGTCTATTTGAAGACTTCAAATGTTGAAAATCTAAAATTTCTTAAGGAGCCTCGAGATGGAGTGTGAATACAATTTTTAAGTATATATTGTAATATCGACGTTTCCCGTGCGCAATTTTATAATAACGTGAGAAACAGTGAATGACGTGACGACAAGTTTGTTGACATATAAATAAAATAAATCATAACCACCTTATAAAATTCGACAAATAGAAATAATTGATGATTTAATATAATCCATAAAGAAGGTTTCCCGGTTCGCCCCTTTGTCTCTGGATTCGCTAACCCTTTAGGAGCTCTTGAAAAGGCTTTACGCCGCCCCGGTGGCGCAGTGGTCTAAGGCGTTGGCCTCTGATCATTCGCCCGTAAGGGGTCCGGGTTCGAATCCCGGTCAGGCATGGATGTTGTGTTTGTCTTATGGCACTGGCTCTCTCCCTTCCCTGGAACCAGTGACCCTAAATTAGGGACGGGCGACTGCTTATAACCCATTGAGTTGCTCACGGTGGTCGTTAAACCTCCAATCAAAAAAAAAAAAAAAAAAAAAAAAAAAAAGGCTTTAGCGACCTTTCTTTCACCACTTTTAACTTCTTCCTCCATCTGTTCAGTTTCTAGTTCCGTTGAGGCCCTTCGTTAAATTCAATCTTTTGAACCAGGAGACTCAAGTTTTTTTTCTTGCATCTTTAGATGTTGTGTCACTTTTTCCCAATGTTTCTGTAGCAAATGACCAAGAAATAATAAAATTGAAATTGCATTTCCAGTTGTCTTTACATGATTCAGAGGCTCAAGCTGATTTAGCTGTCGTAACGTTCGTATATAAAAGGACTTCCTTCAAATTTCAGTTTGTTTTCTACACTACTGGCCACCCAAAATGCAACACCAAGAAGGATACGAGATAGCAAAGCCAGATTTACTGGACACATAACAACAGATACAAAGATGAAGCGATTGATCTTACATGCCCGTGCGAATTGCGGAACACGCAGACATCAATAGTTCGTGTGGCCCCCATGGCTGACAATAACGGCCGCTGCACGCTGCGGCATCGAACGAAAGAGGCTTTGGATGTGGGCTTGAGGTATGTCGGTCCAGGCTGATTCCACACGTTTCCACATTTCATCAGGCGTAGCAGCGGGTGGTGCTTGCCGGGCCACTCGGTTGCCGATCAGCGACCAGACGTGTTCGATGGGTGACATATCGGGAGAACAGGCAAGCCACGGCAGCAGTGACACCTGGTGGTCGGTGAAGATCTGTTGCACGATGCGTGCCACGTGCGGGCACGCATTGTCCTGTTCAAACGTGGCCGCTGGCAGGTCCAGCAGGTAAGGGAGGACTACAGGCTCCACAAAGTCGGATATGTAGCCGTGGCCGTTGAGTGTACCGGCGATGCGTACCAGGGGGGGGGGTGTCATATCCAATTCCACCCCAAACCATAACGCCCGACGACGGACCGGTATGGCGATTCATATTGCAGGTGTCAACAGTCTCTCTCTGCGGTGCCGCCACACGGGGATCCGACAATCGTGGTGTTGCAGGCAGAAGCGAGATTCGTCGGAGAAGACAATGTAGTGCGTTTCCGAAGTCTAGGTGCGGAGTTCAACGGCCCACTGCCGCCGCATTCGCTGGTAGTGTAACTTCAATGGTAATCGGAGGATTGGACGCCGTGCGACAAGTTCCCGTTCCTGCAGACGACATCGAACGGTACGTGCTGACACATTTTGTTGCGCAAAACACCCTGATTCCTGCACTAACGTTCGTGATGTGGAGGTGCGAGCCGTCATTGCCCGCCGCACAACATGCCGGTCCTCTCTTTCGGTGGTGTACCGTGGCTGCAGCAATCGCTCACGTCGGTCCGTCCGTCCCTCCTGCACCCACTGAATCCATACTCGCCTCACTGTGGCTGGATGTCGTCCCACACGGCCGCCAATGTCTCGGTACGATAAACCGCTGTCGCGATACGCCACTATTCATCCTCTGTCGAAGTCCGAAACGTGCTGGATTGACTGCCGTATTCTGCGACGAGGCATCAGGAAGCTTCCCACGCTCAGGTCCGACAGCACAACGCACTTCCTTTACTTACACCCCGCCTTCTGTGCACCCTTCTTATAGTGTTTCTCGTTGGCGTGCCGGGCGCACATGATTTGCATATGCCCTGCAATGCTAATCGTTGGCATGACCTCTAGCGTGCGACGCATGCTGCGAGTTTCAGGCCAATCGGATGCTTCCTTCTTGGTGTTGCATTTTGGGTGGCCAGCAGGGTATCGACAGAGGGAAGGGGATCACATGGGTTCTCCACTGTCCCCTCTCTTTGCCGAAATTGTTTTTCAGGCTCTAGATGAAAGTGTTTTAGCGGTTACATCATTAGCTCCTTGTCTTTATTTATGTTACATAAATGATATTCTCGTTTGTTGGCCTCAGTGTTTAGTTTCTCTCAAAGATTTTGCCGACTTAATGTCATCTCTAGTTGAGTCTATTACATTTGCTGTTGAATTCGAAAGAAAGTGCGTTCCACTCTTTCTGGATTTCCTGCTAAAGCGGTAGTCTTCTGCACATAATCTTTCATTTTCAGTCTTTCGTTCTACTGCTCTACCTACACTTAATAATTATTTTTCAGCCCATCCTACACTCTATAGGTTGTCTTCTTTTTATTTTCTCATTCGTAAGGTCTACTCCCATTCTTTCAATGCTATAGCCAGGAAGATTGAGCTTAACAAAATTGTAACCATTGCCAAGGAGCATGGGTACTCCAAGGGAATTGTACACAGATTTCTTCCAAAAATTCGACGATTGGCATTCTCTACGTTGACGCTGGAATCGGACCGGCGCAAATATGTGAGATCTCTTGACTACTTTCCTGGAATTACTACTGCCCTCAAAAACGCTTGCAAGAAATATAACTTGGACTTCGGTACAAAAACTAAAAATCTGATGTCGATTATTAAGAATGATCGGAATCCTGTCCCTATGAGTAGTAAACTCGGTGTATACCAAATTCCTCTAAAAGACTTGGATGTTGTGGATAAGGACCAACTTTATATCGGTTCTACTTTGCGGACTTTACGGACTCGTTCATGAGAACTTAAATACAATGTAAAACCGCATTCTGATTCTACAGCTCTTTCACGATTAATTATTTGTGGGACACACTTTCCTCTTTGGGTGAAGCCAGAGTTTTTTCCAGTCATGGCACAAAGAGTGCGACTCTATTTACTGAAACCTTACATATTTTTAAAATTGCTGCAGTGAGTTGCAATGACGATTTACCTAAGTTTATTCCTCCCTCTTGGAGACTGTGTTCTGGAAGTGCCTCAGCCAAATTTAAAATACTATCATACTACATAATTTTACGATTTACCTGTAATTAATGTGGACTGACCAATTGTGGACTCGATGTTTCTACGCATGCTCCAACTGTCATGCATCATTGACTACGGTTTGTATACATAGCAGTGCAAATTTCTTTTAAGATTTTAGCATATCATGTGTTTTTAACCATCAGATGCTGGCATGAAGGATCTTATGATTTTAATCAGCAGTTTTGTCAACTTAAAGTTTTAATCATCCATTTTGATTTGCAATTGTGGTTTGCATCGTGCAAAGACGGCATTTCCTGATATATACTAATTTTCAGCAACTGCTAATACGATACTGCAACAAATTTTGGAATTTGTTTCGAATGATATTTTGCATGGTAAATTACTTATGTAATTAAATGCATCTGAACTTACCTGCCTTCAAATTGCTAAATAACCTAAGTTGACAGTCCCTGGCATTAACACCGGCTTAAGCATTAACACCAGAGTTCTTTGAAAAAATGAAATGAACAGGTGCGACGTTGAAAAACGGTGCACTAAAAGAATGCTATGAACCGCGTCCTGATTTAAAGGTTCCGCGAAACACTACTACGTCTTATACGCCGTAGTGGGATTAAATAAAACATCAAAAGTCCGTCGTCAACGATGGGGTTGGGTTCCTTATTCCATGGTCTCCAAACTCAGGGTTGAGATAAGTGCATTGCGTTGTGTTGCATATACTGTAGACTGCTATAGGCCCGCCACTCCTATCCGTACGGCGCTTTAGAAATTAATAAAAAAAGAAGAAAACATACGAACATTGAGCATAGTAAGTAAACAGCCTTAAAAATTTCTTAAAAATTATTCGATCATTAACAGAGGGACACAGGTAAATTTTTAAATATAGATTTATTTGTAAGAATTTTTCTTAAGGCCTAGGGTACCGATGGAGTTTTACTCTTAGCAACATTACTTTTAGCATCTTTGCTAAATCTAGTGAACAATTTACATAATTAGTAATGTTGTTACGAAAACCTGTGTGGTGCGTTAGAGGAACATTTCATCGCTGAGATAACCGGAAATTTTACCCTACATAGCACATGCTTAGCTATGAGGTATGAGATAGGAAACATCTGACCCTCTCGCTTCCGAGGCTCTTCTTTCGCGTCTCTTGGAATGGTGAATCTGTGTCCTCCTACCTAACTGGATCTAGCTTCTGACATGAGGATTCCTCCGTGCGCACATCTGTCTCTTTTTAACTTAGCACAAATTGTCCTGGGACTCAACCCTTGACTCTGACTGAGAACTGTGAACCTAAGACATGGGACTGAGCATCTGGACTGGGAACTAAGAATTGCCTCTGAGACCTCAGAAAGCGAACATTTTAGAACATTTTTCTTGTCCCCGTATTCTTCTATATGCTCTTGGCTCCGTAGGATCTTTCTATCTGGAGCGGAGTAACCGAAACTCTCTAAGGGTAGCGTCTAGCATACCATCGGTCACTCGCCACTCTTCTGGTAGTAATAGTAATAGTAATTTATTATAAGACCTGTACCACCAATTGGTTTGACAGGAATTAACAGAACCAGTTACATGAGGGAGACAAAGCTCCGCTGATCGAAATACACATATTAATACAATCTTTCAAAATATAGATGTTAAACAAAAAAAAAGTATTCAAAAACACAAAACTAAATTCCGCATAATCGCCCAAAATATTATATAATCAATGATATTATGAAATCAATGAGAAATTAAAATCAAACTTATATACACAGTGCGTCAAAGAATTTTTAAGACTTGCGCTAGATTTCAGCCTACGGTGGCGCCACCAGTGTAATCGCGAATGCTTTATAAACCGTGATCATCTGCTTGCTTACTGCTAAAAGTACTGCGCAGTTGTTAAAGTAACTCAAACGAAACGGGCGTTCATTAGAGAAGTAAGATTTTTTTCATGTGGAATTATTAAGATGGAACAAAGGGCTGTTATTAAATTTAACGCAAAACTTGGTTAAAAGTGCCTCGGAAACGTACCAAATGATGAAACAAGTTTACGGTGAGTTTTGTTTAAGTAGATCAAATGTTTCCCTGTGGCACAAGCGTTTCTTGGACGGAAGAGAGACGCTAGAAGATGATAAACATACCGGAAGACCAAGTTCATCTAGGACACCTGAGATTATTGAAAAAGTGCGTGATTTCGTGACAAACAATCGATGTGCGTCACTAAGAATGATGGAAGAGTCTTTAAACATCAACAAAGAAACGATTCGAGCCATCCTGCATGAAGATTTGGCAAAACAAAAGTCTGTGCTGAATTTGTTCCACACACGTTAACCAATGAACAAAAATCAAGGAAAAGTGCACATTGCAGAGACATCATTTCAGCCGCTAAAAATGATCCAAACTTCTTAAAATCGATTGTTACTGGTGATGAAACATGGTATTTTCAATATGATCCTAAAACAAAGCGACAAAGTGCGGAATGGAAGTAAAAAAACTCGCCACAAGCCAAAAAAACAAGAAAAGTTCCATCGAAAATCAAAACAATGCTCATTACATTCTTCGATAGTCAGGGTATTATCCACAAAGAATTTGTTCCAAGTGGACAAACAATTACTGGTGAGTTTTATGTAAATATTTTGAGGTGTTTGATGGGCAGAATTCGTCGCATTCGTCCAGAATATCAAGATAAAACAGTTGTTGTTTGTTGCTCGATAATGCACCCACTCACACCTCACTTCTTGTTCGTAGATTTTTGGCGAAAAATAACGTCTGTGTTTTGAATCATCCACCGTATTCACCTGATTGATCACCCTGCGACTTTTCTTTGTTCCCAAAACTTTAAATGATGTTAAAAGGGTGTTTTTTTTAATGATATTTCGACCATACAAACATCTTCGACGCGTGCTTTGGAGGCAATTCCGCAAAGTGAACTGGAACAGGCATTCGAATCATTAATAAATCGCTGTAATAAGTGTATTGAAGCCGGATGGACTTATTTTGAATAACAACAAAACAAATTATAATTTCTTGTTTCTATTTCATTTTACAGACCCAGTCTTAAAAATTCTTTGACGCACTGTGTACACCACTGAATCCAAGCTAGTGCAGACCATTGAATTGCTAAATCATATTAAGTAATCCATTTCACTAAAAATTACACATATTTCACTAAATATTACAACATAATTCACTAAAAATTACAACATAATTCATTAAAATTATAACATAATCCACTAACAATTACAACATAATTTCAAATAACACAAACAAACAACTCAAAATGAAGGTTCCTAGTCCTCCTCCGATTCCTCTGCGGCATCAAGGCCAATAAACGAATCCCTGCGGAATACATTCAACAGAGTCCCTTCCTCCTCCAATCAGCTTCCCAATCATGTAGGAAACTGTAGCATTGTGTCTGTACGTCCAAGTATGAAAAGGCAGATTTACACATGGTAACTCACCGCAGTACGATGGACACTCAATTCCTCGCACTGCATCACAAGATGGAACATAGAAGCATTAACAGATCCACAAAAACAGGCGCAGTGCTTTATGTAAAAACGATTAAAATAGGCTGGAGTTATGCCATGCTCAGTCAAAAACTGATTTAGGAGTCTATCAGAAGGGCATCGTTTGGTTTTCACCACCAGAAGATACCCGTAAGTCACTCGACCAGTGTCCCCATGTGTCCAACGCTCCTGCCATTTCAATATCATCATATCACAAACACCTATTCTAATAGTTCTCCTGGTACGTGATACCTAGGTTCCCAAATTTCTCTGTTGCGATTCCCGATCGCCACAACTGAAAAATCCAAAGTCTGCTACTAAAATATGAGGCTTTAATTTGTCCACCGCTTCCCGCTTCAAATTTCTCTTTTGTTTCTTAAGCCCTTTAAACTTTATGGTAACTTCCGGGTTGTATAACGAAGTAACTTTCTCCGTCAATTTGGTCCACGCCGGGGATCGAACCCGAGTCCACTTATTCCGGAACAAGTCGCTCTACCAACTGAGCTACGCAAACGTTCGCTATCGATGCTATCTGCCTTTATGTCCTGTGCGTCCTGCGGGGCCGGCACGTCACCCCCCCGAAAGAGGGCCGGGGGCATGGCCCACGGCTCAGCCGTGACCATGAATTGCCATGGGCAGTCATCGGCTGTAGAACGTGCACTTGAGAACTCCCAGTCAATCTGGTGTGTGGAAGGCAACGTCACACACGTTTATTTTTCGAAGCGCTGAAGAAGGGATTCTCTTATTTTTTCCTATCTCGCGGTGTGGAAAGAACATCACATCATTGCGAGATCTTGAACGGCCGGTCATCCGGGAAGTTCGGGCGCCATTATAACGAAGTAAATTTCTCCGTCATTTTTGGTCCACGCCGAGGATCGAACCCAAGTCCACTTATTCCGGAACAAGTCGCTCTACCAACTGAGCTACGCAGACGTTCGTTCTCGCTGCTGTCTGCCTTTATGTCGTGTGCGTCCTGTGGGGTAGGCACGTCACAGTTGTTACGTTTAAAATCCCCTCGCCTGTTTATCGCTAGGCTTCGTTCTTTGACAGTTGCTCAGGGAATGATATCCGAATGGGCTGTATTGTCAGCGGGTGGGGGTGGGTGATGAACGCCCAGAAGAAGATTTATGACTTTCCATGCTTCTTAAAATATCGAGGAGCCGAGTGTAATAATAATAGCTTACGACTTGTTGCTGCCTTTTATGGCCTTTTGGTATTATATTCAGGCTTTGGGAATTTCGGAAATAAAAGGTTTCTGGAACACCTGGATATTTCCTCGGTATGCTCGCACTCGGAGGATTTGCGCTTGTAAGGCTGGAAGGGTTAGGGAGCCGAAAGAAAGAATTTGTAACTCCGATCTTCTTTTAGCCCTGTTCTAAATTTTGGGGACGAAGGAAAAAAAAACCCTGCAGACCTGTAAATTATGAATTTTAATTAAGGAGGATTACTTAAAGGCAAAATCTGCATATGGTTTAATTTAATTACGCTTTACATGAATTCCCAATGTTTGTCGAAATACGAAGAATTTCGGGGTAACTGTTAAATTAAAAACATGAATGTCCAGGGGGAAACAATTCGCCGAATTTTTGCCACAAAGATTTTGTTTAGCTTCTTTGTACATAGGGTACTTTTTGTCCTTCAAATTCCCTTTCCAAAACTACTGGTCTGTGGTTTCAGTATGGTCTATTCTTTATTAGAAGTGGATAAAACAGCTCCTTTCAAACAAAATGGGGTACTCACTTCCAATCCAGAAGAAAAGAATTTAGACGCCATTTTTTAACTCATTACATGTTTAAACAGAGAAGGAAATGCCAAGGCTGAACTGGATGAAGAACAGGCTATAACATTAACCTTAAAGATAATAGACTTTAGGTGATTGGCCAGTGGCCGTTAAAGATAATTTCTGCCGTTACATGGTACTGCGCCCCAAGGCATAAACAATGCCGTTTCTGTGTTATTTGAATAGCTAGATTGTGTTTGTTAAGAAAATTACACTGCAGTTTTAAAACAATGCCTTGTTTTTACCGCAAAATATAATCCGTTTTCAATAAGGTTTACTGCTATGTGCCGATGTGCACGTCTTCAAAAGAGTAAAATGTGGAAATATCATTACATATGTTCCCTTCAGGTCAGGCCTGAAGCGACTGTGGTTGAAAGCATTACCTCGGCAGGATTTTTATCCAAACGACAAGTCATCATCGAGAGGTTTTTTTCTTTTTTTTGTGGTAAGCATTTTTATTATGATAATTACGTACCAAACGCGTGGTACAAGCGACTGAACGGAGATGTACCATCCATACATTTCCAGGTTATTCACATCATATAGAAAGCGCCTCCTACAAAAGATAGCAGATGTGCTCTCAAGAGAAGGAGTGATGCCGTCTCCTTGCTCCGGAGTGATTGCTCTAACGTACTAAGCTACACCGACGGAATATATTGATGCAGATGTGTCGTCTTGACACGTGCTTCACCTCTGTAGTACGTCACTCTGTATGTAATTACACTTATTGTATTGTTTTACACTCCGAAACAATAGCAAAAAGATTAAATATTTAATCTAAAACATTTTAATTATACAGTCGAACTCTGTTAAGACGAGCTCTTCGGGATCGAACAAATTTGCTCGTTATATCCGTTACTCGTATAATCTGGGAAAGAACTAAAATATCAAGGAAATCATTCAAAAAATAAATTTCGTTATCAAATATAGTACATAGAATGTTTAATGTTTGGAAATACATAGTACTTACGTTTAGTTGAAATTACGTACAACTTTTCGGTTAGTTGTGTAATTCTTGAAAAATGCTTACGTACAGTACGACACACACACAGAACTATACGTACCATTATACATACTGTAGTACATACATATGGAAGTACGTACGATGTGATGCAGATTAAGTTGAAATTCTTGAATAACGGACATGTAAACTACATACGTACTTTATGAAATACAATATGTACTATACAGTATTGTAATTTTTGTACCATACAGTACTATCTGCCCAAAGCATATATCCTTTTTATTTCGTATGAAAACATTTGGTTAATTTTAGCTGCGTTGTCCTTGACTTCAACCGAAAATCCATCAGATTACGCTTAACAACTGATAATGCACTGAACACACACTCATTACCAGAATTAATTTCATAAAATCTAGTCAAAACATCCAAAGCATCTTGTGCTTGATTGTAAGTCACAACTTCTGGTATTTCTGTAATGTTTTCGCCTTCACTTTCTTCATTCACCGCAATGACTTCTTGCACAATTTGTTCCTCTGTTAAAATTCCAGTTGTTAGGACTGCAGCGTCAATGTAGATACAATCATCAAGAGAATTGCAATTGTTAAAGGTGCTTAAATCACTACTTTTTAACCATTCTGATAAGGGGAGATCATCGTCATAAATCACTTCAGTGCTTTCTACTAAAGTCTCCTTTAGAAGACCAGCCTTCCTATAACAATTTTTAATGGTTGTCGGAATGACACTATCCCAAGCTTCTCTCACAAGACGAACAGCATCCAATACGGAAATCTTAATTTCTAGCTTCTTCTCCATTTTCTGGATTAATTGTACGCTTAGAAATAGCCGAAAATGGCACTTAAAGCTCCTAATAATCCCTTGGTCCATAGGCTGTTGAATTGATTTTGTGTTTGGTGGTAGGAACACAAGTTTGATATTTGTCAAGTTTTCTACTTTGGGATGTGCTGGGCAGTTGTCTATTAACAGCAAAATGTTTCTGTTTTTCTTTCGTAGTTCGCGATCCAATTTATGAAGTTCTCCCGTAAAGATATCTGATGTCATCCACGCCTTTCTCTTTGCTTTATAATCAACCGGGAGATGCTGAACATTATTAAAACATCGAGGCTTTAACGATTTGCCAATCACCAATAATTTTCTTTTTTCAGTTCCTGCCATGTTCGCAAAAATTAGAACGGTTAGCCGATCCTTTGCCAATTTACCTCCAATGCATTTCTCGCATTTAAAAGTTAAATTCATGTCAGGGGTTACCTTGTAAAAAATACCCGTTTCATCAGCATTGAATATGTTCTGCTCACTGCATTCAGAAATGAAGCTGGGCCAAACGCTTTTTAGCCATTGACTTACAGATTCCGTATCCGCAGACATTGATTCCCCTGACATTTTTGCGTAAACAATATTGTGTCTGTTCTTGAAGCGATCAAGCCACCCATTACTGCATATAAAATTCTCATGACTGAATTGTACTGCAAATTTTTCCGCTTGCACTTTTAAAATCGGTCCATTGATAGGAAAACCAGCATCACGTTGAACTTTAAACCAACAAAGTAAAGCTTCATCAGTATCATTTTTTTACAATCTGTAAGATTGTTTTCAAATGCTGACAAAACTGCATCTTTGTTCTTCCACAATTTAGATAAAGCCCGTATTTTTTGCAAACAGCTGAATTTTTCTTGCAGTTCCTAAATAATATCCATCTTCTCCCTAATGGAGAGAGTCTTTCTTTTAACACCAACCATTTTGCTCACAATATCAGTCCTAATGAAAAAGGGGGAGGGAAAGCATAATTGATGTCGCAAGAGTAGGGCTGCGTGCGACTTTCTGATTAAAAAAAGGTTACTATATGTCCCGTGCGAAGTTGAAATACTGAATGCACTCAGAAAACATGCGTGGGGTTAGACCATTGCAGCCAATGAGAGAAAGCGAATTCCAGGAATCCTCTCGTAAACAGTGGCAAAGGAAAGGGTGGGAAGCTTTCCCCCACAAAATGCCGCCCCACTTACCCTTGGGCTGAAATGCAAGACGTCATAAAACACTCCCCGCTTTTCTCTCGAAGCAGGTGACACACAGACGGCCACCTTTCAATGCTGCGCTATCTTTACTGGGTGTAAAAGAAAAAAATCTGAAAGTCTTGCAAATTTGCTCGCCATAACAGAGTTGATACTCGTAACAAGCGGGATAATTTAACACTAATTGCATACGAAACCAAACTTCTTCTGGCATTTACTCGCTATAGCCGGGACCTCGTTATACCCGAGCTCGTCTTAACCAAGTTCGACTGTATATTGTACATCCGTATTTAGTATGAAGTATTTCGTATTTACATGAACATCTTACGTATTGCACGTACGTATTTAATATGAGGTCTTAATTCAATTGTAAGCTCGGCTCGAAATGTTCAAAGATTACATTATTAACAAAGAAACAATACATGCACAAAAGAAATGAAAAAATAACATAACACTGCATAACAACAATAACCAAATAGCAAAATACAACTAACGCCTATTGGCGTGCAGAAATCGAAGGGTTTCAAACTAGACGTTACTGCAAGAGTTCAAACAGTTTTTAAATGAAGCATGAGTTCATAAAGTTCTAAAACTTCGGGAGTGCATCGAAAAAAAAAACTTACAGCAGTAAAGCAAAAGATGATTTTTGCAAACAATGTTATGGTGAGAACAAAGTTAGAAAACAATCATGTTTAGAATGACCTGAAACCAATTTTCATAAGATGTCCATTTTTTGTAGAAATCGGAGCTTTTCCCTGATGTAAGTGCTTGATTGAGTTCTGTTTGAAGCACTGAACATACAGATAGCTTAAACATTTCACAGAGTTTGCGTCTTGCTTTAATCTAGGATGCTGGAAGATTAGCGGTTATATTCTTTAAGTGAAATAAGCTGCTGGCCACCCAAAATGCAACACCAAGAAGAAAGCATCCGATTGGCCTGAAATTCGCAGCCCGCGAGAGGACAAGCAAGCGATTAGCATTGCAGGGCATATGCAAATCATGGGCGCCCGGCACGCCAGCGATAAGTGCTTTAGGAAGGGTACACAGAAGGCGGAGTGTAAGTAGTGGAAGTGTGTTGTGCTGCCAGGACCTGTGCGCAGGAAGCTTACTGATGCTTCGTCGCAGAACACACAGCCATTCCATCACGTTTCGGAGTTCGACAGAGGACGAAAAGTGGCTTATCGCGACAGCGGTTTATCGTACCAAGACATCGGCGCCCGTGTGGGACGACATGCAGCCACAGTGAGGCGAGTATGGATTCTGTGGGTGCAGGAGGGACGGACGGACCGACGTGAGCGATTGCTGCAGCCACGGTACACCACCGAACGAGAGGACCGGCATGTTGTGCGGCGGGGGGCATTGACGGCTCGTACCGCCACATCACGAACGTTAGCGCAGGAATTAGTGTGTGTTGCGCAACAACCTGTGTCAGCACGTTACCGTTCGACGTCGTCTGCAGCAGAGGGACCTTGTCGCACGGCGCCCATTGCTCCGATTACCACTGACGTTACACCACCGGCGGGTACGGCGGCAATGGGCCGTTGAACGCCGCACCTGTACTATGGATTGGCACGACATTGTCTTCTCCGACGAAACCCGCTTCTGCCTGCAACACCACGACGGTCGGACCCGTGTGCGGTGGCACGGCAGTGAGGGACTCTATGACGCCTGCATTATGCATCGCTATACAGGACCGTCGCCTGACGTTATGGTTTATGACACCGGCACACCTCTGGTGCACATCGCCAGTACACTCAACAGCCACGTTTCAATAGGACAATGCGCGCCCGCACGTAGCACGCATCGTGCAACAATTCTTCAAGGCCCACCAGGTGTCACTGCTGCCGTGTCCCGCTTGTTCTCCCAATATGTCTCCCATCGAACACGTCTGGTCACTGATCGGCAACCGAGTGGCCCGGCAAACACCACCGGCGTCTACGCCTGATGAACTGTGGCAACAATTGGAAGTAGTCTGGACCGACATACCCCAAGCCCACATCCAAAGCCTCTTTCGTTTGATGCCGCGGAATGTAGCGGCCATTATTGCTAGCCATAGGGGTCACACGAACTATTGATGTCTGCGTGTTCCGCAAGTCGCATGGGCCTGTAAGCTTAATCGCTTCATCTTTGTATCTGTTGTTATGTGTCCAGTAAATCTGGCTTTGCTATGTCGTGTCCTTCTTGGTGTCGCATTTTGGGGGGCCAGCAGTGTAAATATATTGAATACTTTGCTTGAATGAAGATAAAAGCAGGCACCTTATTATGGCTGGCTGTAGTTGAACGCTGGCTAGAAAGAAGTAGTCGTGCATAGTGTGAGACGAATGGCAGACTTTCCTGGAGAGACTGTGAACGTGAGAGAGAAGAGAGGCTGTAATATCAGGCAAGTTGAGTAGATGTGACGTATGTCGACTGGCGTTGAGCAGTAGAAGCAGTCTCGGATTGCAAGGTTCCCAAAACGATGTAATGTGATGGGCGTCGGAAGGCGACCATGTAAGTGTAGCCAGTGAACAAATATTTCTTTAGGGAAGACGATAAAATTGTGAGCTTTCATGCAGGTGACAGCAAGATCTAAGGTTGGGATCTGGGAAATTGGAATCGGAAAATTATAATTCGTGACGAGGTGACGGTAGAGTAATTTCGAGGTTATGTTATACGGCAGCATTTGACGATCATTTGGGGAGATAACAAATGGACGATCATTTAAGGAGATAACAAATGGAAAGAGAAGCTGAGCTGAAGGGCGATGTATAAGTCCAGTTCTGTTCACCAGTGTTGGAAAGAGTCTGTGCATGGAGCATTGCAGGAGCATAAGGTTGGCTCGATTTTCTGGTGTTTGTTGAAGTGGAGGGGGAATTTTGTGAAGGGATTTCCATGATAGATTGGGATGAAGGAGATGAGACACTTTTGCCACTCAGCTGGCAAGCCAGGAAGAGTAGTAAAAGTGTGTCTGAGAAAGGGGATGAAGCCCTGAGAAGAAATAAAAAGAGTTTCGTCGAGAATATCATTTACTGAAGTGGGCGTGAGACCGATTAGGACAGGAGCTTCCAAAAGAGTCAGAGCTTCGCGGTATAAATCGGGAAAATTGAGAGGAATGAGTGGGTACTAGCTTATTTTGGTGAAGAGATCGAAGGTGAGAAATGGGTTCCAGGGGGAAGATGAGAGAGCTGCGAATGTCGCCACCAGAAGTGGGAAGTCTGGAAAGCTTTTGAAGAAAGTGAGTGAGTCGATAAATGCGATATTTCAGAAGAACGTTGGGAAGGTTGTGGACAACATTGGTGTTATCAGTACGGTTTTTGCAAACCTCACCTATAAAACACTAATTCCATTATATTATACCATGTTTCAGACTCACATTAATTATGCTATCTTATCGTGGGGACAGACGACTAAATACAATTTTAAAAAACTTCAAATTCTGTAAAACAAATATATAAGGTTAATTGACCTAACATTTGATAGAAATACACCACTATCACTATACACTGAATGGTCACTTTATTATGACCACCTGACAGTTTTAAGCAAATGAACTATGGCTGCACGCTGTTGCCGAAAGAGGGCGAGGCTAATATAAAAAGGCAAAGCTTAGTGCTTGCGACAGTAGTAGAAGAGAATTTTGGGTGACGAGATGGGTAAAAAATGCGATTTGACGGACTTTCAACGTGGGATGATTGTAGGAGCTCGGAGCCATGGAGCGAGTATCACCAAAACCACCGCATTCGTGAAATGTTCCAGAGCAGCTGTTGTTAAAGTGTTTAAAGCCTGGACTGTCAGACAAAAAACTAAGTCTCTACGTGCAACGTGTTGTCGTCAGGGACTAGTGACTACTCGGGCGGAACGGAGTGTGTCCAGACTGGTAACAGACAACAAAAAAGCAACAGTGCAGCAAATTACAGACCATCTTAATCAAGGATCCCCTCAAATGATCTCTGCACGCATTGTTCGCCGTACACTGCATCGGATGGGATATGGCAGCCGAAGGCCTGTTCGAACACCTTTGCTGTCTGCAGTTAACAAGAGAAAACGTCTCCAGTTTGCACAGGAGCACAAGGGTTGGACAGTCGATAATTGGAAACAAATTATGTGGTCCGATGAATCACGTTTTGAGTTGCACCATGCCAATGGCCGAGTAAGAATTTGCCGGAAACAGCACCAAAGCATGGACCCCAAATGCATTGCTACAATCCTTTAAGCTGGTGGAGGCAATGTTTTGGTTTGGGGAATGTTTTCCTGGAATGCTTTGGGCACTTTTATTCGTGTTGATCAACATCTGATTGTAACATCATATCTAAACATCGTTGTGGACGAAGTGCATCCTGTCATGTGAATGGTTTATCCCAATGGCGATAGCTACTTTCAACAAGATAATGCGTCCTGCCATAGTGCTCGTATTATACAGGATTGGTTTCACGAACATGCCTGTGAGTTTACTTTTCTTAGGTGGCATCAACAATCTCCAGATCTCAACCCCATTGAGAATTTGTAGGATGAAGTTGAACGAGCCATCAGACAGCTGGATCGACAACCCTGCAATCTCACACTCCTGGAAAGTGCTATTCATCAAGCATGGTTTCAGATTCCACAAACCACCTATCAACATCTCGTGGAGTCCATGCCACGAAGAATCGACGCAGTATTAAAGGCAAAAGGTGGCCCAACGAAGTACTGAGGGGTTGGCCATAATAAAGTGGCCGTTCAGTGTATAATAACACAAGAGTTTTTCCAAATAAATACAACATTCTTACGATTAACCAACTATATAACTATAATATTTGGAAAATTATGTTCAAGCGAATTAAGAATAATTTACACACTAACATCATACAAATTGTACCACAGATACACTCACATGACACATGTACTAAATTACATATTCTGCCCGTTCATCCGAAGACGGAGACCATGAAGCAGAGTATAAATTGCACTGGCCCTCACTACTGGAATTCATTACCGACGGAGCTGACTTCTTTAAATAACTCTAACCATTTAAAAAAAAATTAAAAAACTACATAATGACTTGCGACTCCTCAAATTGATGATTGCAGTGGAGTGGGACTATGATTATTACTATGACTTGTATATCTCAATGTAAATTGATTTTCAATGTTTTCACCTGTAATGTTTATCATCTTTTTACATATCATTATTTTTTTTTCCAAATACTGTTTTGTTTGGAACTTTAATTCCTGACTTAAGTGTAAAATTTGTGTAGGAAGCATGGGACCCAGTCAGGCCTTGCCGGCATTTTCCCCCTGCTTCCTTGCTGTGCTTTTTTCATTTGATATTTTTGTAATACTGGTTTTCTGCTCAGCAAAATAAATGAATTGAATTAAATTGAATTGAAGGTTGAGACCGCCGTAAGCTTCAGGTAGAGAGAGATTGGAGGCATTTATCCAGTGCACCTTGTACCAAAACAAGTTTACAAACGCTATGGTGATTTGATCGAAGAATTACTTGGGCGGCATAGTGGCGATCCAGGAGTGAAGTAAAATCGGTAGAAGCAGAGTGTTGACGAGCTATGAACGGGTAAAAAAGGAGGTATGCGGTTATAGGGTGAGCAAGAAGAGACATGGAGTTCTGAATACGCTGAAGAAGAGGCCGGCAAGTTGAATATGCCACTGAGATTGGTTTTAAGTTGTTGTCTCCAAGCATCTTCTGGTGCGTGTCCGACTAGCGAGCTGACCGAGGTTGATCCGTGCGAGATGCCCATGTTCCGGCCCAATGGCCTGAACATTTAGCTGCGTTGATAGATGAGCCAGAGACGTCAGCATATTCTTGATAGATGGAGTGCACAAGATAAAAAGCGGAGTTATTGTGGATAAACACAGTAAGGTCGTCTGCGTAAGCAGAAAGAATTGTGGTACGATGACGGGTGCTTGCAAAAACTGGAGGAAGGATAGAAAGAAATCGAAGTTAGAAAAGTTGGATCGGTAGAGTACAGCCTTGACGGATACCGTTTTCAAACGGGAGAGCAGCAGTTAGAAAGGAATTAGTGCGAATGCTAAGAATG